>JAKSZU010000011.1:45087252-46450864 GCA_026018925.1 Tupaia tana | reverse complement strand
GATATACAAATTTTGTCTTAACTGGCGAGTCTATAAATACCGGCTTATCCGTCCCACTGACAGGGAAGGGAAATGCTGCTCCTAGAAATGTTCCCACCATGGGACCAGCAGTTAATGTAATGGCTATGTCACTGGACTCCCATGTAGTCGACCGTGGTTCGCATCCCGGACCCAGTGGCTTAAAACTCACGCCGGGTGCGTGTGCGTGCGTGCCCAAGATCTCAAGAGGAGAATGGAGGAGAAGGGATTGCAGCATGGCCATCCCCCCGGGGAGCGATTTCTCGCTTTCTGTCTCTCTGTCTCTCTCTGTCTGTCTGGCGAGCACATGCACCCTATAGCAAAGAAAAAGAAAAAAAAAAACCCTCTCCAAAAAAAAGAAAAAAAGAAAGAAAGAAATAGTCCCACCATGGACCCTCTGGTTATCCAACCCAAGTCACCCCCTTGCCTGGCGACTTCATTGATTCTCATTCCAGACTTTAACTTTTCCATGGTTTCCATAATTTTGTTGTGTTTTTCTCATAGAATGTCTGACCTTTACTGCGTTGCCACCACCTGTGGGACCCTGAGCCTTCTTGTTAGCACTATTACTCTCACACGCTTCTCCCCCTTTCTCAGAACCACTTTTTCCTTTGGGTGGCATCTCAAGACTTGCCAACAGACTTCTCAGCCACTTCAATGTCATACAAAGCCCCTCTACATCTTACTTTTATTGTATTTACCGTTAATGTCCTCAGAGATATATCTGTGTAGAGATGAGACATGAGATGGTGGCATGTCGAGGGAAGGGTAGAATGACTGAAGCAGCACCTTCACAGCTTTTTGTTTCAGTCCTTCTTCCTCTGAAACTGGGTTCCCATCTTTGCCATTTCCCACTTAGGAAATGGAAGGAAAGCTCGTTCATGAGCTTATAGTAAGGCTGTAATTCTGCCTGCATTTACTAGTAGTCTTGTTTTTTCTGTTTGAATAATTAGGTAATATAAGTTTGGCTACCAACCCCCAGCACGTAACATGCTACTGGCCCCCACTGTTATGCAGCCCCCATCAGCCACCATCTTTTTGTTTGCACTAGCTGTTCTGGGGCAAAAAGTACACGATGTACCTCGATATCCATCCACGTCAGCTATTTACTCTGCCTAAGTTGCATAGTTACCCTTTGCAGTGGTTTCCCAGGTTTTCAGCCCAAACTGGGCTGCTTAAAACAACAGAAATTTATTTTCTCACAGTTCTGGAGGCTAGAAGTTCAAAACCAAGGCATTGACAGAACCACATTCCCTCTAAAGCCTCCAGGGAAAAATCCTTTTTTGCCTCTTTCCAGCTCCTGGTAGTTCCCAGCAGTCTTTAGTGTTCTTTGGTTTGTGGCAATATCACTGCAATCTCTCTGCCTCCATCATCACCTCACCTTCTTCCCCGTGTGTGTGTCTGTACGTGCTCTCCTCCTAGAAGGACACCAGTCACTGAACTTAAGGCCCACATTAATCCAGGGTCACCGCATCTTATCTAATTACACTGCAGTGATCCTACTTCCAAATAAAGTCTCACTCTGAGCTTGCAGTCAGGGATGCTACTCAGTGCACTACACCCTTCATCTCCTGTCTTGACACTGAGTATCAACTATGCCTTACATCCATCATGAAATAGATTTCTTCTTAATTAGTCATGCAGTGATGCCTTACCAGTATTTATTTAATTACATATGTCTTCTTAAAGTTTTGAGTCTTGCCTGGTTTTGTGAGAAAAATGGAATTTGATAACCTTTTGAAAGGCCTTAAATTTTCTCCATTGAGACACTTTGCACTGTGTAAATGCTTAGATTAAAAAAAAAAACAAAACTTTAATTAGAAAGCTTGCTGAAAAATATAATTCTTCCCATCTTCCATAGTTTTTCATAGCATAGTCTCAGTGCCTTTTGAGGTATACAAGTTTTTGTGCTTATAAGCAGTACAAACTACTTTGATGCTTCTAAAAGGGGGAAAAAAAAACAAGCCACATTTGTGGTTTATGGATGCTAATTACTGCTAGATTTAGATGTGTGAAGGAGGGTGACTGGAGGGAGCTAGGACAGACCGAGTCAGCCTCGCCTGGGCGCTCACTGAGGTTCCAGCGGTACTGCTCAGCACACGCAAATATATGCTTCAAAAGGAAGTGCCGTTTTTTATCAAAATATTACATCTCTCAAGCCCAGATCAAGACCTATCACTCATGGGATGCAGGGGTTATCTTACAAAATCAGCAGTGCATTGCTGCAGAAGTTCACTCACAGGGGATTTCTGTAAATGCTCACAATGCGCAGAGCTGTCTAGCCTTTGCTGTGTCAAATGGGTAAGTTCTGTTGGAGATAAAACCAAGGCATCTCTCCTGGAATCTTTTAACAAAACACATCTCTGGATTATTACATTTTTTTTTTAAAAACCAAGTTACATAGCACAGTGAACAAGATATTTGCCTCTGCAAAAGAATGGTGCCTTCTTCCATTTGGGTTAACGGAGCATGTGAAACACCCGTATGTGCCTGCTAACTCATAGCACCCTCTCTTGCCAAGTGAGTTCTGCTGCTAAAATGAAATTTGGCACTAAGCATGGCGCCTGGGCCATCATGTATCTTGGTGCAGTTTGATAACCAGATCCTACTGAGGGAAAAATGAGGAGTCCCAGCTTTGTGCCAGCGCTCACCCATGGTTGCTTATTAAAATTTCAGGAATTTTGTGAGTTGGCTAACCTTATATCAGAAGCTTGAAATTGGCCATAGTGGAGTGTTTATACCACTGAAACCAGCAAATGCTACAAATAAGCCCTTTCCGTAACCTAAGTTGGCAGGTAAGCTTTACCACCACATTACTGAACCAAGGACCAAACCAAATTCCATCCTGGCTCATGAGGTTGTCATTTTCTGTAATTTGTCAGCCCAGAAGGGTCTTTGTTTTTTTTTTTTTTTTTTTTTGAATTTTCTTGAAGGAGAATAGTGTTGGAGATGAAGAGTCCATGAGATCTCTGTACAACACAGTAGATTTGATCCAGAAATTTTACCTTATCAAATTGGGGATAATGGTATTTCCAAGTTAATGAAATATAGTAGTTTGTGGTATATACTGTTACAAAAGGCCAAGTGATGTTTAGATCGGATGCAAGTGACCATGCATTGAACTTACAAAGTCCAAAATGATCACGAGGCAGTTATTCCTACTCCAAGCAAGAACTTTAGCTTGCTCCTGTCTGAGAAGGGAAGGAGGAGAGGTATGAGGCAATCACTGTTAGCACCAAGTTTATACATGTTGTGTTGTGGTAGTGGCTTACTGGACCTTATTGTGTCCCAAAGACATGACAGGGACAGTCTTTTAAATTGTATTCTTTTTTTAAAAAATAATTATTTATTTTATTTTATTCACTCATTCATTTATTTTTTAGTTTGACCAGAGAGAGACAGAGGATGAGAGTGAGAGAGAGAGGAAGTGAGAAAGCAAGCCACCAGATTCAGGACTCGAACCCTGGTCAGCCATGTGGGAGTGTCCAGCGCCTTAACTACCATGCCACCTGCTGGTCCCATAAATTGTATTCTTTTTTTTTTTTTTCCACATGCCAAAGGTGTGGGCATATAGTAAATGCTCAGTATTTATTCATCTGTCCACCTATTCATCTCTGCATTGTTCATAAGTGCTCACTAAATAATTGTTGGTTGACTAATTAAAGTGAAGAAGAGCATGTAAGTACTTTTTAAGCAGTGTTCTTCAAACACTGAAAAGACTTTCCAAAGATTACATGAGTGTGTATCACTTTTTTAAATATGTTTTTGCCATAAGGTGCGTGCACTTGCTGGAGAGAGAGCGAGAGACAAAGACAGTGAGAGGGAAAGTAAGAAATCACCTGTGGTGGGGGGATGGCCATGCCACAATCCTTTCTCCTCTATTCTCTTCCTGGGATCTTGGATATGCATGCACACGCCATTGTGAGTTTCAAGCCAACTCAGTTGACCATGTTGGAGTCCAGTGATGTTAACATCTATGCCATTTGCTAGCCTCAAGTGTGTATCATTTTAAGAGAATCAGCAGTGGGAGGACAATGCAGGTGGCATGGTGGTTAAAGGCATGGACTCCCACATGGCCAACCGCAGTTCAAGTCCTGGACCTAGTGGCTTGCTTTCTCACTCCCCCCGCCCCATCAGATCAAACTGGAAAATAATAATAATAAATAAAGTTAAATAAAAGGATTCTTTTTTTTTTTTTTTTGGAGAGGTTTTCACTATAGGGCATGGGCGCTCGCCAGACAGACAGAGAGAAACATAGAGACAGAAAGCGAGAAATCACCCCCCAGGGGGGATGGTCACGCCGCAATCTCTTCTCCTCCATTCTCCTCTGGGGATCTTGGGAACGCACGCACACGCGCCCTGCGTGAGCTTTTTAAGCCACCGGGTCCGGGACACGAACTGCGGTCGACTACGTGGGAGTCCAGCGATATAGCCATTACGCTAACTGCTGGTTCCCAATAAAAGGATTCTTAAGAAAATAAATAAATAAATAAATAAATAAATAAATAAATAAATAAATAAATGTAAAAAAAAAAAAAAAAGAAGGAGAGAGAGAGAATCGGTTTTTGGGCCAGCAGGTGGCATGGTGGTTGAGGCACTGGACTCCCACATGGCTGACTGTGGTGCTAATCTCTGACCTAATGGCTTGTTTTCTCACTTTTCTTCTCTCTCTCTGGTGAGCACACATGCTCTGTAGCAAATTAAAAAAAAATAATAATAGGAGCCGGCAGGTGGCATCGTGGTTAAGGTTGCTGGACTCCCACATGGTCGACTGCTGTTTGAGTCCTGGATCTGGCAGCTAACCTTCTCGCTTTCCCTCTCTCTCTCTCTCTCTCTCTTTCTCTCTCTCTCAGTCTGTTCCTCTCTGGTCGAATTAAAATGAATAAATTAATTAAATTAAATTAAATTAATGATAAATAAAATTAAATAAATAATTCTTTTTTTTTTTTTTGAGAGGTCTTTGCTATAGAGCACGTACGCTCACCAGAAAGACACAGAGAGACAGAGAGACAGAAAGCAAGAAATCACCCCCTGGGGGGGGATGGCTATGCTGCAGTCGCTTCTCTGCCACTCTCCTCTTGGGAACTTGGGCATGCACACACACACCCAAGTGTGTTTAAGCCACCAGGTCCAGGACTCAAACCGCAGTCAACTACATGGGAGTCCAGCGACATAACCTTTACACCATCTGCTGGTCCCAGTAATTCTTTTTTTTTAAGGAATCTGTTTCTAGGTACTCAAATTTAGTATGCTCTTTTCATAGAACTGACCTGCCCTAGAAGGTTATTGCCATTGAATTTCTTCTTTCCCACTCACCTGTCACAGTGGTCCTTCTTCACTTCATGAAACAAAGGAATGAGCAGTCCAGGGCTTGGTGGTTATTAAGGCAGCTGTGTCCCACATGCCCCGCTGCACAATTCAAGTCCCAGACTGCTGGTGCATGTGCCTGTATTCCCCAAATCATAACAGGATAGAAAGATGGAAGACAAGGGCTGCACATGACCATGCCCTGTGAGGAGTGCTTTCTTGCTTTCCTTTCTCTCCAGCAAGCTTACGTGTCCTCTGGCAAATTTTTAAAGATAACAATAATTTATAAAAAAAGAAAGGAACATCTCTCATCCATCCTAAGGTATAAGTCCTTTTAAGATGCCATAAAAGGGGGACCAGCAGGTGGCGTGGTGGTCAAGGCGCTGGACACTCCCACATGGTCGACCATGGTTCGAGTCCCGGACCTGGTGGCTTGCTTTCTCACTTTCCTTCTCTCTCTCTCTGTTTCTTTCTGGTCAAATTAAAATAAATGAATGAATGAATGAATAAATAAATAAAAAATAGACTTCAAAATTCAAAATAAAAAAAAAAGATGCCATAAAAGGATCAGTTAGATCATTTCTTTAATAAAACTTTTATAAGTGAGTCCCTCCCTTCTCTGTAAAATAAATTTTACCTCTTTTAAACATTTATTTATTGATTGATTTTCATAAGAGAGAGATCCCCAGTAATACTTATGGCTGCATCCACTCACTCCCCAGTCTCAGCTAGCTCAGATCATGGGCACACACACATTTGCCCAGCATGCTCAGGGAAGCCCCCAGGACACAAACCCAGAACCTTTCCCGTGTAGGTCCAGTTGCATTACCATTGCACCACCACCCGACCCCATTAATAAATTTTACCTTTTATATTTGATAATTATTCGTCAAGAATTATAATATACTTCTATTGTTTTAATCAGTCCTATGCTAATAATTTTAATGATAATTTATTCCAGAAGAAATTTTTTGACACAGCATCCATGGTACCAAAAATAACTGTGTTTTAAAATTTATGATGGAGCAAATCAGATCACTAATATTTATATTCTACTAGATACATTTGAAACGGGATGGTAACAATTTATACCATCATGATTAACAGTAAACACATACTGTTGTTTTGTTTTTGTTTTTGTTTTGAGAGGTTTTTGCTATAGGGTGTGTGCACTTGCCAGAAAGACAGAGACAGAGAGACAGAAAGCGAGAAATCACCCCCCAAGGTGGGATGGCCACACCGCAATCCCTTCTCATCCATTCTCCTCTTGGGATCTTGGGCATGCACACACACGCGCCCGATGTGAGTTTAAGCCACTGGGTCTAGGACTTGAACCGCCGTGGACTACATTAGAGTCCAGCAATGTAGCCATGAGAGTCCAGCAATTATGCCATCTGCTGGTCCCATTATGGTTTTGTTTTAAAATATTTAAATTTGGGGCCAACAGGTGATACAGAGGTTAAGGCACTGGCTCCCACATGGCCAGCTTTGCAGTCTGAGTTTCAAACACAGCAGCTTGAGAATCACCCTGGTTGCATATATGTGTGTGCCCAAAATCCTGACAGGAGAGTGGAGGAGAAGGGATTGTTGCATGGCCATCCCTCCTCATTTTCTCTCTTTCTCTGTCTCTTGCCAGCAAGTGCATGCACCCTATAGCAAAAAAAACTGAAAAACAAAAATTAAATTAAAAAATCAAATTTATAAAAAAATTGTAGATGTCAAATTATTCTCTGCTTAATGTCCACTATCTTTAAGGGAAAAACATAATTTTTCAAAATTATTTTGAGGGCACTTGATCAAAAAATTTGAATGCCAATGACTATCACATGAAGTATACAGAGTGTAGCACAGAAGCACCTTCAGCTTAGGCCTGAGCCTATTTAAAGCTAAGGCAAAGATTCTCAATCTGAGACCTCAGAACTTGAGAAATCTGTTGATAGTAAAGAAATTTTGCTTATGGGCATGTATACATTTTTCTAGGCTGAGTACAGTTCCCAAAGAGGTCAGCAACCCAGAAAAGGTTAAAAAGATCTGACCAAAATATATAAGGTCTCAAGGCTTTTGACTTTGCCATTTTTGTAATAGTATCTTATCTACTAATCTGTGGAATTGCTTCCAATATAAACATTTTTGGTTCAATTCTGTTTGTATATAAAATAATATACATCGGGGCCTGCAGGAGGCATGGTGGTTAAGGTGCTGGACTCCCACATGGCCGATCGCAGTTTGAGTCCCAGACCTGGCAGCTTGCTTTCTATCCCTCTCTCTCTCTCTCTCTGTCTTCCTCTGGTCAAACTGAATAATAATAATAATAATAAAATTAATAATTCTTTAAAATATATATGTTAATTATGGAAAATTAATTTTGATGGGAAAGTTGCATGTGTTTCATCTGTAGAAAAATGTATGGAAATTAAGAAAACAGTTTTTAAAAGACTAGGCATCTTCTAGCCCTGAAAAGTCTTTTATATGGTTCCTTCCAGCATTTAATCAGCAGTCTAGGAATAGGTCGACATAGTATTCAAGCTCAGAATTAGGAAAATCACATTTGGAAATAACTAACAACACAGTAGTTGTAAAGCTCTGAATTTTAAAGTGTCATGCTCACACAGCAGATGAATGAAGATGTCACAGCCTGGCCTAAGAAAGACCCTGGTAATCCAGCCCTTGGTGTATAACCTTCAAACACCAATAAACAAGATTATGTGGGTTTAACATGTGACCTTTCTCATTCTGACTGCTAGGTCCAGATGTTTTCTCATTTAGCTGCCTGGTTGAAATCTGCTTTAACCGACTGCAGTTGGGTCTAGACTTGAGGTTGCTGGAACGACAGTCTTGAAACTATATTTTGCAGTGGATGATGCTGTCTAAACAGTAACATATGGAGACATGTGGTTTAATAAGTTAAAAAAAAAATTGTGACCTTACCCTTAATAGATTTGTTAATTATGTCAACTGAATAAGTAAAAATGAGGTCATGATCAGTATTTCACTATTTTTGTCAGTCTGGTGGCATTAAAGACATTGACAAGATTTGTTAGAACCAGCCTTTTCTGCACCTGTGTCTACAGAAGCAGAAATCCCAGCCATGGCTTTTTTATCCTTTGTTACTCCTCAAGGAAGTTCACAGCTGTCCTAGGGAAAATAGGAAAGGCTCTTCATTAACTTCTCTTACGTCATTCCAGGCTTGTGGCCAAAATTTGGACAACCAAATGGCCCTTTATTATTCTCTCTTTTCGCTGCTTGGAGCTCAGAACTATCTCTGGCTTATGACCTGTTCCTTATCATCCGCTTGATTTTCAGGTTCTGGTCCTTCAGGTTGTACTAGTTTTCTCTCTTAGACTCCGTAGAAGAGATAAATATTTTCTTCTTTCGTCTCAGGAGAGAACTAAGCTCTCACATCCCTAAGTGAACCCTCATAGGACTTTCCCATGTGCATTTATACCACTGCTGCCTTGTGGGTTAGCGATAGTGCTTATTACCTAACTAATAACCACAGCCTTAGTGAAGCACACTCAGTTATTAACAGAGTAGAAAGTGGCACAGCGTAGTCCACAAAAGCACGAAATACGGTGAGTAAGTAATACAGTTGGAAAATCTGGATCCTTGTGGATTTTAGCACAACTTAGAAAGAGAGCAAAAATTAGTGGTTAGGTATTTGTCCAAAGCTACTAATAAAATAGCTAAGTGTGGGAGATGTCCTATCAGGCCAATGCTTTTACAGTTGATTATTTTAGCTTCCTTTCCTACCGCCAAGTACCAGGTGCACCTTGAGTTTTTTGAACCTGTTATTTCATGAAAAAAATCATGAAATAAATAGCACAGATAAAAGTAGTTACAGATAGTATTATGAGGATTCACCATATGGAATTAATCATAGCTCAGAACTAGACTTGTCACAATCCTTGTAGTCATTGGTGAATGGATAGCTGAACTCTCCCCTTTTGTGACAGAGTCAATATAGGGTAGCTAACAGTTTTGGTTTTGTTCTGTTTTATTAATATGGACTGCTTCTTTTTTAAACAGCCTTAGTTTAGTTATAATTTACGTATCTAAGAATTCAGTTAAATAATTTTTCAGTAAATTTGCAGAGTTGGGCAAATATCACCATGTTTTAGAACATTTCTGTCACTCCAAAAACACCCCTTGTACCTATTTGCAGTCAATCCTCATTCTTACCATCAGTCAATCCCAAACAACCACTAATCTAATTTGTTTCTGAAGATTTACTGTTTCTGGGCATTTCATATAAGTGGAATAATATAACATGTAGCCTTTTGCTTCTGGCTTTTTTTTTTTAAAGAATTATTTTATTTAACTTTGTTTATGTATTTTAATTTGACCAGAGAAGGACAGAGAGAAAGAGAGAGAGAGGGAAAGCGAGAAAGCAAGCCACCAGGTCTGGGATTCAAACTGCAGTCGACTATGTGGGAGTCTAGCGCCCTTAACCACCACGCCACCTGCCTGCCCTAGCTTCTGACTCTTGTTTAGCGTAATGTTTCTGAAGTTTATCCATGTTGCTGCATGTATCAGTAGTTTTTTGAAATTTCTAAATAGTATTCTATTTATATCAGTAATATTTTATCAAAATTCACCAGTTGATGGACATCCATGCTGTCTGAATCTTTGGCTATTATGAATAATGCTGCTATGAAAATTTATGTACAAGCTTTTATGTGAACATAGGTTTTCTTTTGAGTTCATTCCTAGCAGTGGAATTGCTGGATTGTAAGGTAAATTTATGTTTAATTTGATAAGAAACTGCCTGTATTAATTATCAATTGCTATGTAACAAATTATCCCAAACTCACCCATGAGGTTGTCATTAGGATTCAGTTTCTGAGGACCTCATTTTCTCACTGGAGGTGGGCCAGACATTGCCTTCAGTCCTGGCCATTCAGGCTCTCTAACTCACTTCTTCAGAGAAGCACCCCAGAAGCACCCAAGACAGAGAGACTGTAAACAAGATGGAAGTCATACTCTTATAATCTAATCACACATCTCAACACTTTTGCCACATTCTGATAATTAGAAGCAAATCGCCTGCATTCCAAGGTATGACTACTAGGAAGAAGTATTAATACTTGGGAACATTTTAGAAAGCAACCTACCATTCCTACCAAACTTTTCCAAATGGTTGTATTGTTATCTTTGCCAACTCTCATTACTGTGTGTTTTTTCCTTTCTTTTCTTTTCTTTTTTCTCTTTTTCCTTTGCCATAGGGTACATGCGCTCACCAGCAACAGAGAGAGAGGCGGGGGGTGGGGTGAGAAAGTATCCCCAGGAGGATAGCCACACAGCAATCCCTTCTCTATTCTCCTCTCAGAATTTTGGGTATGCACACACAAGCGCTCGGTGTGATTTCCAGCCACTGGGCCTAGGACTTGAACCATGGAGTTAGCCATGAGGGATCCTGAGCCTTAACCTCCATGATACCTGCTGGCCCCTAAAATGATACACAATAGGGGCCATCCTAGCAAAGGTGAAGTGATATTTAATTTTTTTTTTTTTTCTTTTTATGTTTTTGCCACAGGGCACATGTGCTTACTGGAGAGAGGAATACAGTGAGACACAGATAGAGGGAAAGTGAGAAATAACCCCCTGGGGGGATGGCCATGCCACAACCCCTTCTCCTCCATTCTCCTCTTGGGATTTTGGGCATGCATACACATATGCCTGGCATGATTTTCAAGCCACAGGTTTTGGGACCTGCCATGTGGGACTCTAGCACCTTAACCACTAAGCCACCTGCTAGCCCCGATACTTATTTGTTTTTAATTTGTGTTTCTCCAGAAACTGATATTGAGCATCTTATCATTGGCCATATTGTCCATTTGTATAATTTCTTTGATAAAATACTACTTAGTTCAAATCTTTTGTGCATTTTTAAAACCACATTGTCTTATTATTGAGGTGTAAGAGATTTTCATTTATGAATCATGCTTTTGGTGTCATATCTAAGGAATCTTCATCTAAGTCAAGATCACAGACCTATTATGTGTCATTTACCATGCTAGGCCTTTATGTACATTATTTGCTTAATTTCATTACCATAATAGTCCTGTTAGTGCGGATACCATCATCACTGCACAAATGAGAAAATTCATAGCTGTCAACTGACTTGCCGAGGACACATAACTAGTTAGTGCAACTTGAACCTGGACTCTATTGCAAAGCTCATGCTTTTTTATTAGAACTTAATAAATAATAATAAGGGTCTGGCAGGTGGCATGGTGGTGAGGGCACTAGACTCCCATGTGTCTGACCACAGTTTGAGTCCTGGGCCTGGAGGCTTTCTCTCTCTCTCTCTCTCTCTCTCTCTCTCTCTCTCTCTGGTGAGCCCTATAGAAAATTTAAAATAATAATTATTATTATAATAAATTTTAAAATTAAATAATAATGATAAAAGGCATTGGAATCTATTTTCAGTGGGAATAATAAGAGTTAATTATCAAGAGTAGGCAGGTGGCGTGATGGCTAAGGCTGCTGGACTCGCACATAGCTGACCACAGTTCAAGTGCTGGACCTGGCAGCTTGCTTACTCATTTTCCTTCTCTCTCTCTCTCTCACTCTGTCTCTCTCTGGTCAAATTAAAATAAATAAAGTTAAATAAAATAAATATTTAAAAAAGAATTAAGTATCATATTTTTCCTTCCCTATAATTATCAGTACACATTTTGATACTATTTGAATATTATCAGGAAAAATCTTTCTATTTGTGATCATTAGAAGTTGCCATTTGAAGTAGAAGGGATGTATACTCTAGTTTGTTGGCTAGATTCCATTTTAGTTTTTTCTGCCAGACAATATTCCCTCCACAGTTTCTGATAGAGTTAAGATGCATCTTTGCTTTCAGCCTCGAAATGTGTTAATGGGCAGCTGTTAAGCAGTTGTACCTCACCCCCAGGGAAGAGCATGTTCTAGTGACAAGATAGCTTATTCCCTTGTGTGCTTTTAATGTTGCACATTCACCTAGAAGTCAGGGCTGAGTTTCTTCCATATTTCTTAGTGCTCTAATTCCATTATTTGAAAACCAAGAAAGGATGAAGCAGAGAGGAATAAAAGTGTGAATAATATGTTACAGATGGTAAATTTTGTGTTATGTTACTTATTTTAATTAATTTAATACTAAAAAGAGCAAGAATCTGATTTTTTAAGAGATATTTTTGCTATAGGGCGCATGCGCTTGCCAGAGAGACAAAGAGAGACAGCAAGACAGAAAGCGAGAAATCATCCCCCGGCGGGGGGTTGGGGGTTGGTCACACCGCAATCCTTTCTCCTCCTTCTGGATATGCACATATACGTACCCAGCATGAGTTTTAAGCTATCGGGTCTGGGACTCGAACTTTAGTTGACTACATGAGAGTCCAGCAATGTAACCATTATGCCAACTGCTGGTCCTAATTTAGGCAATTAAAAAAAAACACTCTAATTTTATACTTGAGGCAAAGAACAGAATGTTCACTCCTTTCTTCCTTCCTTCCTTCTCTTCTTTCTGTACTTCCTCCTGTTTGTTTAGTCAGCAATCACTGAGCTCTGTACCAAGCAGAGCTTGGTAGAAAAATATACAGACACTGACATCAAGCAACTACTGTAGAAGGGAAAATAGGGAATATTACAAGTGGAATATTTCTGGATGAAAGAAGAGAGGAAAGGCATGATGGGCTTGCTTGCAACTTTTTGAGTGTGAAATAAGTGTAGGAAATCCAGGAGTGATTACAAGTATATGTCTGGGCTATATGGAAAATAAACAAACGTAATATAACACAAGACTTACTGTATACACAAAGAACTACTTACGATCTGAGTATAGAAGACATTTCCATTCCTTCCCTTAACTGTAATCCTCAGTTTGGTATCATGACATTCAGAATGTTTTTTAGCTAATTTAGTTATATTTGAATTAAGATTTTTGCATTTTTAAGAATTATATTTTTTTAGGGACTGGCAGGTAGTGTGGTCATTAAGATGCTGGATTCCCACATGGCCAACCATGTTCAAGTCCTGGACCTGGTGGCTTGCTTTCTCACTCTTCCTCTCTGACTCTCTCTCTCTGGTCAAAATGAATAATAATAATAATAATAATAATAATAAAATTAAATAAATAGTTCTAAAAATTAAAAAAAGAATTAGTTTTAAATAACTATTTTACTAAACTTTATTTATGTTTTCATTTATTTTAATTTGGCCAAAGAGGGATAGAGTGTGTGAGAGAGAGAGAGAGAATGTGAGAAAGCAAGCTGCCAGGTCTGGGACTCGAACCATGGTCAGCCATGTGGGAGTCCAGTGCCCTTAACCACCACGCCACCTACCAGCCCCAAGAATTATATTTCTTAAGAGATTATCTTCTTTCTTTCTTTTTTTTTTTTTTGAAGAGGTTTCTGCTATAGGGCACTGCGCTCGCCAGAGAGACAGAGACAGAAAGCAAGAAATCACCCCCCAGGGTGGGTGGCCATGCCACAATCTCTTCTTCATTCTCCTCTCCAGATCTTGGGCATGCATGCACATGCTCCTGGGTGAGTTTAAGCCACCGGGTCCAGGACTTGAACCATGGTCAACTACATGGGAGTCCAGTGACGTAGCCATTATGCCATCTGCTGGTCCCATCTTATTTCATTTTTATTATTGTCATTATTATTTGTTTAATTTGATCAGAGAGAGAGAGGAAAAAAGCGGAAAGTAGGAAAGCAAGCCTCTAGGTCTAGGACTTGAACTGTGGTGTGCCATGTGGAAGTCCAACACCTTAGCCACCACACCATCTACTGGCCCCAAGAATTATATCTATTTTTAAAGAATTACTCTATTTGTTTATTTATTTTCATTTGACCAGAGAGAAATAGAAAGAGAGGGAAATGAGAAAACAAGCCACAAAGTCCAGGACTCAAACCATAGTAGACTATGTAGGAGTCCAGAGACTTAACCACCATACCACCTGCTGGCCTCAAGAATTATATCTTGATATGCTTTAAACTTTTAAATTCAATGTTATTTTCTTAAAAAGTAAATATCTTAAACAAGAGAATTCAAATGTAAGAAGTTTTTCTTCTGGATTTACATATGAAATTTTTACCAGGTCCATACTTTATCTCTACTATGGTTAGGCAACATCTAAAATCTCAACCTATTTGAACATATTTTAATCCACTAATTTCTTGATGGGCAGTAGTTATTTCTTTTTTAAAAAATAATTATCTTATTTCATTTATTATGATTATTATTTGTGTAATTTGACCAGAAAGAGACAGAGAGAGAAAAAGGGAAAGTAGGAAAGCAAGCCTCCAGTTTCGGGACTCAAACCGTGGTCGGCCATGTGGGAGTCCAGTGCCTTTACCACCACGCCACCTGCCTTCCCCAGGATAGCAGTTATTTCTAAGAGATGTAAATATAAAAGAATATGATACACACATTAATATAATCAGAAAAAGCTAATAGTTACAATGGATAGAAACAAAATTACTTTATATTCGAAGATTTATTTATCATTTAGAGAGAATTTTCATACATGATGTCCTTCAATCCTCACAATAATTCTAGATAAAGAATTGCACCTGCCCCCATGATATTTGAAGAGCTTAGTTCAGCTGAGCAACTGGGACATTACCTACTGCTGATGTGTAGTGTATTCCTGTTGTTAAAAGTAGTAAATCTTGGGGCCAGCAGGTGGTGTGGTGGTTAAGGGAGCTAACTCCCAAATGGTCAGTTGAGGTTTGAGTCCTGGACCTGGCAGCTTGCTTTCACACTTTCCCTCTCTTTCTCTCTCTACTCTGTTCCTCTCTGGTCAAATTAAAATAATTATAAATAAATAAAGTTACATAAAATAATTATTTTTTAAAAAGTAGTAACTCTCTTGGGACCAGCAGTTAGCGTAATGGCTATGTCGCTGGACTCCCACGTAGTCGACCGCGGTTCGAGTCCCGGACCCGGCGGCTTAAACTCACGCCGGGCGCGTGTGCGTGCGTGCCCAAGATCCCGAGAGGAGAATGGAGGAGAAGGGATTGCGGCATGGCCATCCCCCCTGGGGGGTGATTTCCTGCTTTCTATCTCTCTGTCTCTCTCTGTCTGTCTGGCGAGCGCACGCGCCCTATAGCAAAAACCTCTCCAAAAAAAAAAAAAAAAAAAAAAAAAAAAAAAGTAGTAACTCTCTTGTCTTCTAGTGGGGAAGCAAAGACTTACACTGAAATTATTAAACAAAATTATTTTTATTATGCCAATGAATGAACAATTTGATAATAAGACAAAAATTAATGTTATTAGTAAAATTGAGAATGATTCCTTTGCAACTGACACTTTTTTCATGTTTATGCTTTTACATTTAAAGCAGCATGATTTACTGATGTCCAGCTTAAATTCTTTAAGCGCAAATTTAAGTCTGATAAGAATTTGTTTTAATGAGAACTTTAACTGAGTATTATCCAAACCCACTACCTTATTTCATTGCTATTAAGATATTAACATTTTATCTCTTATTAGTCTGATTCATCTTTTCCAGATTTTTCCAAATGGCATTTTTTAAATTAATTGATGTCATCACTTTAAATTTGAAAAGAAGAGAAAAAAGAAAATATCATGAATCTTGTAAATCAATGACCAAAAGTTTAGTTTGCATTGAAGCTTTATAATTTTACTGGTTAGCAAATAGTAAAACTTCTCCTTGTTTTATAGTTCTCAAAATATTGCAGTTTTCTCTCTCATTATTTCATACACAAAAGTATAAATTACAAAATTAAAATGACCCATCATTTCGGTGTTCTCGTTGCTGATACAATGAGGCCATTGTGAGGAGTGCAGACATTAATTTTATAAGGAAGACTGTTCTAGTTCATCTGTTGTGCTAGATTGGGTGATAGCAACAAATTCTGTAGACTACCTACAATACATATATCTCCCGTTTTGCTCTTTAGTGCTTCAAGCTTCTAAATCCTATTAACAGCTGTCAAAACCTGGTAAACTATTTAGATGCTTTCACAATTTGTTTAATTGGATAGTTAGAAAATGGCATGCTAGAAAAGCCCACCTCCCCCCCTTTCTTTTAGCCTGGCTGAACATCTGTAGCATTAGGGCCTCATTATCTCTGAATTGGCATAGCAAATCAGTGGCATCATTAAAATGCCACATTAAGATGATTAAGCTTCTTTGTTATCCAGTTGACTTTTGCATGTGCTGAGGATTTCATGGTTATGACCCCCGATCCTTGTAAAACACTTGAACAACATCACCCTTTTGTATCTTCCCTAACAGCCTCTGTCTTGTTTTGTCCTTCTCACAATAGCTCTGACAAACATGAAGCTAACACTTCAAACTTTGTCCTTCTTGGAATTGGATTCTGAGATCTCCTAGTTCAGGGTAGAAATTTGGAACCCCCTTTTTACACTGGGAAATTCTTAGTAACGACATGCTATCCAAGACACCCAAGTTGCCTGTTCTGTTTGCCGTCTTTGATAGGTTCCTCTCTCCAACCGAGCATTTTATGTGCCTGTAAAAACAAACCGAGGCACAGTTGGCTGAGACTGCTATTGCCCCTGAAGGATTTAGAAGTTGGATCCTCTCCAGGACCCATTGTTTTTGCAATGTCTCAGGTGAAACCAAAAATGTCTACTCTGGAGTGCAAGCCTTTCATGTGATAACCATCACCCCAGGAAATGAAACCATGTGCATCAACCCCAGTGAGCCAAACCTTTGTTCTCTTCAGCCTACAAAATTCTCTCTGGAGGGGGGGGTGTGTGTTAATGTGTGTCATCTTCCTAAGAGGCCTCCAGAACAGAGACAAAGATGGGAACAATTGCACCCCAGAGCAGCTCCTTTAGAAAGAAGTTTACTTTAATCTAATTTCCTATGGGTTAGATTCAATTTAGACATCTTTTCCCCCCCTCTGGGAATGTATCACAATTACCTTTATCAGCAATTTGTGGTTTGGTATGTTCATTTATCCACAAGTTCAATTATAAAAAATTTACTCAGGAAGTCTTTAACATTTTTTATTATGAAATAGGTCATATATACAAAAAGGCAGATATAATTACATGTGTAGTTTAAAGAATAACAACTAAACACTCATAGACCAACATCCTGATTTAAGAAGTAAAATTCTGCTAGTGCCTATGAAGATTCTTAATAGTCTTGGGGCCGGCAAGTGGCATGGTGGTAAAGGGTGTTGGACTCTCACATGGCCAACCATGGTTCGAGTGCCAGACCTGGTGGCTTGCTTTCTCACTTTCCGTCTCTCACTCTCTCTCACTTTGTCCCTCTCTGGTCAAATTTAAATAAAGAAAGAAAAGAAAGAAAGAAAGAAAAAATAATAATAATTCTTTTTAAAAAAAAAAAAAAGATTCTTAATAGTCTTATTTTTTCTTTTTTTTTTTTTTTAACTCTTTTTTTTTTTTTGGAGAGGTTTTTGCTATAGGGCGCGTGCGCTCGCCAGACAGACAGAGAGAGACGGAGAGACAGAAAGTGAGAAATCACCCCCCAGGGGGGATGGCCACGCTGCAATCCCTTCTCCTCCATTCTCCTCTCGGGATCTCGGGCACACGCGCCCGGCGTGAGTTTAAGCCACTGGGTCCGGGACGCAAACCGCGGTCGACTACGTAGGAGTCCAGCGACATAGCCATTACGCTAACTGCTGGTCCCAGTCTTCTTTTTTCTTAAAGAATTATTATTATTATTATTATTTATTTATTTATTCATCCATTTATTTCAGTTTGGCCAGAGAGAGAGAGAGAAAAAGTGAGAAAGCAAGCCACCAGGTCCGGGACTCAAACAGTGGTTGGCCATGTGGGAGTGTCCAGTGCCTTAACCACCACGCAACCTGCTGGTTCCGAAGATCCTTAATAATCTTCTAAGTGTCCACTTAAGTTGTGTGTCACTTACTCTTAAGGAAATTAGAACTTATAAAACAAAAACGGGAGATTGTTCACATTAAAAAAGTTTTATTCATTCTGCAAAAGACTTCAGGATACTCTGAGGCAGTTCCTCAAGTATATTCAAGTCTTTGTTGTCAGATTTTTCAGATTTTCTGCCTTTATTAAATAGTTCAGGTGTTGCCAGGCAGTGACGGCTGAAAAATGATGAGTCTATCTGAATACATAAGTCAGTAGAACAGTGTTATTGGTTTTACATGTTATAGTTTATGAACACATTGACTATATAAAGGTGAATTTGTAGAAGTTAATTATATCACAGGGGGCCAGCAGGTGGCGTGGTGGCTGAGGGCGCTGGTCTCCCACATGGCTGACCGCGGTTCAGGTCCCGGACATGGTGGCTTGCCTTCTCACTTTCATGCATGCATTCTCTCTCTCTCACTCTGTCCCTCTCTGGTCGAATTAAAATAAATATTTATTTTTTAAAATTTTTAAGTTAATTATATCATGGTAAATATACAGCAACACGAGATAGGTATATGAAAGCAAAGAAACAAAAAAACATTTTCTTCTAGGTAAGGGTGTCAAGGAAGTTTGCATGGAAGAAATGGTATTTAAACTACATCTGGAAATTTGAATAGAATGTTGATATAGTGGAAGGGCATTTTAGTTGTGGGAAAGGCTGGAGCAGAGGCTTGGAGAACTGTGATTAGTCAGATTGCTGCTATGCTTCTCAAACTTTACTGTGTCTAAGAATCGTTAAGCATCTTGTTAAAAATGCAGTTCTGATCCAGTAGGTCTGGGTTGAGGCCCAAGCTTCTGCATTTCTAACTCCCAGGGGATGCCAGAACTACTGATACAAGCAAAGATCTCACTTTGAGTAGCAAGGTTCTAGTAAAGAGAGAAATGTGTGTCAAGAAGACTGAGAAACGAGATGATCACATAGGCTTGGGGAACGTTCTGAATAGGCCTTTGGACGCCTCACTGAGGAGTTTGGACTTTATTCTATAAGCAAGATTGAAACCTTCCAAACAAGGGTTTTATTGCTGCAGAATGATTAATCTGGCCATAGGATATAGTATAACAGAGGTGGCATACACTGTGGACCCATTAGGAGGCTAATGCAAATTATATATTCATGTACTAAGACTTGATTGGATGTCTACTTTTTGTAAGCTACTGTATCAAACTCTAGAGCAGCAGTTCTCAAACTCCATTGTGCCTGAGGCTTACCTGGAAAGCATGCTTTTAAATGCATATTTCCAATCCCCACCCTCAGATTAGCAGATCTATGGTGGGAGCCTCCAAACTTCTATTAAAACCACACAATCAAGGCCAGCAGTTGGCATGGAGGTTAAGGCAACAGGATCCCACATGGTTGACTTTGTACTTCAAGTCCAGACCCAGAGCTTGAAAAACACGCCAGGGACATGTGCGTGTGTGCCCCAAATCCCAAATCCCAAAAGGAGACTGGAGGAGAAGGGATTGCAGTGTGGCCATCTCTCCTGGGGGGTAATTTCTCACTACCCCCCTCAGTCCCCCATCTCTCTGGCAAGTACATGTACCCTATAGCAGACATAAGTAAATAGGGACTAGCAGATGGTATAATGGTTACATCGCTGGACTCCCATGTGGTCGACTGTGGTTCAAGTTCAGGACCCAGCAGCTTAAAACTCATGCTGGGTGTGTATCATGCATGTCCAGAAGATCGAGAGGAGGACAGAGGACAAGGGACTGGTGTGATCATCCCCCCAGGGGGTGATTTCTTGCTGTCTCTCTGCCTCTGTCTGTCTCTGTGGCGAGCACACACGCCTTACAGCAAAAATCTCTTTTTAAAAATTTTTTTAATTAAAAAATAAGTAAATAATTTTTTAAGAATTATTTTATTTAACTTATTTAATTAATTAATTTTATTTTGACCAGAGAGAGACAGAGCGCGCGAGAGAGAAAGTGAGAAAGCAAGCTGCCAGGTCTAGGACTTGAACTGCAGTCGGCCATGTGGGAGTCCAGCACCCTTAAACCACCACACCATCTGCCAGCCCCAGTAAATAAATTTTTTTTTTTTTTTGGAGAGATTTTCGCTATAGGGTGCGTGCGCTCGCCAGACAGACAGAGAGAGACATAGAGACAGAAAACGAGAAATCACCCCCAGGGGGAATGGTCAAGCCGCAATCCCTTCTCCTCCATTCTCCTCTCGGGATCTTGGGCACGCACGCACACGCACCCGGAGTGTTTTAAGCCACCGGGTCCGGGACTCGAACCGCGGTCGACTATGTGGGAGTCCAGCGACATAGCCATTACGCTAACTGCTGGTTCCCCCCAGTAAATAAATTTTAAAAAATAAATAAAACCATACAATCTCTGGTTGTACAAGTATGTATTGATTGGGACTGGCAAGTGGCGTGGTGGTTAAGGCGCTGGACACTCCCACATGGCCGACCATGGTTCGAGTCCTGGACCTGGTGGCTTGCTTTCTCACTTTCCTCTCTCTCTCTCTCTCTCTCTCTCTGTGTGTGTGTCTGGTCAAATTAAAATGAATGAATGAATAAATAAAATTGGATAAAATAATTTTTAAAAATATGTATTGATTAAGCAGAATCATAGGGAATACTCATAATACACACATACAAACATGCCCAACCTGTGTAGCTTATGCCCTCAGCTTGCTTACATGTCTGTAGGTGATATGAAATGAGTCTATAAGTAAGTCAGAGGAAGACAGAACAGGTTATTTTCCAGCTCGGGGGATTAGGGAAGGCATAGTAGGGGGATAGACAGCAAATTAGTTTAACCTTAAAAGATGTGTAGGATTTTGACCTGTGGCAGTATCAGGGAAAGAAATAATATGGATAAAGCCAAGAATACTTAGAAGTTGCTTAATTGCTTAAAGATATCTGAATAATCAAAGTCAACATTCCAAAAATAAGTTGGACCAGATCTTGAAAAGCCTTTTTAAACTCTTTGTTTCTGAATTTAGACTTTATTTTGTTGGCTGTGGAGAATATTGAAGAATTTTATCAGGGCCACGATATGACCAGAGCTATAATTTGGGAAGAACAGTACTGAGGTAATATACACGATGAGCTAGGAGACAGACTGGAGTCAGGAAGAACAATGTGGAGGCTGCACCAGTAGGTCATAGGAAAGGTAACAGAGTCCGAGAATTAGGGTAATGGGTGAAGAAACAGATTGCAGACTGGGTACAAAGACAGAACAATGAGTGAATGTGGGTCACAAACAAGAGAAAGGAAAAATGATCATTAAGGATTTCGACCTGAGTAATTGGAAAGATGCCTAGGAAACCTTTGGAAACAGAGGGCTGAAAAAGAGAGAGATAAATAGATATAGATAGATAGATAGATAGATAGATAGATAGATAGATAGATAGATAGATAGTTGAAACCTTAAGATGACATTGGCACAGGAGACGGGGTTAGAAGAAAGAAAAAGAGGACCAAGGACAGAATTTAGGAAGCAGAGGGAGAAAAAAAGAGCTAGAAAGAAGCAATCAGAAAGGTAAGGAAAGGAGGAACAATTTCATTGAAAAATGAGAGTATAAAAGAACAAGGAGGGACAAGCAGGTGGTTTAGTAGTTAAGGTGTTGGACTCCCACAAGGCAAACTGTGGTTTGAGTCCCAGCCCTGGCAGCTTGAAAATCATGCCAGGTATGTGTGCCCAAAATCCCAGGAGGAGAATGGAGGACTTAGTGGCTTAAAAATTATGCCGGGCTCACATGCAGGTATGTCCAAAATCCCAAAAGGAGAATGGAGGAAAAGGGATTGTTGCTTGGCCATCCTCCTGGGGGTGATTTCTCACTTTTCCTCTCACTGTCCCTCTGTCTCTCTCGGGCAAGCACACATGCCCCACAGCAAAAACCTTAGAAAAGAAAAAAAAAAATGATGTTCATGTCAAAGACTACAGAGAAGGTAGGGAGAATGGCATCTGGAAAGCTTTGGATTTAGGATTCAGGTTATTGGTGGTCTTCAGAGGGGCATATTCTGTGAATTATGGAGGCAAAACCAGATTACAGGGAATTTTGAGTCAGTTTTAAGGATGTAGAGGCAGAAAGTGTAGATTACCTTTGTAGTACATCTGTCTAGAAAGGAATATTATTAGGTATGATGTGATGAGAGGCTAAATTAAATTGCAGAGGACCAGCCTTATAGTCCTGGGGTTAAAGGAGCCAGATCCACATGATAGTGGATCTGTACAACTCCCAGCACCAGCAACTTGAAAACACACTGGATGTGTGTGCATGCATGGCCAAATTCTGATGGGAAGGAGAAATGAGGGGAAAGGGCTGTGGCATGACCACACACATTTGAAGGAGTGCTTTCTCTCTGTCCCTCTGACAAGCACACACACCCGCTGGCAATTTATATATTAAAAAAAAAATGCAAAGAGAAAGAAAGAGACATTGACATCTAGAGAGCCTGAAGACATAAAAGTCAATAGGTTTTGGAGACTGACTTGATATGGATATTGAAAGGGAAAGGATTTCTGTTTCAAGTCTTGGAGACTGGAAGAAGGAAGATGCATTTATAAATAAGTCACATTAGAAGCGAGTTTGGATTCAAAAATGACAATCTTGATTTTAGATGTGTTTACTAATATTTTCTAAGGATAACAAGTAGAACACCCCACTTTCCTATGCCCTAGTAAATCTGCCTTCCAAAGAATGGAATCTCTTCATTAGAGTAAACTAGTTTCTTGGTTATTTTGATGGACTGTATTTGGAGGCTCAATGCTAAACCAAATAATCTCTCAGGAATTTCATCTGCACCTTAGATTTTAATGTATTCCAATATTTAACTCTGTTTATCTTCACATGGGAAACTATAATAAATTGCTGATCCCCAGTAACCGTGCAGAGAGGTCATCCAGTTTTAGGTCATCCATTACCTAAAACTGGTAAATTCCAAAGGCAAAGCGCAACTATACCAGGATTTATTTTTAGTCCGAGGGACTCCCCTAATGCCCTGTCCTGTGACTTTAAAAAAGAAAAGAAAAGAAAAATTGCAATAGGACACATGCACTCACCAGAGAGAGAAAGAGAGAAAAGGAAAATGAATAAGCACCCCCTAGGGGGGATGGTCATGCTGTAATTCCTTCTCTATTCTCCTCTGGGGATTTTGGCATGCATGCACATGTGCCCGGTGTGTTTTGCAAACTGCCAAATCCAGGACTCCAATCATACCGTCAGCCATGTGAGATTCAGTGCCTCAACCACTGTGCCACCGCCACCGGCTGGCCCCTTGTGATTCTTACACTTCCCATTATGGCCGTCTGTCTCTAATACTGTCTTCCTTGCTCTACAGCTAAGTCTTTAAGTACTAAAGCCAAGATGTGATTTTGAACCAAGTTGGTATAGTACTGAGTTGCAGATCAGGTCTAGTAAGGCCAAAATCCTGAGGAAAGGAATTCTGGTATCAAAAAGTCTCAACACACTGGGACCAGCAGTTGGCATAATGGCTATATTGCTGGACTCCCATGTAGTCCACGGCAGCTCAAGTCCCAGGCCTGGTGGCATAAACTCACGCCAGGCGCGTGTGCGTGCGTGCCCAAGATCCCGAGAGGAGAATGGGAGGAGAAGGGATTGTGGCGTGGCCATCCCCCCTGGGGGGTGATTTCTTGCTTTCTGTAGCTCTCTCTCTCTCTGTCCTTCTGGTGAGCGCACGTGCCCTGTAGCAAAAACCTCTCTCTCAAAAAAAAAAAAAAAAAAAGAAAAAAAGAAAAAAAAAGTCTCAACACATTGATCTTACTATTTTTAAAAGTTCACTGACCATGGAGTGGTCTCAATTTGATTGAATTCACATTTTGTAACCAAAATGAAAAGGATCCTTTTCTGCTGGCCCTTTCTATCTGCTGTTTTTGGTTTTCAGCAGCTGAAGTTTTCCGTTGAGGTTCTTTTAAACGCCTACATGCAAACTGAAGAGCACTCAAGCTTTGGTGGGATATCACCCGCAGCTGGAGTGATGGAGGAAGGGAGGAGGGTACAAGTCTCAGGTGCATCCTTCTCTTAAAAAAAGAAAAAAAAGTTTTTTAAAGTAAAACTACATAAGCAAACAAATTTCCTCTGAAAGCAGGCAAAACCTATCCAGAGAAAGAAGGAAATGAACCTCTTTCCAAGTAGGAAATAGATATCCATTTATATATAGCCCAGAGGCATAGAACGGGCAAATTTGAAACACATCAGACTTATCCTACAGCCTTACTTCTCTGCAAGTCAAAGAGTGAAAAGTTGTGAACCATGAACTGTGGTGAGAAGCAGTGGAACAGTGTCGCAGCCACTGCTCCTCTGTCGTGGTTAGGCCCTGTCTTGCTCTATTAAGCAAACACAGTTAATATAGATGAAAGGTAACCTTGATAGAAGTGAAAATTGAAACTTGGGTTGAAGGTAGCAAGCCAAGCACAGCTGCAGTTATACTTCCTCCTATGCGGCAATAGGAGCAACACTTACTGATGTTTTTTTGAAGGGATGTAGTTTTTTTAAAAATGTCTTTTTCCCAGGGTGTTTTGGGTTTTAGCATCTACACTATTGATGGGAAGATATGGAATATGGCTGGTAAGAAGCCACTAAGACCTTATATGTCTAATGTGTGAGGTCAAAGCCAAGAAGTTGATAGTTGAGGATTAAATTTAGCATCGTAATCACAACTCTGCCAGTAACTGGCTGTGTAACCTTGGACAAATCACTGAAAACTTCTCTGCTCCCAGATTTCCTCATCTGAGAAACAGGAGAGATGATTAATAAGCTCTAAATTCCTTCCTGGCTCTAAATTCCATCGATTTGTGATTCCTCATGGGGAAGTACAACTTCTGAACCCTAAGAGCCAATGTTTGAAAAAGTAAGCATTTATATAGAATATTTTATATATGAAAAACCCCTTACAAATGTTTGTTACTATTACATCAGGCAACTCCTCTTGTTTTGTTAGTATTAATACATGAATTTGCCTTCTTTGTTTTATGTTCTTTCCCTTAAGAGTGTTACAGCTCGGGACCAGAGGGTGGTATGGTGATTGAAATACTAGATTCCGTGTGGCCAGTCATGGTTCGAGTCCCCAGCTTGGCAGCTTGCTTTCTCACTTTCTGTCTCTCTCTGTCTCTGTCTCTCTCTCTCTCTCGTGAGCACACATGCCCTATAGCAAATTTTAAAATAAATAAATAAAATTAAATAAATAATTCTTTTTTAAAAAATGGTGTTACAGCTCTTTTTAAGATAGTATTGGTCAGCCACCTCTCTTAGGCCAGTCTTTCCTCTCCTATCCAACCCTGTCATTAATTCTGGGTTCTTGAATTTAATTCTCCCTAACTTGGGTGTAGATGCTCTTCCACTTGCTTAAGTTGAGCCCCATTTTACCTGGGTTGCTGGAAGTGGCTCCCTAGGTTATATTAAAGAATTACTTCTCCTTTCATCTTTCTCAACAGTATTTCACTAGTACTGAGGGCTTCCTCTGCTTTGAGCATTGTGTCTTTATCAGTTCCAAGAGAGACAAGGAGATAAGACATGTTCTGGCAGTTCATGTACATGGGAGAGAAGAGGCAAAGCATGGTGTGAAATCAGAAAAAAAAATGTTAACTATTCAACTGTCATCTTAGTGGCTTAAATTGGATACATTTGAAGAATTAAAGCTGTGTTTTCTCCTTGAAAACTAAGAGCACATCGCCTTGCCTTTTCAGCTGCAGTCACCTAAACAGGTACTAGATCTGAGATCCTTTCTTCTCACCCGATACTGAAGAAGAGTTGCTGAAAATGTTTGTTGCATGTTTGTTTTGAGCATTCATAGCTAAAACCTATTAACTCCAATTTTCTGGATAGCCTAAAAAGCGGTCATCTATTTTTATGTGTGAGCATATGTATTCTCTGACTGTGGTTCTGAAGTCAAAGAATGAGCAACCTTCCTAATAGTGTCTTCTTGTTTTATAAATGTGCAATGTTATATTAGCTTCATTTGGTATTTAGTTGTCAGTTGTGGGTCTCTGCTTTCTGAGTGGCTTTGATAGCTCCAAAAGCAGTCATTGTTCATTTCTTACATTTTCTTCCCTGCAGATGATTCAATGAAAGTGAAAGATGAATACAGTGAGAGAGATGAGAGTATTTTAAAACCAGAGCCTATGGGAAATGCAGAAGAGCCTGAAATTCCTTACAGCTATTCGAGAGAATATAATGAATATGAAAACATTAAGTTGGAGAGACATGTTGTCTCCTATGATAGCAGCAGGCCAACCAGTGGGAAGATGAACTGCGATGTGTGTGGATTATCCTGCATTAGCTTCAATGTCTTAATGGTTCATAAGCGGAGCCATACTGGTAAATAGTCTCCTTTTTCCATTCTTCTGAAAATTTTCCTAATGCAGCCAATTGAGAAATTAAGTGATGGTATTTTGGGACTTCTAATTATTATCATTGCTTTTTGCTATAATTCTTACATGTCTCTTTCTCTGCATTGCCACTTATCCAGTGATTTTTAGTCCTTCTTCACCATGAACTTGTCAAATGTCTTGCAAATGTTATTTAAAAAAATTTTAAAAGATGGGGAACCAGCAGGTGGCTGGTGGTTAAGGCGCTGGACACTCCCACATGGCTGACCGTGGTTCAAGTCCTGGACCTGGTGGCTTACTTTCCGGCTTACTTTCTCTCTCTGTCTCTGTCTCCCCCCCCCCCCCCCCCCCCCCCCCCGTATGTGTGTCTCTCTCTGGTCAGATTAAAATAAATGAATGAATAAACTAAATAATCCTTTTAAAAAATTTTTAAAAGACTATAGAGAGCACAGTATTCTACATCAGCTAAAAATTTTCTCTGCAGTTAATAAGTAGGAGTTGAATTGTATGATTTGCTTCTTAAGACATCTTTCATATATTTCTGGATACTGCTTTTTTTCATTTACTGTTTTTTTTAACTGTTAGAGAGTACATGGCTTCCAGAGAGAGAGAGTGAGGGGAAGAGAAAGTGCACGTACCTTCAATAGAGTGTGGTCACGCTTCAATCCTTTTTCCACCAGTTCTCCAGCCCATCAGGATTTGGGGCACACACACACATGTACCTGGTGTGTTTTTGTTTGTTTGTTTGTTTGGAGAGATTTTTGCTACAGGGCGCATGCGCTTGCCAGTGAGACAGAGAGAGACAGAAAGCGAGAAATCACCCCCCAGGGGGGATGGTCACGCCGTAATCCCTTCTCCTCCATTCTCCTCTCAGGACCTTTGGCACGCATGCACACGCGCCCGGCATGAGTTTAAGCCACCGGGTCCAGGACTTGAACCATGGTCGACTACATTGGAGTCCAGCAACATAGCCATTACGCTAATTGCTGGTCCCCCTGGTGTGTTTTTCAAGCTGCTAGTGCCGGGGTTCAAACTGCAGCCAGTTGGCCATGTGGGATCCAGCTCCCTACAGGCACAGAGCTTAACTGCTGCATAACGAGGCCAGCTCAGGATAACATGTTTAATAAAAATAGATATCCTGACTGTTTGGGGTTTCATTTGGTAGATGAAAAGACATAGTTTTTTATTTCCAGTTTTGTTTTAAAGATGATCTTCCGACATTAAACAGGTAGTCTATAAAAACATACACAATCCCACTGAGCCAATAGAGTGCATCAACATCTGATAGGAAGACTTAAAAGAGAAGCCATTTCTGGTCCTTGACACCTTCTTAGGACTTAAGTCTGACTTTTTTTTCCCCAGAAGAGATTATGTTTAAAATGAATCCTAAATAACATATAAACTTATGGGATCAGCAGGTGGCATGCTGGTTAAGGCGCTGGACACTCCCATCTGGCCAACCTCGGTTGGAGTCCCAGATCTGTTGGCTTGCTTTCTTACTTTTTCTCTCTCTGGTCAAATTAAGAAAAAAAAAAAAAAAAAGAATAAATAAATCAATGAAATAAATAATTATTTTAAATAACAATAATACATAAGTTTACATCTAACTTTCTAGAGCTACTTTTGTTTCTTTGTTCTCATTTAAAACAAGGTGATACTTAAAATAGCCTTGCTAGATGGGTGCTTTTTCTCTTCCTAGAGGGAAGATTCCATAAGTAAATCTTATGCCTCCTTGAAATCCAGTTCCCAGCTGATCCCAATATGAGCAGAAACTGTCTAAAAGATGAACTTTTGCCATAGGCATCTAATCTGTGCATATGTTTCTCCATTTGCCTAGTGATCAGAAATCTCCTTTTTGTCCTTTTTAAAGGTGAACGCCCATTCCAGTGTAATCAGTGTGGGGCATCTTTTACTCAGAAAGGTAACCTCCTCCGCCACATTAAACTTCATACAGGGGAAAAACCTTTTAAGTGTCACCTCTGCAACTACGCATGCCAGAGAAGAGATGCGCTCACCGGGCATCTTAGGACACATTCTGGTAAGTGGAAGAAATGTGCATTCCATGTCTAGTAATTGTGCGCTCCCCAGAGCCCTATGTGGAAACTGGAAAGAGTTAAGTATAGAGGTTTTAATCTGTCATTCTTGTTCTGAAGGGTTACAACAGCAGAGACCTTTAGGGCTAATTACACTTCCATTAAGGCATTAATTGCTCCCCGTCTGCCTCAATAGAGATGATCATCTCCTCACTATTCTAGCTTCCCTGGAGAACATATAATCAAACAGAAAGAGTCTGCCCTATAAAAATGCCTTTTTAATTTTTGTGAGAAAATTGCAGCCATCAGTGTTTTCTTATGGTAAACTTTATTAAAAGATTATTGTCCTAATACACACACACACTTTCCATGCAAAATACTGGACAAGTGAATAATGTATAGTTTATAAATTATGAAAAACTATAAACCGGGTAAAAATTATTGTTTGGGGGTTACTTTTTAGCATTCTGGGCTAACTTTCTTAAACCCAACTTCCTTCTTGATCATTCTACTTATTTTAATCTCTACAAGATGAGCAACAATAAGAATTCATATAAAGTCATGTGCTTTCTTGGTTTTTACTCTTTATTTTGGCCAAGCAAGATCTTTGTTTTCTTTCAACATTTAGAATTTCCCTCCTAGAAAAATAAGACTAAGTTTATTTTCAAATTTGGGACCTCATGTTCTTGATGTTATCTGACTACATTTTATTTAAAAAAAAAAGGGGGGGGTTGTTTTTATGTCAATCCACATCTTCTGCTTTGACTAAAACCCAGCCCCAAACTCGAAACTGGTCACAATTCAGAGACTAGGATTAAATAAGTCAGCCTCAACCTAACCTATCATCTGAAATCATAAGTGGCAAAGGAAGGGTTTCTTTCTTTCTTTCTTTTTTTTTTTTTTTGGAGAGTTTTTTTGTTTGTTTGTTTGTTTGTTTGTTTTGCTATAGGGCGCATGCGCTCACCAGAAAGACAGAGAGAGAGACAGAGAGACAGAAAGCGAGAAATCACTCCCCCAGGGGGATGGCCACGTGGCAATCTCTTCTCCTCCATTCTCCTCTCAGGATCTTGGGCACACACACACACCCGCCTGACGTGAGTTTAAGCCACCAGGTCCGGGGCTGGAACCATGGTCGACTACATGGGAGTCTAGCGACATAGCCATTACGCTAACTGCTGGTCCCAGGAAGGGTTTCTTTCTTTAACAGCTCATTTTTCAAAGTAGTGAATATGGTCCAAACAACAACAAAAACAAATAGTTCTCTTCTGTTACCTTTTTCAAGTGAGGAACTATAGTAGGCACCTTTAAGACAGATGCTAGAGGACTCCAACTTATGGAAAAACTTGACATTTTTAGCCATAGTAAACTTATATTCATTTTAAATTGGGATTCAATAGGAGCCTTTTCCCCTTAAGTTTAATCATTCATTTTTTCCATGGGAGAGAGAACACATCCCAACGGTGTCTTCATGCTGTGATCCCACTCTGCCCTCTGTCTCAGCCAGCCTGGATCACAACACACCTGTATACTCAGGACTCGAACCCAGGACCTTTCCCCTGTGGGTCCAGTTATGTTACTGCTGTGCCAGTTAGTTGTGTTACTACTGCCCCTGCATAAGGATCTTTCAGTGCTTTAAATCCCAAATTTAAAGCCTCTGTTTTAAACAAAACAAAAGGAGTTTGAAAAATAAAAATTTTCATCCCTAAAATCCTGATAAATTCATAGGATATATTTTATAAACAAATCAGAAAGGCTAGCCTTGCACAGAGAATTGAAGCTATTACTTACATATTTCAAGCAACAAGGCATTTGGAAGAGTTGGGAGGATAAGGGTTGCCTGAATTTATAGGTAATTTTTTTTTTTTTTTTAATTTTTGCCATCGGGCTCATGCGCTTGCCAGAGAAAGACAGAGAGAGGGAAAGTGAGAAGTTGTTCCCCTGCAGTGATGACCATGCCACAGTCCCTTCTCTGTTCTCCTCTTGGAATTTTGGGCACACACACTCATGCACCTGCCCCCAGGTCTATGGCTCTAACCACTGTTGGCCATGTACTAGTCTAGCGCCTTAGGCACTACACAACCTGCTGGCTCTTTTCTGGGTAAACTTTTGAGGAATCTTTTGCTTCACTTTAGAAATGTACATGAAGTCATGTTTGTAATTTGTTCAGATTTTTATTATCAAAACTATTCTTAGTGAGACCAGCAGTTAGCGTAATGACTATGTCGCTGGACTCCCACGTAGTCGACTGCGGTTCGCGTCCCGGACCTGGTGGCTTAAACTCACGCCGAGCGTGTGTGCGTGCGTGCCCAAGATCCCGAGAGGAGAATGGAGAAGAAGGGATTTCGGCGTGGCCATCCCCCCAGGGGGGTGATTTCTCGCTTTCTGTCTCTCTGTCTCTCTCTCTCTGTTTGTCTGGCAAGTGCATGCGCCCTATAGCAAAAACCTCTCCAAAAAAAAAAAAAAAAAAAAAAAAAAAACTATTCTTAGTCAATTAGTTCCACTTTTATTGTTTTAGCCCAGACTTTGCTATAGCCACTTGGCAAGGGTGAGTTAAATTTGTCCAGATATTGTCAGTGTTCTAAAAACGCCGTCAGTTTCTAGCCCAGTGGCTAACTCCTACAAATTACAGCATTCTATATTTACAGCCAGATGGATGTCACAAAATAAGGAATCCCTTCCTGTTTCATTCTTATACCTCCTTGAATAATAAAAGGGCCATTCTTTAAAAAATTTCTTAAGAAACAGATTTGACCTGGAGCCAAAACACTATGCTAAATGATAATCATTAAATCCAATCCTTTCATCTGTGACAGGAAGCAATCCTTTCAAAGAATACTCTGACATAATAATCAATTGTAGGCCTTAACCTTATTTCAGCCTCCCTAAATGTAGAAGACATATAGATTAAAATGTATGTGCAGCCAGCGGTTGATGTGGCAGTTAAGGTGGCTGGACAGCACATGGCTTACTGCGTGATTTGAGTCCCAGACCTGCCACTTGAAAACTATGCCCATGTGTGTGCATGCATGCCCACAATCCCAAAAGGAGAATAGAGGATAAGGGATTGCAGCATGGCTGTCCCCTATGGGGGTGATTTCTCACTTTCCTACTATTCTTTCTCTCTGTGTCTCTCACTGGGAAGTGCATGTGCCCTCTAGCAACACTGAAAGAGAAAAAGTATCCTAATTCTCTAACTCTGCTTAGCAAACTAGTTTCTAGTGAACGGTTTTCACAGAGCTTCAGTACACCATCTGTATGTGACCCCTATGACTCCTAAGAGTCACTAAGTGCCACTTGTGCTCTCCTTTTAGTCGAGAAACCCTACAAATGTGAGTTTTGCGGAAGGAGTTACAAGCAGAGAAGTTCCCTTGAGGAGCACAAGGAGCGCTGCCGTACGTTTCTTCAGAGCACTGACCTGGGGGACACTGGTGAGTTCACACCCTTCCACACATTTAGTCAGCATCCACTGTGCTAGGTGGTGGGATATGATAGTAATTAAAAAGACAAAAAACTCTACCCCAGTGGTTTACATTTTGATGGAAGCTGACAGATTATAAACAGGTAAATAAGCGAACTATATAATAGGATGTTAGAAGGTAATATGCCTTTGAGAAAAATGAAGCAGCTACTGAGGGTTGAGGATGAGTCAGGGAAGGTTTCAATGAGGTAACATTTTAATAGACTTAAAGGGATGAGGAGTGAGCCCTGCCAAAAACTAAGGAAGGGCAAGTGCAAAGGCCCTGGGGCTCAAATTTAAAGAAGTGTTAATAATCCTGTGTGGCTGGAACACAGTGAGTAATGGGCCAAGAAGCCAGAGAAGGAAGGGGAAACAGATCTTATCAGACCATGGTAAAGACTTAGCTTTTACTGAGTGAAATTGAAAATCTTTAGAAGGTTTTGAATAGAGAGGTGATTTCACTGGACCTTTCATTTGAAAAGGATCACTCCACTTGCAGTTGAGAATAAATTGTATTTGGGGCAAGGTTGGAAATTGGGGAGTTCAACTAGGGTGTCTGCAATAATTCAAGTAAGAGAAATTGTATCTTGGTCGTGGTAGAGGTGGTGACAAGTGTTTTAATTCCCTATTTCAGAGGTAGGGCCAATACTATTTCCTAACAGGTTGTTCTGTGGTGTGATAAAGAATAGAGTTGCCATTAGCTGAAATGGTAAAGACTGAGGGTAGAGTAAGTTAGGGAGTGGCTAGGAAAGAGTTGATTAAAACTGCAATGATTTGGGGGACCAGCAGTTAGTGTAATGGCTATTTCGCTGGACTCTCATGTAGTCGACCGTGGTTTGAGTCCCAGACCCAATGACTTAAACTCACGCTGGGCATGTGTGCATGTGTGCCCAAGATCTCAAGAGGAGAATGGAAGAGAAGAGATTGCGGCATGGCCATCCTCCCTGGGGGGTGATTTCTCACTTTCTGTCTCTCTCTGTCTTTCTGGTGAGCACACGTGCCCTATAGCAAAAACCTCTCCAAAAAAAAAAAAAAAAAAAAAAAAACTGCAATGATTTGGGACCAGCAGTTGGCGTAATGGCTATGTCGCTGGACTCCCATGTAGTCGACTGCAGTTCAAGTCCCGGATCCGGCAGCTTAAACTCACGCCAGACGTGTGTGCATGCGTGCCCAAGATCCCAAGAGGAGAAAGGAGGAGAAGGGATTGCAGCGTGGCCATCCCCCCTGGGGGGTGATTTCTCGCTTTCTGTCTTTCTGGCGAGCATACGCACCCTATGGCAAAAACCTCTCAAAAAAAAACCTCGGTGACTCAGGGCTGGCAGGTGGCGTGGTAGTTAAAGGTGTTGGATTCCCACATGGCCAACCATGGTTGGAGTCCCAGGCCTGGAGGCTTGCTTTCTCCCTTTCCCTTTCTCTCTGGTCAAGTTAAAAAAAAGAAAGAAAGAAAGAAAAGAAACAATGGAATTATAAATAAATAAGAAATTCTTTTTTAAAAAATGCAAGGATTGGGCCAGCAGGCGGTATGATGGTTCAGGTGCTGGACTCCAATGTGGCCAACCACAGTTCAAGTCCCTGACCTGGCAGCTTATTGTCTCTCTCTCTCTCTCATGAACACACGCATGTCTCGTATAACAATTAAAAATAATAATACTAATAATAAATAGTACTTCTAAAAAAAAAAAAAAAAACCTGTAAGAATTTGGGGCCAACAGGTAGTGTGGTAGTTAAGGTGCTGAATTCCCATATGGCTGACCACGGTTGAACTTCCAGACCCAGCAACTTGAAAATCACACCAGGCACATGGGCATGTTGCCCAAAATCCTAAGAGATGAATAGAGGAGAAAGGACTGTGGTGTGGCCATCGCTCCTGCAGGGTGATTTCTCATTTTTCCTCTCTCTGTCTCTAACAAGCACACAAGCCCTATAGTAAAAAAAATAATAATAAAAAAAAAAAAATTCTGCAAAGGATTCTCTTTGCATGGGGCTCAAAAATCCTATTTTCATCTACTCCTGTGATTTATTGTGATGCTTATATTTGGCTTCGGGAATTTCCTATTTTATTCAGGGATTTGAATGCAATGCCTACTGGCCATTGGTTAAAATACTGGATGTGTTTTCATTTGTCAATTGTGGTTTTATTTCCATTCATTCTTCAGTTGAAACAACCTAAAACTTTTTGTGTCACATCTCTGCAGTTGTCCTTTGTCTCAACCAGTTGACCATCAGCCTGGTTTGCAGCTTGGGTCATCTGTCATTTTTATGTGGTTACTTGAACGAATTATTTATTTAGAAACATACAAATCTTCTTGGGGATTTGGTGTTTTACAACAGTGGTTGCAGTTGAGTAGTTTGAATAGCCTAAAGCAGAAAGATTGCAAAAATGTGACAAATAATGTGAAACTCAGGCAAAAATGCAGTGGAAACTAAGTATTTAAACTGTGCTGGTTTTGACTTAGTGAGAGGGAACTTTTGTTTTAGATAAAAACCTATTTTATGGTGTTAGGAGCTGGCCAACTGAATTCTGTTGGTTTGCACTGCTTCTGTTTTTTATCCTGATGGCATCTTTAGTTTTATCAAGGAGTTGGATTTCCTCCTTATTTCTTTTCTTTTCTTTTTTTTTTTTTTTTTTTTTGCTATAGGGCACATGTGCTCGCCAGAGAGAGAGAGACAGAGAGACAGAAAGCAAGAAATCACCCCCCCAGGGGAGATGGCCACACCGCCATCCCTTCTCCTCCATTCTCCTCTCGGGATCTTGGGCACGCACGCACACGCGCCCAGTGTGAGTTTTAAGCCACCGGGTCCGGGGCTTGAACCGTGGTCGACCACATGGGAGTCCAGCGACATAGCCATTATGCTAACTGCTGGTCCCATCCTCCTTATTTCTTAAGAGAAATGTTTATTCCCTTTAAAAAAAAATTTTAAAAGCCCTAAAACTTGGGTGTGACATCTTAAGTGACATTCTTAATGTCAGGCAGTACTTGCCCAAGGACAGGACAGACATAGGCATCTTTACTTGCAGTTCCTTATTTCAGACAATAGAAAAAGCTCTTACTGTGAGAAATTCCCAAGTTATGAAAATCTATATAACAAATAGAGTTGTTAATATTAATAGTTAAAGCTGGAAAGATGAAAGACAACATCTAATCCTACCTCTTCATTTTAGAGGTAAGGAAATTGAGACTCATCAAAATTCAGTGATAACTTAAAAATCAGTAGAGCTTTAGTTGCATTTGTGATTAGCCATATATTTTATTTCTAAAAATTTGAGATATAATTCACATACTATAAAATTCACCTCTTTCAAAGTATGTAATTCAATGATTTTTAGTATATTCTCAAAGTTGTACAACTATCACCATGGTACCCATTAGCTGTCATCCCCCATTCTTCCTCCCTCCATCCCCTCACAAACACTAACTTGCTTCATGTCTCTGGATTTGCCTCTTCTGGATATTTCTCATGACTGATATAATATGTTACCTTTTGTGTCTGGCTCTTTCACTTAGCATGATATATATTTTTTTTGGGGGGGGAGAGGTTTATTTGCCATAGGGCATGTGTGCTCGCCAGAAAGACAGAGAGAGACAGAGAGACGGAAAGCGAGAAATCACCCCGAGGGGGGATGGCCATGCCGCAATCCCTTCTCCATTTTCCTCTTGGGATCTTGGGCACTCATGCACATGCGCCCGGCGTGATTTTAAACCACCAGGTCCAGGACTCAAACTGTGGTCAACTACATGGGAGTCCAGGGACATAGCCATTACGCTAACTGCTGGTCCCACTTAGCATGATACTTTTGAAGTTCACCTATGCTGAAGCATATATTAGTAGTACTGCATTCCTTTTTATGGCTGAATAATAGTCCATTGTATGGATTTACCACATTCTGTTTATCCATTCATTAGTTAGTGGACATTTGGGTTATTTTTTCTTCACTTTTTGGCTTGATTAGCTCTATTTTTTAAAGGTCGTCTATTATCTAGTTAGCAAAGGGAATATAGTAATGCATATTAATAGACACACGCATACGCATGTGTGTGTGTCTTGGTTTTTCTGGATGTAGGGGGGATAACCAGCAAACTATGCTCTAAGAATAATAAATTCAAAATTACTGATTTTGAAGTAAGGTCACCACCTGACTTCACATCCTCACAGTCTTTTTTAGAAATTTCAAATTAAGAGAAGCATCCAAAAGTAATATTTTAGCCATTGCAGTTACATTAGGTGACATAGGAAATGCTGACATACAAAGGTTGCATTAATTTGCATTTCATAGGTGATTTGACGGATGTATGTGACATACTTTAAGTCTCAGCAAAAAAATAAAGGGTTAACTATGTCAGCAAGTTTTGATTTTTTTTTTTTTTGAGAGGTTTTTCGCTATAGGGCGCGTGCGCTCGCCAGACAGACAGAGAGAGACAGAGAGACAGAAAGCGAGAAATCACCCCCCAGGGGGGATGGTCACGCCGCAATCCCTTCTCCTCCATTCTCCTCTCGGGATCTTGGGCACGCACGCACATGCGCCCGGCGTGAGTTGTAAGCCACCGGGTCCGAGACGCAAACCGCGGTCGACTACGTGGGAGTCCAGCGACATAGCCATTACGCTAACTGCTGGTTCCCAGCAAGTTTTGATTTTTTTTAACAAATATGTTGTAATGATTGTTTCAGGTTACAAAATGTGTAAAGTTACAGCTTAATGAAGTAAGAATACTACATGTCAGTCAATGTATTACTCTTTTATATTTCCAATACTTCCCATGATGTTTTTCCTGAGATCTAAAATGTAAAGCCTATTTAATCCAACGTATCCCAATCTTTTAATGATTGCTACTGCTTCATATGTGGTTTCCATTTCTGTTTTTGTCTCAAAATTGGGAATCCAGTGTGGACATAGTGGTCCATTCCAAGCCTGACCAATATACTGAGTCGTCGGAAAAGTCATGACTTTTTTTCTGTTTTTCTATGCAAAAATGTGTCATGACTTTTCCAGTGACCCACTAGTACAGATTATGCCTCCATCCCTCATTTGTAAAGGGATGATGCTCCATTGCTACTGTGGATGGAGCACTCATTCAACAAGTGCTTATTGTAAATTGACGCGCAGCATGGTGTGAGAGCCAAGCCTTGGGACAAATCCTCCCCAAAGAGAAGTAGGCCTTTCCAGAAGCAGATGGATGAAAAGGCCTAGGAATGAAGACCAGTCTGTAAAACAATGCAGGTGTTGTGCAACAGGCCTTCTGGCCTTGCTGACCATTTTCTTTCATTCAGAGGGCATTTATTCTATGTCCCAGGTTCTGTGTCAGAACTGTTTGTAAAGATGAGTAAAGGCAAAGACCCTATGCTCAAAGAACCCGCAATCCGACAAGACTCTTGATTTATTAGAGGGTCTAATAAAAACACATGTGGGGCCAGCCAGTGGTGTGGTAGGTAAGGCAGCTGGATCCTACATGGTCGACTACTTGGTTTGAGTCCTACCTAACCCAGCAGCTTGAAAAACACACCAGGCACCCTGGACATGTGTGTATGTGTGCCCAAAATCCTAGGAGGAGAATGGACAAGAAAGGATTGCAGTGTGGTCACCCTCCTGAGAGGTGTTTACTCACTTTCTCTGTCTCTCTATTCTTCTCTCACTCTCTTCGACAAACACACTGGCCTATAGCAGATAGCGGTAAAAGTTTCTTCAATCCAAGTTTCTACATCAGACATGATGAGTAAGGATAGTTATTCCTGATGTCTTAATGCAGTATACATGAAAAGAAAAGAAAACAGGATCATGAACTTCACTTTCTTATTACCTTGATCCTTATTTCAAAATGGATCTACAACTGCGATAGAAATCCATTCAGCCTCATCTCACAAATTATAAATACTTGGAGCAGGATGAGTTCTAGCAATAAGATTTTTTTTTTTTTTTTTTTGAGAGGTTTTTGCTATAGGGCGCTTGCGCTCAACAGACAGACAGAGAGAGACATAGAGACAGAAAGCAAGAAATCACGCCCCGGGGGGATGGTCACGCTGCAATCCCTTCTCCATTCTCCTCTTGGGATCTTGGGCATGCACACACACACGCCCAGTGTGAGTTTTAAGCCACCGGGTCCGGGACGCGAACCGCGGTCGACTACGTGGGAGTCCAGCGACATAGCCATTACGCTAACTGCTGGTTCCCTAGCAATAAGATTTTTAAAGCAACTGAGTAATTAGATCTATTTAGGAATCCAGGAGTTCAAGCCTTTCATCTTTATTCTCATTGTTTCATTTAAGCTAATGTAAACATGAAGATTTTAGGATAAACTTACATTTTAACATAGCATACTAGAGAAAAGGTTTTTAAAAAATTGACTATTTTCTCAACTGATTCTTTTTAGAAATCAATACTATCTCATAGGTAGTATTCATCTTACTTTCTCAAAAAGGCAACGGTTTTATGTAACTTTTTGTTAGAACCTGCCTCTGTCTTTGATAGCAATCTCTTGTTAGACAATTCTCATTGCACAATAGCACCCCTTTGTTCCACTCTCCATTAGCTACTAACTGACCACACCATAAAAGAGACAGGAAGCAATGCCTCTTATTTAAGCTCCATTTAACACTTCAAGATCTAATGAAGGATTTTGAACAAAAACAAAAGCACAACACAATTACATAGTTAAATCTGCAATCACTTTGAGATAGAAATTGCGTCATGGAAAACAGTTAACTAAAACCCAGACAAACTATTAAGGGTTGTATAGGGAATAAAGGTAGTAAGTAACCTATTCTGTAATTGTGAACTCTGTATTATATTTTGTTATTTATTTTTTCAACATGTCTTTAAAATTGTCTTACTAGTGAAAATTGGTATATCTCCTTTACAGTAGACAAGTGACATGAAGGGAAATTGATCCAGAATTACAGCCCTATTCCTGGGCTCACTCATGAACCAAATGTGCACATTGCTCCTTGCCACCATCAGTATCCCCGCACCCACCCCTTGCAACATTAAACCGCCAAACACCACCCAGGAACGGATTTCCTATTTCGTCATTTAAACCCATTATCTTGTTCTCTTACTATCTTGCCAAACTGGTTTCCCTCCACTTACATTTCTGAGACATGATGTGGCAAGATAACAAGTCTAGACTGTTTGTATAAATAGACAGTTGGGTCCCAAAGTTGGAGCAGAGAACCAAAAGCCAATAGTCTTCGATTTTCCTTTTCAGCGGACTGCCTACACTCTTCTATAATCCCAAAGATACTTTCCAACTCCAAAACATTTCTTTGTCTTTTAAAGGTGCTTATTTAGTGTATTGTATATCAGCCATCCAACCACTGTGAGGCAAAAGACTAGCAGTTTAGGAAAGAAGGTGAGAGTGCACCATATTCAATCGAAAATTAGCCTTTGCCTAACTTACCTATTAGAAAACAGCTCTGTAAAAGGGAACTACTCTGAGAGTGTTTGCTTGTACAGTGAGGGCTGGGATCTGGGAGCAGATATTTTCAGTGAATAATCCAGGGTCAGGGTCTAAGTAAACAAGAGTCCTCTAGAGTAGTTTCAGAGAAGTTCTTTTAATCTAATCAGAACTGTGGAAATGGCCAAGTCTTCACCCATTCCTCAAATTATCTGTTTTTCCATGAGCATACTGAAATTTTACTTTTTAAATGTTAAGTATTTGGTCACTGACTTACAGAGTAAAATTTATCTGGAAATGACTATCAAGACCAGCTTGGTGGGTAGTCATGAATAAAAGGTGATGTTATCTCATAACGTTGCCATTTAGTGACTTGCCCTAATTACTAAATATTTAGGTCAACATATCCAACACTTCAAGCATCCTCCCTAATGTAGAGGATATTGATTGTGTGTCCTCAGAAAGCTGCTTGTTATAATTGACAGTGACTTTGGTAAACTGTAGGCTGACTGCTGAGAGACAGATGGGAAAACTAGACTGGCAGCAGAATGCTTGGTTAAGTCCTGGGAAAGAATTTGGTCATGAGAGGAGAGACTGCAAGAGAATAATGAAAATAGTGGTAAAATGGAAATAAAAGGTAAAATTTTCCAAAGTACTACTTTCCATCTTCATATCAGTATAAATCTTTTTGATAATAAATACAGGGTGGTATCAGCAGGTGGTGTAATGGTTAAGGTGCTGGATTCCTACATGGCCAACTGCAGTTCAAGTCCTGGACTCAGCAGCTTGAAACTCACACGGGGTGTGTGTGCGCGCACACGCACACGTGCCTAAAATCCTAAGAGGAGAATGAAGGAGAAGGGATTGCGGCGTGGCCATCACCTCTGGGGGGTGATTTCTGGCTTTCTGTCTATCTCTTTCTCTCCGCCCCCCCCCCCCCCCCCCCCAGCAAGCCCATACACCTGATAGCAAAAAACACTCAAAACAAAACAAAACAAAAACAGGATGGTGGGAAACCTTACTTGGATGTAAAAGTTGCCCAAACTGGAATGAAAGTTTCTGGTCAAAGCACAAATTTAACTGCCTCTCCCCTGCTTATAAGAAAAAAACCTTCCTTATAACAGCTCAGGAACTTATTTCAGATTCCAGGCTTTGTCTTTCATCTCTCTGCTCACGGGGCTTTGGGTAGTGCCACATCTGGTGGTGGTTTGCTAGAAAGGAAATAATATATATATAATAGTTTCCTGTTTGGTCATTTAAACCTATCCCCATGCTGGACAGAATTTGGCCCACTTAGCTCAGCAGCAATGTCCTGTCACTGTACTGCCAAGTTATTTATAGCTGTTGGTCACCGAAGTCACAGTTCTTTACCACTAGCCAAAAAGCCACGCAGGCCCCTTGTCCTAATCGCCACTGTTTTCATTTACATAGTTGTTGATGGCTTGGACTGAGGGCTAGGATTTATTTCTTCAGAGTTTAGAATTATTTTGACGAGAAACTTAACATAGTCTAATCAATATTGTCATTATTATCATCTCTTACTCATTTTGGAGTCAGAGTTCATTTCATTCCTGGTTTTTCTTTTTTCTAACTGAGCTTTATATGTATTGTGTAATGTCCAACATAGAGCTTTTCAAAATGCCAGTAAAAAAATGAATAGGACCAGCAATTAGTGTAATGGCTATGTCTCTGGACTCCCATGTAGCTGACCGCGGTTCGAGTCCCGGACCCGGCGGCTTAAACTCACACCGGGCGCATGTGTGTGTGTGCCCAAGATCCCGAGAGGAGAATGGAGAAGGGATTGCGGCGTGGCCATCCCCCCTGGGGGGTGATTTCTCACTTTCTATCTCTCTGTCTCTCTCTTGTCTTTCTGGTGAGCGCATGCGCCCTATAGCAAAAAACCTCTCCAAAACAAAAAAAAAGAATAGTTGGGCTGGCAAATGGCGTGGTGGATAAAGGCGCTGGATTCCCACATGGCTGACCACAGATCAAGTCCCGGACCTGGCGGTTTGGCTTACTTTCTCACTTTCCCTTTCTCTGTGTCTCTCTCTGGTCAAAATAAAAAATAATAACAAACAGAATTAAATAAATAAATAAAATTTTAATTAAATGAAGAATATTTAATACTTTGAATTCTCCTTTTCTAATTTGGCTTTAGTTCTTACCCCAGCTGTACTTGACAGTCTTGCCCAAGAGGTCTTTGTCATTCATTTGCCCCAAAGGTGGCCTGTTTTCCTTGCTCTGAGCATGTCCATTTGTGTTACTGAATGTCTCAGAGGCCAAAAAATTTGTGACATTATTTCTGTACATCAGAATCTTTTCACATAGCACCATACAGTAATCTTCAACTACAGAATGAATATTGACAATTTCCAAATATGTGTATATATTTGGGGGGGGAGGTCCATTCTGCACTTGCTTTTTAGTCTAATCCCTTAAACTGATTTGTTTCTTTTTTCTTAGAGACATTAGAAATGTATGGATATTTCATCTTAGTTTGTAATTCCTGAAATGCTTATGATGAAACAAATGTTTATAATATCATAATACTAGGGGTCTTCAAAAGTTCATGTAAAATGAATATTATTTAAAAATTATGCAGGGTGGCCAGTAGGTGGAGTAGTGGTTAAGGTACTGGATTCCCACCTGATTGAAGCGGTTCAAATCCCAGACTCAGCAGCTTGAAGATCACGCTGTGTGCGTGTATGTGTGTGCCCAGAATCCCCAGAGGAGAACAGAGGGGAAAGGATTGCTGTGTGGCTATTCCCCCTGAGGGGGTGATTTCTCACTTTCTCTCTCTGTCTCTCTCTCCAGTGAGTACACACACACTATGACAAAAACCTCAAAAAAAAATTATGCATGGGTTTTAATATTTTTTTTTTGCATTCAAATAAACTCTCTCTTTAGTTCTGTTTTTCTACAAACTTATTGAAGTTCCCAAACATGTTTGTTCAGAATGAAGTGGGTAAAATATGGCCCCAGGCTGAATGTATAGAGAGACCTGTTTGTGCACAGGGTTTGTTTGTTTATTTACATTTTTAAAGGCTTATGATCTGTGGAGGGGCAGGGAAAAGAATATAGAACAGAGACTATCTGTGTCACACACATTTAAAAATATTTAACATCTCGGGACCAACAGTTGGCATAATGGCTATGTCGCTGAACTCCCATGTAGTCGACCACGGTTCGAGTCCTGGATCCAGTGACTTAGACTCATGCTGGGCGCATGTGCCCAAGATCCCGAGAGGAGAATGGAGGAGAAGGGATTGCAGCACGGCCATTCCCCCGAGGGATGATTTCTCGCTTTCTGTCTCTCTGTCTCTCTCTGTCTTTCTGGCACGCACACATGCCATATAGCAAAAAACTCTCCAAAAAATAAAAATAAAAAATAAAAAATTTACCATCTGTCCTTTCACAGAAAAAGTTTTCTGTAAAAGATACAGGCTAGCATCATGTGTTAAAGTTGAAAGCCTTATATTTAGGGCACCTGGTGTCTGTTTGAACTTTAGACATGAAATCTTACTGGGTACTGACTGCCGTACCAAGGTAAAGCATACTGTATTTATTCTGATTTTCTACTTTAATTGATTTAAGATTGGTGCTATTTATATACTCTATTAGTGGTATACTTTAATTGATTCAATATTGGTGCTATTTATATACTCTATTAGTGATGCTCAATTATAGCAGCATTTTAAAATCATCTAGGGAGCTTTGAAAATGCAATTACCTAGGCCTCCATACCAGAGGTCCTGACTTAATTGATCCGAAGGGGGTCTGGGCATAAGTATTTCTTATATACTCTTTTGGTGAGTCTAAATGTAGCAGCTCTGAGAACCACTGGCCTACACCACTCACAGGTCTACATGGATTAATAGTTAATCCATATTCCTCAGCAGTTTTTATTCATATTCTTCATTAGAAATGTAATGCAGATATATTATACAAATTGTTCTTTAATTTCAAAACAGACGTGTTGCTCAGGGAAATGTTAGTGAAGAGGATTCTAAAAAGTGAAGAGCATGTGAAACAGATAATGCAGAGCCCAGAGAAACAGAATTTGAAAGATAGGAAGGAAGAGGGGCATGCTGGGGGGGAGGAGAACACTCGTAATTTCAATACACAAATCACTGAGTAGGTTTCTTGCTATCTGGGTGAATGTCTCTATTTTCAAAAGTGCTATTAACATAAACAGAGCAGTAAATCTGGGGCATGATTCTTTTTTTTTCAAAGTTGTTAAGAAGAATTATATCAGTCTGCAGGTGTCACACGCAGTTACTCAGAAACAGAGAGAAGGCTGAGGGGGGTTAGAAGATCTCCAGCTATCTATCTTTTTGCAACCAACCACGTCCAGGCTGTTTATTTAATACTTCCTCTTGCTAATGAAGGTACTGGTTGGGGATGGGCCGGGCTTTCCCATCTCTGCATAAGACTGCAAGATTTGAATGTGCCCGGTGTCGGCTCTACTGACCACCGCAGGTACTCAGGCAAGGATCTGAGCACTAGGAACAGGTAACAACAGCAGAGTGTGCATCAGGCTTCGGACACTTTTCCTTCCTGTTTATTTCCGTTTCTCCCCGTTTACCAACGCGTTCTTTTCCCTCTTCTTTTCACATTTTTCCAAACCAGCAAGTGCGGAGGCAAGACACATCAAAGCAGAGATGGGAAGTGAAAGAGCTCTCGTTCTGGACAGATTAGCAAGCAATGTGGCAAAACGAAAAAGCTCAATGCCTCAGAAATTCATTGGTAAGAATACAAACCTTTTCCTGCTGTTGTTAGCAGATAGTTTGAATGAGATAACATGGGATGCCTCTACACAGGCCCTTCCTAGCTTAACCTCTGTTAAAATAAGATACTCGGTTCCTCATCGTACACTGTCATTCTTCATGGCTCATATGGATGGGTCTAGCAAATAGAATGAAAGATTTTTAACTAAAGAATTTTAACAAGAGAAGATGGGAATACTTGGTATCCAATCTCCTAAATGGAGGTGGTGTTAAAAATGCTGTTCCTTCCTCTTTACTCTGTATGACATATGTTGCATGAGAGAGTTTAAGCAATTTACACCAGTAAGATGTTCAAGATAGCATTTTTGTAATCTTTTGTAATTACATTTTACAAGTTGGTTCCCTTAACAAGCTTAAACTTTTTTCCTGCTCTAAAACATATTGTCATATTTTCTTGAATTTGAGATTGGCTTTAAGGGAAAACATAGATTTAAATAACAGGTTTGATTTAATTATTTGTCTTACTGAGTTAATTTTTATACCATTGGTTTTCACATTGTCAAAAAGTACAACAGAATGAGAAGGTTAAGAAAGAATTATGTTCATTATAGATAGGACTTCCAAGTGGCAGAGATATTTTGCTGAACTTCTCCAGACGTTTTAATAAATGTGATCATGATATTTAAAATAGCCTTGTATTTGTGTAGTAGGCAGCTGAATTAAATGTATCAGTTTTGCTATAAATTGAAAGTTGATGATACCGAACAAAAATAGTTGTCACACAAAAATAGACCTCCCTCGATACTAACAATATTTTAGAAACCTGTCATTCTCTTTTTCCAAAGCTGCTTGCTGTTGCTGATTTATTACCTCTGTCTTTCTGTGTTTATTCTTTTCAGTATCTTTTACATATAGTAAGTACCTGCCCGGCTTTTAAATCTAGCTAATTTTATTCTGGTCTATATGAGATTTTATAAGGAGAGGGTTTTTGGTTTTTTTTGGGTTTTTTTTGCAAATTATAGAGATCTATTGAAATAACTCATACATTTTCAAGATTACCTAAATATTTTCTTTTAATTAGCTGAAAAGTTTTTGTATGCTTTTAGTCACTTTTTTTTTTTAGAGGTTTTTGCTATAGGGCGCATGCGCTCGCCAGACAGACAGAAAGAGACATAGAGACAGAAAGCGAGAAATCACCCCCTGGGGGGATGGCCACGCCGCAATCCCTTCTCCTCCATTCTCTTCTCGGGATCTTGGGCACACACGCACATGTGCCCGGCGTGAGTTTAAGCCACTGGGTCCGGGACTCGAACCGCGGTTGACTATGTGGGAGTCCAGCAACATAGCCATTACGCTATCTGCTGGCCCCACTTTTAGTCACTTTAAGAATAAAGTATTAGGGGGCAACCAGTGGCTTTGAGGTTAAGGCAACAGGATCCCACATGGCTGCTTACACAGTTTGAGTCCTGGACCCAGAGGCTTGAAAAACACTCTAGTCACATGTGTTTACATACTCAAAATCCCAAGAGGAGAATGGAGGAGAAGGGATTGTAACATGGTCATTCCCTGCTGGGAGGTGCTTTCTTATTCTCTCTTTCTCTCTCTCTCTCTCTCTCTCTCAATGAGCATATGCACCCGGTAGCAAAATAATTTTAAAAAAAAAGAATAAAGTATGTCCAACTGAAGTTGGTATGTTTCGGTTTCAGGAGCCCCCTCCCCCCATTACCTTCCCTCCTCTTGGTGAGTATGTCAGGGGATACATGGTGACTTCTGTGCAGAGTTGAGGCATAGAACCCCACCTGTACCACCAGGACATTGTCTTAAAAAATAGTGCTCGTGTATCTTTTGACTTTTACTTATGTGAAGAAGGGCACAAAACAGAACTTGGATTGTTGTGCTTTGCCATTGGTGTATTTTCAGTTGGAGGAAATTTTAGTTGAGTTATGGCCAATCCATCTTGGTTTAAGGGAACTAAAATGTTAAAGAAGGGACCTAGTTCTTATAGCTCCCTACACCTGCAGTTCTGCTAAGGCCCTGTTTCATACAATAAATGCTTTGGTATTTTCATGGATTTAAAAATGCAGCATGTTTCCTAAGTCCAAATCTGTACCATTTTGCCTGTTGCCTCAGAGATCCATTCCTTTTGTTTGTGACCATTGTGACTAGAGGATTATTACTTCTCTCCTTCTAGGCTCCTGAGATGCTTTCTCTCCTCTTCTAGCCTTGGCACTTTCTCTGTGCCATAATCAGAAACCTAGTAAGGTTAGCTCTTGATTTGAGGAACCTAGCTAGCAACTTCAGGGCTACAAATCTCAGAATAACAGGGAAAACTTTTTCTTTTTTGGTAAGTTGTGCTGTAGCACAATAAGGCACTGGGTTAGAAGCCAAAATACTCAGGCTCTGATTCTAGCCCTGCCGTTTCTTAACTGTGTGTGTCTAAATAAATCATGTAACCTTTCTGGGCCTCTATTTACTTATCTGTGAAATGAGACTGAATAGGTGACGATGAAGTGACCAGAAAGGTCCCTCCCATTTATGAGCCTGTGAGATGACTTAGGAAAGAGATCTCAGGCAGCTGGGACCAGCAGTAGCCATAATGGCTATGTCACTGGACTCCCATGTAGTCGACCGTGGTTCAAGTCCCAGACCCAGTGGCTTAAACTCACGCCGGGCGCGTGTACGTGCATGTCTAAGATCCAAGATCCCGAGAGGAGAATGGAGGAGAAGGGATTGCGGCATGACCATCCCCCCTGGGGGGTGATTTCTCACTTTCTGTCTCTCTCTGTCTTTCTGGCAAGCGCATGCACCCTATAGCAAAAACCTCTCAAAAAAAAAAAAAGATCTCAGGCAGCAATCATGAATACCACTTTGTGTTTATAAAGCCCACGTGTGCAACATCAGAAACCCTTTTCTCGGGAACTAGCAGTTAGCGTAATGGCTATGTCTCTGGACTCCCACGTAGTCCACCGCAGTTCGCTTCCTGGACCCGGTGGCTTAAAACTCCAAAAAAAAAAAAAAAGAAAGAAACCCTTTTCTCAAGTCTATACATATAGATTGTTTATGTTATAAACCATACGAAGATGTTGATTAGAGAATCTGAAAAAAACAGTTACATTAGCTCAACATTCATATATTTGACTTAGCTTGTTCATTTGCTTCTTCATTCACTCATTCACAATACAAATGATTAAGAGCTTGTGTCATGCATGTGATATTCTTGTTCCTGGGCACTGTTCTAATCTTTGAGCATCTACTTATATCCTAAATGTTTGTCTGAGAGACTGTTTTTAAGTAAAAGAAACCTCTTTCAATCATTTAATTGAATCAGTTTTTACGATGTCAATGGAGGGAAGAAAGGAACCTTATCTGTGACACTGCATAGTGTGAGATGAAGTGATATAATATGCTGGCTTCTCTCACCTTTTCCCTCTCTCCCCTCCCCTCCACTCCTCACCTCTCCCTTTTCTCCCTTCTCTTTCCTTCCCCTCTCCCCTCCTCCTCTCTCCATGCCTCTCCACCTTTCTCCTTTCCTCCCCTCCTCTTCTCTCTCCTTCCATATACTTCCTGTTCAAGGAACCATTTTCTGAAAAGATTCAGCTACCAGGGTAGTGGCAATGGGTAAGGTGTGAAAATGAGTCACTCTCTTTAATCCTTGCTGACGGTTGCACAGCACTCAGACCAGCCTTGGCTTCCCTGACCTCTTGAACTGTAAGGGTGAAGGTGAAATTAAACCATTAGGCCAGCCCATTACTTTCCGGGCAGGCCTCAGATGATTTTTCACCTTTAGAGATGAAGTGAACTGGGAAAGAAGGACAGATTGGATTCAGTCTAAGTGTATTTAGAATCACAAAAACATGCCTCTTTTGAAGAGTAGGAATAAAATTAGGGCCAGCTGGTGGCATGGTGGTTAAGGCAACTGAATCCTACATGGCCAACTGCATGGTTCAAGTCCTGGACCTGGCAGCTTGAGAAACACGCTAGGCACATGTGAGTACTATCTAAAATGCTGAGAAGAAAATGGAGGAGAAGGGATTGCATCTTGGTTATCCCTCCATTAAATTCTCACCCCCTCCCTTAAATTTTCTAAATTTAAGAGAATTTCAGTATTTTAAACCAAAATGCATTGACCATAACTGGAGGCTGCTTTCTCACTTCTCTCTCTCTCTCTGTATCTGGTGACTGCACACACCCTATAATAAAATTTTTAAATAGGGACCAGCAGTTAGCGTAATGGCTATGTCGCTGGACTCCCACATAGTCGGCTGCGGTTCGAGTCCCGGACCCGGTGGCTTAAACTCACACTGGGTGCGTGTGCGTGCGTGCCCAAGATCCCGAGAGGAGAATGGAGGAGAAGGGATTGCGGCGTGGCCATCCCCCCTGGGGGGTGATTTCTCACTTTCTATCTCTCTGTCTCTGTCTGTCTGGCGAGCGCACGCACCCTATAGCAAAAACCTCTTCCAAAAAAAAAAAATAATAATAATAAATAAATAAAATTTTTTAATAAATTGCCCAAGTAGGATAAATAAATTGTTTTCTAATTTTTCATGAAGTTTTGTATTGCTTTTTGTCAAATGGGAAATAAGTAGACACATATTCATCAGAAATAAGCATCTTTATTGTCAAAGTAATTCTGTTTAGTTGTTCTTTCAAGGGACAAAAAGACATTACATTCAGTATCCTAACTCCTTTAGGAGTTTTCCTTTCTCTGAATTTTGTTCTCCTATTATAAACTCATTTGATAGTGTTTCCAACTAAACCATCCTCAAATACTTGGCTCAAAATGGAGGCCAGATTTCTCACCAGGAGGGAGGGAAAAAAATGACTACATTTCTGCATATTTCTTTTTTCCTGATTTTCATTCTTTCCCCCAAAACAGATATATTACTCAGACCAAAGTAGTTTCAGTAGCATCTCCTTTTTAAGAATTTTATGTATTACGTTATTAAAGGAAGTTTTCATGTTGAAAAAGTATGAAAAAAGATCTCACTCGCCCGTGGTAAACATGTTAGTGAGGTTTTGACACTTCAACAAACACCACCGGTTCTCCCTGTGAAGTAACTAATGAGAAATTGTCTGCTTTGGTTAACAGAGACAGGAAGACATTTTAATACCTGTTTCTAAGAGCATAAAGTATCATCCCCCACCCCTTCCCTTAGTCCTATAACCATTACAATGTTACAGCATTTTAGGGATGTTAGGGACCACTGGTCAAGTCCTTTTACCCAGGAGGGAAGGGGGACCACAGAGATGGAGAGACATAGCAGTAGGAGACAGAGCAGGCCCAGACCTAGGTCTGTCTATAAGGCTCTGCAGGTCAGGCCCTTCCTTGCCCAGAGCAGTGCATGTCACATTTGTTACATGGGGGCTTTGGACAGTGAGGAGTCTGGTCATTGAGAGCTGGTGGAAGAAAAGCCCCTTACAGAAGGGCAGTTGTTCTCCGTCTAGGGCATGTTTCCCAGAGAAAAGGACTGTTTTCCCCTGGTGACTACATTAGGACAGATGACACCCAAGTGGCACTTCACAGTATCTCACAAAGGACAAAGTCTTCTTTTTTAAAAAAAGATTACTTTTTTATTTAACTTTATTTTTTTTGTATATTTTTTTATTTGAATTTGACCAGAGAGGGACAGAGTGAAAGAGAGAAAGGGAAAGTGAGAAAGCAAGCCACCAGGTCCATGACTCGAACCGTGGTTCAGCCATGTGGGAATCCAGCGTCCTTAACCACCACGCCACCTGCCAGCCCCAAAACAAAGACTTCTAAAGCGACAAAATTGGTCTCCAGCTCCATCATTCTCACTGCCACTCCTGCAGCTCGGTTCTCTCCTCCGCCCTGTTGCTTCATACTCTGGAGCCCCTCTGTTTTAACCTCCTCCTGAAAGAAGTATGAGTAATTTTAGTCTCAGGCTGGCTCCATGGCATGGTGATTAGGGTAGCTGGATCTCAGATGGTCATTGTGCATTTCAAGTCCCAAACCCAGTGGCCTGAGAAACACACTGAGCACATGTGCATGTGTGCCCAGATCCTGAAAGGAAGGAGAAATGAGGAGAAGGGATTGCGGTATGACCATGCCCCATGCTTACTTTCTCTCTCTCTGGCACATGCACATGCCCTCTGGCAATTTTTTTTAAGTAATTTTAGGGGGGCAGCATGTGGCATGGTGATTAAAGTACTGTATCCCCATGACTGACCAGTTCAAGTACAGGACATGGCAGCTTGAAAATCATGCCGGGCATGTGTACATGTGTGCTCAAAATCCCAGAAGGGGAATGAAGGAGAAGGGATTGCACTGTAGCCATCCCCTCTGAGGGGTGATTTCTCACTGTCTCTCCATCTCAGTCCAGTGAATACACACGCCCTATGGTAAAAACCCAAAAAAGAAAAAAAGAGTGATTTTATTCTCATTTACTTTGAGATCGGAAACACAATAATCATTGGATATGCCATTTCCCCTATTTACCTGCCATTTTTAAAAAATATGTGCTTGCAGTAAGAGTAAGTAAGCCGTGACACATGTGGGAAATTATATGCAAGAGCAGACACATTTTGGTGACTTGAAGAAACTTAAAGAAAATCTGAATATTTCACTTTAATCTATCATAGGGACCATAATATTAAGTTTGTGTTATTTTTCTAAAGATCAAATAATACTGCTCCCCTCTTTAAAAAGCTCTTTCAGTGACTCCCAGTGGAATAAAATCTGAGCCACTCAATCAGGCATTCTGAGCCTTTCACAGTCTCCAGGTTACCTTTTCTAGTTTTATCATTTTAGCCAACTAATCCTTTGCTTCTGCCACAGTGAACTACTACACCCTTGTCTATGTAGTATTTTCCCACTTCTGTGCAATTGTCCTCTCAGGATCTCTTATCTGGATGTCCTCCCTTGAATCTGCCCTTAAAAGGGTACGTTGTCCACATTTCCACACCGTGGGTTCTCTCTCTGCTTCAGCCTCCTTCTGAACTTAAGGCAAATTAAATGGTTTACTTCTTGTTATGTTTATTTATTTTAATTTTGACCAGAGAGGGTCAGAGAGACATAGAGAGAGAGAGTGAGAAAGGAAGTCGCCAGGCCCAGGACTTGAACCATGGTTGACCACGTGGGAGCCCAGTGCCCTTAACCACCACATCACCTGCTGGCCCAACATTACTACCACTACTTCTAATTACAAGGAGAATTTAAAGAATGGAGTACATTTGGGCCAGCCAGGTGGCATGGTGGTTAAGGCAGCTGGATTGCCACAAGGCCAACTGTGCCGTTTGGGTCCCTGACCTGGTGGCTTGGAAAACACACTGGGCATGTGTGCATTCTTGCCCAAAATACTGAGAGGAGAGTGGAGGAGAAGGGATTGCAGTGTGGCCCATCCCCCCTGGAAGGCGCCTTCTCACTTTCTCTCTCTCTTTGTCTGGCAAGTGGACATGCCCTGTTGCAAAAACAAACCAGCAAGAGTGGAATAGGGTCAGCTCCATGGCATAGCAGTAATGTGCTGTCAGAGAAGCCTGGTCTACGTGGCAAACATGGTTCAAATCCTCTGCTTGGCCAGCCTGAAACGTGTCAAGCATGCACACAAGTGCCCAAGATCCAGCAGGCTGGAGGACTGGAAGAAGGGGATTGCAGTGGTCCAGTCACTGTGAAAGGCGCTCATCTCTCTGTCTCATTTGCATACATACACACACTATCATGAATAAAGGAAAATATTTAAAGAAAAAAAGAAAAGATTAATAGTTACCCTCATGTTAGTTGTGACCTATTTGAGAAGTGGCTCATAGTTTTCTTTTGCCACTCTCTTAGCTGCTTTATACTTTGCTCTACTGCATAGCATTAAGGATACTGATTTGTAATGGAATTGTGTAAATGCCACATCTCCTCTACTGGAGTGCAATTAGGTTTGTATCCCTCAAAGCACCCAACATGATGCTAAGCAAATACTACTACTAATAATAATAACCTACCATTTTCCAAGTGCTTACATATCCCAGGCACTCTGTTAAGCAGTTTATAAATGTCACGGCCCCTCTGTGCATCATAGGTACCTCTCGAAAGTATGTGCTGGTCCATGTGGAAAAAACAGACAGTTGCTGCCACTAAGCCCCCTTTTCCACTGCTTATGGCAACCACCCCTGCAGAGAATCTGAATCACTGCTGGTGGTGAGGCTGTGCAGCCATAATGCTCAGCATGTGGCAATGGGGCAAGGTCGTGGCTCGGAAGCAGTGGGTGACAAACACGCTGAGGTAGGTGGGCTCTTGGATTGCCTCCTGGTTTTCCATTCATCACCTGGGCAGCCTTGGAAAGTGAATTGACCTGTTCATACTTTAGGATCTTCATCTAAGGTGAAAATGCATACCTTAAAAAGTATTAATCCCTAAAGGGCTGATAAAAATGAGACAAATGGGAGTGAGGTGGCATGGAGCCTAAAGTGCTAGATCCCACATGGCCAGCTAAGGTTCAACTCCTGGACCTGGAGGCTTGAAAGTCAGGTCGGGCATGTGTACATGTATGCCCAAAATCCTGAGAGGAGAATGAAGAGGGGGGATTGTGGTGCAGCCATCCCCCCAGAGGGATAATTTCTCACTTTCTCTGACCCTCTGTCTCTGTCTCTCTCGTGATTGCATAAGCACTATAGAAAACTGAAAAAAAAGAAGGAGCGAGAGACAAATGTAAATTATCTAAGATAGCACTGCGTGTACAGTAGGGCTCAATCAATCATAGCTCTCTGTAGGAATATTGCTCTGTATGTGCTCGGTGCTGTGATGTGTAAAGACCAGAAGTAAACAGATTAGGGTGATGGATCTTGACCCTTGATCTTGACAACAGAGATCCAAATCCACATGCTCAGTTAAGATCCCTTTTAGCTTTAGTCTGTGATTTAGAATTTCCAAGTTGGCATCAGAAGCCAGCAATCACATGCTCTCGCTACATGCATCATTTCAGGCTAAGCGGTTGCTCAGTTCAGATTTACCAAAGCCTCAATATTAGAGACTGATACTTTTAAAAAGAATGAGAGGGGAGTAAGCAGGTGACAAGGTGGTTAAGTCACTGGACTCCCACATGGCCGACTGTGGTTTGAGTCCCGAACCTGGTGGCTTGCTTTCTCACTTCCTCTCTCTCTCTCTCTCTCTCTCTCTCTTCATCTCTCTTTGATGAGCACATGTGCCCTACAGCAAAATAAATAATGGTAATAATAATTAATAATATTAAATAAGTAATTTTAATTAAAATAAATAAATTAAAAGAATGAAAGGAATGGCTCGACTAGGCAGCCTTGGTTCTTTAATTTAGGACTCGCTGTTGTCATTGTGTTTTCATTGGAAGAAAACCTCTATTTCAGCCTGAAGCTAGTATCATGAATCATCCAAAGGTGTGGTGTGATTTTGACTAGAAGCTGGACCAGAGGCCCTGCACAGGTTTGGAAGCAGTTACCCTCTTGTGGTTTGACTAACCTTTTTTATGAGTGTGTTACTAAAGAAACGTGAGCTGTTGGCTTTTCAATTAAAGAAGCCTGCCCCTTCTGAGTTTCATACACGTTGAGTCATCGTGTCTACAGGTGACTGATAATCATCTGCACTGTTCAAGTTACCGTAACTTGTAGATGAGGGGATCTGATGATTGCAAGTTGCGTGCACGTGAAGATCTGAGGCTCTCCCATCTTCTTAACAATGAACGATGGTCTGTGTAACCACAGAACTCAGTCACATCTTTCCACCCATCCCGGGGTTTATTTTCCTCTTAATGTTTTGCCTCTTACAACTTGAGCATTTAGCTGCTTTCTGACATATACTGCAGGTGGTATAGATTGTGAAATTACAGGCCAGGTTAAAAAAAGCAAACTCTTGGGAGAAAGGCTAAAAGCAGAGTTTGTGATATTCCTACCTCACCCGAAACCTTCTGTAGTTTCTCTGTTTTGTAAAAGATAAAAATATTCTCAAGGAACCTGGTATTTAGGGAGTAGAACTGGCCACAAATCAACAACCTTGAAAAGGCCAAGAAACCAAAGTTCATCATTTCTGTGTCACTTTCAGAAGAATGAATGTTTGTGACCTTAGCTGGCTTTTATGCTGTCTGTCATTTTTCCAGATGGCTTTGACTAAAGATATATCCAATCTCGAAATTGAAAATAAAAACCATTGATTACCTTGGCAAAGGTCTACCTTTCTGTGACTTCTTATCAAGTTGCCAGGATAGGGTGTTTTCTTTTGACTACTTTTTTCTCTACTTATCTAGAGACTATCGGATTGACGTTAAGGTATTGGAGATATAAGACAAATATGATTGGATTACATCTCTTAGCTGGTCTTTCTGGCTTCAATTTCTTGTAGTCCATTTTACACATTGCTATTACATTTGATCACAGACTCTTTCTCAGAGGTGTGTTGCTGTTTGCTCTTGATTCAAATCCAGACCCTATGATTGGTCTCTCAGAATGCCTATCATTAGGTCTCACTGAATGTTGGCATTCATCGATGTTACTCAAAATGTGGGACACAAACCACCAGGAGACACACGGGGCACTTAAAAACTTTGATCCAGGGGCCAGCAGTTGATATGGTGGCTAAGGCACTGAACTCCCACATGGTTGACTGTGATTTGAGTCCTAGACCTGGTGACTTGCTTTCTCCTTTTTTCTCTCTTTCTCTGTCTCTCTCTCTCTCTGGTGAGCACATGTGCCCTATAGCAAATTTTTAAATGATAATATAATAAATAAAATTAAATAAATAATACTTTTTTAAAAAAACTTGATTAGGGGCCAGCAGGTGGCGTGGTGGTTAAGGGTGCTGGACTCCCATATGGCTGACAACGGTTCAAGTCCCAGACCTGGCAGCTTGCTTTCTCTCTCTCTCTCTTTCTCTCTCACTCTGTCCCTCTCTGGTCAAATTCTAAAATAAAAATAAGTAGATACATAAATAAAGTTAAATAAAAATTGAAAAAAAAATAAAAACCTGATTAATGTGGCAAGAAAATCATTTTCTTTTCAGTTCTCTTTCTGTTTCCCTGATTATAGTAAGGAGAAAGATTTAGACTTAATTTGATGCTAGTTAACTTCTTAAAAAGAAAATTATTCATTCATTTATTTTAATTTGACCAGAGAGAGACAGAGAAAGAGAGTGAGAAAGTAAGCTGCCAGGTCTGGGACTCAAACCATGGTTGACCATGTAGGAGTGTCCAACTCCTTAACCACCATGCCACCTGCTGGTCCTGGTACTAGTTATCTTAAAACTAGTCTTATACTTGGTGTTTTCTCTGTTTTTAGCAGAGAGAAGATCTTAGTCTCCAAGTACTTGTATTAGTAGCTGATCAAAAATTAATAAATTTTTCTGTTTTATTGTCTTCATTTTTCATAGTTCCTCCAATTTGTGGCAGATGATTCTGGGTTTTGGTTATTAGCGATACAAAATTTACTTTTAAAAAGTTAGGAAATAAAAAAGAAAGAAAAGAAAATGTCATCTGATTCAAAGAAAGAAAGAAAAAAACCTCTAGCATTTACCAGTGTGCTCTATGTGCCAAGCACTGTTCTAAGCACTTTCCAGTGACTCCACAAAGTAGATATGATTATTATCTCCATTGTACATGAGAACACAGAACATAAGTAGGTTAAGTAACACAGCCAAGGTCACGCAATTAGTAACCAATGGAGCAGGCATCAAACCCAGTCCATCTGATTCTAGATCTGTCAACCACCACACTACCCTGGTGTGCGGATATTGTGATAGAAGAAGGAAGTTTGAGAATGACTATTTCATGCTGCTTAACAGCTTTAGCCAGATTCTCTTCATCTTCCCATGCATGCCCTGCATAGTCCCACCTCTCTGCCTTCATTCAGGCTCCCTCTTCCATTAGGATGTCCTCTCCCCCTCACTGAAAATCTAGTCTACCTCAAGACCCTTCTTAAAATTTAGATTTTCCAGGAATGCTTTCCCTTCCTCAAGTATTTCTGAAGTTTTTGCATTCCCTGAACACTTAAAGCTACAATTTATACCTGTCTTGCCTTTGTCTATATGATGCCTTATCATTCTTTTTACATGAGGCTTGTTACTCACCTGTTTAAATGGCTCAAATGTGGCATTGAGGAAGAAATCAAGGGCCTCCATAGAGCAAAGTAGCCCTTTCCTAATTTGTAACCTATGGTTTTCCTCCAATCCCATTTTATTTAAGGTTTATTTCTTGCCCACTAGACTAGAAACTCCTCAAAAACAGGAACTAGTTCTTTCCATACTTTTTTTTTTTTTTTTTTTTTGGAGAGGTTTTTGCTATAGGGCGCGTGCGCTCGCCAGACAGACAGAGAGAGACAGAGAGATAGAAAGCGAGAAATCACCCCCCAGGGGGGATGGCCACGCCGCAATCCCTTCTCCTCCATTCTCCTCTCGGGATCTTGGGCACACACGCACACGCGCCCGGCCGTGAGTTTAAGCCACCGGGTCCGGGACTCGAACCGCAGTCGACTACGTGGGAGTCCAGCGACATAGCCATTACGCTAACTGCTGGTCCCGTTCTTTCCATCCTTTTTGTTTCTTGTTTGATTCTTTTTTTGTTACTGAACCCATTACTACATGACAGTGACAAATTGGGAACCACAGCATGCCCTGGAAATGCTACAAAAGAGAGGGATTGGCCCTGCAAGTCTCTCTGGAATCCAAGATCATCAGCATGAAAAAGTATCAGTAATGACCTCAGCTGAAGGTTACCCTCCACGCTTTCTGTTCCCTTCCCAGCCACTCACCACTGAACACACCTGCCATCGCTGCAGCCCCTGTTCCTGCCTTCCCTGTGGCCAGAGAGCCTCTGTATTCTAACACACAACACCCACACGCCTAAAGGTGGCTAAACTCTGTTTTCAAAATTTCTCAGCAGTTTGACATGCGAGGAGAGGGTGACCACAAATAAATTTTTCGGTTAAGTGTGAGTAGGTCCTAATGATGGCATGCATATCAGTGAGACATTTTTCAAGTGAAAAGTAGCAAAGCAGGAAAGGAATGAAGATCATAACCTCTCTATAAGAAAACTTTTCCTCACCTTTCTGCATTTAAAGCTCTTTTTCTTAAATCTTGGTCAGGTGACTGGTAAGTTTGGGGAGTAACAAGTTGGAGTTTTGGGGACTATTTTCTCTACCTCTGTAGCTATTTACAAAGCTGCCAAGACCAGTCGTGCAATGTCTCCACTCTTTGCAGCACTTCCGTCCCTCTGGCTACCCCATATATCAAGCAGAAAATAACAGGCAAAATACGAGTTTGCCAACTGACTGTCTTAAGTTCACAAACAATGGAAGTGCAGAGGCCCCACACTCCTGACAGTGGTAGCTTCCTAATGCCTCTAGACCCCATCTAGTTTGGCTTTTTTAAAAAAATAATTATTTTATTGGGGACCAGTAGGTGGCATGGTGGTTAAGGTGCTGGACTCTCCCACATGGTCAACCATGGTTTGAGTCCTGGGCCTGGTAGCTTACTTTCTCACTCCCCACCCCCCTCTCTCTCCCTCTGTATCTCTCTCTGGTCAAATTAAAATAGATGAATGAATAGATGAATAGAATTAAATAAATAATTCTTTTTTACAAAGAATTATTTTATTTTATTCATTGTCATTATTTTTATTTATTTTTTTGAAGTTGACCAGAGAGAGAGAAGGAAAGTGAGAAAGCAGGCTGCCAGGTCCGGGACTTGAACTGCAGTCATCTATGTGGGAGTCCAGCCACCTTAACCACCAACCCACCTGCCTACCCAGCTTCTTTTTTTAAGTTTATTTACTTTATTCATGATAGCACAGGCATGTTCCCAAGAGAGAAAGTACCCTCAACGGGGGTCTCGTCTCACCATAATTCTTTATCAGGTCTTGGCCATGCCCCCACATACATTGTGTGTTTTCAAGCGCAACTGGGGATCCAAACCTGCAGTCAGCCATGTGGCTTCCAGCACTGTAGTCCAACCTACTGCCCACTACACCACCAAGCTGGACTGCCTTTCTCCTCCTTTCCCTCGAGTTCCCCTTTGACGAGAGCATAGGCATTCCTCATGATGTGACCTCAATCTAATGATATATTCTCTCCTCCCCTTGGCCTGCTGGCTTTATTCTGACCCTCCACATGTGTTACCCTGACCCAGCAGCTCTGGAAACTTCAGTGCTGTTTGAGCTATTGTCCTCGTTGAGTGTTCTTGGGCAGCAGATAGCTTATCCTTCTTTGCCTTCTTGAAGATTGAAGACTCTGGAAAATCATTTGACAAATTTTCTGCCTTTATGCCATTCCCTTTGTAATCCTTTGTTTGACTTGTTCCAGGTGAAAAGCGCCACTGCTTCGACGTCAACTATAATTCTAGCTATATGTACGAGAAAGAGAACGAGATCATGCAGACCCGAATGATGGACCAAGCCATCAACAACGCCATCAGCTATCTTGGTGCCGAGGCCCTGCGCCCCTTAGTCCAGACACCGCCTGCTCCCACCTCCGAGATGGTTCCTGTTATCAGCAGCATGTACCCCATAGCCCTCACCCGGGCTGAGATGCCAAATGGTGCCCCCCAGGAGCTGGAAAAGAAGAGCATCCACCTTCCAGAGAAGAGCCTGTCTTCTGAAAGGGTTCACTCCCCCAACAATAGCGGCCATGACTCCACAGACACCGACAGCAACCACGAAGAACGCCAGAATCACCTCTACCAACAAAATCATCTGGGCCTTCCTCGGGCCCGCAATGGGATGCCACTTCTGAAGGAGGTCCCTCGACCTTATGAACTCCTCAAGCCCCCACCCATCTGCCCGAGAGACTCCATCCGAGTGGTCAACAAAGAAGGGGAGGTGATGGATGTGTATCGGTGTGACCACTGTCGCGTCCTCTTCCTGGATTATGTGATGTTCACTATTCACATGGGGTGCCATGGCTTCCGTGACCCTTTCGAGTGTAATATGTGTGGCTACCGAAGCCATGATCGGTACGAGTTCTCATCTCACATAGCCAGAGGAGAACACAGGGCCATGCTGAAATGAATATCTGCTCTCAGAATTATGAGCATAGGAAGTCAACATTGTTTTTAAAAACTAATGACCGCACCTAACAGACCACTCACAAAACATCCTCATCATTTTCATACCATTTGTCGTATCTAACGTGTCATGTAGAAATACTGACTTCATTTGGAAAGTATTTTGCATATCTATCATGTTATTACTTTGGTGAACACCTTTGTTTTCCCATGAGGGACTTGAATTTTATGGAATTTAAAAGCCAAAGAAACATTTGGTTATTCTCTTTTGGATAGAATGGATATTTACTGAAGCTTATGGTCAGTTGGAACAGTCCCTGGTCATGCTTCTGAGACACATTGGCCATAGATAGGAAAACCTTTTGGTCACATGCCCAAATCCAGAGCTGACCAAGTGACCCTTCTCGGAAGTCTTGGCCTTCTGCACCTAACATGAGGCTGAGGGTTAGGTATAATCTCCACATCACAGCTTATCATCTAAGAGGGGGGAGGAAAAAAACATAAAATAAGAACCTGTCACCAGTCACTGGAGACTCCATTCTCTGAGCATCAGATCCATTTGCTATCACACAAGCAAAAAAAAAAGGTTTTTTTTAAAGTTATCCGATGACACTTCTGCTTCTACTGTTTACCCTCCCATCTCCAGTGAAAAGCTGAGCTGTTTTCAACTAAACCAGTCATCTACAGGAGAAGTGCTGCGGCAGAACTGATGGCTTTCAATATAGACCATCACTGAAACTCCAGAAAGGTGTCTACTGTGACTTATGGATTCGTTCCTTCTGATCAAGACTGGCAGAGTTGGGTTTGAGGGGGAAATGGTTTGGGAGCACCAACAGAAAAAGAAAGACAACAGTTTCTAAAATCTCCTGGTCTCCTTCAGAGAGTATTGGTGGTACAGACCCAAAGCAAACTTGCCAATGATTTTTTTTTTCCACAAAAACATACCAAAGATTCCATAAAGTATGGTTTAGCTTCCCCCTCTCCATCAGAGAGGAATGAGGGACAGATGCCATGGATGTTGTCTAGATCAGAGCTGAGCTTTAAGATGGGATGAGGAGGGGGCACCTCTTCTGACAAGTTCTTGATCTGGCAGGTTAGGGCTCTTATTTTCCTATTTTAAATGGAGCTTTTGTAGCTTACGAAAATTCCTGTCTTGGTTCTCCAGCTGTACTGGTCATTTTTATCACTAATAATAGGGACATGCTATCAAGGAGAAGCTGTGATCATTGTAAAATTATTATAGGGGTTGTGAAATCTGCTTACTAATTCCTTATTTGCCACTAATTAGATATGTGACTTTGAGCAGATCATTTAACTCTTAAAACTAAGTTTTCTCAACCATAAAATAAGATTGTCATTTAGACATTCTCTAAGGTCCTTTCTAGCTTTAAATTTCTAGATGGCAATGCAATAACCACAAATTATTATTTTCTAAAATTTTCTATAGGGTGTGTGCTCTTGCCAGAGAGAGATGAGGGAGTGAGAAAACACCTTGGTGGGAAGATGGGGGATGCTCACACCGCAGTCCCTTCTCTCCTCTCCTCTCCTCTCCTTGGGATTTTGGGCACACATGCACAAATACCCAGTGTGTTTTTCAAACCTCCGGGTCTAGAACTCAAACCATGCTGTCAACCATGTGGGATCTAGCCACTTTAACCACCACACCACTGGCTGGCCCCAAATTCTTTTTTAAACCTCTAAGTGTATGGGTACTACGCAGAAAAGTGTATATATGAGTATATGCTTCACATTTCTTTGGTGTGAAAGTAGTAATGTGTTAGGTTTTTCCTTTAACCACTGAGCTGAAGTGAAGAAGATGGCCGGGGGCGGGGGGGGGGGGGGGGGGGGGGGGGAATGAAAAACAGGAAGGTATTTTGATCTTGCCCCAAAGTATATACACAAACTGGCACCTGCAGCTGCTTGCCAAAGCCTTTTTATTTTATTTTTTTCCTTTTAAGAACTTTTGTTAGAGAAAATAAATTCTGCTTCCAGGGACAACTTCATGGGACCTATTTACAAATTAAGAATCAGCTTTATGAACATTTCTACCAGAGCCAAGAACTCCAAATTCCTAGTAGATTAGCATTTTATTTCTAAAGGGCTTATACACTGAGATCCAACTCAACTTGTTTATGCACTGCCAGTAATTAAAGTGTTCCACCTCGGACTGCACAAATGGCTTATCGTTCTTGGTAGCACAGCGTCTGCCTCAGGGAACAAAAAGGTTGACAAAATTCAGTGGCAGCAATTCCAACATGTTTGCGATTGGAACTAAAGGACAAGATGTATTTTGGTGTGTCGTCTTCAGCATATCACTGTATTCCGCAATACTAGACCGCAAGCCATGCCAGATTGCTTTCACCATTGTGAAACGGGAGCTGCTTATTGTGTTCTTGAAATATCTCACATCCCGCTGAGTCTTCGAGGGACACGAGCAAGGATTAGCAGGAGAGAAAGCTAGAGAAGAGCACATTCCCATTCCCGTTAGAGTAGTGGGAACCAACTAATGAGACCAACTTGTGCATCTCAAGATGGTGAAGCTAAGGCTCATTCCACCAGCCTGGGGACTCCTCCTCCCCTTTTCTGTGACTGATGAATCCATGTTTTGTTTTGCTGGATGATTTCCATTCTGCTAAGGTCAGTTTTCTGAGTGGAGCAACCACTCACAACCACTCACAACTTCATGGGACCTGTTTACAAATTAAGAATTAGCTTTATGAACATTTCTACCAGAGCCAAGAACTCCAAATTCCTAGTAGGCTTGCACTTTCAAGGTAGCATTCAGAGCCCATTATTCTAAAAAAACTGTATATGTGGAAACTCCATGTTCTTAAGTCTTGACGTTGAGCCAGATGGTACACAGTGGTTACCACCATATGGGTAACACTTCCTTCTGTATGCATTCCTATACTAATTAGCACCCCCTCCTCACTAGGGGTTGGAGAGGAGGAGAAAGGACCGTCTTAGCAAGATGCCTAGAGAGAAGGGAAGGGTGAGCCCCGGGTTTGCATCTGCCACTGTTGGGCAGGGAAGTCCCGAAGTAGCTTCAGGCAGTATGTTTCTTTCCTCATGCAGAGTCTCCTGGAACATGAGCTTGTAGGACTTCTGGCTCCTTGATCCAGCCCTCACCTCCCAGCACTCATCCCGGAGGCCATAATCTGAGAAACTACCAACCCAGTGGAAAGTTACAGCCAAGATAACAGAATTGGGGTGAGAGTGGGAAAGGAATAGAAGGCTCTCCAAGTGTTCCTTTTTGCCATTTGAGACATTGCCTACATACTCGCTGCTGAGAGAGCCAAAACAAGGTTCTCTCCTGTTACCCTCCACCAGGAAAAAAAAAGAGACAGAGACAGAGAGAGAGAAAGATATTGGTAAACTCACTTGTCTTTAGATTCCTTAAGTCATTCTCCCCAGAAGACATTTGCCTTGGCAAATAATCATAATCATGTGGTTTGTTACCCATTCCAAGCTGTTGTTGAACTCAGCTTCTTAGTGAAAAATGTCTCACCTTTTTTTCTTTTAGAGAGAGATATTTTTGCTATAGGGTGCATGTGCTTACAGGAGATCCAGAGAGACAGAAAGGGAGAAATTGCCCCCCGGGGGGATGGCCACTCCACAATCCCCTCTTCTCCATTCTCCTCTCAGGATTTTGGGCATGCATGCACGCACGCACACACACCCTGCGTGATGATTTTGTTTTGTTTTTGAGAGTTTTTTTTTTTTTTTTGCTATAGGGCATGTGTGCTCTCCAGAAAGACAGAGAGAGACAGAGAAACAGAAAGCGAGAAATCACCCCCCGAGAGGGATGGCCACACCGCAATCCCTTCTCCTTCTTCTCCTCTCAGGATCTTGGGCACACATGCACACACGCCCAGCGTGAGTTTAAGCCACCGGGTCCGGGACTTGAACCACGGTTGACTACATGGGAATCCAGCAACGTAGCCATTACGCCATCTGCTGGCCCCCTGTGTGAGTTTCAAGTCTCTAGGTCTGGGCCTCAAACCACTGTTGACTACATGGGAGTCCAGCAACATTACCATTATACCATCTGCTGGTCCCAAAATGTCTCACCTTTTAAATGTAGTGTTGAATATTTTGCTAAGCTTATACCCATAGTGGCTGAGATGTAAAATGACCTCAGATTTCTTTACAAAGAGATGTTTTAAAACTCCAAAATCTGCTCAGTTGAAACACTGTCTTGTTAACAAATCTACATCAGCATAAAGTTTTTCCAAGTAGCACCTATATCACTATTTTTTTATGAAGAGTTTTTTTTTGTTTGTTTGTTTTTGTTTTTGTTTTTGTTTTTTGCTATAGGACACGTGTGCTCGCCAGAAAGACAGAAAGTGAGAAATCACTCCCCAGGGGGGATGGCCACGCCACTATCCCTTCTCCTCCATTCTCCTCTCGGGATCTTGGGCATGCATGCACACAAGCCCGGTGTGAATTTAAGCCACTGGATCCAGGACTCAAACCATGGTTGGCTACATGGGAGTCCAGCGACATAACCATTACGCTAACTGCTGGTCCCCTCTATATCACTATTCTAACTCTTCTGTTCTCCCCAACCCTAATCCCCATGCTGTCCCCCACTATTGATTTAGGGAGAAAAGCAATACTGCTATATCCTAGGGCAGACAGTAAGGCCATAACAGAAATGTTTCTTTAAAGTCCTAATTTTAAGGCCCCCTGAGGGAAAATAGGTTGGTCTCTAGTGGAGATTTGGAAACTCTGGGACACTCACGATTGTGTAAGAGCTTGGATATCCGTGAGGACTGAAAGACTCAGGATTGGGGTTTGTGAACTCAAGAAGAAAAAGGAAAAGAGTGATGAAATATTGTCCTAAAAAATACAGCATCAGGAAGAAAAGGTAAGTGATAGTGATATTTCTCTTATCTTCTAAAGAATTGGAAGCTGTTTTTGTGTACAGATAGAGATACTATAGACAGAGGTCATCAGACAAGCAGAATGACTTGGGATTGAAGTGCCTAGGGAAAGGGCAATTTTGACCTGAAACCAAAGGCTAGACCTGGGCCATCCTCAAAAAAGAACTCTGTTCTTGAAGGCTGCAAGATGGACTGGTCCTGGGAACAATCAGTGGCCTGGGGCCGGGGTCTGCTGACTCTGAAGACTGTGCACTTAGAAGAGCTGTGTCAGCTTTAGACCGGTGACACAAGATGTATCTCTAATTCGGTCGAACTGTATATAGTCTGCACCCCGCCAAACAGTTGCTACGATAAATAGCGTTTTGTATTTCAAATAAGTTAAATGTGAGTTTGCATGAACCGCATGCACAGACACTCCTGGGTGTTGCATCCCCGGAAGTAGAATGGCTTTGCTCCCTCACCTCCAGGCTTATGAGCCCTCCACCAGGAGTTCCCAAGCACTTTCCTCAGTGGGTTCTTCTCTTCACTTACCCCACTCTAAAAGATCTGGGGAACGACCCCGCAACGGCACCCACCTTCCCCAAGCCCTCGCCTGTCTCATACTCTGAATGTATGTGCGGCATATTCCTCTCCTGAGAAGACTGAGAACACACGCACGGTTCGGCATGTCGGGGAAACGGGGGCAGCCTTAAAAATGACTGATTCCATTGCCAGTGACTCATTTATACAAGGACTTTTCCAGGTTAGCAGACAAGGCCCTTTTTGGTGGGCCTACTTCTGTGGGTTCGCAGAAACCAAATTACTGTGGGTTGCAAAGAATTAGCAGGTCATTTAAAAAGTAGACATCCCTTCACCCAGACTGTGGTTTTTCATACTCGGGTTCTCAGTCTGTGAGCTTTGGTGAAGGATCATTTTGGCTACTGGAAAAACCATAGCATATTTTTAATTTTTGGTTGCCAAAGCCACACACGTGTGGTCTGTGGATGACCCTTGTCTGCAGAATGACGAAGGAGGAACAGAAGGTGGTTTGAGGCTCAGGGCAGTCTTCCCACCAGGAGCAAGGGAGGGTTTTCACAGGGCCTGTGCTCTCAGCCTCTCCCTCCCCTCTGCATTTCTCAGAAATGGCCTCTTTGCCCAGCAGTGACTTTCCCTCTTCACTCCTCTGGAGTTCTGCCTGGAGTCCAGCCATGTGGAGCACTATAAAGTGTCTTGCTCTGTACAGGCCGTTAAAAGAAAGCCAGCTTCTGAAATGTGTCAGTGCTAGCCCTTGCCCGAACCACAATGAATGCATCCCTGTGTCAGAAACGGCCCTGCTGATGGCCTCCAAGATCCTTTATCATGTTTAATTTTTACATTGAAAAATAAAAAAATCTTGTGTGTTTAAAATAAATCCTTGTGCATGACTATCATCTGTAGCTCCTACTGTCAGAAATGGAAGGGTTGGGCCAGCCCTGCAGCGTAGCACTTGAGTGCTATGCAGAGGGAGCCAGATCTCACATGGCCGTCCCACTGTGTCTGGAAGCCTCACCCTAAAGGCAGGTGTGCCCAGGACCCTGAAGGATTGGAGAAACAGGAGGGGGAGAAGATGCGTGACCAGTCACTGTGCTCCCTCTTTCTCTCTCTCACGCTTGCCCTTCTGGCAAAAATAAAGTAATGAAATAAAATAAAATAAACCACCACCAAGACTGGAAGGGTTTGGGGCCAGTAGGTTGGCATAGTGGTTGGAACACTGGACTCCCACATAGCTGACCACAGTTCAAGTCCCCGACCTGGCGGCTTGCTTTCCTACTCTCTCTCTCTCTCTCTCATCAAAGTCATAAATAAAAATAAAATAATTTTAAGAAAAATAAAAAAGACTGGAAGGGTTGAATTCTTCTCTAAGGATATTTTGTTAATTTAGCCCCTCTGGCTATTTCTTCAAGTCCAGGTATGAAGATCAATGGAATATCATTGAAATAAGCTTTTCACCTGATGTCTTTCTTTCTTTTTTTTTTTTTTTTTTTTTTTTTTTTTTTTTTTGGAGAGGTTTTTCGCTATAGGGCGCGTGCGCTCGCCAGACAGACAGAGAGAGACATAGAGACAGAAAGCGAGAAATCACCCCCCAGGGGGGATGGTCACGCCACAATCCCTTCTCCTCCATTCTCCTCTCGGGATCCTGGGCACGCACGCACACGCGCCCGGCATGAGTTGTAAGCCACCGGGTCCGAGACATGAACCGCGGTCGACTACGTGGGAGTCCAGCGACATAGCCATTATGCTAACTGCTGGTTCCCAACCTGATGTCTTTCTGAACTTGGTATCCTGCTGCTTGGCCCGCAGTCAACTGGGGTCCCCACGGTGGAGTTCAGGTTCCACTGGTCCTTAGTGCACCAAGGTAACCCAAGGAGATTGGGGACCTGGACTTAGCAGGTTCCACACATTGGGCACAGTGTCTCCTCTCCAAGGCACTACTCTGGCCTCCCTCCTCCACAAGATCAGCCTAAAAGACAGGCAAGCTCTGACATTTTTACCTGTGGGTCAACTCAAGTTGTCATTAAACTCAACCTCATTTAAACAGTCTTTAGGAGGCCGGCAGGTGGCGTGGTGGTTAAGGGCACTGGACTCCCACATGGCCCACTGCGGTTTGGGTCCCAGACCTGGCGGCTTGCTTTCTCACTTTCTCTCTCTCTCTGTCCCTCTCTGGTCAAATTAAAAATAAATAAAGTTAAATAAAAATAATTATTTAAATAGTCTTTAGATAGCTGGAGGCCCAAGCTAAAGCAAACTAAAGGTGCTGGGAGGAAAGCTAGGAGAATGGCATACGGATGTAGCAGTTTTATGGCCATCTTGTTATCTGTGTTCTCAGAAAGTGTTCCGGGGGAGTCTGAGAGATGGTCTGGCCTTCTGCTCAGCTCATCTAACACACCCTCCCGCTTGTTTCTGAAGTTTAGGATTTACCAAACAGCCAGGTTGGCAGCGGCTTCTGGCTCTACTTCCACCTCCCCCTCAGCACCATCTCCTCCCCTCGGCACCACCAAGCCGCTCGAGGGTCGCCAGCAGGTCTTGTTTCCCTTAGAGCCAAGGACAGGGAGAGAGGAATGACCTCGCAGCCTGCCTTTGCATTTTAACATTAACTATGTTCAAAACCTGCCTCTCCACATCGGCCTGGGAGAGACCGCTATGTGGCCACCCCTTGTCCAGTCCCTTCCAAGGCAGAATCGGCCCAGGCAGAAAAAGAGACAGGGAGACCAGGAGACTCCAATTCCTTCGCCAGTGAGCAGTGGAGAGAGCACCTGAGCTTGTGCTGGCTGGGGCTGGGGCAGAATGGGCTTCCTTCCAGCCTGGGGAAAGTTTTTTGATGCTTAGGAACAGACTTCATGCTTTTTTTTTTAAGTTTATTTTTTAAGAGAGAGAGATGCACTCTCAACTGGGTCTCACGCCATGATCCTCCCACTCTTCCAGCCAGCAGGGCTCATGGTCATGCATGTACAGGTCCACCAGGAACCAAACCGTCGTCTCCCGTATAGAACCAGCATTGCTTTAAGCAGCATGTAACAAGCACTGCGCCACCGATCCAGCCCTAATTTGATGTTTTAAGGGTGATGGGTCTGGCACTGGAGGTCCTACCACACCTGCATCCTCCTTCCCCCTCCCCCATCGCTCAAGACAGCAGACTGCAGGGGCCCAAACCTCCACTGGCAGCCAACTGCCACCCAGGGCAGGCAGGGGGAAAAGGACCCAGCTCCCTTCCCTGGTCCCCCAACACTGAGAATCCAGGAGCTGAGAAGTGGAGGAAAGAGTTCTGGAAAGGTCTATGGGATGGTGGAAGTGCATCAGCCCAGACCCAGACCCCAGCCACATTCTGGCTGTAGAGCATTCCTGGGTCAGACAGTTGTTTGCATAAAAGCCAAAAGCCACTGCACCTGGGGTGGGGAGGCTCTCTGGGGAGGTACTCCCTGGCTTGGGGGAGTGGGGGGGGAAGGTGTCATGGAAAGTCCCTGAAGGACATGGGGTGTTGAGCTTACTGCGGTTTTGTTTTTAACTCTCTCTTGACCTGTGAAGTAGGCAGCTGTCTCCCTTCCCCCCAAATAACAGACCTTCCCCCAGAATAACACACACACACCCAAGGAAAGAGCACTGCAGTGGAAAGAATGGAGGTTGGAGGGCCCGTGGGTGATGTGAACGGGCCCCTAACCCAGGACGGAGGGGGCAGGAAGCCAGAACAGCCTTTTCCCATCACCTTACCTCTCCCCCGAGCCCCAGGCCCCCGGCCCAGAAGAGCGACCTAGTCAAATCAACCACAGCCCTGGGGGTGTGGATGGATGGGAACTAGGGGGGCAGATGCCACCTCCTCCCCCAGGCTCGACCTACCACCAGCTCAGTCCGGCCCCAGTCCTGCTGGAATTACATCCTCAGCACCTCCACCTATCACGGGGACCTTACTTGCCACAACCTCCCTAGACTATTGGGAGCGCTGGGAAGGGGGTGGCAGGCGCAGGCAGACCCCCTCTTTCCTGCAAATCTCCAAAGTCTCAAGCAAAAGACAACCTGGTGTAAGACTCCTGCCAGCACTAGGATCCTGCGTTCCTGTCCCACAGCCCCTTCATTCTCTAGGGAAACCCACTTTCCCGCTCTGGGCCTCGATTTCTCCCTGAGGCCCGGGATCTGTGCGGTTCCTGCCAGCGTGGCCTCAACCCCATCGCTCTGGCTGGCCCCAGACCTTTCCTGTCCAGAACCAAGACTAGGAGAGAAGGACGTCCCCGTCTCTCCTCTCTCCCCACCGGACTCAGGCTGGGGGCGGGGGAGGGGGTCTGCTGCTAGGGTGATGATGTCTGGGGATGTTAGGATCCTAGAAGATCCAATCCTAGCCCCGGATCTGAACCGGGATGAGGGAGAGGAAGGGAGGGGCCAGGCTCCTGCTGCCTCCGGGCATTGAGGATGAGCTCAGAATACACGGGCTGAGGCTGGGTCCGAACCCCGCCCCCGGCCTTTCTCAGCCCTCCTCTCTGCGCGGACTCAGAGCCCGGGTTCCCGGGTTGGGGTTCCTGGGAGAGGAAAGCGAGGCCGGCGAGGGGGGCGGGTGCGGCGCGGCCGAGGTGGGAGCGAGGGGGGTGTGAGGGGAGGGGCAGCTGCACTTCTGAGAAACAGCTCGGCGGCTCCGCAGCCCGCAGCCTAACCCCCTGCCTGCGGCTTCACAGCTCGCTCCTCCTGCCGCCCACGCCGCTCGGGGCCTCTCCGGGGGTCCGCAGCCCCGGTGGGGGCTGCGGCTGTCGGGGAGGTGCGGCGGCTCCGGGGAGTGCGCAGTGGAACCCATGAGGCCTGGAAGATGCAGCGGGGCGTGGATGGCGTGGCTCCCCAGGTTCAGAGCGCTGGACCACGGCAGGCCCGTGTGTCCTCGCCGCCCCCACCCCACCCAGGCACTCTCCCCTCACAGCGGGAGCGGGATCCAGAAGTGAAACTGCACGGGGGTCACAGCCCAGCGCCGCCGCTGCGCCCCGCCCCGCCCTTCCGGGCACTGCAGCCCTGCAGGATCTCCCAGCGCTCGGGCGACTGCTGGAGAGGAAACGGGGGAGGGGAAGGGGAAGTGCCCCGCGAGCAGTCTGCAGAGGGCGGCCTCTCTCCTTGGGGGTGCCCGCGTGTAACCACGAGTGGGAACCTCGAGAGGCGCGACCTGAACCCCGGGATCCTAGCCGCGGCGCGTGCATTTCCCGCGACGACCGCTGGGTGTCGCTGGAGCTGCGTGGCTGAGCCGGCTCGGGCGGGGCCGCGGAGGGGAGGATCAGGCCGCCGCGCGCACGCGGGTCCCGCCGCCTTTGCGCCTGGATGTTCCGCGGTGATTGAAGGCGGCGCTCACTTCTCCCTCTACCGCCCGGTGTCGGGAGGTCCCACGCAACCCTCCGACCCTCAGCGGAGAACAGACTAAGCCACGCGCCCTGCGGTGATGAACTTGATCCTGTGGCGGATCCTCCGGTCCGCCCGGGAGCAGAGGCCGAGTTCGAAGCGCGGCCCCGGAGCGCGCCCTCTGGCGAAGACCGCGGGCCTCGGTCTGCAGAGGCGCGGGGAGCAGCGAGGCCTGGGGTAGCTTTAGTCCGGCGGCGGTCAGCGCCAGCACACGCGTGCAGGCGGGGTTGCCGGGGGCTGCAGAGCGGGTTGTGGACAATCACCTTCCGCAGGTGCCCAGAACTGCTATGGGGATGGGTCCCGGCTGCATCCCCACTCCTCGGGTCCACCTGCCTGACAGGTCTTGGGTCATGCCTTACCCAGACACCCCCGTCCCACTCACTCAGACACCTCCCCCTCCTCCCGCCCCCAGCACCAAGCGCATCCCCGTAGATGTGTGGGGCCAGGTGGCTCAGCTTGGCAGAAGGAAACCCAGAGATGGGCACCTTACCAGCACTGATGGCGTGAAGAGGGCGGGGTGGGCTCTGGGGAAAGGCTATGGAGAAAGGAGATGCCCTAAAAAAAAAAAAGAAGAAAAAAAAGAAAGAAAGGAGATGCCCTGAAATCCTTTGGAAAACGGGTAGAGTATGAATGCCCCCTTCTACCACGTCCTGGAGGACCTGCCTTGGAGGCAAGAATTGGGCAGATAAATGCAGGTGAACATGCCCATGGTGACCGGTATATGGAGTCACAAAAGGCCCAAAGTGGTAGGTCCTGCTTCCACTGTGAGACACCCTAATGTGATCCACAGGCTGACCCTAAAGGTGTGGCTTCAGCCTTTCGATCTCTCTTTGTCTCCCCAAACCAAAAACAAAGTGCTTACCACGAAAACACAGCTCCATCATCTCAACCCCCAGATGCCTGGCAAAGAAGTTTTCCCCTTCCTTAGAGAAGACAGCCAGACAAAAGGGGGAGAGAAGCCATCATAGCTCAGGTCACCTGGGCTTGAATTTCAGCTCCCCCACACATACACCCGCGAGGATCCGGTGAGCACAACCTTACTCAGACCAAATAGTGCCTCAATTCCCCACCACCTTCCTGAATGAAGATCCTGGGAGTGGGGGGAGGGCCCCGGGGACCAGCCTCAGCCTCCAGGATTGCCCACTCGCTGAGGCTCTGGAGTCCAGTCTGCAAAGTCCACCTTCCTCTTTTCCTCCTCTCCCAGCTCCCCGTTGCAGCTGGGAGCTCAGAGTCCTCTGTCCTAGGTTGACACTGCACACTCCCCTCTCCAGCCTCGCAGCTGAGGTTCTGCCAGCAGCACCGCCCCCACTGCTGTGCAAGTGGGATCAAACCCTGAACTTTTTTCCAAATGCACCAGAAGGCTGAATTCACAGATGCAGAGGTGCTTCCCCCAACTCCCGCCTAATCTGCCTCTCAAGCCCCTGCTGTAACCCTTGGACTCTGGGAAGCAATTAAAAAATGGCTTATATTGACGGTTTGGAAGGCTCTGGATCCTTCCAGGTAGCGTTGGCCTTCTCCACCTGTGCCCTGTCCTTCCTCCATTCCTCCCAGGGTACCTGGCTCTGAGGAGCCAGGAAGGGAGGGTTGCTGACCTGACGTTGAACGCTTGGGCCTGCACCAAGAGGCCCTCCACTTAACAACCTGGCGCTGTGCAGGTTTCTTCAACCCTGGGGGGAGGGGGAGATGCCTGGAGTCGGGGGGGGGGGGGGGGGGGGGGGGACATGAACTGGCCAGAGCTTTGTCAGGACACCCTACCAAGGGAGGTGGGCTCCCCTAGAAGCATGCCCACCCCGTTCCCAGAATCCAGAAAGTTGGTGCCAGACCTCCCTGACTGCCATGCTTTAGCCGTCAGGAAGGCCAGCCTGTGGCCATGCCCTTCACATGGCACCCACCCTACAGACCCACGGTGCTGCCAGGGTGCGCCCTGGTGCTGGGCTCCCACTAGCCAGGCGGGCCTCAGGAAGCTGGTATCTATGATGCACTGCAGGACAGTTGGGGGCAAACCCCTGAGGGTGGGCCCTGTCTCACCCTCTCTCAATGCCTGGTCTTTCTCAGCTTGAGGTGATTATGAAGAATTTCCATGTTTGTCCCAAAGTCTTGTTCTGCTTTTTTCTGAAATGTTTTCTTTTAGATTTATTTTCTTTTATTTTTTATTATAGGGTACACACGCTCACTAGAGAGAGAAAGTGAGAAAGCAAGCCACTAGGTCTGGGGGACTTGAACCACACTCAACTATGTGAGTCCAATGCCTTTAATCACCATGTCACCACCTGTTGGCCCCACTGAAAGTTTCTTTAATAAGCATATATCACTTTTATAATCAAACCCAATAAATTGATTTTGAGAAGACAGTATCTGAGGTCCCAGTCCCTACCCTCTCCCCCAGAGAAGCTCCTGCTGCACTCCCCAGCCCAGCTCTCCTCAGGACCACAAGCCTCCACCATCCAGCACTGCAGCTGTCTCCCCTCGGGGGGTCACACTACAGTTTCTGGGGATAGAGCAGCAGCCCCCCAGTCCTCAGAGTGGAGGATCTTGCCCAGGCTCTGTCTGTGAGCTGGCCTTGAGGCACCCTGCTCCCTCACACTCTTAGCACTGCACCTCCTCTGTGAAGCCAGATGTCTCAGGAGGTCTAGTTGCTGACCACCAGTGCCCAGCTCAGGGACAAGTGCCACGGCATCCAAGAGCTCCCAGGGCCCAGGGCCCTCACAGGGCCAGCACTGAGAAGGGGAAAGGCAGAGAGCAAAGCCCAGGGCAGGCCAGGGCTTCATCCCATCCCCTGCAACCTGGGCTGAGGCTGGCCTCTCTCCCTAACTCCCTGCATGACCCCAGGTGGGTAATCTCTCTCTCAGAGCCTTAATTCTTCACTTATAATATAAAATAGTATGTCTCTTACAGAGGCTCCACTTAGCTGACTGACTTACAAGGGGGTCTCCAAAAAGTTCATGGAAAACACATATTATGAAAAAATGATGAATAGATTTTAAATTTTTTGCACCAAAAGAAACCCATACTTTAACTCCATTTTTTCCCTTTAATTCCATGTTTAAACAAACTACTTATTTTATTTTTATTTTTATATTTTTATTCGACTAGAGAGAGAGAAGGAAAGTGAGAAAGCAAGCCATCAGGTCTGGGACTCAAACTGTGGTCAGTCATGTGGGAGTCTAGCACCTTAACCACCACACCACTTACTGGTCCTTTTCATTTCATTTTTTCATGAATTTTTTGATGTACCCTTATAGAAGGGCTTTGTGCCCTGTCCAGTGCCTGGGTCTGTGAGGCGGCACTGGGTCCTCTTTTAGTGTGGCCTAAACTCCTGAACATGTTTAAGGGGCAACTCGTCCTGACCCCTTCACTCATCCTAGCCTAGAGCCCTGGCACCCATACCTCCGAAGTGTCCTGGGCATCAGTAGCCAGTCACACATCCAGTACCAGCCAGTTCTACGCCCAAGGAGCTGCCAGTGATGGGGATGGTCCTGGCAATCATGGCAGGTGACAGCTGCAGGTGGCACTGATCGCCACCTCAAGTCCTGTTGAAAAGAAGCAAAACCACTATCTTCCCCACTTCTAGCCTATAGGAAGATCTTCAGGGTCAGCCCCAGCAGGCTCCAGGCTGAGGTATGGATGAGACCTCTCTGCTCTCCTCTGGCAGCCAGGCCTAGATGCCAGCTCCCCAGCATAGGGTTAGCTAAGGCTGCGGGTGGCTTGGTCATGAGTGGCTGCTAGGGCTGCCAAGCCTGGCCCAGGGGCTCATTGCGGCAGTGGGACCTTCTGAAGGTCACCTCGGGACAGCCCTCCCCATCAGAGACCAGGGCTGCAGAGGGAGGGGCTAACCAAGGGGAGACCCCTTTACCAGCCACTATTGCTCCCACCGTGCCTTAGAAATTCTATCTGGAAGCCAGCCAGATGGGCAGCAGGGCATGCCCAGACCTGGCCTCACACCTGGGACAAAACCCTGACTCATGGACTCTTCACCTACCAAATGGGGTCCCACTGCTTCATACTCAACCAGTCGCATATACAAAAATAGAGAGTATAATTTAACAAATTTCACATTACATTTCAATTAGTATCAACTCATGGTGATGGCGAACCCATCACCATACCCACATCTTCTCCCTTATCCTCTGACTTTATTTATTTATTTTTTAGTTTACTATAGGGCACATGCACTCACCAGAAGAGTGAAAAAAAGTGAGAAATCACCCCCAGGAGGGCATGGCTATGCCAGAATTCCTTCTCTTCTATTCTTTTTTTGGAATTTTGGGCACACACACACCCAGTACGTTTTGGGATTTTTTAAGAATTACTTTATTTAACTTTATTTATTTTAATTTGACCAGAGAGGGAGAGAGAGAGAGGAAAAGAAAGCAAGCCACCAGGTCCGGCCATGTGGGAGTCCAGCGCCCTTAACCACCATGCCACCTGCCAGCCCCATGCCCAGTGAGTTTTTCAAGCTGCTGGATCTGGCACTCAAACAGCACAGTCAGCCATGTGGAATCCAGCTACCTTAACCTCCACCACTCCATCTGTGGGCCCCAACTCTGGATTAATTTAAAACACAGTTGAGGGGCAGTCCTATGGCCCAATGGTTAGGAGACCCGAATTCTACATGGCCAACTTCAGTTCAAATCCTGACTCTGGCAGCTTGAAAAATATGCCAGGTGTGTACATGCATGCCAAAGTCCTGACCAAATGGAGAGATAGAGAAGGGCCTGCAGCAGGACCATGTCCCATGGAAAGACGCTTTCTTCCTTTCCCTCTCTGTCACTCTGTCTCTCTCTAGTGAGCACACATGCTCTCTGGAAATAAAGATCTTAAAAATAGGGGCCAGCAGACGGGCGCTTGCTCTGCAGGAGCCCTCCAGTTCCATCTCTAGGCCCCTGGCCGGCAAGAGAAACTGAGGCAGGGGCACCACTGCCCCCAGCCTACTTCCAGGCTCCCAAGACCAGGACCCCACCCCCTTTAAAGAATTAAGGACTTTTGCCTTCTCTTGAGTTGTGGACAGGTCCATGTATCCACTATCCAAACAGAATCCTAACCTGTTTCCTCGCTTTAAGTCCTAATCAAAGTTCTCTTAAAATTTCTTGATTTTGATTCATTAAAGCTAAAACTTCCTTATCTCCCTTGAAAGTATTAAAAGCCGACTAGATCATACAGAAAATAGAATCTCTGATGTAGAAAAGAAAATTGCTGGCCTAGAAAAATCGACCATGAAGACTGAGAAATTTGCCCTCCAAAATGAGAATAATATATGAGAAATACCAGATACCATTAAACATCCAAACATCTGGATAATTGGTATCCCAGAAGGCGAAGAGACTCATAAGGGCATTGATAAATCTATTCCATGAAATCCTGCAAGAAAACTTTTCAAACCTAGAGAGGCACTCAAAGATCCAGTCCCAAGAAATACAAAGGACCTCAAATAGAATCAACCCAAGAAGATCTTCTCCAAGACACTTTATAGCCAGACTGACCAAAACCACAAAGACAAGATACTAAGATTGGCAAGAGAGAAAGGGCAAGTTACCTACAAAGGATATCCCATCAGGCTAACAGCGAACCTCTCATCGGAAACAATGCAAGCGAGGAAAGAACGGGAAAATATATTCAAAGTGTTAAGGGAAAAGCCATCTCAACCAAGAATACTGTACCTGGCAAAATTATCCTTCATATGGGAAGAAAAGACAAGAACATTCTCAGATAAACAAAACCTGAAAGAATCTAACAGCACCAGTCCAGATCTCCAAGAAGTTCTCAAGGGAGTGCTGTATCAGGAAAATTAAATTCAGACACACAGAAATAATTCAAAAACTAAGAAAATGGCCAACTTAATCATAGGGAAAAGTCTGGAGTTGAATATTATATCCCAGAATTCAATCGGGAAGATTGAACCACAACAGAAGATGGATTAAGTACATGAGACTGAACTGGTGAAATAGTATTTTATGACTTTTGACTAAAATATTGCTGATTTTCTTCTAGGCTTTGTTGTCCAGTTTTAAAAATTTTTGTCCTTTCTTAATGTTGACAGGTTCATGTACCTACTATTTGAGGAGAATCCTAACCTGTTTCCTAGCTTTATGTTTTAAACAAAGTCCCTTAGCATTTCTTTGATTTATTACAGTTAAAACTGCCTTTCTTGAAATTAAAAAAAAAAAAAAAAAAAAACTAGGGGCCGGCAAGTGGTGTAGTGGTTAAGACACTGGACTCCCACATGGCCCACCATGGTTTGAGTCCCAGACCTGCCAGCTTGCTTTCTCCGTCTCTCTCCCTCTCTCTCTCGCTGGTCAAATTGAAGAAGAATGATAAATAAAATTAAATAAGTCTTTTAAAAAATGTTTTAATAAATAAAAATGAAGCTAAGACATCATGTAATTTCATCTATAAGTACTTCAGAATGATTATCTCAAAGATAAAAGCTTAAGGGACCAGCAGTTAGCTGTCGCTGGACTCCCATATAGCCGACCACGGTTAGAGTCCTGGACCTGGTGGCTTAAACTCATGCCAGGCGCGTGTGCGTACGTGCCCAAGATTCCGAGAGGAAAATGGAGGAGAAGGGATTGTGGTGTGGCCATCCCCCCTGGGGGGTGATTTCTTGCTTTCTGTCTCTCTGTCTCTCTCTGTCTTTCTGGCGAGCACATGCGCCCTATAGCAAAAAAAAAAAAAAAAAAAAAAAAAAAAAAAAAAAAAAAAAAAAAAAAAACCTCTCCAAAAAAAAGATAAAAGCTTAAAAAAAAAAAAACCATTACCACAACCTTAAAAAGTTAACCTAATTTCTTCACATTATCAAATATCTCACCAGAGTTCAAATTTCCCCCAATTGCTCATGAATACTTTTTACAGTTAGTTTGGATTTGAATGGTCAATTCATCACCTTTAGTTAATAGATGCATAATTTCTTGAAATCTAAAGATTCCCCATCTTTTCTTTTCTTATAATTTTTCTTGTTGAAGAAGAAACAGAGTTATCTGTTCTGTGGTTTCCCAGTGTGGATAGTAGTAATTGCATCCCCATGTGTCATTTCATGTTCCTCGTATTTTCAGTCAACTAGTGGTTGGAGCCAAGGACCTGGGTTTGATTTTTTGGCAGAAATAATCCGTGGTTAGGGTTTACCCATCAAGGAGGGTCTGTCTCTGTGAATTGAATAGTAGGTTCAGGCGCTGCAAATCTGATACACCTGTTATAAAGCTCCCCCAAGGAAAGCGCTCAAACTAGTAAATTCTAAGACGGGCTGGACCATGGATCAGCGGTAAAATGCAATGTTCTGTAAGGCTGACCCATGTGGGAAGGTTCCGGATTCACAACCAGAGACCTCCCTAGTGTGCCAGGCACTTGATCTGGGCCAGCTGAGCTGGGGGTGGATCGAGGCATTATGACCTTCTTGGGGATGCTGATTATCTTTCTCAGAATAAACAAAACTTAAAATATATTTTTAGACAAACACATAGCATGAGTAGTGGGCAGAGGCCAGGCCTGCAGGACTGGTCTAACTGAGCTTAAGGGGAGACGCAGGGGAGTCGGCAGATGGACACCTTGGGAAGATGGGTCTGTGGGTTGAAGGACGCGACGGAAACGGCTGACTGAGGCAGGGTTCCATGCGCATAGCCTTCTAGAGGGAGTGGGACTCCAGGAGACAGAAGGACAGAGAGCATCTCTGGATTAGGGGAGTAGGGAGAGAGGCTGACAGTAGGGGCACAGGGAATTGTGGGAGGTAATGGAGCCCTTCTGGGTCTCAGCTATGGTGGTGGGTGCACAACCATATGGGTTTGTCAGGGTTCACCATCTCCCAGCTGGGCCAGAACATTCTGAGAATGAGGGTGGTGTGGGACTCATCTCCAGCTCCGGGCCCTGTTAGTTACCTCTATCAGCTTAGGCTGTCAGGCAGTATCATTCATTTAACTAGCAATCACTGAGTACCCAGTGTGTGCCATGCTCCATGCTAGGCACAGGAAACCGACATGATCAAGATCAGGCTGGCCAGGACACCAAAGTCTCCCCTTGCACCCACCTGTCCTGGTTACTTCTCAACACCAGCCAGCCAGGTCTTGCCAGACAGAACTCAAAGGCGTATCAAAAAATACTCTTTATTGTCACTGGTATAAAACAGAGCAGATCAACTGGCCTCTCAGTCTGTACAAAATGTGGGGCATAAAACCGCCTGGGTTTCACCCGTATTTCTCATAATGCCCTGCCCCAGAGTAGCGCCCAGGGGCTCCATGGAGGGGAAAGGGCCACCAGCTGCAGCCCCAGAGGAAAGAGGTCAAGGGTGGACTGGGTGGGGTGCAGTTTCGTGCTTAAGGAAGAAGGGAGCTGAGAAGACGAGAGTGGGAGGCCCTCGAGTCATTCACCATCCTGTCCCCACTCCTGTGTCCCCCCAGGTCCACTGGCTGAGCAGAGGGGGCGGCGGGCAGCCTGAGCTGAGCCGGGCAGCTCACGTGTGGTCAGAGGGCCACGCGGGTACAGCAGTGGCGCAGCAGGCATGGCAGGATGCCACGGTTCAGCTGGTGGAACTCCACGAGCTGCAGCAGGTCGGTGAAGCGGGTCTGGCCCTCGTCCATGCTGAAGTAGAGGCGACCCTCCTCTTCGTTCTGGGGTGTGGCCACAAGGGGTGGGAGGTCAGGGAGGGGCGCCTGAATAAGAGGCTCCCTCGGGTCCCCATTCCTTATGCAGGAGCAAAGGAGACACACTGGGGGCCAGGGAGCTCCCCGAGGGCACTGATGCAGCCGGGTTGCTGGGAGCACTATCTCTGCTGCAGAGATCCGAGACCCCTGCGGGAGAGGGGATCACTCACCGGCAGGATGAGGTAATGCTTGACTTTCTGCAGGTGGCACAAGGAGAGGACAAAGCCCTGTGGGTTCCGCTGACTCTCCCGGACCAGGAAGAGGCTGCCAGGAGGTAGGATGTTACCCAAGGACACGGGCCTGCTGCCCGCCCCTGCCTGCCCACCCCGGCCCCTTACCCATCCACCAGGCCCTGCTGTCCGATGAGCCGCTGGCTCTCCTCGCGGGAAATGCGTCCATGGAACCAGGGTTGGGTGCGGTGGATGGCTAGGGTGGGGTAGAAGTGGATGGATGGTCACTCCAGGCAGGGACCCCCCATAGTACCCCCACCTTGGCTGGGAATGCTCAGAGAAGCCACAGCAGCCCCCACCCCTGGGACTCTGGGTCATCACCCACCTGCACTGAGGCTCGTGCCTGAGCTGGGGGTGGGCAGGCTGAGGCGGTGGTTGGTCTTCTTCTGCAGAGTGGTGGGGGACATGTCAGGGCGAGGTTGGGGGTATTACCTGGCACCTCAAGAATCTGGAATCCTGTTTCCCGGGAAGGGAGGAGCTCCCCTTGCCCCTTCTTCCTCCTTCCCACTCCACAGAAACCCACATGGAGGGAAGAGCCCAGCACAAACATGCAGATGGGTGCAGGTGCCTCACCCTCCAGGCCTGGGCCTCCTCCAGGGCTGCACTCAGAGCTTCCCGGGGGTTCTCAATGACACGCCCAGCATGGCCAGAGAAGTCCATGGCCACCAGGGTATTATCTGAGACGCTCCTCTGGAGACAGGACAGGGTGGGAAGCGAGGGGTCAGCACAGGCCCCGGGGTGCACCCCACCTTGTGCCCCTGCGCACACTCACCAAGGGCGGAGAGCCCAAACAGGATGGGCGCAGATGGCGAGACTGTGCCTGCTGGTAGTTCTTATACAGCTGCACCCCATACTGCGGAAGAGGGCCTGAGCTCAAGTGGTTCACACCACCCCCAAACCAGGACCCCCCAAGGGCGGGGCAGGGTTGCTGCCTTTGGATGGAAGCATCCAGAAGCTGGAGCTGCAATTCCAGTGATTCCAGCCTTGGACCAGGGATTCTCAGAGAGCAAGGCCATGAGGGCCTTCTCGATCTGGAGACTTCCAGAAGGCAGAATTGTGACCCATCCCGCATGCATGGGCTCCTTGGGCAGGGTCAGCCCCCCACACCACGCCCAGGGGCTCACCTTGAAGAGGCGGAAGGCAGCCAGCCAGCAGGTGCGGCTCTGCTCATCCTCGCTGCAGAAGATGCGCAGCCCCTTGTGGCCATTCCGAAGCTTGTTGGGCTGGGGGAGAGAAATTGTCAGGTCCCATTTCTGCCATTAGGGCCAGACGTCTGGTCTCCTTTGGGCAGGGCAGGACCCAAGCAGCTTCCAGCAGTGCGGGGCAGAGAGACGAGTATGGGCGTGGGAGTCTGGGGCCTGAGCAGCTCCCGTTCCCTCCCAGGCCAGGTCAGCTCAGGCGCTTCACCTTGACACAGAAGCCGAAGTCCGTGGGCATGCCATAGAGCTTGCGGCCCTGCGTCACCACGTACACGTTGGACTCGTTCACGTCTGCCACGTACTGTAGGTGCCTGGGATCCTGAGAGCACGAGGGAGCAGGACTTGGCACAGGCCGACCATCTCTATTATTGCCGCCCCATCCCGTCAGGCAGGGAGATTTCAGGCCGGGGGCACAGGGACGTATGCGAGGTCACAGGGCAAACAGAAGTAGAGCCTGATTTGAACTCAGCTCACCTGCCTTTTCTACTGTTCCCTCCTGGGATAGTTAAGCTGGACGGGGGTGGGGGGCCAGGGCCCAGGGGGAGAAGGGTCCAGGAGTTCCAGCAGGGAAGGGACAACTTCTAGAAGGACCAGGGATGGAGCTCCCGAGGCGCTGGGGCTGGCACCTTCAAGGCCTCACCTTGGAGGTGCCCTTCGTGGAGTAGTAGAGGCCAGACCGGCGCAGGAAGCAGAAGAAGCGTTTCCACAGCTTGCGTCCAGACCCCCGCAGCTGCAGGAAGCCCTGGATCTCTGGGAAGCTGCCGGCGTTCAGGAAGTTCTGTGTGTGTGTTGGGGGGGGAGACAGAGGGTGAGGGCCTGAGCTCTCCATGCCTGTATTGTCCCGGTGTCACAGATGCTCAGGCAGGGAAAACGACTTGTCCCAGTCACAAGTGACTTGTCACTCATCCCGGTCCCAGGACGGTGGCTGGACTCCTTCTACCGCAGAGAAGAGGCATGAAGTTTAAGGGCAGAGAAGCACCGGGCGGTTCTGGGGAGACATGAACATGTGATAAAATAAAATGGGGGGGTCCCCTCACCTGGATGAGGTCTTCATGGGATATGCCCGTGTGTGCATCCAGACAGCTGGAGACCATCTTTTCTGGGAACAGGGAGTGCTAGGGGGAAGACAGGGGTTGGGGTCAAGGCTCAATGGCCCAGGTTAGGTATCAGGATACCCCAGTGCCCAGAATCCCCAACACACACTTACTGGGGAGCTCTTAAATAGTTCATACTTGGCGAAATTTTTCCGGAAGACGAAGCGGCTGTCTCCGCCAACAGGCCAAGCGGCCTGCACTTCCACTACGGACTCGTGGTCCTCCAAACCCCGCTCTGGGGTCCAGGGCAAAAAGCAGGGGTTAGTGAGGACACATCAGGCCTCCCGATGAGCTGTGTGCTGAGCGAAGATATGAGGCATTTCCTCCTGGCTCAGGAAGCTCCCTGTACCCCGACTCACCCAGTGCAAGGTGGGGGTGGCACTCCACCAGTCCCCAGTTCTCGTCGCTCAGGGCATGAGCTCGCTGCACCAGCATCTCACACACGTGGCGAGCCGTGGCGCCCGCTGCCACCTCCACGGACCGGCAGGCCCCGTCCTCACTGTACACCTTTACCACCTGCACCCCAGGAAGCACAGATGACTTGAAGGAGGGCAAAGGTGGTTCTTCCCCTCCCCCACCTGCTTACCCTCAGGGAGAAACCATGATCCCACCCCCAAAGGGACACTATATCCACCCCAGGCCCAGAGCAGAACCTGTATCCCCCCCTTTCCCTTTCCAAAGAAACTCACATGGGGGCGGCTGGCATCTCGAGGGAGCAGTCCCCTTGCACTGGAGGGCCCCCCGAGAATGGGGGTCTGTGAAGGAGGACTGCAGAGCTCAGGGAAGGGGTTGGGGATGGAGGGTAGAGAGGATGCCCGCAGCTCCTCTTCCCGAAGTTTCCTGTGGCAGGAGAGGAATTGATGCCAGCCTCCATGCCTTACCTAGTGCCGCCTCTGCCCCAGCCCCACCCCAGCCCCTCATCCCACCATACCTGCAGTTTGGAATGGGCAGAGGCTGGGACCTCTTCACCTCCCCAGGCAGAGGGGTCTCAGGGGGCGGAGGAGTTCCCGGAGGGGTCCCAGAGGCTGGGCACAGGTCTTCCGGGGAGCTGCTGAGTTGAGGTGGAGACAGATCCAGCTCCATGACATCTGAGAGAGAAGGGGGGCTGAATGTGCGGAGCGCCTTAGTCCTGGCAGAGGGGCCAAAAGAACCCAGACCCCGGAGCTGGCAGCTGCCAGGGTGCCCCTCAGGGTTTACATGGCACCTCGCTGCTCCCCTCTAACTGGAGTTTCCTTTGAGGAAGGGTAGAATGAGCTCCTGTTTGACAAAAGGGGGCACTGAGTGCCTGAGAAGGTGGCAGGTGGGTCAGGGAGCGGAGCCTGGTATTGGACTGCACAGAGGAGCTAAGCGGGCTCCCCACAAGCCCAGCAGCAGCAGCTGACTCCAAGACCCACACCCTGCCTGGGGTCAGCTCTCCGTGTCAGCGTCAGGGCGAAGGCCACCCCTCCGCCTCCACGCACTGAGCGCTCACTCCACCGAGCTCTGCTCCAGGTTTTGCCAGCGCTTCGTGGCCAGAGCCTGTTGTGGCAACGCCTGCCCAAGTGATGAGTGATGCCGAGGGGAGGAGGGGAGGACAGAACCTCGAGGGTGAGCTCAGCTGCAGTGAGGAGGGCTAGCCCGGGGGTCCCTGTCCCAGCAGCCCCCCAATTTTGTGTGACTTCCTCAGGCCTCTCCTTCTATCCAGCCCTTTTCAGAAGCTGCAGTGCAAGAGCCACCTCGTCTGAGAGGTCTTCCTGGATTTTCCCCATTCAGACTAAAGTTTCATCTCAATACTGTGCATGCACCCATTGCTGTGCCCTGTCTTATCCACCCACTGGTCTGAGGGCACCTGGCACTCTCAGACAGGGATAGGGTCCTGCCCATGTCTTCCCACCCATAGGTGCTTGCAGGTACACCCAGTAAGGAGAAGGCCACACTGGCTCTGCCATAAGAACCAGACAGACCCCTTTCAAGGACCAAGGAAATCTTGCCAATCCCAACCCTGTGCCTGCTCTCCAGTCTCAGGGAGGTACTGTAAAACCACCCAGGGCACCTGGGACTCACAATCCCCCTTCCCAGGATGGGTAGGCACCTGACCCTTCATGAGGGCATGAGGGATTTGGGGGATAGGTGAGTCAGGGCGGGGCGGGATGGTAGTGCCTGGGGCTCTCCATTCAACCTTGACTCACCTGCACAACTTCCTGACTTAGGAGAAACACAAACAACCCTGCTTCTACCCTCCACCCCACCCCCCATACTCCCAACCTACAGGCTGCCTGGGAGGAATGGGGGAGGCACAGGGCAGGGAACAGGATGGGGGAGAAGGAGGATGTAGAGCCTAAGGCCCTACTGACATCATCTCCTCCTCCCCACTCCAGGCCTCCCTCTATCTGGGTGGGATCTGCAATCTGTCCACCCCCAGTCCCAAGCCACTACCAGGGCAGGAGCCCCTCACCTAGGAAGGACTGAGGAAATGCCTGGTCTGGATTCAGAGGCTCATCTGGAGTGGAGCTGATCTCCCAGCGGGGCCCCTCCCCACTCAAAGCAGCTCCAGAGCTCCCTAGCCTGAGCAAGGCCCCAGCCTCCCTCTGCTGCTGGGCCCCCTAGTGCCCAGGCTGCATCTGGCCCAGGGGATGAGGGATGAGGTGCCTCACAACTTTCCTGGGTGCCCTAGCCAGATAGTACTACAAAAGCTGGAGTGGAAAGTCAAAATACCTAAGGGGCCGGACAGGTGGGCAGAGCAAACAGCCCAAGGTAGGGGCTTGAGGTACAGGCAGAAGGGCAGGGCGTCTTCCCCCACCATCCAGCCCCAACACACACAGCAGCACTTCAACACCGACACACATGAGCCCTGGGGCTGCAGAGGCCATCCCGCCCCCCCCCCCCAACAGTGAAGTGGGAGGAGGAATAGAGAACCCTGAGGGCCCATTCTGAATGTGGGGCAGGGGGCGGAAGTTGACAGAGGGAGTCTGTGCCCCCCTCAATGGCAGTCCCAGTCTATAATGGTCTGAATTGCTGTTCTGGAAGCCAAATGGTCGGCCGTGGGTGCAGATCCCCAGCTGCAAACCTTAAGCATGCAAGTGCCCCCCCCATAAGCTGGAGGGCTGGGAAGGAGACGGGGCCTGACCAGACTTTAAGCGTGCTGCTCTCCTCTGGCTCATGTGCACGTGCTACCACGAATATATAAATAAAGTTTTCTTAAAAAAGTAGAGTCTAGGGTCAAAAGTCAGGGGGGTCTGGGTGGGAGAAAGCTTCTGTGGGAGAAACCAACTTCCCAAACCTATTTGTGCCCTCCCCTCCCAGCCACAGCTTCCCCAACTGCCTCGCCTGCCCCAGCGGCTCCCGCCCCACCCTCGATCCCGCCCTCCCTACCTCCTTGTTTACTTCCTGAATCTGGCCCCACCTGGCTGGCCCCAAGGGCGGGTGGCAGGGCCCATTGTTTGGGGCCGACCGAAAACAAGGCCACCTTCGTGGCGTCCCAGGGTGGGAGGAGGTGCTGGCGGGGCAGAGGCCTGGGCTGGGCGCCGGGACGTGGCGGGAGGGCTCCGCTTGCCCAGTTTTCCGTGCCCCGCCCCCATCAGGGTCCACGGCGAGGGGAGAGGCTTCAGCACTGGGAGAGCCCCTCGGGCCCAGGGCCCAGGCGAGGAGGTGGGAAACCCCTGGGTGACCCGGAGTTGAGGGAGGGCCTAGGACCCTGAGGCCCCGCCCATTCCCTCACTCAAGGAAAAAACACCCAATGGGAGAAGGCGGGGAACAACTCTTTTAAAGTTTAATTTGGGAAGAATGCTGGAGTGTTTGTGGGGTTAATCATTACAGGCTGCTACGCTCGTGGAAGCCCCCCACCCCCACAGACGACAGTCTATCGGGGGAAGAGCAGAGTCCAGGACAGGCAGACCAGGAGAGGCATCCTTAGGGGGACACTGCGGGAGGACTCCCACCTAGAAGACAGGTGTATTCTGTCCCAACCCGCCGCACTCGGACCTGGGTCTTTCTCCAGCCTCGGACGAGACCCTCTGTCCCCAGCACTGTCTCCCAGTCCCCGCTGCACCGCAGACCCCCGCCCCAGCATCCAGCCCTCTAGCTTCCTAGCTCCCTTCATTCTAAAGCCGGGAGGGACCCCCTCGGCCCGCCCCGTGCCGCCCTCCCCTTGCAGGGCAGGACGCCGCGTCTCTGAGCAGGAACAGTCTGCGGGGACCCGGCTTCAGCGCTGCAGGGAATCCTCCCCTTCGCGGGCCGGCGCCCCCGCCCTGCTCCGTCTTAGCAGAGACGAGGAAACGCAAACCGGGAAAAGCGGACCCCCTTCCGAGTCTTTCTGCGGTTGCGGGGAGGGGCCAGTTTCAGCGGGAAGAGCCGCGTCTCCCGGGCAGAGACTGAGATCTGACTTCCCATCCACTGGCTGGTGTCGGGAGGCGATGGGGGCGCCGGGGGGCTGAGGGCAGGAAATGAGGATCGGAGGGGACCGAGGGCGAAAGGTGAGGAGGGGTGGGGTGGGGGATCGGAGGAAAACAAAGCGAGCGGCCGCCAGAACTACACGGCAGGAGACCGACTCTCCAGATGGACCCCAGGCCCGCCCGGGCATCCCACCCCCAAGGCGAAGTCTCCGCTCTGAGCCTTACCTGGACCCAGGGCGTCGGTACACCTGACTTGGGCCACCGGTTTAGAGAGGGAGACGCCAGGCCCTTAACTACCTGTCCCCCCCCCCCCCCCGCTCCCGCCCCTGGCCTGACATCACCGCGGGGGGGAGGGGAGGGGGACAGCCAGGCCGCCCGTCCGCCCACCTGGGCCGCCAGCCAGCTCGGCGCAGAGACGGGCACAGCCTGGGGCCCTGGTGCGGCAGGGGTTGTCGTCTGCGGCCGATTTCGGTCCCTTACCTGGAGGAACCCCAGCAGGAGTAGCAGGACACTGCGTCCGAAGACGGGCTCTGTCTAGGGACCCCAGAGACCTGGGTTGGAATTCAAATCCACTCCCGCTTCCCTACAGGTGGTAGGAAGGTGTCCCGTAGTCGGGGGCGGGGGAGAGCCCTGTGCGTCCAGATTCCAGGGCCAAGGAAACTAAAATTATCTTGGGCAGGTGGGGGCGGGGCCGGGGGAGGCGCCTGGGAGGAAGCCCAGGAGGGGAGGACGGTGACTCCCTGACACTGCGGCGACCGGGGTTGTTTTTGCCCTTCCTAGCCTGGCAGCAGGTGTCAGGGGAGGGCGCAGATGCCTGGGGAGAGGCGGGGAAGACAGACGTACAGAACGCCCTCTAGAGCCAAATCCAGAGTCCCGACTACCTGGGAAGGAGGGGCTAAGGGCTGGAAGGTAGGATAAGCGGCCCCGCCCACTCTTCCCCACGCCCCTCCCCAAACCTGCTCTGTTCATTGGCCAAGCCAGGGGGCCCGTCTGCAGCTCTGGGTCCCACCCCTTGGGGTAAAGGGCACTCTGCGAAAGAGGGAAACGAGCCAGAGATGTCCAGCAACATGGCCTGCCCCTTGACCTGAAGCCAGTCTGGTCACCCGGGCTGTGCCCTGGCCCCTCAGAGGCACCCAGAATATGCTCTTGTTTCTGAGCAAAGTCCAGGGTCTCAGCTTCCTCTTTAAAAATGAAGGGGTTAGGTAGGGTCGCACTGTGGAGGAGGAGCCACTGTGATCGGGGAAGTTTGGCCGGGCATCAGGGACTCCTGTTAGAGCTAACACTAACTTTCTCACTGAGCCCGTATCAAACACGGAGGACCTGGAAAAGGGGCTGGGAGGCTGAGATCGAAGGCAGGGCCACCTCCCAGCTTGATGTGGGTGATAGTCGGAAAAACAAACAATCCATAACATGATAAGAGTCTGCCCTGGGGGGAGCATTGAAGAGTGAGTTCAGTCTCAACTTCCTCCAAACTGAGTTTTCCTTAAAAAATCAGTACGAGTGGGCCAAGCCAAGTGGGGGGGGAGGGGACGATGACCTGGGTCTCAGAGCAGCTTGTGCAAAGGCAGAGTAGACAAGTCCCTCGCTCAACTACTTATATACCGACCTCGTGCCGGGGACACCGTGGTGGGCGACAAACCAGACTGCCCTGATCCCAGGTGGTCCAGTCTGGGAGACTGGTGTCAAAGAAACAAAGAAATAAGAATGACAGGTGACAACTGTGCTGGAAGAAAGACACAATTAGGGAAAACTGTAGAAGTGACAACTAAGAGGAATAACTGGCTGGGATGGAAAGAAGCTTAGGACTAGTGAAGAGGAATGGGGGGAAGCCATGGGACAAGTGCCAAAACCCTCGGCAGGAGGGGGACGCAGCATGCAGGAGAGGATGGGGTAAACCCAGCAGGTGTGGCAGGTGTGTGGCAGGTGTGGCAGAGGCATCTGTGCTTCTGAGTGTGTGACCTGTGGCCACCTGCCTCCAAATCTCCCTGGGCCAGATCCTCGGGCTCTTCCCCATCTACTGAATCTGTCTTTCGGGCCCCAGGAATGTGCGGTATTGACAAGCCCTCGGGTGGCTATTCTGCAAATCAGGACTGAGCCATCCTGTTTGTCCAGACTGGCAGGAGTCCTGGGCAGAGGCCAGACCCTGCATGGTCTATCTCCACTTAAGTAGAGGCACCGAGGAGTGGGCAAATTTATATTTTATATTTGGAAAACATGGTCTGGAGGTTGAAAGACAAGTTGGAGAGAAAAGCCAGACTCAGGGGCTGAGTGATACAGGATTCTACTTACCGGCCCTGAGGAGGAAGTCTACAGTAAGGACAGAAAGCAAACATGTGGGTGGGGAAGAGGGAGAATAATCGACAACAGAGGGCACGGGGGCTGGTAGGGAGGTCATGGCAGTGATGCGCCTTGGTCTTAGTGGTGAATGCAAAACTGTTTGTTAGGACTCCGGAAGATATACTCAAAAGGATGAATTTTACTGTGTATAACTTGTATCCGAATTTTGTTTTATTTGTTTTATTTGTTGCCAGCTGGTGCATGCACTAGCCAAGACAGATAGAGGAGAGGAAGAAAGCTCCCCCTGTGTGGCTTGGTCACAATGAAGTCTCTTCTCCATTTCTCCACCCTGTAGCAAGTTGAGGCACCCACCCACATGTGCCTGGCATATTTCAAGCCACCAGGGCCAGGATTCAAACTGCTCAGTTGGCCATGTGGGATCTAGTTCCCTTAACCACTAGTCCTTGGACCTGGCCCTATATCTGATTTTTTTTTTTTTTTTTTTTTTTTTTTTTTTTTTTTTTGAGAGAGATTTTTGCTATGGTGCATGTGAGCTTGTTGGAGACAGGAAGACAGAAAGCAATAAATCACCCCCCAGGAGGATGGCCTCCATTCTCCTCTTGGAATCTTGGGCATGTATGCACACATGCTGGGCATCAGCTTTAAGTCACCTGGTTGGAGGTTTGAACCATGACCGACTATATGGGAGTTCAGTGACATAACCATTATGCCATCTGTTGGTCCCCTATCTGAATTATTTTAAATAAAAAAAGAAACAACTAAAAAGAATAGATATTTAGATCGTGGATTTTTTTAAATTTATTCATTCATTTATTTTAATTTGACCAGAGAGAGACAGAGAGGGAGAGAGGGAAAGTGACAAAGCAAGCCACCAGGTCCTGGATTCGAACCGCGGTTAGTCATGTGGGAGTCCAGTGCCTTAACCACCATGCCACCTGCTGGGATCATGGGACAATATCTAGAATCCAAATATAAACCTTTACATTTCTAGTCAATTGATTTTGACAAAAATATCAAGACAAGTTGATGGGGAAAAAATTGTCTTTTCAAGGTGAATTTTTTGCTCTATACAATACACAAAAACTAACTCAAAATAGATTATACACATAAATGTAAGAGCTAAAACTACAATACTATACTTAGAGAATAAACATAGGAGAAAATCTTCATGAACTTGAGTTAGGCAGATAACTTACATACAATAGCAAAAGCGCAACTGAGAGAATAAAAAACTGATACAGATTTTATCAAAATTTAAAATTCTTGTACCTCAAAAGACACTATAAGAGGGGCCAGCAGATAGCATAGTGGTTACATTGCTGGATTCCCACATGGCTGACCGTGGTTCAAGTCCCAGACCTGGCAGCTTAAAACTCATGCTAGCACATATGTGTGCATGCCCAAGATCCCAGGGGAGAATGGAGGAGAGGGATTGCAGTGCGGCCATTACCCCAGGATATGATTTCTCACTTTCTGTCACTCTGTCTCTCTGGCAAGCACACATGCCCTATAGCAAAAATCTCTCTCTCAAAAAATAAAAAAGGAAAGAAAGAAAAGACGCTATAAGAAAAAAATATTGCCAAACACCAGAAGAAAATACTTGCAAATCATATACTGGATTAGCGCTAAAAAAAAAAAAAAAAAAAAAAAAAAAAAAAAAAATTGACTGGGACCAGCAGTTGGCGTAATGGCTATGTCGCTGAACTCCCATGTAGCCGACTGCAGTTCAAGTTCTGGACCCAGTGGCTTAAACTCACGCCGGCATGTGTGCGTGCGTGCCCAAGATCCTGAGTGGGGAATGGAGGAGAAGGGATTGCGGCGTGGCCATAGCCCCTGGGGGTTGATTTCTTGCTTTCTATGTCTTTCTGGCGAGCACATGTGCCCTATAGCAAAAACCACTTAAAAAAAAAAAAAAAAGAAAATCATATACTGGGTTAGGAGCTTTGTATCCATAATATATAAAAAACTCTTACAAATCGATAATAAAAATAGTAAAAATGAGCAAAAGATTTGACTAGATGTTTCTTCAAATAAAGAATGGCTAGTAACTAAAAGCTGCTCGACATCATTAGTCATTAGAGAAATGCAAGTAGAATCACAATGATATACCATCTAGCACCCACTATGATGGGTGTAATCAACAACACAGTCAAAAAGTATTGGCAAGGATATAGAGAAATGAATTCTCATGTATTGCTAGCGGAAATGTAAACTGGTACAGCCACTTTGAAAAACAGTTTGGCAGGGGGCCTGCATGTGATGTGGTTAAGGGTGTTATATTCCCATATGGCCAACCACGGTCCGAGTCCTGGACCTGGTGGCTTGCTTTCTAACTTTCTCTCTCTCTCTCTCTCTCTCTCTCTCTCTCTCTCTCTCTCTCTCTCTCTCTCTCTCTCTCTCTCTCCAAATTAAAATAAGTAAAATGAATAGTTTTAAAAAATTTTAAAAACAAAACAAAAAATCAACAACAACCCCCAAAAAACAATTTGGTGGGGCCAGCAGATGGCATGGTGATTAAGGACAATGGACTCCCACATGACTGCCACCAGTTCAAGTCTCAGACCTGGCGGCTTGCTTTCTCACTTTCTCTCTGTCACTCTCTCGTCAAATTGAAATAAGTAAGTAAATAAATAAAGTTAAATAAAATAATTCTTTTTTTTATTTTGAGAGGTTTTTCGCTATAGGGTGCATGTGCTCACCAGACAGACAGAGAGAGACAGAGAGACAGAAAGCGAGAAATCACCCCCCAGAGGGGGTGGCCACGCCGCAATCCCTTCTCCTCCATTCTCCTCTCGGGATCTTGGGCACGCACGCACATGCGCCCGGCGTGAGTTTTAAGCCACCAGGTCTGGGACACAAACTGCGGTCGACTACGTGGGAGTCCAGCGACAGCCATTACCCTAACTGCTGGTCCATAAATAAAATAATTCTTAAAAAAAAAGCTTGGCAATTTCTTAAAAAGTTAAACATAGGGACTAGCAGGTAACATACTGGTTAAGGTGCTAGACTGCCACATGGTAGACCGCAGTTCGAGTCCCAGAGCCAGAAGCTTGAAAATCATGCTGGGCATGTGTATATGTGTGCCTCAAATCCCCAGAGAATGGAGAAGGGATTGCGATGTGACCATCTCCCCTGGGTGGGGGATTACTTCTCAGTTTCCCTCTCTCTGTTTCTCTCCAGCGAGCACACTTACCCCATGGCGAAAATAAATAAATAAATAAATAAATAAATAAATAAATAAATAAATAAGGAAAAGGAAAAAAGTTAAACATAAACTTAGAATTCAAGTGATTCTATTCCTAGCAGTCTACCCAAGAAAATGAAAACATACATCTATACAAGGATACCTACATGAATCTTTATAGCAGCATTATTTTTTTAAGAATTATTTTATTTGACTTTATTTTATTTTGACCAGAGAGGGACAGAGCAGGAGAGAGAGAGAGAGAGAAAGAGAGACAGAGAGAAAGTGAGAAAGCAAGCCGCCAGGTCTGGGACTCAAACCATGGTTGGCCATGTGGGAGTCCAGTGCCCTTAACCACCATGCCACCTGCCAGCCCCTATAGCAGCAATATTCGAAACAGACAAAATTTGAAACCCAGATGTCTATCAACTGGTTAATATGAAGATGGTCTTCAAAAAGTTCATGGAAGAGACCAGTACATGGTGTAATGGTTACATCACTGGATTGCCATGTAGTTGACCATGCGGTTCAAGTCCCAGACCCAGTAACTTAAAACTCAGGCTAGGTGCGTGTGCATGTGTGCCCAAAATCCTGAGAGGAGAATGGAGAAAGAATTGTAGCGAGGCCATCCTCCCAGGGGGATAAGTTCTTGCTTTCTGTCTCTCTGTCTCTCTCATCCGATAGCAAAAATCTCTCTAAAAAAAAAAAAAGTTCATGCAAAATGCATCTTATGAAAAAATCATGCAAGGATTTCAAGACTTTTGCATTGGGGCCAGCAGGTGATATGGTAGTGAAGGTGCTGGATTCCCACATGGCTGATCGTGGTTCAAGACCTGGACCTGGTAACTTGTAAATGACAAGTAGATAAATAAATGTGGTGTTTTTTTGGTTTTTTTTTAAGAGGTTTTTGCTATAGGGGGCGTATGCTCGCCAGACAGACAAAGAGAGACAGAGAGATAGAAAGCGAGAAATCACCCCCCAGGGAGGATGGCCACGCCGCAATCCCTTCTCTTCCATACACCTCTCAGGATCTTGGGCATGTACGCACATGCGCCCGGCGTGAGTTTAAGCCACCGGGTCCGGGACGCGAACCGCCATCAACTACGTGGGAGTCCAGCGACATAGCCATTATGCTAACTGCTGGTCCCAAATGTGTTTTTTTCTTTAATTGCATCAAAATAAGCTTATATTTTAATTAAATTCTTCCATGAGCTTTTTGAAGTTCCCTCATAGATAAATGTAGTATATCCACACAATGGTTTACTACTCAGCAATAAAAAGGAACAAACTACTAGTATGTGCTACACTGTGGACGAACCTCAAAAAATATCATGAGTAAGAGAAGCCAGAGCCAAAGACCACAAAGTAAATGATTTCATTTACACAAAATAGCTAGAAAAGGCAAATTTAGAGATAGAAAGCAGATCAGTGTTTGCCTAGGGCTGGAGTTGGGAGGTGTATTGACTGTAAACAGATAGGAGGGACCTTACCAGTTGATGGAAATGTTCTGTAATTGGAGTGTGGTGATGGTTACACAACCCCACAAATCACGGAATTGTGTTTTTTTTTTTTAAGACTTTATTTATTTTAATTTGACCAGAGAGAGATAGAGTGAGAGGGAGAGAGAGAGAGGGAGAGAGGAAAGTGAGAAAACAAGCCACCAGGTCTGGGATTCTAACCACGGTCAGCCACGTGGGCATCCAGTGTCCTTAACCATCATGCCACCTGCCGCCCCTGTTTAAAAAAAAAAAAATTTTAAAACATATATATTATTTATTTTATTTTATTAATTATTATTTAATGTGCTATAAAGGCACCAGAGAGAGAGAGAGAAAGTGAGAAAGCAAGCCACCAAGTGGTCCAGAACTCCAACCACAGTCGGCCATGTGGGAGTCCAGCACCTTACTAACACGACACCTGCTGGCCCCAAGAAGGGACACTGGTGTGAGTGATCTGTTCAGATACTACAGTGGTACTCTAGGGAGTGAAGAGGCAGCAAGGACTTACATAGCCTCCATTTCCAAAACTGCAAAACGGGAAGGATGAAGCTACAGGTCTAAAGGCTGGGAGGAGGCAGGGAAAGTGCAACTGCTGGACGCAAGTGATGGGGAGCAGAAGCCACAGGAGCTAGTGTTTCTCCCGTCCCTCCAAAATGTAACGTTCTCGAGGTCAGGAAAGAAGCGATTGGAAAAGCAGAGATTCAGAGTCAAAAATCGTTGGGTGTGGGGACCAGCAGTTAGCGTAATGGCTATGTCGCTGGACTCCCACGTAGTCGACCGCGGTTCGAGTCCCGGACCCGGCGGCTTAAACTCACGCCGGGCGCGTGTGCGTGCGTGCCCGAGATCCCGAGAGGAGAATGGAGGAGAAGGGATTGCGGCGTGGCCATCCCCCCTGGGGGGTGATTTCCTGCTTTCTATCTCTCTGTCTCTCTCTGTCTGTCTGGCGAGCGCACGTGCCCTATAGCAAAAAAAAACCTCTCCAAAAAAAAAAAGAAAAAAAAAATCGTTGGGTGTGTAACTCTGGGATGGTTTAAAATGCCATCAGCATGTTAGCAAGAAATGGCAACCGTTTAGTACATACCATGGGCCACACCTGCTCCCATCCCCAGCTGGTTGCCCCATCACTTTCCCTTCCTTTAGTAAACTGGAAAGCGCTTACGATGTTTCATTAACTAACGCCAAGAAGCCAGGCACTCCGAGAACCCGATCCCCTGCAGATGGTCTGGACTGGTCCGCCCAGTCCCAGTCCAACACGTGAGCTTCGGAGCTGCAGTACAGGATCAAAACATAGCACCAGCTGCGGCTTGTGGCCTGCGGCCTGCAGGGGGCGCCAGGACTCAGAGCAGCCCCGCCCCGTCACGTGCCCGCCGCGCGCGTCACACCCGGAAGCTGCGCGGGAGCGGAGCCGGCAGCGATGAGTGGGGAGTCGGGGGAGACGTCCGTAGCGCCCCCTCCCGGGGAGGTCGAACCGGGCAGTGGGGTCCGCATCGTGGTGGAGTACTGGTGAGCTGCTCTGGCTGGGAGGGGCCCCCCTCCTCCCCACCCTGGGCCGGGCGGAGGTGGATCCAGGGGCGGCCCCTACCCTGAAACCCCAGATCTTTTCTTCCTAGTGAACCCTGCGGCTTCGAGGCGACCTACCTGGAGCTGGCCAGTGCAGTGAAGGAGCAGTATCCAGGAATCGAGATCGAGTCGCGCCTGGGGGGCACAGGTGAGGCCCGCGGACACCTGCTGAGTCAGTGTGTTCTGCTCTACCACTTTCTAGCCAGTGAGAGCACTAGCTGCTTTGTGTCAAGTGCTCAGCAGTGTCCTGCTTAATAAAACGTGCGACCTAGTCCAGGTCCACATAGGGCAGGGGGTTCTCAGAGGCCTGTAGGGAAAAACCGGTTACACTGCAATAGTGTAAGGTGGGGTCGGGGGAGAGACCTTCACTGAGTTATGGACACACACGAGGCCTCCTTTAGGTCCCTTAGAGTTGACCCAGGATTGGGGAATGACTTAAGGAGCTATTACTGAGCCTAGTGGGGTTGATAGGGCAGGGGGGACACAGGAGCGCATTAACCTGAGTGCTTCTGCCTCCTCAGTCCACCTTTCCCTCATTCATCTGTTTCATACCAGGGGCCTTTGAGATCGAGATCAATGGGCAGCTGGTGTTCTCCAAACTAGAAAATGGAGGCTTCCCTTATGAGAAAGATGTGAGTATTTGCAGGGTTGGGAGGACCCCTGGGTCACCCTGGCCCAACCATGCATCATCCAGGCCACATCTTTGCCCTGCAGCTCATTGAGGCCATCCGGAGGGCCAGTACCGGAGAACCTCTAGAAAAGATCACCAACAGCCGGCCTCCCTGCGTCATCCTGTGACTGCCCAAGGTTCTGGCTCCTGCTCCCTTCTGGGGTCCTGCTAGCTCCTCCTGCCTCTTCCCCGCACTGTTTCTAGTAGCTAAGAGACCCTGGCCTCCACTTCACCCCTTTAGGTACAGGAGGTAATAGAAGCTCCAGTGGTCTTGGGGGTCTTGCGGGCAGGAGAGATGCTCTCCACGGACAGTTCCACAGCTGGGGAACATTACCTTCCCCGGGTCGGTGCCCACGCTGCCCAGGCTGCCCAGGCCCCGCCCAGCTGGACAATATCTATCAGATGCCACAGTGGATCTAAGTTATTCTCTCCCACCTCCAGGCGGTGTCAGCCCTTGACAATAAAGTGGCAATACAAACCCTCGTGCCACCTAGTGTGTACTTAAGTCCAGTCTGGGAGCGTGGGGGCGGAGGCCAGCCCAGTCATTGTATCATACAGCTGCCTCAGTTCAGTGAGCTCCCCTCTCGGAGCCAAGAAAAATGAGTTGCACCACAGACAGTGCCTCTTCTCCCCCCCATAACTCCCACTGCCCTTACCCCAGGGAGGAAATTGCCCCATGCTGGTGGACAGCCTTAGAAATTAGTTTGTTCTAAATGATCTGGTTACATCAGAGGGATCGTAGATCAGAATGTCAAATTCCCCATCCCTCCAACTAGACTCCAAGGACCTCAATCAGGCTCCTTCCAGGGAAAGGGAAGAGAGTTGAGTGTAAGGCGAGCAGGAAGGGATGGCACAGAACCACCCTCCACGTGGGCTGGAGCCCAGCTATTTTTCAGAATATATTTGCAAACAGAGAAAGTGGGCATGGAGAAGGGACATCCCTCCCACAATCCTAGGGACCCTCCAACTCCCCTTTTATACAACACCTACTCTCCCCCTGGGCATTTATTTCATCTTTAAAAAAACAAAAACAAAAACAAAAAACAAAAACAAACAAAAATACATTAAAAAAAAAAAAAAAAAAAACCACTCTGTACAAGGTCCAGATGTGGACACCACTGCTGCTCCCGTGCGGGTCTGGGGCAGCGCTCTGTCTGAGACAGTCTCTGAGTGGGTGGTTGTTCTGAGACTCCCCTGGGTTTCACCCCTCCTGGGCCAGCTCCCCTGTGTCCTTCAGTACCAAGGGTCCAGAAGGAGGGCCAAGCTAGGCCACTGCTGCAGCCAAGGAGACGGTGCCTGTGGTGCCCGAGGCTGGTGGGGCAGGGCTCCCAATCAGCCAAGACACCCCAGTGCTTCCAACCAGGTCGGGTTCTCTAGCCATCTGAGGGCTCCAGCAAGATAGAAGGTTCCTGGGACAGGTTCCTGGCAGGGCAGGCCCCCTGCATGTGGTCCAAGGGAGCTCCTGGCCTGGTGGTGGTGCGGGTCAGCAGTCAGGCCTCCCCGCTCCCTGAGGGCTCAGCAGGGCCTCAGCAGACCAGGCCTCTGGCTCACACCGGCAAGTCCAGGCCCAAGTACTCAGGGTTCTCTGCTGTAGGAGTCCCTTCAAAGGTGCTGGGCGGAGACCCCCGCTCTGTTGGGTCCTGGTCCCAGTAATAGAGGTTGTCAAAGGCTGGGCTGAAAGTGGGAGGAGGGTGGGATTGAGAGGCAGCCCCTCCCCTGGGTGCCAAGTACTCGGGGTTCTCCACAGCACCCCCAAAGGCAAAAACGTCTTTGACAACCCCATTCTTCCCAGGGGAGAGAGTCTTAGGCCTTTCCAGAGTGGCACCAGCAGGCCGAGCGGGAGGCAGAGGGCCCTCCAGGGGCGAGGGGGGCTGCGGCCGAACCTCAGGCTGGTTCACGTATTCTGAAAGAGCAAGAGAAGACAAGTTAGGGAGAGGGACCCAGGTGTCCCTGCCACCACTGCCCCACTGCCCACCCTGGGTGAGGTCCGAGCTCCCCTGCCTCCTAGCCCCCAGTTCAGGCCTGTACTCCATACCAGGCTGGGGGCTGCAGGTCATGGGAGCAACGTAGCCATCAGTCTCTGGGGGCAGGGGTACAGTGGGGTCCTCACTGTACCGCTGCAGGGGGCTGGGGTCGTGCGTGGGGAGGTTCTGCAGCCCCTTGGCCGCCCCCACTGCCAGGTCACCATCAAACACATCTGAGCCTGCCCCTTCTGAGGGGGCCAGTGGAGACCTGGGGGGCTCCTCTTCTGAGGGTTCCAGCCCCAGCGTCAGATCACCACCACCACTCTGGGGACAAAAGAGAAAGTCATAATGGAGTCACTCGTGGGTCTGGGATGGGGACTCCATGGGGAATGACAGGGTCACCTTTGGGGCATGACCAGGAAGGCAGTAGGAACCCTCAGGGATAAGGAGGGCTCCATGAGAAGCGACAGTCGGGGGTGTCAGAGGAAAGGACCCTCGTCCACTGGGCGGGGGGAGACAGGCGAACGGCTGCCACATGTGACCGCAGGCACTGACCCTGGTGGATGAGCTGCGGTGCCTGCGGTGGGCTGTACTCCCAGCACCGGGGGCAGGGTCTGGGCAGAAGAAGCCCTGCTGGGGAACCAGGTACTCCTCAGCATCCACCAGGTCCCCCATGTCGTCGTCCTCCAGCAGTGAGCGGTAGAAGGTGCTGTCCAGGGGGCTGGCTGGGCCCAAGTCCTCATTCTAGGGAGGACAGAGACACTGCAGCCTTCCCCACAGGAAGCTCCCCGAGGGGCGGCGGGGCTGGGTGGGGAGTCTGGCACCCGGAAGCCATCTCCCTCTCCCGCCCTGTGCGGGAGGGTGCTCTTCGTCATAGTCAGGGATGGGGCGGAAAGGCCCAGTACCTGGATGACCACAAAGCGCTGGGGGTCCCTGGCCATGCGGGAGAATTCGGACACCAACTCCCGGAATCTCGGCCGACATTCAGAGTCAATCATCCAACCTGGAGCAGGAGGGAGCGCAGCACCCTCGCCTCGGGTCCAGCCCGGGTGCTCGCTGCCCCTTCCCCTCCAGTTCCTGCTTCAGTCTGGTCGAGATAACCTCAGCGGCAGCCCGAAGCCCTCGGGTGCTGGAGAGCGTGCTAGACCTGGGGTCTGAGCCAGAACCTCCTACCAGGTTCCCCTGGCAGTTTCACACGTAAAAGCGATACAGGTGCTTTGGAGCTCCTCCAAATATACCCACGTCCCTGGATCCACACACATCTGTTCTTGGCCTCCTCCCACGCCCCCTGTGGGCCCCCTTACCCAGGGCCTCCCACCCATTCTCCACGCACATTTGACCATGATCATGTAGACATCAATGGTGCAGATCGGGGGCTGGGGCAGCCGCTCCCCCTTCTCCAGCAAGTCTGGGATCTCCCGGGCTGGGATCCCATCGTAGGGCTTGGCCCCAAAAGTCATCAGCTCCCACACAGTCACACCTAAGGCAAAGACGGGGGTCAGGTGGGGGGACTGACCTCCGAGGCTCTGCACAGGAGCCTGGCCCCATGATGGGGAGAGATGTGAGCAAGGGAGAGGATCTGCCCTGTCCTCCCCTGACCCCTGGGAAGTACACAGACCCTGCAGAGTGGGCACCAGACCCCTCCCCCCCCACATGCTAAGGTGTCCCCGTGTATTCTCCCCACCTCCGCTCTCACCCTTTGGTCAGCCTGTCCCAGGACCACATCTCACACCACCCCTCCCCCACCACGCACCATAGCTCCACACATCACTCTGGTGGGTGAACCTTCGGCGGAGAATGGATTCCAACGCCATCCACTTGATGGGCACCTGGGAGGGCAGAGGTGGGAGTCCTCCAGCTGGTGTGGTGGGGAGTGGCCATTCTCGAGTCCTCCCTGCCAAGGGCCAGGCCCTACCCCTCCCTGCCTCACTGTGCTGTCTCCACTAACCTTGCCCCCGTCGGCGTGGTACTCTGTCTCGTCGATGTCCAGCAGCCGGGCCAGCCCGAAGTCTGTGATCTTGACGTGGTTAGGACTCTTGACCAGCACGTTGCGGGCCGCCAGGTCCCTGTGCACCAGCCGCACTTCCTCCAGGTAGTTCATCCCCTGAAACCAGGCAGGTTGAGGACTTCCTGGGGACTCATCCCAACCACGCTCCCGGAAGTGCCCCCTTCCTGGCCCTTCGTGGGGATGGGGCTTGGCCCTACATGCACACCTTGGCGATCTGCACACACCAGTTGAGCAGGTCCTGGGAGCCCAGGCGGCCGCGGTGTTCGCGGACATGGTCCAACAGGCAGCCATAGGGCATCAGCTGTGTCACCAACTGCACCGTAGAGGTCAGGCAGATGCCCAGGAGGCGGGACACATACGGGGAGCCCACGCCAGCCATCACGTATGCTTCCTGGGGGGGCGAGGGTACACTGAGACCACCACACAGCCTGAGGGCTGACAGCATGACTAGGGACCTCACCCCATCTGACTCCATCCATTATAAGCCACAGCCATGGCCCACAGACTGGGGGAGTGGGGTTGGGATAAAGAGCCAAGGTTTGGGGACCACATCCCCACATCCCAGTGAGGAGGGACCAGAGCCCAGACCTGCAGCCAGGGTGGGGGTCCCTGCGATACGCCCCACCACAGAGGGTAGAAGGACTTACATCCAAGATTTCCTTGTTGGCTTTGGGCGATGTGTTTTCCCTCAACACTTTGATGGCCACTGGGATTTTCACGTTCTCGCCATCGGGGATCCAGATGCCCTGAGGGGGAGGAGGACATGAGGGAGAGGAGTACAGATCTAGCCTTCCCCCAGAAGGCATCACTCCCGTTCCAGATATGCTTCCCCCTCTCAGCCATGACGGCCCCCTTCCCTTACTCACACCCCTGCCACTGCCCTCTCCCACACAGGCTGCCCCAGCTCTTGTACTGCCACTGCTGCGCCTGCGACACCCTGAGTCTGGTGAGGCAGGGCTCTCAACCAGCCAAGATACCCCAGTGCTTCCAACCAGCCACCTGGGAGCTCCAGCAGGCAGGTTCCTGGGACAGGTCCCTGGCACGGCAGGGCCCCCTGCACGTGTTCCGAGAGCACCTCCCTGGCCTGGGGGTGCACCCACCCCCAGCTCACTGGAACTCCTGGCCATGCCCCTCCAGGCACTGACCCCAACCCTTGTGTGGGAAGCTGACCTTGTAGACTGTACCAAAAGCTCCGGATCCAAGCACCTTCACCTTCCTTAGCTCAGTCTCTTTCAGGATCCGCATCTGAGCCTGGTTGGGCATCGCTCCGCTTGGCGTCAGCGGCTCCACCAGCTGGGGCGAGGGGGAGGTGGATCAGTACCAGGGGCAGCCACAGCCCTGGGGTCAGCTAGGTCAGGCTCTCAGCCAGTCTCACCTCGGTTTCCTGTAGCAGCCTCCGCATTGTGTACTTCCGGATCTTCTGCCGCCTCCGCTTGATTAGAATCCCCAAGACCAGCCCCACGAGTAAGACCAGCAGAATGCCCACCACCGCAGCGATGATGGATGTCACGGGGCTAGGGGCAGGAGCCAGGGTCAGGGCTTGGGGACCAATCTGGGGCTGGAGGGAGGAAGGGGCCCCATGGAGGGACATGAAGGTCCCTGACATTCCGTAAGAGAAGTTGGAGGGAAACATCCCCTGGACTGTCACCCTTTCCCTACTCTAAATACCTGCCTGGCTCCCTGTTGCCTCTGGAATAAAATCCAAATACCTTCCCAGAGGTCCACAGCCTCTCCCCATCTGCACATTCTCTACGCCCTTGCCCTGGCCTCAGCTCAGGCGTGACCACCGGAGCTCACGAGTGTGCACAGCTCTGGAGCCCCACCGCCAGAGGTCCTGACTGCTGGGCGGGGACGGGCTGGGATGTGCACTCCAGGAGTCTGGCTGTAGCTAAATCCTTCACCTCAACGTCACCATTTTGCACAGCCCCCAGCCTTTGCCCCTGCTGTTCCTTCTGCCTGGACCACCGTTCTCCACCGGGTCACCTTTCAAGACTCCGGCCCTTGTCATCCTTTCCTCTGAACCCCCTTATTTACCAAAGAGCCTGGCACATGGCAAAGCTCTGATGAATGTTTCATGGACCAGCAGTTGCCTTGGACCTGCTGTAGTCTATTTTCTCCCAGAAGCCCTTCCCAAAGCTCCCCGTGGCTCAGACAAGTACAACCCCGTGGCCTGGTGCTCAGGACCTATGTCCTCCACACAGGGCCCTAACCTGACCTCTACTTCTCCCCTCACTCTCTTCACGCTTTCTTCAAAAACCCACCACAGCAGAACCTTTGAACACACCCCAGATTTCCCTGACACCTCCTCTTAGTGCCACCTTGCCCCGCTACTGCTTTCCGCCAGAACACAAGTGAAGTATTTGCCTCTCTTTCCAGGTCTGGCTCAAACGCCAGTTGCTCCTCACAACTTCCCACCATCCCCAGTTAGAAATTGGCCGTCCCTCGGGGCGGCAGCTGTGCTCTGCCCAATCTGCCTTTACTCCCGGGAGCTGAGCTTGCCTGTTCCTCAGGAGACTTCAAGCTCCCCGAGGGTGGGGAGGTTCCTAGGCGTCTCAGCCATCTTCCTCTGCCCCCCCCCCCCACCCCGTATCCCGAGCATGTCCTCTTTTTGAAGCCGACTGACAGGGGGACTAACAGTGTGGGCTGGGAAGGTACATGCGTCATGTCAACAGACCCACCACCCCTCATAGCAGTGACCTCCCAGGGAGTGAGGGGACATATCCCAGGATCAGGCCAACCTGGCTCTCTGCTCGGCAGGGCAGCCCTTCTCATCCAGGTCTGCACAGCTGCAGGGGGAGAGAGAGAGAGGAAGGAACGTCATCACCAACTCTGGGAACCACCCTCCAGGCTCACTCCAGCCTTTCAACAACCTGACGTGGGTATGTCTGGTCGCATCCCCGTTTGACAAAGGCAGAAACTGGGCTCAAGGTCACCAGGGCTCTGGCTCCCAGCTGCCACCCCACAAGTGGGGACTCCTTCTCCAGCCTGGGAATCCTCACACCCTCCCCATACTGCCTTTGTGCCCCCTGAGAGCACCGAATTTGAAAGTTCAGTTATTCCTTTCATAAAAGAACCCGAGGTCAACTGGCACAGCTTCTCCAGAGAGCAGTTAGGTAATTCCTACTGAGGTAAGTAATGCCTAGGACCCCCCCCCAGTTCCATCTCTCTGTGTACACCCCAAAAACACCACAGCAGCAGGTGGCGTGGAGGTTAAAGTGACTGGATTCCACACGGCTGACTGCGCAGTTCAAGTCCTGGACCCAGCCCCTTGAAAATCATGCTGGGCACATGTGCATGTGTGCTCAAAATCCAGAGAGGAAAATGAAGGAAAAGGGGTTGCGGTGTGGCCTTCCCTCTTGGGGGATGCTTTCTCACTTTCTCTTTCTGTCTCCAGCAACTGCATTTAATAAATATGCATATTAGAAACCAGTAGGTGGCGCAGTGGTTAAGGTGCTGGACACTCCCACATGGCTGACCATAGTTCAAGTCCGGGATCTGGTGGCTTGCTTTCTCATTCTCTCTCTTTCTCTCTCTCTGGTCAAATTAAAAATAAATGAATAAATAGATAAAATTAAATAAAATAATTCTTTAAAAAATATGCATATCTTCACATATATCAAATACAGATACAAGTAATCAAATCTTAAAAAAAATCTGATTATAGATCAGTTGAACTATATGAAATAACTGTTTCTTGACCATTTTTTCCCTTTTATTAGAGATAGGGCTAGGGTGGAGTAAAAGAAATGGCTATTTCTGCAGGGCTTCACCGTGTCACCACCCTGCCCAGCCTTAACCACCACGCCACCTATCTGGCATGTTCAAGTTGGCTGAGAACCGAATCAGGCCTTCCATGTGCTTCTCTCCTCCCTCTCAAGCAGGGTACTATCTGTGCACCATCGCGGCTGGGCCCTGCGCCATCTCTGACTTTCATGTGACTCAATCTAATGTGAGTGTGTAGAGAAAAACTTGAAGGATGCACACACCAAAGTCGACCTGTTGGTTCTCCCCCAGCCCAGGGAGGGGAGAGACTGAGTGGGCAGAGGAGCAGAGTAAAAGGGCATATTTATTTTGAAACATTTACATTTTACATTGTGGGAAATGTTTATCAAAGGATGTAGTCATATATTCCATGTGTAATTAAAGACAACTAAATGAAAAATAAAGGAAAAGCAGATTATCATGTTGGGATGTGGAAAATGTTATAATATTCTTTTTTTTTTTTTTTTTCCATAGGGTACACACAGTCACTGGATAAAGAAAGAGAGAGGGAGAGTGAGAACTCACCCTCCAGGGGCACGGCCACAGTGCAATCTCTTCTCCTCCATTCCATTCTCCTCGGGATTTTGAGCATGCACACATATGTGCCCAGCATGGTCTTCAACTGCCAGGTCTGAGACTCGAACCACAGTCTACCATTTGGGAGTCCAGTGCCTTAACTACCATGCACCTACTGGCCCCACATTATTAAGTTAAAAAAAAAAAAAAGCACTTGGTAGACCAAATATGCTCTATGGTCCGATTTTGGTAAAAGTAAAATACTCATGTTCCAACAGAACGTGCAGATAAGGGCAACTGGAAAACGATGTACAGTAACGTGTGTAACAGACATTATAGTAATAGTACATGTTAGAATATACATAAGAGCCAGCCAATGGCATGATGGTTAAAGCAGCTAGAATACCACATAGCCAACCCCATGGTTCAAGTCCTGAACCTGGCAGCTGGAAAAACACACCAAAAATCCCGAAAGGAGAAATGGAGAAGGGATTGTGATGTGACCATGTCCCATTAGGGGTGCTTTCTCTCTCTCTCTCTCTCTCTCTCCCCCCACTACCTCCCTTTCTCTCTCTCTCTCCAGCAAGCACACATGCCCTGTGGCAAATTTTTTTAAAAAGTGCACAGATAAAATAACTGCAGGGGGGACCAGCAGGCGGCATGGTGGTTAAGGCGCTGGGTATTCCCATGTGGCCAACCATAGTTCGAGTCCTGGACCTGGTGGCTTGCTTTCTCACTTTCTCTCTCTCTGTCTCCGGTCAAATTAAAAAATAAATGAATGAGTAAATAAAATTAAATAAGCAATTCTTTTTTTAAAAAAATTGTTTTTGAATAATAACTGGAGGGGGTGCTGGCAGGTGGCATGGTGGCATGGTGGTTAAGGTGCTGGACTTCCACATGGTCAACCGTGCTGCGAGTCCCAGACCTGACAGCTTGCTTTCACACTCACACTTAAAATAATTGAGGGACCATCAAGTGGCGTGTTGGTTGGGGTGTTGGACACTCTCACATGACTGACCATGTTTAGAGTCCCAGACCTGGTGACTTGCTTTCTCACTCCTCCCCTCACCCACGTCTCTCTCTGTCAAATTAAAAATAAATGAATGAATAAATAAAATTAAATAAATAATTCTTTAAAAAATAATAATTGATTCCTTAAAAAAGAAAAAAACCTGGAGGGAAAATATTCCAAATATATTTTGTTTTATAACTTAATTTTTTTTTAATTTGCGAGAGGACATATGCACTTAGCAGAGAGGAAGAGGGAAAAGTACCTCTCCGTGGGGAATACTCACACTACAATTCCACCTCCTCTATTTCTCTCTCCTTTTGGGATTCTGGGGATGCACGTGCACCTGGCATGTTTTTCAAGCCCAGGTCTGCGATTCAAACTGCTCACTCAGCCATGTGGGATTTAGCCACCAGGCCATGGATTGGCCTAAACAACTCAATTTTTTTTTTTTTTTTTTTTTTTTAAGAGGTTTTTGCTATAGGGTGCATGCGCTTGCCAGAAAGACAGAGAGAGACAGAGAGACAGAAAGTGAGAAATCACCTCCCGGGGGGGATGGTCATGCTGCGATCCCTTCTCCTCCATTCTCCTCTCGGGATCTTGGGCACGCACGCACATGCGCCCAGCGTGAGTTTAAGCCACCGGGTCCGGGACTCGAACCGCGGTCAACTACATGGGAGTCCAGTGACATAGCCATTATGCTAACTGCTGGTCCCACAACTTAAATTTTAACATGTTTTTTTGTTCTGTTTACAACATGTTACTTTTGTGGTCAGGAAAGAAAAACATGAAGATTAAGAGTTGGGGGAAGCAAAGGGAGAGAGCCCCCGAGAGGCTCCTGAAGTGAAAGCCCCGCTTTCTGCAGAGAAGCCCCTCCGACTCACGAGTGCGTGCAGTTGATGGGGCACGGCTGGCACGTGCCCTCCTCATCTGGGAACTTCCAGATGGGTATGTAGGAGAGGTCGGACTTCACACCGCTGGGGCAGCGAGCCACGCAGGAGGATCCATCTTTGTAGTGGGCGCAGGCCACACACTGGTCAGGCTCCTGGGCAGGGAGAAAAGGTTTGTGCGGGGCTGGCATGGCACTCCCAGAGCAGCAGGACTGGGCTCCCCATGGCCACTCAGTACACTTTCCACCCTGCTCCTGAAATAAGCTTCCCTACCCTTCATCCCAACTCTGCGGGCCCCTCCCTCAGATGCCCTCCTTCAAAGCTCAGTCCAGGAGGGCTTCAAATAAGAACTGGAGGCACCCAGAGAAGGAGGGGCAGTACTGGGGTGTAACAGCAAGGATCAACACTAACTACAGGGGACCTCAGGAAGTTCATGGAAAAACAGTTCAACTACAAGTTTATTCTGGTGCAGAATAATTTTAAATCTGTAGGTTTTTTCATAATATACATCTTCCTTGAACTTTTTGAAGACGCCATAGATTGTGTAGAAAGCCTTGTTTTGCTTACTCATTGTGCCAAATTCTGTTCATTTCATCCCCGGCCTACCCCAATGAGACAGGAACTGTTATCAATACAACATTCACTCTGTGAAAAAGAAAACCTCTGGAAGCAGAATCTGGATTTGAATCCAGGTCCTGATGCCTGAGCCCCTGGGCTAACCGCCTTAGCACAGCATGGCTGAGAACACAGGCCTCCCTGGGACCTTTTCCCAGGCTCTAAGGGCCCCAAGGTGCACCAGCACCCCAGCCTCCCGCCCCTGCCCACTCTCGCTGTGCGGGTCTAGCTGATGCCCTCCCCAGGTTTTACCGGACACCTGCAGCTCCCAGCCAACCTCCAGGTCCCTGGTATCCCCCCACCCCGCGGAGCTCCCAGCTCCTCACCGATCCAAAGCAGGTCACTGAGCCGTTCTGGGGCTGACACTCAGGGTGACACAGCAGACAGTGCCTGTCATTCACGTACTCTCTGGGCAGCCTGAGAGAAGTGACAGGTGTGAGGGGCTCTGAGAGGAGCCTCTATGCTCCCCTCAGGCCACCTCTCCCCCACCCCACAGACCCCTGCAGGACTCGCATACCCCTGCAAGACTCGGCATTCCTCCACGCACTCCTGGCCCCGAAGGAACTGGCTGCAGTTGAAGCACTGGGTGGGGCCAGGACCCCAGCAGTGCCCGTGGGCGCACAGTGGGTAGCAGGTCAGGGCCTCCCCCACTGCAGTAAGGAGGAAGGGGCCAAAGGGGACTCTTAGGGGAGGCACCAGGGCCAGTGAACCAGGGGAAGGGGCTGTGGGTATGGCTCTGACTGAGGGGTGGAACTAGGTGGTGAGAAATGCAGGGAGAGGGAGGGAAGGAGAGAAACTGAGGCAGTGTGGCAGGACCCAGCTAGAAGCCATGCCGAGAGGCCACGCCACGCCAGCCGCAGCCCAGTCAAGAGTGGTGCTCAAGAGTCAGGCAGTCTGCACAAGCCTCAGGAAGCTACTGCCAGGGGCCCATGGGCACTCCCGGGTGCTGGCAGACAGGGAGCATGTGGCGCTGGGCCCTGTCTTACCGCATTCGCGCTCTGGCCGGTTGGCACTGTGGAGCAGGGCCTGGTGGGGGTTCCGGAAGAGCTGGCCCCAGGGCACCGTGTGGACGAAGCAGAGGCGGGCATTGCGGTGGATAAGGGCCAGCCCGCTGCCCAGCTCCTGCAGTGAGCGCAGCCCCAGCGAGCTGATGCCCAGCCCTTGCAGGGTCAGCGAGTAGGCGCCACTACGGGAGGAGGTGCCAATCAGCAAGGGTGACCCTCACTTTCCTGCTGTTCCCCAGGACACTCTGGAGATGCAGTGGAAGGTTAGTGCTGTGTCCACGGGGAGCTAGAGTACCCACCCATGTCCAGAGCTGCTCACAGGGACTCCTCCCCCAGGCAGTCCTCCCACTCCCACTCCCATCTCCTGGTGCTCACTCATGCAGAACTCGTCCCCGGATTACTCGAAGGTTCTGGAAGACACTGAGGTTAGATAGGCTGTCTGGCCATGCTGAGATGTACAGGTAACCTGCAGGCAGAGGATGAGGATGGGGTGAGGGGACAGGGCAGACCCCACAGTCCCTGCAGAGCAAGACAGAGAGAAGGAGCCCACCTGTGATCTCCTCCAGAGTGTCAAACACTCTCAGCTGCTCAGGCTGCAGGGGGGCAGTGTTGGAGGCCGGGTCCCTAGAAGGATCAAGAAGAGCATCAGCAGGGCCAGGAAGGGGCCGGTGCGACCCCCAGAGTCATCACACTCCCCACCCCACCCCACCATTAAGGCCTTCGTTTCAACCCTCTGCCATCATGCCCGGCTGTTCCCATCCTGAGTCCGGGCAGCAGTCTGACCCTGGCTTGGCCGGCCCTGTCGAGACAGTGTTTACACCCTTTGATCCAGAAGTTTCACTTCGAGAAATGTGGTCTAGAATGGCACTGGCCTTGGTTCCAAGAGGTGCAGACGAGAACTGCTTAGGAGGATGACATTGTAAATGGCCTATCTGTGAGTGGGGGAGCTGTTCAAGAAAATTCTGACTTTCCAAACTGCAGAATAAGAACAAACGTAAGGAAGCCTGAGTGTCTGCCAGGCTTCGTCCTAAGAGCAGTACAAGTATTAACTCATTCAAACTGTACAGCCGCCTTCCGAGGTGGGGACTAGTCCTGCCTCCTTTTACCGAGGGGGAAACTGAGGCACAAGTCTCGTACGTGAGAGAGCCAGGGCCTTTGGTTGCCGCCTGCTCCAGAGGTGTCAAAGACCACAATAGCTTGGGGACCAGCAGTTAGCGTAATGGCTATGTCACTGAACTCCCATGTAGTTGACCACAGTTCATGTCCCCGACCCGGTGGCTTGAACTCACGCCAGGTGTGTGTCCGTGCATGCCCAAGATCCCGAGAGGAGAATGGAGAAGGGATTGCGGCATGGCCATCTCCCCTGGGGTGTGATTTCTTGCTTTCTGTCTCTCTGTCTCTCTCTGTCTTTCTGGAGAGCACACGCGCCCTATAGCAAAAACCTCTTCAAAAAATAAATTTATGGGGGCCAGCAGGTGGCATGGTGGTTAAGGTTCTGGGCACTCCCACATAGCCAACCATGGTTTGGGTCCTGGACCTGGTAGCTTGCTTTCTCACTTTCTCTATGTGTGTGTGTCCCTCTCTTTCTGTGTGATTATGTGTCTCTGGTCAAATTAAAAATAAATGAAAGGGGGCCAGTGGGTGGCACGGTGGTTAAGGGCGCTGGACTCCCACATGGCTGACCACGGTTCAAGTCCTGGACCTGGTGGCTTGCTTTCTCACTTTCTGTCTGTCTTGCTCTCTCACTCTGCCTCTCTCTGGTCAAATAAAAAAATAAATAAATAAAATGGAATAATCCTAAAAAATAATACTTTTTAAAAAGAATTTAAAAATAAATGAAAGACTAAATAAAATTAAGTAATACTTTTTTTTAAAAAAAAAAGTATAATTTATGTAGTATTTTTTTTTTCTTTTTTTTTTTTTTTTGGAGAGGTTTTTGCTATAGGGCGCGTGCGCTCGCCAGACAGACAGAGAGAGACAGAGAGATAGAAAGCAGGAAATCACCCCCCAGGGGGGATGGCCACGCCGCAATCCCTTCTCCTCCATTCTCCTCTCGGGATTTTGGGCACACACGCACACGCGCCCGGCGTGAGTTTAAGCCGCCGGGTCCGGGACTCGAACCGCGGTCGACCACGTGGGAGTCCAGCGACATAGCCATTACGCCAACTGCTGGTCCCAATTTATGTAGTATTTTTAAAAAGCAGATTGGGGGGACCAGCAGATGGCGTAATGGTTACATCACTGGACTCCCATGTAGTCGACCGCCGTTCGGTTCCAGTCCTGGACCTAGTGGCTTAAAACTCACACCGGTGCATGTGTGTGCGTATCCAAGATCCTGGGAGGAGAATGGAGGAGAAGGGATTACAGCGTGGCCATCCCCTCTGGGGGGTAATTTCTTGCTTTCTGCTTCTCTGTCTCTGTGTCTGGTGAGCGCATACACCTTGTAGTAGCAAAACTCTCTCTTAAAAATCATAATTTAAAAAAAAAAAAAAAAAAGCAGATTTGGGACCAGCAGATGGTGTGAAGGTTAAGGCATCTGAATACCACATGGCTGACTATGCAGTTCCAGTTCTGGACCCAGTGGGTTGAAAAACACACTGGGTCAGGTGTCAGCAAGTGGCATGATGGTTAAGGCACTGGACTCCCACATGCCCAACCATGGTTTGAGTCCTAGACCTGATTACTTGCTTTGTCACTTTCCTTTTCTGTTTCTCTGGTCAAATTAAATAATAATCATAAATATAATTAAGTAAAGAAAAGATGTATGCTCTCTCTCTCCAGCGAGCAATGCCCTATAGCAAACTTAAAAAAAAAACAAACAGCAGGGACCAGCGGGTGGCGTGGTGGTTAAGGTACTGGACACTCCCACATGGCTGACCACAGTTCAAGTCCTGGACCTGGTTGCTTGCTTTCTCACTTTCCCTCTCTCTCTCTCTGTATCTAACTCTGGCCAAATTAAAAAAAAATAATAAAAATAAAATAAATAAATAAATAAATATTAAAAAAAAAAAAACAGCAGCAGGTTGCAGCATACAGTTCGATGAGTTCTGACAAATGGGCTCCCTCACATGTCCACCCCCAATCAAAAGACAGCACAGCCCCTTCATTCCCCTCGTGCCCCTTCTGCCGGGCCCTCCACTCTGAGGCAACCACTGCTCCAATTTCTCCCACCACAGAGCAGTTGCCTCTGCTCCAGAGCCTCACACGGAGGGAGTCACAGTGTCGTCTCTCGTGCTCAGTTCTGTTCGACATGATGTTTCAGAGATTGTCTCGCGTTGTGTCCATCAGCAGGTGCCTTTGTTCTGCGGCTGAGTCTAACCTAACTGTATGGCTGTACCAGCCTTAGATACTCGTGTACTTACTGAAACGCCTCTGGGTTACCGCCAGTTTGGGCTAGTATGAATACAGCTATGAACTCCAGGACACTTTTACCTATCTAGCTGGTGTGGCTCCTCCACAAGTGCACGACCATGGGTAACATGGCATTGACAAAAAAAAAAACCCCCAGTTCCTCCCTCTGGCCTGCTCAGCAGTTTGGGTCTCCGACCTGTCTCCCTCCACTCCCTGAGAGGTCACCACATCCAGGTCCTCAGGACTGTGTCTGCCCTGACACTGCCTCAGGCCATTGTGCCCACCCTTACCCATTGAAGCTCTCGGGCAGAAACGCCAGGCTCCCAAAGATCTTCTTGCAGCCGGCAAACTCCTGGATGTTGGTGCTGGTGACTGCCCTCGCCTCCCGCAGGTGCTCCATGCCCAGACCGTAGCACACTGTGGGAAGGGGTAGGTGAAAGGGCCACATCGGTCCACACCGGACGGACCAGCCACCGCACGGGGAACCCGAGGCTGGGCTGCAGCACCCAACTGAGGCCACAGCGCCCCTTCCCACATGGGCAGGAGATACGGGGAGACCTACAGACTGACCGGGGGTGGGGGGACCCAGGGCAGACTGTGGGGAAAAAGGACAGTCCTGGGAGGGTCTGTGAAAGGGCAAGACAGACTGAGCTGGGTCAGGGTGGGTTTGCAGAGGGACAGGACTGCAGCTGGTCCAGGGGACCGCAGGTGGGTACCTCGGGCACAGGGCTTGCTGCACTTCTCACACCGCTGTGTTCCGTCCTCGGCTGTCACCTCTTGGTTGTTCAGGGGGCAGACCAGAGTGCAGGACCCCACGTCCGTGGATAGGTAGTTGTCTGAGATCGGGAACATGTACCCATGTGCCCTGGCCCTTCACACCCACCTAGCAGTGTCTCCACGCCCAGGTATAGTACTTAAATGTGCTCACTAGGTGTGTGAGCGTGTGACATTCATGGACCCCTTGCCACAGCCCTGGAAATCATTCACAGTCATATACTCATAAGCAGAGCCGGGCTTTGAACCTTAATGGCTCCACAGTACACTCTCACCAGGACCTGCAGGCTCACTCTGGTCTCCTACGAGAGGAGAAAGTTCCCCATGTCTAAGACCAGTACCTAAATGCCTATCAGGTGACAGGGGAGCTGCTAGATAAACTCTGATCTATTCAGACTAGAGAGTAAAACCACAGTGAAGAGCGCATACTATGTTCCAGGTAATGATTAAAAGCTTTGCAGGGGGGCCAGCAGGTGGCGTGGCAGTTAAGGTGCTGGTTAAGGTCTCACATGACCAACCACTGTTTGAGTCCTGGACCTGGCAGCTTGCTTTTTCACTCCCCCACCAACCTGGCTGTCTTTTTCTGGTTAAATTAAAAGAAATAATAAGTAAAACAAAATCAGTAATTCTTTAAAAATAAGAAAAATAAAAGTTTTGCAGGGACTAGCCCAAGGCAACAGGATCTCATATGGTCAACTGCGCAGTTCAAGTGCCAGACCCAGCGGCCTGAAGAACACGCCAGGCATGTGCATGCGTGCCCAAAGTCCCGCGAGGAGAATAGAGGGAAGAGATTGCTGCATGGCTATCCCCCCGGGGATGCTTTCTCACTTTCCCTGGCTCTCTCTGGTGAGCACCTGCAGCCTACAACAAATTACAATCAGTCAATTAAAGTTTTACAATTTGTTTTTAATTGCCAGAGGGCACATGCACCCACCAGAGAGACAGAGGAGAGGGAAAAGCACCCCCCAACAGGGTATGGTCATACCGCAATCCCTTCTCCATTTCTCCATCTTATTGGGATTTGGGGCACACATGCACGTGCAAACACACACACACACACACACACGGTGTTTTGTTTTGTTTTGGTTTTTTTGGAGAGGTTTTTCGCTATAGGGCGCGTGCGCTCGCCAGACAGACAGAGAGAGACATAGAGACAGAAAGCGAGAAATCACCCCCCAGGGGGGATGGTCATGCCGCAATCCCTTCTCCTCCATTCTCCTCTCGGGATCTTGGGCACGCACGCACACGCGCCCGGCGTGAGTTGTAAGCCACCGGGTCCAAGACGCGAACCGCGGTCGACTACGTGGGAGTCCAGCGACATAGCCATTACGCTAACTGCTGGTTCCCAGACACATGGTGTTTTTCAAGCCTCCAGAGCCAGGGTTTGAACAGTGTTCAGCCATGTGAAATCCAGCTCCCTTAACCACGAGACCCTGGGGCCAGCCCACGCTTTACAATGTTAACTCATTTAAATGTGAGAACTTACCTGATGAGGTCAAGCCTATTCTGCCCCCATTTTATAGATGGGGTAAGTGAGGTACAGCAAGAAGGCCACAGATGGGAGAGTAGAGCTGGGTTTCAAACCCAGTCAGTCTGGCTCCCAAGTCTGGGCTTGTAGCAGCCTCTCTTTGCTGCTACCTCCTTCAAAGACCCAGGGGCGGGACAGGCACCGTCAGGGGTGGGACAGGCACCGTCAGGGCCAGCTCTCCAAAGTATGGACGGTACCCAAACTTTGCTCCATTTACACAAACCGGCCTTCCCAGCAAACACGTAAAACTTGCTCTCTGGCACTCACAGGGACAGGCAGTCACGCAGCTGGCGCCAAAGGTGTAACGGCCCTCAGGGTTGGGCACAGACTCGAAGGTGTCTGTGTTGTAGGTGACCAGCGCTGGGCAGTGTAGCTCACAGATGCCACTGTGGTTGAAGTGGAGGCAGGCCTGTAGAGACAGGGGGCTGGCTGTTGCTCTGTTGTTTCTCCCTGGTGTACGGGCAGTGGGGCAGTACCAGGCAGGGTGCCCATCCCCAGCAGTCGCAGGGCAGAGGCACGTACCAGGCAGTCGGAGTGCTTGGGGCCCGTGCAGCCAGCGGCACACTGCTCGTGGCAGCAGTCGGTGGGCAGCGGGCCCTTGCAGCGGGCACAGCCGACGGCACACACTGTGCGTGTCACTGTTGGGCAAAAGGTAGGATGGGGCCGGGCAGCAGCCTGGGCCCAGTCCCGCACCAGCACAGCCCTCTGGGAGGACTTCTCATCCCGGTGAAGATCTCCCAAGCCTGCCGTCCCCTGTACTACACCCGGCCCGGCCCCCAGGTTACGGGCTGCCCTGAGACTCACAGCTCTGGCAGTCCTGGGGGCTTTCTCCCCAGCAGTGGGCAGCTGGACAGGCTGGCGCACAAGGGCCACCTGAGAGAGAACCAGAGAGGTGGTGAGCGAGGGGCAGGGCTCGCGACAGACCCCAGGCAGGACGCGCAGTCGGGGAGGCGCCAGACAAACCCAGGCACTATCCACAAGCAGGAGACAGGGCAGAGAACTGAGACAAAGAGACCCAGGGAGACGGCGGGGAGACTGGGGAAGAGGAAGTGGGAAACCGCGAAAGAGGTTGAAGGTGGGTGTCAGCCAGGAGTTTGGCGTGAGAGCAGGCTGGGAGGGGGGGCACAGCTTACAGGCCCGCGAGCGGTTGGTGTCTACCAGCGTGCGGGCCAGCTGGTTGTTCTTGTGGAAGATGTCCTTCCACAAAATCGTGTCCTGGTAGCAGAGCTGGGGGTTCCGCTGGATCAAGACCCCACCCTTCAGGATCTCTGTGGGACAGGCAATAATCAGGGGACCTTTTCCCAGTTCACCACTTCCTGGCCTCCTTCGGGGCCCTCCTGTCTTCTAAAGGGGGAGCAGGCCTTTTAATCAAGCCCCAGGTTTCCCAGAGAGCAGAGAAGATACCACAGTGCTTCACCCCACACGCACGAACTGAGATTGAGGGAGAAGTGTGTTGTCCTGGTCAGGGTCCAGATGCTCATGTGGACGCTGGTCCTCTCCCTCATTTCCTCTTGCCCCTACCCTCTGCACACTGATTTTTGGTGGTTCCAAGGACTCTGGAGTCTGGAACCAGCTTCGCCACTAACTAGCAAGTCATTTATCCGCTGCAACCTTTGCCTCTGTGGACCAAATGAGATCACGCATGCAAAGCTCCTGGCACCCAGATATGGGATGCAGTCAGCTCCAGAGCGGCCACAGGCAGTTCCACAGGGGGGGTCACTGTTCCCTGCACTCGGCCAGGTGGGAGCAAATCCCCAGCCTGCGTCCTGACCGTCCAACTGTGTGCTGGCTCAAGCTGCAACTTCCTGGGAAGAAGGGAAATCTTTTTCTAATCTTCACAGGGAGCCTGCCCCTGCTCTGCGCAGCCACCCGGGAGGGGGCGCCACTTCTAACTCCCACAAAGCCTCCCTCCCCATGGCTGGCAGTGGCCCTAGTCAGCTCTCAGAAGGGCTCAAGATGGGGAAGGCCACCTGTGAGGCTTCGAAGCTGGAGCTCCCGCAGCCCTCCTGGGGCGGACCCCACGGAAGGGCTGGCATTGTCCAGCGGGTCTCCATTGTCCAGCACGGCCAGGGCGTAGCTATCCTCAAAGAGCTGGGTGCCTCGCACGATCCGCAGCCTTTGCAGTGGGACCTGCTTCACTCGGTTGTGAGCGATTAGCACGTAGCCCTGTACCTCCTGGATATCCTGGGAGGGGAAGAGGAGAGCAGGGGCTGGGGCAAGCCTAGGCCCTGGGATGCTACCACCCCAAGGCCTCCTGAAGGTTACCCAGAGACTGGGGATCTTGGGCAAGGTCCCCAGCCACTGAGAGTCCTGCTCCCATGCATACAGTGGAGACCAAGGCAGATACCCACCTTGTAAAGTCATGAAAGAGAACAGTGGGGGGAACCATTGAGAATGTGAACAAGTGCCCTGCCCACCCGCCCTCCCTCCCTCTCTGCACCCAGGTCTCTGTCTGTAAAGGGAAGACCTGGCTGAGATGACGTCTGTAATTTGACTGGACAAGGAGCACACACAGGGCGCATGGACGTGACCGGCAAGGCTGTTTTCCTTCCTCCTGCTCTGGACCTTTCCAGACACTTCTCTTTGCATCTTCACAATCAGATCTCCAGGATGGCCATTGCTCCCAATATGCAGATCAGGAAACTGAGGCCCAGCCAAGCACAGGGTCTAGACCACACTCACACGGCCCATCCGTGGCGGAACTGGATGTGGAGCCCACATCTCCCACTAGACCTTTCCATCCTCTGGGCAGTGAGACTGGGAGTGTCTGGGGCAGTTGGACAGGGAGGGTGATCGAGTTGGCCAGAAAGCACGAAATTCCACAGAAACAGGCGTCCCACCCAGAGCCAGCCACAGCCAGCCATATTGCAGAGGGAGTCAACTGATTTTCCAGTAGAGGGATGGGGGTTAGACCTCAGAAAGGACTCCCTAGCTGAAGAACCACAACACTAGGACGCATAATAGGGAGGGGCTTTCTTCTCAGCCTGGCTGGAGGCAGGGCCAGGTTGGGTTGCCCAGAGGCCTCACCTGCAGGAAGGATAGGCTGGCATTGGCAGGCAGGTGGGTGAGTTCCAGGTTCCCCTGCACCACCTGGCAGCCCTGGTAGAGGTGGCGGAGCATGTCCAGGTGGGTCTCAGGACTGGCCGGGGGTCGCTGCTTCATGTCTGTGCCGGTGCACACTGGCGGGAGGGAGCAGATGGATCAGAGGACCCTGCACAGTGACCCTCCCACCTGGCCGCCTCATCCCGTCACGCCCCCATCATGCCAACTCAGATGGGGAGAAAGCATGGCCAGAGGACCTCCACCCAAATCCCTTGCACCTACAGGGTCCCATGCAGAAGAAAGCCGTAGAGTTTGGGAAGGAGAGAGATACAGGAAGAGGTTCCTTCTCACTGGGCCCACTGAGCGTCCAGGGGCCCCCACTGAGCGTCCAGGGGCCCCCATTGAGCGTCCAGGGGCCCCCACTGTGCCAGCCCTAGAGAACTTGCCTGCCAATACGGGGTATTGACTGGCAAATAAAGCCTCCCTTTGTCCCAAAAGCACTACTTGTGGCCAAGGGGTAAAAATCCCCCAAGAGAGGAGATGACGAATCATGAATCCTCTGGATACCCCTGTCCCTGCCCCAAGCAAACAAACTCGGGGCATTCTCCCTATGCCATTCCAATGCACCCACATATCAGCCTCCTGGCAAAGGACACCCACCCCCATAATGCCACCCAGGAAGTGGGGAGGGAGGGTCAGCAGGAGTGTAACTGGAGCATGGGGACAACCAAGGGCCTGGTTGCTACAAAGACCTTGGAATCCCCCCCAGCAGGGCATCCAATCCCAGGCTCAGGCCGCAGACCATGGCCGGGGTGATGTATGCTCCTGCGCTGGCACCCTCAACCTCGCCACCTCCTCAGGGCAAGACTCCAGAACCAGCTGGCAGAATCTCTGCCACGAAACTCCTGCCACAAGGGCACTACGTCAGCCCTGTGTACCTGCCCAGAGCCAGCTATCAGCCCAGGTCCACCTGGCAAGACAAATGCCATAGCTGACCCACTCGGATTCCACCCTGGTGTCCCTAAGACAGAAGCCCAGGGACACCAGAGGGGCAAAGGACCCCGTGGGGGCACACTGGGTAGCAGCTAGCACTGTACCTGCCAGCAGGGGGAGATTAACGTGCCCAGTTGAACTTGTTTTTCTGCTCTGGTGAGAAGATGAATCACCTGGTGTGTCTTGCCCAGGAGGTTGGGGGGGAGGTGGGCGGAGGGCACCCTCAGATACACAGCCCCACAGGTGCCTGAGCTGCCCTGAATTCCTGTGAATTCCTGTCAGTCACGGCCCCACCTCCCCTCCCACTCCCACGTTTGGACTGCAGGGGACAGACAATGGCTGGCCTTGGGGTCTGACACCAGAGGCCAGCTCTCCCAGCCACTTAGAGTCTACAGTCAAATCTCAGAGGATAGGAAGAGTCCCCCCACCCCCATGCTGTCTCCAGAGAGCTGGGGAACAGCTGGGAGGGCAAGCTCTACTCAGGGCCAATGGCCACAAACTGGTGGCCTCCCAGTAAGACCCAGAGTGGTCTGTTTCCACTCAGAGAAGGAAATAAAGGAGGAAAGAGAGGGCCCAGAAACAGGACCCAAGGTCCATCTGCCCTTAGAGTAGCCTGCCAGGCCTCTCCACTCCATGCCCCACGCACTTGCACCCTTGCCCTGCCTCAGCACCTCCCCCCACAGGCTCCCAAGAGAAACGGGAGCAGGGGGTGGACAGCCAGGCCCAAAATAACGCCCTGCTGCCAGGACCTCCCCCGGCCTCAGCAGCTTCAGCTGCTTCATAGGCACAGCTGTCTCCAGGCCCAGACCCAGGCCCTGGCCAAGCATGGGACAGGGACCTGCAGGGCTAGGGCCAGGGCTGTCTCCACCCCCTGCTGCCTCCAAGGGACACCAGCTGTGGTGACCAGGCAATAGGAAAACAACAATCATGGGACCTGGGGGCTGCTGTGCACCTACTGTGTGCCCAGCAGGCCCTCCTGACACTGGACCTGTAACCTCTGTGTTGCAAAGGAAACTGAGGCTGGCAGTGGCTAGATTCTCGTAAGGTTGCACTTGTGAGCAACAAAGGCAGGATTTGAACTTGGGCCTATCTAACTTTAAGTCCCACATTCCTTCCACTAGGCCTAACTGCACAAACACTTACCCCACACCCCACGCATACATAAATACTGACTCTCCGGATAAACACAACAGGCTGTAGGCAGGGCAGTTGGGCTGGGCTGGGCTGGGCTGGGCTGGAGAGGCAGAGAGGATGGTAGCCCCACCCACAAGTGAGTTTATTTACCTGATCTGTAGCCCATCCTAGTTTCTAAGACTCTCAGAGTGAATGCAGAGCAGGTGGTGAGTCTGGTACCTGATCCCCGCCTCCTGGGAGCTGGGCGCCTGGAGGCTAACTCCCCCACCAACCTGCCTTCCAGGGGCCAAGGTGGCCTTCCTGACTCCTACCCTGCCTTCACCTGCCTCCTGCTCCCCCATCTCCTGACTAGTATCCTCCCTAGGCCTCACAAGATCCCCACATCCACCCTGCCCCACTGGTCCCCTTGGGTGGGGAGATGGTCCCAATTCCACACAGGGGTACTCTTGTCTCCTAACATCTGCTCCTCAAAGCCTCGACCTCCCACCCTCCAGCGCAAAGACAAAGCGAGGCGACACCAGCCCAGAGCCAGGGCAGGGCGATGGCGTTTGCTGAATGACTAATGAAGTCCAGTCAAAATTCGCCAACCCAAAGGGAACATCTGAGGTCATGGTACCCATCCTCTGCTCAAAGCTGCCCATGTCCCTCCTGTTGGACCCTGGGCACTGTTTGGCCCTAACCCTTGGGGTTCTAAAGAGGGATCTCTACTCCCCCATCAGCTTTCATTCAGCCCTAGGTACTTCTCTTGCTCACGACATGGAAGGCAATGCTTCTTCCACTGGTTTCCATGAACACTTAGAGGAAAACTACCTGTCCCGCCAAAGCTTCCCTCCCCTCAGACCATGGGGCCAGAGCCCATGTGAGTGACACCAAGCCTCCCGACCACACACCTGGTCTCTCAGGCCTGATCTCAGACCAGGGCCTAGATTCAGGGTCTCCAGACCAAAACCCTACCTGGGCCAATCACTGTGTGACCTTAAGCCAAGTCCCGAGACCTCCAGGGCAGACGCCCAACCAGATACAGCTTTATACCTGGCAGTGCCTGACTTAGGTCCGCAGTATTTCCTGACTAAAACTGGCTATGACAAGCCTCACTCCCTGGAGAAGGTGTATGAGACTTAGATGACGAGTCTGTAAACACAGGCTTTGTAAACAGAACTTCGGCAACAAAACAGGGAGCTACAGGAGGGCCCCTTGCCCCTCCCTCAGTTCCCAGTCCAGGGGTAGGGACAACAGGTGGCCTGCAAAAGATGGAGGAGTCATCCAAAGGGGCCTTCCACAGGCAGAGGGCAGGGAGGAGGATCTTTCCAGATTTTTCCATCCTCCAGGGGCAGGCACAACTACCCTGGGTTCTCCCCCGGTCATCCAGGTCCCTGCTTCTTCCCATCTGTTTCCCTTGCCCAAGGCAAAGGTGGGCATGAGCTGGACAGGCAGGGGGACTCCACAGATCAGCGCACTATGCACAGCCCAGCTAACGGAGGGGGAAGGCCGTTCACCCACGTAGAAATGCTCCATGGACCGGAATGAGACTTGACCAACACCTAATGCCGCCTCAGTAGAGTCCAAAAATGTCCTGGGCATCGGGACCAGCAGTTAGCGTAATGGCTATGTCGCTGGACTCCCACGTAGTCAACCGCGTTTCACATCCCGGACCTGGTGGCTTAAAATTCACGCCGGGTGCGTGTGCGTGCGTGCCCAAGATCCCAAGAGGAGAACGGAGGAAAAGGGATTGCAGCGTGGCCATTCCCCCTGGGGGGTGATTTCTCGCTTTCTGTCTCTCTCTGTCTGGCGAGCACATGCGCCCTTATAGTAAAAACCTCTCAAAAAAAAAAAAAAAAAAAAAAAAAAACTGTCTTGGGCATTATTGGTTAGCTGGGGAGCCTCGGACAAGCCACTCCATTTCTCAAAACTCTGGTTTTCTCTCTGTGCACCTACTTCATAGGATTGTCGCGGAGATGAAACGAAACCATAGATATATCCTGGATCCTGGTGCATAGGAAGTAGACTGCACTTTTTTTGTTTTGTTTTGTTTTTTGTCTTGTTTTGTTTTTAGAGAGAGATATTTTTGCTATAGGGCATGTGTGCTTGCTGGAGAGACAGAGAAAGACAGAAAGTGAGAAATCACTCCCCAGGGAGGATGGCCATGTCACAATCCCTTCTCCTCCCTCTTGGGATTTTAGGCACGCATGCACAAGCTCTCAGCATGAGTTCTGTTTTGTTGTGTATTTTACAAAATTATTCTATTTAACTTTATTTATGTATTTCAATTTGACCAGAGAAGGACAGAGTGAGAGAGAGAGAGAAAGTGAGAAAGCAAGCCTCCAGGTCCAGGACTGGAACTGCAGCCGGCCATGTGGGAGTCCAGCACCCTTAACTATCACACCACCTGCCGGCCCACCAGCATGAGTTTTAAGCCACCAGGTCCAGAACTCAAACCATCATCGACTACGTAGGAGTCCAGAGATGTCATAACCTTTACACCATCTGCTGGTCCCACTTTTTTTTTTTTTTTTAAACTTGCTGTAGGGCCCATGCTACAGAGCGAAAGAGAGTGAAAGTGAGAAATCACTCCCCCAGAGGGGATGGCCACTCCACAATCCCTTCTCCTCCATTCTCCTCTCTAGATTTTTGGCACACATTGAAATGTACTAAGTATTTTTCTTTTAAAAATTATTTATTTCACCTTATTCATTATTGTTTTAAATTTGACCAGAGAGAAAGGGAATAAGAAAGCAAGCTGCCAGGGACCAGCAGTCGGCGTAATGGCTATGTCGCTGGACTCCATGTAGTCCACTGCAGTTGGAGTCCCAGATCCAGGGGCTTAAACTCACACCGGACATGTGTGCATACATGCTCAAGATCCTAGAGGAGAATGGAGAAGGGATTGCGGCATGGCCATCCCCCTGGGGGGGGGGGGGGGGGGTGATTTCTTGCTTTCTGTCTCTCTGTCTCTATCTTTCTGGCGAGCACATGTGCCCTATATCAAAAACCTCTCAAAAAAAAAAAAAAGAAAGAAAGAAGGAAAGAAAGCTGCCAGGTATAGGCCTCCAGCCTCCAACTGTAGTCGGCCATGTGGGGTTCAGTGCCCCAACCACTATGCTACCTGCTGGTCTACCCAGCATGCTTTTTAAGCCACCAGATCAGGACTCAAACCACATAGCTGGCCATGTGGGACCCAGCGGCCTTGGCCTTAACCACCATGCCACCTAGCTGGCCTGTACACTGCACATTGTTTAAAAGGTAAAGCAAGAGAGATTCACACACAGGAGTACAAGTAATCCCAAACCAAGAGAAGGTAAAAAGCACTTCGCATTGGACTTTGGAATGCAACATATTGGGTTGTCAGAAAAGTCATCACATATCTTTTCTATGTTTTTCTATACAAAAATGTATCATGACTTTCCCAGCAATCTAATATCTCTCTCTTTTTTTTTTTAGAGGTTTTTGCTATAGGGCGCCTGCGCTTGCCAGACGGACAGAGAGACAGAGAGATAGAAAGCGAGAAATCACCCCCCAGGGGGGATGGCCATGCCGCAATCCCTTCTCCTCCATTCTCCTCTCGGGATCCTGGGCACGTATGCACATGCGCCAGGCGTGAGTTTTAAGTCACTGGGTCCGGGACGCGAACAGCGGTCGACCACATGGGAGTTCAGCGACATAGCCATTACGCTAACTGCTGGTCCCTAATATTTCTTTTTATATCTGAACCTATCAATTTTTTTTTAATAAAAAAGCATTTTTGCTAAGTAGAGTAAAAAGAGAGGAAGCTATTGGGAAAATCGTACTGGAATAAAATACGAATGAGGGGACCAGCAGTTGGTGTAATGGCTATGTCACTGGACTCCCACATAGAAGACCACGGTTCGAGTCTCAGACCTGGTGGTTTAAACTCACACCAGGTGCGTGTGTGTGTGTGTGCCCAAGATCCTGAGAAGAAAATGGAGGAGAAGGGATTGCGGCGTGGCCATCCTCCCTGGGGGAGTGATTTCTCGCTTTCTGTCTCTCTGTCTCTGTCTTTCTGGCGAGCACAGGCACCCAATAGCAAAAAAACCTCTCCCCTCCCAAAACAAAAGAATGAGTGTCCCAAGATTAAAAGGATGGGGGCCAGCAGGTGGTGTGACGGTTAAGGGCGCTAGACTCCCACATAGCCAACCATGGTTTGAGTCCCAAGCCTGGTGGCTTACTTTGGTCAAGAAAGAAAAAAAGAAAGAAAGAAAGAAAGAAAGAAAGAAAGAAAGAAAGAAAGAAAGAAAGAAAAAGAAAGAAAGAAAGAAAGAAAGAAAGGAAAAAAATAGTTCTTAAAAAAGAAAAAAAGGATGTGTGTGCTGCACTTTACAAAGGCTCCACCTCCAAGGAAGGATGCTATAGCTAACATACTCCGCCACCCAGGCATACTCCGCCACGTGTGTGTATGGTGTTTGCACATTCCTCCCTTTAATCCTCAAACAACCTTACAAATCTCAGCAGAACAGGAACCCTCTGGACCCTGCCCAGGGACTGCCCTTCCCCCCCATTCCTGCCCCAGGCCTCAGCCCTGGAGGTAGTCTGCCCTGTAACCACTCCTTGCACAGCACACCCAGTGTCTCTCTGCACCCAGCAGTGCAGGCTGAGGGGTGAAGACATGAGCAGTTCCCAGTCAGGAGACCCAGTTCTGCTGCAGCCCAGGCTGGCCTCACCCTTCTTATCAGGCCAGAGGTGAAGATGCCCACCTGGGACGCAGGGAGGGCACAGATGGGCTCAGGGAAGAGAGGAGCCTTCTCTCTCAGTCAAAAGGCGTAGGGCCACCTCCCACTGTTTACAGCAGATCAGCCCAACACCTCGAGGGAGTTCCTGGAGAGGGCAGAGTTCAGCCTGTGTCCCCAAGTCAGCACGGAGACTGCTGTTTGGCAACACAAAGCCCAGACACACAAACACACAGACCACACAGCTTGGACACCTGGGCACAGACACATGCCTCACACGCACACACGAGGCCCCCAAGATAGCACAGCAATGCACTGGCGGGGCAGACATGACACCCACCCCCTCCCTGACTTCCTGGCCTCTGAGACCACCCAGGGCTTCCAAAACACACTCAGGGGGAGCAGTGTCCCTCACTGTTCCAGGTGGATTCGCATAGTGATTCTCAATGGGTGGTTGGAGTCCAAGCGGCCCGCCATTTAAGGGCTGCTACTTAAGCTCAGGTGTTGACCTGAAAAATGGGACTGCCAGCCAGACTTCTATGTAGGCTGTCCTGAGGATAAAGGGGGTGAGGGCGTGCACACACCAGCACAGTGCCTGGCATAGTACACCCGACCCTAGCTTTATCATCGCTGCGGGCGGAGGGGCAGATGGGTCAGCATCAGCACTCCGGAACCTGTGCCCCGTCCCCACACACAATGCGAAGAGGCAGCAGAACCGCCATCTGTCGTATTTCTTGGCTTCCCTCTCGCTCCCACTAACCGGGGAACCCTCCCTTGAAACTCTCCCACTTTACGCTCCAACCATGAAACCCACCGCCACCGCTCCGGGTCCATGCACTCCAAAAGCCACTGTCCCCAAACTGGCCCTAAAGAAATGTGTTCAAAACAAACGTCTTCCCCTCCCCCCCAATACGGACCCTGGCATGTGGGTGCTCTGCAGCCCCTCTGGCTACGCTCTCCGCCCAGGCTCCAGGACAGGTTGATTTCCCTGCCCCCCACTGTCCACACCGCCTAGCCTGAAGCCGGGAAGACCAAATCCAAGCCGCTGAAGGGGGACCGGGAGGGGGCGGGGGATGGGCCGGGCAGTGGGGACCCCCCAAGGAATCCAGCTCAGTCCGGTCCGGAGGCGGAGGCTGCCAACTGGAAAAGCTTTGAGAAAGCTTGAGGGGCTCAAGCAGGGGGAGCGCGCGCGCACGCACGCCAGAATACACCCTTTGGGGGAAAACTTTCTGAACAACTTCAGAGCACTCTTTTGACAAGTTCTCGAAGCCTGGAAAGCGCCAGTGTCTCGAACGGGCCATCTGGAGCCGCCTCGGTGTAACTGCCCCCGGCCCCGCCTTCTTTTGCCCCCTCCCTGCCCGAGGGCCCGGCTGCCCCGAGCGCCTGGACTGTCCGAAACTTCGAGCTGGGAGAGTTCCTCGGGCTCCCCCCGCCCCCGCCCGCCCGGGACCTCGGCGGGGCACCCGGGCTGCAGGTCCCGTCGCTGCTCAGTCCCCTCCCCACACCAGACCCACCTTGGGTCCCCGCGGCTCCAGGGGGCAAGACGGCGAAGAGGAGCCCCCAGAGGCACCAGGCCGCCAGCCCCATGGCGCTCAGCGCGGCTCCGGCAGGACCAGGCTGGGAGGGCTGCGGGACCAGCCAGGGGGCCCGGCCGGGGCCGGGCGAGGGGACGGGGACGGGGCCGGGCGCGCGGCGCCGGGAAGGGCCCCCCGGGAAGGGGCGCGCGGCAGCCGGGGGGGCTCTTCCTCGTCTCTCCGGGGCCGACGGAGGGGAATCTCAGCTCCACAACTTCATTCTTATACTTCCTCAAGCAGCTCTCCTCCTCCACCGCCTCCTCCTCCTGTGATTGGGAGCAAGCGCGCTCCCAGCTCGCCCCCCCACCCCCTCCGACTGCATTCCAACCCGTCTGGGAGTGGCAACTCCCGGCTTCACTTTCTCCCTCTCTCCGCGCAGGCCTGGGTGCGTCCCTCCCTGCGCCGGGACGCCTGGGTTGCCTGCAGCAGTTCTCACACACTTCCACCACGAACCCCGAAAAGCCGAGGAGGGTGATCCTGTCCCCTCCCCCCGGAGTCCGGGGGTAGTTTCTCTAGGCTGCCATCCTTAACTCTCTGGTTTCAGGTTTTTCTCATAAACATTCCTGGGGAGTTTGCATCCTACTCTGTCAGGAGCCTGTTTGTGTTCATATCAAATAATGGCTTTCCCACCACGCCAACTAAAATGGGGAGCCAGGGAGGGGGTGTGTGTTAGGTTTACCAGGACTCGCTGGTGTGTCTTCTTGAATCTTTTTAGATATCTTCTCTGGCCCGAAAAGCATGATGTTAGGGCGTCTACAGATTTGGGGGGGGGGGGTTGTCAAATTGGAGGGACTTTTATCTCAATTCCTGGTAGAATGCCCTTCTTGTTTCTTTTTGGGAGGTCCTAGTCCCCAATTCACTCAAGCTTTCTTCTCGGTCCCTTGCCTTTTACCGCCCTTCTCAATGGCACCTCCCTGCATTCCACCTGGAGCCCCTGACCTTACAGCTAATACCAGGAGGTAGGGGTGGGGGTGGAAGGAAAGTGTATTCTTGTTAGAGATTCCAGTAAAATATTATAGGACATATTTATACTAACAAATTATTCCTTGTTTATCTGAAATTCAAATTTAGTTGGGCACCTCTATTTTTATTTGCTAAATCTGGTAGTTCTAATTGGAATGCCCCAGCCAAGAGCACACCTGTACTTTTCAGGAGGGAGTCACAGGTACCTATGGGGGACTGGAAAAGGAAGGACATTAGCTTTTCTTTCCTTTTTAATTTTTTTGCCAGAGAGTGTGTGCACTCGCTTGAGAGAGACAAGGAGGGAGAAAGAGGGAAAGTGAGAAAGCATCCCTCCCATGGGGAATGATTCTCACAATTTCTCTATTCCACTTCTCTGTCCTCTCAGGATTTGGGGCACACACATACACATGCCCAGAGTGTTTTACTGCTGCACGGCCGGCCATATAGGATCCAGCAGCCTTAACTACAATGCCATAGGCCAGCATTTCTTACATTGTTTCCGCGTGCTCACACAGTTACAGACAGGTACTTCCACAGTAGGCCAGTTGAGAATGGGAACTCTAGGATCAAGATGACATGGGTTCAAGTCTCAATTCCATCACATACTAGGTGTGATTGAGTTTATCTGGGTCTCAGCTTGCTCATCCAGAAAGCAGTAGTAATTTACTGTAAGATGGGACCAGCAGTTAGCGTAATGGCTATGTCGCTGGACTCCCACGTAGTCGACCACGGTTCGAGTCCCGGACCCGGCGGCTTAAACTCACGCCGGGCGCGTGTGCGTGCGTGCCCAAGATCCCGAGAGGAGAACGGAGGAGAAGGGATTGCGGTGTGGCCATCCCCCCTGGGGGGTGATTTCCTGCTTTCTATCTCTCTGTCTCTCTCTGTCTGTCTGGCGAGCGTACGCGCCCTATAGCAAAAAACCTCTCCAAAAAAAAAAAAAAAAAAAAAAAAAATTTACTGTAAGATAGCATTGGGGCAGGTAGGTGGCATGGTGGTTAAGGTCGCTGGACTCCCACATGGCCAACCACAGATTGAGTCCTGGACCTGGTGGCTTGCTTTTCACTTTTCCTCTCTCTCTGATCAAACTGGAAAGTAATAAATAAATAAATAAATAAATAAAGTTAAATAATTATTTTATTTAATAATAATTATTTTTAAAATTTGATAAGAGAGGGAGAGAGATGGAAGGTGAGAGAGCAAGCCACCAGGTCTGGGACTCGAACCACAGTTGGCCATGTGGGAGTCCAGTGTCCTTAACTACCACATCACCTGCCAGCTTCTAAAATAATTCTTTAAAAAAAAATTAAAGGAGGTAATGCTCCTGAAACATTCAGCACAGAACTTGGCACATAATAATTGCTCAATAAATGACCCCAGATTTAATTTCACTGGGAGGGGTTCAGGTTTTGTGGGGCCTTACACTTTTAAAATCGAAGTAATTCTCTTTAAGAAAAGGAATACAGGGGCCAAATCATAGTGCAATGGTAAATCTCAATGCCATGCAAGGCGATCCCACATGAGTTTCCAAGTTCAAGTCCAAAGATCTCCCTGAGTATGACAGGCACACACGTGCCCACAATCTAAGACTGGCTAAGGCTGGGAGTGGATCATGGCATCAAGACGCTTTTGAGAATGCCTTTTCTTCCTCATGAGAAAAATAAACAAATGGGTACCAGCAGGTGGCGTGGTAGTTAAGGTGCTGGATACTCCCACATGGCCATCTCGGACCTGGATTTGAACTTTCTCTCTCTCTCTGTCTCTCTCTGGTCAGGTTAAGATAAATAAATTAATCAATAAAATTAAATAATTTTAAAAAAGAGAGAGAAAAATAATGACCAGCAGGTGACAAGGTGGTTAAGGCACTGGACACTCCCACATGGCCGACCATGGTTTGAGTCCCGGACCTGGTGGCTTGCTTTCTCACTTTCTCTCTCTCTGTATCTCTCTCTGGTCAAATTAAAATAAATGAATAAATAAATTAAGTTAAACTAAATTATTTTAAAATAAAATAAATGAATAATTAAATAAAATAATTTTTAAATTATTTTTAATTTTATTTATTCATTTTCTTATTTTATTTTGACCAGAGAGACACAGAGAGAGAGAGAGAAAGTGAGAAAGCAAGCCACCAGGTCCAGGACTTGAACCATGGTTGGCCACATGGGAATGTTCAGCACCTTAACCACCACGCCACCTGCTGGTCCTCAGTAAAATAATTTTTTAAAAAAAGAGAAAACAAACATTTAAAAAGTTTATTAAGGGCTAGGTGATGGTGTGGTGGTTAAGGCACTGGACTCCCACACGACTGACTACGGTTTGAGTCCCAGACCCAGTGACTTGAAAATCACACCAAGTGGGGATGGCAGGTGACATGATGGTTAAGGTGCAGGACTCCCACATGGTCAAGTGCAGTTTAAGTCCCAGGCCTGGCAGCTTGCTTTCTCACTCTCCCTCCCGTTCTCTCTCCTTCTCTCTCTCTCTCTGGTCAAAGTGAACAATAATAAATAAAATTTTTAAATAATAAAAATTAAATAATAATCTTTTAAATAATTATTTTATTTAACTTTATTTATTTATTTATTTTAATTTGACCAGAGAGGGACAGAGTGAGAGAAAGAGAGAAAAAGGGAAAGTGAGAAAGCAAGTCACTAGTCCTGTGACTGGAACCGCACATGTGGGAGTCCAGCGCCCTTAACTACCATGCCACCTGCCGACCCCTAAATAAATAACCTCTTTTTAAATTTAATTTTATTAATTCATTCATTTCTTTTTTAATTTGACCAGTGAGAGAGAGAGGGAGGAAAGTAAGAAAGCAAGCCAACAGGTCTGGCACTTGAACCCTAGTTGACTATATGGGAGTGTCCAGTGCCTTAACCACCACGCCACCTGCTGGTTTCCAATAAATAATCTTAAAGAAAGAGAAAGAAAGAAAGAAAGAAAGAAAGAGAGGAAGGAAGGAAGGAAGAAAGGAAGAAAGGAAGAAAGGAAGAAAGGAAGAAAGAAAATTACACCAAGAACATGCGCGTGCACACCCAAAGATCCTGAGAAGAGAATGAAGAAGGGATTGCAGCATGGCCATCTCCCCTGGAGAACGATTTCTCACTTTCCTTGACTCCGTCTCTCTCCAGCAAGCACACATGTCCTATGGCAAAAACACACACAGAGAAAATATTAAACAGGGCCCAGCAGGTGGTGTGGTGATTACGGCACTGGACTCACAGATGCCCAACTTCAGTTTAAGTCCTGGACCTAGCGGCTTGCTTTCTCACTTTCCCTTTCTCTCCTCTCTGGTCAAATTAAAAAATAATAATAATAATAAATAAAATAATTATTTTAAAAAGTAAAAATAAAAATAGTAATGATAAATAAAATTATACAAACAATTCTAAAATCTTATTATTAGTTCGTTCTTTTTTATTTATTTTATTATTATTAAACAAAAAAATGGAACACAAAGTTATGAATGTAAAATTAGGCACATGCAAGAAAATGGGGCCTGAAGCTTACCCTTCCTTAACCCCCTCCTGTCCCTCTAACCAGTGATATTCAAACCAAAGTCAAATTTCATTATAGGGTTGGCTGTGAAATCAATTTAGATGATTAAGACATTTGTTTTTTAAGGAATAGGATGAGGTCCAGCCCATGGTGTGGTGGTTAACATGACTGGATCCCACAGACTGCATGTCCCAGCGGCTTGAAGAACATGCTGGCTAGGCCAGCCAGTGGTGTGGTTAAGATGGATCCACATGGCTGATTGCGCAGTTCGACTCCTGGCCCAGCTGCTTGAATAACACACTGGGTGCATTTGTGTTCCTGCCTGTCCCAAAATCCCAAGCTGGAGGAGAAGTGATTGTGGCATGGCCATCCCCCTCTGGGGGCGCTTTCTCGCTTTCCCTCCCCACACCCCACCACAAGCAGACACACCCTAGAGCAAAATAAAATATCTCCACCTGCTTTGGAAATGCAACAGTCCCCAGTTCATTAAAACTTGAAAGAAAAGGGAACCAGCAGTTAGCGTAATGGCTATGTCGCTGGACTCCCACGTAGTCGACCACGGTTCTTCGTGTCCTGGACCCGGTGGCTTAAAACTCACGCCGGGCGCATGTGCGTGTGTGCCCAAGATCCTGAGAGGAGAATAGAGAAGAAGGGATTGTGGCGTGACCATCCCCCCTGGGGGGTGATTTCTCACTTTCTGTCTCTATGTCTCTCTCTGTCTGTCTGGCGAGCGCACGCGCCCTATAGCGAAAACCTCTACAAAAAAAAAAATAATAATAACTTGAAAGAAAAGAAAAAAAAGGGGGAGAGAAGAAAAAGAAGAGAAAAGAAAAAAAGAAAGAAGGAGAAAAAGTAAAAGAAAAGAATGAGGAAAAAAGGAAGAGAGAAAGAGAAAGAGAAAGAAAAAGAAAAACACACTGTGTATGTGAGTGCCCAAAGTCCCAAGAAGAAAATGGAGAACAGATTGCAGTATAGCCCTCTCCCTGGGGGTGGGAAGAGGTGGGAGCTTTCTCATTTTCTCTCTCTGTCTCTATCTCTACATACCAAACAAAAGAAAGAAGAAAGAAAAAAGAAGGAAGGGAGGAGAAAGAAGAAAAGAGAGAAAGAAGAAATAAAAGGGACCAGCAATTAGCGTAATGGTCATGTCGCTGGACTCCCATGTAGTCGACCGCGGTTCAAGTTCCGGACTCGGTGGCTTACACTCACGCCGGGTGTGTGTGCGTGCGTGCCCAAGATCCCGAGAGGAGAACGGAGAAGGGATTACCGCATGGCCATCCCCTCTGGTGGTTGATTTCTCACTTTCTGTCTCTCTGTCTCTCTCTCTTTCTGGTGAGTGCACGCGCCCTATAGCAAAAAAAACTCTAAAAAAAAAGAAGGAAAAAGAATGGAATAGAAAAGATTCGAGCACATCACATGTAGTAAGTGTAAGGTGCTGATCTGTTTCGTGCATCATCACAAGTAGTTGAGAAATACTCCTGCATATGGGAGGGCAGCAGCACTTTAAGGCGGTCATCAATATCTGTTTTCTCTTGGGTTAGTTTAGGGTTAATTGAGGCTCAGAAGAGTGAAGCAATTTACCCTGGATATTTTAGGGCTAGCAGGAAAAGCTGAGCACCCAGCAAAACCAGCCCCTCCCTCATGTAGCCCAGGACTGAGTCCCAGGACCTGCAGAACCGCAACTCCTCAGCCCTCTGGGAGAGGATACCCTGACCTGACTCCAGGAGTGGCTTGCTGTTCACACTCTACAGGGCTTGCACCAGGGCAGTGCACATGCAGCCTCACAGAGGCCATGAGGGTGTTCGGGTCAGCACTGGAAGTATCCCTTCTCCCCCACACCCCACCCCTCTCCTACCCCTGGTTAAGAAGGGTTGGCCCAGCTAGAAAAGAGGCTGTAGATATCACCTTTACTGGAGCTACCCTGTACTCTGTCCTGAGCCACATTCCTCATCTCACTGAGTCCTTAAGGCTCCAGAGGAGGCAGGCAGGTGTTTTCGTTTCCATTTTGCAGAAGACGAACCCTGAGATTCCCAGAGGAAAGGAACCTGTCCAAGGTCACGCAGCACAGGCAGAACCGGGAACTGAGCCACAGAGACTTTGGCTTCATTGTTACTCTCCAGAGGCCAGAGTCAAGAGTACTTGCAGGGATGCCGCGGGAGGAGGCGCCTCGGAGAAGTCCGGGTGACCACGGGTCCCTCTCTCCACGAGATCCAGCGTCCCCCTCCCTTCTGTCCCCGCCCCCGCCCTTGCCAAGGCAAGCCCCGCTCCCCGCATCCCAGATCCCAGAAAGAATCGGCGACGGGGACGGCGACGTCGCTCTGTCCCAGCGGGCTGCGAGGGGGCGGGGCCAGCCGCAGGGGGTCCGGAGCCGGGCAGCGGGGAGGAGCCGGGGTCAGAACTCACGCCCCAGGGAGGAGGCTCGCGAGGGGCCGAACCTCCCAAAGAGAATGAGCCCATTCAGAGCCGGGAAGGAAGAGGAAAAAACCTTGTCTGGTGTTTGACAAGAGGAGAGGAAGGGGGGCAGGGGTGGGCGCTGCTGATTCGATCCTCTCAACGTCCCCTGCAGCAGGGCTGGCAGGAGGATGTCTGAGGACAAAGACTGAGGGGGACCCTCAGGGGAGAAGGGAGGAGACTGAGGGGCGGTAGCACTGCTGGAGGAGCCTAGGAGCTTGTGAGGAGGGTCCTAGTGAGGGCCTGGGACAGGGAGGCTGGAGTGACCACAGGCCACAGGGCAGCCAGCTCCGGGTCTGAGAGCAGATGCCCAAGATTTGCCCCAGATCTTCCAGCAACAAGTACTCAGCCTGCGGCAGTGGAGGTGACCACTGACACTGAAGAGGCAGGACGGCGCTCTGGCTTACAGAGGCGACCTGCAAGGGTCAACAGGCTGGGGTCCGGAGCCAGCGGCCTGTGAAATGCCTGTCAACCATTAACCAGCTGCGGAGACGGGGGAGAGCAGGAGTTAGTGCGCGCCTGCATGCACATGTGGACGTGCATGCATGCGTGTATTGGCACCAGTCTCCTCCCTCTGCTTATCCCACCAGCCAGTCTGGGGTCAGAGGACTGAAAACAAACAGAAAAAGGGAGGAGTCGGTCCAGTCCACAGTCCGAGGTGCAGGGTGAACTGGAGCCTACCCCACAGGGCCTTGAGGCTGGGCCAGGCTGCTGGGAAGTGCTGGTACAGACTCATGGAAGGAGTCCTCCAGAGTAGCCCCAGCCTCCCTGGGGCCAAAGAAGAGTCATTTAGAAGCTTCTGATTGGTCTCTCCTAAAGGCGGCCTTTTATGATGAACAAGTCTCCTAACCTTGGGAGGTCACTCCCTGAGCCTGGGGTTTGCCCCACCTGGAGAACAGCAAAGGGGCAGAGCCCAAACTGACCCCGGCCTACAGGGGCCTCCCTCAGTCCCTCTCCCCTCATCTCAGGAATGCAGGCCCAAGGCCCCAGGAACCAGCCTTGGTGGAGAGCCACAGACCTTTGCAGACATAACTAGCACGCCTCTGTCCTTGGACCCTCTTAAACTTGTATATGATGCCCACGTGACTTCTCTTCTAGTCTGTTCCTGTTGCTAGTAACAGGAAATACCTGACACTGGATCATTTATCAGAATAGAGGCCCATTCTGCTCACAGTTTGGAGGTCCAAGGGCAGGGGCCCACTCTAGAGGCTTTTTAGAGGCTTTTTTTTTTTTTTTAATATTTAGAGTTTTGCCATAGGGCATGTGCTTACTCTCACTGGAGAGAGACAGAGAGAAAGGGAAAGTAAGAAGTCACCCTCCAGGGGGCATGGCCGCAATCCCTTCTCCTCCATTCTTCTCTCAGGATCTTGGGCACGCATGTACATGTGCCCAGAATGAATCTAAGCCACCGGATCCGGGACTTGAACTGCAGTTGACTACATGGGAGTCCAGCGACATAGCCATTACACCAACTGCTGGTCCCAAATGCCTCACCTTTTGACACCATAATTGAATCAAGTTTTCACCCTCTCAATCTCCTACGATGGCTCAGTGCATACATTCTGGGAAGACGTATGTGGCAGCTGCTCCCAAGGCCTGTACCGTGCGTTCAGGGCTATCAGGTGGAGTCTTACAGTCAGAGCTTGTACTGGGCCTCTACTTCATCGGGGGTCTCTCCTCAGCCATTAATTTTGCTTGTGGCCTTGAATAGGGCTTCACTTTGCTGTTTGAAGAACAATAAAACTGAACAGAATAGTTCCTGGTCACAACACTTTAGGATTTGGTGTGGGGGCAGTGACCCCTTTAAACCTCACACTTGTCCCTCGAAAGCCTCATTGAGCCATCCCTCTACTGGATTCCAGGGGCCTTGTTTCTGAGCTGCATCCAGCTCTTTTTTTTTTTTTTTTTTTTAAATAACTATTTATGGGGTCCTGCAGGTGGCATGGTATTAAGGCACTGGATTCCCACAAAGCAGATCACAATTCGAGTCCTGGACCTAGCGACTTGCTTCTCTCGTTCTCTCTCTGGTCAAATTGAATACTACTAATAATAAATAAAATTAAATAAATAATTTTTAAAAGTATTATTTATTTAATTTTATTTATTATTATTATTATTTTTTAATTTGACCAGAAAGAGACAGAAAGGGAAAGTGAGAAAGCAAGCCACCAAGTCTGGGACTCAAACCAGGGTCAGCCATGTGGGAATCTAGCACCTCAACCACCACACTACCCTTCAGCCCCCTGCACCCAGCTCTTGAGGAGCTTATCGCCTTGTTGTTAGAGGTAAAACCACAATGTGAAAGACACACTTGCCTCTGGCTTTTGGCTTTGGGAAGCTTTCGAAGCGTACAGCTATGGCGAACGCAAAATCCAAACGTGGGGGACAGTTCCAGTTTCAGGTGACTCCTCCAGTGCACTCACATTGCCAATTCTTCTCTTACCTTGCCCTTTACATCCAGTCTTTTTTTTTTAAATAATTTTCATTTAACTTTATTTATTTATTTATGCATTTTAAATTTGATCTGAGGAGGATAGAGTGAGAGCGAGACAGAGGGAAAGTGAGAAAGCAAGCTGCCAGGCCCAGGTCTCCAACCATGGTTGGCCATGTGGGAGTCCAGCGTCCTTAACCACCACGCCACCCGCTGACCCCTTTATCCAGTCATTTTTTAAAGATCTATTAACTCCTCTTCCAATATATTTATGCTTTTTTCTGCCTCCACTACTGGTTAGCCCAAGCCTCCATCATTTCTCTTCTGGGTAAATACACCAGGTTTTACATTTATTTTTTTAAATATATATTGATTTGTTTATTTTTAGAATTATTTATTTAATTTTTAAAATGTATTTATTTTAATTTTGACCAGAGAACAAGACAGAGAGGGAAAGTCAGAAAGCAAGACACCAGGTCTGGGACTCAAACCAGGGTCCACCATATGGGAACCCAGCACCTTAACCACCATGCTACTTGCCAGGTTTTATTTCCTCAAGTGCTGTTCTTGGCCCCCTATAATCCTCTTTCACTCCGTGGCCCCAAAGTGAATGTTTTTGTTTTGTTTTGCTTTCTTTGTGGAGAGATTTTTGCTCTAGGGCACCAGCGCTCTTAGAAGAGACGGAGAAACAGAAAGTGAGATATTACCCCCTTGGGGGGGTAGCCATGCCGCAATCTCTTCTCCTCCAGTCTCCTCTCTGGATTTTGGGCACCCGGGTATGTGCGCCTGGCCTGAGTTTCAAACCTCGGATCCAGGACTCAAATAGCAGTCGACTACTTGGGAGTCCAGCAAGGTAATCATTACTCCATCTGCTGGTCCCATTATCATAACCAAAGTGAATTTTTTTTAAGAATTATTTTATTAACTTTATTTATTTTATTATTTTAATTTAACCAGAGAAGAACAGAGAGAGAGAGAGAAAAACAGAGAGAGAGACAGAGAAAATTAGAAAGCAAGCGATCAGCTACAGGATTCAAACCACAGTCGACCATGTGGGAGTCCAGCAAAGTGAATGTTTTAAATATATATCGGGGTCAGCAGACTGCAAGGTAGTTAAGGTGCTGGACTCCCATATAGCCAACTTTGGTTCAAATCTCAGACCTGGTGGTTTGTTTTCTCTCTCTCTCTCTCTCTGGTGCACATATGCCCTATAGCAATATTTTTAAATGATAATAAGTAAAATTAAATAAACAATTCTAAAAAATATACATCAGAGGGAGCCAGCATGTGACATGATGGTTAAGGTATTAGACTCCCACATGGCCGACCACAGTTCGATTCCTGGGTCTGGAGACTCACTTTCTCTCTCTCTCTCTCTTTCTCCCTCTGGTGAGCACATGAGCTCTGTAGCACATGTCTGTAATAATAATTATTAATAAAATTAATTTTTTTTTGGAGAGGTTTTAGCTATAGGGCACATGCCGCGTGCCAGAGAGACAGAGAGAAAGTGAGAAATCACCCCCCAGGGGGGATGACCATGCCACAATCCCTTCTCCTCCATTCTCCTCTAGGGATCTTGGGCACACAAGTACACGCGCCTGGCGTGAATTTAAGCCACCAGGTCCGGGACTTGAACCACAGTCAACTACATGGGAGTCCAGCAACATAGCCATTATGTCAACTGCTGGTCCCAAAATTAAATAATTCTTTTAAAAAATACATCAGGTAGCCGGCTGCTGGCATGGTGGTTAAAGGAGCTGGACTCCCACATGGCCAACTGCAGTTTGAGTCCCAGACATGGACCTGATAGCTTGTTTTCTCACTTTCTCTCTCTCCCTCTCTCTCTCTCTCTCTCTCTCTGGTCAAATATAAATAAATAAATAAATAAATAAATAAATAAATTTAAATAAAATAATTCTTTTAAAAAAATGCATCGGAGCATTTGCTCCTAGGATGCCTCAGTGGTGCCCCAGTGCTGGGACTCTGTGACCTGTGAGATCTGATAGGACATGATCTCTGGCTGCTCCGACCTGACAGCATTCCAGACTTTGCTGTTTTTCAAAGATGCCAAGCTTCTTCCTGCCTTAGGGCCTGTGCACTGGCTGTCCCCACAGCCTACAATCTGCCCCCAGGTGCTCCCAGGGCTGGGCCCTTCTGGTCAAAAGGCCTTTCTGGCCACCCAATCCAAAATATGTTTTCTCTCCCTCCACATCCGCGTTCCCCCACCTTTCCTGCCAGCACTATTATGTTATCCAATTAGATTTAACATTATCACTACATGAAATTGGTTTTGTTTTTTCATATTTTTTCTTTATTTTTATATATACATATATATGTGTATATATATCATATATACACACACATACACATACACACACACATATACATATGCAGAGAGAGAGAGAACAAAATTGTAAAGGTGAAAGAATAAAAAGCATATATATGTGTGTGTGTGTATATGTGTGTGTGTGTGTATATATATATATATATATATATAGAGAGAGAGAGAGAGAGAGAGCATGCATATATATGGGACCAGCAGGTGGCATGGTGGTTAAGGCACTGGACACTCCCACATGGTCGACCATGGTTTGAGTTCTGGACCTGGTGGCTTGCTTTCTCTCTCTCTCTCTCTCTCTCTCTAGTCAAAATAAAATAAACGAATCAATAAATAAAATTTAAAATAAATAATTATTTTTAAAAAAATAAATAAATAAAATAAGTAAATAAATAAAATTAAAAGAAAAGAAAAGAAAGAAAAGGGTGAGCTAGCAGGTGGCAAAGTAGTTAAAGCTTCCAAATGGCCAATCATGGTTTGAGCCCCAGACCTGGCAGCTTGAGAATCATGCTGGGTGCATATGCATGCATATTCAAAATCCCCAGAGGAGAATAGAGGAAAATGGATTGTGTCATGGGCAACCCCCTCTGGGGTGTGAGTTCTCACTTTCCATCTGTCTGTCTTTCTCTTGCAAGTGTACATGCCCTATGACAAAAAAGAGAGAGAGAGAGAAAAGAGAGAAAGGGAATAAAAAATAAGAGTTCCTCACTTCCCTATTGCCCAGACGCTCAGTTCCATTTTATCTCCCCAGAGGCAAAAATCATGTGTTTTCTTATATGTCTTTCTAGAAATCTTATTTTACTTGTTTATTTTTAAGTTTTTGCCATAGGACACATGTGCTTGCCATAGTGACAGAGAGAGACAGTGAGAGAATCATCCCCGGGGGGGATGGCCATGCGTCAATCCCTTCTCCTCCATTCTCCTCTTGGGATCTTGGGCACACACGCACACACGCCCGGTATGAGTTTAAGCCACTGGGTCTGGGACTCAAACCACGGTCGACTACATGGGAGTCCAGCGACGTAGCTATTACACTATCTTCTGGTTCCTCAATAAATACATAATTTTATTTTATTTTATTTTTTTGAGAGGTTTTCGCTATAAGGGCGCGTGCGCTCGCCAGACAGACAGAGAGAGACATAGAGACAGAAAGCAAGAAATCACCCCCCAGGGGGGATGGTCACGCCGCAATCCCTTCTCCTCCATTTTCCTCTCGGGATCTTGGGCACGCATGCACACGCGCCCGGCGTGAGTTTTAAGCCACTGGGTCCGGTACGCGAACCGCAGTCGACTACGTGGGAGTCCAGTGACATAGCCATTACGCTAACTGCTGGTCCAATAAATACATAATTCTTTAAAGGAAAAAAAAAAAAAGAAGAAAGAAAGAAAGAAAGAAAGAAAGAAAGAAAGCCAGCCAGCCAGCCAGCCAGGAAAGAAAATGACCAGGTGATTGTTGACCAGAAATTGTTGTCTATGTGTTGGCATGGAAAATTGTAGAGCTAGCCTACAGAGACAGTGCCCCACCTTCCAACAGGACGAGACTCTCCATTGCCTCACTCTTTTTTTTTTTTTCCCCACTATAGGGCACATGTGCAGGCACTGGGACCCCAACTGCACATTGGCCATGTGTGATCCGGCCAACTTAACCTCCAAGCCATCTGCTTCACCCTCCTCCATCCACCTTTAATTTTAGATCGTTTCTTCCATTAAATATGTAGACATTTTTTATGAGCTATTTATTTAATTTAATTTATTATTATTATTATTATTATTATTATTATTTTAATTTGCTATATGGCACATGCACTCACCAGAGAGAGAGAGAAGGAAATTGAGGAAGCATGACACCAGGTTTGGGACTTGAACTGTGGTAGGCCACATGGGAGTCCAAAACCTCAATCACCATGCCACCTGCTTGCCCTGTAGACATGGGTTTTCAAGGACCTATGAAATATTTAGAAGTTGAGCAAATTTTCATGATTATTTCCAACATATGAAAAGAAAACTTTAAAATCAATATTTTACTAAATGTATATAGATGTAACAATGTCAACTCAGCAGCAACTCAATTTGTTGCTACTTTTTTTTTGTTTGTTTTGTTTTGTTTTGGTTTGGTTTTGGTTTTGCTATGGAGTGAATCCTCTCACTGGAAATAGAGAAAGTGAGAAATCACAAACTCTTCTCCTCCATTCTCTTCTTAGGATTTTTGGCATGCATACACACATGGCCAGTATGATTTTCAAGCCATTGGGTCTGGGACTCAAACCATGGTCAGCTATGCAGGAATCCAACTCATTAACCACTATGCCACCTGCTAGCCTCATGTTGCCACATTATTGACATGAGATAGTATGAGGCCTTCGAAATTGAAACCTTGAAACTTTTAAGCTTTTTCCCATTATACAAGATGGCAGGTGAAAAAACCTAAGAAGCTGTATACTAAGAAACCAAGAAAGCTGATGACAGTGGCAAGGTTAAAAGAGTGATCCCAGGGGCCGGCAGGTGGCATGATGATTAAGGGTGCCGGACTCCCACATGACTGAGGTTCGAGTCCCAGACTTGCCAGCTTGCTTTCTCTTTCTTTCTCTCTCTCTCTCTCCCTCTCCCTCTCTGTCAAATTAAAATAAATAAAGTTAAATAGAATAACTCATAAAAAAAAAAAAAAAAAGTGACCCCAAGGCTAAAAAAAGCCCAGGAAGGGGAAGCGCCATTGCTGCTGAACCCTGGTCAGCCCTAATCCAAGGCAAGGCATCTGCCATACCCTCTAGGAAAGCCATCTAGGAGAGGAAATAGCCACTAAGTCTAAGACTGAAAAGGAAAAGGAGAAGTTTCTTGCCACTGTCCCCAAACCAGTTGGTGGTGACAAGAATGCTTGTAGTCAGGTGGTTAAACTCTGCCTAGTCATTATCCTACTGAAGGTATACCTAGAAAGCTGTTGAGCCATGGCAAAATCCCTTCAGCCAGCGTGTGGGAGAGACAGCTGCCAATCAGCATCACTCTCAGGACCATTCAGATCCTCCTCACTGAGGCCACAGAGGCAAGAGGGTTGTTGTCCTGAAACAGCTGAGCAGTGGCTTGCTACTTGTGACTGGACCTGTGGTCCTCAATCAAGTGCCACTGCTAGAACACACCAGAAATTTGTCATCACCTCTTCCACAAAAACTGATACTAGCAAAGTAAAAACTCCCCAAACACCTCACTGATACCTACTTCAAGAAGCTGCAGAAGTCCTGCACCAGGAAGGTGAGATCTTCACCAAAGAGGAGAATTAGGAGATTAAAGAGCAGCACAAAGCTGATCAGAAAGCTGTGGACTTGCAAATTCTACCAAAAATCAAAGCTGTTCCTCAACTCCAGGGCTGCCAGACACAAAGTACACTCTCTCTGACGGGTGTACCTCCCCTCTGACAATTAATTTTTTTTATAAATTATTTTAAAAATGGGGCCAGCAGATAACATAATGGCTACATTGCTGGACTCCCACATGGCCAACTGTAGTTCAAACTGGTCCTGGAGGCTTAAAATTCATGTCAGGCACGTGTGCGTGTGTGCCTCAAATCCCAAGAGGAGAATGGAGAAGAGATTGAGGAGTGGCTTTGACCCCTGGGGGGGGGATTTCTTGCTGTCTATCTCTCTCTGTCACTTGAGTAAGCGTAGGCACCCTATAGCAAAAAAAAAAAAAAACAAAAAAAACAAAAAAAAAAAACAAAAAAAAACTCTCTTAAAAAGAAGACAAAGAAACAGGCTAGCAGGTGGCATGGTGGTTAAATGTGATGGATTCCCACATGGCCAACTGCAGTTCAAGTCCTGGGTCTGAGACTTGCTTTCTCATTTTCCCTTTCTCTCTTTCTCTGTCTCTGGTCAAATTAAAAAGTGATAACAAATGGAATTAAATAAACAAATAATTCTTTTTAAAAATTATAAGAAAATAATGTGAGACCAGCAGGTGGTGTAGTGGTTAAGGTGCTGGACTTCCACATGCCCGACCACACTTCGAGTCCCAGACCTGGCAACTTGAAAATCACACCAGGCGTGTGTGTGTGTGTGTGTGTGTGTGTGTGCCCAAAATCCTAGAAGGGAGTTGTGGTGTAGCCATCCCCTATGGGGTGGTGGTGGTGGTGGTGAATTCTCACTTTCCCTTTCTTTGTCTCTCTCAGGTAAGCATATGGGCCCTATGGCAAAAACCTTTAAAAAATATGTAGTAAAGTATATGTGTGTGTATGTATGTACCTTTATATATGTGTGTAGAAAATAAAGAGGTTATATTATATATATATATGTGTATATATATATATATTTTTAAATAATACTTTTAGAAACATATATAAAGAAGTGGATATAATCATTGCCTCTGGGGAGTCAATTAAACTAGGGTCAGCTCTGGTGGTTGTTTTTTTCATTTCAGCTTCCCTGTTAGAATCAACTGGGTGTTCAGCTACAGGGGTCACTATTCATATTATATTTAACTGGAGAAAGTGTCATTCACAGAAAATACAATGTGAATGGTGCAACCCTGAGCACCATTCACAAAAAATGCAATGTGAATGGTGCCTCCTGGTGCTTTGCTTAGCAAGGTGCTAGAGCTGAGGACTCAGGAAATGTCTGTTGAGTGAGTGAATTAATGGGCTTAATGTTACTTCTTGTTCATTCAACCCTCCAGGAAAAAAGGAAAAGTTAACCAGGGGTGAAGAGGATGGGGGAGGAGGAAAGGCAATTATTAGCTATAAAGCTTCCATGCTTCAGTGGGTTTGAGAGCTCAGTGAGATTGGGAGTTAGTGGGTGCTAATGGTTAGTGCAGGGGTCCTGTGGGTGGTGGCTACTAAAGAATCCTACTCAAGGTCTTCATTTTCATTGGAATTTTACATCTCTATCTCTGTGTGGAACCACGCTGGGATTTGACTGTCCTAGATTTGCCACCCAGTGAGTTCTTAAATTGAATTACATTGTGTGTGTGTTTTTTTTTTTTTTTTTTTTTTTTTTTTTTTTTTTTTTTTTTTTAGGGGGAAAAAAAGTGAATTTAGAGCCTACCCTGAGCCGAGAGTCGTGCTACCGCAGGAGGCTGAGAGGGGAAGAGGACAGCAGAGGTCCCGCCTTGCAGAGAAAACAGATCATTGTTATATCACCCTCGAGATGTTAACCATCGCCATCAGGAGGCGGTGTTTAAACTGAGGAGAGAGTGAGAGTTGGGTGATATAGACAGAGAAAAGTCAAGAAACCTGAGAGGCATGGCCTTTTGAAGTGGGTCTAGAGCAACCGAGTGACAGTGGGCAGGGGCCAGATCAGGGCTTGCGGAGTTCGGATTTTATCCTGGGAGTAACTGGGAGCCAGTAACGAATTTTAAGGAAGGCGACATGATCAAATTTGAAACTTTGAAAATGGAGCGCAAACTGGAGAGGGCAGAACTAGAGGCAGGGAGATCCAGTAAGAGGCTACTGCGGTTGTCGACAAACGATGATGTCTTCGATCGGGGTGGTGCCAAAAGAGATGGCAAGGAGTGGACAGGTCGAAGTGTATTCAGGAAATAAAATCCGATAGGACTCACAGAAAAACGGCTCTACCACAAATAAAAAGACTCTGGAAAAGAAACCAAAACCCCACACAATTAATTTTGCTCCTGAACCCGCCAGGTGTCCCCCTTTCCGCCTATGACTATATAGGGACAGCAGTAGGCGGGGCAATCACCCACAAAAATCCGGGAACTTATATTTAAACTGGGTGAACGTCAGCCGAGAGAAGAATACTGAACACAGGTACTTCCGTTTACTCCGGAAGGGGAGGCTTTGCACGCTCCTAAGCTCCTCCCCCTCCGGCGAGCCTGGGTGACGGGATGGCGGGGCGGACGGCACGGCTTGTGCTGCTAGCTGGGGCAGCCGCGCTAGCAAGCAGCTCCCAAGGCGACCGCGAGCCGGTGTACCGCGACTGCGTGCTCCGGTGCGAAGAGCGGAACTGCTCGGGGGGCGCGCTAAAGCACTTCCGCTCCCGCCAGCCAATCTACATGAGCCTAGCTGGTAAGCCCCGCCCCCTGGTCTTGGCCCCGCCCCTCGCTTCCCAAGTATTCCTTTGCATTTTCTAAACCTTAGTGCTGTGCTCCATTAGGGGGTCCTTTATGAGTGAGTGGCCCTGGGGGTGGATGAGAGTCTCATCAGCGTGTCTTTCCCAGTAGCTTCCATTTCCTTTTTTTTTTTTTTTAAATAATTATTCCTTTTATTTTTTATTCATTCACTTATTTTTTTAATTTGACCAGAGAGAGACAGAGGGTGAGAGAGAGAGAAGTGAGAAAGCAAGCCACCAGATTCAGGACTCGAACCGTGGTCGGCCATGTGGGAGTGTCCAGCGCCTTATCCACCACGCCACCTGCTGGTCCCCTCTATTTCCTTTTAATTTATTCATCCACAGGGTTCAAGGCCCTCAAATGACAGAACTTAGTAGGCCAGGATTCTGCCCTTTGGGGCTCACAGCCCTTCTGGGAACATTGGCCTTTCAAGGACAAACCCTGAAGGACTAAGCACTAGAGAGTTTGGGAGAGGAAAGAATCCATTCTGGCTGTGAAAGAATGGGACAATGATTTGTGAAGGGGGGGACTTTAGGATAGATTCAATAAATCTGGACTTTTGATCTTAGTGGGCCAGGAACTAGTATATGAGCACCTCCTATGTGATAGGTGTCACAGTAGTTCAGTTCGTTTTCACCACAACCTTTTTTTTTTTTTTTTTTGTGGAGAGATTTTCGCTATAGGGTGCGTGCGCTCGCCAGACAGACAGAGAGAGACAGAGAGACAGAAAGCGAGAAAGCACCCCCCAGGGGGGATGGCCACGCTGCAATCCCTTCTCCGCCATTCTCCTCTCGGCACGCACACGCGCCCGGCGTGAGTTTAAAGCCACTGGGTCCGGGACGCGAACCGTGGTCGACTACATGGGAGTCCAGCGACATAGCCATTACGCTAACTGCTGGTTCCCCCCTTTTTTTTTAAAGAGAGATTTTTGCTATAGGGCCTGTGTCCTCACTGGAGAGACAGAGACAGAAGGTGAGAAATACCCCCCAGGGGGGATGGCCACACTGCAATCCCTTGCCCTCTATTCTCCTGTCGGGATTTTGGGCATGCATGCACTCACCCAGCATGAGTTTTAAGCTGCTGGGTCCAAGACTCAAGCAGCAGTTAACTACACTGGAGTCCAGCAACATAACCATTATGTCATCTGCTGGTCCCTTCACCACAATCTTTTGAGGTATAATAGTTTCTCTAATCCCAGTTTTACAGATGGGGAAATTGAAAAGGTTAAATGTGCTGCCCAAGGGCACACGGTAAGTAATAACACACAGTTTCTGATTCTGGCCTGTATGACCACAAGCTTGTCCTCTTTTCTACCTCTTTGTATTCCAAACAGGTAACCGAGAGAGTGGGAGGGCAGATTGGAACATCTAGCAGTGCACGATAGGAGTAGTGACTTGAGCTGCCCTTGGTGTAGCAGTTAGCACTGTGCAGAGGAAGCTGGACCCTACAATGGCCAACCAGGGTTCAAATCTTGGCCCTTACAGCTTGAAAAATACACCTGGGGTGCAAGGGCCCAGATCCTGGTGGATGGAGAATGGAAGAGAAAACGACTGCAGTTTTCTGTGGGAGGGTGCTCGCTCGCTCTCTCTCTCTCTCTCTCTCTCTCTTGCTTTCTCTCTCACTTTCTCTTTCTCTTGCATGTGCCCTCTGGCATTTAAAAGGAAAAAAAAAAAAAAGAAATAGTGACAAACAAAGGCAATTTGAAGCCTTCAAAGTCAGGCTGAATAAGTTGGGTTTTATTTTCATAGAAGGCGGTAAGCAAGAGTAAATCCTGTGTTTAGAGAAGACAAACATAAACCTAGTTTCCATAGACCAACCCATCGGGTGTTACGATCCATTCCCCCCTTTTTCTTTTTTAGGTTTTTGTCATAGGGTGCATGCACTCACCAGAGACAGAGGGAAAGTGAGAAGTCATCCCCTAGTCGGGGGGGGTGACCAATCCACAATCCCTTTTCCTCCATTCTTCTTGGGATTTTGGGCACATACGCACACGTGCCCAGTGTGACTTTCAAACCGCCAGATGTGGGACTTGAATTGCAGTTCGTCATGTGGGAGTCCAGCCCCCAAGATCCACATCTTAAGTGACAGAAAAAGAGAAGAAACACCTCTGTTTGCTCACCGTATACCCTTCGATTGTACTCACATGTACACTGGCTCCAGTCCTTTATGTGTATGTCTTTTCCACCCATCCAGGTGAAAAGCTAGAATTTTGAGTTTTGTCTTGTCCTCTAACTTGCCAGCCTTCCTGGCCTGGCTTTGAACTTGGGCCACATTCACACTCTGTACCCCTAGTGCAACAGATCACGTTCATCTGTTTCAGGTTGGACTTGTCGGGACGACTGCAAGTATGAGTGCATGTGGGTCACCGTTGGCCTCTACCTCCAAGAAGGTCACAGAGTGCCTCAGTTCCATGGAAAGGTGAGTTGGAGAGTCAGGGTTGGTGTACGGGGTAGCATGATGGTGACAGGATACCCCTCAGGAGGATCATTGTCCAAGTAATCTGAGGCCTGGGCTGATGGGACAGGTACTCATTCTTCTCAACATCTGCTGGTCTTCATACAATCAGGTGGGGCCGATGAGGCCTGCCTCTGGATTTGGAGTACCATGATCTGGAAAGCTTTGGGTTCTCCTCAGAGGGTGGTGCTGAGGGTCTGAGGGTGACTGAGATGCCCACTTCGCTGCAGGGTCACATTCTCTGGCCCCTCATGGCTTCTCCAGTAGGAGCCTAGATTAACAGTCAGTCCCCGCAGAGTGTCTAGCAAGGTGGTTCTCTGTGCCTTTTGGTCTAACATTATCTCATTCTAGCCTGTTAGATTGGCAGTCATTTTCTTCAGTTTGCCTTGAACTAAGCAGAAGCACAGAGGGCTGTGGTGGGTAGCAGAGGAGGGACTGGACCTGTGTATTCTGGGTGGCAGGTGTGTTCTGTCTCCACCAGGACTCACTGAGCTCCTACACTGGCCCACCTGCTTTGCCCAGAGACCAGGGCTCGCCTGCTGTGTGTACTGGCCAGTGTGGGGCCTACGAGGCTTAGCCAGACACTGGAGAGGAGCTCACTGGCCTGAAGAGGGACTGCACCTGAGGCTTTGGTCAGAGTTCAGAAGTGAGGAACAAGCTGGGGACCTATTGATGCAGATGCTGAGAAAAGGCTGATTGGGGTCAGCTGGTGGCATGGTGGTTAAGGTGGCTAGATCCCACATGGCTGACTGTGCAGTTCAAGTCCTGCACCCAGCAGCTTAAGGAACACACCAGATGTGTTTGTGTGTGTGCCCAAAATCCCAAAAGGAGAAATGGAGAAGAAGGGATTGCAGCAGGACCATCCTCCACGAGGGGTGCCTTCTCACTTTCCCTCTCTCTTTCTGTCTCTCTCTGACAAGCGTACACGCCCTCTGGCAAATAAATCAATGAAAAGGCTGATTGGGCACTTGGGGGTTGCCCGCCCCTGAGGCCCTTCCATTTGCTCCTTTTGCAGTGGCCCTTCTCCCGGTTCCTGTTCTTCCAAGAGCCGGCTTCTGCCGTGGCCTCTTTCCTCAACGGCCTGGCCAGTCTCATGATGCTCTGCCGCTACCGCACCTCTGTGCCGGCCTCCTCCCCCATGTACCACACCTGCGTGGCCTTCGCCTGGGTAGGTAACCTGGCAGGGGCCTGCTGCTGAGAGGGAACGACTCTCAGAGCCCTCCGAGCTCCTAACAGGGTTCTACTCACCCAGCCTTCCCTCCGTTCCAGGACTAAAGTCACAGCTGCGTGGTGTCGGGCCTGGGGAGAAACCGGGAAGGTGCTGAATCACACCTCACCCTTCTAGCAAAGTCCCAGGCCAAGCTGTTTGGGAAAAAGAGAGGGAAGAAACATTGTTCTTGTCCTGAGGGAGGAAACCACCAAAGATCTGCTGGGGGCCATGGGAGGGGGGTGATTTCTCGCTTTCTAGTCTCTCTGGCTCTCTGGCGAGTGCACATGCCCTATAGCAAAAATCTCTCTTAAGAAAAACAAACAAAACCGGGGGGGGGGGGGGGGGGGGGGGGGGGGGGGCTGCCCTTAGGTGCTGATCACAGGATTGGATGTAAAGGCACAAGGCACAGCTGCGAACAGTGCTGTGGAGGAGAGAAGTGCTGGGGGGCGGGTTATACCAATACTGGGCAATCCGAGAAGGCTTCCTTAAGGAAGGGTCATTGGAGGAAAGATGGCAAGGGGAAGCGGATGTTAGCCAGACTGATTTGAGGAAAGTAGGGGAGTCTTCTAAACAGAAGGCTCAGAATGTTCCCAGGCAGGAGAGGATGAGAGACTTCGAAGGACCTGAAGGGCCAGGAGCCTGCCATGCAGGAGGCTGGGGGTGGGTGGCCAGGTGGGCTGGGGGTGAGGCCAGCCCATGGAGAGCCTTGACTCGCCAGTACTGAGGAATTTGAGATGAGGCCTAGGGAAAGAAGTTTCGTGAATAGATTTGCCCTTTGGAGAGTCATCCTGTCTAGTGTGGAAGAACAGATTGGTGGGGGCGGAGAGGATGCAGGAGACCAGTTGGTGGTTTTAGCACAGGGCTCAGGAGCTAGACGAGAGGAGGCTCGGGTCTGGAGTGTTGCAGAGTGTTTTGGAGGTGATGTTAACATTTTTTAAGAATGTAATTTGATTGGACCAGCCAGTGGTATGGTGGTTAAGGAGCTGGATCCCACATAGCTAACCACACAGTTTAAGTCCTGGACCCGGCAACCTGAGAAACACACGAAACACATGTACAAGCATGTCTAAAAGGGAGGGGAAAATGAAGGAGAGAGGATTGAAGCATCACCATTCCCCATGGGGGGTGTTTTCTCACCCTCCCAACTCCATATCTCTCGCCAAGTGCATGCACCCTCCTACAAAATTTGAAAAATAGTATTTACTTAGTTAACAAACACACACATGGCTTTTACTATATACCAGGCATCGTTCTAAGCAGTTAAACCTTATTCGTGTCATAACAGCCTTATAAAGTAGGTGTTATTATTATGCCTAGTTTGCAGATGAAGGAACCAAAGACTGAAAAGTTTCAATAACCTGCCCCAGGTTCCGGAGCCAAGGTTTAAATCCAGGTATCTAGTTCCAGAGGCCACTATTTTTTTTCTTTTTTTTAAGTTCTCTTTCTTTCTTTCATGGCTGAGTGAGAGAGAAGACAGCAGCCACAGCAGTGTCTTCACGCTGCACTTCATCACCACCCTACCACCCCTGGCTTCAGCCAGCCCTGGATTGTGGTTGTGCAGTCGGTGTATTCAGGGAGGTCTCTGGATGTGAACCCAGAACCTCCGCGTGTGAGTCTGTCTTACAGAGCATGGCATCACCACTGTGCCACCATCCAACCCTCCCCACCCCAGCATCCGCACTCACTGTCCTGGCTTAGCTGACAGACCTCGGGTGGAACTGCGGGGGAGAGAGCAATCAAGGCTGCCCCGTGTTGTGCTTCGAGACAGTGTGTGAAGCTCTGGGTGTGGGTGAGATCACCAATGGGGGACTTAGTGAAAAGAGAAGGGGGTCTAGGACAGAGCCCTGAGGAACCCACAACTGAATGGCTGAACAAAGGGATGTCAGCAGCGGAAACTGGAGTGGCCTGTAGGGTAGATGAAAGGCAAGGAGACTGTGTGTTTGGGGGAGCTCTGGGGCAAGGACAGGAAGGGGAGAGCAGTCTGCTCTTCTGAATTTTGCTGGGCAGTCAGTTTAAATGAGAACTGAAGGATGCCCCTGGATCTGGCACGCAGAGGTCTCTGAGGACCTGATAATGGGGCTGTGCTGAGAATTTCAGGCTGATCCTTAGACTTGGGAGATGGGCATTGGGAGGAGGGCAGAGGTAGAGGTTGTTGGCCCTCGGAGAAATATCGATCTCTCCTACTACTTCCTGTTCGACAAATAGCAGTAATAACATTGTGGTTACGGAACACAGCCCTGTGACAGGCTTGGCCTAAGTCCTTTACATCTTCTCATTTAATCCTCACGATGGTCCACCCTGGGGCCCACAGGTGGTAGCATACTGAGCTGCAGAGCTGGAAGCCACATGACTGACCGTGAGTTCAGATCTCTGGTTGACCTGGAACACACTGGGTGCTCACACGGGCACCCAAGATCCTTACAGGCTGGGGGACAGGGAAAGGGGATCACAGCCTCAGGAGACCTTGTCAAGGATGCCTTTCTGTCTGTCTGTCTGTTTCTCTCATATACATGCACACATTTTATCATTAAAAAAAAAAAAAAAAAAAAAAAAAAAAAAAGCTTTATGATACCCCTGTGGGGCTAGCTGGTGGCATGGTGATTAAGACAGCTGGATCCCACATGGCCAACTGCATAGTTCGAGTCCTGACCCATTGACTTGGGAAACACTCCAGGTGCATGTGCATGCATGCCCATAGTCCCAAGAGGGGAATGGAGGAAAAGGGACTGAAGCATGGCCATCTCTTCTGGGTGTGCTTTCTCACTTTCTCTCTCTCTGTCTCTGGCAAGCACACACATCCTCTGGAAATATTTACAATTATTTTTAAATATAAAATACAAAATTTAAAAAGGTAACCCTGTAAGCTCTGAGTAAGGCTGAGGGGGGAAGACTTGCGTGAAGCTAACAGGGAACAAGTTAGCAAGTAGTGGAGTCAGGGCTGGCATCCAGGGCCCTCCAACTCCAGGGCCTCTCCTGGGCTGCCTCTGTCCTGTGCTAGAGACAGTCGAGCACTTGCTGTAGAGAGGCAGGGGTTTGCACTTATGGGTGCTGAAGCCCCTCCCTTGTGTACTGAGCTGAGCTGTTTTGTTTCATGATCAAAACAGTATCATTGGGGCCTGTAGGTGGTGTGGTGGTTAAGGCACTGGACACTCCCACATGGCTAGCCACGGTTCAATTCCCAGACCTGGTGGCTTGCTTTCTTACTTTCCCTCTCTCTCTGGTCAAATTGAAATAAATAAATGAATTAATTAAAAGAAAAAAAAAAGTATCGTCTAAGGACCAGCAGATGGTGTAATGGCTATGTCACTGGACGTAGTCAACTGTGGTTTGAATCCCAGACCTGGTGGCTTAAAAAAACTCACATCAGGTGCATATGTGTGCATGCCCAAAATCCTGAGAGGAAAATGGAGAAGAGATTGCGGTGTGGCCCTCACCCCTGGGGGGTGATTTCTTGCTTTCTGTCTCTCTGTTATTCTCTGTCTCTCCAGCAAGCATACACGCCCTAAAGAAAAAAATTTCCTAAAAAAAAAGAAAGAGAGAAAAGAAAAACAGTATTATCTAAAAAGATTGCAGAGAGCTTAGAAACTATGGTGGTGGCAGGTGGCATGATGGTTAAGGTGCTGGACTCCCACATAGCCGCCCATGGTTCAAGTCCTGGATCTGGTGGGTTGCTTTCTTACTGTCCCTCTCTCTTTTTCTGTCTCTCTCTGGTCGAATTGAAGAATAATAAATAAAATAAAATAAAAAATTCTTTAAATAATTATTTTATTTAACTTTATTTATTATTATTTTTTTAAATATTTCCAGAGAGAGACACACAGAGAGAGAGAGAGGGAAGTGAGAAAGCAAGCCTCCAGGTCCGGGACGCAAACCACAGTCAGCCATGTGGGAGTCCAGTGCCTTTAACCACCACGCCACCTGCTGGCCCAAATAATTTTTTTTTTTAATTAAAAAAAAAAAGAAGAAGAAGAAATCAGGGAAACAGCTCATGGTTAGCCTGGCCTCCTTGTGGCTGTATTAAGGGGAATGGAGGGAGGTGGAGGTGGAGCAGGCAGCCAGGACTCTGTGACACAGGCAGGGAGGGCCTTGCATCGGCGCACGCTGTCACTGGCATGGGTGAGATGGAGCCACCACTTCCTGTGAGGCCTCTCGCAGAGACAGGAGTCTGGTCCTGGCCAAGGAAGCAGGGAGAGCAGAGAAACTGAGGAAATTACAACTGTCCCCTTTCCCTTGAGGCTCTTCCTGGGACACTATCTGGGCCCACTGTCTGCACGCCTACCCCTGCCTGTATTAGCAAGGACAGGGTGGCCCCTTCTGAAGTCTCTGCACCAAGCTCAGTGCCTTCTTGGAGAGACCTTCAGGGGGTCCCAGCCTTTGCCTTCATGACATGTGCCAGGAACCAGAGGTCACATCACAACTCTAGCCTCATTCTCCCTGATTCTTTTTTTTAAAAACTATTTATTTATTTATTTATTTATTTTAATTTGACCAAAGAGAGAAAGAAAGAGAGGGAAAGTGAGAAAGCAAGCCACCAGGTCCAGGACTTGAACCATGGGCGGCCATGCAGGAGTGTCCAGCCCCTTAACCACCATGCCACCTGCTGGTCCCCCCTCCCTGATTCTTGAGTCTTCCATCTCAGTGGTATCTGCAACTCAGTTTTCTCCTTGGTATGGGGCCATACCCCTCGTGTGGTAGGTCCTGCAGTCCAGCGTGACCAAGGACCTTTAGGGAAAGGCAGATGGTGGGGCCGGAAAGGGCACATGGCTGAGGCCTGTGTCTTAGGGCATGCTCCTGTTTATGTGGTTCTGGAACATGCCCTCTTGTGCCACTCCTGGGCCCTCACTGCCTCTGGTGACCTGGCTGGGATCAGCATGTGATCTTCAGTCCTGTGTGTGCATCCCTGCAGGAGGGAGGACCCGAGCTGTAAGGGAAGGTGTGGCGGTGGACCTTGTCTTTGTGTAGTTATTTGGGAGCAAGTGGGGTTCCTGATTTCTGTGGGGGTGATGCAGGAGCCTCCCTTACCTGCTTCAGGTTAGGTCTTGGGGAAGGGGTGACTAAGTATTTTTCCCTGGGAAATGAGAAGACCTGTCCCCCAGCAGAGCTGATGAAGCTCTGAAAAAAATGAGCCAGGGGGCCAGCAGTTGGCATAGTGGTTAAAGCACTGGACTCCCACGTGGTCGACCATAGTTTGAGTTCCAGACTCGGCGACTTGAAACTCACGCTGGGCACGTGTGCGTGCGTGTCTAAATCCTGAAAGGAGAATGGAGAAGGGATTGTGGTGTTTCTGTTTTTCCATCTCTCCAGTGAGCGTACATGCTCTATGGCAAAACTCTCTGGGGGAAAAAAAAATGGATAAAGAAAACATGAGCCAGAAAACAGCCCCTGACTTGCTGTCTGGGCCTGGGCTTATGTGGGCAGCAGCCAGCCAGGGCCGGGGAGCCCCCCAAAGCTCTCCACACTGTGGCTCTTTGATGTCACCGAGCAGGGGCCCTGCTCTCTGATGGGCTCAGAGACCAAACCAGGTCCCCACCCCTTCATCTAGGCAGGAGCAGGCCTGGAGTGTGGAGGTGGCAGGGAAGCCAGGCCTCAGGATAGCTCCTGCAGGTGGGGCCGATGGTCTTCCACCTCCTGCCTCCGCTGAGGAAACTACCTGGGGAGGGAGGTTGGGGCTGCAGCAGTGATGGTGGGACTTCAGGAAGGACTTCCCAACAGTCAGACAAGACCTCCTGGGGGCAATGGCAGGAAATCCAGGAGTCCTTTTCAATCATGGAAGAGGCCCTGTTCCCATCTGGATCTGCCTCTTCCCCTGGGAGTGAGCTGGGGCAGGCTGGCCCTGCCTGAGATGGGGGGGGACACTGCGGTCTCTGGGGGCCCAGGAAGGCAGCAGGCGTCATATTTAACATTCTGCCTCCCCCACTTCTGAGACACTGAGCTATTTAAAGGCCCACTTGTCCCCTCTGCTGCGGTGTCAGTGACAGCCCCGAGCACTGGGGCTTAGCACCAGGGTCGAATTCCTGACAGATCTGGCGCACTTGGCATCCAACCAGTTTCACGGCTGATATTTTTGTCTCAGTTTTCTTATTTTCCAGCAGACTGAAGCAGCCTCCTGCTCTCCCTCCACCCTGCACCCCCAGGAGCACCCCTCCCTGGTGGCCCCCCTTCCTGTTTACACAAAGGCCTGGGTGCCCGCTAGGCCCGCCCTTCGCCCTCCTGGCGGGTGACCCTCTCTGCCCCAGCTCTAGAGCTTGGCTGAGTCTGAGAGCAGCTGTACGGTTGCGTCTTCGGGCTTTCCCTCCTTCCACGTCCATCCGTCCCCTTTGCTCGTGCCTTGGTTGTGAACTCTGAGTGAACGGAAGGTGTGCATGTCCGGGCCATTCCGGTGGGACAGCAGGGAGGGGCTTCCAGAGCTGAGGTATCTTTTTTTTTTTTTTGAGAGGTTTTTGTTATAGGGCACGTCCGCTTGCCAGACAGAGAGAGAGAGACAGAGAGACAGAATGTGAGAAATCACCCCCAGGGGGAATGGCCAAGCCGCAATCCCTTCTCCTCCATTCTCCTCTCGGGATCTTGGGCACGCACGCACATGCGCCTGGCGTGAGTTTAAGCCACCAGGTCTGGGACTCGAACCTCAGTCGACTACATGGGAGTTCAGCGACATAGCCATTACGCTAACTGCTGGTCCCGAACTGAGATGTCTTATGTTCTGGGACTGAGGGAACCTGAGGTCCCGTGGGTTGGTCTTAATCTTTGTGACTCTTGAGGAAAGCAAATTGGGGGCAAAATCGGAAGCGGTGGGGACAGACCTACTGCAGATGAAGGAGATTGGCGTTTATGGGGCACCTACTGCGTGCCACTGGGCAGCCATGACAGCAGCCACCTGTGGGATGGCTCTTCGTGCCAGGCACTTCGCAGATGCCATCTTCACAACTTTCCTATGAAGTAGATACTGTCGTTAACCCTGTTTGTAGGGGAGGCGGCTCAGGCTCACAGAAGCTGAGTGCTTTGAGATCACATCGCTGTTTAGGGGCCATGGCGAGACTTGAACACAGGCTCGGTCTCTCTGTGGGAACCCTGGGCGTCCTGCTCCCAGCACGGGACTGTGAAGGTAGATCGAGGCAGCTGTGGGGAGACCACCCCTCCTCTGCCTAGACTTGGCCCGCAGGGAGCGGGAGGCAGACTTGGCCTCTTCAGCGTCGAGTGCGTGGAGAGCTGTGAGGTCCATGCTGGTCCGTGAGGCAGAGAGAAAGGATGCTGTGTTTAACCCTGTCCTGGGCACAGTGCTGTGTGCTGTATTTGTGCTGCTCATGGAATCCTTGTCAGCACTACGACTGTTCCCATTTAACAGATGAGGAAACTGAGGCACCACAAGGCTAAATAACTTACCCAAGGACACACAGCAAATGCAGTCAGGATTTGAACCCTGGCAATATGGCTCTAGGGCCTGCATTCTTTTTTATAATTATTTATTTAATTTATTCATCCATTTATTTTCATTTGACCAGAAAGAGATACACAGAGAGAGAGGGGGAAAGTGAGAAAGCAAGCCACCAGGTCCGGTACTCGAACCACGGTCGGCCATGTGGGAGTGTCCAGCATCTTAACCACCACACCACCTGCTGGTCCCTAGGGCCTGCATTCTTAATGATATTACCTCTCAAATCTGAGGGAAGGGCAAAAGAGGAGCCCTCCCCATAAGGGACACTGCCCAGGGGAGAGGGAACTTTCCAGGGGTGCAGAGTCCAGCCTTCAGGTGGAAGGCACTGTGGGAGGTGGCTGGACAGAACACCGAACAGTCCCCACCCTGTCCCGTGAACTAAAGCCAGGTGCACGCCCCCTCCCTCCCAGCTTTCGGTGTTCCAACTGCCACTTAGCTCAGTCCTCTTGTCACCTTCCCCTTCCCGCTGTGGGTGACAAGGAGGCCTGGCTGGCTGCCAGTCCCCGCTGCCTTCCCCTCCTCCCTCCCACAGTGGCTCTAGGGCCGCTCGCCTCCCTAAGTGAGTCCCTGCTCCTGCCCAGGCGACCTGGGCCCTGTCTCCAGCCTGATCTGCTCCTCTCCCCACGCTGACCCGAAGCAGCACAGACTGTGGAGCAGTGTCCGAGAAGCCACCAGCTGCCCTGTTTCCCAGCCTCCATGACCAGGGAAGGGGCAGCAGCAGGGAGGAGCTTGGGTCTGGCAAAGGGACAGAATGGTCGCCCTGGAGGGTAGAAGCAACCTGACCTAGAATGAAGCACCTGATGTGAGGGCGCGAGGGAACGGAAGGATCACCCTGGCTGCCACAGGTTCTTCGCGGGGCGGGGGGGGGGGGGGGGGGGGGGGGGGGTGGAGAGAAGCTCGGGCCGAGCAGGGAGCAGGAAGGGCCTCTCCCAGGTGAGCAAGCGCAGCAGCGAGGCCCAGCCCAGGGCCCGCCTGGACCGGTGGGCCGCACCTGGCCAGCAGGAGCTCCCGAGCTGGCGGGTTGGGAGCGCCTGCTGCTCTGCACAGAGCACCCCCTGCGCCGGCTCTTCCCTTCCTGTCCTCTCCTAAGCTCCCCAGGCCAGCGTGAGGGAGCAGCCTTGTCTGGCCCTCCTGCTGCAGTGCCCTAGGGACTGAGGGTGGTTTCTGGCCCCCTCCCTGTCCCCGCCCGGCTGCTTCTCCCGGTGCCTGGACCAAAGCCAGCAGCTCCTGGCCTCTGCCCATCTCTGGCAGGCCTGGCCCACCCTAGTGCATCCCTCCTCACCTCCAAGGCATGCAGGCGGCCCCGCTTCTTCCTTTGACTGATTGTCACGGTCTCCAACCCTTGCTGCCAGCCTGCTTGGCTCTCCACCCAGTCACCCTTCTCCAGTGACTTGGGCCTCTGCTGTGGACATGGTGTCCCTGCGAATGTCAGCACCCACGCCCATAAAATCTGGGGCCCTTTTCAAGATGCTCTGTGCTCTCGCCATGCAGATTCTCGCCAGGAAGAAGGGCTCAGACACTCCCTGGGGCCCTTGCCCCCCCAGCCCCCCCAGTACCCCCCTCAGGACTGGGAGCAGCCACTGCCACTGGTCTAGCGGGTTGGGCAGGGCCAGCCAGGAGGAAGCTGGGCTCGGTGGCCACCCTCCTCCTCAGCCACCCTCCTCCTCAGAGACAGGCCCAGTGGGATCTGCGTGCTGGGGACACACCCCAAGCTGGCTTCAGCCCCTGCACCCCACCCACCTCATTCCTGCCTCCAGAAGCTGAGGTCACTGGCTCCTGAGAGGCTGTCATCACCTGCCTGCTGGGGCGGAGACCAGGCCCCTGGGGGCTTTGTCGTAGCTGTTGAGTAACCAGGGCACTTGGCTCTGCAGGAACTGGCGCCCGGGCCAGGCGGGAACTGTGGAGGCTGCAGCCCCCGGGCCTCGGGGGGGTTGGGGTGGTGGGAAGTCCACCACAGGGAAACAGGAGTGGAGGACAAGGGGAAGCACATTGCTCACTCACAGGGCCACCCCTCAAAGGTGAGATGGGGACAGTGTGCTCACCGGTTCCTCCCTCCTCAGGTGTCGCTCAATGCTTGGTTCTGGTCCACAGTCTTCCACACCAGGGACACTGACCTCACAGAGGTGAGCGCCCCTCCAGCTCTCCCTCCCGCAGTGACTGGTGGGGGGCAGCGGGGGGGACTCTGTCTTAGGAACAGGCTCTGCTGGCCATCCCAGTCCCACCTCCACTTGACCTTGCTTGAATCCCAGAAGGTAGGTATGGCTGGGCGCTTGTTTTGACGGGGCAGCTGAGCCTTGCAGAGGCGGGACCACTTGCTCGGGCTCACGCATCAGGACCTGGTCCGAGCTGACAGAGGGCGCGCTGAACTCTGGCACGCTCGCATGTTCTGGAAGCCCCGCAGGCACCTTCCACCAGTGCCTCTAGAGCCTCACCTCTGAGCGCATTTGAGAACAACTGTATGTGGACAGAGTCAGTCTGCCCCATTCGAGAGTGAAGCAGCAATGGACGTGGTCCCCACCCGCCCTGCCACTGTCCCCCGTGGCATGGGTCCTGTCCGTCACTGACCCCGTTGCCGGCTCTCCCCGTCCACAGAGAATGGACTACTTCTGTGCCTCCACCGTCATCCTGCACTCAGTCTATCTGTGCTGTGTCAGGTGAGCCTGCCTCGGGCGCTGCAGGGGGGTGGGGTCAGGCCTGACGGCAGAGTGGGGTTGCTCAGTGTTCCCCTGGGGTGCTGCTCCAGGGCCTTCACTGGTCTCCCAGCACACGTGCACACACACACACACACACACACACACACACACACACACACACGGGCCGTCCTGGATGGGGGTGCTGGGGTAGAACCTGGAGGCTGGCTTCTCACAAGGAGCTGTAGCACTTCGTCCCGGCCCCTGGGAAACTAGAGGCCTGCCGCTGACCTGTTTTGGAGGGGGTGCAGGCAGGGGCTTCAGGTACCAGTGTTGGGGGGAGGTGATGCTTCTGGGAATGCTGCTCTGTGGTCGTGCCACCCGCCGTCACCACCTGAGCAGCTCTGGCCGGCGGCAGGACCGTGGGGCTGCAGCGCCCAGCCGTGGCCAGTGCCTTCCGGGCCCTCCTGCTGCTCCTGCTGACCGCACACATCTCCTACCTGAGCCTCGTCCGCTTCGACTATGGCTACAACCTGGCGGCCAACGTGGCTATCGGTGAGATGGCGCTGAGGCCCCAGGGCTGGGCTATCTGAAGAGCTGCTCGAAGCAGGGTGTGGGGGGCATCAGTGCCCATCCTGGAGAAAGAGGGTCTAGAAAGGGGGAAGGTTTGAGGTGGGAGAGGGGAGGTGGCAGGAAGGTCTGAGGATAGTCCTGGGGTCAAAGAGCATGGGATGGGGCAGCCTTGGTGGGGTGGGGGAGGCCCTGGGCTGAGCCCGTCCCTGCCCCACTGGCACCCAGGCCTGGTGAACGTGCTGTGGTGGCTGGCCTGGTGCCTGCGGAACCGGCGACAGCTGCCTCATGTGCGCAAGTGCATGGCGGTGGTCTTGCTGCTGCAGGGGCTGTCCCTGCTCGAGCTGCTCGACTTCCCGCCCCTCTTCTGGGTCCTGGATGCCCACGCCATCTGGCACATCAGCACCATCCCTGTCCACATCCTCTTTTTCAGGTTGGTGCTTCTCCCCGCTTGGCGCTTGTCTTTATGCACTTCCTCGCTGCTCCTTAGGGAGGGGGTGCGCCACGCGCCCTCCTGCCAGCTGGCCTGCTCTCACCCCCACCCACCCCCAGGGAGCTCTGGGAGCTGTGCGAGAGTTCTCAGGGCTCCTCCCTCGCCCGCAGCTTTCTGGAAGATGACAGCCTGTACCTGCTGCAGGAATCAGAGGCCAAGTTCAAGCTGGACTGAAGACCCTGGGAAGGTTCTGCCCCGTGGCCATCCTGCCCAGCGCCCCCTGCTGGTCCCTCTCCCCTCAATCCTTGAGACGTTCTGTTTTCTCCCTTCAGCTTCTCGAACTTGGACATGAGGGGTGCGGGCTTAGAATATGTAAGGAGCCCACCCGTCTGACCCTCACTAGTCTTGGAGCCTGGTCTGGGGTGGACTCCCAGCATGGGGAGCTAGAGGATGGGGAGCCCCTCTAGCTCCTGGAACAGAACTGAGGTAGAACCAGGTGTGCTCTGAGCTCTACCGAGAGGAGGGCTGCCTCTTTCCTCCCATCGGCCTCCACCTCACATCCTCCATGCCTGGCTGGGTCCCAGAGCCTCTGTCCCTGGGAGTCAGGTACCACAGGCCTTGAATCCGGCCGGGTCCCCTCCATTACCGTCTGCCTTCCTTCAGGGCACCACTAGGTGGCGCTGGATGCTTGCTCTTTGGCTTCCCAAGGCCAGTCTCATCCTCCCCAAGGGGGATCTTGTGGGACCAAACTGTTGGGCTAGGGACTGGGGAGGGGGTTCACCCCTCCAGCTGCCTCACCACATTCCCCCTTAGGGCCTGGACTCCAGAGAGCCCAGGACAAGAACCCTGTGCTGCTGTGTTTGTTGGGATAAATGTGCAGAAGAACGTGGGCCAGAAGGAGCCAGGCAGGGAGTCCTGGGCAGCATGCAGGGGTGTGTGTGTGTGGCTTTTGTGTCGTTCTTAACTGTATTTCTCCAAGGAGAGAGGGAGGAAGACAGCCCCGTCAGTCCTTACACTGCAATGCATGAGCCTTCAGCCAGCCCCGGATCCTGGGCACGCACCTGCCTGGTGTATCCCGGGAAGTCTCCAGATTTAAACTGGGAACCTTCCCATGTGGGGTTGCCTCACAGAGCACCACATTTGACCAATGTGCCACTCTCTGGCCCTGCATGTGATTAAAGTGTGTGTTCGGGGCAGGTGGGCTAATGTGAGCTGGGGGACTACAGAGGCTAAGTGTGTGTGCTTGTGGGGGTGTGACTGAGATGCGTGTGAATGCAGGCGAACATGCCGCATGGCGGGCGGGGAGGTCGGAGCAGGAAGATGGGAATTGAGTAGCCCTCTGTTGAGCACCGATTCTGCCCACGGCCCCAGGCAGGCAGCCAGCCAGGGTACCCCCGATCTGATCTGGCAGGGGTCTGGGGAATGGGCCATGTGTGTACATATATGTTCCTGGTCAGTGCCCTTTCACCCTCCCCTTCCAAACCGCACAGGGCCCCCACGCAATTTAAAAGCACCCGCTGGCCACCAGTCTCCGGGTCTCCTTGCCTAGGCATGGTTGCCTCCCCTCCCCCAGTGCCCTTTGCCAGCCTGGACTTCACGGAGCGCTTGAGACCATCCGAGGAAGGCAGAGTGCTTGTGTTTGGTCTGATTTCTGCCCCAGCCACAGCGGCTTCCTCCCAAGGTGGCCTCGGCAGGCAGGGGCCACATCATGCCTGCATCCTGATAAAGGTGGCCCCTGCCAGTTGTCGCTGGCCCAGCACATTCCTGCCCGGCAGGATAGAATGTGGAGCTCCAGAAACTTTCCATCCTAAGGCAGGCTCCGTGGTCAGAGCTGAGAGCCGGGTTCTGCCCTGGCCCTGCTCCCATGTCCCTCCTGAGGGAGGAGAGCCAGGTCAGGACTTCACACTCAGGGACTGGGGCGGCCTGTTGGTTCCTTCTGTACTGAGAACTATTTCAAGGGAGGAATTTAATAAACCAGTTCTCGACCCACTTCCCCTTGTTCAGCTCACTTGTCGGGAGGGTGGGCTGGAGGGCAAGAAGGGGACTCAGCTGGCAGGAGGCTGCACACACAAGTGGCACCACATGTGGGGACAGTGGGGACCGGGTGCCAGAGCTCAAGTCCAGGTCACCAGAGGTCTGGGGAGGGGCTAGGGCCAGTTCTTTTCCCCTCGCTTCCCTGGGCCAGCGCCTGTGCCTGGGTTGGAGCAGCCTTACCTCCCACCCGCACCCGGCACTGCTCCAGTCTCCTGACTGCCCCTGCTCGCTGCCGCTGGCCTGAACCAGGCTCCACTGCTCTGGTCACTTTGCCTCTCTGAACGTCACTGGGAAACCAGCTAGCTGATGGCTGCCGAGCAGGCGCCGGCTGACGTGCTGACAGAGCTGTGTCCCAAGGGCCTGGGCACAGCAGGTGCCCCGTGAGCCCCCTGAGCTGGGCCTCCCTGAGTTTGGGAAGCTACCTTCAAGGACACTGCTGGGAAAAAGGCTGGGCTGGTGCCTCCCGCACCCCTCGCTCTGAAGAAATCTCTGGGCCCTTGCTTCCCAGGAGAGCCACAGATGACACCAACGCCCTGCAGCAGAGCGATATTTATTAGGTGCTGCCTCAGATGACAGGCAGTCTGGATGGTGAGGGCCACAGGACACAGGCCTCACACCCCCAGCTCCACCTTCTTCTGGGCCCAGGCGAAGAAGATGCCCTTGACGTCGTCCACACCCGTCCGGAGGTGCGCGGGCATGATGTAGGTGCGCAGGTCCCGGACCTCGTACCCACTGTGCACCAGGGCCTCCCTCACCTCCTCCTCACACACCGGCACCACCGCCAGCTTGGCCTCCCCAGCCAGATACCATGACTCCTCCAGGGCCCCGATGAGAAGGAGGTGCCCCCCAGCCTTCAGCAGAGTGGTGATGTGGCCCAATGCCCGCCGGAAGCTGGCGAGGTCTGGGCTCACGGCCTCCAGGCAGAAGGCAGAGACCAGGGCATCGACAGGCAGGGGCGCCAGGTTCCCGGCGCCCAGAGGCTGGGGCTGGTGCACGTCGATGGGCAGGACCCGCTTCACCCGGCCTCGCAGCTGGCGCTCCTTCTCCTGCCAGGTCTCACTGTGCAGGGGGCACAAGGCAGGGCTTAGGACTGCCCCCACTCGTCCGCCGCCCCGACCAACCAGTGTGGAGCCTCCCTGCCCGCCTGGCCCTGGCCCTCACCCCTTGCCCTCAATGAGGCAGACATGCTGGCTGTACACGCTCCAGTCGAAGGCTCCCGGCTCCTCCCGCAGCCAGAGCCCCAGCTCCTGGCGGTTGACCTCCAGGAAGTCAGTCATGGTGATGTCTTCAAAGTGGGCGCAGGCGCTAAGCAGCTGGTAGACAGTGGGGCCTGAACCAATGTCGATGAGGGTGCTCCCTGACACCTCACCTGGGCAGGCAGAGGAAGAGGGTCCTGGTGCCAGGCAGGGCCCCTGCTTCATCTCCCCCCCACCCCCTTTACCTGTTTTCTCTCTCTTTTTTTTGCTGTAGGACACGTGCTCACCGGAGACAGAAAGAGAGAGAGAAAACAACCCCTGGGGGGATGGCCATTTCACAATGCCTTCTCCTCTGCTCCTCCTCTTGCGTTTGGCCACACAGGCCTGGTATGTTCTTCAAGCCACCGGGTCCGGGACTCGAACTGCACAGTCGGCCATGTGGGATCCACCTGCCTTAATCACTACACCACCTGGTACCCCCTCCCTCTCTCTAGCTCTTCCTTCTTCCTCTAGAAGTGTGTCTTCCTCTGGACAAAACATTGGCTCTGGCGTGATACCCCCCCCCCCCCCCCCCCCAGCGAAGTCCTGGTTCCCATATGGACAGACTTACCTTGGGAAAAGAACTGGAGCCCGAGACTAGACAACTCCCTAGGTGAGGAGTAAGCAGAGAACTCCGGAGACGCCTGGCAGGTCCTCCATCCCCCTCCGGTCTCTGCCTCTGTGTCTACCTCTGCATCTCTCCCTCCTCCCTGCGGCACCACCGGCCTCACCCCTCAGTTCTGAGGATTCTCCCTCCACACCCTCCACACTCTCCACACCTCTAAGCGCTGTTCTCTCTCTTGCGTGCACCTCTTAGGTCTTTGCTTCTCTCTCTCCTTTCGCTCCCTGATGACATGTCCCACGTGCCACACGGCCTCAGTTTCCCCGCGCTCACCGGTGGCGAAGGTCTGCGCCAAGCAGCGCAGCTTCCAAGGCCCGACGCCATCCGGGCTGCTCAGGTCCCCGCGAGGGGGCGCGTAGTTGTTGCGGAGGTAGGCGCGGGGCTCGAAGCGCTGGTAGGCCGAGGCGACCGCCGCCTGACCCGGGTCCGCGTCGGGGGCTGCGCCCGCAGCGTGGCCCTGGTCTGCCCGGCTCATGCTGCTGCCGAGCGTCACCGTCCCCCGCTCGCCTCGCGGCCCCTTTATTTACCCGCGGACCCCCGCCCCGACCCCTCCGCTGCGGGGGCGGCTGAGAGCGGGGAGCCGCCCGGGGCCGTGTGCCGTCGCCCCACCCATCCATCTTCGTTAGTGTCGGAGCAGCAGACACCCCGCAGGCGTGGGGGGCGGCCGCTGGGACGTCGGTGCCCGCTCCGCCCCTGCTCGGCGCCTGCCCCCGCAGCCCTGCACCCTCGGCCTCACCTGCCCTAGTCCTAGTGCGCCCGCGCCCCCGAACCTCTCAGCTCCTTAGCCCCACAATCCTTAGATCCCCGCCCCTGCCGCCCCAATTCCTTCCGTCTCTCTTCTTCGGCTCCCCGCAGCCATTCGCCCCTTTTGCCGGCTTGCCATTCCTTTTCTTTACGGTAGTTCGAATCTGCCCCTTTCCCCAGTCCGCACCCCGCGGCGGGCGCCCTTCCCCAGGGTTCCAGACTCCCCTTCCTCCGGACCTTTTACCACATCCACCCTTTCTTAGTAGAGTCACCCCAGCTGCCCTTCCCTGCTCCTCGGCCAGGCCTCCTGTTCTTTCCTATCTCACCCCCCTTTTTCAGCAGCCGTCCCCCCCCCCCCCCAACACGCACTCCGGAAAGGACAATCCGTACTGGCGGTCGCCCCGGGGCCCCGGAGCGGGGCTCCAGCCCCGCCTGTCCGATGGCAGCAGCGATAGGGGAGGTGAAGGGGGCTAATGCACTTAGCACGGGGAACTGCCCGGCCTCCCCTACGGGCCCAGAGGGCTTAGAGCCGCTTATCTCCGGCTTCCGGAGGACGAGAAGTTCCGGAAGTTCCCTGCACTTCGGGGCGGTGGGACCCAGGTGGAGAGCAGAGGGAGCCGAACACTGGAGGGCTCAGACGGGGCTTTCAGGGTCCCTTGGCCTTGGAGCTTCCGACCCCTCTCCTTTCCCAGCTCACACTCCAGATACCTCTGGGGAAGTGGGCCAGGTTGGCCCTGCTGGCCCTGCTTGGGCTCCAGGTACCCAGCTGTCAAGATGCCAGGGTCGGGACCAGCAGTTAGCGTAATGGCTATGTCGCTGGACTCCCACATAGTCGACCGCGGTTCGAGTCCCGGACCCGGCGGCTTAAACTCACGCCGGGCGCGTGTGCGTGCGTGCCCAAGATCCCGAGAGAATGGAGGAGAAGGGATTGCGGCGTGGCCATCCCCCCTGGGGGGTGATTTCCTGCTTTCTATCTCTCTGTCTCTCTCTGTCTGTCTGGCGAGCACACGCGCCCTAGAGCAAAAACCTCTCCAAAAAAAGAAAAAAGAAAATAAAAGATGCCAGGGTCACCCCACATCTACCCACACACAGGAAGCCGGCTGGTTCCACTGCTTCATGTCTATGGGCTTCCCGAAGTGGGACCCCTCTGGACCGGTCTGCCACCCCTGCCCCACCCCCTTAGTCCGGGCCTCCTCTGTGCCCCCTCCCCAAGGGGAAAGTCTTGTTGGGACACGCATCAGCACAACAGCTGCAGGGGTCACAGACAGGAACCTGACCCCTTATCCCCTCCTGACCCACGCTGAGCTCCCAGGGACGGTGACAAGAGACGACACAGTCTGGATTCAGGACTGAGAAGGAGGTGTGCCTTGAGGTCGCTGACCCCATCCACACACACTGAGCACAGCCAAGGAGAGCTCTGGCCCAGTCCCCCCAGTATTCTCCATGAGACACCACTTAAACTAACCCAGGGTGCCAGCTGGCCTTCAGGGGACTGCCTGGTGCCAGGGGCTGGACTGGGAAGTGGAGTCAGAGTCCAGGGACTGGACAGACAGCGCCGTGTTTACAGCTCTGACCCTGCCCCGCCCCCGGCATGGGGTGTACCCACCAGCTCTGCCATATTTAGCTCCAATGCAAGGCCTGTTCCCAGAAGCAGGCATGGGGGGGCACCAGCGGGCTGGCCCCCACAGCCACAGGAAAGAGATGAGACTCTGGACATGATTGAGCGTTTATTGCAGCACTAACAGAGGGTGCTGGGGGCCCCACCCTTCCTCTGCCCTCTTCACATCCCCTCCCTCCACTCTTCCCCAAGCCTCCTTCCCAGACCCTTCCAGACCCCGCTCACACTTTTCCTACTCCTTCTCTGAAGCTGAAACCTGGCCCAGGGTCTCTCCTCCCAGGAACCTCCTGTGCTCACCGGCACCTTCTGCCCCTCTTGGAGCTGGGGGTCCTCAGCTGAGCTGGCCCCCAGCTCTCCGACCTTAGTGCCCGTCTTTGCTCCCTTCTCTTTAGGAACTCAGGGAACCCAGGCTTCCTGGCCTCCGGCTCCCTCCTCCCCTAGCCCCCAACTCAGGGCAAACTACAAAGCATTCCCTGCCAGCAGCCCCCCTCCATGGCCCTAGCCAGGAAGGGCCCAGCCCAGGGCACACACGATGGAGCCAGAGTCACAGTCTCTCTCAGCCTCTCTGTGCTTCCTGGGACATGGAGCGGGACAGGGAGCGACGAGGGGCGCCGGGCTTGCTGACTGGCACCACCGGGGGCAGCTGCTTGGTGATCTCGGCCACGTCCTGGCGCTCCACACACCGGCCACCCAGGGCTGCCTCCAGCGCCAGCAGCTCCTGGATGGAGGTCTCCTCGCTCTCTTCCTTGGCGGCTCCCACCTTGGTGGGGGTGAAGATGGGCAGCGGCAGCACCCGCTGGTAGGGCAGCTGGTACTCCTGCAGCCCGCGGCCCAGGATGCCCATGCGCATCACCAGCCAGGGGGAGCGCTGCACCAGCGCCTGGCACTGTCCCTGCCGGTGGTAGGTCTCATGCCGCTGGGCATCCTCCTCGTGCAGGGAGCAGCTGGGGAGGAGAGGGGCAGGGCAGTGAGCTCCTGTGAGCTGCTGTCCAGCCACGGGCTGGGTGGGGGCGCCCTGGGGCTGCGAGGGCCCAGGTCCACAGGTGACTCCAGCTCTCTCCCCCCAAGAGAGCACCCTTTCTGCCCCCACCCCCAGAAGCTTCTCCAGGGTTTTGTGCTATGGCCTCATAGGACAGGGCTGATGCTTTGGGGGAGCAGAGGCGGAACTCCCAGTGGACCCACACTTACCCCTCCTCCGGCCGAGTGGACAGTGTCAGATCCTTCCATTCAGCCCAGAAGGCTTCTCGGCGCTCGCAGTTCTCCTCGGACACCTGGCAGCTCAGCTCTGAGGCGGCCATGATCGCGTACTCCCCCTCTGCTCTGCTCCTCCCAGGCCCTTTAAATAGCCCCTTCTCCCCCCTTCCGAGGGGCTATTTTCGGCCCCCTGGCGTCAGATGCTATAAGCAGAGCCAAGACTCACTAAGGAGGGGGACGCTGGGCACAAAGGGTGGGGAGGATGGGGGTACCTGCACTGGCTGCCCTAAGGGAGGTCAGCTTCTGCAGGGACCCCAGCCCCCCCAGAGCACCACCTCCAGGTGTCTGACTCTCAGAAGGCCCCGCTTCAGGCTAACCACGTGCCCAGCCTCGTGCCACTTCGCCACTTGCCCTCCACGCCACCCGTTCCCCTTGCCCCGGGAAGGAGGGCAGCGGCCTGCGTGTAAACAGCAGGAAGCGGCAGGAACCGACGTCCCTCTGGGCTCTGCACCAGGCTGCCAGGGCCTCCCCCGCTGGTCTCTGCCTGGCTAAGGGCACCCCGCCAGACTGTCCCCCTCGACTGGAAGGAATGGCGCGACCATGTCCTCAGCGTCTGCAGCGAAGGCGCCCCTCCACCACCCACCATCCCCGCAGCCACACCAGCAGGGGTGGGTTAGCCCCACACCTGGGACGCCAGGCGGTCGGGTGCGGGAGTGTGCCCATGGCCACTGGTCAGAGAAGTGGTCTCCTGAGTTGGGCCAGTCAGGGTAGGGCGCAGTCCCCGCCCCGCCCCCAGTGCCTAGGGGCTCCAGTAAATGGCAGTGAGAAGGCCTGGCTCTTGCCCAAAATCGGCCGTAGACAGGCTGTGAGCCTAGGTCAGTCCGTGCCCCTCTCTGGGCCTTACTGTCCCACCCTCTGGCCACAATGGAATATCCAGAAGAGCCAGGAGCCTGGCAGCTGCAATGCAGCGCCTGGGAGAGTGCTGGCTCTCATTTAGGAGCAAGATGGGGCGGGGACGGGCCAGCAACCAAAGGTAGCCCCTCAGGGTGCCAGAAGCTGGCACGCAGGGTGGTGGGTGTGAAGGCGTGAAGAGGAGCCGAGGTGACCTTGGGACAGCAGAGCACCCACCTGGGTGCAGGACAGCCGCACTGACTCCTGAGGCACTCGCCCGGCTGAGTCTCACGTCCAAGCGCACGGCCCAGAGGTCGCCCTGCCCAGGGTCACACACTTAGCCGGGACCAGAGGGCCCACCTGGCCCTCCCCTGCTGGCTCCCGTACAAGTGTGTGCGGGAGGGGGAGGGACGGCAGCTGGAACCCCAGGCTCCACGCTGACCCCGGTGTAAGGGGGCCAGGCAACTGAAGGCTGAGAGCCCAAGGGGCTCGTGGCTGGGACTCTACAGGTGCCTTAGTCCATGAAGCCCAGGCCCTACCTCCAGGACAGGCAAAGCCTGCGGTAGGCACAACAGGGTCACTGCCAGTCACTGGCGGGGTGACTCCCTCACTACCCCCAATCCTGGCTTGAGGCCTGGCAGGGGGCAGGGCATTTCTCTCTGACCAGTCATCTGCTCAGTAGAACCATCAGGAAAATGGGGGTGGGGCGAGCCTGGGAGAGGCTGTCTTCTCCATCCCAGGGAGGCGCTGCCCTCTCCCTCCCTCCAGAGGCCAAGCAGTAAGACAGACTTTTTTTTTTTTTTTTAATTCATTATTTTTAATTGGCTCAAATTACAAAGGTCCTCAAAAAGGCCCTGGGGAGGACCTGGGAGAGGCAGAAATTCACTGCCAGCACCCGGCCTCCCTGCCCTCCTCCCACTCCCCAACAAGTGCATATGGAAAAAGGTCCCAGACCTTTAAATAATCCTAAAAACCGTGACAAAAGCACAGGCATTAGAGGGCTTCATCACCAACCACTGGTGACAGGCTGCCCTGCCCTGCCCTGCCCTGCCCAGGGCCCTGGCCCTCTCTACCCAAGTCTGAGACTCATCTTAGACCCTGCCCCCAGCAAGGGAGGGGACACCGGTCTCCTCCAGGAGACAGACACTGGGTAAATGCCAGCAGGACAGACTCTCCCTTTGGCCGCAGCCCCAGAGTCTAACTGCATGGCCCCAACCGCTCGGGGCCACGGTTCCCAGGCACAGTGTGGCTCGGTGGGGAGTGGCAGCTGGGACCAAGATGCTGCCCAGTGCTTTATGCCAAGTCCCGTGTGGCCAGCAGGAAGCCCAGCTGGCCTCCCTCTCTGGCTCCTGGCGACTATGGCACCAGGACCCTGGCCTGCAGGGTGGGCAAGGGGTCACGTTACGCCCGGGCCCCCAGCTCTCCGATGCGCTGTCGCAGGTGAAAGGCAAATTCAAACATGGTGGCCGCGAGGCTCTGGTGGATGAGGTACCGGGGCAGGCGGCCCTGGGGGAGGCAGAGGAAGTGACGGGATGGCGTGCCCTCAGCAGGGTCTCCCCCTCCACAGCTGGCACAGGCAGGGGTGCTCTGGGCCAGAATGCAGGTGCTGCCTTGGAGGCCAGCCTAGGCCACCCTCTCCCCCTCGCCCCTGGCAGGAAGGACAGGCTGTGCCCAGGGCTTGGCACCAGCCACACAAACACACCAAGGGGCTGGGCAGGCTGCCAGTCACCCCTCCCTGGGGCTCAGGAGTCCAGGTAGGGATGGGGAGCCACATGCGCCAGCGACTCGAGGGGGAGACCACCTGGCCCACGTCCCAAATGTCCGTGCACACAGGCGAGGCCCTGAGCGGGGCAGAGGACCCCGAGTTCACACAGCAGCCTAGTCAGCACCTGAGCTCCCCACCCGAAGCACCCAGCAGTCCCCCACGCCCCACCTTAAGATCTGTATTAAGAATCCAGATGAAAGTGCAGACTCGGGGGTTACTGGCTGACTTGAGCACGACGAAGCCCCCAGGACCATTCTCGCCCCTGAGAGACACCGATGGGGGCGCGCTGAGTCAAGTGAGCCCACCACCCTCCATACGCCCCATCTTGGCCCAGCGTGGACCAGGGTGGAAGAGGGCAGACGCTGGCGGAGGAACCACTGCGCAGGCTCAGAGCAGGGCTCCGAGGCTGGGGTCACCCTCCACCCCCACCACTGACACTCGAACCCTCCTTCAACAGCCTGCCGAGCGGGCACACCCCAGTGACGAGGAGCTCCCCATCTTCCCGGCCCTCACCCATCCCGGGCGGGGCTTCTGGGTCGGCTCTGGATGGTCTGGGCCGGCGCCTCTCACCCCATCCTGAGGGAGCAGGGCAGGCCGGTGGGCTCTCGAGGGGCACCGAGTTAGGAGGTGGCCAGGGCTGGGGTCTGTGGCTCACGTGGCCTCTGTGTCCCCCACAGCTCCACTAGCACCCAGGCCCACTCTGCAGACAGCAGACGAGCTTGCTGGGCCCCAGCCAGCTTGTGGCAGCGCCAAGGCCAGAGACCATCGCAGGCCCTACGAGCAGCACGCGGCTGGAGCCCCGAGGGGAGAGCGAGCTCTCCGGGAGAGGGTCAGCACCCCAGAGAATGGACAGAGGGGAGATCCAGGACAGGCAGAGGGAGACTGAGATTCCTCCCATGGGGAAAGGCAAGGCAGGGAGACAGGGCGAGGAGGAAAGGGGACCGAGTCTCCTTAGGCAGGAAGAGGCCCCCGAACTCAGAGCCTCCTCCTTAGGGGGACCCACCCAGCATGGCCTTCGCGGCTCCAGACCCTTCCGTGGCCTGATCCCTACTGTGGCCACCTGGCCAGCTGCCCACTGCATGCATCCCTGCAGCCTTCGTGGCTTAGTTCCAGCCCTCCCTCCGTCTCCCGGAGACAGCACCAAGACCAGCAGGACTAGGGGCAGGGAGGGGCAGGGCCAGAGGGACAGAGAGCAGGAATGTGCCCAGCTGTGCATACTGGACCAGGTCATTTAGAGCCTGCCAGGGAGGGGTGGCGGTGTGACCACGAGCAGGCGAGGCGCGCTCACCTGACATATTTGTGCGTCGGGGGCTTGGTGCAGTGCGTGGCGGCGATGCCCGATGACAGGTATCGGTCTCTGCGTCGCTCGATGCGTCTGACATTCACAAAGTCCCTGGGGGAGCGAGGGTCAGGTCAGCGTGTGAGCCCAAGGTTTAAGGACAAGAGGCTGATGAAGGGGAGAGCACATACCTGGGGGAGACCACGCCGCCTGCGGCCCCTGCGGACACGTCGTAGGAGATAAGGGTGTTGTCCTCCACGCGCTGCAGGATCTGCAGGCCATCGGGGGCACGTGAGGGGCAGCCAGCCAAGGAAAACCCCAGGAACAGGGCCCTGGCACCTCAGGAACCCCCAGGCCAGCCTCGTGTCTGTGCAGGTCCCCTTACTAAGCGCCATTGCCACTCATGGCCCTGGCTGGGTGCTGGGAGGGCTCCTCTGTCCACCGTGTGACCCTCTCCAGGAGGCACTGATGCTACTACCATTCCACAGGGGGAAGCTAAGGCTCAGAGGGGCTCAGTGACATGACCCGGGTCCTGGGGTACCTGGCCATGCCAGGGTGACTTTCCGAGCCCAGGCACGAGAGGGCTGGGCTCACCTGGCAGGCAGTCACCGTCTTGTTCCACAGCACCATCCTCTCCGGCTGCAGGATCACCTCCTGGTACACCAGCTCCGCAGGGCATGGCAGGAAGGTCTGGGAGGCGGTGCCAGGTGTGTTTGGGCGCACCAGCCCTCGCCCAAGACAGGGTGGGAGGCCCCAGGACCCCTGTGCCCCCCACTCACCTTCAGGATGAAGGTCTTGCCATGGTAGGGAACCTCAATGGTGTACACCGTGTCTCCATATTCCTGGGGCAGGGAGAATGGGTGACAGGCAGGGCATGTTTCCAGCAGCTCAGGCTGGGAAACTGCGGGCATTGGAGGGTATCTGAGCAGCTGCTAAAAACCAGCGGTTCGCGCCAACTACGGCAACCAGGACAGAGAGGCTTTGGCATCAACTTAAATGACGGGCACAGTTGAGGGCCCGGCCATGAAGAACCACGTCTCCAGGCCAACAGGGCTGCCAAAATAGGCCAGAGAGTGAGGAGCTGGGAGACGCTCCCCCAGTTTCCAAGCCCTGTGCGGTCTTTCCAGATAATGTGTGTTCTGTAGTCTTTCTAGATGATGCTGTTGCAAAGTCTTTCTAGATAGTGTTGTTTGGCAGTCTTTCTAGATGAGGCTGTTGTGCAATCTTTCTAGATAATCTTGTTTCGCAATCTTTTCTAGATGATGTTGTTTTAGTCTTTTTAGATGATGATGTTTTGATCATGAAACAAAACACTGGACACAGGGCAGAGCCTGCCTTCCCCTGCAAAGCCTGGAGTCAAAGCAGCAGCAGGAGGTGAGGGCTGGGGCTGGGACAGGTGCAGCTGGGGGCTGCAGTGGGAATGCTCACTCTTGCCCGACCTCCCACCAATGGCCGACCCCAGGGCCCAAACCTCTCTGGGGTGGGAATATGGCTCGGTTCTGACCGTGCAGTCCTTGGGCTTACTTCTCAGGCCTTGGGAAGGAGAATTCCTAACACGGGGGAGGGTCGGGCAGGAGGGGGGTTTCTTACGTTATTCTTCTCAAATTTCCAGTTTTCCTCCTGGGCCAGGATCTGGTCCACCACCGCCATGGCCTCCTTCCCCTGGAGGATGTACTCCCGCTCCTGGCCGGGGTGGGGGCGGGAGGGTCAGCCTGGGGCCTGCGCCCTACCTTGGCTGTAGCCTATTCTCTCTAGACCCTCCACAGCCCCCTCGAGGCATTTGACCCAGCCAGGGGTGGGCGTCCCAAGGCCTGAGGTTTGGCTGCTTCTCCTGTGCCCCCAGGTATGAGGTCACCGCCGATGGATGGGCACTGACTGGCACTTAGGCTGCCTGAGCTCCCCCCTCCGCTGGGAAGCCCTGCTCCGGGCGCCCATTCTGAGGCTAGGGTGGGGCTGGGCAGCCAGATACCTGAGCAGAGAAACTTTTCTTCCCAGCGACTTCTTCATCTGATTCATTGTCAGACCCTGGTGATGACAACAAGCCGGGAAGACAATGGCAAGGGGTGGGGAGGGTAGAGGAGGTGGCTGGGTGCGGGTTTGCAAGTGCGAGGACGTGGGGGAGGCAAGCACGTGGAGAGGGTTGCTGGCTTCCCCAGGGAGCCTGAGAGGAGGCGCAGAGAGAACAGGCCCGGCCTACCCTGCTCCTCACGAGCCCTCTGGAGGTGGCTCCCCGCCCACTAGCCCTCACCTGCAAAGGACTCTGGAGGTGAGTAGAACTGGCCCTCAGACAGGGCACCAGGGAAGAGCAGGGGCCCGCGGGCGACAGCAGCCTGGGCGGCCAGATACCCTGGGGAGCAGACGCAGGCGGCTGTGGTCCCAGACAAGGACCGGCAAGCCTTCGCAGCCTGCGGGGCCCTGCCCCTCCCTCAGGCTGCGGAGGACTGCTCAGACATGGCAAGGTGCTCAGAAGTGATTCTTGGCCTGGAATGTTCACTCCTGGGGCTGGAATGACCCCTGATGCACCCGGCCCCCACCCCGACTCACATCGCTCCTCCTCGGCCTCCTGGGGCAGGACCTTGAAGTCAAGGAACCAGGTCTCCAACCAGGCGAGGACGAAGGAGACGATGGGGAGCAGGTACCCGAATGCCCCTTTGCTGAGCAGCTGTGGAGGGAGGGCTGAGCTCACGGCAGGGGTCACCCCAAACCCAGAGCCCCCTCCTGAGGCCACTGAGCTGGCACACCCCATTCCTGGTGCCAGCTGCTGGGCCCCTCAGTGAGATGGCTAACTAGGTCCGTAGCAGGAGAAGCTGAGATTAGGCTACAGAGAGAACTTGCTGACTCCCGGGGCCCCAGGGGCATGAGTGGGAGAAGCTGGTGGAGAAGATTCCTTAGACATGTCACAGGATGAATGCCCTCATCCCATCCCTGACAACAGGGACAGAAACCCCACATTAGAGAAACACTCCCTTCTCAGGAGAAGCTCGTCCCTAGGGTCAGATGCCCACCGGACCAGCTAGACCCTGGCACACTGACCTCAGAGAGGATGACCTTGACAATGAGGAATGCACTGGACACCAGTGTAGTGACCTGCCCGGGGAGGGGAGGAGGGAGAGAGAGCAGAGGCCGGAGTGAGTCCTCATCCCTCCCACCCCCTGCACCAGAGCCCAGGCGAGAGCTGCCAGGGGAAGTGGCACCTTACCGCAATCACCCACCAGTGCCGGAGCCGCAGCACGGCGTAGCCCAGGAGCAGTCCAGAGAAGCGGAAGAAGGCCAGCACCTGCGGGGAGGGCGCCAGGCCATCGCAGGGGTGGGTGGCACCGACCTCTTCCCCAGTCCTGCCCCCATGTTCCCTTGTGGGCGTGGACGCCACAGGAGAGAATGGCTGAGTCCGCCTTTCTTTGGGACAATCTGGAAGTGACCTGCTTAGACAGAGGTCTTCCTCATCCCACTTGGGGCTCTCTGAAGGTGGGGCCTCACTGAGGAAACTTGGAGGATGGAGGGTTCCCTGTGCATGGGGCCAAGGCTTCCCGATCAGCCTGGATGACGGAACGTGTGTTGTGGAAAGGGAACCCTGGGGGAGTCGCTTCCTGCTCCATCTCCACCCCAGGGTCCCAGAACTCCAAGGTCACTCACAAAGATGTCAAAGAAGGACGTTTTGAAGTTGTAGTGGATGATCTCCTGCTCCAGGTTCTTCCGGATGCCCGTGTTGGTCTGGGAGAAGGAGACAGGGAGAACTCTGCAGGCAGAACTGAGACCCTAGGCTGGGGCCAGCAGGTAGCATGGCTTGGTGGTTGGGGTGTTAGACTCCCACACGGCTGTCTATGGTTCGAGTCCCAGACCAGGCGGCTTGAGGATCATGCAGGCACGTGTGTGCGTGTTCAGGATCCCAATTGGAGAATGGAGGAAAGGAGAGCTGTGTGCTCATCCCCCCAGGAGGTAATTTCTCACTTTCCTTCTCTCTCTGTCTCTCTCTCCTCTCTCTAGTGACTGCATACTCCCTATGGCAAATACCTTGGGGGGGGGGGAGGAACTGGGGCTGATCCCACTTCCTGGAAGGAGGAGAAGGCTGGGAAGTAGGGCAGGGCTCAAAGGGGCCCTGAAAGTACCAAGCAAGCTCAGGGAGGGACCAACAGCCCAGGCACCAACGTCACCTCTCTAAGGGTCCAGGTGGCCCAGGGGGGCAGGGCTGGGTTCAAGTGCACTGCCAGGGATGGGGTAGGTTTTGGAGGCGAGGTGCCCTATGCAGAACTGGAAGACATGGTGCAGGGAGCCTGCCCCTCGCGTAACTCCACCTTCCTGCCGGCTCTGTAGTTCCATCTTTCCAGCCAACGATCCATCTTGGCAGTGGGGGCCCGGGTGGGCAGTGGTGTCAGACGGAGCCCCAGGTGGCGAATCAACTGATTAGGTTTGTGCTTAATGGGCAAAATCCATCACGCTACTGCCGGGAAGAAGGGCATGGAGAGCGAGCAGACGTGTCTGCGCCCTGCCCCTGCCCCTGCCCCAGCCCACTGGTTTCACTGAAACCTGAGACAATGCACTAGACTCAAATGTCCAGGGGTCCGGGGCACAAGAGGGTCTGGATGGGAGCTGGACTACAGCCTGACTCCACAGAAGGAATGAGGTAGCAGCCTAGGCTTCTGCGGGTGGGGACACTGGTCCCTCTGGAGAAGGGAGGAAACAGAGGGATTCGGGAAAACTGAGCCCAGGAACTCCAAGGAAGAAGACCCTTCACGACCACCTAGACTGGGGCTTCCTATCCCTGGCAGCTCATCAAGTTAGGGGAGGTGGTTGTTAAAGCTTGGGTGCTCGGGTCACTGAGCCCGATGCTCTGGGTAGGCCACGCACCAGGGACTTGATAAAGCTCCCAGGAGATTCTGACGCTCAGAGAGGGAGCCAGATCTGTTCAGCCCCACCCAGGCACTCGAAGCCCTCTCCATAGCCCCACTACACGCCTCTACCTCCAAACCACCCTGAGCCACACAAAAGCCAGTGCCACATGTCCTTGGCCTGCTGGCGAGGGCCCAGGTCTGATGCCCAACCCCACTCCATCCCACCCCAGCCTTCTTCTCACTCTTCAGACTGCTCCCTCTTGGACTCCATAGCCCTGCCCACCCCCGCAGTCACCATCCCTTGGAGATGTCCTCCACCTTCTCCTCCCTCAGCCTGGGTCTTCCCTCGGCAAGAACGGTCTGGACCAGGACTCAGAAGAGCTGAGTTTCAGTCCCGCTTGGCCAGTCTCTGGCTGCAAGACCCCGAGCTGTCACATAACCCTATTGGGGCCCTTGTAACCACTGTGCAGCACAGTCTGTCAGGGCACTAAAAACACAGGTTCCGAGACACAAAAACCAAACTACACACTACAAAACTGAAATGCCTGCCAAATGAAATATCATGCTGACTATGGTCATTCAACTCAAAATTCTGGGTTTGTTCATTTCACTGGAAGATAATTTGTAGGTTAGATTTTTCACTTAGCCAGAATTTCCAAGTATGGGGTCAGCTGATGGTATGGTGGTTAGAGTGCTGGACTCCTACATGGCTGACTGCTGATTGAGTCCTGGACTTCACAGCTTGCTTTGTTTGTCTCTTTCTGGTAAGAGCGCATGTCCTTGGAGCCAGCAGGTGGCATAGTGGTTAAGGATGCTGAACTCCCACATGGCTGACTGCAGTTCGAGTCCCTCACCTGGCAACTTGCTTTCTCACTTTCCCTCTCTCTCTCTCTGTCCCTCTCTGGTCAAATTAAAATAAATAAATAAAATAGTTCTTAAAAAAAAAAAAAAAAGAGCATGTGCTTTATGGCAAATCAAATAATAATAATTAATACAATTAAATAAATGATGATTAAAAATTCCCAAGTATGCATGGCGACTGCTGAGCAGTCAGCCAGGGCTAAGCATTTCCAAGGTAAAATGACCAAGTGGTTTCCTGCTTTGTTCTGGTAGACAAACATGGACCGAACGTAGGATGTGGGTCAATGTTCGTGCTCGCTTTGATGCTCGATGGGGCCTTCAAAGGAGAACCCCTCAGACCTCAGGAGCTCTGCCAGCGGCCCTGGACCTCGCTGGGTCTCAGCTTTCCCATCAGTGTGATGGCCCTGACACCCAGCCACCAGAAACTGAAGAGTCTGCACTGTTCTGCTCCCCACGTGTATCCTTTGCCTTTAGCACATTATCCTGGGACATAGCAGAGGCTCAGAAAATGCCGACTGGATGGATGGAAGGATGGGTGGATGGACGGGCAGGTGGATGGACAGATGAACTGGAGCCAGAGAACCACGTAGGGCAGAAAAGACTAAGGCTTCTCCTTGCTCCGCCTTTCTCAGGAATCGCCACTAGGGGGCAGCATGGCGCAAAGGCCAAGGGAGTGACCTGTGGAGTCAAAGGGTCTGGTTCAACCCTGTCTCCTTCAGGACTTGCTGAGCGACTTTGGCCAAATGCCTCAACCCCTTGGAACCCCATTTTCTTCATCAGGAAGATAACAGGTATCCTTCCCCTCCCATTCTTTATTTAACCCTATGGGAGGCGACCCTCCACTAAGCCGGGGTGACCCCACCAGCCTTGGCCCCACTCACGTTCAGCTCAATGATCCAGAGCAGGGAGATGAAGAGCAGGTCGAAGGTGACAAAGAGACAGAAGGTGCGGCGGACATCAGAGATGGCCCGGCGCTTCTCTGGAGGTGGCGGGAGGAGGTGTGAGGGCAGGCTCTGGCTGTGGGACAGCGACGAGCCGAGGGAGGCCACGGCCGGCAGGCTGCGCTCCAAGTCACAGGTCAGCTCCCCCGGGTGCTTGCTCATCCTGGTGGGCCCCCACCTCGGGGCGAAGAGGGCGAGCCTCAGCGGCAAGGCTGGAGATGAGGCAGAGAGGCCAGTCAGGGTCCTGGAGGTCCCTGTTACCTCCGACACCCAGGGTCCCCCCACCCTGCCCCAGGCACTCTGCCCAAATTCTCTCCTCGGCCGACTCCCTGGGATGGGGGGTTGGAGCAGCACCCCTCACTGCCTCTGTGCTCCATCCTGTCCTCCCCGTCCAAAGTCCAGCGGCCCCTCAGCTCACCCTGGGAGGGCTCTGGGGTCCCTCCCTGGGCACCTATGCCTCCCGATGCCTCGGGGCACAGTCTGCTCCAGCCAAGCCGGGCTCTGCTGTTCGCCTCTGGTCCCGTCAACAGCCTCTTGGCCTGCCCCACACCCAGGAGAAGAGGGCCCCAAGCTCTGTTCTTTGTTTTCCAAGCACAAAGCCACATTCCCTCCCAGCAGCCAGCCCTCCTCCCACCCTGCCCCATGGCAGCTGGGAGGGACTTCCTAGAGCAGAGTACCATGGCTGGGCAGCGGATGGGCTGAGGACCTCTTGGTCCCTTCTGTCTAGCCCACCCCCCAGGCCCAACCACCCTCATCTCTTGCCCGCGGCTGCAGTTCACTGCTAATGGTGGGTCTCCAGACTGCCTCTCACCCTCTCAACTACTTTTCCTTTCTGGATAGGGACAGAGAAAGCTTTTCAGGGCAGAAATCAGATTCTTCCATCCCCTGCCGCACTCCTAGGACGAGGCAGCCTCCCGGCCAGGCCCTCACCTAGGCCCTGTGGGGGTGGCCTCAGCCCAGCTCTTCTTATAAGGCACGTCCTTCTGGCTAGTTTGGCCACTTTGGCCTGCTTTAAGTCCCTCCATGTGGCAGCCCTGTCTGTTCCCCATGGGGCCTTGGAGCTGGCCTTCCCAGTTACCTGGAATGTTCTTCCTCAGCCCTTCTAACTGGCAGCTCAAAAGGCCTGTTCCCAGGGCGTCTCCCACTCGCTCACCCCGGCACAGTGCAGTTACACGGTGCTGCTTTCACTCTCATCACTCTAAAATCGCCTTCTTCATTGTTTTATCATTTGCTCTTCCCACAAGACTGGACGCTGAACGGTGCAGGGCCTCTCTCTCCCTAGTGCACAGTACAATGCCTGGCACGAATCAGTGTTTCACGATTGGTTGCTTTTTTAAATTGTCAAAGGTTATGTGCCCTCATGTAGGTAGGTGGGGGGACCAGAGATGGAAGGCGTGAACACTTCCCAGTGGGGTGTAGTCACACCACAATCCCTTCTCCATTCCTCCATCCGGTAGGGATTTGGGGCACGCACATATGCACCCAGTGTGCTTTTTAAGCCACCAGGGCTGGGATTCAGTCTGCCTTCAGGCATGTGGGACCCAGCTCCCCTAACCACTAGGCTTTAGGGCTGGCCTCATAACTGGCTGTTGAATAAATGAATGCTCCTGAGGGTCTTCTGGCCCTTGCAGCAGAGAACGGGCAAACCCTAAAAAGATTAAAATACAGCCCTCCCAAGGCTGGCCTAGTGCCCTGCTGCCCAGCACCCCCCACACAGCGTGGCTCCCAGTCTACAGGCGACACGACCAAGGGCCACGCGGCGTAGCTCCCAGTCTACAGGCGACACGACCAAGGGCCACGCGGTGTAGCTCCCAGTCTACAGGCAACACAACCAAGGCTCCAAGGAAGGGAGGACTTACCCAGTCCCTTCACATCCCCTGTAGCCACCAAGCTCTCGCGAGCCCTAGAGGCAGAAGGACCTGAGAGCACCCCCTCCCTGCCATGGAGCCCCAGGCCTTGACACCCAGGTCCACCAATCTGCTGGCTCTGAGGGGTCCCATCCCCTGGGTGAGAGGAAGCAAGGGTCTGGTGAGAGCACAGGGAGGGGCTGACTCAGTGCAATGGTGCACCAAGTTGGTGGGGGCTGAGCCTCTGAGACTCAACCAGGAGTCTCCCAAGTCTTCTCACGCTCCAGGTCCAGGGCTCAGAGAAGGGGAGCCCAGGCCCTGGAAGGCAAGATCTAACTGCACTCCCCCCGACCTGTGATCACATCACGCCTTTGCTGTCTGCTGCCTTCCCAGGCCCCTCAGTCCACCAGGTCTAAAACAAGCCCCCCTCTATGGCCTGCACGAGGTTCTGTCTCTGCAAACCCCACCAAGGGGAGCTGACCGTTCTCAGCAGAGGCGCCGGTCCAAGCCCACCTCCCACCTCCAGCACCTCGGTCTGAGTTCATCTGGCGAGTACTGAGGGGAGCAGGGCCCAGCTCAGGAAGGAGCAATCAGCAGAGGGACGTGACAGGCCGCTGGCAATGGGACCCCCCAACATCCATCAGTCGGATCTGTGCCAGACTGCATGAGCAGCACATCCCTCACCATGACAGTCCGCAGCTCCAGGGCAGGTGACATTTCCTCGTCTCTAACGGCCCTCGTGTCCACCCAGACCTGTCTCCCTTCCTCTCCATCTCCATCTCTCTCTCCTCCCCCTCCTGTCTGTTTCACAAAATAACTTTCTACCTGTATCTTCATTGTGCCTTACTCCTCACCTACTTTTTTTTTTTTTTTTGGGGGGGGGGGGGGGTTGGGACAGAGGTTTAAAAATGATAGAAGTCCAGAGCTAGCGTACTAGTTAAGACTCTGGATTCCTGGGACCAGCAATTGGCATAATGGCTATGTCACTGGACTCCCATGTAGTCGACTGCAGTTCGAGTCCCAGACCCGGTGACTTAAACTCATGCTGGGCGTGTGTGTATGTGTGCCCAAGATCCCTAGAGGAAAATGAAGAAGAAGAGATTTCGGCGTGGCCAAGCCTCCCCCCCCCCCCCCCTCCCCCGGTGATTTCTCACTTTCTGTCTCTCTTTGTCTTTCTGACAAGCGCATGTGCCCTACAGCAAAAAAAACCTCTCCAAAAAAAAAAAAAAAAAAAAGGACTGGATTCCTACACTGCTGACTGTGGTCCGAGTCCTAGACCAGGCAGATTGAAAATCACAACAAATAAATAAATAAATAAACATTAAAAGAAAACGACAACAACAACAAAAGACCTGGGAACTGAACCGGGGCCTCCCTTGCAGACTCTAGCCTGGCAGCAGTGGAACTACCCATGTGCCACAGCGGCTGGGCCTATGTACGTATTTCTCATACCCTTTCTTATGTGTAGAATGGCCTGCTATACAGGATCTTTTGCATGTTTTTCACCTTGACAGTATATTCCGGAGGGACCAGCAGGTGGCGTGGTGATTAAGGTGCTGGACATTCCCACATAGCTGACCATGGTTCAAATCCTGGACCCGATCGATGGCTTGCTTTCTCACTCTCCCCCACTCTGGTCAAATTAAATGAATGAATAAGTAAATTAAGAAAAATATCCTGTAAATAATTCTGTATCAATTTTTTTTTCTTTAAATTTTGCTGTAAGGTGCATGTACTTACCAGAGAAAAAGAGAAAGACAGAAAGCACCCCCATGGTCACACCGTAATTCCTTTCCCTCCATTTCTTTCAGGATTTTTGGACGTGTACACACAAGTACCCAGCATGTTTCTCAAGCCACAGGGTCCAAAACTCAAACCATACAGTTGGCCATTTGGGAACCAGCCACCAGCTGGCCTTCCGGTCAGTTTTACAGAGCTCTTCCTCATCCTTTTATGGAGTGGCTTAGAACACCGTCTCACAGATGAACCAGTGCAAGCACCAGAAGAGAGGTAAGGCGTGACCTTGGGCATATATATTCACACTCAGCCTCAGGGCAGACTCCTAGAAGTGCCTCTGCTGGGTGGAACGTCATATGTATTGGGTCACTGGAAAAGTCATGACGCTTTTTGCAGAGAAACAGAAAAGGGAACAGCAGGTGGCGTGATGGTTACATCACTGACTCCCACATGTCAGACCATGGTTTCTGGACCTGGCAGCTTGAAACTCACGTATGTGTGCACACCCAAATCCCAAGAGGAGAACGGAGAAGGGACTGCGGCGTGGCCATCTTCCCCCCAGGGGGGTGATCTCTCCCTTTCTCTGTCTCTCTGTCTCTCCAGTGAGCACATGCTCCCTAAAGCAAAAATCTCTTTTAAAAAAACTATAGAAGACTACATCATGAATTTTCCAACAACCCAATAGTTTTGTCGGGTATTGCCAAATTCCCTCAGCTATTTGCATCCCGCCAGTGACACGAGAAGGCCTGGCTTCCCCACAAGCCTCAGGACGCATTGCCATGCCTGCCCGTTTTTCTGTCAGGTCTTGCTCTCCATTACACTCCTACTTAAAAGGCTTTCTGCTCACCCTAGTCGGTCTGTCTCCCTTTCTCATTGCCCCCTGGGTTCTTTCCTCCTCTCTATCTGCCCCTTCTCCCTCCCACCTCTCTGTTTTCCTTCTGGCTGCTACGGCGTCCCTACTCCTGGCCTACTCCCCCCGATTTTCTCTCTCCCTCCCTGGGGACAGGACTTGGGTGACAGCAGCTTGGGTGTGAGACACACTTGGAGTGGTAACCACACTGACACTCACTCACAAGCCCAGACATCCCTGTAGAAGTGAGAGACACAGATGGGGCTGAGTGCAGAGGTGTGGAGAGCGGAAGGTGTCAGTGTGCGCACGGGAGCCAAGCCAGGGGCTCAAAGGAGGGTGAGGGTGGCTGGTCACGGGTCGGGAGTGGGCTTCTATGGTACCCTCCCCAACAAGGCAGCTCAGAGACCAAAGGAGAGCTTGTGCAGTGGCCAGAGACCCGCACCGGCTCCGGGCAGTCATTAATTCCCAGGAACGGTGGGCCAGCCCTTCTCACAGGCTTCATTTACCTGGGGAAAGGTCAGTGGTTCTTCGAAACTTTCATTTGTTTGTTTATTTTAGTTTTGCTATAGGGTGTGTGTGCTCACTGGAGAGAGACAGAGAGAGAGAGAGAAAGAGAGAGATAAAGTGAGAAATCACCCCCAGGGGAATGGCCACACCACAATCCCTTCTCCTCCACTCTCCTGGATTTTGGGCACTGACACACACATATGCTCCCAGCATATTTTTCAAACCTCCCAGTCCAGGCCTTAAACCATGTGGGGTCCAGTGCCTTGACCGTCACGCCACTGGCTGGCCCTAAAACTCCTTTTCTTAAGCAAGAAAAACTTAAAAAAATAAATAAATAAAACCTTACTTGAACTTCGATATATAAAACAGACAGCAAACGGACTGCTACGGGTGAAGGTGCCCTAAGGTCTGCCTTTCCTCCAGCTCCAGGATCTCCCGACGCCTCCACTGGGTGCAGTGTGAGAACTCTGCTCTCTCAGGTGACTTCAAAGGCCTCTGAGCCCCTGAGTCAGACCACCTGCCAGTCGCAGTGCTGAAAAGGGCTGTGGCCTGGAACTGCCCCCAGCAGTCCCCCACGCCCCTGGACCCAGAGGGTGCAGGCTGGCAGCTGCGGCACAGCAGCTCGGGGGCCTCCAGCACTGTGCCCACCCTCTGGAGAAGGGGGAGGCAGGAACCAGACAGCAGGGCTGCCACTGAGCCCCTGGAAACAGCACCCCCCGCCGCCTGCTGTCACGGGCCCTCCCAAGTGCCTTCAGAGGTGTCAGGAGGGGAAGGGCACGTGGCATGAAGGAGTCGCCTGCGATGGCTGCAGACCTGACACCCTGTGCTTGTGGAAGCTGAGCTGCTAGGGCTTGGGAAAGTGGGGAGGAGGGAGGCGGGACCTGGAGGCTCACTGTCTTAGGTGGCGTGTCGAGGGCGGACCAGACAAGTGTCTGGGCACAGGGGATTATTCATGGCGTTTCGGCTTCTGAGGCAAAGCGAGGGGTGGGCACTGGCCCTCACACCCTTTCCTGGGCCTTCTCCTCTGGCCCCAAGTAACACTGGTAGCAGCTCACGATGTGGTTCTCTTTTTTGTTCTTTGAGAGCTGTTTGATACAGGGCGCATGCACTCTCCAGAGAGACGGAAAGCAAGAAATCACCCCCAGGGCGATGGCTACACCTCAGTCCCTTCTCCTCCATTCTCCTTTTGGGATTTTAGGCACACACGCTCCCGGCACGTTTCAAGCTGCCAGGTCCGGGAATCGAACCATGGTCGATCACATGAGAGTCCAGTGACGTAACCATCACACTATCTGCTGGTTCCACAATAGGGTTTTCAAGAGGTGGCTAGTACAGTGGAAAAAGAAAGGGACTCTGAGGTCAGGATTCACATCTCAGACCGTCCCCTTTCTAACTGTGTAAACTATAACCACTCTGCAACTCAGTTTCCTCACCTGCATTTTTTCCCCCAGATTCTTTTCTTTTTTTTTTTTTTTTTCTTCTTTTAGGGCCATAAGGCATGTGTGAGAGAGAGGAAAAGTAAGAAATCACCCTCCAAGGAGGATGGCCACACCACATTTCCTTCTCCTCACTTTTCTCTGAAGACTCTGGGCGTGCACACACATGCCTGTGCCTGAGATCTGGGCTGGATGGGGGTGGAACACAGATGAAGACCCACTCACCCTCTCTCTCATGAAAAAGATGGATGAGTAAATTTTCAAATAATTTTTTTTAAGGCAATAATCGACCAGCAAGTGGTGTGGTGGTTAAGGTGCTGGACTCACACATGGCTGACCATGGTTCAAGTCCTGGACCTAGCAGCTTGCTTTTTCACTTCCCCTCTATTCTCTCTTGATCAATTTAAAAATAACAACAAATTAAATTAAATAATATTTCAAAAGACAATAATAATATACTTAATGCCACCGAACTATACACTTAAATGGTTAAAACAGTACATCTAGAACCAGCAGATAGCATAATGGTTACGTTGCTGGACTCCTACGTAGTCGACTGCAGTTCAAGTCCCAGACCCAGCAGCCTAAAACTCACGATGGGCGCGTGTGCATGTGTGTGCCCAAACTCCCCAGAGGAGAATGGAGGAGAAGGGACTGTGGCATGACCACCTCCCTCAGTGGTGATTTCTTGCTTTCTGTCTCTCTGTTTCACACACACACGCTATAGTAAAAAATCTCTCTAAAAAAGAAAAACAAACAAACAAAAAACAGTAAACATTATGTATGTTTTACCACAATAAAAAAGGCAACAAGAATTCCTATTTCCCAGGGCTGTTTTTTTTTTTTTTTGTAGAATTATTTTATTTAACTTCATCTATCTATCTATCTATCTATCTATTTATTTTATTTGACCAGAGAGGGACAGAGTGAGGGAGAGAGAAAGGGAAAGTGAGAAAACAAGCCGCCAGGTACGGGACTTGAACCATGGTCGTCCATGTGGGAGTCCAGCGTCCTTAACCACTACACCACCTGCTGACCCTTCTCAGGGCTGGTTTTTACATGAATATCAGGAAGAAGCAGGGCAATGGCCTGATCAGTGCTGCCTGAGAAGGAGCAAGCGGCAGACTTTTCCTTAAGAGTGAGATGAGGGCCCGGCAGGTGGCATGGTGGTTAAGGGCGCTGGACTTCCACATGGCCAACTGCGGTTCAAGCCTAGAACCTGGCAGCTTGCTTTCTCACTCTCTCCTTCACTCTGTCTCTCTCTGATCAAGTCATTTGTAAATAAAGAAAGAAAGAAATAAAGAAAGTTAACTAAAAAAAAATTTTTTGGGGGGAGAGGTTTTTTGCTATAGGGCGCCATGCGCTCACCAGGCAGACAGAGAGAGACAGAGAGACAGAAAGCGAGAAATCACCCCCCAGGGGGGATGGCCACACCACAATCCCTTCTCCTCCATTCTCCTCTCGGGATCTTGGGCATGCACACACATGCGCCCGGCGTGAGTTTTAAGCCACTGGGTTCGGGACTCAAACCGCGGTCAACTACATGGGAATCCAGAAACATAGCCATTATGCTAACTGCTGGTCCCAGTAAAAAACAATCCTTTAAAAGAAAGAAAGAAAGAAAGAAAGAAAGAAAGAAAGAAAGAAAGAAAGGAAGGAAGGAAGGAAGGAAGGAAGGAAGGAAGGAAGGAAGGAAGGAAGGAAGGAAGGAAGGAGTGGCGGTGGGATTTAGAATAAGTCACAGTGACCACAGAAACACCACCTTGACAAGCCTGGACTTGACCTGCTGTGTGACCCGGGGCTCCCCAGCCCTCGGTCTGGTTCCCTCACCAATACAAAGGGCCAAGCTGCTCCAGCTCCAAAAAAGGTGGATCCCAGACAGTGGGGGCTGACCTGGCTTCCTGCACAACTCAGGGCCCGGGGAGAGCCAGGCCAGATCTTGGACACTGCCCTTCCCACCTGTGCCCAGCCCCTGCAGATCCAAGCTCCTGCCCGGGGAATAGCACCTGCTGCCCCTCTATGCCGTGGAAGAGGGTAGCAGGGTAATGACTGAGCCCCCTTGCCCCACTTCCGATTCCCACAGGTCTTAGGTGGCAGGGGCACAGAGAGGCCCTTACCAGCCCTTGGTCACACCCCAGGCCAGAAGGTCAGCTGCTCCCCATGGCTGACAGTCGGCTGGCTCTCACTGGGCGTTTCCCAGTCAAGGCGAGTCCATGATGTGGGCACTACCACTTCCTCGCTGTGCAGGCCTCAGTTGCTCCATCTGTTAAGAGGGGGACACTCGTCTTGACCCTGGGCTGTCCGGGCATCAAAGGAGACAAGTGTCTAGAGCCTGGAGCAGTGCCTGGCACCTGGCCCCACAGGATGAAGGCTGGCAGACACTGCCAACAGCTGCCTGAAGCCCCCCCATTTCCCACCTCTCAGCCTCATAGAGAGGCCGGCCCGCCTCCCACAGTTCCAGCTAGAGCTTTTCCCACCAGGCCGTGTTGTTTGTCCCAGCGGAGGGGGAAAAGTCTCGTCCACACCCAGAAATGACCCACACTTTTGGGCAGCGTGGACTCAAAATTCTCTCCTGCGGCCGGGGGGATAGAAGGCACAGGTTCTTGATGATTGGCCTCGCCTCCAGTTCCTCAAGAAAGGCTTGCACTAGGAACGGCTTAGCCCCACACGGCCACGGGGTCCCTGATAGTACAAATCAGGAAGGCTCAGTGAAGTCCAGAGAGACCCGGACTCCGAGCCAGGGAAGGGTCCAACCCTAGATTCCCTCCTCACCAGCCACTCACCCCACGGTGCCACGGTCTCTTCCTCTGCACGATGCACCTAACAGCACCCGCTTCGTACAAGTGTCACAAGGAAACGACTTGGGCGACCTAGTGGCCCAGACAGTCCCAGCACAGGTGGCGGCTGCATGGGGCTAACCGATCATTATTTCCCTGCCTCTCCTTGGGAGGAAGTCTTCAGCTCTGGCTGCCCCGTGAGATGCTTCAGGCCGGGGCTGAATGCTCTGAATCGAGAAGGCCCTGGGAGGCCCTGCTAGTGCTTGGGTTCCTGGAGAGCCACAGGTGGGGGAGGCAGAGGCACGGGGAGAGGGGTAGAGGAGGTCGGCCCTGGCTGTGCCCTGCACCCGACCCAGACCAGCGGTGCAGGAGAACAAACTGCTGACAGTGGTCCGAGCTGGCACCCTGCGGACATCCCTCCAGTACTGCTCACAGCCCCTACCAGAGGCCGCAGTGACGACCCTGCTGTGGGAAGGAGGGGACTGAAGCTCTGAGACCTGCCCTAGTCCCCAGTCAAGAGGGGCAGAGCTGACCCCAGACACATGGGCTTCCCCTAAGCACAGACATAGCTGTCCCAGAGACTTTTTCACAGAGCAGCCAGGGGTCAGGAGACCTCACAGAATCCAGAGGCCACCCAGCCACATCCCCCTCCCCATCCAAACCATCAGCAAACCCTGCTGGCTCTTTCTTCAAAGCCCGGTTTCTGGGTGGCGCATGTGCAGGTGCACAGACACTCACTCCGAGCTGGGGTTGCAGCCTCAGGGCCCAGTCTCTCTCCTGAGCTGGACTCCGCCCTCTGCTGGGGTCCTGCCTACCCAGAGCCCAGGCACCCCCTGCATAGGCAAGGGGAACTTGCAAGGAGAAGATTTGAAGTGAGTTCCACTCTGATAAGGAGGATCCAGGAGGATGACTTGCTCCCTCAGCAGGACCCAGCCCTCCGCACTTGCTCTGGGGCTGACTACCCCCCACCTCCCACATTCTCCTGACCACTGTCTGCTCCAGGGACACTCCACAGCCAGTCTCCCTCCTGCACCTCCACGCCCTGTGTCCTCACTCTGCAGTGAGCTCCTCCCTCGTCAAGCCATCGGAGACTAGTTCAGACATCACCTCCTGAACAAGGCTGCCCTCACCTTCAGGCTCCCTGACCTCTCAGGACCCTGGGGCAGCACTCCCCTCACTCCATGGCTAAACTCAAGTGTCAAAGCTGTCTCTCCTGGAGCCCTGGAGGCCCAGGTCCCAGTGCCTGGCCACAGGTCATGTCTAGTAAGTTGGCCAGTCTGGCATCTGTAAGGTCCCCACAGGGACAGAGGAAAGGGGTGCAGGTTTTGGGGCTGGGATCAGACCTGGAGTCGAAGGCCCATTCCTTATTAGGCTGGGTGCCCTTGACCACATCATGGAGTCTCTGCACCTCGGTTTCCTTATCTGTAAAGTGGGCAGAGAAGAGTACCCACTGCACAGAACTTAACAGGATTAGCAATGCCACACGTGCAGCACCTGCACTTCATTAAGGTAGCCACTCCTGTCACCTCATGGTACAGTGTCAGGCGGGGCCCTGGCCCAGGAAGGTCAGGCCCGCATGTGGCCTAAATACAGAGTCCAATCAGTGCTCTGGGTGGAGGGCAGGGACTGGCCTGGGACAGCACACTTTGAGTTCTGTCATTCAGGGCTCAGTGGCCCATGCCATCAGCCTTGGGACAGTTGGCTTACTGGCCCCTACCCACCCCCTACATAGACAGTTTGGGAACTTCCCTGGGGAAGTGGGAGCCTAAGGAGAGGTGGGCATTGCTGCCATGACGACGAAGACCTCAGAGCCAGAGCCTGGCTCCATTTCCCCTTTCCTTTCCTCCTAGGGAGTGGAAGAGGAAGAGCGGAGCCATCGCCACATTCCTCCTCCCAGCCAGGGAGACCTGATGGAGTTCCCAGACAACCTCAACCATGACCCCTCCTCTGCCCTCCCCTGTCCCACATGCCAGGCCCTGCTCAACGTCAGGGATGTCCCCAGCTCTGGGATTCCATGGCTCCTAGCATGCATACTCAGGCCTCACTCCATCCTTAGTGCTGCTGGGTAAACCTGGGGGCTGAGGAGGCCAAGTTCCCAAGGTCAATATGGGAAGGGTCAGCCACCTTCTGGGAGAGACCTCAGTCCTCTCAAAGAAAGGCCCCCACAGGGAGTGGTGGTTCAGCACAGGCTCCTCCCAATGCCATCCTTGACCAGACGAGAGCTGCAATCAGACTCTTCCCAGCCAGAAAAAGTTCAGAGACACACGCTGGCCAGATGGCATGTGGTCCTTTTCCCTTGTCCCTCTGATGGGGCAACTGCCCTCCTGGAAGCTGGATCTTCAAGGCAGTTTCCAGGAGAAGCCTTGAACCTGGGGTCGCTGATCCCTGCTGAGTGCCCTGACCTTCCCTCCCCCATCTCAGCCCCTGCCACCCCCCCCACCAGCACGGAAACAACAAGCCCCGCCACTCAATGGAGCAAGTATGACTCGCCACAGGTCCAGGACTTTGGTCCCCCGACACCCACCCCCCCAAATCTAGATATCTGAGAGCTCAATTTAGTGCAACACTCAGATACTGGGGCCTACAGTAAGTTGGCCATTGTGCTAGTCCCTGGGACCAGAGGACCCAGCCCTGGTCCATTGGGGACCCAGCTCTGGTGACAAAAATTTACACAAAAAAGATAAATTACACGGTGCTCTGCTGTGACCAGTGCTTTCAGGGAGGCTCTCAGAGAAGCAGCATCTGACCCAGGCTGGTGCTGGTGAGGTCAGAAAGCTACAGCAAGGAGGGGCCATCTGACCCAGGCCCTGAAGAATCGGCATCTATCAGTTGAACTGGCATTCCAGGCAGGCAACTGAGTGTGAACAATGGCCCAGATTCTGATCTGGAGCACAGGCCCAGCACAAAGGCATGTATACTGACCCAACCCCATGGGGCCTGGCCCCAAGCACCAGGTACTCAGACCTCCCCAGAGGATGGGCTCTCTGGATCCTAATCCAGGGAACACTTCCTCATGGTCAAGTGGGCCGCTAGCCTCGGCAGAGAAGGCTACCTCTGTCTTTGTCAGCTCCATCTCCCCTCACAGTCACCAACCAGAGCTACATTCATAAGACCCAGGTCTGGCATAATGGCTACGTCGCTGGACTCCCATGTAGTTGACTGTGGTTCGAGTCTCAGACCTGGTGGCTTAAACTCATGCCGGGCGTGTGTTTCCAAGATCCCAAGAGGAGAATGGAGGAGAAGGGATTGGGGTGTGGCCATCTCCCCTGGGGGGTGATTTCTCACTTTCTGTCTCTCTGCGTCTCCCTGTCTTTCTGGCGAATACAGGTGCTCTATATAAAAACCTCTCAAAAAAATAAAAAAGACAAAGACGAAGAAGACCCAGGCCTTAGTTCTGAGCAGGTAAGAGAGGGGCTAGTGTATGCAAAGGCACAGAGACACGACTAGCAAGGTGGGAAAGGAATACTGTACAGCATCATATTATTGGAACTTTGGGCACACATGAGATTGCTAGGGAAGAGGTCAGATCAAAGAACGCTCTGAAAGGTGGCCCTGTAGCACAGCAGTTGAGCACTGTGTGCAGAGAGCCCAGATCCCACATGGCTGACCATGGTTCAATTCCTGGTTCAGGGGCTTGAAAAAACATGCCAGGCAGGTGTGTGCAGGTACCCAGGATCCTGACGGGAAAGACGAAAGCAGACTGTAGCATGACCAGGCCCTCCTGGGGGAGGTGCTTTCTCTCTCTGCACTGAAAGGTAGCTCTGGATATTATGCTAGGGAGTCAGACTTTTCCTATAAGCTGCAGAAAGCTGTCAAAGGGTCATAAACATGGAAAAGTCCCAATCACATTTGTGTTTCTAAATAGGATCACAAGAGTTACCGTTTGGAAACTGGGTTGCAGGCAGTGCAACCAACTTGCAGGCCTGCAAGTTGCTGGGAAGCTACTGTAGTTATCCTGATTGAAACGCATCAACAAGGGTGGTAATGGGTGAGATGGAGGGCCAGGTCTGAAGGATGTTCAGGCAGTTAGCTATACTAGGTGACATCTTAGATGCGGGAATTGAGGGAGAAGAGGAAGCACAAGGTAATCACAGGATGCTGGCTAAGATGGGGTGGCAGAGGAATCGGTTTTGGCCCAGCCACCTCTGCCTGAAGTAGCGCTGTCCACTTGGCAGTTGATAGTCTGATAGATCCAAGTCTGCAGCACTAGGAGGGGCTCCCTGAGGACGCAGATCTGCTACCTAGTTGGGATAAAACTGCCGCCGTGGGAGTACATGCCGCTATCCAAATTCAGCGTACAGAGCAAGGGTTGGGCAATAGAAGAGAATGTGAAGCAGTACTTCTGCCCGACCGCCAGAGCGACAGAAAGCAAAAAAGAAAAGGAGTATATGTCAACGTCAACTAGAAGTGCCAGTGCATCTATAGGTACCACCGGACCTCTACGAACTCAGGATACTCTGAAGAGCCCTTTCGACATCAACTAGGAAGTTATTCAGGGCTGTTTCCAAAGGAAGTTGGGGAGTGCTCCGATGAGTGTGAAACCCAGACCTACTAGAATGTGCAGATGTTTTCCTCCCCATTCCCAGACCCTCCGCATACCCAACCCCTAGTCCTTAATACCCCAGTCCCGTCTCTTCGTCTCTCTCACGGTTAAAAGGGAGGCTTTCCCAGGTAAGGCGATTCCGTACGCCCTCCAGAGGCCCTCTCAGGTGGGCGGGATCGCAAAGGGGCAGTCGGGGGACCCGAACCCCACGCAGGGCGGAGCTAGGCCGAGCAAAGGAAGGGGGCGGAACCTGGAGCACGGGGGGGTGTGGGCGAGATCGGATGGAACCAAGAACGGACACCGGAGAGAGGCCGGCTCCGCCAACGAGAGATAACCTTCGTACACCACGCGGCCCCAGAGACCTCCAGGACCCACCTGCTCCATGTCAGCTACTGCCCGGGATCCTCCTGCCCCAGCCGCAGTCCGGCTCCGGGACCCGGCAGCACCTCAAAGCGGAAGGAGATCTCCCAGCGGCTCCACTTCCGCCGCTGAGCCCGCCCCCAAAGGCCACGGGGGACTTGCGAGGCTGCAGCCCCGCCCCGGCCACACCCCGGCCACGCCCCCAGGTTCTGGGCCCTACAAAGAGAGCCGGAAGTGGGCTGTTATTCGAGCTTCGCTTTGAGGGAGCGGTCCTGCGGGTGGGGGAGCGGGAAGTACACTGTGGCGGGACCAAGGGAAACTTCCTGAAGGGCTAGAGGAAAGGTCTCTGGAGGAATCCGAAATTATTCTTGGAGAACTTCAAGGCGCCCACCTGCTTTTCAGCCAGCCATAGCTGGAGCTAGAACTTGTGGGGTCTTTCAGGACGGGCCACTGGGGTTAAGGTCCTGAGGACAGAATTCTGTTTTTTTGTTACTGTAAAGTTGTTGCCGGCGGGCTTGAGAGAGTCACGCCTGCAAACATAACAGCCGCTCTGGCCCATTGATAGTGGGATGCTATTTACATCCTGTCCCAGTGTTTTTATGATTCGTAGTAAACCTTATCTCTTAGAGTAAAGCACAAACGTTCTTTTGCTGATTTCTTACAGGATCACAGACTTGTGTATTTCTTTAACCAATTACTAATCTAAGAATTTCAAACTCACGTGTAACCTGCCTCTGCCACCGCATGTCCCACCTTTTGGGGCCAGGCCAATGTAAAGGACTCCTTATGCTGATTGACAGCTCTGGGGCTCTCAGAACTAAATAAAAGGAGCCACTGTATCTCAGCACCCCGAGGAACACTCTTGTCTTTGGGTCTGCTCAGTTTCATGCTTGGTAATAAACTGCACTGATTTTTTAAATTATTTTATTTTATTTTATTTATCCATTCATTCATTTTAATTAGAATGAATAGATAAATAAAAATTAGGGGGCAGGGGGAAGTGAGACAGCAAGCCACCAGTTTCGGGACTTGAACCATGATCGGCCATGCGGGAGTATCCAGTGCCTTAACCACCATGCCACCCGCCGGTCCCAAAACTACATTGATTTTTTTTTAAGAATTGTTTTATTTCACTTTATTTCTTTTAATTTGACCAGAGAAGGACAAAGTAAGAGAGAGAGAGGGAGAGCGAGAAAGCAAGCCTCCAGGTCCGGGACTTGAATCGCAGTTGGCCATGTGGGAATTCAGCACCCTAAACCACCACGCCACTTGTCGGTCCCTAAACTGCATTAATTATTTCTACAGAGTTGGTTATTTCCACCGAGAGCCCTGATACATGGATGATCACCGACCTCCCATATCAGAACATCCTGGTACCTCCCTTCCCTACCCCACCTTGCCCCTTTCTCCTGAAAGAGCAGTCTCAGCACAGTTATTTACAAAGATTTATTACAGCATGGGAGTGGTTCAGGCCTGGAGTCAGGGAAGAAGGGCAAGGGGGCATAGCAGCTGGAGGACGAGAGAACCTGGTTCCCCCCACCGTGTGCCCCCCTGCAAGGACATATACTAAACAGCATTCCTGCAAACAAAGCACAAACAACGCAACAAAGCAGCCGCTGCCAGTCCATCTTCCAGGCACCCAGGAGGACCAGAGGTGACAAGGGGAAGATTTCCAACATTCGAGGCTGTAGAGAAGGAGCCTGACTCCTGGGCCCTGGTAGAAGCCAGTGAGGGGGGAGGTGACTTGGAATCCCCCTTGGGAAAGGGCATAAGAAGAATGTTAAGGATACCTACAGGTTTCTCAGTCTCGCCTTTCCCCAGATCTTAGGGTCCTGCCCTGTGGGTCTCCTGTGCCCAGGGGAGAGGAACTAGGGGAGTTGAATTACGAGGTGAATCCTTGTTTCTCATTTCCTGGAGTTCCCAGTGAGGGCTCTCTGACATCCCGCCTTCCCCTGGGTGAATGGGGGAATGACTGGCAGGGGTGGGCATCAGGCAGTAAGTGCCCAGGGACTCTGGGCATCAGCCAAAGGTGGGCAAACAAGCAAACACAAACCAGCCTTTGTCTTCTAGAAGTCAGAAGCCGCAGCCCTAGCGGGTGAGGAAAAGGGTACAGGATAGGATCGGGACTACGGGGAACAGCAATGCCCCCTCCTCTTCCTCCTGGGAGATGCAGGGCTGGGTGCCTATGTGCCAGGCTCAGGGCGGGCAGGGCGCTCAGGCCCCTCCCCCGGCTCTGCAAGGCAAGCGGAGAGGGACTCAGACTGGCCCCGCCCACCAAAAGCCCCGCCCCGCCCCCATCCCGTGCTGCCAAGCCTCACCGCTCCTTGCTGGGTCTTCCACTTGGTCTTCAGAGCTTCCATCTTTCTGGGGCTCATCCAGAGGTGGTGGGCGCTCCCAGGGCCCCTCCAGCCCCTGGCCACAGGTTGTCTTTTGCCCAGCTGGAGATGGGAAAGGGGATAAAAGCACAGGTTCTGAGTTCCCCTCTGGCTGTCCTGGAGCATGAGCTAGTTCTCTCTGATGGCTGAGGTTAAGCTCTCCGGGGTGTCAAGGCCTAACAGAGAGGCTGGCCTAGGACTGCTCTTCCGATGACTAGCCACGACTTACATAGGCCACTGGAGAAGACAGTGTTGAAGACAGACGTTCGGTAATTACCTTAAATACGGTAATTGACGATCCCTGCCTAGCCTTGTCCTGTGCCATTGCAGGGCACTCAGGAGTGGTGCTGTTTATATTATGGGATGGCTTCTGTAATATCCGGGGGCTTGGTGTTTTAGACAAAGAATTGAATGAAACATGCCAATAGTGAAAGGAAAAGCTAGTTTATTAAATAAAAGCAGAAGTGCACTCAGGAGAGGTAGGAGCAGGCCTGAGTGTAGAGCAAGAGTGGCTCAAAGGCCCTGGCATTTACATTCTTTGAGGTTTTTAACTTTTTAATCTAGGTCATGACGGGTGATCATTGGCTGGGCCCACTGACTGTTCTCATCTCATTGGCTCTATCGAATGTGGCTGGGCCACTGATGGATTGCATTGGCTTTATCAAATGTGACTTTATCAGCTAGACATCCCCTACTATTCTGCCTACATTACCTTGAGAGGGGAATTTTCTACTCTGATTGGGTTTTTCTTTTTTTTCTTAGAGAATTTTTTTTTAAAGTTCTATTTTCTTTTTTAGAATTATTTTATTTAACTTTATTTATTTAAAAATATTTATTTAATTCCATTTGTCATTATTTTAAAAACGATTATTTATTTATTTATACATTTAAATAATAATTTATTTATTAATACATTTTAATTTGACCAGACAGAGACAGAGAGAGAGAGAAAGTGAGAAAGCAAGACACCAAGTCCAGGACTCAAACCGTGGCCAGCCATGTGGTAGTGTGCAGCACCTTAACCATCACGCCACCTGCTGGTCCCATTATTATTATTTTAATTTGACTAGAAAGAGAGAGAGAGAAAGGAAAAGTGAGAAATCAAGTGGCCATGTGGGAATCCAGCACCTTTAAGCATCATACCACCAACTGGCCCCTATTTATTTATTTTTAAGTTGACCAGAGAGGGACAGAATGATTGAGAGAGAGAGGGAAAGTGAGAAAGCAAGCTACCAGGTCTGGGAATCGAACCATGGTCGACAATGTGGGAGTCTAGTGCCCTTAACCACCATGCCAGCCCTGAGAGAGATTTTTGCTATAGGGCACATGCACTTGCCAGAGAGACAGAGATAGAAAGCGAGAACTCATCCCCAAGAGCGGATGGCCACCGTACAGTCCCTTCTCCATTCTCCTCTTGGGATTTTGGGCATGCAAGCACATGTGCTGAACATGAGTTTTTCTCTCTCTCTTTTTTTTTTTTTGGAGAAGTTTTCGCTATAGGGCGCGTGCACTTGCCAGACAGACAGAGAGAGACATAAAGACAGAAAGCGAGAAATCACTTCCTAGGGGGATGGTCACGCCACAATCCCTTCTCCTCCATTCTCCTCTCGGGATCTTGGGCATGCACGCACACGTGCCCAGCGTGAGTTCTAAGCCACCGGGTCCAGGACGCGAACCACGGTTGACTACGTGGGAGTCCAGCGACATAGCCATTACGCTAACTGCTGGTTCCCTCTTTTTTTTTTTTTTTTGGAGAGGTTTTTTTCGCTATAGGGCGCGTGCGCTTGCCAGACAGACAGAGAGAAACATAGAGACAGAAAGCGAGAAATCACTCCCCGGGGAGATGGTCACGCCGCAATCCCTTCTCCTCCATTCTCCTCTCAGGATCTTGGGCATGCACGCACACGTGGCCATTCCCCCTAGGGGGTGATTTCTCACTTTCTGTCTCTCTGTCTCTCTCTGTCTTTCTGGCAAGCGTACGCGCCCTATAGCAAAAAACCTCTTAAAAAAAAAAAAAGAATAAATGAATGAATAAATAAAATTTTAAAAAGGAAGAGAATGTTAAAAACAAAATAAAACAAAACAAAAACACCAGGGTAGACAATTCCCCTCCCAAAGTAACATAGGCAGATTAGTGGGGATGTCTAGCTGATGGAGTCACATTTGATAGAGCCAATGAGATGAGAACAATTGGTGGGCCTAGCCAATGATCAGCCAACACGACCTAGATTAAAAAATCAGAAGCCTCACAAAATGTAACTGCCAGGGCCTTGGAGCCACTGTTCTCTGTCTGCCCCAGCCCGTTCCGGCCCACTGGAGTGCGCTTTTGCTTTTCCTAATAAACTACCTTTTCTTTTTGTTATTGGTGCGTTTCGTTCAATTCTTTGCCCAAAACACCGAGAACCTGGATACCATCACAGAAGCCATCCACAACAGGGTGCTGTATCTCTGTCCCTGTCTCTCACGCATGAGAGGAAGAAACGTTGACAGTTTTGTCATGGGCCCAGGACTCTGCTGCCTTTTCTGCAGGGGCAGTCTGTTCTCCCTTCCTCCCCACCTATCCTCGGGAGGTCTCGGTAGGAGCTGACCCGACTCTTCATCCCGTCCCTATTCCTGGAGGCCAGAGCTGCCTATGGTCCCTATGGCTGGTGCCGTCCCACCAATGACGCAGACAGGAGACACGAGCTGTCTGGTTTGAGTCTGGACACTTCAAGCAGAGGCGGCTGAGTGCTTGCCATTCCCACAAATAATGAAGCAAAGTTTTCATGGGCATTGGGAGGGACGTGGACAGCCTTCCACAGCCAGGTGACGACCGTGGAAGGAGTGCGATCTTTCTGCCTAGAAGTTCTCTGAACCTTGGGACCTTCTGTGGTATTTTCCTCCCAGGCCCCTTGCTTAGGTTTTCAGCCCTTCCCTGGCGGCTCTCTTCCCAGGCAGGTGCAAGGAGCAGATTGGTTCTTGAATCCCAGATTCTCCATCTAGACACTAGAGGGCACCCTCTCACACCATTTTAGGAAGGGAGAAGGGAGTAACAGCCTCAGGGTTCTGGAGGGAGCAAGTCAGCTCAGGCCCCTGGCATCCCAGCGGAGACCACCCCCTAAGTTCAGAAATGCAGGCAGTGGGGGTGTTGGGCTTTCTCAGTCCGCTTTTCCTGGGTCTCCTCACACCCACCCACAGCCTCACTGCCATAAGAAGGAAGTCCTTTTTTGGATCTAATCTCAAACCGCAGGTGGCCTTGCCTCCATTCTTTTAGAAGAGAGGAATTATTGGGACCAGCAGTTGTCATAATGGCTATGTTGCTGGACTCCCACGTAGTCGATAGCAGTTTGAGTCCTGGACCCGGTGGCTTAAACTCACGCCGGGCGCGTGTGCGTGCGTGCCCAAGATCCCGAGAGAATGGAGAAGAAGGGATTGTGGCGTGGCCATCCCCCCCAGGGGGTGATTCCTCGCTTTCTGTCTCTCTGTCTCTCTCTGTCTTTCTGGCGAGCACATGTGCCCTATAGCAAAAACCTCTCAAAAAAGAATTATCAGGGAAAACATGATTGGGAGACCTAGCCAGGGTGGAGGAGGCCTGGGTCTCAGGGAAAGCTGAGTGAGAGGCCTTCTGGCGGGAGAGGGGATGTCACTGTAGTTTCAGGTGTGAGGAGGTGTCCCAGGACTCACACCTAACCCCACCCGCATCACAGTCCCCGCAGCTTACCAAACTTCAGGACTTCAGCCTGGCTGTCCTCCTCTTCCTCCTCTTCGTCATCGTCCTCCTCCTCCTCTTCGTCCTCCTCCCTCGGGTAGCCCAGCTCTCGCAGCTCCCCCAGCTCATCCTCCTCCTCCGAGGCCTGGTTCTCGCCCAGGTTGCTGATGGACTGCAGGTGAGACTCGGCGATGCGTTGCACAGCTGCTCCAGGGACGGGAAGCCCAGGGTCAGCCAGGCCCCAGAAGCAGCCATGGATCTGGGGGTGGCGCGTGGCCCGGTCCTTAGCCTCCTTCCCGTGAGACTGGGGCAGAGATAACCCCCTCAGCAACCCAAGTTCAAAGGTCAAAGGCTGCAGGCAGCCTCCTGAGGGCCAGGCCAGGACAGAAGCAGGACGAGGTAGACGTGATCGTGTTTGGCTCCTAAGCTGTCCCAAGATGCTGGCCCCCTGGAGGCTGGCACCAGGAAGCGCCCCCCACACCATAGGGCGCCAGGCTGGGCAAGACCAGGCGGGCACAACAGCAGCTTAACATTCCCTGGCCGCCGGCGAGTCCTGGAGACTGTCTCCCAGCTCCCACCTCGGGCAGAAGGCAGTGGGCCAGGGCCTGGAGATTTGCCCCTTTCCATTTCTGGGAGCGTGCCCAGCCTGCACGGGCTCACTGCTCACCTCCATCCTGTCCCCATGCGGTGCGCAGTCCCAATCCCCACCCTGCCCGGTCACAGCTGTCAGCCCACATCCCTGCCCCAGGCTCCAAGGGAATGGAAACAATTCTGAGGTGGAGGACAGGACAGTCTACAGCCACAGAAGCGCGTGCCTGGGTTTGCGGCGTGCTCAGATGCAGCCCCCACAATCTTGACCCACATCCCCAAGCTCCCAGCTCCCTCTGCGGTGACCTAGAATGCAGCAACACCCCCCCCCCCCCCAAAGCTCTGCTTGGGTAGGGCCTAGGAAGGAACGGGAACAGTGTGGGCAGTTGGAGAGAAGTTTCCAAAAGATGGAAAGGAGCAGGGGCTTGGAAGAAAGGCCAGGGCTGGGGACTGGGGGACTGGCAGGGGTGGAAGGGCCCCTCAGGAGGAAAGGCTGTGGCAGTCAGCAGGGGACAGGGGCTGCTGGGGCCCGACAGCACTTGGGGCAGAGTTCACAGCACCCTCCCCAAGATGCTGGTGAGCTGGGGTCAGTTCTGCAGCTCCTTCTCGGGCACGGCCCCTCCCCTCAGAAAGCCCAGGGGGTAGATCCAGGCTGGAAACCTCCAGCGCAGCTAGCAGGGCACAGGCTTCTGCCAACACCAGGACAGGCACAGAGGGCGCTTTGTGTGGGCCCACTGCCCCGCCCTGCCCAGCTCCCAGCCGGTGCCTCCTGCTGGCTCTGGGCAGGCTACCCAGGCAATAAAAGTGCAATAAATTGCCCTGCCCTGGCCTTGGGGACACAGCAGAGTTTCACCCTGAGTCAAGTCTGAGTGCTCCAGCCTTGGAGCCCCCCCCCACACCACCGGCCGAGACTCAGCACTGTCCATCTTCCTCGAGGGCCTGGATCCCTCCCGGCAGCCCTCCAACCCTGCCACGCACTTCCCCTTGCCCAGAAAGGAGCCAAAGCCTGAGAAATAGCGCCCTTCTGGTACAGAGTCCCTGAGGGTTACAGAGTGGTCACAGAGGAGAGAAGGTGGCAGCTTGGGCAGCGTCCTCTCTCTAGCTGCGAAAGAAAAGTCTCGTTCTGGGGACCAGCAGTTGGCGTAATGGCTATGTCGCTGGACTCCCATGTAGTCGACTGCAGTTCAAGTCCCGGACCCGGTGGTTTAAACTCATGCCAGGTGCATGTGCGTGCGTGCCCAAGATCCTGAGAGGAGAATGGAGGAGAAGGGATTGCAGCATGGCCATCCCCCCATGGGGTGATTTTTCGCTTTCTGTCTCTCTGTCTCTTTCTGGTAAGCTCACGTGCCGTATAGCAAAAACCTCTAAAATAAAAAGAGAGGGAAAAAAAAAAAGAAAGAAAAGTCTAGTTCTGAACCACAGTGACCACAGGTGTACTGGGCTGGGCACCGGGCACCTCCCGCATGCCTGACAAGGGCCCTCTGGGGGGCTCTCCCTCGTCTGCCAGGCTTGTCCTTCTTGGTCTGTTTCCACCTCTGGGGACCTGACTCCCCACCCAAGTCTTCCTTTTCAAGTTCCAAGGTTCTAGGACAGCCCCGGGCCACCACCCCTCTCCTGACCTCTTCCTACTTCCCTGCCTCTCCCCACTGAGACTCTCCCCAGAGAGCTCCAAGGGGTGGGGACACATGTGGAGCCACACAGGGTGCCTAGGAAGCTCCTCAGCCCTAACCCGCACTCCAGCCCACAGCTTCCCCAAGGGCAGATCAAGAGCCCAGGGGACAGTCCCCTCACATCCATCCAGACTCTCCCAGCCCAGGGGGCAAGGGCAGGGGGCATTTCTATTCCTGAGAAAATGCGGCCTCCTCCCTCATGCTTGCTTTGGGCTGCTTCCCACGCCCCTACAGGTGGGGACGTCCTTCCAGGTGCCGGACTGCACTGCCTGCTAGCTGCAGCTCTGTCACTTCACTTTCCTGTCCTAGGGACAAGTAAGAATTCCACCCTCTCTCCTCTCCTCCCAGCCTCCCCTCTGCTCCCAGCCCTGGCAGGCAGGCTGACAGGTGCACCTGTTGACCTTGGCTGTGGTTGGGAACTTATTAAACCCACCCCAGAGAGAGCTCTCAGCACACCCTTCCGGCTCCCCCTCCGTGGGAGGAGGGGGCAGGCCAGGCAGGAAGAGCCTCAGGCAGGAGTTGAGGTGGGGGTGGGCAGGCATGCAGGGCTTATTAGGAAGTCTCTCTGCACTCGCCCCAACCTGCACCCCCTTCTCATTCAGGTATCGCTCACACAACAACACAGCACCCCGGCTGGAAATCAAGTCTCCAGGCTGGCCCTGGGCCCTGACCCCTGCAATGCACACCTCCTCCGTCTGCACACCCCCTTCCCCGTTCCTGGGGTGTCCTTCCCTTCCTGTTCCACCACTCAGATCCCTCAAATCCAGGCTTACCCCGCTTCTCTGTGAACTATGCAGACCCTCCCAGACTAAGGGTCCCAGGAAGGCAGGCACCCAGTCTCGCTGGCTGTATTTGGCCCGTGAAGCCGGCATAATCTAGACGTTCAGTCAGGGTGTGTTAAGGAATGACTTGCCTGTTAATACAGGAGGGAAAGGCAGGGGAGCTGGTAGTGGTACAGCAATGATGCACAGCACGAAAGGTCCTGGGTTCATGCCCTGGGACCACCCTGAGCATGCTGAGCACTCTGGGCACACAGACCACAATTAGACCCATGAGGCCGCAGGCAGAATGCAGCATGAGGACTCTGGTGGGGGGGGGGGGGGGGGTCTCTCTCTTTCTCTCTCTCAGAAGAAATGAGTAAATAAACTTTTCTTTTAAAGAATTATTTTATCTAACTGTATTTCTTTCTTTACTTATTTTAATTTGATCAGAGAGGGATAGAGCAAGACAGACAGAGAGAGGAAGCAGGTCTCCAGATCCGGGACTTGAACTACAATCGACCATGTAGGAGTCCAGCGCCCTTAACCACCACGCTACCTGCCAGCCCCAATAAACTTTTTAAAATAGTATCAAAGGGCCAGCAGGTGGCATGGTGGTTGGGACGCTGGACTCCCACATGGCCAACTGAAGTTCAAGTCCCAGGCCTGGTGGCTTTTCACTCTGTCTCTCTGGTGAGTGCATGTGCTCTTAGCAAATGTTAAAAATAATAATAAATAAAATTAAATCATTATTTAAAAAATTATTTTAAAAAAAGGGGGAAGCAAAAAAAAAAAAAAAGGAGTCCAGTGTGCAGCTCTGTACAAATGGGAGGAGAGGAGAGCAGGGTGGGTGCAGCCCACAGGGAAGGCATGCATCCTGCAATGAGTGGAGGGTGGGAGGCAGTCTTGTTCAGGCTTGCAAGAGGAGATGCAGGCCAAGGCTCTTTCAGGTGATGCCTGCTTGGTATTTTAGGCCAGCCATCACTTCCTTCAACCCCAGTACTGATTTTTTGTTTTTCTTTTTTTGGAGAGGTTTTTGCTATAGGGCATGTGTGCTCGCCAGAAAGACAGAGAGAGACAGAGAGACAGAAAGTGAGAAATCACCCCCCAGGGGGGATGGCCATGCCGCAATCCCTTCTCCTCCATTCTCCTCTTGGGATTTTGGGCACGCACGCACATGCACCTGGTGTGTTTTAAGCTGCCAGGTCCAAGACTACGTGGGAGTCGTGACATAACCACTACAGTATCTGCTGGTCCCATGGGCTGCTTGTTTTTTGTTTTGTTTTGTTTTGTTTTGTTTTGTTTTGTTTTGTTTTGTTTTAATAACTATTTTATTTAACTTTTTATTTATTTATTTATTTTTGATTTGACCAGAGAGGAACAGAGTGAGAAAGAGAGAGAAAGCAGGAGAGCAAGCCGCCAGGTCCAGGGCTTGAACCGCAGTCGACCATGTGGGAATCCAGTGCCCCTAACTCTCATGCCACCTGCTGGTCCCAGGCTGCTTATTTTTTTGTAAGACCAGTTTAAGAAAGAATTGGTCTCTAAATCGGAGTTTTGGTGAGAGAAAGCGTCCCTCTCTACAGACAAGACCTGACATCTCACCCCCCCGCCCCCAGGGTTAGCTCAGTTCCAGGGATCAGGGACATCCAGAGGACGGGCAGGGGCAGTACCTTTCAACGAGGGTGGCGTGTAGGCACAGGGGTTGGGTCTCTTCGACTTGATGTGGTGCCCCTCTCCTGCAGCTCTCTGCGGTGGGAGTGCCGGGTTAAATGAGGTCACCTTTCCTCCACTCCACCCACCTCTAGCAACCCAGGTAGACTGTCTCAGGTAGACTGGTCTCGCCTCTTCCGAGGGGTTCTGCACCCGGCTGGGCGGGACCCCATAAGCCTGGCTTGACTCATGGAGGAATCCGAGGTCCTAGAGACCCCACCTACATCAGCAGAGGAAAGACAAGCGCCCTGGAGGATCCGCTGGTGGCACCCAGACCTCCGGCACTCTGGGGGGGTTGCCGACTGATATGCTAATATGTCCTCCTGGGTGGCGCCAAGGTGGGCTGGTTGGCACTGAAAGCACCATCCACCTCACCCCTGAGGGCCCAGGCATCCTTTCTTCCGCTGCCCAGGACACTCACCTGGTGCGGGGAAGCCTCCTCTTCTGAGCCAGGCCACCAAGCCAAACAGGAGAGAGGAGGGAGAGAGAAGGATTTGGTTACTTTGGCCAAGGACTCCGCCTCCGGGGTAAGGGAAAGTGCCCCTTCCTCTGATGTTGGAGGTGCTGTGTCAGTGAATGCACCCCACAGAGCTGGGCTCCCAGCACTACCTTCGCCTGTCTCCTACTTGTGGGCCTCTGGCAGGTGAGCACCAGAGCTGGGGGACACACGGAGGAGGGTGGCAGGGAAAGGTCCCTACCTGGTGAGGAGTGCTCCGAGAGCCGGAACAGCATGGCAGGGGTTGGTCTCCTGCGCCGGATCTAAGGAGATGGAGGAAGAGGTGGCAGGGGACAGGATAGCCACCTGCAGCCTGTCCCCACCCTCACCCCAGGCAGCAGGGAACAATGGTGCTTTGGAGTCCCCAAGGAGCCTTTGAATCAAAGACTGTCAGTGCTGAAAGGAACTACAGCTCAGTCAACCCCCACATCTTCCAAAGGTGAAAACCTGGGCTCAGAGACGTTCAGCAATGTCTTAAGGCCACACAGCACGCTGAGACCAAGGGACAAGAGAAACCCCAGCCCAGGCCCGGCCCACTCCCCGGCTGCGCCAGGCCACCTCCCTTGTCCACCTTCTCTCACCCAGGCCCTGCCTCTCCCCGGCTTCAGAAAACAGACCTTGAGAGCCAAAGCTGGCTCTGGTTCCAGCTGCCAGGGCTGGGCCCTCGGGGAGGATGCCCCATGGGCCATAGCACACACGTGGCCCTGCCCACCTAAGGTCAGCTCAAGGGCTCCAGAGAAACCAGAGCCTACTGCAGAGCGAGGCTGAGCAGGACACTGCAGGCACCCCCAACCTCACTCTCAGGCTCAGGTGTGAGCCCGAGCCCCTGACCCAAAGGAGCCTGGGGTGCCGCTGGGGGCTTGGGTCTGGCTCCTTCTGCCAGTCTCTTCAGACAGGAGAACTCTTCACCCAGGCCTTGCAAAAACCGGAAAGTTGTCCTCCCGGTGCCAGGAGCCAAGCCATACTGTGAGGGGTGGGGGGCATCGAGCAGTCCCAGCCACTGCCCCCCACCCCCACGGCCTGGCAATCAGACCAGCTGTCAGTTAATTAGGTCCCCTTTGAGCTCCAGGGAAACGCGCAAGGAGAACCGGGTAAGTTAGGCTGAAGTTAGGCAGAAACCGCCACGCCACCTCCCCTGCCGAGTTGTCCACACTGACCTCCAGACCAAAAGAGTTCAGGTCTGGGCCTCAAGACCTCCCGCATTCTCATTGCTCACTTGGGAGCCATTGGGGGTCGGCAGAGTTTCAGCAACAAGTGACCCCCCCACGTTGTGGAAGGCAGAGCCATCTGACCCCCTCACGTTGGAGGCCTTCCAGCCCCCAGGAAGCCACCCCAGATAACCAGCAGTCTATGGGGAGGTCTGGCTTCTGTGAGGACCACTCGCCTCCTCTTCCTTGGGGTTGGCCTCTAGGGTCTGACAAAGAGGGATGTCAGGCACGGTTCTGGCCACCCCAGCCCAGGCAAGCAGGTGGACTAGAGTGGGCTGGGCAGTGGGGAGGCCGAGTGGAGGCCTCGAACCTCTGGGCTACTGTGGCAATGCACGAGGTTTCTCAGGTCTGACCAGCTCTGGGGCTGGACCTGGGCGCAGTGGTCCCAGCGGCAGCCTAGGAAAAGGGACCGGCCTAGGGGGTGCTGTGTGGGGTCCACAGGGTCGACAGTCCCGGGACCCGCCCGCCCCGACGCTCACTCTGACCAGAATTAGGGCCGAGGCCCCGGGGGAAAAAGTTACACGAGTCCCGGCGAACTTCACGGCCGCCCCGCGCCCTCGCCTGGGCCGCGGCCGGGCTGCTCCCCTGCCGCCCGCACCCCCTGGCCTGGCCGCCCCGGCTGCGCCCCGAGCGCAGCGCCGTCTGGGGGTGTGGGCTGGGGCTCGGCGGGGGATGGGGCGCGGCCCCCTTACCATCTCCACTTGGCGGGGGTCGAGCTGGCTGGGGGGCGCGGGTACCGAGAACTGGATCTTCTTGCGGTCCTTGGGGTCCATGGCGGGGAGCCGGGGGCGCCACTCGGGGTCTCGGGCTGCGGTCCCGGCTCGGCTCCCCCGCGCTGCTCAGGGCGCGGCGGCGAGCGGGCTGAGTGTGGCAGGAGGAGGAGGAGGAGGGCTGTTCACGCTCGGATAAAAATACCGCGCGGCGCGGGGAGGGCGCGGGAGGAGGGTCGGCGCCCGGGCTCGCCTGCTGGGCCTGCTCGGCGCCCCCCGGCTCGCCCGCCGCGCTCCCGCCGCTCGCGCCGAGCCTCGGTCCCCTCGCGCCTCCGCCCTCGGGCTCCGGCTCGCGTCTCTGTCTCTCTCCCACCTGCCCTCGCTGTCAGCGAGCGTCTCTGCGTGTCTCTCTCCGTTTCTCTCTGCCTCTCTCGCCTCCTCTATCTCTCGCCCTGCGTGTCTCTGTCTCTGCTGGCTCACCCCTCTGGTCCTAACCCTGGGGTCCCCACGCGGTTCCCTCCGCCTGGGACTGGCGCCCGTGTGCTCGGAGGGAGGGCTTAGGAGAAAGTGGCCAATGAGCGCCGAGAATCGGGTCCTCCCGGGGCCAGGAGGAGGGCGGGGAGCGTGCTGCGAGTGAACCCGGGCGGGGGTGCGGGGAATCGGGCTGGGGGCCCCCTGCCGTCTCCCCAGAACTTGAAGCTGCATTATTGATGGAGTCCAGCGGAGAGGATAAGGGGGAGGAGGGCAGCGGGGAGACCAGTGCAGCTTTAACCACTTCCCCGCCCTGTGCCCGGAGTCTGCGGAGCCCTGTGAGGTCCCAGAGCGAGTACCACATGTCACGCTGTGAATGGGGGTGTCCTAGAAAGCGAGCGCGTGTGAACGAGTTGTGTGTGGGAGGACACGTGTCCGTCACCAAGGCAGGGGGGACGTGCAAGGAGTGCCAGGACCCTGTGGTGCCTCTAGCTAGGAGTGTGTGTGTGTGTGTGTGGGGGGGGGGGGGGTCGGCGGCGTGTGCAGTGCGAGTCTATGTGAGTAAGTGTGTCAGAGTGTCAAAGATGCGGTGTGAGTGGCAGGGTGTGGGAGGACTGCGTGTGTTCGGGGGAGGGTGTGGGTGTGGGGGAGGATGTCAGAGGCTGTCAAGGTGATGGGCAGGCGTGTGCCAGCTTGCAGGGGGTGGGGGGACTGTTCCCAGAGCTCCAGCCTGTGCAGCAGAGGGGGTCTGAGGTGGTAAATGTGTGAGCACTCCTGGGGAGAGGGGGGGTTCACGTGTCTCTCTTGCCTTTTCTCCCCAGATCTAATGGCTTAAGGGGGGGGGGGACAGAACCAGCCCAGCGGGACAGAATTGGGGGTGTTTGGGGGCGGCCTGCACCAGCGCACGTGCCACCACGTGTGTGCGTGTGGTGCGTTCAGGAACAGCGCTGGGGAGAGAGGTGTGTGCTGTTTCTGAGGTGTGAGCCTTTTTCTCCCTGCAGAGGTGTGTGTGTGTGTCTGGGAGGGGAAGGGGAGGACGGGCCCTGTGGGCTGGAATGTCCCTATCTGTCTGTCTGGGCCCTGGGTGTCTGCAGGAGCGGTCGTGTCCCTCCCAGGGCTCTGCACGAGGGTCTCAATGCCTCTCTGTAGCACAGAGGGTGCTGTGTGGATGTGTACACATGTGTGTGTTTCCTGGGGCTCTGTTTGTGCTGGCCGACTTCCCTCCTGGTCACTCTCAGATCTGGAACAGCCAGAGATCTCCCTCCCCCCAACAGCTCCAGCAACTTTTCCACTCCCAGCCTAGGCATGCTGGCTTCTTGGCAGAACAAGAGGCCAGAGGAGTCTTATGGAAGTGGGGTCAGGGCACGGTGTCTGCTCCCGAAGTACTGCACACTCTGGGGGTGAGGGAGAAAGAGGCAGGACTGGCAGAGCTGGGCTCATGGGAGGGGGTGTCCCGGCCACTTTGCTCCACACCCCACCCCAGGGCTGGCTTGAGTCCCCATGTGTTTGTTGACTTATATACTTTCCGGGAAGCAGCCGGATGCCAGGTTGCTGGCCCAGGGGCGTGGGCATCTTTGGCAGCCCCTGGCTTGAACCAGAAGCCTCTTACAGATGGAGTGTGGTGGGGAGTGGCAAAGACCAGTTTGGCAGTGCCTGGGAGGGTAAATAAGGAGGCCCTGGGAGGAAGAAGGGCACAGAGAGGGCACGGCCCAGCAGCAACCTCAACAGCCTGGCGGATGTAGGGGTGAGGGGCCTGCGGCTTCCAGTGCTGAGGACAGGGGCAGGATGGTGGGGTGGGATGAAGGGGTGAGGAGGACAACCAGGTGGGTGCGGCGAGGACAGGGAGAAGGTGGCATCACCACCAGTTGCACCTCAGAGCCCCTGGGACCTGAAGAGGCCTTGAGGGACATGGTGGCCGAGCCTGCTGGACCAGGGAGGCCCTGTTTGCAGAGCCTCTGCTCACAGTCTTGAAGCTCTCGGGGACCCTGGATGGGGAGAAATCCTGAGTCCAGACTGGGGCGGCTGGGATGGGAGTGGACAGCAAGAGTCTTCCCTCTCCACTAGGCCTGGAAGAGGGGCCTCTGCCCAGGCACCCCCAGCCCTGGCTGCTGAACCCCGGGACCAAGAGGGGTAGGGAAGACTGGCTGGCAAAGGTGCAGACTCAGGGACAGAGACAAGAGGTGCGAGAGGGAGGGCGGAAGGCGAGAAAGCGAAGAGACGGAAAACACAGTGCGAGATAGAGAGACAAAGGGAGGCAGAGAGGGGAAGAGGAAACCTCACCATGGAAGGAGGCAGGAGACAGAGATGGAGAGAGATTAAAAATAGCTCCGCATTAAGATAATTGCAGCTCGCAGCTCTGCCCTCCGCTAGGAATTAAAGGAGGTTTTATTACTTTGATTTTTCTCTCCTGGATCCTACGCGACTTCTCAAGAACTTGGGGAAAAGTTTTTCAGGTGGGCGGCCAGGTGGCGGGGGCTGCGTGGGCGACAGAGGAGGAAGGGAAAGGGATTTCTGGGAGCTGGGGGAGGGATGAGCAGGGGCTCACTGTGAGGACAGAGGAGCCCAGCGGGGACTGGAGGCACGTGTCATCCCCCACCACCACGGTTCAGAAGAGACCAGGGTCGCCTCCATTCCCTCCCATTTAGAATTAATCATATGTAAATGAGATGTAAAAATAATATGCCACTCCTCGGTTATTATTCTTGAGTTAGAAGCACAGGCAGTTGAGTCCAAGGAGCAAATTCAAGACCTTGTTTGACTTAGCTCCAATCGAACTGTGGATCTTTCTGCTTGGACTGACAGAAAGTTTATGGCAGGGTGTCTATTAGCGCGTCCCAGGTCTGAGCACAATTTTGAGGCGGGCTTCACACCGGTAATCATTGCCTGCCCGGCGCAGAAGCTCTACGTCCGCTTTCTTGGGAGGTGAATTTGGGAGGGCGGAGTAACGCTGGTAGCCTTTTTCGGAGAGGCAGGGAGAGCGGACAATCGGTTATCCTCTCCTTCCCCCCAAGCAAGATGGAGCAGAACAGAAACCGGGTCCTTCGTCCGCCCGGGTAGGAATTTCGGATCTGTAGCTTACTATGTGAAATTGGACAAACTTCCTAGCTTCCCCGTGCCTCGGTTTCCTTACAAAGCCCGCCTCACATGACGGCTGTGACGGTTCAGTAGGGCAGAATTTAGAAAAGCCTCCAGCCCGCGACCGGACTCGCGCCAGTCTTCATTCAGCAAAGCTTCCAGCAGTCCTGGAGCTCTAGCACTGCAGTTCCAAAAAGGGCCAGCAGGTGGCGGAGTCGGCCAGGGTTTGGGCAGCTGCGGGGCTGGCGCCGGGGGGCTGTAGCTGAGCGTCATACCCCTGATTCGCATCACGGAGCTGAGCGGGAACTGGCCGGAATAGCATGAGGCAGCTGGAAGGGGCCCCCTAGAAGTCCTGGGAAGCAGCTTTAGAGGAGCCAGGGAGCGCTAGCTGGGCACACTGGGACATCTTTCCCTGCCCCTAGGAAAAGATGTACAGGCAGTGGAGGAATTCCAAGGCCCATTTGGAGGGAAACTCATGGACACAGAGTAGAGGGCAAGGGCAGCCTCAGCTGGGACAATGGTGGCACTAGGAGAGGTGGGCAATCATCTGAGATACTCATTTACAAATGCGTTCGTTCATCTGTCCATTACCCATACCTTTACCCATTCAGTAAGTTCACATTGGGTGATCAGATGTTTTTCAAAACCAACTACATTGAAGGACCGGCAGATGGCGTAATGGTTACGTCGCTGGACTCCTACCGAGTCGACTGAGGTTCCAGTCCCAGACCTGGTGGCTTAAAACTCACACCAGGCACATGCATGCCCAAAATCCCCAGAGGAGAGAGGAAGAGAAGGGATTGAGCATGACCACCCCACCAGGGGTGATTTCTCACTTTCTGTCTCTCTGTCTCTCTCTGGTGATGCCCTATAGCAAAATCTCTCTTAAAAACAAATCAACATATTGAATTACAGTTTACATTCAACAAAATGTGCCAACTTAGGGGAACCAGCAGGTGATGTGGTGATTAAGGTGTTGGACACTCTCACATGGTTGACCATGGTTCGAGTCCTGAACCTGGCAGCTTGCTTTCTCACTTTCCCTCTCTCTCTGTGTGTGTTTCTCTCTGGTCAAATTAAAGTGAATGAATAAACAAAATTAAATAAATAATTTTTTTAAGTGCCAACTTAAATATACACTTTGGACCCAACCAGGTGGCATGGTGGGTAAGGCAGCTGGATCTCACAAGGCCAACTGAGTGGTTCAAGTCCTAAACCCAGCAGCTTGAAAATCATGCTGGCCACATGCACATGTGTGCATGCTCAAAATCTGGAGAGTAGAATGGGGGAGAAGGGATAGCATGGCCAACCTCCCCGAGGGGGTCATTTCTCGCTTTCTCTTTCTCTCTCTCTTGCTTTATGGGGAACACATGCTCCCCTATAGCAAAAACTAAAAAAAAAAAAAAAAAAAAAAAAAAAAAAACACCTCAATGAGTTTTTCAAATTTTTATATAGGAGCTGGCTCCATGGCTGGTGGTTTGGCTGATCCCGTATGGCAGACTGCACAGTTCCAGTAGCAGATCCGGTGACTTGAGGACATGCAGGCACATGCATGTGTGTGCCCCAAATTCTAAAAGGATGGAAAATGGATTGTATCACTCGTAGGTGCTTTCCCCCTACGGAGAATGGTGACAATGTGATCCCTCCTCTCTCTTTCTCTCTCCTTTCTCTCAGGATTTTAGAGCATGCACACAAGCCTGCCATCTCTCAAGCAGCTGGGTCTGGGACATGAACCATGCAGTTGGCCATTTGGGATCCAGCTGCTTTAACTACCAAGCCACAGAACTGACCACAGCATCTCTCTTTACGTTATCAGCTGCCTGCCATGGTGCCCAGTGTACAGTAAGCACTACACACTGGCAAGGAGGGACTGAAAAATGAGTGAATGGATGAATACCTAAGTCATGACAGTTTGTAACGGGTGCATTTACTCAGAGCTGGGCACTGGGTGAGGCCCTGTATCTGCTTGATCTCATTTGATCCTTACTGGTATCATTGCATTTTACAGATAAGCAGGTGAAGTTCAGAGAGATTCAGCAGCTTTTGCCCAGAGTCCGGGGCAAACGCAGCCTAACTCCAGAACTCTCACCCTTTACTGATGCCTTTAGCATGTTCAGGATGGACCAGTGGAAGTTCCCTGGCTTGCAGTGTAGTGGGCTTATCACTTGCTCAGCCGTGGACGGGTTTGATCTCGTCCTGCCCAATTTGGAAGGATCCCGGGAGAAGCAGAAATCGATGTGGTGAGGCTGCCCCCCGGTGGCAGGAACTAGTACAGCAGTATCCGTGCCCTCTGGCGCCCCCCGGTGGACGCTGGGGTGTTGCTGCGACGAGAGCAAGCCGCAGCCCACAGCGGGGGCAGCCCCAGCCCCCGGCACCTGGAGACCCCCTGCTCTGGCCACTGCCTGGTGCCCCCCGAGGTGCCAGCTGAGGCTGCCCCTGAAGAATGCCAGCTGCCGGAGCTCGCCGCCTCCCACTCCCTCCACCAGCCTCACACACTCCAATCCCGGTCCAGTCGGCTGCTTCCATTCCCTGAAGAAGAGGCCCTAAAGTTAAAACAGCTGTTAATTTATAAACCAATTTTTCCGTGACTGCTTAATAAATCGCCAGCAGCTGCTCTGCCCCCTCCTCCTGCCCAGGCACCCGGCCCCGGGGGCTGCACGGAGAAGCTCAGAGCCGCCAGCCTGCCCCTCCAGCCTCCTCCCTCGACCCCACACCCCCATCTTGCCCCCATTCTGGAAACCGGGGTGTGGGGGAAGCCTGATGAGCCGGCTTCTCTGGTCCTCAGCGGGGTGCTGAAATGAGGGCTGCAGCCCAAACGCCCAAGCCCCACCCCACTCCCCACCTGGAAGGAGAGTGTCAACGTTACCCTAGCTCTGGGGAGATGAGGGCGTCAGGTTCCCTGGGGAGGTTCCCCTGAGCCTCTGGGGGGGTGAAGGGACCCTGGGGTGGGCCCAGGGCTCATCACTGAGAACAGAGGAATCTCGGTTTTCTACATCGGGGTGGTCCCCCTGACAGATGCTAACTGGTTCCCGACTCTGCTGTTCCCTCTAGGGTGGGCAGGGAGGGCCAAGAGATGCTGGGAAACGTCCCCTCCCGGGAGAGGGCCGCACACCCAGCCTCAGGACAACGGAGAGGAGGGCTCTGGGCCTCCCGGCATTCAGGCTGCCTGGGAGGGCAGCGCGGAAATCCACGCAGCGCGGAGCGGGGCCCTGAGCGCAGGCCAGACGTGCCTTCTCCATGCCGCACCTTTAGAAGGCACCGGGTAGGCCTGCTGCCCTGCTGATCTCTGACTCCACCGGGCAAGGGGCCAATCTGGCTGTGCCCTTAGAGCCCTAAGCTCAGTAGGAAAGCGGGAACAGGGTAGGCCAGCAAGCGTTGTGGTGGTTAAGCACTGGGTTCCCACCTGGGTGACCACAGTTCAAGTCCTGGACCTGGTGGCTTGGAAATCGCGCTGGGCACGTGTGTAAGCGTGCCCAAAATCCTAAGAGGAGAATGGAGAAGGGATTGCAGCATGGCCATCCTCTGGAGGTGGTGTGTGTGTGTGTGTGTGTGTGTGCGCGCACGCACGCGTATTTCTCACTCTCTCTCTGTCCCTCTCCAGTGAGGGCAAGTGCCCTATGGCAAAAAAAAAAAAAAATAAAATAAAGAGGGCCAGCAGGTGGTGAGGTGATTAGGATGCTGGACTCCTACATAGCCAACCATGGCTCAAGTTCTGAATCTGGCGGCTTGCTTTCTCACTTTCCCTCTTTCTCTGTCTCTTTTTGGTGAGTACGTGTGTCCCGTAGTAAATGGAAAAAATAATAATAAAAAATAATTTGGGGGGGAACCAGCACATGACATAATTGTTATGTCGTTGGACTCTCACATGGCTGACATCGGTTCGAGTCTTGGACCTGACAGCTTCAAACTCACGCCAGGAGCATATGCATGTGAGCCCAGAATCCAGAGAGGAGAATGGAGAAGGGATTGCGGTGTGGCCATTTGCCCCTGTATGTGTGTGTGTGTGTGTGTGTGTGTGTGTGTGAGATTTCTCCCATTCTGTCTGTCTCTGTCTTTCCAATGAGTGCACGCACCCTATAGCAAAAATCTCTCAAATAATAATAATAATACTTTTTTTTTAGAGGTTTTTGCCTTAGGGCATGTGTGCTCTCCAGAGAGAGGAGAGACAGAGATAGTGAAAGGGAAAGTAAAAAATGACCCTCCAGGGACCAGCAGTTAGCATAATGGCTATGTCGCTGGACTCCCACGTAGTCGACCGCGGTTTGAGTCCCGGACCCGGCGGCTTAAACTCACGCCAGGCACGTGTGCGTGCGTGCCCAAGATCCCGAGAGGAGAATGGAGGAGAAGGGATTGCGGCGTGGCCATCCCCCCTGGGGGGTGATTTCCTGCTTTCTATCTCTCTGTCTCTCTCTGTCTGTCTGGCGAGCACACGCGCCCTGTAGCAAAAACCTCTCCAAAAGAAAAAAGGAAAAAAAAAAAAAAAAATGACCCTCCATGGAGAATGGTCATGCTGAAATCCCTTTTCTTCCCTTTTCCTCCCAGAATCTTGGTCGCACACGCACACATGCCTGGCATGAGTTTCAAGCCACCAGGTCCAGGACTCAAACTGTAGGTGGCCATGCGGGAGTCTAGCGACATAACAGCTACATCATCTGCTGACCCCAATAAATAAATTTTTTTAAAGAATTATTTATTTTGGGGGGCTGGCAGGTGGCATGGTAGATAAGGATGCTGGACTCCCACATGGCCAACCAGGTTTTGAGTCCCAGACCTGGTGGCTTTCTTTCTTTCTTTCTTTCTTTTTTAATTTAGTTTAATTTTATTCATTCATTTTAATTTGACCAGAGAGAGACACAGAGAGAGAAAGAGAGAGAGGGAAAGTGAGAAAGCAAGCCACCAGGTCTAGGACCCAAACCGTGGTTGGCCATGTGGGAGTGACCAGCGCCTTAACAACCAGGCCACCTGCTGGTCCCTCTTTTTTTTTTTTTAATAATTTATTTAATTGTATTTATTTGTTCATTTATTTTAATTTGACCAGAGAGAAAGAGAGAGAGAGAGAAAGTGAGAAAGCAAGCCACCTGGTCCAGGACTTGAATCATGGTTGGCCATGTGGGAGTGTCCAAAGCCTTAACCACCACACCACCTGCTGGTCCCTGGTGGCTTGCTTTCTCACTCTCTCTTTCAATCTGTCCCTCTTTGGTCAAATTAAAATAAATAAATAAGAATTTTAAATTTTATTTATTGTCATTATTACTCAGTTTGACCAGAGAGAGACAGAGACAGAGAAAGTAAGTCACCAGGTCTGGGCCTTGAACTGTGTTTAGCCATGTGGGAGTCCAGTGCCCAACCACCACATCACCTGCCAGCTCCAATAATTCTTTAAAATAAAAAAGTGAGGGGACCAGCAGATGGTGTAATGGTTATGTCACTGGACTCCCATGCAGTCAACCACAGTTCGAGTCCCAGACTTCGTGACTTGACACTCACGCCAAGCACGTGTGCGTGCATGACCAATTTCCCAAGAGGTGAATGGAGGAGAAGGGATTGCAGCATGGCCATTCCCCCAGGGAGGATGATATCTCGCTTTCTGTCTCTCTGTCTCTCCAGTGAGCACACATGCCCTATAGCAAAAATTTCTCTCAAAAAAAAATTTAAAAAGTGGGAGCAGGGAGGTGAAACACACAGGTTCAGGAGTTCAAATCCTGCTTCTACCACTTACTGCCTGTGTGACTTTGGGCAAGTCACGTAACCTCTCTCCTTCCTCAATGTCTTCATTTATAAAATGGGATAAGAGTAATAGAATGGGTGTGAAGACTTCCCAAGTTGATGCAGATAAGCATACAGTTTTAAAAAAGCAGCCCAGGGGACCAGCAGTTAGCGTAATGGCTGTGTCGCTGGACTCCCATGTAGTCGACAGCAATTTGCGTCCCAGACCTGGTGGCTTAAACTCACACCGGGTGCGTGTGCGTGCGTGCCCAAGATCCCGAGAGGAGAATGGAGGAGAAGGGATTGCAGCGTGACCATCCCCCCTGGGGGGTGATTTCTCACTTTCTGTCTCTCTATCCCTCTCTGTCTGTCTGGCGAGCGCACGCGTCCTATAGCAAAAAAAAAAAAGCAGCCCAGGGCCCCAGCTGTGGTGGTGTGCACAGCAAAGGCACTGTGCTCTGCAGGCTGGGGCCACATGGGAGGTCGGGGTTTGATTCCTGTCCAATCTAAAGGCTAGATGTGATGGTGTACACCTGTAACTCAAGGCAGGTGATCACAGCTTGAGGCTGGTCTGGGCAACATAGTGGGACCCTGTCTAAAAAAAGAGTCAAACCTGTATCCTTACAGCCCCAGCTGGGAGGCCGAGGCAGGAGAGTTGGGACAGCAAGGCCCTCACTTTGAGAAAAACAAAAGGGGGTGGGGTGCCAAAGGGTGGTGTGGTGGTTAAGGGAACTAGACTTCCACCATTGACTGCGGTTCAAGTCCTGGACCTGGCGGCTTGCTTTCTCACTTTCTCTTTCTCTCTCTCTGGTCAAAATGGGGGGGGGGGGGGGGAGACAAAATTAAAATCTTTTTTTAAATAATTATTTTATTTAACTTATTATATTTTTAAAATTTGACCAGAGGGACAGAGTGAGAAAGAGAAAGAGAGTGGGAGAGAGAGAGAAAGTGAGAAAGTAAGCCACCAAGTCCAGGACTCAAATCACGGTCGGCATGTGAGAGTCCAGCACCCTTAACCACCATGATACCTGCCAGCCCCAATAAATAATTTTTTTTTTCCAAGAAGAAAATGTTGGGAGACCAGCAGTTAGCGTAATGGCTATGTCGCTGGACTCCCATGTAGTCAACCACAGTTCAAGTCCTGGACTCGGAGGCTTAAACTCATGCCGGGCACGTGTGCGTGCGTGCCCAAGATCCCGAGAAGAGAATGGAGGAGAAGGGATTGCGGCATGGCCATCCCCTCTGGGGGGTGATTTCTCGCTTTCTGTCTCTCTGTCTCTATCTTTCTGGCGAGCGCATGCGCCCTATAGCAAAATCCTCAAAAAAAAAAAAAAAAAAAAAAAAAAAAAAAGAAAAGCAAGAAAGAAAAGAAAATTTTGGGGCCAGCAGGTGACATAGTAGTTAAGACTCCCACATGGTAAGTCACAGTTTGAGTCCCAGGCCTGACAGCTTGCTTTTTTACTTTTTCTTTCTTTCTCTCTCTCTCTCTCATACGTGCACATGCCCTGTAGCAAAATAATAATAATAATAATAATAATAATAATAATAATAATAATAAATAAAGGGCTGGATGTGGCATGGTGGTTAAAGCACCAGACATTTACATGGCCGACCACAGTTTGAGTCCTGGACCTAGCAGCTTGCTTTCTCATTTTCCCTTTCTCTCTCACTGGTCAAATTTAAAAAAAAAAAAAAGGAACAGCAGGTGGCATGGTGGTTAAGGTGCTGGACACCCCCACATGGCTGACTATGGTTCAAGTCCCAGACCTGGTGGCTTGCTTTCTCACTCTTTCTCTCTCTCTCTGTCTGTGTGTGTGTGTGGTGCAATTGTCTTTCTTTGATCAAATTAAAATAAAAAAAATAAATAAAATTAAATAATTCTTTAAAAAAGAAAAGAAACAGAATAAAATAAAATAAATTCGGGGCCGGCAGGTGGCATGGTAGTTAAGGGAGCTGGACTCCCACATGGCCAACTGAGGTTCAAATCCTGGGCCTAGAGGCTGCTTTCTCTCTCTCTCTCTCTCTCTCTCTCTCTCTCTCTCTCTCTTGCTATGTTCCTCTCTGGTCAAATTAAAATAAGTAAATAAATAAAGTTAAAATTTAAAAAGTATTATTAAAATAAAATAAATTCTTTTAGAAACAACTGACAAATTGGACCAGCAGGTGGCGTGGTGGTTAAGCACACTGGATCCCACATGGCCAACCATGGTTGGGGTGCTGGACCTGGCGGCTTGCTTTCTCACTCTCTCTCTCTCTCTCTCTCTCACTCTATCCCTCTCTAGTTAAATTAAAATAAATAAATAAATAAATAGATAGATAAAGTTAGATAAAATAATTCTTTAAAAAAATACTGATGGGACCAGCAGATGGCATAATGGCTATATTGCTGGACTCCCATGTAGTCAACCGTGGTTCGAGTCCCAGATCCGGTGGCTTAAACTCACACCAGGCGTGCATGTGAGTGCCCAAGATCCCAAGAGGAGAATGGAGGAGAAGGGATTGCAGTGTGGCCATCCCCTGGGGGGGGGGGGGGGGGGGAGAGTAATTTCTCACTGTCTGTCTCTCTGTCTCTCTCTTTCTGGCGAGCACACGCGCCCTATAGCAAAAACCTCTCATATATATATATATATATATACATACATACTGATAATTTTTTCTTTTGGAGAGGTTTTTGCTATAGGGCGCGTGCGTTCGCCAGAAAGAGAGAGACAGAGAGACAAAGAGACAGAAAGCGAGAAATCATCTCCCAGGGAGGATGACCACGCCGCAATCCCTTCTCCATTCTCCTCTCGGGATCTTTGGCATGCACGCACACGCATCTGGCGTGAGTTTAAGCCACCGGGTCTGGGACTTGAACCATGATCGACTACATGGGAGTCCAGCGACATAGCCATTACATTAACTGCTGGTCCCTACATACTGATAATTTTTTTTGGGGGGGAGAGGTTTTTGCTATAGGGCGTGTGCGCTCGCCAGACAGACAGAGAGAGACATAGAGACAGAAAGCGAGAAATCACTCACCAGGGGGTATGGCCACACCGCAGTCCCTTTCTCCTCCATTCTCCTCTCGGGATCTTGGGCACGCACGCACACGCGCCCGGCGTGAGTTTTAAGCCACCAGATCTGGGACGTGAACCGCGGTCAACTACGTGGGAGTCCAGCGACATAGCCATTACGCTAACTGCTGGTCCCCCATACTGATAATTTTAAAATAAATAATTATTTTTTAAAAAAGAAAAAGTGATTTATTACAAAGCAATACTTAGTATTATCTTCTTATCCCCCTGCTGGAACCAGCAGATACAGGAGCGTCCTGGTTCCCCCAAGTAGCAAATCTGGGGTGGGGGTGGCCGGGGGGTTTCCAGAGGAAATGGGCAGGGCAAGTGGAAATGCTGGGGACAAAACTAAGGCAAACCCCAATCAGGATTCCTGGGTCACGTGGTGCTGGTTGGCTTGATCTTTCTGTTTTCCCCCATCCCTCCAGCCCCACCACACCCCTCTGGCAGCCATGGCTCTTCCCTAGCTTCTTCTGGGAAAGGAAGAAAAATGTCCCCCTACTCCCCTCCAAGTCCTGGGGCTCCCACTTCTCAAAGAGCAGGTTCTCCCAGCAGTCTAGCTGAAAGCCCTTTGCTTCCCGTCCTGTTTTCTAGTAGGCAGAGGCTGGCATGATCCTCCCTCGCCCTGACCCCAGTAGGATCCGGAGCCAGTAGAAAGCCTGGTGGGCTCTACTACCACACAGGCCAGTGGGAGCTGGCTGGTGAAACACACCAGTTCAAGAGTTCAAATCCCGCTTCTACCACTTTCTAGCTGTGTGACCATGGACATGTCATGTAACCTCTCTCCTTTCTCAATGTCTCCATTTATAAAACGGCGAAAAGAAGAACAGAACTAGAGGCCCGTGGGAGACACGGTGGTTAAGACCCTAGATTCCCACATGATCAACTACAGTGAGTCCCAGAGCCAGCGGCTTGAAAATCACACTGGGTGTGTTTGTGTGTGCGCCCAAATTCCCAAGAGGAGAATGAAGGGATTGTGGCATGGCCATCCTCCCTGGCAGCCTCTCTTTTTCTGTCTCTCTCCAGTGAGTGCACACACCCTATGGGGGGTAAAAAAAAAAAAAAAAAAAAAAAAAACTTAAAAAAAAAGAACTGTTGTGAAGACTAAACAGGTTGCTACATCCTCCCTGTGCGTCCCCAAGCAACTGAGTTAACCTCTCCGAGCCTTGGGCTCAACATCTCTAAAAGGGCCCAGAACCTACCTCCTGGGTTGTCATCGGGCTGAACAGGATACTGCCTGCAGTTCCTAGCTCAGGCTAGGAACTGCAGAGCTGCGGACACAGCAGAGCTGCGGACACTGTGGTGGGCGAGGTGGGGGGAACCCAGATGCCAGAGCTGGGCTGTCTGGATTCTGACCCACTTCACTACTTGCAGCTGGGTGACCTTGAGCAGGCAGCTCACCCTTCCTGAACTTTCTCCCTCCACAGGATGGGGGCAGCAACAGACCTGTCCGGCAGGTGGTAAAGTGACAGCCAGTAAGCTACAGAAATGTGTGCCGAGGTCATGGTGGTGCTGTCGTCGTCTGTCATCAACGTCTGTCATCAACATCTGTCATCACCGCTGCTCCACAGCACTGACCCTCCTTAGGCTTCCTCTACCCAGGGGCTGCTGATGGCTGGAGGATGGGGCATGAGCAGGGTCCGTCCGGAGAGCCTGGCATTTAGAGTCTGGGCTCAGGAATAGCCCTAACAGCCCCCCTGGGCGTGCCCACCTCTGGCATCCCCGTGGACCCTGGTGGGGCACAGCCGGTCCCCTCTGCCTCCCTGTCAATGGCCTTGTGAAGCAGCCAGCCCCTCCCCGTGCCCGGGGCCTGACTACCTCCTGGAAATAAACCAGGGTCCCTGGGGCCCACTCAGGCCCAAGCCAGGGACTGTCCTGCCAGGGTGCCAGCTGGTGCCCACAGGGGCGGGGCAGCGGCTGGATCATGTGGAACGGGAAAGCTGGAGGCACCCCCTACCTCGGTGTCCCTCCAGACAAGAAGCCTGGGGGCCACCCGGGACACCCTAGTCCCTTCCTGCTCATCCAGACAGGAGGGCTGAGAGCTCTGGTTGGCCTGTCCTATGCCTCGGTTTACTCAGCCAGTCGGGTCACTGGAGCCCTCCTTCTGTGCCCTGGCGCCCCGGGGCCCCAAAGGCCTTGGCCTTGCCCTCTTTCCTTTCTTAAACGGAAGTTCAGCCTCCCCCTCTGCGGGGATTCTCTCCTTAGAAGCCGCCCAGGAGGACACTTAACCGCACCGGGGGAGGAAACTTCAACTGCACGCTGGAGACAGCCCCGCAGGGTGCGAGGCTGCTTCTGCAAGCCCGCCCAGGGCGTCGGCCCCGCGGGGTCACCCGACACTCCCCGCCCCTGCCCCTTCCCGCCGCCACTGGCCCTTTAAGAGCCTCTCCGCGCGCCGCCGTCCCGGATCAGCCAGAGAGACCATTAAAATTTTATGCAGAATGAAAATGGGCCAGGTCTCCAGCTTCCTCGCTCCCATCCAATGATTTATTACTCGCAAATACCACAGAACTAATTAGTATAGTAATTAATTAATACGCATTTGCATATTTGCATGTGCAATTAGTGCAGTGGAGTGATTACTGGGAGAATGAGGGGCCCCGGATTGTCAGATGTGAGGGGGAAGTGGCCTGGAAAAGAGTTAGTGGGAATGAACTTTGTAGGGAGCGCGATGGCGGGAAGGGCGGGGGAGGCGGAGGGGCGAAGCGAGGGGCGCGGAGGCGTCGGGCCGGGGCGCGGAGCGGCGGTGCGGCGCAGCTCGGGACCCCGGGACCCCCGCGGCCCCCGGACGTCCGGCGGGGGTCGCGACCCGGGCGCCCCCGCCCCGCCCGGCCCGGCCCGGCCGCGCCCCGCCCCCGCCGCGTGGCACGGCTCCAAGCGCGCGCCTGATTGTTATGCATTGTGTTTCTTGTAGCGAGCGGAGCCGGGCGGAATGGGGCTGGCACAAGCTGTTTCCCTGCCACGCGGCGGTGGCACCTTAAAGGGGCAGCGTCCTCCTCCCGCCGCCGCCACCGCCGCCCCTTCTACTGAGCCAGGCGACCTGCACCTCCAAGCCTGGCTCCAGGCGGGAGGACGCGCGCAGGCCGCCCAGGAGGGGCCGCGGTCCCGGGGACGCCGGGCACGTGCCGAGGGAGACCGGCGGGCAGGAAGTCAGGGCCGCGAGCCGGGACTGGGCGGCTGGGGCGCGCCAGGCTCTGTGCCAGACGCGGGGCGGGGGCGGTGGAGGGAGAACCCGGAGCATGCCAGAAGGACAAGGAGGAGAGAGAGAGTGGCAGGGACCCACTGGGTGCCAGGTGCTTCCTCATGGGACGCCGCTTCTAAACCTCACAAAAAGATTCCATGAGGCAGGGCTCCTTCTTCCCATTTTACAGGCAGAAGAAAGACCGGAGGGGTGCAGCAGGCCGCTAGGGAGCAGGTGGTAAAACGGGTTTGGGGAGCTGGTCTGGCCATCCCCATGTGCTCAGCGCGGTGCCAAGGCCCACAGGAGGGAGCTCATTTCCTCAGGGAACATCAGGAAGGACTTCCTGGTGGAGGAGGCAACGCACTGAGCCTGTCCGGGCAAGGAAGGCACCTTCATTAGGAACTGAGGGAACGAGGATGCAGGCCGGGAAAACCACGTTTAGTGCGACTGCCCTTCCCGATTTGGAGAGTACCTCCTCCCACACTCCCCTGAGAACTTCGGAGACCTGGGCGGGGCACTTGTCCTGTGACCAATCCCCAGCAGTGGACAAACCCTGAGCATAAGTCCTTCCCAGGGTACCCTCCAGCCTGGAGACCACAGGGCGGCAAGTTCAGGAAAAGGGACACAGTGAATAACAGCATAAGCTTGGGAGTCCAAAGGGGTTCAAATCTGGGCTGTTCCCTTACCCACCATTGTGATCTGGGCAAAAAACTATACCCTCAACCTCTCTGTTTCAGTGTCCTGGTCTCTAAAGGCGGTAAGTAGCAGCCCCTCATATTGGATTGCCATGTTGGGAACGGAATAAGGGCAGGGGCTGCCGTTTGGCAGCAGTAACACGGTGTCCTGAGATGCCGGACCCACAGGAAGGTCTGGGTTCGCATCCCACCACCTCCCTCGTACACGCTGGGCACCAGTGATCCCGGCTGGCCCAGGCTGGGCTCGGACTGAGGTGAGAAGACTGCTGGGGGCACCTCTCTCTCTGTCTCTCATGGAAGTAAAATAAACTGTAAAAAAAAAAAAAACATGGGACCAGCAGATGGCGCAATGGTTACATCGCTGGACTCCCACATAATGGATTGCAGTTCGAGTCCCAGACCCGGTAGCTTATACTCATGCTAGGCACCTGTGTGTGAGTGCCCAAGATCCTGAGAGGAGAATGGAGGAGAAAGGATTGCGGTGTGGTCATCCTTCCTGGGAAGTGATTTCTCACTTTCCATCCCTGTCTCTCCTGCGAGTGCCCTGACACACACACAAAAAAAACCACTTAAAAAAAAAAAAAAGGGAACCAGCAGTTAGCGTAATGGCTATGTCGCTGGACTCCCACGTAGTCCACTGCAGTTCGTGTCCCGGACCCGGTGGCTTAAAACTCATACCGGGCACGTGTGCGTGCATACCCAAGATCCCACGAGGAAAATGGAGGAGAAGGGATTGCAGCGTGACCATCCCCCCTGGGGGGTGATTTCTCGCTTTTTGTCTCTATGTCTCTCTCTGTCTGGCGAGCACATGCGCCCTATAGTGAAAACTTCTCAAAAAAAAAAAAAAAAAAGATGTAAGATGGCTTGTGTGGGGACCAGCAGTTAGCATGATGGCTATGTCCCTGGACTCCCATATAGTTGACCACGGTTCGAGTCCTGAACCTGGTGGCTTAAACTCATGCTGGGCGCTAGTGCGTGCGTGCCCAAGATCCCAAGAGGAGAAAGGAGGAGAAGGGATTGGGGCGTGGCCATCCCCTCCGGGGGGGGGTGATTTCTCACTTTCTGTCTTTCTGTCTCTCTCTGTCTTTCTGGTGAGCATGCACACCTTATAGCAAAAATCTCTCCAGGAAAAAAAAAAAGATGGCTCGTGTGAAGCCCAGCACCTGGCGCAGCTAACCCTCACCACGCGCGTGACTACATGATTACAGGGGGCTCTGAAGCCCCGGAGAGAGGAGGACCCCAAAGCGGGAAGCATGGTCCTGGTATCTGTCCCAGCTCTGTCACTCACTGTGTGATGCCAGGCAAGTTGCTTTCCCTCCTGGTGCTATGGTTTCTTCTTCCATGAAGCTCCTACCCCCCAAACTGCTCCCCTCCCTCCCCTGTGGACCGCAATTAAGTTCCCACCCTTTGGGTCGGTCTTTCCTGGGCCACCCAAGCCCTCAGGGCAGTGACATGGAGGGAGCTATGGCTAAGCCTGATTATGCAGTCCTGGGCCAAGACTCTGGGGGCTCAGCCGAGAGGGTTCTGGTTAAATGTGAGCTCCTGCCCTGGCCCTGCCCCCCACACACACCCCCGGAGCTGTCCTGTGAGCACCAGGGGCCATTTGTGCTGTCTGCCCCCGGGTGTCCCCAGCAGTGGGAAAGCCTTGGAGAACTGCCCAGTTTCAGGCTTTCAGAATGCTGTGGCCCGAGTGTCCGCCCCTGATTTCCGGGGGAGGACCCAGGAAAGGCCCAGTTTACAGGAAGTTCACAACAGAGCCACCGGGAGAAGGCCCAGGACGCGGTGTGGCCTGCCCCACCCCATCAGTCCACGTGAGCACCCCAGAGTGCGCTTCCTAACCTGCTGTCGTCTCAGTCCTCCCATCAGGGCCGAGGTGCAGGTGAACAGGTGGTACATCCCCATTTTACAGATGAGGAAGCAGAGAGTGATGACCTGACTGAGGGCGAGGTCTGCTAAGTCGGGTTCCTGGCTGCTACCTGTGTGGATCCTGGGAGTGGGGCAGGGCGAGAGGCAGGGGCAAGGCTCATAAAGGAATGTGGTGAAGAGGACTCCAGAAACAAAAATACTTTTTTTCAGTATTTTTGTTTTGTTTTGTTGCCATAGGGTGCAGAGAGAGAAGGAAAGTGAGAAATCTCCCCTCAGGGGAATGACCATGTGCAATCCGTTCTCCTCCATTCTCCTCTCAGGATTTTGGGCACGCACGCACACATGCTGGCATGGTTTTCAAGCCACTGGGTCCCGGACTGAAACCATGGAGTTGGCCACGTGGAATCCAGTGCCTTAACCACCATGCCACCTGCTGGCCCTCCAGGAACAAAATCTGTAAAAAAAAATAAAGTTGCTCTGAGACTGAAGGCAAAATCGGCCCCATCTGGGCAGGGCTGTGGGCAGAGGGAACCCTGCCCCCTGTTAGTGCCTTTGAAGCCTATGGCAGTCCTAGCCGGCAGGCCCTACCGTCACGGTCATGCCCATTCTATGGGGCAGGCCGGTGGTCTTTGTCAGTGCTAGGCTTGGTGAGGACACTCGGGAGCAAGGAGGCAAGGTTTCGAGGAGGGGCTTCCTGTGGGTGTGTCCTGCCCTGGCCACAGCCTTCAATTTCTGGCATAGAAGTAGCAGCTCTTCCAACTGCGGCGGGACTGGCCTTTGGTGCCCAACCATTTATGAAGGATATTCTGTGTGCCCTGCTCTGGGCCCAATCTCTGCCCAGAAAGGCTTCCTGGAGGGGGTGATGTACAGGCTTCAAGGGTGAGGAATGAGGAGGGACTTCAGGAAGAGGGGACAGCCTGAGTGAAGGCTCCTAGGCATGAGGCTTGTGAAAGAGCTGCCAAGGGGCAGAGTTCAAGGCAGCAGGCATTGACTGGCAGGTGGCATGGTGGTTAAGGGTGCTGAATTCCCACATGGCTGACCATGGTTCAAGTCCTGGACCTGGTGGCTTCCTTTCTCACTTTTCTTCTCTCACTCTGTCCCTCTTTGGTCAAATTTAAATTAATTAATTAAAGTTGTAGGGTGTTTTGGATTTATTTATTTATTTATTTTGAAAGGCAGCATCCAGGTGAGGCCTGTCTCCAAAGTACATCCCAGGGGCGATAGGGAGCCATGGAAGGTGCCTGAGTAGCCAAATACCATGTTTGGATTTGCATTTCAGTGGGATGAGCAGGATAGGTAGCCTTGGTCCTGAGATGGAAGCCAGAGATGCTGGGAGCAGCAGCCAGGATGGGAAAGAGCTAAGCAACATCCTTGATGTCCCTGGACCCCCTCTTCCTCCTCCCGGAGTCAAATACCCCATGCGGGGTCAGAGAAGACAGACTCTGAGCCGGCTGAGAGGTGTGGGGACTGAGCGGGGGGGTCTACAGCAGGCCGGGGGCCATGGGCCTTGGCCTGTGCCCAGGAGTGGGGCCGGTAACCCCAGGCTCAGCCTTCTTGCTCCACAGGCCACTGTGAGGGGAGCCTGTGACCCCACATCCCAAGTCCACCTCCCAGGCTGAGCTGTGCAAAAGGCAGGGAGAGGGATCATGAGAGCCCCGGCTTAATAGAAGGCCTCCGCCTTACTGCTTTAGGAGGCCCTGCCCAGAAAGTCTCCTGTGCCCCCAGCCCTCCAACCCGGCTGGGCACTAACCCATTGAGCTTTTACTGAGCCCCAACTCACTAGGCTTGTGTGAAGCACTGGACTAGAGATACGAACCAAGGTCCCGCCCACAGCCTGGGGGTGACGGGCATGGTTTCAACCCCCACCTTGGAGGCTTAAAAACCACACCAGGCACATGTACACCCATGCCCCAAATACCCACAAGATGGAGAAATGGAGAAAGGACTGCATTGTGGCCATGCCCCACTGAGGGGCTGCCCTCGCCCTCGCCCTCTGTCTTTCTCCAGTGAGCACATGGCCTCTGGCAATTCCAAAAAATAAAGAAGTCACCACCACAGTCATGTCAGGGAGACAGAGGGGTACGTGGGTCCTCCTAACAGAGGGGCATAAGCTGCCCTGCCTGGGGAGATCAGGGAAGGCTCCCAGGAGGAGGTGTCCAAAAAGCCTCTTGAGGAATGGGATGTGTTTGACCAAAGGAAGACGCAGGGACCAGTCCATCAGGGAAGGACTTAGAGGCCAGGGCAAAGGTCCCTCTACTTTTGCAGCAAGGAACCAATCCTGAGCGCGAGCAGACCTCCTGTGTCCCGGCTGGGGCTAGGGGCGGGGGCCAAGGAAGCAGCAGTGGCCTGACCCAGGATGCAGCTTCTGCCACCACCCGCTGGGCCGCCTGGGCGGGAGGTCTAGGCCAGAGCAGAGCCCGGGGCTCCCAGGCGCAGGCAGTTCAGCAGAGTCCCGGTAGCGAGGTCAGGACAGGAGGTCAGCGCAGAGGAGGGGGCTGCCCCTCGCTGGCCCTCCGCTCCCCCTCCCCGGTGGCACCACAAGGCACGCAGCCGCATATCACCCGTGCCAGCCCTCACCTCCCGGCAACGTCGCCGCATTCTCAGCCACGCCATCTGGCGTGCCCGCCGCTCCCCGGCACACTGCGGCGGGCGGGGGAGGGGGCAGCGGGGCAGGTGCCCACCCCAGAGCGGGAAGGAGCTGCAGGTCCTCCTCCCCCGCGTCCCGGGGCCTCGAGGTGGGGCCGCGGCTGCGGGTGGCAGGTGCGCTGGCGCGTCAGGAGGAAGCTTCGAGCATCCCCAAGTGCTGGGAGCAGCGCCGTCCGGGCAGCGCCGGCCCGCCCGCCCCCGCCCCACCGTGCGGCCCAGGCCAGCGCCAAGGCCCTTCGAGGGTCCGAACCCCGGCCCGCGCCGGCGGAGGGCAGCACGGCGGCCCTGGACCCCGGCCCGCCTGCCTCCCGGCCCGCCGCCGGCCCAGGCAGGCCCCGGGAGACGGCGGGCAGGCCGGTGGGGCGGGCGGGCACCGGGTTCGGCCCCGCTCCCCGCAGCCCGGCGCCCCGCGGGGACAGCCCGGCCCGCGCGCGGTCACGTCGGCGGCCGTCCTGGGGCAGGGGCGGCGGGCGCCCGCGGGGCGCTGGTGCGCGTGTGGCGGGTTCTCCTGGCCAGGCCCGCGCAGGACTCCCGGGGCCGCTCGGGACGACCTCGCCGCCCCCGCCGTCCGGCCTCCCCGCCCCTCCACGCCCGCCGCCCCTCACCCCTGCCCCAGCCCTGAGCCGGTACAAAATGGCCGCCGCCCCTCGGAGGCAGCCATCTTAGGTGCCCAGACTGTGGCCTCCCTGGGGATGGGGCTGTGTCTCCATGGGAACCTCTGGGCCCCCGCTCCGCTCCCCGGTGAGGGGTGAGGCCAGGCCACATAAATGGGGGTCTTCGGGGGCCTGCCTGTGCTCCCCGCCACTCCCCTTCTCCTCAGGGAGCCCTGGAGGGGACCAGGCCCCTCACCAACTCCCTTCCCCCAGTGCCAGGGGGAGGAACAGATGGCATCTCTGGGTGTCCTTCTCCTTTCTCTCCTTCCTTCCATTTCTGGCTCTTTCTGTCTCTGCATCCCTGCATCTCTGCATCTCTGGCTGTACAGAGAAGAGCGCGTGCGTCGCCATGTTCATGCTTGCTCATGTGTGTGTGGACACACGTGTCCTACCTCTTTCAAGCCCATGTCTGAGGAGGCCCATCCCACACCTCCCTCTGTTCCAATTTTCCCCTGGTTTTTATTGTATCTTCTAAAAAAAAAGTTGAAATGTGTCGAGTGAGAAAAACTTGTTCCATTTTTCTGAAGGAAGAAAAGACAGGGGAAGAAAACAGCTGAGACGGATGAGGTCTCTGTACCCCAGGTCTGCCCCCCACCTCCCGCCTCCTTCTGGGGTGCTGGGAGGGCATTGCTCAGACCAGGGGGCAAAGGTCAACCTGACAGCTTGGGAGGACCTAGGAGACACTCCCCAGGGCCCCCCCATGCTGAGCCAGGTCCTGCCTAGAGGGGCTGTGAGGCTCCTGGAGGGCTTAACCTTGCCCTCAGTGCCTAAGGGAGGAGGGTCTTTGTCCTCAAGGGAGCATTTATTCTCTTATGCATCCCTGTGCTTACCCACTAATTCAGCAGAAATTCAGTTTCTAGAGAGACTAAGCATTCTGAATATATGGGGGGTGGGGGTGAGAAATTAACATTGTCGTGCATGCTACAGTTTACAAGTATTTTAATACAAATAAGAGCTGGCATTTATGGAAGGTTACCACACTGCTGGCCCTGCGCTCAGCTCATTCTGTGCATCGTCCCATTTAGGGCCAGCAGCCTAGGAGGGCACAGTTTATATAGTCTCGGAGGGTATGGGAGGGTACAGCACCCATTTCACAGATGGGAAAATCAAGACTCTGGTTATTTACCTTTTTTTTTTTTTTTTGCTGTAGGGTACATGCACTCACAGTGACACAGAGAGAGAGACAGAGACAGAGACAGAGTGAAAAATCATCCCCAGGGAGGAGGGTCACACATGGAATCCCCTCTCTAGTCTCCTCTTAGGATTTTCAGATCGACGCCCAGTCCAGGACTTGAACTGCACTGCACAGTAGGCCCTGTGGGATCCAGGAGCTTAACCTCCACGCCACCTGCTGGCATGGCATGCATTTTTAAGTTGGTAAGTGGTTTTGGCCAGGAATCAGGAGACTCAAGGATTGAGGACCCTGCCCTCCATAAAGGGACAGCCACGCCTTTGAGGCTGTGTCTGAACCTGGAACTTGGAGGGACCTGGCAAACACTCCTGAGTCTCCGCCCTACCTGAGGCCCATCCTTCAGTCTCTCGCTCTGCTGTGCCCCAAATCCCCTGTGCTATCTGTCATAGGTGGAATTGACTTTCCCAGACCCAGGACCCAGTGATGACCCAGGCGTCATCCTTAGAGATCTCTGAGGCAGACTGTGAGTTTGTAGGGGTGTTCTCAGACAAGTCAGCTCCCCTCTGCAGTAGGGGGGCTGCGACTGCATATTCTGAGACTCCTTTCAGCTTCTGGCGGGGTGCCTCTGGGAGCCCCAGACAACACCAGTGCCCATTCTCCAAGGCTCCTTGGCTGCTCAGGTGCCTCTATTTAGAACCTGATTCACTCCACCAGGTATCACATCAGTGTCTTACCAGCCCAGATCCCCATCTGGAGGCTGCTGGAGGGAGAGAACTGTCTCCACCTAGGCCGAGGGTGAAGTCCTCCTCTCGCTTATCTTTATCAACAAAGTGCTTGGCACACGGTTGACATCAAAATGTGTGTGCTTAAAGTTGGACGATTGAAGCTGGATGTGCATGTGTGAGCGGGAGGGTGGGGAGGGGCAGGAAGTGTGGGTCTGAAGCACAGGAATGCCTGAATCAGAATGTGGGCGAGGGTCTGTCTACACCTGGCTGTGATCGCCTGCTTCCACACACGTGTCTGTCCTGGTAGGGGTGTGATCCATTTTCTGCACCGCAGGCTGAGGCCCAGGCGTGTGGTACCCGAAGCTGCTTCCCTCAGTCTGTGCCTTCTGCATCTGGGTCTGGCCCACTGAGAGGCCTGGGAGGTGAGCTCAGGTTGAAAGGTAAGCTAAAGCAGCCCTGTCCTACCTTCCTGAGGAAGACACCTGTCTGGCCTACCTCCCCTTGGCCACTCTGGGGGCTGCCCGACTGGTTTCAGGATTTCCAGCCTGTTCTGCAGGGGGGATATGCTGGCTTCTCACCCAGGAACTTCAGGCAGTCCCCAGCCCAGCCTGCTCCTTCTCCCTCAAATAAAGGAGTCCTGTCGGAAAGCCACCAGTGGGACAGTCACACCTCTGGGGGCAGGGGGAGGAGGATGGTGAGAGGGTTCTGGGGGAGGAATCCTGACTTACTCCCTCTCCTGCATCCCTCCATGGGAGGGTGCATGGTGCATAGGTGCGCCTCACTGTCCCTCCCCACCCTCACCCCAACATACGTATGCCCCGGACACCCAGGGAAGCGTCTCCCATCAGCCGGCGCCACGGATGCACACACGTGTCCCCACAGACACGCACACGCCCATGCAGAGGCAGACATCCAGGCAAGTCTCTCCTTTCTCTGTCTTCCCCTTGGTTTGAATCTCGTTCAGCCACATATGTTGTGTGTGCGTGAGGGTGGGTGGGGGAGGGGCAGGCGGCATGAGGGATGGCACGGTGCCAACATCTACCTATGGGGCTCGGGCCAGGGACGCCCCCCACGCCCACCCTGGGAGGGGAGCTCAGCTGTCCCTTTGTGGCCAAAGGGACCCTCCTGGGGAGTGGGAGCAATCACAGAGGTCCCTTCTCCACACCCCAGGGTCTGGTCCCTGACCCACCTTGGGGGCCTGCGAGAGGAGATGGACAGAGCAGGACCCTGGGGGGAGCACGGAGCTGGCGGCGACCACAAACCCCTCTGTCCAGCCCTGGCACCCCATTGTTCCCATGTGGGGGGCTCTATATATGAGGGGGGCAACTCCTCCCACCTCCCTCTCAATCCCTGCTTTCCCTGCGTTGGGCGGGGAGGGGAGGGCAGCAGAGATATTTATTTATTTCCTTTATTTATTTAATTTTTTTTTTTTTTTTTTTTTTTTTGGAGTAGAGAGTGACAGATGGCGGCGGGTCCCGGGGGAGCCGGCTCTCCCCCAATGCAGACGCATGCCAATCACCGTCTCTCATGTGATAGCTGCTGCCCGTGACGTGCCAAGCCCATATGGCCTGGCATAGAGGCTGGTACCCCGCCTGGTAGAGATGCCACACTCGCTCCGCGGTTCGCATGGCGCTCTGAAGACGCCGGCGCCCGCCGCCTTGAGGAGCTGCTGCCCCCGCTCCCTGAAGATGGGGGAACAATGAAATAAGCGAGAAGATTCCTCTTCTCCCCCTCTCTCTCTTGCCCCCTCCCCCCCTCCCCTCCCCTCTCCCCTTGACTTCTCTCCGAGGTAAGTTGTCCGAAAGGGAGCTAGATCTGACCTGCCGCCTGGGGGGAGGGGGCTGCTCCGGCGACAGGAGGGTCCCTAAATCCTCCCTTCCTGGAGATGCCCCCTCATTGGGTGGGCATCGGAGGCGCCCCCGGTTCTCGCTCCCCTAGGGGCTGCAGCTCGGGGTCTGCGGAGGGAGGCGTCTCTGCCTTCACGGGATGGGAGGGAGAGACAGGATTCTGGGGGGGTGCAGATGCTGAGATGGGGACCCCCCGTGGTTGTCCCGAAGGAACCTGCGACCTTTCCCCACCACCGAAAAAAAGAGAAGCAAATAAACAAATTTGGATTTCCCCCCCCATCCACCCTGAAATACAACGAGATCTGAAGAGCCGCGTGGGAGGGTGGCAGTTTGAGGGGGGGAAGGGGGTCCCTGACCGCAGGGGAGACGGACGGGGCTCCCTTTGCTCAGTCTCCTCCCCACGCCCGGGTTCTTCAGTCCTCGCCCGGAGCCGGCTCCGGGAGCTGGGGACACAACGGCTAGAGGAGACGGTCCTCCCGCCTCTGGAACTGGGGCTGCGGGGGTGGGGGCCGAGCCGGGGGCGGCGCGCGGCCAAGTTGCAAATTGGATTAGGGAGCGTGGGGGTGAGCGCCGGGAGGGGTGGGGGAGCCGGCCGAGGGGCCCGGGCCGCCGGAGCCGCGGAGCGGGGCAGCTGTCCCCGCCGGCGGCCGCCCAGCCTCTCCTCTCCGCCGGGAGAGGACAGGCTTTGGGGGGAGCGCGTCGCCTTCTGGCGAAAATACCTGGTCCCTAAAGCCCCCAGCCGGCCCCGGCCCTGACCCGGGCGCCGGGAGCGGCCCCCCATTCAAGCGAGGGGCGGAGCCGGGCCGGGCGCTGGGGAGAGGGCCTGGGCCGAGATCCCGGGCGGGCCGCCGGGCAGGGCTGGGCCGTGTCTGGGTGGGGCCGGCAGAGGAGGTGGGCAGCCAGGACCCCCTGGGCTGGGACCCGCACGAGCCGGGGTGGGGGCAGAGGGGCTGTCGGGACCCCAGCGCGTCCCTCACTCTGTGTGTCTGTCTCCCCTTCCCGCCCGCCGGGCGCCCTCAGGCACCATGCTGACCCGCCTGTTCAGCGAGCCCGGCCTCCTTTCGGACGTGCCCAAGTTCGCCAGCTGGGGCGACGGCGACGACGACGAGCCGAGGAGCGACAAGGGCGACGCGCCGCCGCCGCCTCCGCCTGCGCCCGGGCCGGGGGCTCCAGGGCCCGCCCGGGCCGCCAAGCCTGTCCCTCTCCGTGGAGAAGAGGTTCCGGAGGCCACGTTGGCCGAGGTCAAGGAGGAAGGCGAGCTGGGGGGCGAGGAGGAGGAGGAAGAGGAGGAGGAGGAAGGGCTGGACGAGGCGGAGGGCGAGCGGCCCAAGAAGCGCGGGCCCAAGAAGCGCAAGATGACCAAGGCGCGCCTGGAGCGCTCCAAGCTGCGGCGGCAAAAGGCGAACGCGCGGGAGCGCAACCGCATGCACGACCTGAACGCCGCGCTGGACAACCTGCGGAAGGTGGTGCCCTGCTACTCCAAGACGCAGAAGCTGTCCAAGATCGAGACGCTGCGCCTAGCCAAGAACTACATCTGGGCGCTCTCGGAGATCCTGCGCTCCGGCAAGCGGCCCGACCTGGTGTCCTACGTGCAGACTCTGTGCAAGGGTCTGTCGCAGCCCACCACCAATCTGGTGGCCGGCTGCCTGCAGCTCAACTCGCGCAACTTCCTCACGGAGCAGGGAGCCGACGGCGCGGGCCGCTTCCACGGCTCCGGCGGCCCGTTCGCCATGCACCCTTACCCATACCCGTGCTCGCGCCTGGCGGGCGCACAGTGCCAGGCAGCCGGAGGGCTGGGAGGCGGCGCGGCACACGCCCTGCGGACCCACGGCTACTGCGCCGCCTACGAGACGCTGTATGCCGCGGCGGGCGGCGGCGGCGCGAGCCCGGACTACAACAGCTCCGAGTACGAGGGCCCGCTCAGCCCTCCGCTCTGCCTCAATGGCAACTTCTCGCTCAAGCAGGACTCGTCGCCCGACCACGAGAAGAGCTACCACTACTCTATGCACTACTCGGCGCTGCCCGGCTCGCGGCCCGCGGGCCACGGGCTGGTCTTCGGCTCGTCGGCGGTGCGCGGGGGCGTCCACTCCGAGAATCTCTTGTCTTACGATATGCACCTTCACCACGACCGGGGCCCGATGTACGAGGAGCTCAACGCGTTTTTCCATAACTGAGACCTCGCGCCGGCCCCCTTCTTTTTCTTTTGCCTTTGCCCGCCCCCTGTCCCCAGCCCCAGAGCGCAGGGGCACCCCCCACCTACCCCGGCGCCGGGCGCGGGGAGCGGGCCGCCGGTCTTGCGGCTCTCCAGGGCAGCGCGGTTCTCTTACCTGTGGGTGGCCCATCCCAGGGGCCTTGCTTACCCCAGGGGACTCGCCTTCTCTCTCCTCAAGGGGTTCCCTCTTCCCTTCTCCCAGGGAGTGCTTCTCCAGGGACCCATCTCCGGGCGTTCCCAGGAGACACCCTCCCGCCCTTCCTAGTTCCCAATACCTTCAGTTAGGTTTCCTCCGCCCCTCCTCCCTGCAGGCCCAAAGGCGTCGGTAAGGGAGCAGCAGAGCTGTGAGATGCGGTTTTCCCCTCACGGCATTATTTTAAAATCAGCGAGCTGCCGCGACAGGGAGGAGCCGGGTGCCCCCTCTTTCTTGAAGAGAGAAGTCTGCGCGTCCTAGCCTGGGCCTGGACCGCCCTCACCCCCAATCCCAAGTCTCCGCGTTTTGCGATTTTAATTTTGGCGGGAGGGGATGTGGATTGAGAGGAAAGAGAGAGGTCAAGACAATTTGTAACTAGAATCCGTTGTTCCCTTTTCCTTTTTTTAAACAAACAAACATACAGAAAAAAAAAAAAAAAAAAAAAAAAAGCTAAGAGGCGACGGAGGCCGAACGCAGAGTCCGGATCGGAGAGAAAACGCAGTAAGAACTTTTAGAAGCAATAAAAGGCAAAAAAATACTACTACCAATAATAAAAAAGACACAAATATCTATGCAAGGAGGTTCTGACTGAGCCTAGCGGCCCGGCCCGGCCCCGGGATGCCCCTCCCGGCCCGCGGGCCACCCCGCCCAAGCGCGGATCTGTGCACTTTGGTGAAATGGGGGCCCGCGCAGCCCCCTTCCCCTCCCCAGGTTCTTACAATCAGTGACTCGGAGATTTGGGGCCCCAGTGCCACTGCCCTCCCCCCGCCCCGTCCCCGTTGTGCGTCATGCTGTTTTTTAAAAACCTGTTTCCAAATTTGTATGGAATGGCAAACTGTTGGGGGGTCGGTTTGGGGAGGGAGGGTTTGCATGAGAGACACACACACGCACACCACACCGCACGCACACGCAGGCCCGGCGCGGGCGTCCGGGGGGCAGAAGGAGGCGAGCTGGCCGGCTCCTCCTCCCGTAGGCACTTCCGTCCGCTCCCGGGATGAGGGGTGGGGGCAAAGGAGACCTGGGGCAACCCCGCCCCTTCTCGGACTGTGCCTGGGGGGGCACAAGGCGCCCGGCGATTTCCGGTGGCTGGAGAGGGGCTTTCTGTCCCAGGCGTCCTCCTGGCTTTTGTCGACAGGTGGACGGGGAGCGGGGCTGAGGGCTCCTTCTGGAGGTTCCCCGCAAAAGGGGCAAAAGATGAACCTCTCCCCACTGGAAGCAGGGGATCAGGCATCCATACACACGAGGCAAAAATGCAAACCCACAGGTGACACACCCACACATTCACCCACACACACGCAATTTTACCTTCCTCTTGTAGCGAAGACGAAACTCCCGTGGGACACCCGAAGTGCATTGCGTGTTTCTGTTCAGTTTAATGACGATTAATAAATATTTATGTAAATGAGATGCAAAGCCGGACCCGGTTTCTCACGGTGGCCTCCATTCATTGGGAGGGGGCAGAGGGGGATTGAACTGGGACTGGGGAGTTGGAGGCAGTGTTAAATGACTGCTCAGAGGCCAGGGTGAGGGACTGGACCCTCCTGGGTGGGCCTCCTGGATGCCTGCCCTCCAAACCTCTCACATGCACCCCGTGGGCACAGAAACAGTTACACGTGCTGCCCTTCCCAGACCCCACCCAGTCTCACAGGTTCCCAGCACAAAGCAGAGAGCTGAGCCCCTTACACTCCTTCAGTCCTCGGACACAAGCAAACGCACCTCCTTTGAAGACAAAATATCTTTTCATCACTGCAGAATTATCAAATTGGGAACAGCCAGTCATTTTACAACCTTCTACCCACTGTTGCAAAAAAGCAAATGGATAGAGAAAAAGAGACAACCATTGAGCCAGACAGGGATATTTTTTAATTTAAAAAATGTTACAAGGACAAGAGGATGAAATATTAATATTTCCATCTTAACTTGTGTTTCAGTAGACTCAAGAGAATTGACCACTTTGGCCTCAGGAATGTTGGCAATTTTAGGGGTGTTGGTGAGATTGAGAGAATGTCCCAGGGTCCTGAGTCTGGGTGCCCACCGGTAGAGTGGTGAGTGACCTGACCATGAGTTTCTGGGACAGGGCAGTAGGAACTCCCTGGTCCACATCTGGGCAGCTTCCTTCCTGTCTGCTGCAGTTTTGTACAGAGGGAACCCCTCAGCAGGTTGTGGAAGAATGATGGGCACTGGGGATCAGTCTCTCCTGCTTAGACTAGGTGGCCTCACAATTCTTTTTCTCTGAGCCTCAGCGGCAAAGGCAGCTCTGAACCAGCTTCCCTGAAAGAACCTCTCTGCTCTCCCTCCTCCGGCTGCAATGCTCACCAGAGACCTGGACTGTCTGGAGAGGGAATCTGAGTCCCAAAGACCCCCATCCTAAAGCCTAACACTCTTAGGAGACCCTGAAGGGGTTGTTTCTGATGCTGCTTACTAAAGTTATTTTCCAAAAACCATTGCTCATTTTAAGGCTGAAATGGGAGTTGTAGAGGTCAAGCACGCTAAGCCTTTAATGGGCTGGGCCCAAGATCCCCCATATGAGACAGGCCTGACAGGAGGAAAGAGGGAGGTAGTTGAAGAAGGAAGAGTGGGTCGGATTACACTGTCTGAACTTGAGCTCAGCTTCCTCCCTAAATCTCCACCTGGAAACCCCTTCCAGTCCCAGTAGAGATGAAGCTCTCTGAATGGGTCTCCCAGACCTGCTAACGGCAGATTAGGGCCCTCAGCCAGGAGCTGTCCACTCCAGGGTGCTGACCTGGTTAGCTGTTCTCCCCTCAATGGAGTGAAGCCTTCCACCCCCTGGGGAGCTGCTCACAGCATGAAGCACTCCCTACACCCTGCTGGAATTCTCCTTTTTCTGGGAGAACTTCACCAGAATTCCTTAAAATGTTCATCTCTGGAGTTTTCTCAGGACTGCGTCTGGAGTGAGATTGGAGACTGGACCCTTCAGCCCCAGGTTTCATCTTTGTCCCTGGCTGAGAGATTTCATAGACCTCTGAATCATCTCTACTCTCGGGAGAAAGGAATTGGCTTATCTTCCTTCTCCCACCCTTCTTTTGGACAGCATGGGGTGAGGTGCACATTCCAGACCCCAAACTGAAAGTCTGGTCTGCGCAGGGCATGGAGCAAGGCCTGGAAGAGGCGACTGGAAAGAAAAGAACCTCGGTACCCATCCCAAGGCCAGAACCTTCTCCTGCCCTGGAAACAAGGTTAACTGGGCTTCTGTCCCTCTCAGTGTGGTCCCCGGAATCTGCTCTAAAGTCAAGACTGGGCGGGATCCAGGTGGCTTGGGCCTTGAAGGACCCCGGCACGTGGCTCCCTTGGCCAGAGACCATAGACTTCTACACATCACCCTTCTGGCTACCCCAAGAGGCTCATAACTGGTTTTGCAGCCAGATATCCACCCCTTTTGAAGGACGTTGACAGCTCCTGGGCCGCTGCATCTTTGGTCGTGATGGGCAGGGTGGGTGGCCAGTCCCAGGCGGTGGCGGTGACCCCAGTGAAGCCTCTGTTCCCCAAGAATCCCAGCCTCCACACCAGCCACTACCCTTTCTCCGATTCCTGACCCTTCCCCCACACGGCTTGCACTCCGACTGCGCTCTCTCCTCCCACCGCCCTCCTCCCCAACACTTAACTTCCCTGGCGAGTCGGGATGAGCAGGAGAAGAAGATGAGCGCGGACACGCGGCCCCAAACGCCCGTCGCAGGTCTCTTTCTCTCACTTTCTCTCCCGCTTGCCCGCACACACATACCCAGAAAAGCTCCACAAACAAAAGGAGTGTGTGTGTGGAGAGGGGAGGAGAGTGAAAAGGGGCCAGCGCTACGATGTGGGGGTCGGGGGGCAGGGAGAAGGTGCAGCCAGGACACTGGCCCGCCCCTGGCCTGAACAGCAAGATCTCCAAGCGCGCACCTGCCCGCTGGGCTCAACCCCTGGGCTGCCCACCCCGAAGGCTGGCACTAGGTTTAATCGGGAGGGTGTCTCTCCATTGATTTTCCAGCCCCCATCTCAAATGTGGAAAATGACAAGGAACTGAGATACCTCTGAGTCCGGGCCATTTGCCCATCTGGCAGGAAAGGGCAGGAAAAGCCGGTTCGCCCTCTTCCCTCCTGGTTTAACTCCATTCCTGCCATGAACTGGTCGGGGAGCCGCTGACCCCCCGTGAATCGCCAGCTGTGATTTTGTCACGCAGGGAGACGATCCCGAAAACCACAGCAGGGAAAACTGAGCCCAGTCTGACACTCCGGAGACTTGGGGGTTGTTTACTCTTTCCCTTCCACGGAAAATGCACGGGCTGGTGGGGACAAGGGTTTCCCCGCAGAGGTCAGAGATTTCGTTCTCTCTTGGGCAACTTCAGCTTCCTTCGGTTCCCCAGAATCTTTTCCAGGAAGTAATCTGCTTTTAGTAGGATCCCATGACTGGAAGGGGTAGCGGAGACCAAGGTAAGGTTCTAGCTACCCCAGTTTACTCATCCAGGAAGGGGAGAAGAAAGAGGCAGCACAGGCCAGGCCTGACCTCCATCCCAAGCTCCGATGTGACCTTAGAGTGGCAGCCCAGGCCGCCCCACCTGCTCCAAGGTGCCCAAAGGAGAAAGCTGCTTTTTGAGGAGAGTGGGAGGGGACAGAAGGGCCTCCACTGTCAAACAGGCTTTCCAGCTCACGGCCCAGGACTCTTCATTTTTCCTTTTTCAGGGCTGGGGCTCTCAGGGTCTGGTCACAGGTCCAGACCGAGGTCACTCTGGGAGAGACCTTGAAACCTGGGCTTCCAAATCCTGAATTCAGAATTCTGCCTGTCTTTCGCACGTCTTTAAAAATTCTCCACAAAGTTTGCCTGGGTGACAAGCGGGGAAAGGGGCAGGAGCGCCTTGTCTTCTGCTCCCGGAAACTTTCTCTGTCTGGAAGCGCTGGGATCGAGCACAGCCCTGGGAGGGTGCGGGGAGGAAGGCCGAGTCCAGGGCAGGGCTCGCTCGCCCGCCACGCCCGCGTTTCTGACGGGGAGGCCGGGAGCCGGGTCCCCTTAGCCCGCCTGAGCGAGGAGGAGGAGCGGGCCTCCCAGGGGAGGCGGCGAGGGAGCCCCTGGGTACCAGGGGACTGAGGCCCGGCGACGGCGTCGGCCGGAGACGCTGCCCAGACGTGCGCCCGGGCAGGGCGCTGGCCCTGCCGGCTCCTCCGCGGGCTCCCGTGCGCGGGCCGCCGTCTCCCGGGCTGCCTGGGCTGCCGAGTTCCCAGCCCGGCATGCGAGCCTGGCTCTCGGTTACGCCAACCTCTCCCTCGGCCCCTCTCGTCTCTGTCTGCGTCTCTTTCCTCTTTTTGGAATTAATTGAATTAGGAACGGGTCTTTCCGGGGCTCTCCTGCCTCCTGCCCGAGGCTGCGCTGGCCAGGAGGCCAAGGCTGCGAGGTCAGGTCCCGTCGGGGCCGCGGGAGCCCCCGAGCCCCTTTGGGGACCCGCGTGCCAGTTCCTACCCTCAGCCAAGTCTTCGCCAAGGGCACAGCTGGGCGGGGTCTGGGCAGTCCGCCCGGCCTGGGACATCTGTTCTCGCCAGAGTCGCATTAAAGGCGAGGGGTGGGGGTGGGCGACTCAGCACAAGCCCCTCGAACCCGAGCCCACTGTAGCTTTCCGGACCGCAGGCGGAGACCGGAGGGGACACCGGACTGGCATCGCTTTTCCTCTTCCCTTGGGATCTGAGCGAGATTTGGGGTGGGGGCAGGTGGGCTCTCCCTCTTCCCCTCATCTCGCCCGCTTCCCAGTCAGATGGCACATCCGGCCTGGCTCCTGGAGGGCGGCCGGGCAGTCCTGCCCCGCGCGAGCTGCGGGGGCGCCCCCGGAGGCGCCCGCGCAGGGAATACCGCGGAGGCTGCAGGCGGGCCCGGCGCGGAGGTGATCCCGCTTGCTGCGAACTCGCGCTCGGCTGGGCTCCCAGGCGGAGGCCGGGCTCGGCGCACGGGGAGGGTTAAAAACAACTCAATTAAAATATCAAAAACATTTGGGTTTATACGGAGGGGAGGGCGGTGCTTTTAAAATATATATCAGAAGCCTCTCTGCAAAACCAAACCAAAATCCTTAACTACTGATCATTTGGTAGAAAAAGACAGAAAATCCCTCAGCCACTTCTCCCTTGGTGCCGCTGCGCAAAAGCTCCCGCCTGGCCAAGCCCGGCACCGGGACGACCCTTCTCCACCCCACGCCCTGGCGCTGAGCCCAGGTCGCCCCCTGCCCACCCTTCGCCCGCACGTTGGTGCCAGTCTGTGCTACTCAGCCGGTGCCCGGTGCCCGGTGCCAGGCGCGGGGGGGAAGGCGGGAGGAGCCGAGGCTCCAGCTTAAATTCCATGGCATCTGTTCATTATTATACAGTGAGGATTTTTATATGGACAGCTAAATTAAAGACAGATTTTTGCCAGAATTGCAGATCCCATAAAAATGATGACACAGGATGGGGGCTTTTTCTTTTTAAAAAGAAAGAAAGAAAGAAAGAAAAAACAACTCAACAAACCGCAGTCCAAACCCCTCTGTGTTCTTCTCTTCTGTCCTTAGTTGTTTTGTTTTTGGTTTTTAAATTTTCCCTCTTTGCCCACCTTTTCTTCTTCCACTAGCTCGTGCTGCCCAGGGAGAAACAAACCCCAGCGGCTCTTCATGCCCGGCCTGCTCACAGATGCCCAGTGGCCAGCCAGCTCACTCCCACAGCTGCCGGCAGGGGCACAGGCAGGAAGGGCAGGTCAGGCAGGAGGGCCAGGGAGGGGACAGGAGCGGGAACAGGGTCCGGTCTGGAAAGCTGTGCTGGACACAGTAGCCAGGGGGCCTGACCTTTCCGTGTTCCTAATTCAAAGGGCAGGGTGCAGGGATTTTTTTGTGCTTTTAAAAATTTTTTAAAAATTTTTTTGAGGGGCTGGTTGCCAAGGTACCAGATGCAGCGGTGAGGACCAGGCACGTGAGGCCATCTGGCCAGGCACATGGGACAGCACCCACTTCCCCTAGCCAATGGAGAAGGCTCTATGAGAATTGGGCACGGGGATGTACACCGTGTGGGAGTTCTGGAATTTGCAGTTTCGGAGATTCTAGGATGCTGGAACCCGCATGCTGGTGGTGTTCTAGAACTCACAGAGAGTTCTAGAACGCCGGGTCATAGCATTCTGAAGGGGTTCTAAGGGAGCAGACTTCCCAGACGTTGGCGAATCTTGTTTGCAGGACTCAACTTTGAAGCTCCAGACAACATTGTGGGGCTCTGAAGGCTATTGGCAAAGTCTGGTCAGGCAACAGGCCAGAATGGGAAGGGTGGGGGCCTGGAAGTGTCCCCCAAATTTAGTGAGAGTCTTTCTTCAAATAAGCAAACAAACAAACCAATGCTTTCAAGAAAAAAAAATAATAACTCTCTGCCGAGTTCTGTGTCCTCCAGACAATGGCTCTAGTGGTGTCTGTGTCTGTCTGTGACTCTGTCTGTAGCTGTCTGCTCTTCTCTCCCGGATTCAAAGCTGACAGAATTCATATCAGAAGAGTGAACGCAGGGACATCTGTGTGCGGAATGACTGTGCCTACTCGAACCTGCCAATCGCTCCTGGCACGAGCTGGGTAACAAATGCCTGTTACCTCGGAATGCTGGCGGGTGGGGGGAGGGTGGGGGAGGGCGCCTGGCACCGCCCTCGCTGCCAAGCCCTGCCAAGGCCCCCTCCAGCCCACAGAGGGTCCTGCCCCCTTCCCTGAGTTGGGGGTCCACGGAATTGGATTATTCATTAATTAGCAGTGATTAGAAAATTTGGGTGCCTTTCAGCCCGGGCCAACCCCATCTCCTCCGCCTTCCTAATCTCGATTCCCCGCTCCCCTCCTGCCCTCTCCCCACATTTTCCAGATTAACTCTGGGTTTCTGTTGAGGGCAGGCGGCCAGTTGGTGGCGGTGATGAGGGGGGGTGGCTCATGGAATGCAGGAACTGGGGTCTCTAGAGGGGAGCATTCCGACAAAGTTGCCAGGAGGAGTTTCTGTCATGAGGTGTGATGTTCTGAGTGGAAGGTCTGTGTAGACAAGGGTGTGGGGTGGGGCAGGGACTGAGACAGTGGTGAGGTGGAGCTGGGGAGGTGTGGGAGAGGGAAGGAAAGAGAGAAGAGGCAAGAGGCTCTCCCGGGCAGGGCCACCTGATCTCTCCACGCTGAAGTTCCCAGGGCCACCACCTCCAGGGCTTCCCGGGCCTCTTGGCCCAGGCGACCAGCTGTGCTCCCTGATCCATCAGCTGGTTCTGCTATGGGGTAGGGGCAGGCGAGAAGGGTGCCATGCCACAACCAGTGCCAGCTGGGGGGAGCTACTGTGACGAGGGGCGGAGAGCACATCTCAAATTCCAAGACATCTGTTCACTGGGGAGGAGACATCGTGTGGGAGAAGGCTGGGCGCCCCACCCCACCAGCTCTGCCACCCTCCACTCCAGCACCAGGGCCCCTCCCCCAGGTCACCTAGGTGGGCCTGCAGGGACAGGGGAGAACGCCAAACTGGGGAAAGGGTGAGGTGGGGGTGGAGAGTGCAGGAGCTGCTGCCCTCCAGAGGAGTGATCGGAAGGGAAGAATCAGGACTGCAGAGGGCTGTGTGGGGCAGGGATCTGGAAAGGGGCCTGTGGACGGATGCCTGTTGGAACAGATCCCCCAGAGCACCCCCAGACACCCCACCACAGATGCACATAAACACAGACTCCAGTCCTCACACACAGATACAAATCTTCCTGTGCCTGGGAACACAGAAAAGTGTACTTAACTGGTCCTTCTCAATTATTTGTTCAAACAACTTTATTGGGTGCTTGGTCTGGGCTGATCCTGGGGAGACACCTTCCTGCCTCCTCTGAGCTGTCAGTCTGGTAAGTACATTCAGACACCCAGGCGCGTGGGCCCACACACTGCCCTCACCCCCACGCAGACTTTTCGCTCTAGCGGAGGGGTGGGAACTGGAGGGAAGGAGATTCAGGAGCAACGCCCTCCCCTTGTCTGTAAGTAGCTTCCCCAGGGAAATCTAGGACAGGATCTGGGTGCCCCAGCAGGGGGTCCTGGACCCCACTGCCAGCCATTTGTCACTTTCTTACCTACACCCTATTGGCAGGAGTCCCTGCCCCCAGGGTTTGCCTGAACAAGGACAACCCCACTTCCCACTGAGCACGGATGACCACCTCTCTGTCTCCGGTGCCCTCGCCTGGCACCTGTCCCTCCACCAGGGCTGCCCTAGCTGGGCCGACAGAGGCCAGGCCTCTCAGCTGGGAAATGTCCATGTGGTTGCTACTTAAAAACTGATTTATGAGGCCATGGCGGCTGCAGAGGCTTGGCCTGCGGTCCTGGTAGTAATCAAGGGCATATGCCCATCTCGCCTGGCACTGCCCAGCTTGTGAGCCCAGCCCGGCCTCGGCCTCTGCTCTCCTACTGGGAAGAGAGAAGCACGAGTCTCTCTTCTCTCCAAGCCGTCTCTCTCTTCCTCCACCTCTTCCCTTTCCTCCTCCTCCTCTTCTTCCCTTTCCTCTCTCCCTCCTCCCTTCATCCCTCCTCCTTCCCTCCCTCCCTTTTCCTTCTCTCCCAAGTGGCACAGACCAGCCTGTGTGCCGGGCTGGCGCTCACAGCTGCAGCCCATCTGCTATGATTGAATGGTGACAGTGATGAGACGGAGCTGGGGGGAATGGGGGGACATGGGGGCTTCCCTGCTACCCCTCACCCTCCCTGTGCCAGTCCCCATGTGCTTCCTTGACCTCCAGAGTGAAGCTGTCCATTTTGCTGGTGCAGAATGGGGGAATCCCACCCCTCTAAGTAGTGAAGGGATTCCTTCCACCCAGATCTCAGGAAGACAAGAAGAAGCAAAAGGTGGGCAGACAGGGGGAAGGGACAGAGGCTGAAGGAGCAGATGGAAGAAAGGACCCATCCCCACACAGGCTTGGAGGAGCCTGGGGCCCAGCACCAGGTAAAGCCACAGCTGGAGCTCCGGGTGGGGCAGGGGGTTGCTGATGTGAGCACAGGGTCCTGCGTCTCCAGGGATCTAGGAAGATGTCCTTGACAGCTCTTGGGGGGAACTCAGTGCCTTCTACCTCCACCCTGACACTTGGTTTATCGTGGGTTTCCCCTCCACACTCTAGAAACCCTCTGTGCTTGCTCCTTTCAGGGCTCCATTTGGAGAGCTGGAAATCGTGGTCCTCCATGGTGCCCCAAAGGAGACCCAAAGGTTGGACCTGATCTGGCACAAGAAGCTCGAGTCAAACACAAGGGCTTCCCAGTGGATCCCAGTGCAGGACCAGATGCAGCGACAGCAGGGTGGGTGCGAAGGTGCAGTTGGTGCTTAGCAGTTGTCGGCAATTGGCCAATAACCATCCTGGTGACCCTGTGAGGTCAGGACTTCATCGTGAGGACCTGAGGCACACGTGTCCAGACTGCAGCCTAGGCCTTGCTCCTCTCCTGGGGTAGGGAAATGAAGGGAACAGGAAGTCTAACGCTAGGTGGAAGACGATCCAGTACCTTTCCGTTCCCACTTACCCCTCCTCATGTCTCTCTTTTCCTCTGCCTCTGCCTGCCCTTTACCCTCAGTGGACCCAGTAGCCACTCTGCAGTGAATCCTCAAACACAGGGCTTTTGGCCCTCCCATCGCTCACATGTGAATAGGTGAAAACACCCCTAAGGAGGCATCCAGTCTCCCCATCCCGCCCATGAGGAAACCCCTGCTATGTACTTTACTGCATCAGACCTCACCTTCCTGGCTGGGGCAGCTCTCCTCACATCTGTCGTGGTGGGCCATGGGGTCTCCACCTGCAGCTCTGGGTGGAAGGTGCCATCGTGAACAGCTGCAGAACCAGGCTGGGATTCCAGCTTAGCCTGGGCTCCTGGGGAGCTTGGCCTACTCAGGAGGAGGGCACTTAGCTCCACCTGGCCACACTTCTCCCCTTCCTTGGGCCTGGGGGTCTGTCTGGGTCTCTCCTGCCTTCTCCCCTGCCACCTGCATCTCCACCCTCTTTCCTCTTTCTCCAGCCTCTTTCCTCTGGCCTTCCTTTTTCCTCCTGTCATCCATCTTTACACACTTTCCTTTTCCTGTCTTTTTCTCTCTCTCCCTCATCTTTGCTCACCCCCTTTTACCTAGCTCTGATAACCTTTTTAGTCCTTAAAAATCTCCCCCACCAGGAGAGTGGGCATTTCCCATATTTCTTAAATTCCACACTTGAGGAGTTGCTGGTGGGAGAGTCATTCCCCACTAGGCAGTCTCACTGGACGGAAGTTTTTATCTCAGGAGAGGGAGAGAAGAACCCATAATCCAATCTTATGGATAAGCAGTAAGCAGCCACTAAATCCCTGCAATCCCCAGAACAAATCCAGATCAACATTGCTGTCCTCTTGCCCAACACAAACTGAGATAAGAAAGCAGGTGGGGAGCTCTCTGCTGGGCCGTTATGGGGCTGTAGCAGCGTCTGGTCTCACGCCTTCCCCTATTATTTTCAGGTCCTCTGAGGCGAGGTGGCGGGCGGCACCTAGAAGGACGGGTAGCGGCCACAGAAGCTGCATGTCCAGGGTCCCTCATCTGCCACAGTATCCTTGCCAGACTCTTCCCATTACTGACTTTGAAGGGCAAAGAAGGCTAAACTCGGAGTCTGAGACTGCACTTGGGCAAGGGTGAGGGGTCCAGGTCCCCTTCCTTCCTCACCTCCTTCTCCCAATCCCGGGGTTCAGGCATTCCTTGGTTTCCTTGGTATCCTCTCAGCGCTCTCTCCGTTATTTCTGGCTTTCTCTCCCCCCATTTTCTCTCCTTCACGCCTTCTTTCTGGCCCACCACCCATTTCTGCCTCTTTCCATCTCTCCCTGCCTGGTCCTTCCGCAAACGTCTTGTTTCAGCACCACGGACAGAGACACCGGCAGAGGCGGGGCTGCTTCTGCTGGGATCTGTGCAAGCGGTGGATTACCCATGAGTGTCTCTGGGTGGGTGTGAGTGTGAGCGTGTGTCTCCGAGTCTGTGTGAAAGCCTGGGTCTGTGCCTCTCTGGGGCACAGGCCTGTAGGCGTCTCTGGGTGCATCTGTGTGTTCTTATCTGTCTGTGCCGTGTCCCCGCCTGCTCCCTGAGTCCCTGGCTGGGAAAGGGGACGGGATGGGGACGCTCCGTTCTGGAGGTGGGGGAGGAAGCGGGTGGCTTGCTGTCCCAGCCGGTCCTGGGGGCGTCATCCTTGCCCAGACGCGTGCCAGGCACCATGTGGCATGTGTGCCAGCCGGCACAGGCTGAGGGCATTCTGCCCGGCTTTGGGGGAGAGGCAGGGAGCTGGAGACGGCAGAAAGAGATGGGAGCTGAGCTGTTACTCCACTCGGCCAGACCCTTTCGGCCCTGTGTACGCCCCTTGCACACGCACATACTGTGGGAATCTACCAGAGACCTGCTGTTGGGAGGGCCCAGACAGCAAGATAATACCCACCCCCAAACATCCTGAGGAGCACGCGCAGGGTACAGGCCTATTCCAGCTTGCACACATGTGTGCAAGTCACCTGGTCTCTGGTACACCAATTCCTGTGCACATGCTTAAGCACTTAAAGAGAGAAAATGACAGAATTCTCTCTCTGAACATTTGCTCCCTAGTGAAACAGGAGGAAAAAGTGAGATATGCAGAAAAACTGATTGACACGCTGGAAGCAGTAGAGTGGGCTCATGAAAGGAAACCCCTTGCTGTATGGGGTCCAGCCCCACATCCTTCAGGGCCAAGGAAGCTCTGAGAGGGTCTCCATTGCAAGTCCAAACTCTTTTATTTTTTATTTTTTATTTTATTTATTTCTTCTACACATTAGACAGAGACAGCACCACCCATGGGGTCTTCACACCACAATACATCCACGACCTTCAGCCAGCTCCAGATCATGGGCAAGCGTGAGCCTGGAGCACTCAGGGAGGCCTCCCGTCTTGAAGCGAGACCCCTCCCAGCTGGGATTGCCTCACAAAGCATCCAGTTTTACCTTCGTGCCACTGCCTTGTCTCCCAGCCTGTGTCCCCACCTGTTTCTTCTCTGGATGTCTCTGTCTCCATACACAAGGAACTCCTAACTTGCCAGACTGCCTCATTGTCATCTTTCAAGTCCCATTCACCACACTCCTCTGGCTCTCAGGTGTCCTGGGAACTGTAGTCTCTTCTGCCGCACTTTGTCTAAGCCTTGGCTGTTTGGTTTGGTTTGGTTTGGATTGTCTGCCTCCCCTCCTGTCTGTAAGCTCTCTGAGGGCAGGGACCACAGCCTTCATTCTGCACGCTCTGCGCCCAGCATGTGTAGGTACGGAGCGCGTCTGAACGGCAGGACTGACAGATGCTCAGTCACTTCTGAAGGGGGTGGGGAAGGACGGGCAAGTCCTGTAGCCTGGCTGCAACCTGCCTCATCCGGTCCTTCTCACCTCTCTCTCTCTCTCAGGAGGCCTGTCTGCTGGCAGCCTCTTAATTATATTTTATCCGACTATAAATCTTTTCGTTAAACATAATTGAAAAATACACCTTTAGAATCATTGCATTAACCCAACATCCACTTTAAGGTGGTAATTAAAGGCTCATGGAATCTAAATTGAGGAGAACTGGTTCTGAGATAATCCTCCGCCAACCCCAAATGTGTAGGCAGCACCCTCGGAGGGTGAAGGCAGGAGAGCCAGGCTGCGCATGGGTCAGGCTCGGGGAGTGGGCCATGTTCCCCACTTCTCTCTGTCCTGTAGGAATCAGACAGCTGGGAGCACTGCCCGGCCCCAGCCCAGCACGCCCTCTGGGATCGCAGATCTGCAATATTCCTCCCCCTCCTCTCCGGGCCCCTGGCTCAGAGCACTCTCAGTAGGAAGGTCAGAAAGGAAGGGAAAGGAAGGAACAAATGCTCTGCCAGCCCCTGTGAGTCAGGCCTGTCCCTGGCCGTCTTTGCAGCTGCCTGAGTACAACTTGAGAAAACCGGTGCTCAGAGAAGTTCTGCGAGACGGTAGCCTTAGAAGTCAAAGGGAGAGGCCAGCGTCTAAGAACCTACATTAAAAAAATATATTTATTTATTTTGTTATTATTATTATTTTTGCTATAAGGTGCATGTGCTTGCTGGAGAGATAGAGAGACAGAAAATGAGAAGTCACACAACCACCCCCCCACCCCCAACCCGGGGGAATGACCATGCCACTGGACTTTCTCTTCCATTCTCCTCTGGGGATTTTGGGCACATATGCACACACGCCCTGTGTGAGTTTTAAGCCACTAGGTCCAGGATTCAAACTGAGGTTGACTATGTAGGAGTCCAGCAATATAACCATTATGCCATCTGCTGGTCTCATATTATTATTTTTTAATTTGACCAGAGAGAGACACACACAGAGGGAGGGAAAAGGAAAGTGAGAAAACAAGCTGTCAGATCCATGACTTCAACTGGGGTTGGCCATGTGGGAGTCCAGCACCTTAACCACCATGCCATCTGCCAGCCCCATCCACATTCTAAGTGTGGTCCAATACTGCCCTGGGCCAGTCCCCGCCCTCTCCAGCACTCCAGTTTCTCAGCTCTTCTGCTTCCCAATCCCCTCTGGAGACATCGTCGACAGTGCTCTTTTACACCCCATACCTGACCCAGGAGTGAGTCTGTCTGCGCTGGCGTCAGAAGAAATCCCGATCTGGGCACTTGTCGGCCTCTACTACTCCCATCCCAGTGCAGGTCTGCCCTTTCTCCTGGATGGTCACAGCTTCTGCCCTTGGTCCCTTCCAGTCTATTCATGGTGCAACAGCCAGAGTGATTTTTTTTTTTTTAAGAGCAACTTTACTGAGATGTAATTCATCCATTTCAAGAACATAGCTCAACAGCTTTTAGTACATTTGCAAAGTTGTGTGACCACCACCATAATCAATGCTGAACACTTTCATTTACCCGAGAAAGAAACCCATACCATAGCAGTCTTTCTCCCTTTACCTCCCCCAAGCCTCCTAGGCAACCAGAGTGATGATTTTTATTGCCAGAGGGAGCCTGCAAGCCTGCACACAACAGAGAGAAAGAGTGAGAGACAGAGAGGGAGAGGGCCAAAATGTCTCCCTCAATGAAGGGTGGTCATGCCACAATCCCTTCTCGATTTTTCCATCCTGTTGGGATTTGGGGCATGCACACATGTGCACCTAGCATGTTTTCAAAGCCACAGGGACCTGGACTTGAGCCACTGGATAGGCCATGTGGGCTCAGAAATCTGAACCCACAGGTAATACACCTCATTCAGGTAAAACCCTGAAAGGTCATGGGCGATTAGACCCCAAGGTCTTCTCTAGTCTCATCTCCTTCAACCTTCCCCTGGCTTGCTCCCTCTCCTATGCTCTGGGAAAGTTACCGTCTCAGGATCTTTGCACTGGCTGTTCTTCCAGCCAGGAAAGCTCATCCCAGATATCTGACCTCTTTGAGGTCTATACTGAAATACCACCTTCTCTAAGACACTTTTCCAGGCTACCCCACCCAAACAGTACCTCCTTTCCACCCTTCTTTCCTCATTTTATTATTATTATTTTAAGAATTATTGGGACCAGCAGTTGGCGTAATGGCTATGTTGCTGGACTCCCATGTAGTCAACCATGGTTCGAGACCCAGACCCGGTGGCTTAAACTCACACTGGGCATGTGTGCATGTGTGCCTGAGATCCCAACAGGAGAATGGAGGAAAAGGGATTGTGGTGTGGCCATCCTCCATGGGGGTGATTTCTTGCTTTCTGTCTCTCTCTGTCTTTCTGGCCAGCACAAGCGCCCTATAGCAAAAACCTCTCAAAAAAATTATTAATTTAGGGACCAGCAGGTGGCGTGGTGGTTAAGGGCACTGGACTCCCTCATGGCCGACCACAGTTCAAGTCTCAGACCTGGAGACTTGTGTTCTCACTTTCTCTCGCTTGCTCGCTCTGTCCCTCTCTGATCAAATAAATATAAAAGTAAAGTTGAGGGACCAGCAGTTAGCTTAATGGCTATGTCGCTGGACTCCCATGTAGTTAACTGCGGTTCGAGTCCCCGACTCAGTGGCTTAAATTCATGCTGGGCACGTGTGTGTGCATGCCCAGGATCCTGAGAGGAGAATGGAGGAGAAGGGACTGCGGTGTGGCCATCCCCCCAGGGGGCGATTTCTTGCTTTATGTTTCTTTGTCTCTCTTTGTCTTTCGGGTGAGCACACGCGCCCTATAGCAAAAACCTCTAAAAAAAAAAAAAAAAAAAAAAAAAAAAAAAAAAAAAAAAGTAAAGTTGAATAAAAGAATTCTTTAAAAATGATTCATTTACTATTATTATTATTTTAATTTGCTTTAGGGCATGTGTGCTCATCAGAGAGAGACAGAGAGAGAGAAAGAGAAAGGGAACATGAGAAAGCAAGCTACCAGGACGAGGACTCGAACTGCAGTCGGCCAAGTGGGAATCTAGCGCCCTTAACCACTATGCCACCTTGCTTTTTTTCTCTTCAGTGTTGTTCACCCTCTCGCATATTATGTCTCTCTCTGTACCACCAAGCTGAGGTGGTGGGGGGGGCTGGAGGAGGACTTGTTTTTAGTAGCACCCCCAGCACCTGGGACAGAACCAGGTACATACTAGGTAAATAGACACATGCTGAGTGAGCAAATGAATGCATGGACTCCATAATGAAGGGATAGGACTGAAGTTCTCCTAAGTGGCCTCTACCCTCCAGGAACAGGTAGTGAGAATGCAGCCTGGAGTCCAGCGCTCGGGTCCTGCCTTTCTCTCTGGCTTTTCTCTATTTTCAGCTCTTAGTTCTCTCTTTTTTCTTTCTCTCTCTTTTTCTCTCTCTCTTTTTTTTCTTTTTTTTTTTTTAATTTTGGAGAGATTTTTGCCATGAGTTGCATGTGCTCACCAGAAAGACAGAGACAGAGAGACAGAAAGTAAGAAATCACCCTCCAGGGAGAATGGCCACGCCACAATCCCTTCTCCATTCTCCTCTCGGGATATTGGGCACACACGGACATGTGCCTGGTTCGAGTTCCAAGCTGCCAGGTCCGGGGCTCAAACTGCATTCGGCCATGTGCGAGTCCAGCACCTTAACCACTATGCCACCTGCTGGCCCCAATTTTCTCTCTTTTCTTTCTTGTTTCAGACATACATGCCATGTAACCCCCTTGCCCTGAGCAGTCCTTAACACCTCCCCCCAACCCTAAACTTGTTGTTCCTCCTGCCCTCCTTCTCCCCTGACCAGCCCCTGCCTCTTCCCTACTCTGAGTGGACAGGCACTGGGAGGCAACAGGAAGGGTGGCTGCCCTGAGCCCCCCAAGAATGACAGAATGACGGTGCTCCCTGCCTGTGCCTGCCACCGGAGCCGGGCCTGTGTGTAGTGCTTTAGGCCAACGCTATCTGACAGAACTCTCTGCAACGATGGGAATGTCCTAGCTCTGTTCTGCCCAGTACGGTAGCCGCTAGCTAACATGAGGTTATTAAGCATTTGAAATGTGGCTAGTGTGACTGAAAAAAATTAACTTTAAATTTTATTTATTTATTTATTTTAGGTTTTTGCCATAGGGCATGTGTGCTCACCTGAGAAAGAGAGAGAAAGCGAGCGGGAAAGTGAGAAATCAACCCTCCTCAGCTGGGATGGCCACACCACAACAATCCCTTTTCCTCCTGGGATTTTAAGCATGCACGCACACACACCCTGCATTTTCTTTCTTTTCTTTTTTTTTTTCCTTTTCTCTGGAGAGGTTTTAGCTATAGGGTGCGTGCGCTCGCTAGAAAGACAGACAGAGAGACAGGGAGACAGAAAGCGAGAAATCACCCCCCAGGGGGGATGGCCACACTGCAATCACTTCTCCTTTCTCCTCCCAGGATCTTGGGCACGTACGCACACATGCCTGGCATGAGTTTAAGCTACCGGGTCCGGGACTCGAACCACCGCCGACTACATGGGAGTCCAGTGACATAGCCATTACACCAACTGCTGGTCTCACATCCTGTATTTTCAAGACACCAGGTCCAGGACTAGAACCACAGTTGGCCATATGGGAGTCCAGCACGTCAGCCACTACGCCACCTGCTGGTCCCAAATTTTATTTACTTTTCATGAATTTACATTTATTTATTTACTATATATTTTATTATGAACTTAAATTTAAATAGCCACATGTGACTAGGGTCTTCCAGTTGAGCAGTGCAGCATGGGACATGTTATTTTATTTAATCTTTACAGTTCTCCTGGAGAGTAGGTATTATTATCCCTACTTGACAGATGAAGAAGAGTGGTTAATCAGGATGAGAATCCAGCTTTGTTGGTTCTAGAACCTTCAGAGAACCTGTTTCAGGGCTTGGGGTAGGGATTATGTAGCTAAAGAGGGCGTGGAATAACAATTATTTATTTTTTTAATTTAACAAAACTTTATTGAACATCATCTGCTAAAGGTCAGGAATAGAACACAAATCCTTCAACTGATTATCTTCTGCATGCTCTTTGCATAAAACATCTATTGGAATCTTACTTTTCTGTTGTTGAGATTTTTGCCATAGGATGAACGCGCTTGCTAGAGAGAAACAGAGAGAGGGAAAGCGAGAAATCACCCCCCAGGGGGATGGCCACACCACAGTCCCTTCTCTTCCATTCTCCTCTTGGGAGTTTGGGCACACACATGCACGTGCTTCTGTGTTTTCAAGCCTCCTGGTCCAGAACTGGAACTGCACATGTGGGATCTGGTGCCTTAACAAACCATGCCACCTGCTGACCTGAATCTTACATTTGTATCTACATTTTTTAAAAAGAATTATTTCATCTAACTTTATTCACTTATTCATTCTAATTTGACCAGAAAGGGACAGAGCAAGAGAGAGAGGGGAGAGAGAGGGAAAGTGAGAACGCAAGCCGTGAGGTCTGGGACTTGAACCATGGTTGGCCATGTGGGAGTCCAGTGCCTTTAACCACTCCACCACCTGCTGGCCTCATCTTTACTTTTTTTTTTTTCAAAGAATTATTTTTATTTAGGGGCCAGCAGGTGGCTTGGTGGTTAAGGGCACTGGACTCTCATATGAATGACCGCAGTTTGAGTCATGGACCCAGCAGCTTACTTTCTCTCTTTCTCTCTGTCCTCTGGTCAAGATAAAATAAAGTTTGGGACCAACAGTTAGCGTAATGGGTATGTCGCTGGACTCCCATGTAGTTGACCGCGGTTCGGGTCCCAGACCTGGTGGCTTAAAACTCAGGCCGGGCACGTGTGCGTGCGTGCCCAAGATCCCAAGAGGAGAATGGAGGAGAAGGGATTGTGGTGTGGCCATCCCCCCTGGGGGGTGATTTCTCGCTTTCTGTCTCTCTCTGTCTGTCTGGCGAGCGCACACGCCCTATAGCAAAAACCTCTCCAAAAAAATAATAAATAAAACTAAAATAAAATAAAATAAAGTTTAATAAAATAATTATTAAGAAACAAAATAATTATTTTTTTCAAAAGAATTATTTTTATTTAACTTTTATCTATCTATCTATTTATTTATTTTAATTTGACCAGAGAGGGACAGAGTGAGAGAGAAAAGGACAGAGAGAAAGGAAAGAGAGAGAGGGAAAGTAAGAAAGCAAGATGTCAGGGAGGCTGGCAGGTGGCATGGTGGTTAAAGCGCTGGACTCCTACATAGTTGACCACGGTTTGAGTTGTGGACCTGGAAGCTTGCTTTCTCACTTTCCTTCTCTCTCTCTGTCTCACTCTGGTCAAATTAAACAAATAGTAATGATGATGATGATAAATGAAATTAAGTAATTCTTGAAAATAAAAAAAGAAAAAGCAAGCTGCCAGGTCTGGGACTTGAAGAGCAGTCGGCCATGTAGGAGTCCAGTGCCCTTAACCACCATGCCACCTGCCAGTCCCCCAGATTGTGTTTTCAAGCCACCCAGTTTAAGACTGGAATTGCAGTCAGCCATTGTGGGATCCAGCCACCTTAACCTCTGTAACTCAAACCGTGCTTGGCCATGTGGGAGTCCAGCATCTTAACCACTGCTCCACCTGCTGGCCCTGGAATTTTTAAAAAAATAATTATTCATTGATTTTATTTATTAATTCATTTATTTTAATTTGATCAGAGATGGGAGGGAGGGGACCAGAGCCACCAGGTCTGGGACTCAAACCATGTTCAGTCATGTGGGACTGTCCAACACCTTAACCATCACACCACCTGCTGGTCCCGGAATTTTTTTTTAAGAGAGATTTTTGCTATAGGGTATGTGTGTTAGCAGGAGAGACACAGAGAGAGAAAGCAAGAAATCATCCCCTGGGGGAATGGCCACACTGCAATCCCTTCTCCATTCTCTCCTCTTGGGATTTTGGGCACACATGCACATGCACTGGTGGTTTTTTATTTTTTTCTTTTAGAGAGATTTTTGCTATAGGGCACATGTGCTCACCAGAGCGACAGAGAGAGACAGACAGACAGAAAGCAAAAAGTCACACCCCAGGGAGGATGACCACACCACCATCCCTTCTCCATTCTCCTCTTGGGATCTTGGGCACACATGCACATGTGCCTGGCATGAGTTTTAAACCACCGGGTCCAGGACTTAAACCGTGGTTGACTACATGGGAGTACAGCAACATAACCATTATGACATTTGCTGGTCCCCAATACTGAGGAATTTTATTAAAACTCCAAGATCAATAGGTGGTATGGTAGTTAAGGTACTGGACTCTCACATGGCAGATTGTGGTTCGAGTCCTAAACCTGGTGGCTTAAAAATCACACCAGGTGCATGTATGTGCATGCCCAAAATCCCAAGAGGAAAATGGAGAAGGGACTGTGCCCTGGCCATCCCCTTTGGGGGGTGATTTCTCACTCTTTCTCACTGTCTATTTCTCTCCAACGAGTGCATGGGCCATTTGGCAAAAACCTTAAAACAAAACAAAACAAAAAAACCTCAAGAGATCCTTCCTCAAGGCAAGAGAACCTGAACCTATTTGTCAGGCTGTAGCCCTAGTGGGTTTCTCTTTTTACTTTCAAAAATAATCATTTTATTTAACTTTATTTATTTTAATTTGACCACAGAGGGACAGAGTGGGGGAGGTGGGGGAAGGGTGAGAAAGCAAGCCACCAGGTCTGGGACTCAAACTGGGGTTGGCCATATGGGAGTCCAGCGCCCTTAGCCACCATGCCACCTGCCAGCCCCATCTCAGTGGGTTTCTTGCACACACACACACACACACACACACACACACGCTATTTCTTCCTGTCTCAGGAGGGGCTGTAGCCAGGGGGCCTGGTCATTTCCTCCTTCCTAGTGGGATGCTCTGGGAATCCCACCACCTCTGGGTATCCACTGATGTAAAGACAGTTCAAGGAAAACTCAGCTATCCTCACTCTTCACCCTTTGAGCAAGGATGAGATATGCCCTCAAGACAGGGAGATAGACAGGAGCTCTTCCTCAAATCTGGCAGCTGGGGTTGTTCGTGACTCCATTTAGAGAGATGAGAGTTAGACAGCAGGAAGGACTTCCTTCAAGTTAAGAAATGAAGTGGGAGGGACTAGCAGATGGTGTGATGGTCACATTGCTGGACTCTTGCATAGTCCATCATGGTTCGAGTCCCTGACCTGGCAGCTTGAAACTCATGCTGGGTGTGTGTGCCCAAGATCCTGAGAGAATGGAGGAGAGGGATTGTGGTAGGACCATCCTCCAAGGGGTTGATTTTTCACTTTCTGTCTCTGTCTCTCCAGTGAGCACACACGTCATATAGCAAAAATCTTTCTTAAAAAAAAAAATGAAAAGAAAAGGAAAAAAATGAAGTAACAGATGAGCTGTCTTCTCCTCTTCAGGGCAGAAAAAAGTAAGTGCAGTCACCTCCCACCAGCCTCCCTGAGCCTTTTCCTGAATGGTCAACAACAGGACCTCCTCCCTCTCTCCTGTCCCTTTTCCATGCCCCATCTTCTCTCTCCCACCTCCCTCAGCTCCAGGCCACTTGCTGGAGTTAAAACAGAAGGCCAGGGACCAGCAGTTGGCGCATAATGGCTATGTCACTGGACTCCCATGTAGTCGACTGCGGTTTGAGTCCCAGACCCAGTGGCTTAAACTCACGCTGGGCCCGTGTGTGTGCGTGCCCAAGATCCCAAGAGAAGAATGGAAGAGAAGGGATTGCGGCGTGGCCATCCCCCCTGGAGGGTGATTTCTCACTTTCTGTCTCTCTGTCTCTGTCTTTCTGGCGAGCCCACGCACCTATAGCAAAAACCTCTTCAAGACAAAACAAAACAAAACAAAAAAACAAAAACCAAAAACAGAAGGCTAGCTCCTACAGATCCCAGGGAGTATTAAGCGGGTGGGGAGGGAGGTGCTGACCTCTGATCTGTGGGGCAGAAGGACAGGGCTGGGCTGCAGTCAATCCCACAGCCCTGTCGCAGCTGTGGTCCAGAGAGGTTGGTCAGCCTCTTTGACCTCAACTCTCTCACCCGCCAGTTGGGGCTAGTAAAACCTGCCCTCTGCACTATGAGCTGGAGACGGTGCACAGGCAGTGTCTAGCACAAAGCAGGCACTTTAACAGGACTTTCATGATTATTCTTACATAGGCTCCCAGCAACCCTTTCAAGGGGACGAAGAGAGGGCCTTTCCCCCATCCTTTTCCATCTGGAACTTTTGTCTGGACCAGAGCAGGGATTTCTCTTCCCTCGGTCTGTCTCTTTCCTTTTTTCTGGGTGTATGTGCTCCAGAGAAAGAGGGAAAGTGAGAAAGGGGGATGGCCATGCCACAGTGCCTTCTCCTCCATTCTCCTCTGCGTTTTGTTTGTTTGTTTGTTTGTTTGTTTTTCCCCTATAGGGTGCGTGCGCTTGCCAGAAAGACAGAGAGAGACAGAGAGACAGAAAGTGAGAAATCACCCCCGGGGGGGATGGCCACGCCACAATCCCTTCTCCTCCATTCTCCTCCCGGGGATCTTGGGCATGCACGCACATGCACTCGGCATGAATTTAAGCCACCGGGTCTGAGACTCACACCACAGTTGACTACACGAGAGTCCAGTGACATAGCCATTATGCCATCTGCTGGTCCCCTCCTCTTAGGTTTTTGAGCATGCACACACACACACACACACAATGTTTTTGTTTGTTTGTTTGTTTGTTTGTTTTTCCCCAAGCTACCAGGTCCAGGACTTGAACAGCACAATCGGCCATGAAGGATTCAGTCACCTTTACCACAACAGTACCTGCTGGCCCCTTGGCTTTTTTTTTCCTTTTTAACTTTCTTTCTTTCTTTCTTTCTTTCTTTCTTTCTTTCTTTTTCTTTCTTTCTTTCTTTCTTTCTTTTCCTTCCTTCTTCCTTTCTTTCTTTCTTTCTTTTTCTTTCTTTCTTTCTTTCTTTCTTTCTTTCTTCTTTTTTCTTTTTTCTTTTTTTTTTTTTTTTTTTTTTTTTTTTTTTTTGTCATAGGGCACATGTACTTGCTGGAAAGAGACAGAGAGAAACAGTGAGGGAGGAAGTGAGAAATCATCCCCCAAAGGGAATGGCTTCACACCTACCTCTACTTCTCCTAAAACTCCGTTCCTATCGTGCCAAAAAATCCTCTGAAGTTCCCTGGTGCCTATCAGGACACAGCAAGGCAAGTGGTTAAGCGTTCAAGCTCTGGGGGGACCAGTAGGTGGCGTAATGGTTAAGGTGTTGAACACTTCTTCATGGCCGACCACAGTTTGAGTCCCAGACCTGGTGACTTGCTTTCTCACTTTCCCTCTCTCTCTCTCTCTCTGATCAAATTAAAATAAATAAATAAGTAAATAAAATAAAAATTTAAAAAATTCTTAAAAAAAAAGAGTTTAAGCTCTAGGGTCAGATCTAGGTGTGAAGTTTAGCTCTGTTAGTTGATAGCTGTGTTTCTTGGGTCAAGGTACTTAGCATGTCTGAGCTTCAATTTACACTTCTGAAAAACGTAACAGTGCCTGCTTCATGTGGTGGTTGTGATGAAGAAACAAGGCAAGGGACCAGCAGTTAGCGTAATGGCTATGTCTCTGGACTCCCTCGTAGTCAACCATGGTTCAAGTCCCGGACCCGGTGGCTTGAACTCATGCCGGGCGCGTGTGTATGCGTGCCCACCCAAGATCCCAAGAGGAGAATGGAGGAGAAGGGATTGCGGCGTGGCCATCCCCCCTGGGGGGTGATTTCTCACTTTCTGTCTCTCTGTCTCTCTCTGTCTGTCTGGCGAGCGCACGCACCCTATAGCAAAAACCTCTCCCCCCCAAAAAAAAAGAAAAGAAACAAGGCACTTAATAGAAAGCTTTTGGCACAAGGGTGGAGTTAATTGTACTTATTATTGTTATTATTTTTAGAATTATTTAATTTTTATTTATTATTATTATTTAATTTACTATAGGGCATGTGCATTCACCAGAGAGAAACAGAGAGGGAAAGTGAGAAAGCAAGCTGCCAGGTCCAGGATTCGAACTGTGGTTGACCTTATGAGAGTCCAGTGCCTTAATTACCATGCCACCTGCTGGCCCCAACTGTACCTATTATTTATTTATTTTTGTTAGGTTTTTGTCATAGGGTGCATGGTGCTAACCAGAGAGAGACAGAGACAGAAACAAAGAGGGAAAGTGAGAAATCACCCCCCAGGGGGATGGTCACACCAAAATTCTTTCTTCTCTATTGTCCTCTTGGGGGTTTGGGCATAAACGCACATGTCCATGGTGTGATTAATTAATTAATTAACAAATTAATTTAATTTGACCAGAGAGGGACAGAGTGAGTGAGAGAGGGGAAGTGAGAAAGCAAGCTGCCACAGGTCCAACTGCAGTCGGCCCTGTGGAAGTCCAGCACCCTTAACTATCACTCCATCTGCTCCCTCCCTGGTGTGATTTTCAAGCCACAGGGTCCAGGACTTGAACTACAATCAACTATGTGGGAGTCCAGTGCCTTAACCACTATGCCACCTGCTGGCCCCAACCGAATCTATTTTTTAAAAAAGAATAATTTATTTTATTTTATTTATTCATTCATTTTATTTTAATTTGACCAGAAAGAGACAGAGAGAGAGAGAGAGAGAGAGAGAGAAAGTGAGAAAGCAAGCCACCAGGTCCGGGACTCGAACCGTGGTTGACCATGTGGAAATGTCCAACACCTTAACCACCATACCACCTACTGGTCCCCTCTATTTTTTTTTTTTTTTAAGACTTTTACCATAGGGCACATGTGCTTGCTATAGAGAGAAACTGAGAGACAGAAACAGTGAGAGGAATATGAGAAATCACCCCTTGGGGACATGGCCACACAACAATCCCTTCTCCTTCATTCTCCTCCTGGGATCTTGGGCATACACACACATGCCCAGAGTGATTTTCAAGCCACCAGGTCTGCGACTCGAACCATGATTGGCCATATGGGAGTCCAGAGCCTTATCCACCAGGCCACCTGCTGGCCCTCGTGTACCTATTATTATTATGACAACATGGTAGAGTCACAACTCCAGAGCATGGCATACAAAGCCACTAGGAGTCAGACAAGAGGAGGGACTTCCTACCTCGCAGAGCAGGAGCAGGATAGTCACAATGGAGCACCTGGACTGCCAGTCCAACCCGGCTTCTCACCATCCTTCCTGTGAACCCCACCCACCCTTTGGTGGGCACAGCCCGTTACCATTCCCCATGCTGAGACTTCCCTGGCCCCTTTGTACACCCTGTTCTTGCTGCCTCAAATGCATGCTCTCCTTGCCCACCTGGCAAACGCCTACTCATCAGCTCAGATCTAATTCAAGCCTCCTGTCCTCTGCGATGCCTTCCTAGAACCCCGGGAAGGTCCACCATATCTTTGTGCCTCACCATCTGCTGAGTGAAGAGCATAGGTCTTAGGATCAGGCTGCTTGAATTGGAATCCCAGCTCTGCTATTTCACAGCTGAGCCATCTTGGGCAAATTATTTGAACCTCTCTGTGCCTCAGCTTCCTGATCTGGAAAATGGAGGTGATAACAGGAGTATCTCTCTGATACAGCCATTACGAGGGATAAATGGGTTACTACATGTAAGGAGTTTGCTCCTAGTTTGGCTCCATGGCACAGCTGTAATGTACTGCTCCAAAAAAGCCAGATCCCAACTGGCGCCTGCAGTTCAAATCCCTGTCCTACTCAGCCTGAAATGCACCAGGAATGCAAGTGAGTGTTCAAGATACAAAGGCCAGAGGACTGGAGGAAGGGGATCACAGCGTGACCAGACTGTGGAGGGTGCTCCTCTCCCTCTCCCTCTCTCTCTCTCTCACGTGTGCACGCATGCGTTCTATCATGAATAAAGAAAAAAAAAAAGAATGAATTTGCTCTCAAATTTGGCACGGAGCAAATGCCTGGTAAGGGCAAGCTGTCATAATTATTATTCCAACCTCTTCCGCCTTCTAGGGCAGGGCTCATCGTCTGCCTGTCTGTCTCCCCCACCAGGCTGTGAACGTGGAGGGCCTGAATCAGCTCCAGGTAGGCTGGCACTCAGTGGGCACTGGGCACCTCTGCTGGAGGTGTGCTCCGGAAAACCCTTTTTTTTTTTTATAATTCTTTTTTAGAATTATTTTATTTATTCATTTATCTATTTTACTTTGACCAGAGAGAGACAGAGAAAGAGAGAGAGAGTGAGAAAGCGAGCCACCAGGTCCAGGGCTTGAACTGTGGCAAGCCATGTGGGAGTGTCCAGCGCCTTAACCACCACGCCACCTGCTGGTCCCCGGAAAGCCCTTCTTTAAGGAGAGCTCTGTGCTGAGCCCGTGCTGTGGCCCATCTCGTTTCTCCTTTAGAATAACCCCGTGAACTGGGTTTTCGTGTTGTTCCCATTTCACAGATGAGGAAATGGAGGTCCAGAAGCAAGTGCTTAGGATCCTAGCAAGTGAACAAGTTCACCCTTGGGTCCAGCAGGCTCCAATTGCCCCCTCTGAGCCTCAGTTTCCTCACATATGAAAGGAGATGACAGCGGTCCTGCCCGCCTCCCAGGTTTAGAACATGGATTAACATGTGTAAACATAGGACTGGGGCCTGTGTGCTGCGTATTGCATGTCCAGAATAAAAACAACTTTTCTGAGGGGGAAATGGAGGAGTGACTGAGACTCGAATGGGCCCGATGGATGGCACAAGTCACCCCTCTCCCTAGGGTCTGTCTGGAGCCTGGGGCCCAGGCAGCAACCTCCTCCCTTTCCGGGCCCATTGCCAGCCCTCCCCGCCTCCCCCTACCATTTCCACTGGAAGACAATGGTGGGCAGGCCCGGCCTTTGTGAGAGGGGTCAGGCCAGTTAATCTGGGGCTGGGCTGGGGAGGAGCATGTAGGGGATCCAGGGAAAGGGAATGGGGGCTGCGAGCAGGGGAACAGAGGAGGGAGGGCTGCTGAGAGTTGGAGGAGGTTGGAGGCAGGGGGCCTGAGAAGTAAAAGCTTGAAACAGGCTTTGGGGAGCGTTTCCTCCGAATGTAGATTTGAGCTCCTATTAAACTTGCCAAAAATTTGTGTTAGCTAATGGATTCTTAATTCTGTCTAAAATGAGAGAGGGAAAATTATGCCATTCATCTTGTATTGGTTTGAAATTACATCTGACACCTAATCGATCATACTGTGGAACATTAACTCTTTGGAAGAGACCCAACTTTCCCTCTCTCCCTTGCTTCCCAGGGCTCTGGAGCCACCCCCACCCTTGACTCCTTCTTTTGTATTTCATTAACTAAGCAAAGCTCTGGCAGTCTCTTGGGGTGAGGGGGTGTGAGTTGGGGAGAGGGTTCATTCAAATTTCTAACCAGGCCCCCCAAACCTTTGCCCATAGCCAGAGCCCCCACTTCCAACCTTCAAGTGACCTCTTCTCTTTCCTGCTTTTCTCTATGCATTCGGAGATGCAGAAATGCGGAGTGGAAGGCTTTGGGTGTGGGGTGACCTCGGAGCCACCTTGGGGGCACAGGCGGAGATGGGGAGCCAGGCAAAGCTGAGTTGGCACCTGGGGCAGGGGCCACGAGGGGGGCTCACCTGCGCCTTGCCTGGCAGATGGGGGGAGGAGGAGGGCAAACGACAATGGATTTGCCTCTGGGGATCCTGATGCATTCTGACTGAAAACCCCAACCCCAGACCTGCTTTTCCAGGAGGAGGACTTTCTGGCAGCCTGGAGAACCCACTGGAGGCCGACAGACCTGAGCTGGGATTCTGGCTCCACTCCTGACAAGCTGTGTGACCTTGGGCAAGTTATATAACGCTTGAGTCTCAGTTTCCTTCCCTGTCAGAGCAGAATAATAGCACCAGGGCACAGGGTCCGCGTGCGGGCTGGATGACATAATCCAAGTAAAGGAGGGACAGAGCCAGTGGCCTGGCACGCAATAGGTGCCTAGGAAAGGTGGCAGGTCAGAACCCAGATCTCCACACCCTCTCCCTGCTGCTTTCCTTTCCCCCTTCTCTCCCATCCTCAGATCCCTGGCTTCTCCGTGTGGGGATAGGACAGACCAGGCCAGGTCCCGAGGGCCAGCCAATGCTTCTTCCAAAGAGGACACCCCAAAGGGGCATTGCTGTGGCACTGCAGTAAGAGAAATGCCCTGTGAGGGTGACCCACAGAGACAGTTCTTCTCGTCCAGAGACCCCCTCCCCTCCTCTCCCCTGCGTACATCATCCAGAGCCTGCCCGGTGCACATCAGACACGCGTGAGCAGGGCTTGGGTAGATCATGGTGTGAGGACCCTGCTGGGGTGCCTGACTCTCTCTAACCCTCCCTCATGGAAGCCATTAAATAAAGAAATAGCACCTGAAGAAGGCCTAGGCTCCACTAGCCTCCTTCTTGGAGTTCCTCTCTCCTCCACAAGTTGAGGGGGTGGTCTCCTCTCTCAGCAACCCCCACCCTGCCTAGAAGGCCAGTCTCCTGAGGAAGGGGAGTTCTAGGAGACATCAGGAGGGGGCACTCCAGCTGAGAGAGAACCACTTGCTTTTATTTTTTTAAAAAGAATTATTTATTATTTTACCAAGACCAGGATTCAAACCACAGTTGGCCAGCATGTTTGCCACCACTTGGCTTCAAGAATCACTTTTTTTTTTTAAGAATTATTTTGTTTAACTTTTATTTATTTTAATTTGAACAGAGATGGACAGAGAGAGAGGGAAAGCGAGAAAGCAAGCCGCCAGGTCTGGGACTCGAACCGCAGTTGGTCATGTGGGAGTCCAGCGCCCTTAACCACCACACCATCTACCAACCCTGAGAATCACATGCTTTTATTTTATTTTATATTTTATTTTTAAGAATGATTTATTTCGGGGCTGGCAGGTGGCGTGGTGGTTAAGGCAGCTAGACTCCCACATGGCTGACCATGGTTTGAGTCCCGGACCTGGCAGCTTGCTTTCTCACTTTCTTTCTCTCTCTCTGTCCCTTGCTCATCACTTCAAAAAAAATAAAGTAACAAGGGACCAGCAGTTAGCGTAATGGCTATGTCGCTGGACTCCCACATAGTCGACCGCAGTTCGCGTCCTGGACCCGGTGGCTTAAAACTCACGCTGGGCACATGTACATGCGTGCCCAAGATCCCGAGAGGAGAATGGAGGAGAAGGGATTGCGGCGTGGCCATCCCCCTGGGGGGTGATTTCTCGCTTTCTATCTCTCTGTCTCTCTCTGTCTTTCTGGCGAGCGCACGCACCCTAGAGCAAAAAAAAAAAAACCTCTCCAAAAATAAATAAATAAATAAATAAAGTAAAATGATAATGAATAAAACAAAAATAGTTCTTTAAAAAACGATTTAATTTTATTGATTCATTCATCCATTTTATTTATTTTCCATTTTATAAGTATTTATATATTTAATTTCATTTGTTATTATTATTTTTTAATTTTACCAGAAAGAGACAGAGAGAGAGAGAGAGAAAGCAAACCACCAGGCCCAAGACTCGAACTATGGTCAGCCATGTGGGAACCCAGCGCCTTTAACCATCATGCCAGCTACCGACCCCCCATTCATCCATTTTATTTTGACCAGAGGGAGGGAAAGTGAAAAAGCCACCAGGTCTGGGACTCCCAACCATGGTGGGCCACATGGGAGTGTCCAGCGCCTCAGCCACCATGCCACCTGCTGGTCCCCAAGGGAATCACTTTCTCTCCCCTGCCCCCAGAGGTTTTTGCTAAAGGGCACGTGCACTAGCCAGAAAGACAGAGAGAGACAAGAGAGACAGAAAACAATGAGAAATCACCCCCCAGGGGGGATGGCCACACCGCAATCCCTTCTCCTCCATTCTCCTCTCGGGATCTTGGGGACACACACACACACACACACACACACACGCACACAGTGTGAATTTAAGCCACTGGGTCCAGGATTTGAACCTTGGTCGACTACATGGGAGTCCAACAACATAGCCATTATGCCAACTGCTGGTCCTCCAAGGTGGAAATTTGGACAGCCTCTAGGTCCTCTAAGTGGAGACTTCAAAAAAGTACCCACAAGGGCCAGCAGGTGGCTTGGTGGTTATGGGCGCTGGACTTCCACATGGCCAACTGTGGTTTGAGTCCTGGACCTGATGACTTGCTTTCTCACTTTTCCTCTCTCTCTCTCTCTCTCTCTCTGTCCCTCTCTAGTCAAATTAAAAAATAAATAAAAGTAAAGTTGAGTAAAATAATTTTTTTTTTAAAGAAAGCACCCACAAGGGAACCAGCAGTTAGCGTAATGGCTATGTCACTGGACTCCCACGTAGTTGACCGCGATTCGTGTCCTGGACCCGGTGGCTTAGAACTCATGCCAGGTGCATATGCATGCGTGCCTAAGATCCCGAGAGGAGAATGGAGAAGAAGGGATTGGGGTGTGACCATCCCCCATGGGGAGTGATTTCTCGCTTTCTGTCTCTCTGTCTCTCTCTGTCTGTCTGGCAAGCGCACGTGCCCTATAGTGAAAAAACCTCTCAAAAAAAAAAAAAAAAAAAAAAAAAAAGCACCCACAAGGGGCCAGCAGGTGACATGGTGGTTAGGGTGCTAACACTCCCACATGGCTGACCACAGTTCAAGTCCTGGACCTGGTGGTTTACTTTCTCACATTCTTTCTCTCTCCGTGTGTCTCTCTCTGGTCAAAATAAATGAATGAATAAAATTAAATAATAATTATTTTTTTTTAAAAAGTACCCACGAATACCAGAATGAAGGAATGTGCAGATGAAAGGCCCAGACTGACTTAAGCAACCAATGTCACATAAGGATGAGGAGCTCCCATTAGCTCTCTATCCCAAGTGCAGAAAAATGGTCTAGGAAGCCCAGCTGAATTCCTGGGCCCTGAGGAGGAGTCCCAATGCAGGGGCTGAGAACAATGGGGAAATCTCATCTGGTACCCTCATTCTAAAGAGGAACCCGGGACTCAGAAAGTGAGGTACATGGGCTGCGCAGTGTGAAGGAGGGAAGCGCAGAGCTCAGGTCTCTGACTTGCAGTCCAGTGCTCTCCCCCACCTGTAGCATGAATCCGAAGGGACATTTTCTAGAGCACTTGTGCAGTCCCAGAAGAGCCTCCCAGGGGCTGGAGTTTGGGGAGGCAGGGAGGAGAGCTGCTTAGAGACACTTTCCCTAAGGAAGCAGAACAGCAGAGGGACTAGGGAGGTTCCTTAACTTCATCTCCTGGCTGGCCCAGTGCACATGCGCGCACGCGCCACACACACACACACACACACACACACACACACACACTGGCAGACAATTTCCAAATGTCCCTTCTCTGGGGAGTTTGCTGTCTCCCAGGAGACGCCTGGTGGAGAAGCCCCTTCCTGCCAGCCTCCCTGGCAGCCACTAGGCGGCCATGGCTTTCTCTTCTGCCTGGAGATGCCAGAGTGAGGGTCCCACGTGGTTTGTATTAATAGGAAGTGAAGCTGAGGGTTACAGGCACTGAGGAGGGGGCAGGCTGGCAGGTAGACTGAGGCAGCCACGTGTAGAGCCACATGAATTGAAGGTCTTCAACAATTTGACAGGCTTAGGTCCATGAACTGACTTGCCTCATTACCAGAGGAAAAAAACCTGCTCTGTCATCTTTTTTTTCTGAACTGCTAATGTTTTTATTGTGTTTTTCCATTGAATAGTAAAGTAATGTATGCCTGTTGTAAAAATAGGTATTTTCACGTGGGCAGTGGTGGGAAGAGTAAAGCAAAGCTCTGTGATGAGGACCCACACAGGAAGTTCCCGGGTTAGCATCCAGAAGTCTCACACATGTCTGTGACCTGGCCTGGCTAAGGCTGGTGAGAAGACCCTGCTGGGGATGCCCATCTTTCTCTCTCTTCTCTTTCTCTCACTATGGAAGAAATAAACTTAAAAATAAACATTAAGGGGCCAGCAGGTAATGTGGTAGTTAAGGTGCTGAATTCCCACATGGCTGACCATGTTTGAGTCCTGGACCTGGTGGCTTGCTTTCTCACTTTCCCTCTTTCCCCTCTGTCTCTGGTGAGCACACATGCCCTATAGCAAATTAAAAAATAATAATACATATTAAAGAATAATTTTTAAAAATAAACATAAAAGATAGGTATTTTCAGGGCCAGAAGGTGATGTGGTGGCTAAGGGCACTGGACTCACATGGCCGACCGCAGTTCAAATTCTGGACCTGGCGGCTTTCTTTCTCTTTTTCTCACTCTGTCCCTCTCTGGTCAAATATAGAAAAAAAAAAGTTTTAAAAATTGTTTAAAAAAATAGGTATTTTCAATAAAAGGCAATAAATAAAAGCTCCAGACTCAAATTTGGGGATCTGACTTTTCCCATAGGAAAGTAACTAGCCTCTAGCTGCAGAATTCAGGGCAAGAGTCTGCTGTGTTCAGGAAGGAGAGAGGTCACATCCTGACACTGTGGAATGTTCTAGAATCTGGGTGGTTCCCTCATAGCAAACAAGCTTGTATTAGAAAGGTTGCTGTGTGGTCTGTCTGCTGTCTCTCAAATCAGGGGTTTCAGAGTGGAGTTCTTCCCAGCAGTCCATGTTTATTCTCACATTTTCACCTGCAGGGGCGCCATGCTGCCCCATTGTGGTCACCCAGTAAACATGGGTTGGAAGAAAAAAATTAAGGAATTGACCAAAAAAGAAACAGGCCCACAGATAGACACTGAAGGCTGAGTAGCCTATACCATGTTCACAAACTCGCTCACCACAGGTCTAGAAAAAAAAAACAGCTTCGAATTCCAACAGCTTCCTCTTTCCCAGGACTGAGGGAGACTAATGGTTGAGGTTACCCAGCAGGGCCAAGCCATGTAAGGAACTTTCCAGGTCTGGCCCTTCTACAGACAGGGCTAAGGCACTGGAAGACTGGCTGGGATGTAGGAAGAGAGGCCTCATGGAGAGAGGGAAAGGAGTGGTGGAGAGCTTGATGTCGATTTAGATATGAAATCTGTGTCATGACAATGAAGTGGAGAGCAATCTTGCCTCTCTAACAAGGGGGCAGCTTTGGCTGGAAGAGTGTTCAAGGTCATCTTCCAGTTAAGGAGACACTTAAAGGGCTCAGCTGTGGTGGCACAAATGATAGGTGCTGCTGTGTGGGGTTGGGAGGTCGCGGTTAGGTGCCCAGTGCAACCTACATGCCCGGGGCAGTGGCGCACACCTGAGCTCAGTGCTTTTCCCCTTCTTCTTCTCCTCCCATACACTTTCTTACTAAAAATGGGGGGTGGGGGGATTTAAGCATACCGAGGAGACTCACCTCCCTCAAGGGATCCACCCCAAACAGCAGCAGTAATGGAAGTCATCTCCTTTTCTTCTTCTTGCCTGGAAACTTGGGTAAAGTCCCGCTATCAGCATGTTACATAGTACGCCGCGGCAGCCATGGACAGCTGGGAGGTGTTAACCTCATCGCGCATATGAATAAATAAAACCAAGGCTAAGAAGCATAGGTAACATGCCCACTTCTGCCACAAACTAAGTGGCAGAACTAGGAAGAAGCTCTAGTTTCAGTCCTGGTCACTAGATGCTCTTTCCAGTAAGATCCCAGCACTTGGTTTGGAGAGAGGCAGGCACGCCCAGCGACTTCTGCGGATAGGTCTCCCTCACAGAGGCCCTTGCCCTCTCTTTGAGCTGATTCTTGCGGGGTATCATGTGTGGTTGGCCAGACACTGTCCCTGCCTCCCAAAACTGTACTTAAGGTGCCCAGGGATAACACGCGTGTCACATGGCCGTGGTCCATGTGACCAGCGCTCCTCAGAGATGTGCCCTTCCCCATTTTGCCAGAATCTGTTCTCCCGAAGTTCTCAGCCCATCACTGTTCTCCTTCCCCACCCCAGCCCCTCCAGGTCCTCCTGGAGAAGGCGCAAAACCTCTGCTGCGGGTGGGCTCACAGACCGGCGCAGGAGGCTCAGCGCAGGCACCTTGAGCAGGTGCCCCTTCTTGGGGCCCGCCCCGCACACACGGGGCCACGCTGGACCCGCCCTGCCCAGCCGGCAGCAGCAGGGCTCCGAGGGGCGGGCGGCCCAAGGAGCGGCTGGGGGCAAGGGCTGGGGAAGGGCCCGCAGATGCCGCCTCCGTCCTCCTTCCTTGGCCGGGGCCCCCACGGTGTCGGGGAGCAGGAGGAATCAATCAGGATAATGAAGCCGCAGCCTGCCACGCACCGCGGGGGCACTGAAGAGCGCGGGCCGGTGCCAAGTCCGCCAGACGGTTCGGAGGAGCCGAGCTCTGCGCGGCCCGGCGGCGGCGGGCTGTGGCTGCTGCGGCTGCGGCGGCGGCGGCGGAAACCGGAGTCGGCGCGCGAAGGCCGGACGCAGCTCGGCGCAGGCCCCTGGCAACCGCGCCTTGGCAACCAAGACGCCCGGGAGAAATCTTAAAGCTGCAGCGCCTCCTTAGCCTGCAGCTGCCAGGACTCCAGGGAAGAGGGTCGTGCGGAGAAGGGTTGGTGGTGGGACTTGGGGGTCATACCCGCACTCCTTCATTTATCAACTGTATATTGAGCCTTACGTGCCCAAGCACGGGCTAGACACTGGGAAAAAGAAAGATTGGTGATTAAAAAATGAACAAGATCCTGCCAGGAGGAGTTCAGTCTAGCCCGTAAGGCAGACCAGATTGGCTGAGGTGAGCAGAGCGGTGTTATCCAGGACTGGGCCTCGGCTGGAGGTTGGAGGGGCTGTTACAAAATATCCCGCAGCGCTTGCCTTGCTAGGCCCTGGGTTAAACGTGTCTTTTTTGGGTTGTTGTTATTCCCCAGTAGCCCTGGGAGATGGGTTTTATTATTATCACCATTATCTACCCCATTTTTAAAATGAAGAATTAGAGGTCCAGAGAGGTGAAGAGACTTAGCCAAAAATCTCATTTTATTTTTTGGAGAATCTAGGCCTATGCCATAGAGCTTTTGACTCTGGCCAGCTCTCATTATGTCTGGAAGATTAGATCTGAGTGAGGAACTCCCAAAATAAATTGCATAAAGTGAGAAAGGAGAAAGGGTAGGTAAAGGAAGAGATGGGTCCGTTCTCTTCTGTTGCCCATTATCCTGACCCTGTCTGCCCCTGTTCTCATGGGCAGGCACGGACGTGGGCAGAGGCTAGGTGAGATGACCTCCAGATGTCCCTCTGGTTCTGTGAATTGATAACTCATTCCTGAAGTCCAGGCACTGTGCCACCCTTCTGGGCAGCAGTAGTTGGCAGGGGGCTGCAATCTGAGGGGATTCCAGGCTTCTGAAACAAGGGGTCAGGGTTAGTGGGGGGGGTATTAAAGGGGCAGTAAGGGAGCTTTGGCAAAAGAAAGCTTGAGTCAAGATCACTAGGAAGGCTGGGTTTCATCTGCCCTTTTCTCGTCCACCTATCTTTCTCTTTCTGCACAACCATTCAAGTGAGGGCCCGGGGAAGGCTCAGAGGCTATTGGTGAGGCAAAAAGCATACTGGTTTTGGAGCCAAATGTATCTGGTTTTAAACCCAGGCTGTCGGGGACCAGCAGATGGTGTGGTGGTTAAGGTGCTGGACACTCCCACGTGGCCAACATGGTTTGAGTTCTGGACCTGGTGGCTTGCTTTCTCACTTTTCTTCTCTGTCTCTCTCTTTCTGGTCAAATTTTTAAAAATGAATGAATAATAAAATTAAATAAATAATTCTAAAAAAAAATCCAGACTGTCATTTGCCATCCATGTGACTTGAGGGAGGAGACTGACTTTCTTTGAGCCTGTTTCCTCATCTATAAAATAAAAGTATTAATATTTACCTTTAGGAGCCAGCCTCTTAGCCTCATGGTTAAGGGAGCCAGATCCCACATGGCCAGTTGCAGTTGGAGTCCTGGCCCTAGTGACGAGAACACACTGCACTCAAAATCCCAACAGAATGAAGAAATGAGAAGGCACTGTGTTGTGACCATACCCCACTGGGGCGTTGGAGGGTTGTTTTCCTCCTCTCTCTCTCTCTCTGGTGAGCACACATACCCTCTAGCAATTTTTTAAAAAAATGTACCTTTTGGGGTTATTGTGAAACTTAAATGAGGTAAGGAAAAATGTATGTGCAGTGTCTGGCGCTGGTTGGTACTTAATAAATGGTAAACTGAAACACGTCTTTGCTTATTTTGGTAGTCTGATAATTGCTCCCAAAAATAAGTTTAGTCCTAATCCCCAGAATCTTGGAAAGTTATCTTATGTAGAAAAAGAGTCTTTGCAGATGTGATTAAGAAGCCTGTAGCAGGGAGATTATTCTAGCTGGGCCCAAAATGCTATCACAAGTGTCCTTACAAGAAAGAGACAAAGGAGGCTGGCAGGTGGCGTCACAGTGAAGGGCACTGGACTCCCACATGGCCGACTGTGGTTTGAGTCCCAGACCTGGTGGTTTGCTTTCTCAGTTCCACTTTATCTCTCTCTCTCTGTATGTGTCCCTCTCTGGTCAAATTAAAATAAATAAATAAAGTTAAATAAAATAATTCTTAAAAAAAAAAAAAAAAAGAAAGACAAAATGTCCTTATAAGAAAGACACATGCAATAGAGTAGAAGGCAACTGAAGACAAAGACAGAAATTGGGAGTGACAAGGTCACAAGCAAAGGAATGCTAGCAGCCACTGGAAAAGGCAAGAAACAGATTCTTCCCTAGGCCTCCAGGGAAAGCATAGTTCTGTCAACACCTTAATTTTGGCCCAGTGAAACTAATGGTGAACTTCTGACCTACAAAATGTGAGAGCATATATTTCTGTTGTTTTAAACCACTGAAGTTTGGTAATTTAATACAGTAACCAGGAAACGAATATACTTATACGCGAGATTCAGTTTTGAGCAGAACCCTGGAGTTCATAGTCTAGTGGGAAAACAGAGAGGCAAACAGTGCACAGAGGCACTCAGAAAGGAGGCGTCTTGCCAGAACCAGGGAGTGGAGGAGGAGGACAGGTAAGGCCGTCAAGCTTGGAGGAGTGAGCCAGGTAAAGGGCTAAAACAGGGAGGGCATTCTGGGAGAGGAAGCAGCGTGGATAAAGGCAGGCAGTGGGAGAGAACACTGCCTTTGGGAACTCCTCACAGTTCGGGATGTCAGGTGTGTGGAGGCTTCAGAGGTGGCGTGACAGAACTGCTGAAGTGGACAGCAGGGGCAGGAAAGCCAAGGGCTTGGCTTTGACCCCAGAAGGAATTAACCCCTTCACCCTGCCAGTACCAAAAAGAAGCCTCAGAGACCATTCAGTACAGTCTTGCCATTTCACACACAGGGAAACTGAGGCCCACAGAAAATGAGCCTATCTAGGGAATAAACTAGAACCAGATGGCCACACTCAGGCCTCTCTTAAGCCTGGGTGTCTTGTGTCCAAGGGTCTCAGACATGATGTTTAGAGGTCCCTCTGCAATCCACTTCCAAAAAGCACCAGTCCTGTGGTCTCTAAACAAAGAGGGTATTATTTGCATATTATTTGCATGTTGCTAATTTGATGAGAGGCAGACTCACATTTAGCCCCTCCCTGTTATGTCCCCCAGTCCAATCTCACTCACATGGAGTTGCTCATCTCCTGACCTCAGCAAATTTCCCAGAATTCTGCCCCAGACTTTCCCCATCAAGTCCCTTACCTAGCCCCTGTTCAACCCCTACTATATTGTTTGATCCTGCCTGGAAAAATTGCCTGCTGGGTCCTGAGTGTATTTGGTCTGGGTGGAGGATCTCAGAGCACGTTGGAATAGAAAGGGAGACTTTCCAGCCTTAAGTTTTCTCTGGGAATGGACAGCAGTGAGTTTGGTCTCCCTGTAGCCCAGGGGCCATCTGAATGGGGCTATGAGAGTGGGGGAGGAGGGTTTCCTTAGGGATCTTGTGGGCAGGTGCCAGCTGCATGCCCCAGGCCTGCCCCAAGCCTCTTGGCTGGCAGCCACACAGGCCCTGGAGGAGCTGGCCCCTTCTTTGAGGGAGGGGGGAATCCTGGAGAAGGTCTGGAGCATCCCGTGGCCTGGCAGCCTAACATGGGTAAAGTTGTGGTCAACATGCGTGACTGTGGTTCCTCCAATAGGAACAGCTCATTCAGATTGTTGGGACTGCCATCAACCCAGAAAACTGGGAGGCACTGTGCTACACTAAGCATGGTGTTTCCTTGAGAGGAGGTACTCAGTACATGCTTTCTGACAATGAGGGGCCACTGTCTCCCAGAACAAGGTAGGAGAGATCACAGAGAGGTATAAACTGTACCTCTTTCACTTCCCATGAGCCCCCCTCTTCCCTTTGAAATCAAGGATGTCCCCAGCACCTCTCCCAACTCAAATGTCTGAGCCTGTCATCTGGTGGTCACCAGAGAAGGTACCGCACCATGGCCAAGACAGGTGCACAGGATAACCTTGGTTGCTCCTTGCCCCCATCTTGGCAGAAGAGGTGTGGGGCTCTTTCATAGATGACTCAGGAGCCGGGGAATTACAATCCATGGAAAAACCTGGGGCAGAGTTCAGGCTAGCAACTTGCAAAAGTCAGCTTGTGCTGGGTTAGAACAGTGGCCCGGAGGGACCTGCAGATGGTGTAATAGTTACATCGCTGGACTCCAACATAGATAATTGCAGTCAGAGTCCCTGACCCAGGGGCTTGAAACTCACACTGGGCATGTGTGCATGCATGCCCAAAATCCCAAGAGAAGAATGGAGAAGGGATTGTGGCATGGCCATCCCCCCAAAGGGGCGATTTCTTGCTTTCTGTTTCTGTCTCTCTGGTGAGTGCAAGCGCTCTACAGCAAAAATCTTTCTTAAAAAAAAAAAAAAAGAACAGTGGCCTGGATATGGAAAGACTACCCTGCATGTGTGAATAACTTCTCTCCAAGCATGAGTGATGTGTGAGCTATGTACACACATGCTGCAGAGGCTTCACTAAGCATCCTAACCTGCACACACAGCTATGCGCACGCATTCCAGAGTGCACAAGCGTGTGTTGCGCCTGAGTGTCTTCATGGAGTTCCACCTTTCCCGTTTTCTGCTGAGCAGACCGTCTTCTTGTTTCCTGGTAAAATGGGGAGTGAGGGAGTAACCTTAATTTTACCACCCCCAGCTCTGGTCCCTGTGGAGAGGTTCCTGCCTACATCTGCCCATGACAGCAAGCAGTGGATCCCTTTTTGGTCCTGAGTGGGGGATCCTAGCTCCTTACTGGCCTAGATGACCCAATATTAAACCAATCCCTCTGCCCTGGAAGCTCTCTCTTCTAGATGAGAGTCCTATGCTACCCCCTGTGTAGTGTCCAAATCAAAGGGAGAGATGGAACTTGGGGGTGATGCTGGGGGTGTGGGAGGAGGAGGAGAGTGGATCAGATACTGTTCGATTTTGCCCGGGTCCCCTTGGAGCACTGCTGCTCATTTAAAATTCCGATTTAAAGCCGAGCGGCTCTTTAAATTTCCACATTAGCATGCCGCCCTGATGCCAGGCCAAGATGTTGGGATGGATTTGGCAGGAACGCCTCCAACAGCGGCAAGCAGCAGCATTTGCCAGCAATAAAACAACGCATGAATAAAAGAAGGCCGCTTGGCAGCAGCAGCAGCCCAGGTAGCTGGGTGAGCCCGGGAGGGGCTCTCCCATGGCGGGGCACAGAGGCATAAAGGCCTGGGCAGGGGCACACTGTGAGTGTGGGCCTCGGTGGCTGTCTTGGCCATCGCCCCCAATCCATGCCTGCAGTGGAATCTGGGGTGAGGGCCCAGGCAAGATCAGGGTTTTTCCCTTGTGCCTGTCTCCCCTCCTCCCTCCAGGGCTATCTTCTAGGAGGGGACAGATGTTGCCTTTGATGAGGACACAAGGACTTGGCCTGCAGCCTGAGTTCCCTGCTTCATTAGGAGCCCAGAGAACAGGTGGGGTCAGAGAGAACAACACTGCTCAGAATGGCTTCCAGATTCCTGACCCCAGATAACTGGGTGCTGAGGGGTACTGTCAGGAGAAGGGCACTGGGTGACAGGCTGCCACAGAAATGTGTATTGGCTCTGAGCTGGGTTGGAGTGATGCTTGAGGCTGGTGGTGGGCAGTTATCTGTGTGCTTGTACGGTTAGGAATGGGGAGGGGCCAGGGCACAAGGAGCTCTGAAGCCTGGCCTAACTTTTAACTCCCGGCACACTCAGGAATACTGTTTGAGTTCGGTTGGTAAGGGCAGCAAAGGAGCTAGAGCAAGCTGGGATGGAGCCTGGATACCTCCCAGAGGTAATTTTTTCCATCTCGTGTCCCACGGTCTAGAGTACAACTCCAAAGGACTTGCAGTGCCTGAATCCTGTGTTCCCTCTGCTCTAATAACCTGGCTGAGGCTTAACACCCAAATCCTCAGACATTTCAAGGAGCAGCAGCCTGTACTGCTCTGGTATCCCTTTCACATGGTTTTACCATCTCTTTCCCTGAAGCCCAGGGGAAGAGGACAGAAGCACACAGAGAGGTGGCAGCAGATGGTCTCTTTAGTCTCAGCTAAGGCAAAAAAGTTTTCTGATGGAACTCCTCTTCCTTCCGGCACACATGAGTGACTTTGGGCTCCCTTGTGAGGAAAAATGATTGAGACTGAATTATCTCGCTCCTTGGAGAAGTTGGAGAGCAGACAAGAAGGGCCAGGCTCTGACAGAGCAGTGACCCTGTATTCTAGGTCTAGGGCTAGTCCTGTCCTGATGGCTTTTTCTAGGGAAAACAAGGGGCCCTGACTTCCCAGGTACCTTGTTCGCTGGTTCGCAGGTTGGGGTGGTGGGTCAGTTCTGGAATTAGAGTGGCTAAGAAGCTAAGTATAGGCCAGAGTGATGTCCTGTTGCCATTTATAAACAATACATGCTTACCGAACAGCTGCATTCTGCTAGGCACTGTGTGGGGTCCTGGGAACACACAGGTGGGCAAACAGCTGCGTCACTGCCCTTGTGGAACTTTCCATCCAGCAAACCTACAATTATAATTCAAATGACCATACAAATAATTACAACTGTGCTATGTGCCCTGGAAGGATACAAAGGACCACAAAAGTGTTTAATTGGGAGACTTGACTGAGTCTAAGTTGAGGATGAGCTTGCCAAGTTAACAGAGAAAGAGCAACTGGGTCAGCAGGAGGCATAGAGGTTAAGGCGCTGGATCCCACATGGCTAACTGCATGTTTTGAGTACCAGACCTGGCGGCTTGAAAAATATGTTGGGTGTGTGTGCACGTATGCCCCAAATCCCAAGAGAATGAAGGAAAAGGAAAAGGGATTGCAGCGTGGTCATCTCTCCTGGGGGGTGATTTCTCAGTTTCCCTCTCTCTTCCTGTCTCTCACCCTATGGCAAAACTTAAAAAAAAAAAAAAAAAAGGCAGCCAAAGCTGTAGAAGAACTGGCAGTGACACTGCAGAATTAAAGGAGCAGGTGGTCAACTGGGCCAAGATGCTAGGAGCTCCTGAGAAACCTATATGCCCTGACTCCTCCTCACCTGGCAGCCAGGTACAGGTACAGAAAGGCTCTGGTACTGTGCCTGGCTTATGGGTGGTACTCTGTAATATTAGCTTCTTCTCCCCCACCAGCAAGCTGAGCTTTCTCCTGGGACCTCAGATTTCTGGAACAAAGGAACTGCCCAGCTTAGTCTTTTCTGCCAACTCGGGCCCCTGAACCCCAGTCATCTAGTCCTCAGTGAAAAGCCTGGGACCTCTCCCTGCCTCTCCACATCAGTCCTGTCCCATGGATGCCTATCATTCCCTAACCTACTTCCGCCTTTGCACCAGTCTTCCATAAAGAGGGGCTAGGGTCTGGGTCTCAAAGAAAGATGCCATTTTGGCTCTACTTCTGGGGACTGAGCCTGAGAAGCAAGAAGAGTTGGAATCCTCAGCAGCTCCCAGTGCTGCCCGGGGTGAATCTGAGTGTCTTAGCTGGGGAGAGGGAGCAGTGGGGAGATGGTAAGGGGGGCTGCCCACCCAAGGCGGCGTACAGCCCAGAGCCTTTTCCATCGCAGACACCCCATCTGTCTCCCACAGAAGGCTTGGGTTGGAAGAGGTGTAGAGAAGGGGGGTATGGTGGGTGAAATTGTACAGTCTGTGAGCTAGCAGGATAACAATGAAGGTACTGGCTGGGGAGATGCTGGAGGGTCAGGGTGGGGTGTCAGCAGGGCCACTATCTTGGCTGATGAGGACCAGAGGTCAGAGGTTGGGACTGGAGGTAAGAGGATGATGGGACACAACTGTACAACTCTCCATACACAGCTTCACACTAAATTTTTATTTATAGCTCTCTGCCTCACTGACTAGAGGGCAAAGAGTCACATAAATGGGAGGTCAGCAGCAGGACTGCTATGAAAAGGGATATTCCTAAGCCCAGGGCTGGGCTGGTTTTATGATACTTCTCTTTCCCCCGAACGAGACCCTTTTCAGACTTTAAAATAGTATTTTAGTTAAATTTGATGGCAAAGGGTATAAAGGATTAAGTCGATAATAACCTGAATCAGAGGAGAGGAAGGAGAGGGGTACCAAACCTAGGTCCCTGGACTCTGCACACAGGCACCAGGCTGCCTACAGCCTTCCTTATTCATTTTGTGGTGATATTGTATAGCCCCCACTACCAGATCAGGTGTGGGATTTTTCTAGTGAGGAGCTCAGAAGAACTCCTTCCTAGTGACTGAAAAACTATGGGCGATGCCCAGGCATTGGGGGACATGCACGGGCCCAGCTCAGTTCCTGGACATCAACATCCAGACACTAGAAACCTGGAGGTCTGATGGGTCCATCACATACAGAAATGTGAGAGGGGCCAGCTGGCGTCATGGAGGTGAAGGCAGTTGGATCCCACATGGCTGACTGCATGGTTCAAGTCCTGGATCCAATGGCTTCAAAAATACACCAGTGAGTGTACATGCTTGCCCAAAATCCCAAAAAGGAGGAGGAAATGGAGAAGGGATTTTGGTGTGTCCATCCTTCATGGGGATGCTTTCTCATTTTTCCTCTCTCTCTCTCTGAGGAGAAATTAAGAAAAAAGAAATAAAAGAAGAACTTAGACTAGAAGTGGTCAAGAGGCAAGGGCAGTGAAGGCTGTAGGGAGTAGAAATGCCAGTGTGGTAAGCAGTTGTCAGGAGCTACTCCAGGTCCTGGAGCTGACCCTTAGAAATCTCTGTGATCACTCCCTTCCTACATTCCAAGTTCTAAATGTTTCTTTTTCTATCTATAACTAAGATAATTCCATAGCTTCCCTTGATCCTCTATTCTAGTGTCTTCTTCCACTCTTCCCTGTACAGAAATTTTTCCTCAGGTGTTTCTGTCTTCAGGTGCAGCTTAATCCAAGAATCCTATAAAGCAGGTGCTAAGGAAATCCAAGACAGTTATTAAATAAAAATAGGGGACAGGAACTGAATATAGAGACAGATACTATATCTCTCAGTTCCTGCCAGTTATTAGGAAGAAGGCACTAGTGGTTGCTAAGCAACAGGTCTCCGTAGAGGACAAGGCACCAGAGGAAAAAGGCACCCTCTTTGACTGCATATTGGGATGGGAGGGTCCTGAAGGTGGACAGAGGGCTATGGACAGGCAGGTGGGGCTGTGGGGAGGGCTTGATTTGTTTGCCAAGACCAGCCCTTAGCAAACTCCTCCTTCACAACCTTCAGGATTGGTAGAAGGAAGAAGGCCTTGGGCACTCCTCCCTTCCTGCCAGGAGTAGGGAACCAGATTTCCATGGCAACTTAGAAACAATCCTGGCCTTGTTTTGCTTCTCTGTAACCCCCTCTTGAGCACCCACTATCACAGACCTCTTTCTCTGACCCCCAACTTGTGATTTGGGAAGGGCACATAGAGAGGTTAGGGGTAGGATTCCACAAAGCCGGTCTCACTTGGGCCCTGACTAAGCTATTAAGATTCTAAGGGGGGGGGAGTGACCTTTAGGAGGGACTTCTGGTTGTCCTCTGACCTCTGCACTTCCTTTACAGAGGCTATAAAACACCGGGCCATCTGGTGGCATCCAATGCAAACTGAGCCCAGGCTTGCTTCCCAAACGGTGAGTAGAGACTGGGGTTGGAGGTCAGGAGAGAATGAGAGGACAGGGTCTTCTGTGCCCTTTAGCCTCCCAGGCCCCCATCCTCGTGGACCTCAAGTCCACTGTCGTCAAGACCCAGAGAATGGAGATATAGAACATTAGCGTATGTCAAGTATAAGTGAGTGGCACCGAGGGGCATAATCTGTTTTTCTAATATGACCACAAGCAGAGTGTTAGAAGAATTAGGCCGACAGCTGCTGGTTTTCCCTCCCCCCTCCTCGCTCTCCCTCTCCCTTCCTTCTCGGCGTTTGCACACACCAATGGCAGCCGAGCCCTGCTCGCGATTTCTCTTAATCTTCCTCCGCCATCCTGCGCTCTTTCCGCAGGCGGTGCCGCGAAGCCGGCAGAGCCCCGCGTCACACCTTACTGCTCTCTGAGATTGCTCCACAGAGAGCTCAAGGAGATGGCAATTCGGCGCTGATGCCGGCTGGCAGCAGTTGGGAGAGGGAAGGAGAAGAGAGAGGGAGGAGGGGAGGGAGGAAAAAGTTGGCACGGATACCAAGTTTTCCCCTAGAGAGATATGGTGGGGTTGGGGGGGGGGGGCAAGAGAAGAGAGAAAATGACACAGAGAAAAGGAAACAAGGAAAAAGAGTCAGAGTGAGACAGCAAGCGAGAGAGAAGAATATGAATTAAGTTCTCTCAGACATCCACATGTAGGCATCTCTAGCCCACCTGACTCATGACCCTATAAGGATCACACCACCCAGCAGGGGTTCCCACCCATCCACTCCTTTACTCACTTATTCTCTCTCACACGCGTGTTCGCATGCACACACACGCATACACACACACACACTCCCAGCCAACCTGGAAGTCAAGAATGGCCCAGGCATGTTGTGTGTATTTGTGCGTGCGTGTGCGTGCGTGTGTATACGCCTGTATGTTGTCTCTGTTTTGGATCGCAGTAGAATGCAGTATGTAAATGAGATGGTTATTACCGCAATGTTCATCAAGCTGAGCCGAGAAGACATTAATAGCCTGATGAATATGCATGTGAATTTGTTAATTAAGTTAATTATTCTGCTGAAAATGCATTCGTCTTCCAAGGACATTTTCCCAATGATTTTTACATGCTCTAGCCATTAGTCATGCTATATTTTATCAGGGAAATGAGTTTGCTTAAGTTGTAAAAAAAAAAAAAAATAAGAAAGAAAAGAAAGAGAAAGAGAGAAAGGAGGAAAAAATGAAAGATAAAAGAGGAAAATATGTTGAAGTTGGAAGTGAGAAGGCATCTGAGACCGGCCTGAAGTTTGAGGCCCAGCTGGGCTTTTGAAGCCTGCCCTAGATTTTTATGGGTACCTCACTCTACAATTTTTTGCCCTTTTTTTGATGACAAACTTTTTTTTTCCAGTGCCAAATTTCCAACACATTAATTAATTGTTGTAGCCAATTAACTGTAGTTGTGCAAATGAGTTTAGCACTAATTACCATGCAGTGCCTGTAATCACATAAAAAACTTGCTGAGAGAGAGAGAGAGGGAGACTGAAGAGAAGAGAAAGGAGGAATGGGAAGGGAGTGGTGGAGGGAGAGGAGGGGGTATGGTACAGAGGAGCAACCAAAGAAAGGGAACAACAGGGGGTCTTGTGATTTCCTGGTTAGGAACCATCTTGGCTCCAAGGGAAGGTAGCTCTTACCAGCTACATTCAGTTCTTCTGAGGGTCAGGAAATCTCAGTGCAGAGAGGGGCAAAGAGACAGGAAAGAGTGGTCTCCCTTTGCCTACCAACATCCAACCAAAAGACAGAGGCTCATAAAGGCTATCTCTACTTGGTTCAATGATGCAGTAGGGTCCCTATGTAATCCCTATAATCCCCATTCCAAGTCTGAACCTCAATGTTTTCATCTTCCATGGCTGGAATTACTGGGTAGGGATAAGGGGTGCCACTGGGAGAGCTATTATTACTGATGAGACGGAGGAGACGGAGAAGAGTGGTATGTAATTGCAGCATGGAGCTGTAGGTAAATGCAGGGAAGGGTCAGGAGTCCACATCTACTGGAACACGCCAAGGGAGCAACAGTAACATCAACTATAAAAGAGCCAGCTCCAGCAGGAGGTGGGAGGTGGCAGCCTTTGGCCAGACACAGATCCCAGGAGAGCAGCCAAACCTCCTCTCCTGCAAGTTGGCATCACTATCATCTCTGAAATCGTGTCTGAGCCAACTCTAGGTTTCCACCTGTCAGCTTCAACTAGTGCCCAGAGGCTGAGGGACAGAACAATTTCCCCAGCTTCTCCAGACTTGGCGGTCCATGATTTCAGTTGGAGGGAAAAAAAACAGTTGTGAAGTCAGGACTAAGCACAGGGCAAACTTTTTCTTGTGTTTTGTTTTGTAATAGAGTGCGGGGGCTCACCAGAGAGAGAGAGGCGGACAGACAGACAGAAAGAAAGTGAGAAACCACCCTTCCAGGCAAGACGGCCACACTGCAGTCTCTTTTCCTCCAGTCTCCTCTTGTGATTTTGAGTTTGCATGCACATGCACCTCGTGTGATTTTCTAAGAATTATTTTATTTAACTTTATTTATTTCTTTTTAATCTGACCAGAGAGGGACAGAGTGAGTGAGAGAGAGAAAATGAGGAAGCAAGTCGCTAGGTCTGGGACTTGAACTGCCATCCACCATGTGGGACTCCACTGCTCTTAACTACCACGCCACCTGCTGGACCTGCCTGGTATGATCTTCAAGCAGGTGGTTCTAGGACTCTAACCATATAGTTGGCTAAGTGGAATCCATCACCTTAACCTCCACATCACCTGCTGGATTGGCATTTTTGCTTCTACTCTGTTCCTCTCCACTGTGCCTCAGATACAAACCCTGCTCAAACGTGAGTGTATGTACATGAACTGTAGTTCCCCTATCATCAAAAACAGTAACAAGAAAAAGTGCTTTATCTCCCTTACCCCTCCAGAGTAGAAAGCTCACTTTTCATGGGCCTCAGTTTCCTTAGACCTCAGAAAGGGTCAGAACTCCTTCACATCTCCAAGGAGGACATTGATCACCCATCCTCTAAGAAATATCCAAGGGCTTGAGCCTCCCTTACACATTCCGGGTCTCAAATAGGCAGGTAGATTGCTCACGGGCTCCATCCACTTCAGCTTTGTTTTTCTCTGGCAAAGGAAACAACTTCGAGGGCACATGACATATTTTCCCCTGCTCTTAAGAACCGAAGTTGGCTGGGAGGACTGGAGTTGACCCAGGCTGTCCCAACATTCTCCCTGTCTCCAAATTTCTCAGAAATTATTGCTCACATCCTCTTTCAAGCATCCTTAGTTAAGAGTAGAATGGCTTCCTATCTGAGAAAGTCCGGTGTAGTGGAAAGGGCCTTATTATTCTGGATTCCAGGCTCTTCTTGATCACTTAACAGCATGTGATCTTGAGAAAATGACTTACTGTAAGCCTGTTTTCCTTGTCTAAAAGGAAGATAATACTAGTGCCATGCCCAAAAGATTAAGAAGTTTAATCATTGTGAATATAGGGACCAGCGGATGGCACAATGGTTACAGTGCTGGCATTCCTACATAGTTGACTGCAGTTCAAATCCCAGACTCATTCCGAAGATTCCGAGAGGAGAATGGAGGAGAAGGGATTGTGGGAGTTCAGTGCCCTTAACCACCATGCCACCTTCTGGCCCCTGTTCATAGTAGCTTTATTTGTAACAGCCAAAAACTGGAAATCGGCCCAGATGTCCCTCAACAGTTGAATAGTTAAACAAACTGGGACATTCATACCTGATACAAAAACTTGGACAGGTTTCCAGGGAATTATGCTGCAGAAAAATGGCAATCCTGGGATTGGCAGAGACCAGCAGGTAGTGTGGTGGTTAAGGTGCTAGGCTTCCACATCGCTGATCATGGTTTGAGTTCTGGACCCAGTGGCCTGAAATCATGCCAGGCACATGTGCATGCATGCCCAAAATCTCAAGAGGAGAATGGAGAAGGGACTGTAGCATAACCATCCCCTGGGGGGGGGGGGGTGATTTCTCGCTTTCTCTCTCTGTCTCTTCGGTGAGCACATGCACTCTATGGCAAAAATCATAAAAAAAGAAAAAAAAGACAATCCTAAAACATTGTATACTTATAACTTTTATATGGACTGTGTATTTCCTTTTTTTTTTTTTTTTGGAGGTTTTTGCTATAGGGCGCGTGTGATCGCCAGAAAGACAGAGAGAGACAAAGAGACAGAAAGCGAGAAATCACCCCCTGGGGGATGTCCATGCCACAATCCCTTCTCCTCCATTCTCCTCTCGGGATCTTGGGCATGCACGCACACGTGCCCGGCGTGAATTTTAAGCCACCGGGTCCAGGACTCGAACTGCGGTCAACTACGTGGGAGTCCAGCAACATAGCCATTACACTAACTGCTGGCCCCAGATAAAGAATTTTCTTTTTCTTTTTTTAAACAAAAAAGCTCTGATAGAGGGCCAGCAGATTGTGTGGAGGTTAAGGTGGCTGGATCCCACATGGCCAACTGCGTGATTCAAGTCCCAGACCCAGAGGCTTGAAATTCATGCTGGGCACCTGTATGTGCATGCCTAAAACCCTGAGAAGAAACTGGAGAAGGGACTGTGGCATGGCCATCACCCCCAACCTCCCCACAGGAGATTTCTCACTTTTCCCCTCTCTCTCCCCCTCTGGTGAGTGCAGGTACCTCTCAAACCAGAAAACAAAACAAAACCAACTCTGATAGATTATTAATGTCTCAGCTGGGAATGGGAGGGAGGCTGGATTTGTGTTTCCATTGTATAATTCCAAAGAGGAAGATTGATAAAAAGCATTCTCATAGGATACATCAATAAAATGATTCCTTGACGGATGGGTATTTGTATCTGTTGACCTAGTGATTCTATTGAGTCAGTGGAAAACTCATGACACAGCTTTGTATAGAAAAAAACATAAAAATACATCATGACTTTTCTGATGACCCAATATTTCTTGGGGTATACACATACACACACACACACACACACACACAAATATATAAAATATATGTATAAATATACATATATTTATATATTTTTTAAGGTTTTTGCCATAGGGCATGTGTGCTTGCCAGTGAAATAGAGAGAGAGAGAGAGAGAGAGACAGTGAGAGGAAAAGTGAGAAATCATCTCCCAGAGGGGATAACCACACCTCAATCCCTTCTTCTTCTGGGATTTTGGACACACATGCACATGTACCTGGCATGAGTTTTAAGCCGCCAAATCCAGGATTGAGCAGAGGTTAGCCATGTGAGAGTCCAGCACCTTACCACTACTATTTCTTGGAATTTATATTAAAAATGTATTAAGTTTGGGTCAGCAGGTGACATGGTTAAAGTGTTGGATTCCACATGGCCAAGTGTGTAGTTCAAGTCATGCATCTGGCAGCCTGAAAATCATGCCTGCATGGGCATGCTTGCCCCAAATCCTGAGGGAATAAAGGAGAAGGGATTTGGGTTGTAGCCATCCTCCCTCAGGAGTGATTTCTCACTTTCTTTTTTCTGTCTGTCTCTCTGTCTTTGGAGAGTACACACACCCTACAGCAGAACTTAAAAAAAAAAATCATTAAGTTTTACGTTTTGGATATTCATTATAATATTACCTGTAACAGTAAAAATATCTACATAATTAAAAATAGAAGATGAGGTTCCACCATGGTATTGCACATTGAGTGCAGCTACTGCTTGGCAGGCTCAGGCCACATGGGAGATTGGAGTTCAATTCCTGGCTCATCCTAAAATGCCAGATGCAGGGCCAGCGTATGGTATGGTAGTTAGGGCTAACCATGCAGTTTGAGTCCTGGACCCAGAAACTTGAAAAACACAGAATATGTGTGTGCACGTACCCACAATCCCAGAAGGAGAAAGTAGAGAAGGGATTGCAGTGTGACCACCTACCTCCCCCATGGGAGGTGCTTTCCCAGGTTCCCTCTTGCTTTCTCTCTCTGGTGAGCACACATAGTTACTGGCAAAAAAAAAAAAAAAAAAAAAAAAAAAGCCTGGCTCAGTGGTGTGCACCTGTAGTCCCAGGTACTTGGGAGGCTGAGAAAGGACAGCCACACAGTAAGATGATCTAAAACACTACATACACCTTGTACAAAAAGGGGATGAAGATTCTTATAAATCACAATATAGGAGCCAGCAGGTGGCATAGTCATTTAGACACCGGACTCCCACATGGCCATGGTTCAAGTCCCAGACCCAGTGGCTTGAAAATCACATTGGGCATGTGTGTGTGCATGCCCAAAATCCCAGGAGGAGAATGGAGGAGAAGGGCCTGCCACATAGCCATCCTCCCTGAAGGGTGATTTCTCACGTTCCCTTTCACTGACTCTCTCTGGCAAGTGAGCGCATGTACCCTATGGCAAAAACCTTGGAAAAAAAAAAACCAAAAAACAAAGAATAAATCACAACATATGTAGGTGATGAAATACTCTATGGGATTTTAAACACACTTTGAAAAATACACCCAGCACAATGCTTGATGCATAACAGGCACTCAGTAAATGGGGTTCTTTTGTCTTTACTGACTTCTGTTGTTGTTTTTTTTTTTTTGTTTGTTTGTTTTTTTTTTTTAGAGTATTTTGTCATAGGGCTCATGCACTCACCAGAAAGACAGAGAGAGACAGAAAGCAAGAAATCACCCCTACCCCGGGGAGATGGGCATGCTGCAATCCCTTCTCCTCCATTCTCCTCTCAGGATCTTGGGCACGTACACACACACACTTGGCTTGAGTTCAAGCCACCAGGTCCGGGACTTGAACTGCGGTCAACTACATGGGAGTCCAGCGACATAGCCATTATGCCAACTGCTGGTCCCTACTGCCTTCTTCTGAATACCAACAGAACTAACATGAATGTACTTGACAATGTACTGTGACATGCCCAGCAATTGCTAGCTGCTGTTGTCCTTTTAATGGCTGTTTCTCCCAGCTGCCTCCTGGATGGAACTAGGCAGAATGGTGGCTGAGGTGCTCCTGACTTGAGAGGTATGGGAATGGGAGAACTGATTTCTTGGGAAGTCAGGGTCAAGGGACTGAAGCTACTTCCTTTTCAGGGTACTGCCACCCCTATTCTCCATCATGAAAACCCAGCATATGCACAGACACACATTTGGCCTGTAATCTCAGGGAAATCAGATTCTTTGAAGCAATGTCAGTCCTTGCTGACTCCATAAAAGTAACAGTACTATTTTGCACCAATAGTACTTACTAGCTTTATACACATTATTTCATGAAATTCTCACAACCTTAAGGGATAGCTGTTTATCTGCATTTCATAGACAAGAAAACTAGGGTTTAAGTGTCTTGCCAAGGTAGCATAGCCGGTAGGCAGCAGAGCTAGCACTGGAACCTAGGGTTGTCTGTCTCTTAAACTTATGAATTAACCATCACACATTCTATATTTAGAAGAACTGAAGAGGGCAGCAGGTGGCGTGGTGATTAAAGGCGCTAGACCCCAACATGGCTGACCAGAGTTTGAGTCCTGGGCCTGGCAGTTTGCTCTCCCTCTCTCTCTGTGGACAAAACTGAAAAAGAATGATAATAATTATATTTAAAAAAAAATAATAAAATTGGGGTCGGCAGGTGGCATAGTGGTTAAAGGCGCTGGACTCCCACATGGCCGACCACGGTTCAAGTCTCGGACCTGGTGGTTTGCTTTCTCACTTCCTCTCTCTCTCTCTCTGTCTCTCTCTGATCAAACTGGAAAATAATAATGATAATAATAATAAATAAAGTTAAATAAAAATAATTTTTAAAAAAATAAATAAATTAAATTTAAAAAAAAGAACTGAAGAGGGGTACACTGTGTGGAACTTGTGCTGAGGGTGTTTGGAGGAGACCTAAAAAAGTAACCCTGTTCTTCCAGTACGTCTCAGGTGGGCACAGACTTGAACACATCACAGACAAAAGGAAAATTTTCTAAAGTGGGCTGGCCAGTGGTGTGGTAGTTAAGGCAGCTGGCTCCCATGTGGCCGACTGCATGGTTTAAGTTCTGGACCTGGCAGCTTAGAAAACACGCTGAGTATGTGGGCATGTGTGCCCAAAATCCCAAGAGGAGAATGGAGGAGAAGGGACTGTGGCGTGGTCATCATCCCTGTGGGTGGAGATGGACTTTCTCACCTAACCTCTCTCTCTGCCTATCTCCACTGAACACACACACACTACAGAATTTAAAAACAAAACAAAACAAAACAAACAAACAAAAAAAAAAAACAAAGAAAGATTAAAGGAAATTCTCTAAATAGTAGTAGGCCCATTCTGAAGTCTTCCATCCTATGAGTAAGATTTTCATATGTCATCACCTCTATCCTTCCTACCAAAATCTCATCCTTTTTTCTCACTTCTGTTCCTGGTAAGGATGGTGAATAGATGATATGGTGCCCTTCCATGAAAGGTCCTAGATCAGGAGGGGATGAAGGGGCTTCCCTTTCCTCAGCTTTGTCAAGGCCATGACTAAAATGCCTGTCTCTTGGATCTGCCCCACGATACCAAACCAAAAGACATGCAGGAGAAAATGGACTAGGAAGGACAAGTAAAAAAGAATAGCCTAGCTAACCAGGAAAACCAGTTCAGAGAATGGCCTTGAAATCTCTTGGGACCTTAGTGCTGGGCTCAGGGTGAAGTTAAGGTGGGCAGTTTTTCCCACTATGCTCAGCAGCGGGCTTCATGTTTGACATCTACCCAGCTGTGGAGGTCTGTCCAGCATCCTTCAAGCCAGAGCCTCTTATTCTTCTCAGTATGACATCTCTATAGCTACCTCTTGCTCTGACAGAAAGAAGGGGCTGAGAGTTCTCCCACTCTGTATTTACCCCTCTCACTTCAATACCACCTTGCTGTATTTGTTCAGGTCTAGGCAACCTGACTGGAGGCTTAGACACACCCAGGGAAGGGAATAATTTTGCGAGGAGGATGCTAGAATCCCAAGTCTAGGTCCAAAGGAGCTCTTCTAGGATCTCAAGGCTAGGTCCAAAGCTCTCTAGGAGAATAACTGGGGCCTGAGACTGGACACACAAAATGAAAGGGAGGTGCCATTCTTCTTCTCTCCCTTCCCCCACATTATGATGCCCACTGCTCCTTGGCTTCCATTGGCCCATCTACCCTATGGACAGGAGAGGGTTAAAGGCATGGTATGGGCAAGCTATAAATTTCCCATCAGTGTGGGGAGAGCAGGATGGTTGGCAAGGAGGGGGTTGGGCTTGGGGGGAGGGGGAGCTGGGAAAAAGCCAGGAGGTTGTCTCTAGGTAACAATAAACACTGCAAGCAAGGAGCAGCTGTTATACTTACTCTCTCTGCATCACAATGCTGAAATAACACTAATAAACCAAGGTGCCCAATGCACAGGCATACATGCATTTAGAGCCAGGACCCCACTGTACCTCTAAGGTGCCCTGTGTTTCAGGGCAGAGCCTTCAATGGCAGTGCACATGCCAGTCTAGCCTGGGTATACTGTTGTAAAGGATGAGGGCCCCAGCCTAGTGGAATTCTGGGTCAGAGGAACAGCAGAGGCTGGGACCCTGGTGGCATTCGCTGGTGGACAGTTCAAATGGGAGCAGCTCTTAGTTGGGAGCTGGGAGGAGAGGAGAGAGAAAAGTATAGGGAAAAGACACCTACTCACCATGTCTTCTCAAACTGGAAGGGATGAAGTAGCCAGGAATGGAATTGGCTAAAGGGAGGTAAAAGAAAAAAGGAGCAGAGAAAGAGGTTTGAAAAAGAAGAGGATTAGAAAGCATGTGGTATTAAGGAATGATTCTTCTTTTTTGGGGGAAAGGTTTTTGCTATAGGGCATGTGCACTTGCCAGAAAGACAGAGACAGAAAGACAGAAAGTAAATCACCCCCCAGGGGGATGGCCATGCCACAATCCCTTCTTCATTCTCCTTTAGGGATCTTGTGCACGCACGCACACACTCCTGGCATGAGTTTAAGCCACCGGGTCTGGGACTCAAACCACAGTCAACTACATGGGAGTCCAGTGACATAGCCATTATGCCAACTGCTGGTCCCAGGAAGGATTCTTATATATCTCTCCAGGAGCTGAACTCCCTACACCAGCCTATACCACACCTGGGACACCCAGATCACCCTCACCTTTATATCCAAGACGTCACTTTTATACCCTGGGCCAGGTGATGTGTTAGTTTAGTTCAGGAGTGAGTTTTATTATGGGTATTCTGCAGAGCCTCCTAGGATTCTGATGCTGTGAGGGAGAGCTGGGAGAGAGAAGCAGACCCTCTGGCCTGTCCTTTTCTCCAACCAAAGCCTCTCTGGATCACCAGGAGCAGCTGGGCAGAGGGCTCCTCTGCCCAGAGAGCTCTCTCCTGGCTGGAGAGCAGTGTCAGCAATGAAAGAAACATAAATAGGGAAATGAGAACTCAGGTTCTGTCATAGAATGCCTATGCCCTCAGCTCATCCTTCTCTAAAGTTAGGGGTGGGAGTGTTTATTACTAAGTGTCTGGATACACTGACCCTAATAACTTTCCCTTTGCCAGTTCCAGTCATGGGCCCTTAGGACTGTGGTCAGAGGTATGGGTGGGTCTCTTGGTCTACTTTATGATCTTTTTCTCCTAGAGTGATCTCAAATACAGTATCCTATCATCCCTCTGATTTATAAAAAATAGGATGGGGAACCAGCAGTTAGCGTAATGGCTATGTCGCTGGACTCCCACGTAGTTGACTGCGGTTTGCGTCCTGGACCCGGTGGCTTAAAACTCACGCCGGGCGCGTGTGCGTGTGTGCCCAAGATCCCAAGAGGAGAATGGAGGAGAAGGGATTGCGGCGTGACCATCCCCCCTGGGGGGTGATTTCTCGCTTTCTGTCTCTATGTCTCTCTCTGTCTGCCTGGCGAGCGCACGCGCCCTATAGCGAAAAAACCTCTCCAAAAAAAAAAAAAGGATGCACACTGTTCACCTGGCCTGAAAGTGAAAATGAGCACTTTTGAAGATCCCCCAGGTATCTGTTCTTAGGAAAAAGAGTACTGAGACCAGGGGGTAATCCCTTTAGGTTCTAATTCTCCAACAATGCTCTTTTGGTTTGGGGGTTCTTTAAAAAGTTTCTAAAAATTTGGGGGCCAGCCCGATAGTGTGGTAGTTAAGGGAGCCAGATCTTACACAGCCAACTGGTCCCACCCCTGGCAGTTTGACAAACACACCAGGCACATATGGCCAAAGTCCTGATGGGAAGGAGGAATGGAGAAAAAAGGATTATGACATGACAACAATCCATTGGAGTGCTCGCTCTTGCTCTGTGGTGAATGCATCAATGAAATAAGTTAAATAAATAATAATTTGGTGTCAGGACCAGCAGATGGCATAATGGTTACGTCACTGGAGTCCCACATAATCGACCGTGGTTTGAGTCCTAGACCTGGCAGCTTAAGCTCACATGGGGTGTGTATGCGTGCATGCCTAAAATCCTGAAAGGAGAAGGGACTGTGGCATGGTATCCACCCCAGGGAGGGGTGACTTCCTGCTCTCTGTCTCTCTGGTGGGCACATGCGCCCTATGGTAAAAATCTCTCCAAAATAATAATAATAATAATAAAATAAAAAAATAAATAAAAAGTAAATAAAAATTTGGTGTCAGCTGAGTAACCAGAATTCTGGGCAGTAAAATGAGAGCAAGGAGTAACTGTGCCTACGTGGAAAGCCCCTCTTCTGGAAGGTGTCCAGGGGCACTGAGCTGCCCAGCACATGTGGATGCCTAGAAGTCTCTGTGCAGCCAAGGATATGGAAGGGCAAGAATATCTGGCCTCTCCTATCCTTTCTTCAATGGGAAGACACTCATCGGGAATATTCAGTTTCTACTCTCCTGTTTTCCTCTTCCTTCATACTTGGGCCCTCCCCTTGCCCCACAATCCAGATAAGAGATCTTCAACTACAGTGCTCAGAGTGGAGAGTAATGAGGAAAAGAGCTCTAACAAGCCTGAGCCCCCTTCCCCTGTGTTGTTTTCATGAGCCACCCCCACTGCTGTGAGTCACCAGAACCTTGAGCTTTGCTGAGCTGCCAGCAGCCTTTTACTCCCCACTCTCCTCCAGTCAGGCAGATATGCACTCACTGGGCCCCAGAGCTCACCATCTTCCTATTGGCAGGGCCCCAGGCTCCTTCATCTCTAGGAATCTGCAACACAGACACACTGAGATGAGTAGCAAAACAGTGTGAGAGACCCCAGCATGTGCTCTGTGCTGGGGCAGAGAGCCGGCTGCCTATACAGCAGAGCAGGATCACCAGCCAGGAGAGCTGGCACATTCAGACACACAACCTTGTCGACATGCAAGAGGGGATCCAGAGAGGACTGGGTAAGGATGATGTTTCCAGAGCAGGCATTTCCTCCTGGCTTCCTTTGTGGTCAGTTTCTTCTCCTTCGCCCTCTCTCTTGGTTGTGGGTGGGCCTCATGGCACCTTTTTCTCTGCCTGCCTTTCCCCCTTTCATGGCTTTGGGAGCTACAGAGAGGGAACCTGCATAACAACCTTCAGAGTGTCAAGGTAGAGGCTGGTCCTGTAGTACAGCCATTAAACCCTGAGCACAGGGAGTCAGATCCTATATGGCTGACCTTGGTTTGAGTCCCACATAGCTGACTGCGGTTCGAGTCCTGTACCTGGCAGCTTGCTTTCTTGCTTTCTCTTTTTCTCTCTGTCTCTCTCGCTCACTCTGTGTCCCTCTCTAGTTAAGTTAAAATAAATGAATAAATAAATAAAGTTAAATAAAATACTTCTTTAAAAAAGGAAGAAAGGAAGAAAGAAAGAAAAATATGCCAGGTATATATGTGCCCAAAATCCTGACAGGAGGACAAATGGAGGAAAAAGGATTGTATAGTGGCCACACCCCACTGTGGGAGTTCTCTACCTCTCTCTGGATAGCACACACAGACTATGGAAATTAAAAAAAAAAGTGTGAAGGTAGGAGATTCTGACAACCAGATCTCTCTTCAAACAGTGGGAAAAACTGAGGGGAGAAGGAAGAAAGGTGTCTCATTAGAGTAAAAGCTAATCCCTGGACCAGTGCCAAGCACTTCAACTAGTCCCTTTTCTCCAGAGTTCAGGGAATTCTACCATGGCCTCCCACTCACTTCAAGCCTACCCCTTTTCCCCTCAAAAGGGGTTTCTTGTAGATTTCAAAGCAGCCTGACTCCAGACTGTAGATTTGGGATCCTTAGCTAAACTTTGGGAGTGTGAAGTGGGCCTGACAGAGAATTGGGAGAGGGAAGGTCTGTTCCTTAGAGAAACACCCAGAATCTAGAGTGAGTGCTTTAAGGGCTCCTTAGTCCTTCACTATGCCTTGAATATGTTGGAGTAAGGATGGATGAAGGCTGAGAAAGAAGGCTTACAGAAAACCTGCCACTCAGCTCCTTCACTACATACCCTTACATGGCTCTGCATTCCAAATAAGGAATAGCAGCTACCTTTATTAATTTATTTATTGAGAGATTTTTGCTATAGGGTGAGTGCGCTCATCAGAAAAAGAGACGGAAAGCAAAAAATCACCCCCAACGGGGGCTGGCCACACCCCAGTTCATTCTCCTCTCAGGATTTTGGGCATACAAATACATGCACCTAGCATGTTTCAAGCTGAGGGGTCGAGAACTCAAACTGTGGTCAAAGTGTGGGAGTCCAGAGCCTTAACCACTATCTTACCTTTTGGTAAATGGATTATTTCCAGATTGTCTTGGATGTAAGGGGGTCCTTCTCATCCTGTCCACAGCAAAGAAGAAAGGGACTCAGACTGCCAAGGAGATGACTCTAGGGCAAAGTTGGGGGTACTCAGAGAGGCAGATCTTGCTCTTCCTCACGGGCTTTGGAGATATAAAATGGGATGTTAAGAGGGACCTGACAGTGGTGCAGCAGTAAAATATGATGCTCCGCAAGGTAATCCCACATGGAAAGGTTCTGATTCAAGTCTGGAGGCATCCCCAAGTACACTGGGAGCAGGCATGCCCATGACCTAGGGCTGGCTGAAGGCTGGTCATGGATTGTGGTGATGGGACCCTATTCAGGGTTCTCTCTTTTTTTCCTCTCTCTTGCTTATGGAAGAAATAAATATACAAACAAACTAAAAAAAAAAAAATTGAGTACTGGGGCCAGCAGGTGGTGGTGTCGTGGTTAAGGTGCTGGACTGCCACATGGTTGATCGCAGTTAGAGCCCCAGATACATGGCTTGAAAATTAGGCTGGGTGCATGTGCATGTGTGCTCAGCATCCCTAGAGGAGATTGAAGGAGAAGGGATTGTAGTGTGGTCATCTGCCCGGGCACGATTTCTCACTTTCCTTCTGACTGTCTCTCATGAGTGCATGCACCCTATGGCAAAAATCTTAACAACAATAAAAAATCAGGTACTGAAAGAAGGATGTTAAGGGCCTGGAGAATGTGACAATATCTACTGGCACTGCTTCCTAAGCTCTGTGATCTCCATGCCCCTGACCCCAACTTGGGCTCATGAAGCACAGAACAAAAAATGTTGCAATTTTTAAGAATGGAGGAAGATGCCAAGAATCGCCACTTTTGGTAGTCTGGTGGGAAGCCCCCCTTCTCCTTCACTCCTTTCTTTCTTAACCCTACTATGTGATCAGTGACAGAAGCCAGAGGATCTGGATGGAGACAGCTGGAAATGTGCCCTTCTCGCCAATGTGTACCAATACCACAAAACCCAGAAAAGGCCTGGGAGTTCAGTAAGGGTCATGGTGGGGCCAGGCAACAACAGAACAGAAACTCACGTGGACCCACATGGGAAGGTCCCAGGACCTCCTAGTCCACACAGCAAGCCTATAATCTGGGGTGGCTAAGACTAGGGGTGGATCATGGTGTAAGGACCCAATTGGGGGTACTTATTTCTCCAACTGTCCACGTCTCTCCTCTCTCTGATAGAAGAAATATATTTAAATAAATAAATAAATAAATAAATAAATAAATAAATAAATAACGGTCCATGACACTGAGTGAATTGAAGCATTTCTTTTTTTTTTTTTTTTTTTTTTAAGAGTTTTTTTTGCCTTAAGGTGTGTGTGCTGGCCAGAGAGAGAGAGAGAGAGAGAGAGAGAGATAGTGAGAGGGAAAGTGAGAAATCACCCTCTAAAGGGTATGGCCACACTATAATCCCTTATCCTCCATTCTCCTCCCAGGATCTTGGGCACAATACACATGGGCCAGGCATGATTTTTTTTTTTTTTAAGAATTATTTTATTTGACTTTATTTATTTATTTATTTATTTATTTTTTAATTTGACCAGAGAAGGACAGAGTAAAAGCGAGAGAGAGTGTAAATGAGAAAGCAAGCTGCCAGGTCCAGGTCTCAAACCAGGGTCGGTCATGTGGGAGTCCAGCGTCCTTAATCACCATGCACCTGCTGACCCCTCTTTTTTTAAAAAAAAAACCTTAATTTTATTTTATTTATCTATTAATTTATTTTAATTTGACCAGAGAAGGACAGAGAGAGAGAGAGAGAGAAAGCAAGCTGTCAGGTCTGGGACTTGAACTGTGGTTGGCCATGTGGGAGTCTAGCACCTTTAACAACCGTGCAACCTGTGGCCCCACCAGGCATAATTTTCAAGTCACCCGTTCTGGAACTCAAACCACAGTCTGCCATATGAGTCCAGGGATACAATTGCTACGCCAATCTGTCGGCCCCAGAATTCAGAGGCATTTCTTTTTTTTGGGGGGAGGGTAGAGGTTTGTGCCTTAGGGCACATGCACTCACTGGAGAGAAACAGAGACAGAGACAGTGAGCAGGAACATGAGAAATCACTCCCTGGGGAGATGGCCACACTACAATCCCTTCTCCATTCTTCTCTTGGGATCTTGGACACTCAAGTGCACACACACGTGCCTGGCATGAGTTTCAAGCCACCGGGTCCGGATTCGAACCATGGTCAGTCATGAAAGATGTAACTACTACACCATCTGCTGGCCCCCTCAGAGGCATTTCTTTTTCTTTCTTTTTTAGAATTTTTTGCTATAGGGTGTGTGCACTTGCCAGAGAGACAGAAAGACACAGGGAGGCAAAAAGTGAGAATTCATCCCTCAGCGGGGATGGCCACGCTGCAATCCCTCCTTCAGTCTCCTCTAGGGATTTTAGGGCATGCACACACATGTACCTGGTGTGAAGTTCAAGGCATAGAGTTTAGGACTCAAATTGCGGTTAATTTTGTGGGAGTCCAGTGACAACGCCATTTGCTGGCCCAAGGCATTTCTAATTCAGCCTTCAGAGTCTTGAACTTGAATGCTGTCTGTTCTAGGCTTAGAAATGAGGCAAGAGGTGTAAGACCAATTCTCACTTTATTTTTAGGAAAACTTTCTCCAGTGGCTTACATTGCAGCAGGGAAACCTATGGTAATTCAAAAAAAAAAAAAAAAAAAAAATTCAATTTTAGTCTTAACTGGGAGATTTATTTCTTGGTTAAGGAGTTGGGGTAACTGGTACATTTCCTTCCCTGTAGGCCTAACGGGACATGGTAAAATTCCATGGAATGGGAGTCTGCGGGGGATCTACTTGGATGCAAAGGAATGGATGGACAACATCTGAAATAGGCAGTAAGAAGGAAGGGTCCTCCAGGAATGCTTCATAGAAGGTGCTCCCCTGCCTGCTCCCCTAAGTTGCTTACAAGATGTGGGGGACAGAGATGTGAAACTTAGAGCAATGGCGATTAATGTTCCACCTCTCTCTTCCCCAACACCTACCGACCTTTCCTTTTCCTGTGTTCCTAGCAATTCTCCAAATCCAGAAACACAAAGCAAGTCTAGGACAGGATTCATCTGATTTCCCCTCTTTGGGTCTCAGTTTCCACATCTGTAAAATGAAGGGTCTGGCAAGTGAGCTGTAAATTACCTTCCTTGCAACAGTAAGGTTCTATGATTCATACTCCAAAAGGCACCAGGCCTCATTTGCATGCCATTTTGCATTGTAATCTCCATGGCATTTATTTTATCTCAACACATACAGAAATATCTCTGAATTCTGCCCTTCGTCCTTTCTCTCCACACAGTCTCTCATTCTACAGTCCCTAGCTCTTGTCTGCTCTCTTAAAAGATCTCAAAGCTCTGCCCCACACCTTCCTTTCTTAATTTTACAGCATTCCCTGGGACAAGCCCAACCAGACAAAATCCCAAGAGAAAGAAAACAGCCTCACCTAATATTCTGTCTATAATTTGGGCCCCAGACCCGAGTCAACCAGTATAGTTCCACCCCTTTTGGAAGTCTTGGCAAGTAGGGGGGAAATCCAGCCCCTCTCCCAGCACCTCCCCTCCTCCTCTACACCTCTATTCTCCATGCCAGAACGCAAAGTGGCCAGTGATTGATGGGCCCGGGTTCCTGGTAACCGCACCCAGTGGCCCAATCCTCCTCCCTTACCCAATCCCTCCCCTGTCCCTATTCAGAGATCAGATTGTCTCATGTTGGTCCCTGAGGTCCCATTAATTAAAAATACATCCAATTAAATGGCAGGTGAAAACGTGCTATTGGAGCTCTACACCCCTCTGCCCCAGCTTGGTCTCCCTCCCCACCCCCCGCCTTTTAAGGCTCAGCTGTGCTTTGAGTTGAGAAAAAAAAAGAGAAAGGGGAAGAAAGAGGGAGAGAGTGGAAGAAGACATAGAGGTGGGGGCATGATGGGGGCAGGGCTATTTGAACCTCTGCCAGGGTAGCATGTGCCAGCCTGGGAGGGTGGCACTGTGCCCTGGTGTCTAATTTCTGGAGGTGTGAGTAGGTTTAGTCAGCTGGGTACCCACCTCCATTTTCCTTAAAGGGGCAGAGGGCACTTAGAGGGTGTGGCTAGCTGTGCTGCCCTTCTGGACTTGATGGATCAAGGGCAGAAGTGCACATGGTAAAGAGGGCTAAGGAGGGGGTGTGAGGTTCAGGGGTTAGAAGAGTCTCCATTCCGGGCATATCTCTGCTCTTCTTCCAACTGGGAAGAAGATAACGAGGAGCCAGCTGGGACCCAGGTGGCAGGGCATGGCGATGCTCCCAAGCCTGGCTGTGCCTACCCCTGCCCACAGGAAAGCTGAGAGAACAGAAGGAGGAAGGAAAGAGCTATCCGATGGGTCAGACAGGATTAAATACACAGAGACGGATGTTCATGTGAGCACTGTGTCCCTAGCACCTTATAGGTAAGAGGGCCTGGAGGGACCTGCCCTCTTTGCCCTTTCTCTAAGCAAAAAGCAGCAGTAATAGCATGAAGTCACCTTGGCCTGGCTGCCTGGCAGACTGAGCAGGCCATCTCCCTTGATGAGCAACGACTGCTCTCATTCTCCTCTATACTTGCAGGGTCCCCAGCATTTTGCCAGGTAAGGCATCTGCCCCACCCCCTCCAATAAAGCCCTCTGGCCCCAAGAGATGCAAAGCTAATGGGCACTGAGAGCTGCTGCGAGAGAAGTTAGGAAAGATGGGGTGAGTAAGGGTGGCACTTGGAATCTAGGCAGGGGCAGGGGGGCATGCCAACCCAGGGGCCCCCACCTGGCCTCCTTGGCAGCCTCAGCACCTCCTCACTTCACTTTAACGCTAATTGGAGATTTTAATCTGCGCTGCTGCTCTGCTCAGGGTGCTGGGGGGAGTGCCAGCTGTGCAGTAATTCCAGCAGCACCGACTGTTTAATCAAGCTGTCCTCCTGGGGAGGGGCCCTCAGGCATGGGGTAGGAAGGAGGAGGAGAACCTATGTCATCGCCCTTAGCCTGTTCAGCTGGGAAGGGTTTCATGAAGACCGAGGGTCAACTGTGGGGTCCTCATTCCCATAGTGGTCCCGTGGCCATTTGGCATCTGAAGCAGTGTCATGGCACAGGGTAAGTATGAGGTTCATGGGTCAGAGCAGAACCACTTCCTCTCCTGCTTTCTTACACTTTTTTTTGACTCAAAGCCTACGGTATCCTGGGGTGTAGTCTAGCCACTAGACTACCTTGAGTTCTGCAGGTCTGTGCTGGAGGGCTGATGGGGTGACTCCTCCTAGTCTTCAGTGTCGCCACCAACACTTTCTTACTAACAAAGACACTTTTCTCAGAACAATTGTAAGAGATTTCCCCCCCCCTGAAAACCAAAGACATCACTGCTCTCGGAACCGGGAAGAAACTACTGTGAAGGTAGGCCAACAGTGGGGTGGACGAGCCCGCCGCATCGTGTGAGAGAAATGCACCTGGGCAAGGTGCTAGGGGTTTCCTAAGTTCAGCAGAGAGCACACTGAGAGCCAGGCCACTAGGGTAAGGAGTTTAGGGTCTCAGACCATTTTAAAGGAATAAAAAGTGGTACCAGTTGTTCTTCTAGTTTCTTGGGTCTTGGTTCTTGGACTGTATTTCTGACCCCTGTTTTCGGGAAAGGGTGCCCTCACCCAAACAGTCTGCTAAAGGAGCTAAAGGACCTAACTTTTAATTGGTCAGCAGTGCCCTCATGTGGCAGAAACCAAGACTGCAGCTGCCCAACGGGCATGGCTGCTTTGAGTAATCAGACTTCCTTGTTGACAGGCAGGTGGCAGAATAATCTGGTGCTCTCTGTGCCATCAATGTATCTCATGCATAACTGCATAACTACTGCTTAACTACTTGTGGTGAGCTAACTCATTTTCATTTTTTTTTAGAGAGAGTTTTGTTTTGTTTTGTTTTACTATAGGGCACATGCACTCACCAGAGAGACAGAGAAACAGAAAGCGAGAACGCGAGAAATCACCTCCCTGGGGGATGGCCATGCTGGAATCTCTTCTCTTCCATTCTCTTCTCAGGATTTTGGACATGCACACACATGTGCCTGGCATGAGTTTTAAGCACTGGGTCTGGGACTCAAAACTGTCATCGACTATGTGGAAGTCCAGCAACGTAACCATTATGCCATCTGTTGATCCAGAAATATCCCATTTTAGAATACCTATTCTATTTTTTTAAATTATTTTTAAAGAATCATTTTATTTAACTTTATTTATTATTATTTTAACATTTCCAGAGAGAGAGAGAGGAAAAGTGAAAAAGCAAGCCTCCAGGTCCAGGATTTGAACCACAGTTGGCCATGTGGGAGTTCAGCACCCTCAACCACCACACCACCTGCCGGTCCCCCTATTCTATACTTCTACACACCCTGTCTCACCTGTTCCACTTCTAATTCATTGCACATGTCTGCCAAAGGAGAAAGCACCTTACCCAGAGCTGACACTTGGGTCAGCTACTGAGCTGTCCAATTGCAGAAGTGATAATCCCTGCTAAGAGAGGAGGGTTAAAATGATAAACTGGGAATGCCCCTAGCATAGCAGTTAAGGCAGCTAGATAATACATGGCGGATTGCAGTCTGATTCCCAGTTCCAGTGGCTTAAAAACTCACTGGGTGCATGTGTACATGCATGTGCCCCAAATCCCAACATGTTGGAAAACTAGAGGAGAAAGGATTGCAGTGTGACCATGCCCCACTGGAGGGTGCTTTCTTCCTCTCTGTCTAGCTCTCATGAGCGTGCATGTGCTCTGATGATTAAAAAATAAATATATTTTTTAGAGGTTTTTGCCTTAGGGTGTGCGTGCTCACCAAAAAGATAGAGACAGAGAGAGAGGGAAAGTGAGAAACCACTCCACAGGAGGGATGGCCATGCCACAATCCCTTCTCTTCCATTCTCTTCCCAGGACTTGGGCACACATGCACATGTGCCCAGTGTATGACTTCAGGACTTGAACCACAGTTGGCCATGTGGAAGTCCAGTGCCTTAACCACCATGCCACCTGCTGGCCACCAATAATTTTTTTTAATAAAAAAATAAGTAAAATAAAAGAGGACAGGCAGATGCCACCTCCAGTGCCCAGGATACAGGAGTATGTGGTCCCCTTGCCAACTCTCCACAGGCCTGAGAGAGCTGACACTTGAGCTCAAGACAGGGTAATACTTATTAGTTGATTCTACTGATTGATTCTACAATACAACTATTCACTCCCTGGGGGAATGAGTAGGAACAGACGGACTCTCAAGAGTCTAAAATACTGGTTCTGGAGAATGGGAACCAGATAAAATACTTTTCCTTCAACATATCCAGATACCCTTTCAGGATGCCAGGCCACTGGGAAGGATACACATCTGGGGCTTCAGACTCCCAGCCCCCCAAGAGAAGGGCTGCCTGTCATTAAACCCTTCCTCTCCTATTAAATACCATCTGTTTACTGGTCCCTTCACACATCCACTAAGTGGGGGAAATGACTCTGTATTTATGTAGGTCAACCAACATTTGACACCAGGAGAGGGGTTCTCTAAAAGCTAGGGCTGGGCACCAGCAGATGGCACAGTGGTTAAGGCACTAGATTCCCACATGGCTAACCGCAGTTCAAGTCCTGGATCCAGTGGTTTGAAAATCACTCTGAGTCATGTTGGATAAATTCATTTTACAAGTTGTAGTTATATACAATGATTGAATGTATAAAATAAATTAAAATAATAATAATTTTTTAAAAAAATAAAAAAGAAAAAAGCACTCTGGGCATGTGTGTCTGTGACCAAAATCCCGAGAGAAGAATGGAGAGGGGATTGTGGTGTGGCCATCCCCTTTTGGTGGGTGGTGGGGTGATTTCTCACTCTCTGTCTCTGGCCAGCATACGAACTCTATGACAAAAACCTAAAAAAAAACAATAACAACAAAAAAACGAAGACCAGAGATGGATGTTTTCAAGACAGAAAGCCGGGGCCAGCCAATGGCATGGTGGTTAAGAGGTAGCTGGATCCCACATGGATCAAGTTGGAGTCCTGGACCGGAGGCTCAAGAAACACATCAGATGTGTGCATGCTAGCCCAAAGTCCTGAAAGAATAGAGAATTGTGGCATGGGTATCCCCTCTGGGGAGTGTTTCTCATCTTCTTCTTTTTTTTTCCCAAGAATTATTTATTTTATGTGTTATTATTAATATTTTTAATTTGACCAGAGAGAGACAGAGAGAGAGAGAAAGGGAAAGTGAGAAAGCAAGTTGCCAGGTCCAGGACTCAAACCATGGTTGGACATGTGGGAATCCAGCACCTAAACCATTGTGCCACCTGCCAGCCCCCCCCCCCCCCTTTTTAAAGAATTATTTTATTTTGGGGATCAGCAGTTAGTGTAATGGCTATGTCACTGGGCTACCATGTAACTGACCGCGGTTCGAATTCCGGACCCAGTAGCTTAAACTCACACCAGGCACATGTGCATGCGTGCCCAAGATCCCGAGAGGAGAATAGAAGCGAAGGAATTGTGGTGTGGCCATCACCCCTGGGGGTGATTTTTCACTTTCTATCTCTCTGTCTCTGTCTTTCTGGCAAGCACACGTGCCCTATAGCAAAAACCTCTCAAAAAAAGAAAAAAAATAAAGAATTATCTTATTTAGAACCAGTAGCTGGCATAATGGCTATGTCACTGGACTCCCATGTAGTCGACCACAGTTCAAATCCTGGACCTGGTAGCTTAAACTCACACTGGGCATGTGTGCATGCGTGCCCAAGATCCTGAGAGGAGAATGGAGGAGAAGAGATTGTGGCATGGCCATCCCCCCGGAAGGTGATTTCTCGCTTTCTGTCTCTCTGTCTCTCTGTCTTTTAAAGAGTGCATGCACCCTATCACAAAAACCTCTAAAAAAAAGAATTATTTTATTTAACTTTACTTATTGATTTACTTATTTTAATTTGGTCAGAGAGGGACAAAATGAGCAAAAGAAAGAGAGAAAGTGAGAAAGCAAGCCACCAGGTCTGGGACTTGAACCATGGTCAGTCATATGGGAGTCCAGTGCCCTTAACCTCCTGCTGGCCCCTCATTTTCTTTTTAAAAAATAATTATTTAATTTTACTTTTTTACTCATTTATTTTAATTTTACTAGAGAGAAACAGAGAGAGAGGGAAAGTGAGAAAGTAAGCCACCAGGTGTGGGACTCAAACCATGGCCAGCCATGTGGGAGGTCCAGTGCCTCAACCACCACGGTACCTGCTGGCCCTGTGTTTCTCATTTTCTGTCTTTAGCGCTCTACATTTCCGTCTTTCTCTACCAAGTGCATGTACTCTATAGCACATTTTAAAAAAGATATTAATTTTATTTGTTATTATTTATTCCTTTTTTTCTTTTTAGAGAGGTTTTTGCTATAGAGAGTGTGTGCTCGCCAGAAAGAGACAGAGAGACAGAAAGCAAGAAATCACCCCTCAGGGTGATGGGAATACCACAATCCCTTTTCTTCCAGTCTCCTCTTGAGATTTTGGGCATGCATGCACACATACCCTGCTTGAGTTTTAAGCCGCCAGGTCTGGGACTCGAACCATGTGGACTATGTGGGAATTCAGTAATGCAACCATTATGCCATCTGCTGGTCCCAATTATTTATTTTTTAATTTGACCAGAAATAGAAAGTGAGAACACAAGCCACCAGGTCTGGGATTGGAACCGTAGTTAGCTATGTGGGAGTCCAGCGCCTCAATCACCATGCCACCCACTGGCCCCTCCCTATAGCAAGTTTCAAAAGACATAATTGAGTTATCAAGACCTTTTCCTTGTTGGAAATATTTAACAAGAGATAAACTCCCAGAGAGAAATGTGACCCTGTTTGGGATTGACAGATAGGGGAGCAGCACACCTACCAGCAGGTAAAAAGGTTAAGGATGGGCACTGTAGACTGGTGACCTGCAGGTCTGGATATCAGGGATGGAGAAAGCAGGCTTGCAGGCCTCTGCTTCTAGTGTCTCACAGTGTTTGGGCAGATGGAATCTCCCACTGAGCCTGGAAAGGAGGTAGAGAATGATGAGAGGAAGTGAGAGAAGATGACACTGCCCTATCTTTACTCAGAAGAAAGGAACAGAAAACACCTTTTCGGGAAAGAAGGCAGGAGTAAAGGTCAAGTAGGGCAGCTGTGCTAGAGGAAAGGAGCCCAAAGTAACCAAGTGACTGACATGAGTATTCCACCATAGAGGAGGTTCCATGAACGCTGCTGGCTAAGAGGAAGGGACTGGAATGAGATAACCACTGGTGCTAAGAGAGGGGGTTTCCCACCCTAGTTGGAAGGAAGACCTTGTTAACTAGAAGACAGAACATCATTATAGGACCCAATAAAAAGCTAAGGAAAGTCCTCTGGAGATCTTTGGGAATCAGACATTTCCCTGAGACCAGGGGTGGGGTAAGGGTTGGGTTACCCCTTACAAAGGCAAGCCAGCAGCCTCTGGTTGGTCTTGGGTCCCTACCTGGCTTTTGGTTCTGTGGAAGACACTGAATTTGCCAGGCTCTGTATGCGAAGTGACTGATGGACATCACCAAATTACTCAGGGGCCATCCCACCTGTAAAGAAGAATGACAGGTTATATTAGTCATGAGACAAGGGACCAGTCACCAAAGGGGTTGGTCTTTCACACAGGGAGCATGGTGTGGTAGGTAACTGTGATAGTGGTCATTACCACATTCCCAATTCCCTTTAACCTGAATTCTTCAGGTGCATTCAGACGAACCTTAAGTATGCTCCTACAGAGAGGTACAATTGTTCTAAGGTTCCTATCTCCAAGGAACTTGCTCCCAGGCTGATAAAAGCAAAATCATGGTCCCTATACTTAGACATGTTAGGAAATTCAACAGAAATACAAGTTGTGAAACTAAGAATTATAAAGGGCAAGAAGATTACTAGTTAATATAAGGGCTAATAAAAGTGACTTGGAGAAGGCCACCTAGGTTTTTTTTTTCTTTTTAAAGAATTATTTTTATTTAATTTAAAAAAATATTATTTTAATTTGACCAGGAAGGGATGGAGCAAGAGTGAGAATGAGAGGGAAAGTGAGAAAGCAAGCTGCCAGGTCTGGGACTTGAACCATGGTTGGCCATGTGGGAGTCCAGCAGCCTTAACCACCATGCCACCTGCTGACCCCACGGCCACCTAGTTTATTTATTTATTTTTCAAAAGAATGATTTTTATGATTTTAGCTTTTATTTATTTATTTTAATTTGACCAGAGAGGGACAGAGTAAGAAAGTGAAAAAGCAAATCGCCTGGTCCAGTACTCTAACTGCGGTCGGCCACATGGTAGTCCAGCACCCTTAACCACCACACCACCTGCCAGCCCTAAAGCCACCTAGTTTTAAATCAGATTACCAACTTGGATTTGAGGCTTTCATGCCAGTAATGGCTTCTTTAAGAAACACTTTAACCCAGAGGACATTATGTTAAATGAAATAAGTCAGACACAGAAAGAAAAATACATGTTCTTTCTCATATATGGAAATTGGAAAAAAAATTCGTAGAAGTAGAGATGTAAAGAGAGTACTGGATGCTGGGAAGGAAGTAGGGGGCTAGAAGGATGTTGATTAATGGAAACAAAATTGCAGATAGAGAAAACAATGTCTAGTGTTATGAAATACAGTGGGGAGAATGTGGCTAACAACTTACTGTATATAATGTTACAAATGGTTGAGATGATGGGTATACTAATTATCCTGATTTAATCATTGCTGCACTGAAAAATTACACTGTAACATTGTCAGTAAAAAATATTACTTAGAGGGCTGGCAGGTGGCATGGTGGTTAAGGGCACTGGACTCTAGTCCCCGTCCTGGTGGCTTGCTTTCTCACTTTCCCTATTTATCTCTCTCTCCCTCTGTCCCTCTCTGGTTAAATTAATAAAAACAATTTAAAAAAATATTACTTAGGAGCCAGTGGGTGGTGTGGTGGTTAAGGCATTGGACTCCCATATAGCCGACTAGGGTTCAAGTCCTGGACCCAGTGGCTTGAAAATCATGCTGGATGCGTGTGCATGCATGCCCAAAATCCCAGGAGAAGAATGGAGGAGAAGGGACTGTAGCATGGCATTCCTGTGAGGGGGATTTCTCACTTTCTTTCTCTGTCTCTGGCAAGCACACATGCCCTATGGCAAAAATCTTAAAAAAAAAAAAAAAAAGAAAAAAAAAAAAAGAAAGTATTAATTTTAAAAAAAGGAGGGCTCTGAGGCAAAAAAAAAAATCTTGATTATGAAACAGAAATGTCTGCAGGACAGCAGATCTGCCGTAATTTGGGCAAATAGGTCTACCATACATTCCTTAGGCAGGGATGAATTTGCTTGAGACTAACTCCACATTCCCCCTATGTATCATTTAGGATGTGATAGTCAAAATGTAGTATGTATTGGGATGTACGTCTTTGTCACCAGCAGACAATGTTCATTTTGCATATCCCCTGCCTCTTTGACCCACCCGTAACTATCTTTAAGCTGCATAAGGGTGCCTTTTCCCCTTCAAAAGTCTCCTTCCAGCTTAGGGATCCTTCAGCATTCACTTCTCTGCTTATTAGTGAGCCCCAGACTCATATACTCAGAAAAAGTAAGCAGTGAAAGGAACTGTAGAAACATCCAGGAGAGGGACAAAGAGAGGAAAGTAATCTTGGCACCAAAGTGAGATGACTTAAGAGAATCTGCCGTGCATGTCAGCCAACTGAACACACTGTTTAGGGTTTAGGCCATTGTGGAACACCACACATTACCTTCCTTCTGCCTCACTGAAGAACACCACCAAACAACTTAAAACTAAAAAAACAAGGGAGAGTAGAGCTCCCCCTTTCTGTCATCTCAGAGAATAATCTCATTTTGCTCTAAATTCTATAATCCCACCTCTCATTCAGAGACTACTTCCCCCACTTTAGTTTTCCAGCAGGTGAGGTGTTTTCTTTCTCCCTTCCTTTTGATTTTTTCCTCTATTTTTTTTTTTTTTTTTAAAAGAATGATTTTATTGGGAACCAGCAGTTAGCGTAATGGCTATGTCGCTGGACTCCCACGTAGTCGACCGCGGTTCGCGTCCTGGTGGACCCGGTGGCTTAAAACTCACGCCGGGCGCATGTGCGTTGCGTGCCCAAGATCCCGAGAGGAGATTGGAGGAGAAGGGATTGCGGCGTGACCATCCCCCCTGGGGGGTGATTTCTCGCTTTCTGTCTCTATGTCTCTCTCTGGCTGTCTGGCGAGCGCACGCGCCCTATAGCAAAAACCTCTTAAAAAAAAAAAAAAAAAAAGAATGATTTTATTTAACTGTATTTATTTTTTTGGGACAGAATGAGAAAAAGACACATTCGGGACTCGAACCACGGTCAGCCATGTGGGAGTCCAGCCCCCTTAACCATTATGTCACCTGCCGTCCTCTTGATTTTTCTTTTCAATATAGCTGTATGATAATGAAAAGAAGCCTGAGTTGAGGTTTTGAGTGAGTTCCTAACATTGCCTCTGAGGATCTTTCCTAAGTTTGAGAGGTGATGGCAAAGTGCTCTTTGAGCTCTGGGGTAACTCAGAGCATTGTGATCTTTGGTCGCGGTTGCCACCTGCTTTCCAATGAGCCAGAGCTCTTAACTCCTTTTTTCTTTTTTTAAATAATTGCTTAATTTTATTATTATTATTTTTAATTTGACGAGAGAGAGAGAGAGAGGGGAAGAGAGAGAGGAAAAGAGAGAAAGCAACCACCAGGTTCAGGACTTGAACCACAGCTGGCCATGTGGGAGTCCAGCACCTTAACTATCATGCCACCTGCTGCCCCAACCCCCGCTCTCAACTCTAAATGTCTATTACACTCGTACAATTTGCATGTCACAGGAAAAAAATTACTTTTTTTTTTAAAGTTTGCTATAGGGTGCATGTGCTCACCAGGGAGAGAGACAGAGAAAGAGAGAGAAGAGGATGTGGGAAAGCAATGCCCGGGGGAAAGACAACAAGGTTATCTCTTCTCCTCCATTCTCTCTGGCCTGTTTTTCAAGCTGCCACTCTGGGACTCGAACCACATAGTCAGCCATGTGGGATCAAGCCGCCTTAACCACCACATCACTGGCTGGCCTGAAAAATTAATACTAAAGGTACAGAACATGAAAAGTTCTCAGCTTTTCTGCTTATAATTTTTAATCCCTCCTTTAAATCCCCCCCCCCCCCCCCCCCCCCCCGCCAATCTCTGTTCCTCCTCTCTCAAAAATCTTGCCCTTATTTCCCTGAGGAAGCTCGAGGCACTCATGAACAAATTAAAGTTGGGGGCTCTATACGTACGGAGGCCACGTTCTGGCCTCTTGGGTCTAGTCTTGCTTGGCTGCCACTAACCTGCTATGATACTATGGATGAGGCACTTCTCTTGTAAGCCTCAGTTTCCTGCTCTGTAAACTGAGGCTGGACTGTGGCCTCTTTTCTCGTTCTGGCAATCTATCATTCTATAAGAAAGAAGATTCAAGTATCCATCAGGAAAACGAGACGTTTCTGCCCTCGTACCTTCTCTGGGACACTGCAAAAGGGGCTGCCCTGTAGATGCTGACTTTCTCATGCAGGCTCAACTAAAAGGAAAAGTCTCTATAGCAGGTCTCTTAAAGTGCCAAACTCAGGGCCAACAGGTGGCATGGTGGTTGGGGTGCTGGACTCCCACTTGGCTGACAGTGATTCAAGCCCCAGAGCTGATGGCTTGCTTTCTCACTTTTCCTCTCTCTTGTGAGCACACATACCCTATAACAAACTTAAAATAATAATAATAAAATAAAATAAATCATTTAAAGTGCCAAATTCCTCCACTTAAGAGGAAAAGTTAAGGAGGTGTTCTAACTCTAAACCCTGAATCTTAATAAAGCTGATAGGAGAATGAAGGCAGTTACAGGACAGAAAGAGGCAATAGCAGGCCCCTCTACTCCCAAAACCAAGCACACACTTAGTTCTGCCCTAGAGAGCCCCATACAAGCAGCAGCTGCTAATCCAACACAACTGTGTGTGGATGAGAAGCAAGCAAGGACATGTGTAAACCCATGTGCAGCACTAACATACATGTCCAATCAATGCTGAAACACTCACTCCTCTTCTCTCCTGCTTTATGTCTATCCATGCCTATAAGAGGCCATGGCGGGAGGAGACACAACATCCCAGCCTTTTCCCTCCCCAAAGTCGGCAAGGAAGAGACAGTGAGACAGGAGCTACTTGGCTTCCTATAAATTGTTTTGTCCTTCCTCACAGCTGCAATCAGAAGCTAAGGGCTCCCGCAGGCCTTGTTCTGATCTGCTGCAGGCGATGGAGGGTTTTTGAAACGGAGAGGACTTGGCTGCGGCCCCGTTTTCAGCTGCCGTTGGGGCTGGCTAATGGGCTCATTCGGGAAGACCCCCGCCTGCCGCACTAAAGAGTCCCCCGCCGACCCTCTCCCCAGTCCCAACCCAATTAATAAATGGGGGCTCCCACTTTATGGCTCTGGGAGCAAGAACCAGAGATACAAATGACCCCTAGGGAGGGACAGAAAAAGGCCTTCCAAGAATGAAGCCAGAGAATTGTGCATCCACAAGCACATGCTGCCACAGGCTAGTCATATTCCATTTTCAGAGCTTTAAAGGGGAAGAAACTAGCAAAAAACTCTTAATTCTTTTCCCATATCCAGAGTAGGATAGCATTCTTGAAGTCTGTGGGCACATCCCAGCAGAGCAGACTGTTGCCTGCTTCTCCAACCTGAAAAGGGTAGGGAGCAGGTTATGTGGACACAGTGCATGCTCCACTATTCTCCAGGGCAGTCAGTGCCCCCTCGACTCTGCAATACTAAACACAGGAACATCCCACCATTGGGAAGCAGTAATCAATACTTGCTACTTCTTAAACACAAAGCAGCTACCTCTTACCAACAACAGCACAGATATCTTAGGATCATCTTGAGGTTTCTTCCCCTCTCCCTTCACATCCAAGCTATTATGATCAAGCCTTGATGAGGCATACTATGGACCCACTTCCTTTCATTTGGTTGCCCCTGTCTTATTCTTGTGAAAGCCCTCACTGCCTCATGTCTAGGCAGTAATATCCTAGCACATTTTTCTGCTTCCTTGACCCAATTCAGCTACAAAAGTCTTCAACATCATTTTCATTTCACCATGCTCTGCTCCCTACTATTTACCAGATCAAATTCAAATTCAAATTCAAATTCCCCATTCAGCCAACAAGATTGCTCCTCCAATTTCATTTCCTAGTATCCCTGTCCTGGATCATCTCAGTCCATTCACTCCTTCTGCCCCAAACACAAATAAGCCCTCTTCTATGAATCTCCTACCTCTGGTCAAGTTCTTTTTGTTCCATGTCTGTCTATTACATGTCCAAAGAATCGTTTCTGATTAACTACACTTTTAAAAATTACTTCTGTGCTTTCGCTCTCTCTAATTAGGGTATCATTTTATTATAACCTGCATTAGTGTGCTGGCTTATAAATACTGATTTCCCACACCCCACTCAAGTGTAAGACTCATCTCTCTCACCAGACCCAGAAGATTCCTGAAGGTGGGATCTTTCCCCAGTCTTCTCCCATGGAAGTTTTCCTACACTCCAGTGACGTAAGTCTGCCAATGTTACTGTTCTCCACTGAAGCAGCCCTCATGATAACTCTTGGGATATTATATCAAACAACTATGAGGAGCACTTTCTTATTCTGTCCATTTTCAGACTGCCACCTGCCCCAAACTTGGCACTGAGTCTTTCCAAAATTACAGATTGCTTTATGACTTTAAAATATTACAACACAAAAGAAAAACAAGCATAGTCACCAAAAACAAATAAAAAAGATTTCCTTGATCCATAGTATAGCAATGCTATTTTCTTTTAAGGTACCTTTGGACTGAGAAGCCTTGTTTTGTCCCCTATTTCTAAAATTAGTCCTATATTCTCAGATTTCTAGAAGGAAAGTCAATCCCAGAATCAAGAGTAATCCTGTTCCCTACCACACCTGCCTCTAGTCATCACACTTTAGAGTCTCTAGGGATGGGGGGCTGGCAGGTGGCGTGGTGGTTAAGGGTGCTGGACTGCCACATGATTGGCTGTGGTTCAAGTCCTGGACCTGGCAGCTTGCTTTCTCACTTTCCTTCTCTCTCTCCCACTCTGTCCTTCTCTGGTCAAAACTTAAAAAACAAATAAAGTTAAATAATATATATATATATTTTTAAAGAAAGTCTCTAGGAATGGAGAAGTAATTCATGAGTCTCTTTCAAGTGTTTGACAAATACTTCTTTAGAGTAACCTCACTCTCTAAGATGACTCTTCATTTCCTCCAGGTTAGCCCTGTGTGGTTAGAGAGGAAAAAGTAGTCTACCATTCCCCTTATCTCCTACATATTGCTCAGGATAATGAGAAGGCTTTTCCTTTTATTCTTTCCATCTCTCAGCCTCAAGGTGCTTAAGAATCAAAACAAAGTACTTAGCCCAGTGCCTGGCACATAGCAGGTACCCAAGAATGTTAATTCCCTTTCTTTCCCTGCTTGCTCCCAGTACCATAGGTTTCTTAACCTTTCTGGGCCTGTTTTTTCACTGGCCAAAGATGGCACTGAACAAACTAATGTCCTTCTGTCACTCTAACATTCTGTGACTAATTTACATACTCTATAGTTTGTTCTTCTATGTATTGCCCTTGGCTGGATCTAAAACAAGGGGAAAAGGAATAATATGAGTTTCCAGTTTGACCTAATACATAAAATCACTTGCAGGAGAGTTTTAATATTCAAAAAATAAAAATGACTTAACATGATGCAACAATGTTATTCCCTTTTATTTCTGAATTATCCTCTTAAGCTATGTAGATAGCAATGCTAAGCAAATGTATAGATATATATGTGTGTGTGTGTGTATATATATATATATACATATATATATATATACACACACATACAAATAAATTATTTGCTTAATATATTTGCTTATATTCTCTAGCTTCCCTAGGGAAAATGTCTTCATAGTATCCCAAAGCCTAATGGTTCTAAGACTATTCTCTAATCCTAAAGGGGAACTCTTGACTCACGGCAGTGCTTTAACTGTGGCTTCCCACTTTAAAAAATCAATTGTGAACCTCTATGGAAATTATACCCTAAATTTCACTAGCCTAACCATAATTTTCCCCCACCCATTATCCCTCTCTTTCTCAGCAACTGTACCCTAAATCTCCTTCTGTAGCTCAACTACCAGACTGTGCTAGTCCCCTATTTCCACCACCTTCTTTTATTACTTTATTTTATATGAGACCTTTGGTTTCCTAATAAAAATTGCCAGTACCAGTACGAGGTCAAACTTGTTCCTGAATTTAAAAAAGGGATCTGAAACTTTAGGTCTTTATTCGGCTTTCTTCTGGGACCAAAAGCATTCAAAACTGCATTAGCCTTGGTGCAGAGGGTTGTCCACAAGTTGATTCTCATCCAGTGTGTCCCTCTTTAGGCACTGTTACAGTTCTAAGGTAGAGGGAGAATTCCTTTCTAGAAAGAGTCTATCAGATAAGCTTCTAAAATTGGGCTTAGATACCTTCTAACACCCAGCCTTTGTTCTTCATTTAGCTGTGACTGCTACACTGTGGCCTTTTAAAATATTTCTACAAGTTGGGACCAGCAGTTAGTGTAATGGCTATGTCGCTGAACTCTCATGTAGTGGACCGCAGTTCAAGTTCTGGACCCAGTGGCTTAAATTCATGCTGGGTGCGTGTGCATGCGTGACCAAGATCCCAAGAAGGAGAAGGGATTGCGGTGTAGCCATGCCCCCCTGGGGGGTGATTTCTCGCTTTCTGTCCGTTTCTCTCTTTCTGGCAAGCACATGTGCCCTATAGCAAAAACCTAACCAAAAATAAATAAATAAATAAATAAATAAATAAATAAATAAATAAATTTATAAATTTATTTCTACATGCTGTTGCCTTCAGGGGTGGCTTGGTTTATATAAAACTTTTCCCTTTGGAACCGTCAACACCATCTTTAGTTTACAATCATGTCAGAGCAAGGCATCCTAAAATCCACCCATTTCCAGATCCTTAGGGACCCACAGCTAAGTGAATTTACTTCATGACTATACTGTCTTATTTCAGAGGTATGCTATAGCTGAGGGCTGCATATTGAGAAAGCTTCACTAACAATTACCCATCCAAAGGGTATCTTCTAGCCTTGGACTACTAATTTCTGAAATGAGAGAGAAAGCTGGAGCAAGCCAGTTGGTCAAAGTGTTTTGACACATCAGTGATTAATCACTAGGGAATCAAAGCAGCCCTTATCTGCTTTCTCTTGGATACCAGAGCCCTCTTCTCAAGCTTTACTTCCCACAGATACCATCTGCAACTGAGCTCTGAAATGTCATCTGCAAAAGCAGCAATCCTAGGATACGGCAGAAGATGATCAAGGGGTAAAGGAAAGAGGGGAAGCAAGATGACTGAAGGACGACTCTGCCTTTCCTGACCAGTAAAAGAATCTCTCGCACCTTGCATAGCATGAATTAAAAGCACCTTTCATAACTCTTGGCAGTAAGAAATCATGATTATTTTGCCTTCTTCACCTCTCAGAACTTGAGGATCCAGATAGACATTTATTTTCTTAATTGTCTCTCATTACCCTTCAAAACTACAAACAGCATTAACTCTAAATACCCAGCAACATTAAGTGATCAAAACCTACAGAAGAGATAAATCATCCTTAGATGGTAAGTAGAGAGAAGACAGAAAAATAAGAAATGCAAAATGGATGGATGGGAGTTGTATCCGATGAGGAGGGGTAGAGTACCATCAGTAAATTCCTTCAGGTGCTGTACTCCATTAAAGTCTTCCAACCCTGGCTTGGAGTAATCTCTTACTCATCTGGAGAGTAATCCCAAAGTTATAGGAACACTAGCGGTGCTTGCACAAATGAGAAACATCACACCTCGACAGTAAAATTAACCAAAGTGTCCAGGAATGCTCACCTTTTCTCTCAGGACAACCAGAAAACTCAAGCAGTTTCACATTTCCTTTGGAATGGTTATTTCCTCACTTAAGAAATTTCACATTCCCATTCCACTTAGCCTTTCAGAATGACTTAACTGAATAAAGCCACTCAAAATCTGAACAATTTGGGACAATCTTTAATAACAATGAAAAGTCTAGTTCAGCACCAAAAATATTAACTTCCTGAGGCATCAACCTTACCATAGTTAAGGAAGCATGTCTGGGAAAAGATGGTGTCTAAGAAATTTAGTCATTGTATGGTAAGGTTTCTAGTCAGAAATGGCCTTTGTGTGTGACCGAAATCCAGGTTAGTTAGATCCTCAGTCTTGAGGCCTAGAATTGAAAAGATAGTCACTTCTATGAAGTGGAAACAATACTCTCTGGTAGGCTTAAGTTCGCCCCCTTCATAATGAACCTGTAATACATAAAGACCTAAAACTAACTCTCTCAGGAGACTAAGCAGGAACACATGATTTCAGGAATTGGAACAATCTTAAACTCTCCATTCTCCTTTTGGGTAAAGAACTGACTTAGCCTACTGGCAAGGGAACACACTTAAACTCTGAAGATTCAAAACAAGGCTGGCAACCTTCATGATAACCAGTTTCTAAATTCTACTTCCTCCTGATTAATTTCCCTTGTTTTGGTGTACCTCTAAGCCTTGTATGATTTGCTCACACCATTCACAATTTCCAGATATTTATCTTCCTTCTTCCTTTCTCCCTCTAGCTACTTGTCATAACTAGGAGGATTATAGCACATAGTGCAAGAGAAAATTTAACCTCAGTACTCTACATATAAGGGAAGAGAAAAATCAGTTCTCTCCTCAGGTGGAGATGGGAGATTTTTGGAAACAGGAATTTTAACCTTTAAACAACTTTGATTCATTTCCTGGGTTGGCAATGCTAAGTACACTAATCCCCAAGCTGATCTTATTCTATAACAATGTGGGAACTTGAATGCGGTGGTGAAGAATCTGTGGGTTAAGAGATTATCCTTTGGGTCTAAATAGCCTCTGACTGACTTCCCTTGATGACAGTTGAGCTCAAACCCACTTACCTCTCCTGTCAGGAGGAGTCAGGGTATGTGAAGTGAAGCTCAACTCTTTTGATGGTCTCGTACCACCATTATCTGTAACTATTTTCTACTTAAAAAAAAAAAAGTTTCATGTTTTCCCCCAACTCATTTTTTATTCTCTAGTTCCTAGTCTAGTGTTTTCAAGCACCTCTTCAAACCCTGGGAACTTTTTTGGGGGTAGTTTATGAATCTTAAGCGATTCTGAGACAGAGAACCCCCAAGATAAAGTGGAGGAAAAATGTTCTTTATACATGATTAGATATGCTAGAGGGTACAGATTAAGAAGTAAATGCAATGGAGCAAAAGTGGTATAGTAACAGGAAATATTTAATTTTCCAATCTCCACTTTCCATTTTTATAAACTGAAAGAAAAAATTTAATATATTACAAAATATCTGTACATAGACAAGGTACACCCGATGGGGGAGGGGGCAAAAACAAGAGAGAGAAAGGAATACAGTGTCAGGAACCTAAATCAGGGCAAATGAGGTGGCAACTGACACTCCTGATGCAGCATTCTCTCTCAAAACCTGCTGGTAACCATTTCAGCACTGTGACTATATATGCACATTATATACACACACACATACAAGTGGCTGGGTGATGTCTATGGTATAAGCTAACAGAAGTCCTACTTACAAATTTGTGCTAACTGCCCGCTTTAGACATATATCTAATGTCATTTTCAAAATCTTTATCGTTCCTATGGACGGTTAAAGAAAAAAAGCTAAGGAAACTGGATCAAGCAAATTTGTTTTCAAAACCACAAAAATAATCATGGTCAAACCAGTTCTGCCTCCCATTTATGAACAGAATCAGATTTCTCATCTGCTCAAAATAATGTATTTAATAGACTTAATATCTTCCATGGTACAATCATTAAAACAAAGCAAAACAAAACCATTTCTGGATGGAATTAATTAGGTTTGTAATTTTCAAATAGTCAGGTGGAAATTCTGCCAAACCTTTACTTCCATCACATTTATAGGTAACATAGCTGAAAAATTAACACTTTTTCTTCCTCCACATATATTCCAGGATTTTAAATCAGTTTTTTTCTCTGCTTTTAGAAAGTCAAAATTACCAAACCTCCCCCCCATTTTAAAGGTCAGACTCCCAAAATGGGGGTGGGGGTGAGATGGGATCATACATTCACATACACACACTCACACATACACTCACCCCCTTTCCCTAGTAGGAATTGGGGAATGGAGGCTTAAGTATATATTCAGAGTATTTGGCATAATTAAAAATAATGGGTGAGAGAGGGGAAGGAAAACATTATTTATGATTGCTGATAACCAAAATACAATGAAAATATATAGAGAATTTTATTTATATTTGATGGGAAACCAAATTTTTCCACTGAACAGATACTTCTGAAAGTATCCAAGGCTCAGGTTCTTTCATCAAAAACAGGGGAGAGGTCTAGTACCTCAAATTCAAATATTCTAATATAAAAGAACTTGTCTGAGGACTATGAAGTCAACAGACAGAAGATTCAGATGAACTTTAATGTCATTTACCAATAGCGTCTGAGTCTAGCAAATCTAACTGGACCCACTGGCATTAAAAGCTATCACTGCCAAAATGGCTAGAAGGTTTTTTTTTCCTAGTAAGTGTTTGGCCCTGAGGGCATGGCCAGACCAAAAACCAGAGAATAATAAAGAAATGCACACACCATTATCTACCTATTTCAGTAATGGGGGGAAAACAGTCTTCATGTATCTGAAGAGATTCTTCTTTTATTTCGTTAAAGTTTTTTAAATTATTATTATTAATGCACCTTGCTAAATAAATTTTATTTTTTAATATAAGAACTTGGCATTAGAACATTAAACTTCACTTGAGTTTTGAAAAACTATTCTTCAAGATGCTGTAGCATATTTGCCCTTTCTTTGTAAAAGGGGGAGGGGCTAACCTTTTCACAAAAGTCTAAGTCTGTGCAGATAAATTACATGACATGTATCTGTTTTTAAAATACTCTATATGCTGGTACTCACAAAGAAATGGAAGCCAAAACTGAAACGCCTCCCAAGTTCTCCTATTCAGAGCACATTGCTTTCCCATTTCCTGTTTATAAGGCAAAGTTCTTGCCAGAAAGCCATCATTTAACCTCTTTTACCAAAAACCAAAACCTCTCTGGAGGAAAAGTCCTAAAAGAATTGGCAGGTTATACATGCTGGGATGTGTATATGTCAATACTGTTCTTTCTCATGGTATGCTGTTTCTAAATTATTTTTTTTAAAAAAGGTATCAGAGGTCTTCACGTATCTTCAGAAAAATACCTACCCTGAACTAGGTTACATTTCCATGTATTTTCAGGGTTTTTCTTCTCTTTGACAATATCACAATGCTTTGTTTCAAAGTTTTTTTTGTGTTTTTTTTTGGGGGGGAGACATAAAAATATATGTGTAAACAATATGCTAACTGCTCTTATTAGCCCTCTAGGTATAGAGGCATCATGACTTAGCCACAGCTCAGCAGCAATGTCCTAGGCTGTCCACATTTACAAATCAACTTCCCCATCAGAACATGTTTTTTTTTTTTTTTTTTTTAAATTCAGAATTGAAGAGTTACAGAGAACAATATAGGAGTTTGAATATCCTTTCCTTTATTTAAAAAAAAAAAAGTAAATTATCACCCCAGATCTTGGGCATCTTAACATTTTTTTTTCCCCCAAACAAATGCCTCAGAGGCTGGGAAAGAGGGGGAGAGAGAGGGGAAGGTAAAGAGAATGAATGGGTTAAAAGGAAGAGTGGATAAAGCCTACCTACTTGCCCAAGAATGCCACTTTCTACAATCTGCATTATGTGCAGGGAGAGGGGCATCTTTTGTCAAAGTGGAGCAAGCTTCAAAGATGAGTAATTTATTTGGGAAAAAAAAAAGTATGTTCAAGATGCTCAATGGGAAAAAAAAATTATTCACTTAAAAACAAAATATGAGATGGTGGAGAGGAGGAAAACATTTATTTAAATCAGCTAGGCCACTCTGTTTCCCTTAGAGCAAAAGTCTAAGAGCAGCTCAAATTTTGTGAACACTACTCTCTTTAAGAGGAGTGGGGAGATCAAAAGAAGAAACAAACAATCCCCTGAAACAAAAGACCTCCCCCAAACTTCAAAAATCAGAGAGCCTCTCCTGAGCCATCTCAAAACTGAAACTCTTCTTTCTCTCTTCTGCTCAAGAAGTGCAGGCAATGAGCTAATGAAACATTTACTTTTCAATTTAATGACCTTCTCCATATTCTCTACTTATATCTACTAGGTAGAGCTGAAGTAAATGTTCTGGCGATAGCCCATCCAGGGGGAACTGATGCCAACATCATTATTTTATGTCACCTGCTAGTAGCAACTGAGCATAGAATACAACGGACAGCTTTGCAGTAGCCAAATGCAGATGATTACCTCACTCTGGCAAATGATTTCATTAAAAGTTCAGAGGACTGGATGAAGAGATGGCTAGGGAAAGATTCTTTCAAGACATTGAAGTCTCTGGGTTAGTAAGGAACTCCTCTCCCTCTTCCCCCTCTTGATGGGACCCTTGTAGGCCCCCGATAGAGTTTTCCATAAGCAGAAGACTGAGCTGGGGCTCCCCAGTTAAGGCCTGCTCCTGAGCTGCTGGGCCCAGTGGTTCCTGGCCCCAGCTCCCCATAGTTTTGCAATTTGGTCTCCGCATGTACCACAGAGTTGCTGCTTCCCTCAGCCTTCAGAAATGGTTGCCCGACCACTGAGTGTAATGTTAGGGGGACCCTGGTAAAACGGAGGTCCTGGTCCCCTGGAAACTGCACTGACCCTGTTCCCTGGTAACTGCTGGACTCCCCAAGGTGGCTCACAGAGCCTGAGAAGGTCCTGTTCTTCACCAAGGTCTGGACCAAGGATTCTGTCAAGGCTGGACCAGAGTTGCGTTCATCAGTGTCAGTGGCACTGAACCCTGTTTCAGGCCCATCAGTGTTTCCGTAAGTCCTGTTTGAATGGGGTCGGGTGGAGTACTCCACTGGTCTCAAGGCCTGGTGCTCATGTGGCAGGTGGCCAGGAGGCTCTGCTTCAGGCTGGGATAAAAGTTGCAGCAAGGCGGCTGTCACGGCTGGGTTCAACTCCTGGGGGGCGCTGGAAAGATCGCCTTCAACCAGAGGGGGTGGAGGTGGCGGCGGTGGAGGTCCAGGGGGTTCAGGGGGCCTCTTCTCTGGTGGAAGAATGTGAGGAGGACATGCTGTGGAAGGGTTACTTCTTTTAAACACCATCTTAAAAATCACATGTGATTATAAACACAAACACACACACACACTGCCCAATGTAAATAAATATCAGTACACATAACCAGAAATATAAAGAATAAAATCTTGGGATCAGAAAATTGCCAATTTATATTAAAAAAAAAAAATCAAGTGATTAGTAAAACAGTTGTATTCTGGATCTAACAGCTGGTATAAAAAGATCTAACGTTTCAAATTACTGTACTGAGTTTTGTCTGAGATTTCCTCCATTTCCTTCCTTAAAGAATTGGTCTAATAAGTAGGCTATTGGCAGCCTCCTTGCAGCATTTTGGTATTAGATCAAAACATTAATGAAAATTAATGCAGAAAGAAGGAAGATGAGAGGGAACAATATACATGTTGTGGTCACATTTCTAGGACATAATCTTGTACAAAAGAGACTTTCCTTGAAGGTGGCTAACACATTTTACAGAACATTTGATGATATAAGGTTAACTTAAAATAGAACTTACAGAATATACAGGAGAGATGAAATAAACTAAAAACTTTTCATTACCATCATGTATAAAAATACACATGCTTTTCCAAACTTTAGTCCCCTCTCCCCATGATTATATTCTAAAGAAAGGGCTATTCACCACCACACTGCCATTCAGATTCCTGTTACACTGTAAGACTAAAATAATCTTCTATCATAATGTTTTGTTCATCTGTATTTTTCCCGTTATGAAAAGATCATTACAGATGTGTCATGTAGAATGGGCTGTTGATAAACATCTTTTTTGGGGGGGAGGGGAACAGTGACAAGAACGGAATATTTTTATTTACTTTTTTTTTTGGAGAGGTTTTTTTCGCTATAGGGTGCGTGCGCTCGCCAGACAGAGAGAGACATAGAGACAGAAAGCGAGAAATCACCCCCCAGGGGGGATGGTCACGCCGCAATCCCTTCTCCTCCATTCTCCTCTTGGGATCTTGGGCACTGACGCACACGCGCCCGGAGTGAGTTCTAAGCCACCGGGTCCGGGACGTGAACCGCGTTCGACTACATGGGAGTCCAGCGACATAGCCATTACGCTAACTGCTGGTTCCAAGAACTGAATATTTTGAAATGTAATGAATACTACACTCTGACTTTCCCAGATTTTCTTTATTCTACTCTTAGTAGAAAATACCTAAGCATGGCAATCATTGTCTGATAATCGATTTCTGCCAATGCAGGAGAGGAGAGATGTAAAATGGGGTTGTTTGAGGACACACAAAACCATGGAGAGAGAATTATGGTCAACATAATGCCTTCAGAGAATTGGGAATTACCCTGCTGAAGAATAAGTTTAATGCTTTGGGATATCTTCCAAATATCTGGTTTATCTTTTCTTTACGGAAGTATACCATTAAATGTCCACTACAGTTCTTCCATTATCTGAGTTAATTCTTCCATTATCTGTGCTAGTAATGTAAAGTTATTACTCAGACAGGTCAAATCAGGTTCTTAATAACAATTAGATACTTTTGTGACATATTTACCTCAATTATATTTTGCAGAGACAATCAGTAAAAAGTTTGCATTCCCTTAGCATCTAGATGAAAGCACTCTGTAAATACTACAAAACTGCAAGGCTATGCAGAAGGATGAGGTCAGGTGCTATTTGCAACACACAAATAGATTGAGCAACAGTCCCATTTTACCCAGGACTAAAGGGGTTCCCAGGTTGTTGACTTTCAGTTTTAAAACCAGGACAGTCCTTTATATAGTATCCACACTATATATAGTATATTTATTTGCAGATTGGTTGGTTGGTTGACTGGTTGGCAGGGGAAAATGAATTTAAGGACAAAAAAAGTCATGGAAAATTCACAACTTTGGAGAGCTGACATGTGAAAAAAGGAGGGCTAACTGGATTACAAGCATCTACGGATTTCAGTGTCTTTTGCTGTCAACACTATACGTCTTTCTATATAAAGACATCACAGTACCAGCTATTTTTTTAAAAGTATTTTTAGCTATACATTAAGTGGAACACAGGTTTTTTAATAATGAGTGTAAACAGCATTAAAAATGCATAACAGGGACCAGTGGGTGGTGTGGTGGCTAAGGAGGCTGGATTCCACATGGCTCACTGCATGGTTTGAGTCCCCAACCTGAAAGCATGAGAAACATACCAGGAATGTGTGCATATGTACCGAAAATCCCAAGAGAAGACTGGAGGAGAAGGGACTGCAGCACCTTCCCCCGAGGGGAGGTGCTTTCTCACTTTCCCTCCCTCCCACTCTGTCCCCTCTCTCTGAAGAATGCACATGCTCTATAACAAATAATTTAAAAAAAAGTGTAACTGTGGGCCATCCAATGCCATGGTGATTAAGGAAGCTAGATCCCATGTGGCCAATGTATGGTTTGAGTCTCGACCCAGCAGCTTGAAAAACATACTGGGCATGTGTGCATGAGTGCCCCAAATCCTGAGACAAGAAATGGAGGAGAAGGCATTGTGGCTAGCCACCCCCTCTCAGGGGTGTTTTCTCACCTTCCTTCTCTCTTTGTGTCTGCAGCTAAAACACACGCTCTATAGCTAAACTAAAAAAAAAAAAAAAAAAAAAAAAAAAAGGAAGAAAGGCACAACTGCAAAATGGGCAAATCTAAATTTACATCCTTCTAGCTACACTATTTTTCATATTTAAATTTTGCCTTTTATGTAAATAGCCCAATTGTGTTTTACTAGAACTAATTCTTAGACTCAAATTCTTTCACATGTATAAAACAAAAATTCCAAAGTAGCAAAGCAGATGGATTATAAACAACTACTAAAGTTAATAAAACTTCTTAAAGGAATTAAAACATGAATTATAGATCATGTTGTGTTACAAAATTTAAAGTGTTAATGTTGCCAATCTTTAACAGTCTATACTAATGGAGAGCGTACTAAGGAAATATAAAAATAATCTGAAAACTTCATTTGACTCTAATATTAGATTTCAACCATTTCCTCTTCCCTGTAACAAATAAAGGACAGCTGAATAGCAGCCAAATTGATAAGACTGTCACCTTCTCTGGCTTATATGTTCTGCCCTCTGGTGGAAGTGCTAATGAGCAGTGAAACAGTCAAGTAAGAGCCAACAGGGGAGAAACAACAAGAGGGGACACAGCCTTAGAAACACCAACTGGGGACCAGCAGGTGGCGTGGTGGTTAAGACGCTGGACACTCCCACATGGCTGACCACGGTTCAAGTCCTGGACCTGGTGGCTTGCTTTCTCACTTTCCTTCTCTTTCTCTCTGTGTCTCTCTCTGGTCAAATCAAAATAAAATGAATGAATGAATAAAAGTAAATAAATAATTTTTAAAAAAGTTTCTGAGTTTATGAATTGATTGAAAAATAAATAAATAAAAAAAAAAAAGAAACACCAACTGGATAATTTGGGGGTGATACAATAATAGTTGTGAAATTTTTACACTTTCCTCTGAAATGCAAATCTAAAATTTCTGGTCACAGGTTAGGCCTTACTTTTAGTTCAATTTCAATGTTTGGCAGATAATTTATAGGCTCAACTGTTGGGTGGATTTTTTTTCAAATACTATACTATTTAATTTGAACAATTTCTTTCAGGTACCTTGATGAGGGTGATTTTTTTGAGGGAAGGGTCAGAGTATGGAAGATGAAGACAGAGACCTGCATTAATTCCACATTAGCTTTTTCTGTTATTCTATGTCCTGGAGTCTTTTAAAAACAATTGGAATCATGACAGAGTAGTAAAGTGAATTAAGAAATATGAATACAAGAGTTTTAGTTCCTGCCTTTGACAAAAACCAGCAGTGGGACCACAGGCAAATTTATTTAAACTGCTGAGACTACAGTTTTCCTGTATGTAAAGTAAGGGTTAATTTTCTTTCAGTTTTAAAAACTTTAGATTGAAAAATACCTTATGTACTCGATCCTATACCAGTGAGAATAAAGCTTGTACTTTCTGCACCATCCTATATGAAATGTGAATGCAGGACCCTAAAGTTGAAGGTTAGTATACATCTTCAGCCCTTGTGCTTCTTCTTATTTCCCAATTCATAGGGTCTTCATGGACAGTGAAAATTTCCAAGCAGTTGAAAACACTTTCAGATAGGTAAAGATTTTGTAAAAAGACTGTGAATCAGAATTGATTAAGAGAATTTAAACTTCTTTTCCCTCTAATAAATTGCATGCTATGGTCACATAAGATCAAGGTAAAAACATGTTCCCTTCATGTTTTCCTTATATAATGCTCACTTCCTGATCTGGGGTCCATTCAATGATCTCTTTCAGGAACACAGATTTAAAGGAATCATTCTTATATGCTATGTTTTTTTTGTTTTTTTTTTTTTTTTTGGAAAGGAAATGTATGGTGTTAATTACATGCTTAGAAATATTCCCAAATTATTCTTCAAGAAACTAACGATGATATTTTTATTATGGTTTTCTTGAGTGTATCTTCCAGGTAAGACTCTGGTATCCAGCATCCACTCCACTAGAGGTAAACAAGTACATTTTGATCATGGTTTGTTTGGAATTCAGATTAAGTGCTAGGATTGGCTGGCCACCATACATACACAGTGGTTTAAGATGCATCACTAGCTATGGTTGTGGTTTCCTTGGTTAGAGCACAGGGAGAGCTTTACTTACCTATCTCTGAGGAAGTGGAAAAAACAATCAGTATATAAAAGGTGTTTTGAGAAACTCTGAGACTTAAATAAAAGAAGCTGGTCAAGAAATACATCACTTGGTGCTATGGTTCTCCTGTAGACTAGGTTATATAAAAACTGAAACCAAGGCCACTGATGTGAAAAAAGAAAATGTTAAAAAGATCTTTAAGAGGATCAACAGCACCTGAGCTCAATGAGATTCATGACCGGTCTGTTTACCTGCTGCCTCCTCCTGTGGCATTGTGGGAGTTCTTCGGGGCCCCTGTGGCCCATTGTTCTTGTCACTGTTGTTTTCCTCTAGGCTGCCTGCTGGCTCCTGGGTTTTCATCAGCTGACTCAAGAGAACTGCCAACATATTCTGCATGTCAGCTGGAGTGCTTGAAGCTTCAGGGGTTGTCTGTTCTGCTGAAGGCAGGACCACTGGGGCAGGAGGTGCCTCCTTCAAAGACTCCTCTGGGGCTATGGGCTCTGAGTCCTGCTGCTGGGAAGTGGCTTCTGTCAGGGCACTGATAGACTGGTTCAGGGCTTCCAGCTGCTGCTGCATCTCTGGGTTGGAGTGGATGTTAAGCAGCTGTGCCATTTGAGGGATGCTCAGGTCGGTTTGGCTCTGCAGCAGGTTCAATAACACTGCCAATTCACTTTGATTCAGCTGCTGTGTGATGTCACCAAGGCCTGTGGGGAGAAAGTGGAGCCAGTGTAAGATGACAAGGCAGGGCAAAGGCCCATTGCCATCAACTGGAAACAGCAACTTGTAATACCCCAAAAAGGGAGTTTCATTTTCAAAGTCTCATTTTCCATATCTCAAATTGTCATGACACAGTACTTTCACTTAAAAATATAGGGACAGCGGGATCAGCAGTTAGCGTAATGGCTATGTCACTGGACTCCCACGTAGTCAACCGCGGTTCGCGCCCCAGACCCGGTGGCTTAAAACTCACGCCAGAGGCGTGTGCATGCGTGCCCAAGATCCCAAGAGGAGAATGGAGAAGGGATTGCGGCGTGGCCATCCCCTCTGGGGGGTGATTTCTCGCTTTCTGTCTCTCTGTCTCTCTCTCTCTGGCGAGCGCACGCGCCCTATATCAAAAACCTCTCTAAAAAAAAAAATATATATATATAGGGACAGGGTGGGGGCGGTCAGCAGGTGGCATGGTGGCTAAGGCACTGGACTCCTATATGGCCAAACACAGTTTGAGTCCCAAATCTGGTGGTTTGCTTTTTTGCTCTCTCTCTCTCTCTCTCTCTCTCTCTCTCTCTCTCTCTCTCCCACCTCCTCTTTCACTGGTGAAGGCACACACCCTATAGCAAGTTGATTAATTAATACACACACACACACATATATATGGAATGGGGTCAGCAGATAGCATAGTGGTTACAGAACTGGATTCCCACATGGCCAACCATGGTTTAAATCCTGATCCAGAGGCTTGAAACTCAAGCCAGTTGCATAAGGGTGCGTGCCCAAAAACCTAAGAAGAGAATGGAAGAGGGTCTGCAACATGGCCATCCCCCTGGGGGTGATTTCTCACTTTCCCTCTCACTCTCTCTGGGGAGTACACACACCCTAGGGCAAAAGCCTTAAAAATAAATAAATAAAAATAAATAAATAAATAAAGAGATTAACTGAAACACACCGTATTGAGTGTAAAAGTGATTTCATTTTATGTGTATTTTTCAAGGTTAGTGATGCTCAACCCTCACTGTGTATCAGAGTTACTAGGAGAGAGATTTTAAAATTCAGTTGCCTCAGTCACCCCCATCCCTAGAAATCTGGAAATTGTTGGAAGTATTTATTTTTCTTTATTCATAATTGGGTGTGTGCACATGCACATGAGGGTGAGAGAAAAAGAGTAGGAGAGAGAGAGAGAGGAACTCTCCACAGGGCCTGCGGGGGTCTGGTAACTCAGATTTCTTTTCCAGTTCTCCAGCCCATTGGATCTTATACCCAAGTGTGTTACAGGTGGACTAGCTGGAAATACCAACCATCGTTGCTATATGGGACCCAGCTTGTCCTGAGCAGCACATTACTGCTAAATCATGAAGTGAACCTCATTTGGGAGTATTTATTTATTTAGCACTATTTTTTTTTTTTTTTTTTTTTAAGGTTTTTGCCCTAAGACATATGTGCTAGCCAGAGAGAGACAGAGAGAAAGAGAGAAAGTGAGAAATCACCCACTGGGGGGATGGCCACAACATAATTCCTTCTCCATTCTCCTCCTAGGATTATGGGCATGCATGCACATATGTCCGGCATGATTTTCAAGCTGCCAGGTCCAGGACTGGAAGCTTGGTTGGTCATGTGGGAGTCCAGTGCCTTAACCACCATGCCTCCTCTGGCCCTGGGAGTATTTATTTTTAAAGCTTCCTGGATGACTCTAATGTATACCCAGTGTTGAGAACCACTGTTGCAGGTGGATAGGGAAGCAAAAGTGAACCAGAAAAAAAAGTGTGTTTTGGTTCAGAAATCTGGGTGGTATCACACAATAACCTTTTAGTTATAATAGTTCCTTGTGGTTGCTATAATAATTCATTATGACATTGTTTAAAACATATTTAGACTGGGGACAGGAGGTAGCACAGTGGTACTGCATTTGGACCCACATGGGAAAGGTCCCGTATTCAAGACCTTGGAACTCCCTGGCTATGACAACTGAAACTGGGGGTGAAAAGTGGCAGAAAGGCCCTGTTGGGAGTACCTGTCTCTCTTTCTCATGAAATATACAAACAACAAAAATTTAAAATAGATAGATAAATTTAGATCAAATAACTGCAGAACTAACTACATTTAGCAACTGTGATTTAACGTGACTAGCTCCTAAGACAGTCAAATCTAACATAAACAAGGTTCCAAATTAATATGTCAGAAAGCCATGGGTTGGGCCGAACACAGTTTGAGTCCCAGCCCTGATGGCTTGCTTTCTCACTTTCTCTCTTTCTCACTCTCATTCTGATTCTTGCTATGTCCCTCTCTAGTCAAATTACAATAAATAAATAAAGTTAAATAAAGTAATTCTTTAAAAAAAAACAAGTATTGGACTCCCATTTGGCTGACTATGGTTCAAGTCCTAGACCTGGCAGCTTGCTTTCTCACTCCCTTTCTTTCTCTCTCTCTCTCTGTCTTTCTGTGGTCAAATTTGATAATTAATAAATAAATAAAATTAATAATTCTAAAAAAAAAAAAAAAAAAAAAAAAAAGCAAACCATGGGTCAGCTAATCTTAATCTGGCTTATCTAATTCACTGATTTATGTCACATATCTTTTTTTTTTTGGAGAGATTTTTGCTATAGGACAAGTGCGCTCGCCAGACAGACAAAGACAGAAAGCGAGAAATCACCCCCCAGGGCAGATGGCCACACCGCAATCCCTTCTCCTCCATTCTCCTCTCAGGATCTTGGGCACGCACGCACATGCGCCCGGTGTGAGTTTAAGCCACCGGGTCTGGAACTCGAACCGTGGTCGACTATGTGGGAGTACAGTGACATAGCCATTATGCTAACTGCTGGTTCCATATGTCACATATCTCATTGAGATACAGTGTTCCTTGTTCTAGGGAAGGAAAATGATCTCTTGTATACTTTATGGACCATATGTACAAAACATGTTTTCTACCTCCTCCCCAGATGAGGATTTATCTTTTTCCTAATATTTCATTGGACAAAAACTGGCCCCACAGCACAATGGATAAGTAATGACAAAAGAAGCTGGATCCCACAAAGCTAATCAGGTGCCCTGGTACCTTGAAAAGCATAATGGCTGTGTATACATGCTAAGGATCCCAATGGAATAGAGAATAGAGGAAAAAGGACTGCAGCATGCCCAGCTCTGCTGGGGAGGGGGTGCTTCCTCTCTCTCATGTGCATGTGTCCTCTGGAATTTTAAAAAATAGTAATAAAAGACAGACACACATACATTCCTTACATTTGACTTTCACAATATTCCAAAACTTGCTTAATAAAAGCACAAAGTCCCCATTTCAGCACTGACCTATTGCATCCCCAGCCCCAGGCTCCACTTTGGTAGGAGCAGGCTGAGGTGGTGCTGGGCTGCTGTTCTTCACAGGCTCAGCACTTGTCCCTGAGGTAGTTTCTTTTCGAGGAGCCTTCGGTGGAGGTGGCTCTTCTACCACAACACCACTTTGTCGCTGGCGTCTCCGTTTCTTACTCCACAACTCATGGCAATCTTGCCAGTGGGGTAGGCTGGAAAAAGACAAAGTAAATGGGGGATGTGTATGGGAATATGGCAGTCAGTGAAAGGAAAGACCAGGGAGTAAAATGGGAAGACAAAGAGTATGGAAAATGGCAAGAATAAGTAAAACATTAAAAAAAAAACCAAAACAGAAAAATTAGTAAGTAGATAGTAGGCATACGTGAAATCACGATAGATGGTAGTCTGTGGAAATGAAGTCTAAAAGCCGAAGAGATTTATACAATGAGAAGTGAAGATCTGCTAATACTAAAAACACACCTGCTAATAAACTTCCATATTCTAGTCAAAGATATATTATCCTCAACATAAGAACAGAGAATTTTATTTTGTTTATTTTGTAATTTTGCTATATGGTGCATGCACTCACCAGAGAGAAAGAGAGAGAGAGGGAAAGCAAGAAAACACCTCTTATGGGTATGGCCACCCTGCAATCCCATCGCCTGGATTTTCCTCTCAGGATTCTGGACATGTGCCTGGCATATTTTTCAAGCTACTGGATCCAGGATTTGAGCCCACAGCCAGCCATATGGAATCCAGCTGCCTCAACCACCATACCACTGGCTGGCCTGAGAAAAAAACTTAATTAGTCAAGATTTAGCTGGGAATAAACAGGAGGCCAAAGATGACTGACTTGTTAATATCTACCAAGAGTCTGGGTCAGCCTGTGGCCTAGTGATTAAGTGAGCTGACCACCTGGTTGATTGCACAGTTTGAGTCTAAGACTTAGTGGATTGAAAAGAACATTGTGCACACGTGTGCAATGCATGTCCAAAATCCAATGAGGAGAATGGAGGAGAAGGGAATGTGGCATCGCTATCCCCCCTGAGGGGTGTTTTCTCACTTTCCTTCCCTGTCCAGCAAGGACATGTACCCTCTGGCAAATTTTTTTTAAAAAGAAAGAAATGGATATAATATTAACACATGAGTTGGTAGTTAAGTACAAATCTGATTGCTCCAAAGGAAATGTCCAAATTCATTACTACAAACAATGAATGTGGCTTGAAATACAAAAGCTTTTTACTAAGATTGGGAAACTTCTATGATAGTGAGATATTTCAGTAAGACTTGACTTATTTGGACTGTTTGCATTACTGAACACAAGTAAGCCTGGAAATATACTAAATAATACATAATGCTGTAGGGCCAGTAGGTGGTGTGGTAGTTAAGGTACTGGATTCTCACAAGGCTGTCCATGGTTCGAGTCCTAGACCTGGTGGCTTGCTTTCTTGCTTTTCCTTTCTTTATCTCTCTGGTCAAACTAATGAATAATAACAATAAATGTAATTAAATAAATAAATAGTTCTAAAAGAAATAAATACATACGTAATGCTGAGCTCTACAGATAAAAAAGTTGCTATTCAGTTATAGAAATTCAGTGCAATGGGGACCAGCAGTTGGCGTAATAACTATGTCGCTGGACTCCCACGTAGTTGACTGCGGTTTGCGTCCCAGACCCGGTGGCTTAAAACTCACGCCGGGCGCGTGTGCGTGCGTGCCCAAGATCCTGAGAGGAGAATGGAGGAGAAGGGATTGCAATGTGGCCATCCCCCATGGGGGTTGATTTCTTGCTTTCTGTCTGTCTGTCTCTCTCTGTCTTTCTGGTGAGCATCATATGTGCCCTATAGCAAAAGCCTTTCAAAAAAAAATTCAGTGCAAAGAAAGGAAAGAACCAGTCTCTGGTCCTCACAGACCAAGTTATGCAAACTGACTTTACACGCTGATGATACAATCATGATGTTACATGTATGAGTCCACCACCTTTCCTAGACTTTTTGTAGATATATTTTTAAAAATTTTGCCAAAGCTGGAATCAACAGATGGTGTAATGGTTAGATAGCTGGACTCTCATAGTTGTCCATGGTTTGACTCCCAGACTTGGCAGCTTAAAACTCACACCAGGCACATGTCCGTGCATAACCAAAATCCTGAGGAGAATTGAAGAAAAGGGACTGTAGTATGGCCATCCCCCCGGGGTTGATTTCTCACTTTCTATCTCTCCAGTGAGCGCACATGCCACTCAACAGCAAACAAAAACAAAAAGAAAGAAAGAAAGAAAATTTCACCAAAGTGGCAAGCTAGTGGCATGGTGCTTAAGGTGTGTGGATCTAACATGGCCAACTGCACAGTTTGAGTCCCAGACCCAGTGACTTGAAAAATATACTGGGTCGGACCAGCAGTTAGTGTAATGGCTACGTTGCTGGACTCCCATGTAGTCGACCGCGGTTCATGTCCCGGACCCAGAGGCTTAAAACTCATGCCGGCGCGTGTGTGTGCATGCCCAAGATCCCGAGAGGAGAATGGAGGAGAAGGGATTGCGGCATGGCCATCCCCCCGGGGGGTGATTTCTCACTTTCTGTCTCTCTCTGTCTGTCTGGTGAGCGCACACGCCCTACAGCAAAAACCTCTCAAAAAAAAAAAAAAAAAATACTGGGTGATAGGGCTAGCAGGTGGGATGGTGGTTGAGGCACTGGATTCCACATCACATTCCCAACTCTACTGGCTAGACCTGGCAGCTTGACAAATATGCCAGCTGTGTGTATGTGTGTGCCCAAGATCCCGAGAGGAGGATGGAGAAGGAATTGTGGCATGGCTATTTCCCCTGGGGAATAATCTGAAAGAAAAACAAACCAAGTATATGTACACATGTGCCCCAAATTCCAAAAGAAGATATGAAGAACAGACTGAAGTGTGATCATCCCCTATAGGGGGTGTTGTCTCACTTTTCCTGTCTCTCTCCACCACTGAATATGTGTTATAGCACATTAAAATATATATATATATATATATATATATATATATGTATATATATATATATATATATATATATTTGCCAAAGGGCACATGCACTCACCAGAGAGACAAAGAGAAAGGAGAGAGAGAAAACATCCCCGATGGAAAATGGTCACACCACAATCATTTCTCCTTCATCCCCCTCCTTTCAGGATTCAGAGCACACATACACATATGCTCACCATGTTTTTTTTTTAATTTTACTTATTCATTCATTTATTTTTAAAATTTTGACCAGAGAGACACACACACACACATAGAAAGGGGGGATGGGGGAGTAAGAAAACAAGATACCAGATCTGGGACTCAAACCTTGATCGGCCATTTGGGAGTGTCTGGCACCTTAACCACCATGCCACCTGCTGGTCCTGTCTAGCATGCTTTTTAAACACCAGGTCTGGGACTTAAACCACACTATCAGTCATGCAGGATCCAGACACTTTAACCACTATGCCACCAGCTGGCCTTCATATCAATTTTTTTAAGACACACAGTTTCTCTTCAGGTAGAAAAATGTCCCCAAAAATCTGATAGGAAAGCTGTAATATTGCTAGTGATAAATTCAGAGAAAAAAAGACTTTTTATATGCCAAAATGTGGGATGTGAATGTAGAACCTCTGGCGAGCCAGAAGAATAGAGAAAATTGGTAAGATTCTAATGAAAGAGCAATACATTCAAAAACCAAAAATTTTACATCAAAATTCAATGACATGAAGTAATACAAACTATATAAAATTAGGACTATCCTTACAAGTGTGAAATACACATAATTACCATAGACATAGATGATTCAAGCAGATGAGATGGTTAAGAGAAAACATTAGAAAGAATACTTTCAAAGCAGCTGCATAGGGCAATGTGCTAGGAATTTAGAGATTAAAAAAATAAGTAAATGAAAACAAACATAGCTAAACTTGTTCCTTGTTTAAAAATAAAAACAAGAGCTGACAGGTGATGTGGTGGTTATGGTACTGAACTCCCACATGGCCGACCACAGTTCAAATCCCAGCCCTGGCAGCTTGCTTTTTCACTTTTCCATTCTCTCTCTGTCTCTTTGGTCAAATCCCACCCCCTCGTAGGGGATGTGAGCTCACCAGAAAGACAGAAAGACACAGAGAGACAGAAAGTGAGAAATCGCCCCCCAGGGGGATGGCCAGGCCGCAATCTCTTCTCCTCCATTCTCTTCTTGGGATCTTGGGCATGCACACACATGTGCCTAGCGTGAGTTTAAGTCACCGGGTCTGGGACTCGAACCACAGTCGACTATGTGGGAGTCCAGTAACATAGCCATTACACCAACTGCTGGTCCCTCTGGTCAAAATTTTTAAAAATAACAAATAGGGGCTGGCCGGTGGCATAGTGATTAAGAGAAATAGACTCCCACATGGCCAAATGCAGTTCGAATCCTGGACCTTCGTAATAGCCAAGGACACCTCTCCACTTGAAACTTGGCAATTTACCTTTTTTTTTTTTTTTTTTTAATAATCTACTATTGAGCAGCTGGTAGGCAACATGGTGATTAGGGGCACTGGACTCCCACATAGCTGACCATGGTTTGAGTCCTGGACCTAATGGCTTGCTTTCTCACTTTCCTCTCTCTCGCTCTGTCCCTCTATGGTCAAATTAAAAATAAATAAATAAATAAATAAAGCTGGATAAAGTAATTAATTAAAAAAAAAAGCCTACTGTAGATATTTAAGAGTTCGTCTCATCTCCTAAGACCAAGGGAGAACCTTAGGGTCATTACATGGCCACCAATACTTACTCTGGAGGAGCCATTTTGCTAAGCTCAACATCTTTAAGGAAGTCACTCTGTAGGGTCTGTTCAGCTGTGCAACGCTTGCTAGGATCTAGCGTCAACATATGGTCCAATAAATCAAGTGCCGCTGAAGGAATGCTGTAAAAACGAACAGAGAAAGGACAAGGTCACAATAACCCCATAGCTTTCAAACTGTAATCTTTTTTTAAAATTAATTTTGTTTTAATTTACTCATTCATTTATTTTAATTTGACCAGAGAGAGACACAGAGAGAGAAAGAGAGAGAAGGAGAAAGTGAGAAAGCAAGCCACCAGGTCCAGCACTTGAACCATGGTCGACCATATGGGAATATCTGGCGCCTTAACCACCATGCCACCTGCTGGTCCCTCAAACTGTAATCTTTATGAAAAGATCTCTAAATTTCTACCTCCTTATAAAACTGTGGAAAGGGAACTGGAAGTTGGCAAGTGCAAGCAAGCAGACTTGCTCCTACACAAGATTTAAGAAATGCTACAACACAGGTAAAAAATGTGAAGACAACAGTTCCATTCTCTATTTTTCCTTGAGAGGATCAAAAGAACTATGAGAAAACTTTATTGTTCAAAATAAAATATGGGTAGACAGAAAAATCATGACATATTTTCTGCTTTTCTAGGCAAAAATGTGTCGTGACTTTTCAGACTTTTATATTATTTAAAGCCTACAAAAAAAGAGAGAATTACAAAAGGACTATAGAAAGAAACTCATACTGGGACCAGCAGTTAGCATAATGGCTATGTTGCTGGACTCCCACGTAGTCGACTGCGGTTCAAGTCCTGGACCCGGTGGCTTAAACTGATGCCAGGCGCGTGTGCGTGCGTGCCCAAGATCCCAAGAGGAGAATGGAGTCTCGAGAAGGGATTGAGGCATGGCCATCCCCCCTGAAGGGTGATTTCTCCCTTTCTATCTTTCTGTCTCTCTCTCTCTGCCTGGCGAGCGCACGCACCCTATAGCAAAAACCTCTTCAAAAAAAAAAAAAAAAGAGAGAGAGAAACTCATACTTTTTTTCTTTTTTTCTTTTTTTTTTTTTTTAGATTTTTGCTATAGGGTGTGGGTGCTCACCGGAAGGTCAAAGAGAAATAGAAAGCAAGAATCACTCCCCAGGAGGGACCAGCAGTTGGCGTAATGGCTATGTCGCTGGACTCCCATGTAGTCGACCGTGGTTAGAGTCCTGGACCCGGTAGCTTAAACTCACACCAGATGCGTGTGCGTGCATACCCAAGATCCTGAGAGGAGAATGGAGGAGAAGGGATTGCGGTATTGCCATCCCCTATACCTCCTAGGGGGTGATTTCTCGCTTTATGGCCCTCTGTCTCTGTCTTTCTGGCTAGCACACGTGCCCTATAGCAAAAACCTCTCCAAAAAAAAAAAAAAAAAAAGAAATCACCCCCCAAGGGTGATGGCCACTCCGCCATTCCTCTCAGGATCATGAGCATACATACAATAGTTATTATTTTTGGCCAGCAGGTGGCATGGTAGTTGAGGGCACTGGACTCCCACATGGCCAACTGTGGTTCGAGTCCCAGACTTGGCAGCTTACTTTCTTACTTTCCCTCTCTTGCTGGTCAAATTGACAGAATGAATGAATGAATGAATGAAAGAAAGAAAGAAAGAAAGGTTAAATAAAAAATTCTTTTAAAAAATTTCATTTAACTTTATTATTATTATTATTATTTTTCAATTTGATTAGAGAGAAAGGGAAAGAGAGAAAGCAAACCACCAGGGCCAAGACTTGAACTGTGGTCGGCCATGTGGGAGTCTAGCACCTTTAACCATCATGACGCTTGCCAGTCCCAAGACTCATACTTTCAAAAGTTAAAACTGGGACCAGGGACCAGCAGGTGGCGTGGTGGTTAAGATGCTGGACACTCCCACATGGCCGACCACGGTTCAAGTCCTGGACCTGGGGGCTTCCTTTCTCACTTTCCTCTCTCCCTCTCTGTGTCTCTCTCTGGTCAAATTAAAATGAAGGAATGAATGAATAAATAAAAATAAATCTTTAAAAAAAAAAAAAACTGGGACCAGCAGTTAGCGTAACAGCTATGTCGCTGGACTCCCACGTAGTTGACCGCGGTTCGAGTCCCGGACCCGGCGGCTTAAACTCGCGCCGGGCGCGTGTGCGTGCGTGCCCAAGATCCCGAGAGGAGAATGGAGGAGAAGGGATTGCGGCGTGGCCATCCCCCCTGGGGGGTGATTTCTCGCTTTCTATCTCTCTGTCTCTCTCTGTCTGTCTGGCGAGCGCACGCGCCCTATAGCAAAAACCTCTCAAAAAAAAAAAAAAAATTAAAACTGTACTCAGATTGGCAGATGGTGTAATGGTTTTGTTGCTGGACTCCCATATAGTCGACCATGGTTTGAGTCCCAGACCCAGCGGCTTTAAACTCACGCTGGGTGCGTGTGCACGTGCCCAAAGTCCCAAGAGGAGAATGGAAGAAAAAGGATTGTGGTGTGACCATCCCCCTGGGGCGTGATTTCTCATTTTTTTGTCTCTGTCTCTCTCTCTCTGATGAGCACACACGTTCTATAGCAAAAATCTCTCTCTCTAAAAAAAATAAATGTTTTGAGCTGGTCCCAAGACCAAGAGGTTAAGACAGCTAGATCTGTCATGGCTGACCTTGGTACAAATTCCAGACCTGGTACTTGAAAAACATGCTGGGTACTTAAGCATGTATGTCTCCAAGTCCCAGCAAGATGCAGAAATGGCAAAGGGATTGCAGTGTGGCCACACCTCATTGGAGGGTGCTTTTACCCTCCCTCCCTCCCTCTCTGTCTCTCCATCCCTCTCTCTCTGGTGAGCACACACACTGCCAATTAACAAAAAAGAAAAGAAGAAAAATAAAGGTCTTCTATGGTGTGCTGCCATAATAAATTGGAACAACACTAACTCCCTAGGCCAGGAAAATGTCTAAGTCCAACACCATCCGGATGTAGAAACTAAAAGTACATTTTTGTCCAACTCACAAAGAGAATTCCTCTCTTAGACGCCTCCTGTATTGCTTCTTCGGCTTCATAGTGTTAAAGTAGGGCAGCTTGATAACATCAGGCCACACAGCTGGACAAGGGCTACCACAGAGTCGGCTGAAAATGAAGCAAAAGCCAAAAGGAAGGAAGTGAGTCAGCTTCATGAATTTTGGAGGCTGCAGAATTTCTGCCTCTGGCAGGAGCAGAAATTATGACCTCCTGAGGTCTGGGGAATTTTGCTTACTATATTAAAGGGCATGCAGAAAAGTAAATTATAGCCTAATACTTTAAGGACATTAGGAATAAACAGAAAGAACTTGTTAGAAGATAGTGAAAATACTGATATAATAGTTTAAAATGTGCCACATATTTGGTTTTGTAAAAAATGTTTTTTTAATCCCGACCAGTTTTACTTATCAAATTTATTTCCCATTAATATGAATTTCAAAGGGCTGAACTGGTCACATAGCAGAAAATGGGAGAGCCTAAGACTGAACATTTATCTGATAGACAATTTATAGTATCTAACAAATAATAAGTAATGTATCACCTTAAAGGATGCCTATACTGGGACCAGCAGTTGGTGTAATGGCTGTGTCGCTGGACTCCCATGTAGTTGACCGTGGTTCAAATCCTGGACCCAGTGGCTTAAATTCACTTGTTGTGCATGTGTGTCCAAGATCCCGAGAGGAGAATGGAGGAGAAGGGATTGAGGTGTGGCCATCCCCCTTAGGGGGTGATTTCTCACTTTCTCTCTCTGTCTCTCTCTCTCTCTTTCTGGCGGGCACATGCACCCTATAGCAAAAACCTCTCCAAAAAAAAAAAAAGATGCCTATATTACCTTGTTGTATTCTCTTTAATTTTATTGAAATGAAGTAACAACAACAAACAAATCCCATCCTAACCATAGACTTTCCCTAAATCTAACATTATAGGTTCTAAAATATCTATACATGTGCTGCATATCTTACTAAGTTCTGAGTTCTTTGAAGGCAGAGACTTACATCATTTATCTCAAAATCCTTAAGTGTAACAACAAAAAAAAAATTCTTGTCATCCCTTGTATTAACAGGCCCAATAAATGTTTGCTAAATAAATATGATCTTAATCTAACTTATGAATGGAACTACCATCCTGAAAATGGTTGTTTTTTTTAAAGGCTGCTTTTATATAATGAAATAGTTGAAAAAATATGCAGACTAAGACCAACCAAATTAAGTGGAATACAACTTCTTTACATTTATAGGTCATGACAAAATATATGGCTAGCCTGACTGAGTGAAGAGAGACTTGCTTGTACATAAAGAGTATAAATCGTTTAGTAGAATGACTGAAAAATACTAGAAAATGAAAGGTAAGATTACATGTCACACCTGGACACTCAAGAGCACATACACAGCTGTACCTGATCAGTTCTAGCTGAGCCAGTTCCAAATTGGCTTGGAAAATAGGCTTCTTTGTGAACAGTTCCCCAAGGATGCATCTAGAAAGAATAAAAGTGAGAGGTCAGGAGAGAAATCTCTGGAACCTATTTAAAGTGTATCTCAATAAATGTTTATAGCATATTGGGCTCCATCCAATACATTATGTTGTAAACTAGCCTGGAACTTCAGTGTCTCAGTTTTCTAAACAAAAACATTTCTTACAGAGAGAACAGACCATATAAAAGATTTGAATTTGCCTGCAGATCTAACTTCTGTCACCTATAAAGGACAGTATATAAACAGTGAAATGTTGCCGAGTCTTTCTTTTCTATCATGCTACTGCAAATTAAGGAAGTAACTACAATTGGACAAGGATGTTCAGCCATTTCTATAAAGGAAGTACTAGTTTTTGTCATTAATCTGCTCTGTAGAATATGCACTATATTATAGCCCCCTTGGCACTATACTCGTAAAAAAATAAAAGACAATTTACTGTCATCAATCAAGATCAGTTTCGATAAGACATTCAAATAAATTATTCTGGAACACTTTTGCCATTTTGAAAAGGGTTTTCAAAACAATATTGACAAGGCAGGCTCCATGGCCCAGTGGTAGTGGACTGCTCAAGAGAAGCTGGATCCCAAATGGTGAACCTAGTTCAAATCTCTGGACCAGTCAGTTGGAATTATAGCAGGCATGCACATAGGTGCCCAAGATTCAATAAGCTGTAGGGCTGAAGAAAAGAGTGTGAGGGATAACTAGACCCTTCCTTCTATTCTCTCTCTCTCAAATACACATACATGTACTCTATCATTAATAAAAGAAAGAAAACAAAACTATATGGACATATTTACACTTTCTCAAAGTATCTCCCCACAAATGACCTCTTAATTATGAAGGAAATACAAGTACCTGCCTAGGATGAAAACAAAGACCTTAACCAAGTGATCAAAATTAACATCAACAAGGGCAAACAGAGTCCATGTTAAATATAGGTATGTTACCCTGAAAAGAACGTAACATTGCTTTGAAATATTCTAGACAAAAATACCTAACCTGAATCTACATCAAGTTCTCCATGAATGAACTGCTCCAAGACCTCCAATGGATGCCTAAAACCAGATAGTACCAAACCCTATATATACTGTGTTGTCTCCTATACATAGGAAAATACATACCTAAGATAAAGTTTAATTTACAAATCAGGCACAACAAGAGATGAATAATAATTCACATAAAAAAGGACAACTATAATAATATACTGTAATAAAGGTAGATGAATGTGGTCTCTCTCTCTCTCTAAAAATATCTTATTGAACTGTACTCACCTATTTTTCAATTGCAGTTACCTGCTAAAAGTGAAACCACAGATATGGGAGAATTATTGTAATAACTAGTCTATGTTCTTCTAAAATGTTATGAAAGGCAAAGAAATAAAGGCTAAGGAACTGTTTCAGATTAAAGAGGAGTAAAAAGAATGGCAATTAAGGTTAATCATGATCTAGGACTGGCTTCTGTATCAGGAGAAGTATTGTTCCTAAGACATTAGTGGATACCAATAAAACTGGAATATAGGGGCTGGCCCTATGATCTAATGGTTAAGGGAGCCATATCTCATGTGGCTGTGTGGTTTGAATCACAGCATCACTGACTTGAAAAACACACCAGGCTCATGTGCATATATGTCAACAGTCCCAACTAAATATAGAAATGCAGACGAGATCATGGCGTGACTTTGCCGCACTGGATGGTGTTATCTCCTTCTCTCTCTCTCTCTCTCCCTGGGGAGTGCAATCACCTCCTGGCATGTTCAGGGGGAAAAAAAAACAACTGGAATATTAAATATAGAATAAAATGCTATATTAAATAAAAATAGTGGGCTTGGGCCAGTAAGTGGTGTGGTGGTTAAGGCACTGGACTCCCACATGGCTGAGGGCAGTCTGAGTCCCAGACCTAGCAGCTTGCTTACTCATTTTTCTGCCCTCTCTTTCTCTCTCGTGAGCACACGTGCCCTATAGAAAATTTTTAAAAATAGTAATTTGGGGCCAGCAGGTGGCATGGTGGTTAAGGTGCTGGACACCCACATGGTTGAATGTGATTCGAGTCCCAAACCTGGTGGCTTGCTTTCTTTCACTTTCTCTGTCTTTCTCAGATCAAATTTTAAAATATAATAATAATAACAACATGGGGCTGGCAGGTGGTGAGGGAGGCTGGACTCCCACATAGCTGACCACAGTTTGAGTCCTGGACCTGGCAGCTTGCTTCTCACATTCCTTCTCACTCCCTGGCTCTGTGTCAACTTCAAAAAAATAAATAAAAAATGACAATGATTAAAATTAAATACAATAATTCTTTAAAAAAGTAATGAATTAAGTAAATAATTCTTTTTAAAAATAAACTTATTAAAAATAATTATACATTTTAAAAAAATAGCGGCTTGACCTAAAACACAATGGTTGAACCCAGTGCATTGGAGCAAGATCCCATGTGGCTAACTACAGTTCAAATCTTGGCCCTGAAAGGAGCTTGAAAAACTGGCTTGAAAAACACAACAGCGCATGTACATGTATGCAAGCCCCAAATAACAATGGGATGGAGAAATGGAGAAAAACTAATTGTTCTGTGACCATACCCCTTGGAGGTGCTTTCTCTCTCTCTCTCTTCAACAAGCACATACATTCTCTGGCATTAAAATAATAAGTATATCAAAGTTAAATTTCCTAAATTTGATCATTGTACTGTTATTATATAAGAGGGTATATTTTTGTTTTTTTCTTTTTAAGAATTAGTTTTATTTAAGTTGGCAGGTGGCGTAGTGGTTAAGGCGCCCGACTCCCACATGGCCTACCGCAGTTTGAGTCCCAGACATGGTGGCTTGCTTTCTCGCTTTCCTTCTTTTCTTTCTTTCTCTGGTCAAATTTAAAATAAAAATAATATGATAGGTTAAAGGTGCTGGACTCCCACAAGGCTGACCTTGGATCAAGTCCTGGACCTGGTGGCTTCCTTTCTCGCTTTCCCTCTCTCTCTCTGTCTGATCAAACTAAAAAATAATAATAATAGCAATAAATAAAGCTAAATAAAATAATTCTTTAAATAATAATGATAAATAAAATTAAATCATTCTTTTTTTTTTATAAAAAAGAATCACTTTTATCAGGGCCAACAATGGTATAGTATTTATGTCATGGACTCCCATATGGCCTACCGTGGTTCAAATCCCGAACCTAGTGGCTTAAAAATCTTGCCCGGCATGTGTGCATGTGTGCCCAAGATCTTGGGAGGAGAATGGAGAAGAAGGGATTGCAGTGTGGCCATCCACTCAGGGAGTGATTTTTCACTTTCTCTCTCACTGCCTCTGTCTCTCTCCAGTGAGTGTATGCATCCTAAGAAAATCAGCTTCTACCAAAAAAAAAAGTTTATTTTATTATTATATTTTTAAATTTTGTTATAGGGCACATGTGCTCTCCAGAGACAGATACAGAAAGTGAAAAAGGGAGAGAGAGAGAGAAAGTGAGAAAGTAAGTTACGGGAACCAGCAGTTAGCATAATGGCTATGTCACTGGACTCCCATGTAGTCGACCGCGGTTTGCGTCCCGGACCCGGTGGCTTAAAACTCACGCCGGGCGCGAGTGCGTGCATGCGTGCCCAAGATCCCGAGAGGAGAATGGAGGAAAAGGGATTGCGGTGTGACCATCCCCCCTGGGGGGTGATTTCTCGCTTTCTGTCTCTATGTCTCTCTCTGTCTGGCAAGCGCACGCACCCTATAGTGAAAACCTCTCCAAAAAAAAAAAAGAAAGTTACCAGGTCCAATACTAAAACCATAATCAGCCAAGTGCGAGTCCACTGTCTCAACCTCCATGCTACCTATCTTTGCTCTTAAGGAGTATATATTAAATATATTCAGGTTTTGAAAGGGGCATGATATATGCACCTAAAATTTTCAAAGAGTTCTGGGGAAAAAACGTGACATGTATATAAACAATTTGTTTTATAAATATATAATACGTACGCACTAATGTGACATGTTAAAAATTAGCAAATCTAATATGAACGAAACTCAAAATAACTTATGCTGAGCAGAAGATGCCAGAGGGGAAAAAAAGAGTATATATTATAGGGATCAGTAGATGGTGTAATGGTTACGTTGATGGACTCCCACATAGTCGACCACAGTTTGAGTCCCAGACCCGACAACTTAAAACTCACACTGGGCACATGTGCCCAAAATCCCAAGAAGAGACTAGAGGAGAAGAAATTACAGTGCGGCCATCCCCGGGAGGATGGCGGGTAGAGGAGTGTTTTCTTGCTGTCTTTCTGGCGATCACATGCGCCCTATAGAAAAAAATCTCTCTCTCAGAAAAAAAAAAAAAAGGGTATGTATTCTATGATTCCATTTATACAAAATTCTAGATAGTGAAAATAATTTATAGTGACAAAAAGCAGAAAAGTGGAATGCCTGGGAATGGGAAGGTAGGAAAAGAGAGGGATTACAAAGAGGCACAAAAAATTTTTGGGGGAGATAATTTTGTTTTTGGAGAGGTTTTTGCTATAGGGCTCGTGCGCTCACCAGAGAGACAGTGAGAAAGAGAGACAGAAAGCGAGAAACCACCTCCCAGAGGAGATGGTCATGCCGCAATCCCTTCACCATTCTCCTCTCGGGATCTTGGGCATGCACGCACACGCACCCAGCAAGTTTAAGCCACCGGGTCCAGGACTTGAACCGCAGTCGACTACATGGCAATCCAGCGACATGGCCATTACGCCAACTGCAGGTCTCAGAGATGATTATTTTTTTAAGAATTATTTATTTTGGGACCAGTAGTTGGCCTAGTGGCTATGTCACTGGACTTCTATGTAGTTGACCACAGTTTGAGTCCCTGACCCGATGACTTAAACTCCTTAAACTCACGCCAGGTGCGTGTATGTGCGTGCCCAAGATCCCAAGAGGAGAATGGAGGAGAAGGGATTGTGGGGTGGCCATCTCCCCTGGGGGGGGTGATTTCTCGCTTTCTGTCTCTCTCTGCCTGGTGAGCGCCAAGCACCCTATAGTGAAAACCTCTCCAAAAAAAAAAAGAATTATTTTAATTTTGTTTTATTATTTTTTAATATGTGCTAAAGGGCACATATACATACCTGAGAAACAAACAGAGAAAGAGAGAGAGAGAGAGACAGAGAGAGAGAGGAAAAGTGAGAAAGTAAGTCACCAGGTCTGGGGACTCAAATCATAGTCCGCCCTCTGGGAGTCCAGTGCCTTAACTACTATGACACATGTAGGCCCTGGAGATCATTTTGGTCATGGTGATTACTTTACTGGGGGATTCATTATGGCAAAACTTGGGGCTGGAAGGTGGCATGGTGGTCAAGGGCACTGGACTCCACATGGCTGACTGCAGTTCGAGTCTTGAACCTCATGGTTTGCTTTCTCACTTTCCCTCCCTTCCTTCCTCTTTCATTCTGTCTCTCTGGTCAAATTAAAATTAATTAATTAATTTAAAAGATTTTTTAAAAGTCTTGGATTATGCCTCAATTTATCAAACTGTACATTTTACATAAATGTAGCTTACTGTGTACTTCAATAAAAAGGGTCTGCTCCGTAACCTCATGGTTAAGGGAGGTGGATCCTACATAGTCAATTGTGGTTTGAGTCCTGGCCCCAGAGGCTTGACACACTGGGCATGTGTGCAGGCATGCCGCAAATCCCAATGGGATGGAGAGATGAAGAAGAGATTGCAACATAACCACACTCCATTGAGGGGTGTTTTCTTCCTCTCCCTGGTGAAGGCACATAACCTCTGGCAATTAAAAAGTAAAAACAGAAAAGCTTAAAAAAAATTAGTGAATCTAGATAAAGGCTATAAACATTTCTGTAATATCTTTAAGACGCTTCTCTAACTTTGAAATTATTTCTAAATAAACTTACAACAAAGATCTATTCCAAAGTATTTCAGTTTTTTTGTTTTTTTTTTGGAGAGGTTTTTGCTATAGGGCACATGCGCTCGCCAGACAGACAGAGAAAGCAGAGAGACAGAAAGCGAGAAATCACCCCCCAGGGGGGACAGCTACGCTACAATCCCTTCTTCTCCGTTCTCCTCTCAGGATCTTGGGCACGCATGCACGCACATGCACCCGGCATGAGTTTTAAGCCACTGGGTCTGAGACGCGAACCGCAGTTGACTACGTGGGAGCCCAGCGACATAGCCATTACGCTAACTGCTGGTCCCCAAAGTATTTCAGTTTTTGAAAAAAAAGAGGGAGAGGGACCAGCAGGTGGCATGGTAGTTAAGAGCACTGGACTCCTACATGGCCAACAGTGGCTCAAGTCCTGGACCTGGTGGCTTGCTTTGTCACTTTCTCTCTCTCTCTCTCACTCCGTCCCTCTCTCTCTCTCACTCTGTCCCTCTCTGACCAAATTAAAATAAAGTTAAATAATTCTTTAAAGAAAAAAAAAAGAGGAAGAAAACATTAGGATAACAAATCTCCTAACCAGTGCTTTAAAATGTTATTTATTTGGGCCAGCAGGTGGCACAATGGTTATAGTGTTGGACTCCCACACGGCTGACCATGGTTAGGGTCTAGGACCTGGCAGCTCGAAAATCATGCCAGCGCATGTGTATGCATGCCCAAAACTCCAGGAGAATGAAGGAGAAGGCCATGCCCCCTGGGGAGGTAAATTCTCACTTTCCTTTTCACTGTGTCTCTCTGTCTCTCTCCAGAAAGCACATATGCCCTATGGCAAAAACCTTAAAAAATGAGATTTATTTACAAATACAAAAATGTATAGTTTTACTTTGAAATTATTTAGCTTGACTTAATTTGAGAAGCATATCAAACCTAGCTTTTAAATTAGGATCTATTGGGAACCAGCAGTTAGCGTAATGGCTATGTCGCTGGATTCCCACGTAGTCGACCGTGGTTCGCGTCCCGGACCCGGTGGATTAAAACTTACACCGGGTGCGTGTATGTGCGTGCCCAAGATCCCGAGAGGAGAATGGAGGAGAAGGGATTGCGGCGTGATCATCCCCCCGGGGGGTGATTTCTCGCTTTCTGTCTCTATGTCTCTCTCTGTCTGTCTGGCGAGCGCACGCGCCCTATAGCAAAAAAACCTCTCCAAAAAAAAAAAAAAAAAAATTTAGGACCTATTAGCATTTACTAACCTGAAATGACAAAAGACAAATTATTCTCCCAATACTCCTTTTTTTAAACTTTTGTCAGAGAGTAGGTATGCTTGTCACAGGGAGACAGAGACAGAGATAGAGACAGGAGGAGAAAGCAATCCTCCAAGGGACTTGGTCATATTGTAATCCCTTCTCCATCTTTTCAGGATTCTGGGTACACATGAACCCAGAGGATATTTGAAGCCCCTTGGTCCAGGACCCATGGTCAGCCATGTAAGACTCAACTTCCCTAACCATCAAGCCACACAGAGAGTCCCTTCTTCCAATATTCTTTCAAATCATAATCAGAGATAGCAAAGTAAAAGTAAAATTTAATTGTTTTCAAAATTAACTGCTAAATAAAGTTCCAAATACAGTGTTGCCACAGCTGATAAAACACAAGATACAGTACAACTTGACTCTCCTCAAAAAAAAAAAGCTAGGTTGGGACCAGCAGTTAGCGTAATGGCTATGTCGCTGGACTCCCATGTAGTTGACTATGGTTCGAGTCCTGGACCCAGTGGCTTAAACTCATGCTGGGTGCGTGTGCGTGTGTGCCCAAGATCCCAAGAGGAGAATGAAGGAGAAGGGATTGCGGCATGGCCATCCCCCCTGGGGGGTGATTTCTTGCTTTCTGTCTCTCTATCTGTCTCTGTCTTTCTGGCAAGCACACGCGTCCTATAGCAAAAACCTCTCCAAAAAAAAAAAAAAAAGAAGAAAGAAAGAAACAGCTACGTTTTCCAGACTCCAGGTATAATTTATTGTACTAATTGCTCTAGTTTCTCCCGATCTGCACACAAAACTGCTTTCCCAATTCTTTGTAAAGAACATTCTATAAGAATATCTTCAGAGACCACCGTGGGACACCAAACAAGTAAAATCACATCAAAAGTCAAGCAAAAATCCCAGTTCACTAAGTCATTAGACTTTATAAAAACTCTAGTCTTCTATCATTTTAATTTCCAGTTGTATTTTTGTGTTTCTTTTTATTTCAGTTTCTAGTCCTTCAGTAAGAAAGACATCTTCATTATGTAATCGACACTTTGCTACTGCACTGAGGTGGCAGGTTGTACAGACTGAAATAATAGTACCAACAGAGCTATGAACTTTCCCCATGCATCTTAATGGGGCGTTAACTTTAGAGCCTAGTTGTGACAATTTAAATGCTAATACTGTTAAAGCAAATAGTCCAGAACATAAACATACTCAGCTTGAGTCAGTGAAATTTAACTAAAGCTTCATTTGATTTGGTTAGGCTACTGCAAAAATTATGCTCTTTCTCCATCACCCTGCTAAATTTTGAAATAAAACCCCTGTAGTGCTCCTCTTAAAACTAACATTGATAAAAAAAGAAAACGAATGTTAAAAAGTAACATGCTCTACTGGGAAGTATATATGTCAGAATCACAAAGTATAGAGGTCAAGGACAGCGTGGCTGGGCATAAAACACACAACATAAAAAACAACCAACATGGTTCGTTTAATGTATCTATAATCCTAATGCCCAAATTATGATCTCTAAGTATCACTTTTCACTAAAAGAGAATTGAGACTCCTTAGAGAAATGGCTGATTCTGAGGCAGGAAATGAGTAGGATGAGCCTGAAACCAGAAAGAAAGGCTATCAAAAACTACTATGGGGACCAGCAGATGGCATAATGGTTGCATAGCCGAACTCCCACATAGTCCACCACGGTCTGAGTCCTGACTCCAGTGGCTTAAACCTCACGCTGGGCATTTGTATGTGCTGTGCCCAAACTCCTGAGAGGAAAATGGAGAAGGGATTGCAGTATGGCCATCCGCCCTGGGGGGTGATTTATTGCTTTCTGTCTCTCCAGTGAGCACATGCACCCTTTGGCAAAAATCTCTCTAAAAAACAAAACAAAAAAAACTACTGTGATTTGTCAAAAGGATTTAAGAATTAATCTGAATAAGTTCTCAATGGCCAAATACCAGAAAATTTTAACAGGAATAAACAGAATAACCTCAATGGATTAAACCACACAAATGTATTTAAATCCATGAATTCAAAATGAAACTAAAATTACAAAAACAAAACAAAAAAGAAACAAAAGCAAGGGACCAGCAGGTGGCGTAGTGGTTGGGGTGCTGGACACTCCCAGATGGCTTACCACTCAACCCCAGACCTCCTGGTGGCTTGTTCTCTCTCTCTCTCTCTCTCTCTCTCTCTCTCTCTCTCTCTGTGTCTTTCTCAGGTCAATTAAGGATAAATGAATGAATAAATAAAATTAAATAAATAACAATTTAAAAAACCCTCTCATGGGAACCAGCAGTTAGCGTAATGGCTATGTCGCTGGACTCCCACGTAGTCAACCGCGGTTCGCGTCCCGGACCGGGTGGCTTAAAACTCACGCCGGGCGCGTGTGCGTGCGTGTCCAAGAGCCCGAGAGGAGAATGGAAGAGAAGGGATTGCGGCGTGACCATCCCCCCTGGGGGTGATTTCTCGCTTTATGTCTCTATGTCTCTCTTTGTCTGTCTGGCGAGCGCACGCGCCCTATAGCGAAAACCTCTCCAAAAAAAAAAAAACCCTCTCATTAGCCATATTTGGAGGCTTCTCAGAAACCACCTCATTATTTTTTTAAAAAATTACTTTATTTAACTCTCTCTCTCTCTTGCTCACTTTCTTTCTTTTTTTATTTTAATATGACCAGAGAGAGACAGAGTGAGAGAGAGAGAGAAAACGAGAAAGCAAGCTGCCAGGTCCAAACTGAAGTCAGCCATGTGGGAGTCCAGCCGCCCTCCACCACCATGCCACTTGCCGGCCCCCACCTCATTATTTGAAAACTTATAAATGAAATGAAGGAATTGACCTTTACACTACCTTTTTACTTTTCTTTCTTTCTTTCTTTAAAATTTTTTTTGCTATAGGTACATGGGCTTGCTGGGGAGAGAAAGAGAAAGTAAGAAAGCACCTCCAAGGGCAGAAGGCATGCTTCTATCCCTTTTCCTTTTGGGATTTTGGACATGCATGCGCATGCACCTGCCATGTTGTTCAAGCCACTGGGTCCAAACTTGAACCAGTCATCCATGTGGGATCCAATGGCCTTAACGACCAAGTCAATGGCTAGCCCAATCCTACCTTTTCTACATGATTTGTTACATAGGATTAGTCAAACAGATGTTACTTTTATGTAAGTATTTCCGTAAAAAAAAAAAAAAAAAAGATTTTTGCTATAGGGCACACGCGCTAACCGGAGAGACAGAAACACAAAAAGGGAGAAATCATCCCCCAGAGGGGATACCATGTTGCAATTCCTTCTCCTCCATTCTCCTCTTGGGATTTTTGGGCATGCGTGCTTACACACCTGGCATGAGTATGAAACCACTAGTCTGGGACTCAAACCCCAGTAAATGATGTGGGAGCCAAGCAATGTAACCATTATGCCATCTGCTGGTCCTACTTACATAACATTTATTAAATGTACTTGGACCAGCAGGTAACATAGTGGTTAAGGCACTGGACTCCCACATGGTTGACCATGGTTCCAGTTCTGGACCCAGCCACTTGAACACGTATGCATGAGTGCCCAAAATCCTGAGAGCAAAGTGGAGAAGGGATTACGGGGTGGTCATCACCTCTGGGGGGTGATTTCTTGCTTCCTGTTTGTCTGTCTCTGTGGTGAGTGCATGCTCCCTATAGCAAAAATCTCTCAAGAAAAAAAGTACTCAAAACCACCTGTAAAACAGTATCTGTGAGTGGTTATTAGGAAGGAAGCTTGAATTCACCTACAATTAACAGAAAATAAAAGTGATAAAAAGTCATGCTTAAGAGACCAGCAGTTAGCATAATGGCTATGTCGCTGAACTCCCATGTAGTCGACCATGGTTCGAGTCTCGGACCTGGTGGCTTAAAACTCACGCCGGCGCGTGTGTGCGCATGCCCAAGGTCCTGAGAGGAGAATGAAGGAGAAGGGATTGTGGCATGGCCATCCCTCCTGGGTGGGTGATTTCTCGCTTTCTGTCTCTGTCTCTGTCTTTCTGGTAAGCACACGTGCCCTATAGCCAAAAAAAAAAAAACAAAAAGAAAAAGAGAGAATCATGCTTAAAAAACACCAGGAGGCTGGGCAAGCAGATGGCATGGTAGTTAAAGTGCTGGACTTCCATGCATGGCTGACCATGGTTCAAGTCCTGGATGATTCGCTTTCTTACTCCCCCCACTCCCTCTCTCTCTTTGGTCAAAGTAAATAATAGTAATAATAATAATAATAAATTAAATAATTCTTTAAAAGGAAAAAAGAAAAACACCATGAGGTTACAACCAGCAAAATCCAGACTGTGAGACGCTCTATAGGAAAAATGACCTAGTTTCTTCTAAGATCTTGGGCATGCATGCACATATGCCCAGTCTGATTCTCTAGCCACCAATCTGGGACTCAAACCACGGTCAGCCAAGTGGGAATCCAGCATCGTAACTATCAAGCTACCTGCAGGCCCTATGACTTAGTTTCTCCTAAGGAAATAAAACAAAATTAAATGAAGAGGTATAATAAAGAGAATATATACAAAACATTATGGGCCAGCAGGTGCTGTGTTAGTTAAAGTACTGGACTTCCACATGGCCAACTGCAGTTTGAATCCCTAGTATGGTGGTTTCCTTTCTCATTTTCCTTCTCTCTCTCTCTCTGGTGAGCACACATACCCTATAGCAAATTTTTTAAAATAATTTAATTAACAATTTTTTTTTCCCCCAACATACCCTATAGCAAATTTTTTAAAACAATTTAATTAACAATTCTTTTTTTTTTCCCCCAAGAGAGATTTTTACTACTGGGAACGTACACTTGCCAGAGACACAGAAAGCAAGAAATTCCCCCACCCCCAGTAGGGACGGCCATGCCTCAATCCCTTCTCCTCTGAGGATTCTAGGCATGCATGCACACGTGTCCAGTATGAGTTTTAAGCCGCTAAGTCCAGGACTCAAAACACAGTTGCCCACGCTGGAGTCCAATAACATAACCATTACGCGTCTGCTAATTCCTATAATTATCATTTAAAAATAAGTAAATAAAACACCAGAGGGCTTAGGAGTTGGGAGAGAATGTCATGGTTAAGAATTCCACATGGCTGGAACCAGCAGTTAGCGTAATGGCTATGTCGCAGGACTCCCATGTAGTCTACCGCGGTTCGAGTCCCGGACTCGGTGGCTTAAACTCACACCGGGCGCATGTGCATGCGTGTGTGCCCAAGATCCCAAGAGGAGAGTGGAGGAGAAGGGATTGTGGTGTGGCCATCCCCCCTGGGGGGTGATTTCTCGCTTTCTGTCTCTCTGTCTCTCTCTGTCTGTCTGGCGAGCGCACTTGCCCTATAGCAAAAACCTCTCCAAAAAAAAAAAAAAAAAAGAATTCCACATAGCTGACTATATGGTTCAAGTCCTGGACCTGGCAGCTTTAAAACATGCCAGGTGCATATGCGTGCATGACCAAAATCCCAAAGGGAAAAAGAAATAGGGAAGAGATTACAGCATGATCATCCTTCAAGGGGGATACTTTCTTGCCTTTTTTCTGTCTCTCTCCAGTGAGAGCACATGCCCTCTGGCAAAATACAAAAAAAAGAGGCTAGAGATAATCAATCACAATCTATGGGTCTTATTTGGATACCTCATTTTGCTTTCAATTCATACAAAGTTTAAAAAAAAAAAGAAAGAGTACTGAGAAAATGCTTAAAAGAAATGTGTTTCCAGGGGCCGGCAGGTCATGTGGTGGTTAAGGACACTGGACTCCCACATGGCCAACTGCAGTTTGAGTCCTGGACCTGACAGCTTGCTTTCTCAGTTTCTCTCTCTCTCTCTCTCTCTCATACTCTGTCCCTCTCTGGTCAAATTAAAATAAATAAATGGGTAAATAAAGTTTAAAAAAAAAAGAAAGAAAGAAAGAAATGTGTTTTGATATTATTTTTCTGGGCTAACCCTGTGGTCTAGTGGTTAACAAAGCAGATCCCATCAAATCCCAGCCCTGGTAGCTTGAAAAACACAAAAGGCACATATGTGTGCATGTCCAAAACCCAAGAGGCTGGACAAAAAGAGGAGGAGGAATTGTGGCACACACATAACCCATTGGCAGATGCTTCCCCTTTCTCCATCTCTCTTTTTCTCTCTGGCAAATACATGTACCCTCTGACAAATTAAAAAAAAACCCTCCTGAAATCTGGTCAAAAGTTTACACCCATCCTTTCAAATATAAGACCTGCAAATAGCCAATGTAGAGAGAAAACAGAATACATGTCAAAAATATGTTGAATTTACAAACAAAAGAAAACATTAAGAGACCCTTACCCACAGCTCCAAACATCTATGGCTGGTGTGTAACGCTCCTCTCCCAGCAGCAGCTCTGGAGGTCGGTACCACAGAGTAATGACTTTGTTTGTGTAAGGGCGACTAAAATGTAAAAAAACAACCATAACATAAATTTAAAATGACTTCTGGCAAAAATTACTCATATAACTAAATGCAAATAGAAATAGCTATCAACTGAAGATAAGACTGCTAAACAGCTTTCAAAGGAACCTAACAGCCCCAAAGTAAACTAGACCAAAGTAGGAGATGAAAAAAAGAAATAACTTCAGGGACCAGCAGTTAGCGTAATGGCTATGTCCCTGGACTCCCACATAGTCGACCGCAGTTCGCGTCTCGAACCCGGTGGCTTAAACTCACGCCCGGTGCGTGTGCGTGCGTGCCTAAGATCCTGAGAGGAGAATGGAGGAGAAGGGACTGCGGTGTGGCCATCCCCCCTGGGGGGTGACTTCTAGCCTTCTGTCTCTCTGTCTCTCTCTCTCTTTCTGGCAAGCACATGTACCCTATAGCAAAAACCTCTCCAGACAAAAAAAAAAAAAAAAAAAAGAAATAACTTCCATTCTAATTTGAACAGACTTATTACAGCCAAGAGCCAATACAAGAATTTAGGTAGAATTTATTTTCTAGACTCTAGATGGAAACATGTTCAGGTTACCAGGGAACTCTGATAGTTGTTGCAACTTGCAGAATACCAGAATATCCAAGAAAAATTCTCTTCTATTTCTCATATAGAATTATGATAAATCCTTACCTCTCTTCAGAGTTATAGAGTCGAGCAAGTCCAAAATCTGCTAGTTTGATTTGTCCACTGTAAAGCAAAAAACAATTATTTTTGTCAGCAATAGCATTGACCTCCAAAGTATATTTAAAAAATGCAAGTACCAGGGCCAGCAGGTGGTGTGGTGGATAAGGGTGTTGTACTCCCACATGGCCGACTGCAGTTTGAGTCCTGGACCTGGCAGCTTGCTTTCTGACTTTCCCTCCCTCCCTCCGTCCCTCCCTCCCTCTCTCTATTCCACTCTGGTCAAATTAAAATAAAATTAAGTAAATAAAGTTAAATAAAATAATTCTTTAAAAAAAATGCAAGTACCAATTTGGGAATTAAAGTAATTTCCACAAATGAATGTTAACCTCTACTCTCAGTTCTGTTCTTAAAGGTCGTTCTCCCTGATTAATCCTCTTTTGACTATTCCAGTTCATAATAACTTGGGATTTTTTTTTTTTTTTTTTGGAGAGGTTTTTCGCTATAGGGCGTGTGCGCTCACCAGACAGACAGAGACAGACAGAGAGACAGAAAGCAAGAAATCACCCCCCGGGGGGATGGCCACGCCGCAATCCCTTCTCCTCCGTTCTCCTCTCGGGATCTTGGGCATGCATGCACACGTGCCCGGCATGAGTTTTAAGCCACCGGGTCCGGGACGCGAACCACGGTCGACTACGTGGGAGTCCAGCAACATAGCCATTACGCTAACTGCTGGTCCCATAACTTGGAATTTTTTTTGGCATTACTACTTTTTGGGGTTTGACCATTTTTTTCCTTAAGAATTATTTTTGTTTAACTTTATTTATCTTAATTTGACCAGAGAGGGAAAGAATGTGTGTGAGAGAGAGAGAAAGCACGAAAGCAAGCCACCAGGTTTGGGACCTGAACAGTGGTCAGCCATGTGGGAGTCTAGCGCCCTTAACCACCACATGACTTGCTGGCCCCAAATTTGACTTTTTAACTCAATGTTTATTTCATTTCTTGATAAACAACAGTGACTAGAACTTACTAGAATTAGACTGAATACTTATTATTGGGAAAAAAAAGGAAGATAGACTGTTCTAGATTAACAGAGTTTTAAGGTTTTTAAACGTGATTTTATTTATTTTAGTATAGAACACATGTATGTGCTCACCAGTGAGAAAGCAAGCCCCCAGGTTTGGAATTCAAATAGTGGTTGCCTTGATTAACAGAGGTTTAAGAGGCCCAGCAAACATACGCCATAATCCTTGATTGATTCTGATTTGAAAAAACTAGCTGCAAAAGACATCTGGCATATAACTAAAATACATAAAATTTGTACAGGAGTATTAGAAGTTACTAGGAAATAAAGCTAGAGAATTTAAGGTCATATGGGATGATGTCTGAAATTTACTTTAAAATAACTCAAGCAGGGACAGTCAGTGACATAGTGGTTAAGGAACCTGGATCCCACATAGCTGAGTATGCAGTTCAAATCCCAGATTCAGCAATTTGAAAGACAAGCCAGGCATATCTGTGTGGAATATCTGCATGTCCCAGAATCTCAACAGGAGGGAGAGATGAAGAAAATGGATTAGGCTTGACCATTTCCCATCAGGGGATGCTTGTTCACTTTTTCTTACCCTTTTGTTAGAGGTTTTTCACTTAGGGCACATGTACTTGCCAGAGAGACAGAAAGAAATCACCCCACAGGGAGGATGGCCTTGCTGAAATCCCGTCTCTTAACAATGGTTGGACATGTGGGAGCCCCGCAATGCAACCACTACCCCATCTGCTTGCCCCCACGTCTTTCTTTTATCTCACTCTTTCTCTCTTGCATACACAAGCCCTCTGGCAAATGTTTGTTTAAAAAGTAGAAAAATTAAAAATATGGAAAATAGAGGTCAGCAGGTGGTGTAATGATTTAGGGCGCTTGACTCCCACATGGCTGACCCTGGTTCGGGTCCCAGACCTGGCAGCTTGCGCCCTTGCTTTCCCTCTCTGGTCAAATTTAAATAAGTAAGTAAATAAAGTGAAATAAAAAAAAAAATTTTTTTTGAGAGGTTTTGGCTATAGGGCGCGTGCGCTCACCAGAAAGACAGAGAGAAAAACAGAGAGACAGAAAGGGAAAAATCACCCCCCAGGAAGGATGGCCACGCCACAATCCCTTCTCCTCCTTTCTCCTCTCGGGTTCTTTTTCTAAAATTATTTTATTGAACTTTATTTATTTATTTATTTATTTATTTTAATTTGACCAAAGAGAGAGAGAGTGAGAGAGAGAGAGAAAGTGAGAAGGCAAGCTGCCAGGTCTGAGACTTGAACTGCAGTTAGCTATGTGGGAGTCCAGCACCCTTAACAACCATGCCACCTGCCGGCCCCATCCTCTCAGGTTTTTATGCACCTATGCACATGCTCCCGGTGTGAGTTTAAGCCACTGGGTCTGGGACTTGAACCACAGTCGACTACATGGGAGTCCAGAGACATAGCCATTACACCAACTGCTGGTCCCTAAAATACTTTTTAAAAAATATGGTAAAATATAAACTGCATATTACTTATTAACCATATCAGTGTCTCAATTCTCTTACGAGCCCCTTCTACAAACATATTGCCACTACCTCCTGTGATACAAAGATATAGACTATCACCTTAATATTAAGTTATCAGCAAAGTCATGATGTGTTTTTACTAAGAAAAAATGTGTCATGGCTTTCTCGACAACCTAATAATATTTCTCTTAGAGAAAGTTCTCAAATTCTCATTTCAAGAACTTATAAGAAGTTTCCTGAGCACCATTCTCAGAAATGTTAATTCAGCAGTTCATAACCCATAAATCTGAATTTCGACCATGTGATGTCAATGTAGCTGGACTGAGAATCAAACTTTGAAAATCACTCATTTAAAAGAGTCATAGGCAGGTGGTGTGGTAGTTAAGGACGCTGGACCCCCACACAGCCAATCGTAGTTGGAGTCCTGGACATGGTGGCTTGCATTCTCAACCCCCACCTCCATCACTCTCTGGTCAAAATTTAAAATAAAGGGACTAGCAGTTAGCATAATGGCTATGTTACTGGATTCCCATGTAGTCGACCACAATTTGAGTCCTGGACCTAGTGGCTTAAACTCACACCGGGCACATGTGCGTGCATGCCCAAGATCCCAAGAGGAGAATGGAGGTGAAGGGACTGCAGCATCGCCATCCCCCCTGGGGGGTGATTTCTCGCTTTCTGTCTCTCTTTCTGGTGAGTGCACACGCCCTACAGCAAAAACCCCTCAAAAAAAAAAAAAAAAAAAAAAGGAAAAAAGTTTAAATAAATAAATGAAGTTAAATAAAATAATCCTTAAAAAATTAATAAATAAAAATAAAAGGATTATAACTAAGGGGCAGCAGGTGGCATAGTGATTAAAGATGCTGGATTCTCACATGATAAACTGAGTTCAAGTCCCACACTTAGGGAACCAGCAGTTAGTGTAATGGCTATGTCGCTGGACTCCCCCATAGTCGACCGCGGTTCAAGTCCCGGACCCGGTGGCGTGCGTGCCCAAGATCCCGAGAGGAGAATGGAGGAGAAGGGATTGTGGCGTGGCCATCCCCCCTGGGGGGTGATTTCTCGCTTTCTATCTCTCTGTCTCTGTCTGGCGAGCACACGCGCCCTATAGCAAAAACCTCTCAAAAAAAAAAAAAAGTCCCACACTTAGTGGCTTGCTTTTTCTCTCACTTTCTCTGTCTCTCTCTGGTGAGCAAAAGTGCTCTTTAACAAATTTAAAAATAATAATAAAAAAATTTAATTATTTTTTAAAAAGATAAAAAAAAGAATCATAAATGGAGCTAGCTAGGTGACATAGTGGTCAAGACAGCTAGATACCATATGGTCGACTGCTTAGTTCAAGTACATGCTGGGCTTATGTGTGTTTATGCCAGATATCCTGAGAGAATGGAGGAAAAGAGATTGTTGCATGGTCATCTACCTTAGGAGAATCCCCTTTCTCTCTCTTTCCGGCAAGAGCATATGCCCTTGGAGCAAATGGAAAGAAAAAAAGATTATAACTACATTGCACTCTGCTCAGTACTCTATCTTCGAAAGTAATGTCAAAGTATATTTTAAGAAATCATGGGGGTGGGGAGGGTGGCAGGCGGTGTGGTGGTTAAGAGTGTTTGGACTCCCACATGGCTGACTGCAATTCAAGTCCTGGACCTGGCAGCTTGCTTTCTCCCTCCCTCTCTCTCGCTTGCTCCCTCTGTCCCTCTATGGTCAAATTTAAAATAAATAAATAAATCTCTGGATTCCCACATGGCTGACCGTGGTTCAGGTCCTGGATCTCGTGGCTTAATACTCACACCAGGTGCAAGTATGTGCACGCCCAAGATCCCGGGAGAATGGAGGTTCTAGAAGGGATTGCAGCATGACTATCCCGATTTCTCACATTCTCTCACACTGTCTCTGTCCTTCACCTTCACCCTCACCCTGTGAGCACACATGCCTTAAGGCAAAAACTTCTACAAAAAAAAAAAAGGAAAGAAAGAAGGAAGGAAGGAAGGAAGGAAGGAAGGAAGGAAGGAAGAAAAGAAAGAAAGAAAGAAAGAAAGAAAGAAAGAAAGAAAGAAAGAAAGAAAGAAAGAAAGAAAGAGAGAGATTGCAACACACAGTTGGCCCTACAGCCCTAGGGGAGTCAGATCCCACATGGCTGACCACATTTCAAATCCTGGCCCCAGTGGCTTGAAAAACCTCCCAGGTACATGTGCATGCATGCCCACCATCTCAACAAGATGGAGAAATGAAGAAGGGATTATAATGTAACCACACCCCATTGAGGGGTATTTTCTCCCTCTGTCTCTCTCCAGACAGCACATATACCCTCCTCTGGCAAATAAAAAGGAAAGAAATTGTATCACAAGGGACCAGTAGATGGCGTAATGGTTACATTGCTAGACCTCACTTAGTCAACTATGGTTAAAGTCCTGAACCTGGTGGCTTGAAATTCACACTGGGTATGTGTGGGTATGTGCCCAAAATCCCGGGAGGAGAATGGAGGAAAAGGGATTGTGACATGGCTATCCATCCAGGGGGTGATTTCTTGCCTTCTGTCTCTCTCTGTCTGTCTGGTGAGCACACATACCTACAGCAAAAATCTCTCTTAAAAAAAAAAAAAAAAAGAAAAGAAATTGCATGACAAAATGTTGAAAAACTAATAACTTTAAATTAATCACATTTATATAAATTTATGTAGCACATTCATTCTTTTTTTTTAAGTGTTTTTGCTATAGGGCACATGTGCTTGCCAGAGACAGTGAAAAAGAGAAAATAAAATGAGCTTCCTCATTGAAAAAAATGAAAGGGCCAGTCCTACGACCTAGTAGATGGGGGAGTTGGATACCGTGTGGCCAACTGTAGTTCAAATCCAAGCCCTGAAGCTTGAAAAGCATACCAGTTACGTATGCACGTAGGTGGGCCCAAGTTTCCGAAAGGATGGAATGATGGAGGAAACTGAACTATGATGTGACCACGCTCCACTAAAGGGGGCGTTTCCTTTCTCCCTCTCCCTCGCAATCACAAGCAATCTCTGGCAATTAAAACAAAGAAAAAAGAAAAGCCATAAGATGAGAGATTCTTAACATCTAAACTTACTTGCATCTATAACCTTACTTTGTTCTTTCCCTTCAATTACAGAAAAAGTGTGTCAACCTCTTTTACTGCCCAAAAATAATCAATCCCTCCACCAGTGACCTTGATCCCATAGCCTCTAGACACTTGCTCCTTTAAATTACTTTGGTTCTGCAGCCCAGGGAGCCTAAAATCTGCTGGGTATGATCTGGGCAGAAGGACTAAAGGAAGGGGGACTGCACTATACCATGAATTCTTGATACCTCAATTCTCATGTGTGTGTGTGTGCACACATTCTATCATGAATAAATAAATTTTAGGGCTGGCCTTGTGATGCAGTATTTAAGTGCTGTGTATTGGGAGCTGGACCACTCATGGCCAACCGTGATTCTAACTGCAACCCCAGACGCTTGAAAAACATGCCAAGTATGTGTGCATGCATGCCCCAAATCCGGAAAGGATAAAGAAATGGAGAAAAAATAATCGTATAGAGGCCAGCAGGTGGCGCAGTGGTTATGGCTCTGGACTCCCACATAATTGATGACAGCTAGAGTCCTAGAACAGGCAGCATGAAACTCACACCGGGTGTTGTGTGTGCTTGTGTGCCCAAAATCCCAAGAGAAGAATGGAGAAGGGATTGTAGCGTGGCTGTCTCCACCGAGGGGTGATTTCTCACTTTCTGTCTCTCTGTATCTCTAGCAAGCACATATGCCCTACAGCAAAAATCACTCCAATAAGTAAATTAATTAATTTAATTAAAGGATTGCATGAGCACAGCCTGTTGGGGGATACTTCTTCTCTTTTTCTCTCTTTCTCACGTGTACACATGTGTGCACATGGCTTCTGGCAATAAAAGAAAAAAACTGAAAAAAATTAATTGATTCTTTCCTGAATCTTCAATATTTCCCCTTTTCATTAATTTTCTTTCCCCTTTGCATTTAAGTATGTTCAAATCTTGGGGCCAGTAGGTGGTGTGGAGGTTAAGATGGCTGGATCCTACATGGACAACTGTGCAGTTCAAGTCTCAGATCTTAAGACTTGAAAAAACACACAAATGCATTTATGTGCATGCCCAAATCCTGAGAGGAGAATGGGGGAGAAGGCATTGCGGCATGAAAATACTCCCTGGTGAAACACAGCTGGCAGCTGTTTGAATCCTGGACCTGGCAGCTTGTTTTCTCTCTCTCTCTTTCCCCCCCCCCCTTCTCTGGTTAAATTAAAAAATAAATAGTTAAATAATTCTGAAAAGAAAAAAAGTTAAAAAAAAGAAAAAAGAAAAAGAAAATACTCGGGGCCTGCAGGTGGCAAGGTGGTTGAGGGTGCTGGACACCCATATGGCCAACTGCGGTTTAAGTCCCAGACCTGGAGACTTGCTTTCTCACTTACCCCTCCCCCATGTCTCTCTGGAAATATTAGAATAATAATGGTAAATAGAGTTAAATAAAATAATTCTTTAATAAAAAAAGAAAAGATAATACTCCCTGGAAGGTGATTTCTCACTTTCCCTCTTTGTATCTTTCCAATAAGTGCTTACACTCTATAGCAAACTAAATACATACATAATAATGAAAAAGTATGGGACCAGCAGATGGCGTAATGATTATGTTGCTGGACTCCCATATAGTCAACCACTGTTAAAGTCCTGGACCCAGTGGCTTAAAATTCACGCCAGGGCGGGTGCAAGAGGAGACAGCACTAGGGGACATAGTGGAGCAGACACCAAGTGGGTGAGGGACACAAGATAGTGGGTGAGAGACCAAACTAAGAAGCAAAGGCCATGAGTGCTGCTGACAAGCGATGGGGAAGAAACAGAAAAACAAGAGCGAAGACAATACCAAGGATGACACTGCTCTTGAGGCCTTGGCTGCAGAAACAGAAGGAACTGGTGCTGCGAAGGAACAGGAACCTCAAAAATCGAAGGGGGAAAGAAAAAGGAGGAAAAAAAGCAGGGCTTTGATGAAGGTGATACCCTGAAACTAGAAGAATTTGTCTTTGAAAGTTCAAGGTAACAAAGCCAACAAAGGAATTGCTACAGTAAAGACAACAGAAAACAATGAAGAATTCACCTCAAAACAAGATAAAAAAAAAAAGACAGGTCAAAAACGGAAGTTTTGATGATAATGACAGTGAAGAAATTAAATATAGAGATACAAAGTCAAAGACTGCAAAATCGAAGGTGGAAATATACTGAGAGTGATGATGATGATTTTAATAAACTTTTAAAAAGTTAAAAGGAAAGCTCAGAAATCAAATAAAAAGTGAGTGGGTCAGAAGAGGATGATGACAGCAGCAAGGAAGTGGAAGAGCGTTCCAGGGCAAATTCTTCAGGTGAAGGTGGGGATAAATCAGATGAATTTTTGCAGTCCAGAAAAGGACAGGGGGAAAAAAAAAAAAAAAAAAAACAGAAAAATAAGCCAGGTCCCTAATGTAGAGTGGGAATGAAAATGATGACTCCTTTTTCAATATTAAGATTGTGGCCCAGGGGACCAGCAGATGGCGTGGTGGTTAAGGTGCTGGACATTCCCACATGGCCAACCCTGGTTCAGGTCCTGGACTTGGCGGCTTGCTTTCTCACTTTCTCTCTCTATCTCTCTCTTTCTCTCTCTCTCTCTCTCTCTCTCTCTCTGGTCAAAATAAAATAAGTAAATGGATAAATAAAATGAAAAATAATTAAAAAAAAAAAAAAAGATTGTGACCCAGAGGCAGCAGAAAAGAGTGTGAAAGAAAAAAGTGAGAAGAGAAAACGCAAAACTGCGGAAGCTGAAAGTAAAAGAAGATCTTAGGCCAGCAGGTGGCATAGTGGTTAAGGGTGCTGGACTACCACATGGCTGACCATGGTTCGAGTCCCCGGATCAGGCGGCTTGCTTTCTCACTTTCCTTCTCTTTCTCTCTCTTGCTCTGTCCCTCTCTGGTCAAATTTTTAAAATAAGTAAATACATAAAGTAAAATAAAATAATTATTAAAAAGAAAAAAAGACAAGTTAGAAACAGAAGAAAAGGATCTAAGTAAACAAAAAGAATCCCAAAAGAAATCAGAAGAGGAAGCTGTAAAATCCAAGGTGACTCTTAATACAGGAGCCACCCCTGCATCTGAAGAGAGAGACCCACAGATGCAGGAAGAAAAAAAAAGAAGGAAAAAACAAACAAAAATAACCCCTCGCACCAGGCATGTATGGGTGCAAGCCCAAAATCCTAAGAGGAGATTGGAAGAGACCACAGAGTGGCCACCCCTGCTGGGGGGAGAATTTCTAGCTTTCTGTCTCTCTGTCTCTGTTTCTCTAGTGAGCACACATACCCCACAGCAAAAGAACTCTCTTAAAAATAAATAAATACGGGACCAGCAAGTGGCATGGTGGTTAAGGTGCTAGACACTCTCACATGGCTGACCACGGTTGGAGACCCAGACCTGGTGGCTTGCTTTCTCATTTCCCCTCTTTCTCTCTCTCTGGTCAAATTATAAATAAATGAATGAATAAATAAAATTAAATAAAATAAATATAAATAAATAATAAAGTTCAAATCTCTACCTTCTTTAAAATAAAAAAATTAAAGACACACCACTACCTTCTCATTGATTGTGCTACCCATTTGTTTATTTCCTACAATGTACTAACGTCACTATTAGCCTTTTACTTTCCAGACTCTCTTCTTGGGTCTTCTAACTTATCTATGGCCACCCTTTAATTTTTTTTAGGTTCCTGCCATAAAGAATAGGCGTTCACCAGAGACATGGAGAAGGGAAAATGAGAATTAACCTCCAGGGGGAATGATCACACCATAATCCCTTCTCCTCCATTTGCCTCTCAGGATTTTGGACTCTCACGCACATGCAACCATTGAGATCAAGCCGCTAGTTCTGGGATTCAAACCACAGTTGGTCATGTGGCAGTCCAGTGCCTTAACCACCATGCCACCTGCTGGTCCTAGGCAATGACCCTTTCTTAAACTTGGCTATCATTTTTTTTTTTTAATTTAAGAGTTATTTACTTAAGGGGCCGGCAGATGGCATGGTGGTTAAGAGCACTGGTACTCCCACATGGCCAACCATGGTTGAGTCCCAGACCTGGCAGTTTGCTTTCTCACTTTCTCTCTCACACACACACACTCTGACCCTACCTGGTCAAATTAAAAATAAATAAAGTTAGGGGCTGGCACTTGGCATAGTGGCTAAGGTGCTGGACTTCCACATGGCCAACCACGGTTTGAGTCACGAACCTGGAGGCTTACTTTCCTATTTTCCCTTTCTCTCTCTCTGGTCAAATTAAACAAATAAAAATGAAATAAAATAATAAAATAAGTAAATAAAGTTAAATAATAAAAAAAAATTCTTTAAAAAACAAAATTTATTTACTTGGGCCAGCAGGTGGCATGGTGGTTGAAGCACTGGGTTCCCATATGGCCAACCATGATTCGAGTCCCAGACTTGGCAGCTAGCTTTCTCACCCCCCCCACCCCGTATCTCTGATCAAAATAAATAATACTAACAAAGACAATTTTTAAAAAGGATTATTTACTATTACTATTGTTATCATTATTATTATTTTAATTCACCAGAGAGAGAAGGAAAATGAGAAAGCAAGCCTCCAGGTCCAGGATTAGAACTGCAGTCCGCTATGTTGAAGTCTAGTGCCTTAACCACGATATCACTTGCTAGCCCATAACCTTCCCTATCTTAGACTCACAATATTTCTCTCATTTTCTTTATATCTTTCGAACCATCTCAGTTGGGTTCCACTACTGACATCTTTTCTATGCTTAGTAACTTCTAAATCTATACTGCTACTCTGGATCTCCCACATGAACGTATGCCTATCAGATGCCCCAGATATAACAATAGCTATTCAAAAGGGGTTCACTCCTCACCCCATCCATCCTGCTCTTCTTTGTTCTTTATGTTGACTGGTAATGACATCTATCTAGCTAGTTTCTCAAATCAGAAACCTGTGAGTTGGGTTGATGCTGTGGTCTAGTGGCTTAAAGGGCCAGATTTCACATGGACAACTGCATAGTTCAAACTTTAACTTGAGTAGCCTAAAAAACACTGTGGGGTATATGCATGCCCAACAACCCCAAGAGGAGAATGAAGGAGAAGGAATTACAATATGGTCCTCCCCCCCTGGGGGAAGATTTCTCACTTTCTCTCTCTGTCTCATCTCCAGTGAATGCATGTGCCCTGTGGCAAAAATATACATTAAAAAAAAAAAGCGAAAATAAAGGAAAGAAAAAAAAAAAACATGCATGCATGCCTAAATTCCTGACAAGATAGAGATATGGAGAAGTGACTACAATATGACCATGCCCCATTGGGGTACTCTCTCCCTCTTCCACTCTCTGGCAAGTCCATGTACCATCATCTGGCAAATGAAGAAAACTACTAAAGGCCAGAAAGCTGCAGGGTGACAGCCATCATCACCAAGTTCTTGATGCATTCTTTACTATAAATGGAGAGTCACCAACCTCCAACTTAGTTTCTTTTTCTTTTTTTTTTTTTTTTTTGAGAGGTTTTCGCTATAGGGCGCGTGCGCTCGCCAGACAGACAGAGAGAGACATAGAGACAGAAAGCGAGAAATCACCCCCCGGGGGGATGGTCACGCCACAATCCCTTCTCCACCATTCTCCTCTTGGGATCTTGGGCGGGCACGCATGCACATGCGCCTGGCGTGAGTTTTAAGCCACCAGGTTCGAGACGCGAACTGCGGTCGACTACGTGGGAGTCCAACGACATAGCCATTACGCTAACTGCTGGTTCCCCCAACGTAGTTTCTTTTTTGCAAAGGTTTTTGCTATAGGGCGCATGCACTCGCGACAGAGAGACAGAAAGCAAGAAATCATCCCCCCAGGGGAGATGGCCACGCTGCAATCCCTTCTCCTCCATTCTCCTCTTAGGATCTTGGGCACATGTGCATATGCACCCGGCGTGCGTTTGAGCCACCGGGTTGGGGACTCGAACCACAGTAGACCACATGGGAGTCCAGCAACATAGCTATTACGCCAACTGCTGATCCTTCAACCAACCTCCACCTTTAACGAGAATTGTGAGACACAGATACAGAAACCATGTGTTATTTGTTAATAAGATATTTAAGTACTATTTAAAATAATGTTTTACTTCTATAATTAAAAAAACAAAAGAACAAAACAAATCAGAACACTTTGAGGGCCCCCTTTCAACTACAGATAAAGTTTTTAGGCTCCTTAGTGGGATACACAAGATCCTTAAACTGGCTTCTCATAAATAACCAACTTCATCTCTTATTATTACATACTTTATTTTTCCTGCACTAGCAATGTTGATCTGTTTACATTTTTCAATACATAAGATGTTATTTTCATGTTGTTGTTTTTTTTTTTTACTTTTACCATGAATCAAATTTCCCCCAAAGGGGAATTTCATTGATTACTTTATTCCCTCACAAATAGACCAACTGTAATTGAATGAGGTGAATATTCGCCTCAAGATTTTGTTGTCTTCATAATAGAAAACATGAGGCTTAGAACTGGATCACTTGACCCTTTCTCTTCTTATCTCCTCCTAGTTCATAATGCTTACATCTCTTAATAGCCAGCATCCTCTTAGATCTGCAGTTGGGCTCAACACGTTCAAGCCTCAGCACAATCTTCTTTGTAGTTTTTGCCTTTTTACAGAAAATAGGCTTAGTCTGTCCACCATAGCCACTCTGCTTCCTGTCGCAACTCTGCCTTCCCTGAGCGTACAGAGAATCCTTGCCCTTTTTGTACTGTGTCACTTTATGAGGTTGGTGCTTGCCACACTTCTTACAAAAGATCAGACTGGTTTTAGGGACTTTCACCATGCTTGTGGGCCTGCTATCTGCACAGAAAGTTATTTTCATGTTTGTGTGTTTTTGTACATACAGTTTCCTCTCTAAAAATTTCATCGCCCGTTGGGCTAGTCTCGTAGCTCAGGACTTAAGTGCCATGAGTAGGGAACTGGATTCCACATGACCTACTGTGAGTCGAAGCCTGACCCTGGAGGCCCAAGAAACATGCCAGCCAGGTGCATGTGCTTGCATGCCCCAAATCCTAATAAGATGGAGAAACGAAAGACTGGGGATTGTAGTATGACAATACCCCACTGGGGAATACTTGCATGCTCTCACTCTCTCCCCCCAACCCCCTGGTAAGCACACACACCGTCTCGCAATTAAAAATTTTTTTCAATCGCCCATTATCAGTTTTTTTTAATAAATTCCCATTCATTCCTCAAGACTGTATCTTTCCAGGTGTTTCCAAATTTAAAATAAATAGATAAAGGGATTAATAAATGTTAACTAAACTGAGCAATTTGTTTGTTTAGTTTCCCTGCTAAATACTGAGCTCCAGGCTAGCCACTGGTATGGTGGTTAAGATAGCTAGATTCCACACAAATTCGTGGTTTGAGTCCCACACCCAGTGGCTTGAAAAATATACTAGGTACATGGGCGTGCCTGCCCAAAATCCAAGAGTAAAATAAAAGAGAAGGGATTGCAGCATAGCCATTCCCCTGGAGTGAGATTTCTCATTTTTCCTCTCTCTCTTTCTCTTTCTCTTTCTCTTTCTAGTGAGTACATGTGCCTAGGGCAAAAATATTAAAAACAAAAATAAAAAAAACCTCTGCACTTTACAGTGATCAATCATCCTGTATGGTGAGACTTTCAGTGCTAAAACCACATTTAAGTTCCAGAGAACACTGTAAGGTTGGTTACTCTACTCCATATATATATAAAAAATGTGTCATAATCATTCCATATTCCTATCTAGATGCCCAATATAATTAAACACGAATGCTTAAAACGATGGATGAATCAGATGAAGACAAATATAAACAACCCAATTACCTACAAGACCAAATACTGCCCTGATTTAATGGTACAAGATTTGTTTTTTATCTTCAACAGTAGCATGTACAACTTATTTATTATCACCACTGCAACTCTGGCAAATAAGCACAAAGAAAGTAGACGATAAATTCTTCTAAAGAATAAATACCTGCTCAACATCAGATTTATGTTTATGCTATTAAAACTTTAAAGGGGCTGGCAGGTGGCACAGAGGTTAATTAAGATGCTAGATCCCATATGGCTGACTCTGCGGTTTGAGTCCTGGGCTGGCCGTTTGAAAATTATAATGACAAATTCATGCCAAAAATCCCTAAAGGAAAATGGAGAAAAAGGGATGGCAATTTGGCCATCCTTCCTGGGGTGATTTCTCACTTTCCTACTTTTTCTTGCTGTTTCTCTATCTCTCTGGCAAGTGCACTGGGCCCTATAACAAAAACTAAAATAAATATGGTCCCAATAGGTAGTGTGGTGGATGGGGTACTGGATTCCCATGTGGCCGACCACAATTCAAGTCGGGCACCTAGGGTCTTGCTTTCTTGCTTTCCCTCTCTCTCTCTTTGTCTCTCTCTGGTTAAATTGAAAATAATAATAACAACAAATTGAATTAAATAAATACATCTTTTTAATAAAGGATAGATAGTTCCTATGGTATAATTATCAGCTCTATGTAAATGCAAAAAACTTCACTATTGAATCTACATAAAATCTCTTTTTAAAAATTATTTATTTGGGGACCAGCAGGTGGCGTGGTGGTTAAGGCACTGGACACTCCCACATGGCTGACCAGGGTTCGAGTCCTGGTGGCTTGCTTTCTCACGTCTTCTTCTCTCTCTCTCTCTCACCCTCTGTCTCTCTTTGGTCAAATTAAGAAATAAATGAATTAATGAAGAAAATAATAATTTTAAAAAATTATTTATTTAATTTTATTTATTAATTCATTTACTTTAATTTTACCAGAGAGAGACACACAGAGAGAGAGAGAGGGAAAGTGAGAAAGCAAGGCACCAGGTCCAGGACTCGAACCATGGTAGGCCGTGTGGGAGTGTCCAGCACCTTGACCACCACACCACCTGCTGGTCCCAGAATCTTAATATCCCAATAATCACAACAAGTAAATAAAGGTCAAAGGACAAAAGTGCTTAACTATTTTTGGTTACTATGTTACCTGTTATTCAGCAGAATGTTAGAACATTTAATATCCCGATGCAGGAAATTCTTTTTGTGACAGTAATCCAATCCTTCCATTAGCTGTTTCATGAAAGACTTGATATGGTCCTCAGAAAAGTGCACCAAACCGGATTCTAGGAGTCCCATTAAGTCATGGTCCATATACTCAAATACAAGGTAAAAGGCACCTGTATAAAAAAATTGGTTAAAATAGTAAAAACAAGAAGATAGTTGCCAAAATAACAACAGCTCAAATTTTAATGTAATTTTAAAATATTTACTTATTTAATTCTATTTGTTATCATTATTATTTTTAATTTGACCAGACAGAGACAGAGAGAAAAAGGGAAAGTAAGAATGCAAGCCACCAGGTCGGGGACTCAAACCGTAGTCACCTTGTGGGACTACACCTTCAACTGCCACGCCCACCTGCCAGCTCCGTTTTTTGTTTGTTTGTTTGTTTGTTTGTTTGGAGAGGTTTTTGCTATAGGGCGCGTGCACTCGCCAGACAGACAGAGACATAGAGACAGAAAGCGAGAAATCACCCCCCAGAGGGGATGGTCACACCGCAATCCCTTCTCCTCCATTCTCCTCTCAGGATCTTGGGCACGCACGCACATGCGCCCCCGGGACGTGAACCGCGGTCGACTACGTGGGAGTCCAGCGACATAGCCATTACGCTAACTGCTGGTTCCCAATGTTTGGTTTTTTTTTTTTAAAGAATTATTTATTGGGACCAGCAGGTGGCATAGTGGTTAAGGCACTAGACACTCCCACATGGCTGACCATGGTTCAAGTCCTGGGCCTGGCGGCTTGATTTCTCACTTTCTCTCTCTCTCTTTCTCTCTCTGGTCAAATTAAAATAAAACAAATGAATAAATAAAATTAAATTAAAATAATTCTTTAAAAAAAATCATTAATTCCTTTTTTTTTGAGAGGTCTTTACTATAGGGTGCATCACTCGCCACAAAGACAGACAGACAGAAAACAAGAAATCAGCCCCTAGGGAAGGATGGCCATGCTGCAATCCCTTCTCCTCCGTTCTCCTCTTGGGATCTTAGGCACGCACGCACACGTGCCCAGTATGAGTTTGAGCCACCAGGTCTGGGACTCGAACCACAGTCAACTACATGGGAGTCCAGAGACACAGTCATTACGCCAACTGCAGGTCCTTCTAAATACTATTATTTAATTTTAAAAGTTGACCATAGCACTCAAATGACCCCTCAATTTTATAGATTAATTAAAAGAAAGTGAATTGGGCCCAGCACATGGCATGGTGGTTAAGGTATTAGAATACCCACATGGCTGACCATGGTTCAAGTCCTGACCTTGGTGGCTTGCTTTCTCCCTCTCCCTCTCTCTGTCTCTCTTCCTCTGCGAAAACTCACATGAAAAACTAATAAATAAATTAATTAAATAATTCTTTAAAAAATATAAAAAAATAAAAGAAAGTGAATTATCTAATTCGACTCTCTAAATTTGTAAATAAATAAAAGGAGTAAGATGCTAAAAGAATACTACATAACTTGAAATTAACTACTTTTCCTCTTTTCACAGGGTGTGTGATAAAGGCAAATACTGTAAAATAAGAAACACTAGAAGGCCCGAACACTGGCACAGCAGTAAAATGTGATGCTCTGTAAGGCTGATCCATGTTCTCGATCCATGTAGGAGACATTTCTGAGTACACCAGACGCATGTGTGCCAACAATCCAGGGTTGGTTCAAGTTAGTGGTGCCCATACCCTGTTGAGGGTACTGTCTGGATCAGGAAGGAAATAAACTTAAGGAAAAAAACTCTTACTCATTTTTTTGGAGAGGTTTTCACTATATGGCATGTGTGCTCGCCAGAAAAACAGAGAGACAGAAAGCGAGAAATCACCCCCCCAGAGGGGATGGTCATGCTGCAATCCCTTCTCCTCCATTCTCATCTCAGGATCTTAGGCATACACGCACACATACCCGGCATGAGTTTAAGCCACTGGGTCTGGGATTAGCCACTGCTGATCCCAATAAAAAATAATTCCTAAAAAAAAAAAATCTGACAAGGGACTAACAGTTGGCATAATGGCTATGTTGCTGGACTCCCATGTAGTTGACTGCAGTTTGAGTCCCCGACCGATGGCTTGAACTCACGACGGCCGCATGTGTGTGCGTGCCCAAGATCCTGAGAGGAGAATAAAGAAGGGATTGCAGCATGGCCATCCCGCAGAGGGGTGATTTCTCATGTTCTCTCTGTCTGTCTTTGCCTTTATGACGAGCGCACATGCCCTATAGTAAAAATCTCTCCAAAAAACTAAATAAATAAAATAAATAAATATAGGGACCAGCAGTTGGCATAATGGCTACATGACTGGACTCGCATGTGGTCGACCACGCTTCGAGTCTCAGACCCAGTGGCTTAAACTCGCTAGTTATGTGTGCGTGCATACCCAAGATCCTGAGAGGGGAATGGAGGAGAAGGGACTGCGTGCGGCGTGGCTATCCCCCCTGGGAGTGATTTCTCGCTTTCTGAATCTTTGTCTCTCTCTGTCTTTCTGGTGAGTGCAAGCGCCCTATAGCAAAAACCTCTCAAGAAAAAAAAAAAAAAAAAAAGAAACAAAATAATGATATCATAATTCACCTATCCAGATGACAAGTTTTTAAAAAGAAATACTTGGCCAAGCCACAGTAATGCACACTAGCTGATGCTGCTATCCTACAGGCACAGGCCACATGGAAAGCCTAGATTTAATTCTTGGCCTACCATAAAAGCCAAGGGTGGTAGCACATGTCTGTACTCCCAGTTACTTGAGAGGATGAGGCAGGTTTATGACATATTAAGCCGCTACCTTTAAAATAAAAAAGTACAAGAGGGGCTGGCAGGTGGTGTGGTGGTTAAGATGCTAGATTCCCACAAAGCCAACTGCAGTTCAAGTTCTGGACCTGGCAGCTTACTTCCCCCCCTCTCTCTGGTCAAATTAAAAAATAATGATAACAGTTGTGACCAGAACTTAGCGTAATGGCTATGTCACTGGACTCCCATGTAGTCGACCGCGGTTCAAGTCCTGAACCTGGTGGCTTAAATTCACCTAGGCGCGTGTGCGTGCGTGCCCAAGATTCCAAGAGGAGAATGGAGGACAAGAGATTGCGGTGCAGCCATTCCCCATGGGGGGGGGGGGGGGGGGGGGGGATATGATTTCTTACTTTCTGTCTCTCTCTGTCTTTCTGGCAAGTGTACATGCTCTATAGCAAAAGTAGATCCCACATACCTGCTATGTAGTTCCTGTCCCAGACCCCAGTGGCTTAAAACAAACAAACAAACAAACAAACCACCTTCTACAGATTTGTTTTAAATTGTTAACTTCAGATTTGCTTTGAATTATAAGCTCTATCACTGCAAAAACTATGTAAAAATATGAATGCACATAAACAATAACCAGAAGGGATGACAATAACTAATAAATCTTCGCTTTAATCTACATTACTATTCTGTAATTTTTTAGGAAAAAAACAACCTGGGAAAAGTTAGTTGAAATATAATCTTATGGGGACAAGCAGCTGGCATAATGGCTATGTCTCTGGACTCCCATGTAGTCGACTGTGGTTCGAGTTTAAGCTACCTGGACCTGGTAGCTTAAACTCAGACCGGGTGTGTGTGCGTGCATGTCCAAGATCCTGAAAGGAGAATGGAGGAGAAGGAATTACGGCATGGCTATCCCCCCCTCCCAGAGAGTGATTTCTCGCTTTCTCTCTCTCTTTCCTGCAAGCGGATGCACCTTATAGCAAAAACCTCAAAAAAAAAAAAAAAAAAAAAAAAAAAAAAATACGATCTTACATTGTTTCTTTACTGACTTTAGTAGTTATTACAACAGACCCTGTTTACCTAATGGATATGTCAATAATAAAAAATTATTTTTAAATAATTATTTTATTTGGGCCAGCAGGTGGCGTGGTAGTTAAGGGTGCTGGACTCCCACATGGCCGACCACGGTTCGAGTCCCGGACCTGGCGGATTGCTTTCTCACTTTCTCTCTCTCACTCTGTCCCTCTCTGGTCAAATGAAGATTAAATAAATAAAATAAATAAAGTTAAATTTAAAAAAAATTATTTTATTTAGGGACCAGCAGTTAGCGTAATGGCTATGTCACTGGACTCCCATGGAGTCGACCGCGGTTCGAGTCCCGAACTCGATGGCTTAAATTCACGTCGGGTGCATGTACGTGCGTGCCCATGATCCCGAGAGAATGGAGGAGAAGGGATTATGGCGTGGCCATCCCCCCTGGGGGGTGATTTCTCGCTTTCTGTCTCTCTGTCTGTCTGTCTGGCGAAAGCACGTGCCCTATAGCAAAAACCTCTCAAAAAAAAAATAATGATTATTTGGGACCAGCAGTTAACGTAATGGCTATGTCGCTGGACTCCCACGTAGTCAACTGCAGTTCGAGTCCCGGACCCGGTGGCTTAAACTCACGCCGGGTGCGTGTGTGTGCATACCCTAGATCCCGAGAGGAGAATGGAGGAGAAGGGATTATGGCGTGGCCATCCCCCCTGGGGGGTGATTTCTCGCTTTCTGTCTCTCTCTCTCTCTCTGTCTGTCTGGCGAGTGAACACGCCCTATAGTGAAAATTTCTCCAAAAAAAAAATGATTATTTTATTTAACCTTATTTATTTATTTATTTAAATTTGATCAGAGAGGGACAGAGCAAGAGAGAGAAAGTGAGAAAGTAAGCCACCAGATCTGGGACTAGAACCACGGTCAGCCATGTGGAAGCCCGACACCCTTAACCACTAGACTACCTGCTGGCCCAATAAAAAATAATTTTTAAAAAATTATTTATTTAATTTTTATTTATGCATTTATTTTAATTTGACCAGACAGACAGACACACACACAGAGAGAGAGAGAGAGAGAGAGAGAGAGAGAGAGAGAGAGAGGGAGGGAAAGCAAGAAAGCAAGCCACCAGGTCCAGGACTCGAACCACAGTCAGTCATGTGGGCATCCAGGCCCTTAACCACCAGGCCACCTGCTGGTCCCAAAAAATGATTTTTAAAAGTACAAATAGAGGGAACCAGCAGTTAGCATAATGGTTATGTCGCTGGACTCCCACGTAGTCGACAGCGGTTCGCGTCCCGGACCCGGTGGCTTAAAACTCATGCTGGGCGTGTGTGTGTGCGTGCACAAGATCCCGAGAGGAGAATGGAGGAGAAGGGATTGCGGCGTGACCATCCCCGCTGGGGGGTGATTTCTCGCTTTCTATCTCTATGTCTCAGTCTGTCTGTCTGTCTGGCGAGCGCACGCGCCGTATAGCAAAAACCTCTCAAAAAAAAAAAAAAATAGTACAAATAGAGGGGGACCAGCAGATAACAAATTGGTTAGGTTAGTGGTCACTGGACTCCCACGTATTCGACTACTGTTTGAGTCCTAGACTAAGAGACTTAAAACTCACCCTGGGGTCATTTGCATGCATGCCCAAAATCCCAAGAGGACAACGGATAGGAAGGAACTGTGGCGTGGCCATCCCCCTGTGGGTGATTTCTCGTCTTTGTCACTGTCACTCTCTGTCTCTCTGGCGACTGCAAGTGCCCTATAACTTAAAAAAAAATTACAAATAGGAGATAGTAGGTGGAGTAAATCTCACATATCCATTGTACAGTTCTTGTCTCGGACCCAGTAGCTTGAAAACACATACTGGCACTTATGTGTGCTCAAAATCCCAAGAGGAGAATGGAGGAGAAGGGATTGATAACAGTATGCCATCCCCCCGGGGGATGATTTTTCACTTCTCTCTTTCTCTAGCAAGTGCATAGACACTATAGGAAACAAACAAAAGCACAGATTACAGAAAGAAGCAGAACACTAGCATAACCTGCTAAAAAAGAAATACAGGCAAACATGCTAAAAATGGAAAATAAGACTGACCCAATCTACTCTTTAGAAATGTGATTCGTTGGGACCAGCAGTTGGCATAATAGCTATGTCGCTGGACTCCCATGTAGTTGACCATGCTTCAAGTCCCGGACCCGGTGGCTTAAACTCACACCAGGCAGGCTTGTATGCGTGTGTGCCCAAGATCCCAAGAGGAAAATGGAAGAGAAGGGATTTTGGCATGGCCACCTCCCTGGAGGGTGATTTCTCGCTTTCTGTCTCTCTGTCTCGCTCTGCCTTTCTGGTGAGCGCACACATCCTATAGTAAAAATCTTTAAAGAAAGAAAGAAAGAAAAAAAATGTGATTCGTTAGTACCTTTGTCCTTCTTGAAATCCAGTGCATCTTGTTTATCTGTGACAATTTCCTTCATGTTAACAACACTTCGGTGGATTAACTGACGAAGAATTTTGATTTCACGGATCGCTGTGATTGGGAAGCCCTCTTTCTCATTGTCTAGCCTCACCTTCTTCAGAGCCACTAGTTCTCCTGCCAAAACAAATCCAAATGATTACCATCAATTAGCATTTTTCTGGCCACCATCATGAACCAACAATGTAAGGGGGGGGGGGGGGGGGGGGGGGGCTCTACAAAAAGTTCATGGAAAATACATATTATGAAAAAGGTACCAAAATAAACTTTAATTCCATTTCTCTATAAACTTTCTGAAGTACCCTTGTATATGCCCTTGGTTTAAGGACAAACTTAATGCTTACTTTAATTCTTTTTTTCAAGTTTCTTTCTTTTATGAGGGGAAAGGGTACAAAGAACAGGAGAGAGAAGATAAGAGAGGAATGGAGAGAGAGGGAGAACCTTGACAGGGTTTCATCCATGATAGTCCACCCCCAGCCCTACAGCCAGCTAGGTTCATGGGCTGCAGAGAGTTCAAGTGGACCTGCAAACCCAAGGCCTTCCACAAGACTTCCAGCATAGGAATGCGATACCCTCCTGCCTGTGCCACCAAAGGCTGGCTTTAATGCTTTATTTTCAAACTTTTTTGAGAAAAAATTATGATAGTGTGTATGTGCACATGTGAGAGAGAAGGGAAGGTCATGAAAGGGGCTGGGAGGTACCCTCAACACGGTCTTATTATGCCATATTATCTTCCCCTCAGTCCTCCATCTTGTCGGAATCATGCATGGTTGACATATTTCAGGTCAACCAGGCGGGCGATCCCAATCAACAGTTGGCCATGTGGATTCCAACACAGTTTGGGGTCCCAACTGTGCCACCAGGTTGGGCCAGTGCCTGATACTTCTGCATCTTTAAAATATAAATCCCTGATGGGACCAGCAGTTAGTGTAATGGCTATGGCGCTGGACTCCCACGTAGTCGACCGCGGTTCGAGTCCCGGACCCGGCGGCTTAAACTCACGCCGGGCACGTGTGCGTGCGTGCCCAAGATCCTGAGAGGAGAATGGAGGAGAAGGGATTGCGGCGTGGCCATCCCCCCTGGGGGATGATTTCCTGCTCTCTATCTCTCTGTCTCTCTCTGTCTGTCTGGCGAGCGCATGCGCCCTGTAACAAAAACCTCTCCAAAAAAAGAAAAAAAAAAAAAATCCCTGGGCCAACCCTGAAGCCTAATAGTTAAAGGGAGCCACAGGGCTGACTGTGGTTGGATTCTCGGCCCCAGCTGCTTGAAAACCATGCCAGGTACATGTTCATGAGTGCCTGTAATCTTCACAGGATGGAAAAGGTGAGAACAAACTGTGGTACAACCACACTCCACTGGGAGGTGCTTTCTCACTTACTAACTCCCTATCTACCTGTCTCTCTCTCTGGAGAGTATATGCACAATGTGGGAATTAAAAATAGAGCTCTCTTTCTGGTCTTTTTTTTTTTTTAAACTGATTGCTAGAGGGCACATACACCCCACAGAAAGAGGAAGCATCTCCCAGTGGGGTATGGTCATCCTAACATTTTTTCATTCATTTCTCCCTTCTAGATTTTGAGCACTCAAGTACATACACCCAGTGTCACACACCACTGGGAAAAGGGTTCAAATCATAGTTGGTCACATGAGATCTAGCTCCCTTAACTGCTGCACTATGGGGCTAATCCTGATTCTTTTCATTTTTAAAGAATTATTTTATTTAACTTTATTTATTTTCATTTGATCAGAGAGGGACAGAGCAAGAGCGAAAGAGAGAGAAAGTTAAGAAAGCAAGCCACCAGGTCCGGGACTCAAACCACAGTCAGCCACGTGGGAGTCCAGTGCCTTTAACCACCAAGCCATCTGCCAGTCCCATAATCCTGATTTTTTTTTTAAGTTTATTTAAGTCAAGAGAGTGAGAAAGAGTAAGGTACACGTGTATACATGTGCAAAGGAGAGTGGGGAGACAGGTATCCTTGACAGGGTCTCATCATGATCATGTCAGAATCCCTTTCCCTCACCCCTCTAGCTTGTCAAGACCCTGGGTGCATGTACACCTGCAATGTTTTCCAGTTGACTATGCCTGTGGTCAATCATGTGATTTCTAGCACTGCAGTTCAAAGTACTAGTGACTATGCTGAAGCTGAACATAAAATTTTTTGGTAATACTTGAAATTAATTTTCATTTTCATTTTTTTAAAGAATTATTTTATTGGGAACAGCAGGTGGCATGGTGGTTAAGGTGCTGGACACTCCCACATGGCCAACCATGGTTCAAGTTCCAGACCTGGTGGCTTGCTTTCTCTCTCTCTCTTTCTGTCTGTCTGTCTCTCTCTCTCTGTCTCTCTGGTCAAATTAAAATAAATGAATAAATAAATAAAATTAAGTACTTATTTTTTTTTCTTTCTTTTTTTTTTGGAGAGGTTTTTACTATAGGGCGCGTGCACTTGCCAGACAGACAGAGAGAGACAGAGAGATAGAAAGCGAGAAATCACCCCCCAGGGGGGATGGCCACGCCGCAATCCCTTCTCCTCCATTCTCCTCTCGGGATCTTGGGCACGCACGCACACGCGCCTGGTGTGAGTTTAAGCCACCGGGTCCAGGACTCGAACTGCGGTCGACTACGTGGGAATCCAGCAACATAGCCATTATGCTAACTGCTGGTCCCAGTACTTATTTTTTAAAAATCATTTTTTAACTTTTATTATTATTATTTTCCAGTTTGATCAGAGAAAGAAAGAGAAAGTGAGAAAGTAAGTCACTGGGTCCAGAACTCAAACCATGAACGACCATGTGGGAGTCCAACACCTTTAACTGCCACGCTACCTGCCAGCCCCCATTTTAAATTTATTTAGAGAGATTTTTTTCTATAGGGTGCATGTGCTTGCCAGAGAGACAGAGACAGAAAGCGAGAAATCAGCCCCCAGAGTGAATGGCCATGCCACAGTCCCTTTCCCTTCAATCTCCTCTTCGGATCTTGGTCATACATGCAAGTGCACCTCCTGTGCGTTTTTGTCTTTTAAAGAAGAATTATTTTATTTATCTTTATTTATCCGTTTATTTATTTATTTTAATTTGACCAGAGAGGGAGGGAAAGAAAGAGAGAGAAAGTGAGAAAGCAAGCTGCCAGGTCCAGGACTCAAACCTCAGTCAGCCATATGGGAGTCCAGTGCCCTTAACCATCACTCCATTTGCCAGCCTCCCCAGCGTGAGTTTCAGGCCGCTGGATCAAGGACTCAAACCATGGTTCACTACATGGGAGTCTAGCAATATAAACATTATATCATCTGCTAGTCCCTGGAATTAAATTTTATTTTAACAATCAGATACATCTTAAAATTTTGTATTATTACAATATACAAGCAATTGGCCCAGTGGCTATGGTGTAGCAGTGGCACAAGTGTCCTGCAAGATTGAAGGCTGTGGGGACCAGCAGTTAGCGTAATGGCTATGTCACTGGACTCCCACGTAGTCGACCGCGGTTTGAGTCCCGGACCCGGTGGCTTAAACTCACACTGGGCGCGTGTGCGTGCGTGCCCAAGACCCCGAGAGGAGAATGGAGGAGAAGGGACTGCGGCGTGGCCATCCCCCCTGGGGGGTGATTTCTCGCTTTCTATCTCTCTGTCTGTCTCTGTCTGTCGGGCGAGCGCACGCACCCTATAGCAAAAACTTCTGAAAAAAAAAAAAAAAGATTGAAGGCTGTGTCCGACTGCGGGCTCAGATTCCTGGGTTGGCCTGAACACAAGCTAGGATTATGCACAGGACCCAGGACCCTGACATAGAAAGCTAGAGAGCCTCTCAAGAATGCCCTCACTTTTGGAACCAGCAGGCAGCATGGTGGTTAAGGCGCTAGACACTCCCACATGGCTGACCACGGTTCAAGTCCTGGACCTGATGTCTTGCTTTCTCACTTTCTTCTCTCTCTCTCTGATCAAACTATAATGAAGGAATAAATGAATAAATAAATCTTAAAAAAAAAAAAGAATGTCCTCACTTGCTCTCTCTCTCATACTCTCATATACTTTTTATCTATCATAAACCAAACAAAAATAATCCAGTAATTCAAATGCTTCATTTTATATTCAAAGATTTCTTCCTTATATAACAAATAGTAATGTAAAAATTTTATTTTTTAATCCTCTCTTAATATTTCCAGTAATCAAGGTCACAGGTAGCATGGTAGTTAAGGTGCTGAACTCCCACAAGACCAACCGCAGTTCAAGTCCCGAACCTAGTGGCTTACTTTCTTTCTCTCTCTGGTGAGCATACACGCCATACAGCAAATTTTAAAAATAATAATAATAAATTAAAAAAAAGGGATTACGGCATGACCATTTCCCATGGGGGATTCTCATTCTCATTCATTCATATTCTCTCTCTCTCTCTCTCTCTCCCCCCAGCAAGCATGCACACCCTCTAGCAAATATTTTTAAAAAGTGCCAGAGGAAGGAACCAGCAGTTAGTGTAATGGCTATGTCGCTGGACTCCCACGTAGTCGACCGTGGTTCGCGTCCCGGACCCGGTGGCTTAAAACTCATGCCGGGAGCATGTGCGTGCGTGCCCAAGATCCCGAGAGGAGAATGGAGGAGAAGGGATTGCGGGGTGACCATCCCCGCTGCGGGCGCATGTGCGTGCGTGCCCAAGATCCCGAGAGGAGAATGGAGGAGAAGGGATTGCGGCGTGACCATCCCCCCTGGGGGGTGATTTCTCGCTTTCTGTCTCTATGTCTCTCTCTGTCTGTCTGGCGAGCGCACGCGCCCTATAGTGAAAATCTCTCCCCAAAAAAAAAAAAGTGTCTGAGGATGGATCAGCAGTTGGCATAATGGCTATGTCACTGGACTCCCATGTAGTCGACCGCGGTTCGAGTTCCAACTCGGTGACTTAAACTCATGCTGGGCACAAGTGCATGTGTGCACAAGAACCTGAGAGGAAAATGGAGGAGGAGGGATTGTGGCGTGGCCATCCCCCCTGGCGGGGAGTGATTTCTCTCTTTTTGTCTGTCTCTCTCTCTCTCTTTTGTTATAGGGTGAGCACACGTGCCCTATAGCAAAAACCTCTCCAAAAATAAAACGTGCCAGAGGAGCTAGGAAGTAGCATGGTGGTTAAGGCAATTCAAATTCCAGACCTGGTGGTTTGCTTTCTCTCTTTCTCTCTCTCTGTCCCTCTTTTGCCAAGTTAAAATAAATAAATAAATAATAAAGTTAAATAATTCTTTAAAAAGAAAAAAATAAGTGCCATCGAGGGACCCACAGAGGACGTAATGGTTTTATCACTGGATTCCCATGCAGGCAACCATAGTTTGAGTCCTGGATCCAGCAGCTTAAAACTCACGCTGAGCACGTGTGCATGCATACCCAAAATCCTGAAAGGAGAATGGAGGGCAAGGGACTGCGGCAAACTTCTAGGGGGTGATTTCTCACTTTCTGTCTCTGTGTCTCTGTCTATCCAGAGAACACACACACCCCATAACAATAATCTCTCTTAAAAAAAAAAAAGTGCCACTGAGAATGAACCTCATTTTTTTTTTTAATTTGCTATAGGGCACATACACTCACTGCAGAGAGACAGACAGAGAGAAACAGAGAGAGAGAAAGAGAAAGAGTACATGAGAAACCATCTAATTGGGGTATGACCACACCATAATCCCTTTTCTTCCATTCTCCTCTTGGGTTGATGTGTACACACACACGTTTGCACGCATGCCTGATCTATCTTTCAATCAACCAGGTCCAAGGCTCGAACGATGTAGTAGATTTTCTTTTAAAGAATATTAAATTAATTAATTAATTACTATTTTTATATTTGACTAGAGAAAGATAGAGAGGGAAAATGACAATGTAAGCCGCAAGGTCTAGGACTCAAACTGTGGTCAGCTACGTGGGAGTCCAGTGTCCCAGCTACCACACCATCTGCTGCTACCCCAAAAATGATTTAAAAAAAAATTATTTATTCATTTAATTCCATTTGTTATTATTATTTTTCATTTGACCAGAGAGAGAGAAAGCGAAAGGAAGAAAAGCAAACTGCCAGGTCTGGACTTGAACTGCAGTCAGTCATGTGGGAATCCAGCACCATTAACCATCGTGCCACCTGCTGACCCCCTGCAAAAATAACTTTTAAATAGTACTAATCATACTATTATTTTGGAAAACTTTAGTCTACTTAATAACTTTAAATATACTCCAAATTTTCTTTTGTAAGTCTACTTAAGACATTAGTATCACAAATTGGTAACCTGACATTTGGAGTTTTATGACAATACCTGTATCTTTATCCTTAGCTTTATATACTTGGCCATAGGTTCCTTCTCCAATAATACCAATAATGTCAAATTTGTCAACACAGCGTTTTCCCCAGTCGCTTTCTGTTTGTCTTCTTTCTCCATAACGAGGACAACAAATTCTAAAAATAAAACAGTAAAGAAGTTATTTTCTAAAATTAAATCTACTAATAGAAAAAAAGAAAAATTTTTTATGATTATTTGAATAGTTCCTGTGTCTTTTATAAATTTTTTTATTAAAACAACAATATAAACTAGCTTAGTCTCTCACATTGCCTAAAAAACAGATTTCTGACTTTAGGAAGACATGGGATCAAAGAGAAAATTTGTTGCTTACGTCCTAGCCTTTTCTGAGGATTGGCTTCAATAGAATCAGAAAAGCTCTACATCCTCCAGGCCGGCAGGCGGCATGGTGGTTGTGGCACTGGACTCCCACATGGCCGACAATGGTTTCAGTCCTGAACCCGGAAGCTTGGCTTGTTTTCTCACTTTCTCTCTCTCTCACTCTGTCCCTCTCTGGTCAAATGGTCATATTAAAGTGAATAAATAGGGGCTGGTAGGTGGCATGATGGTTGGGGCCCTTGACTCCTACATGGATGACTACAATTTGAGTCCCAGACTTGATGGCTTCCTTTCTCACTTTCTCTCTCTCTCTCATTCTGTCCCTCTCTGGACAAATTAAAATTAAAATAGGGACCAGGACCAGCAGTTGGTGCAATGGCTATGTCGCTGGACTCCCATGTAATTGACCACGGTTCGAGTACTGGACCTGGTAGCTTAAACTCACGCCAGGCGCGTGTGCGTGCATGCTCAAGATCCCAAGAGGAGAATGGAGGAGAAAGGATTGCGGCATGGCCATCCTCCCTGGGGGGGGTGATTCCTCACTTTCTATGTCTGTCTCTCTCCGTCTTTCTGGCAAGCGCACGTGCCCTATAGCAAAAACCTCTCCCAAAAACAAAGAAGAAAAAAAAAAAATAAAGAAAGAATACTGTCAATATTAAAAACTTTGTCAATAAATGATAACTACTTTTATCAAGGAGAGTGTTAAGAATCAGTTCATTCTCAGACTACACTACATTTATGGTAAGGCAATCTATACCTTCTAAAGAAAAAAATCCGGACCAGCTGGTGGCAGTGGCGGTAAAGGAGACTGGATTCCACATGGCCAACCACCCAGTTCAAATCCTAGATCCAGAAGCTTGAAAAATCACAGTAGGTGTGTGTGTGCGCACATCCAAAAATCACAAAAAGGACAAATGGAGAAGAGATTGAAGCATTATCATCCCCCATGGGAAGTGTTTTCTAACTTCTCTCATCTCCCTCTAGCAAGCACATGTGCTAACAATTTTTTTTTTTGGGGGGGAGGGATTTTTGCTATAGGGCATGTACACTCACTGGAAAGAAAGAGACAGAAAGCAAAAAAAATCACCCCCCATGGGGGATGGCCACACAGCAATCCCTTCTCCATTCTCCTCTCAGGATTTTGGGCATACAGGCCCATGTGCCCAGCATGAGTTTTAAACCACCAGGTCCAAGACTCAAAATGCACTTGATTACGTGAGAATCCAGCATCATAACCACTATGCCATCTGCTGGTCCTGTTAACAAATTTTTTAAAAGAATTAATTGATTTAACTTAATTAATTCATTTAAATTTGACTTGAGAGGGACAGAGAGAAAGAGAGAAAAAGAGAGAGAGAGAGAGGGAGGTGAGGAGAGTGAGAAAGCAAGTCACCAGTCCGGAATTCGAACTGTGGTCCGCCATGTGGGAGTCCAATGCCCTTAAACCACTATGCCACCTGCTGCCCCCCACACAAACTTTTTTAAAAAAGAACAAAAATCCCATAACTATTAATTTTCATTTATGTATACAGAGTTAACACATTCTGAATAAAAGGGCTTTTTCCTTCTTTAATACTCTACGTATTATGAACTCAAAAGACAAAATAGGGCACCAGCAGGTGGCGTGGTAGTTAAGGGTACTGAACTCCCACATGGCCCATCATGGTTCAAGCTCCAAACCTGGTAGCTTGCTTTCTCACTTTCTCTCCCTCTCTCCCCCTCTTTCTCACTCTGTCCCTCTCTGGTTAAATTTTTAAAATAATAATAAAGATAAAAAAATAATATTTTAAAAAGACAAAATAGGATTGGTATTCGTTGTATACCTGAATATGGGAATTTATTGTTTTTCTGAAAATATACCTAAGTACCTACGGGTGCAGATAAACAGATCTCCCAAAAAGGATTTTTTTTAAATCTATTAAAACAAAATCAAAGGTATATCTTAGGCTCATACATCTATGACCTTATCAGTATAGGTTATGGAAGAAACATTTAAGATTTAGGACAAAAAGTAAGAAAGCAACATATAATAAGGACCCCTCTAAAAACTTACTTTGGTCTCTTCTTATATGGTTGCTGAGGTGGAGTGATGGCCTTTGGTTCTGGAGAGTCTGGAGGAGATGGATCCCCACCAGGGAGCTCTGGAGGGAGAGGGAGGTCTGTGAGTAAGTGGCGAGTCCTCTGTTCCTTCTCTTTCTTTACAGGTTTCGAAGGAAGAGTTTCTTTTGGACTAAACAACAGAGAAGAGAAAAAAATACAATTACTTAAAGGATAGTCAAATAAAATTTTACAAAAAAGACTACTATAGGCTGGCTATTAAGAGATTACAAATATTTGGGTTAGCGTGGTGGTTAAGGTAGCCAGATCCCACATGGGCAACTGCATGGTTTGAGTCCTGGACCTAGTGTTTTCTCATTTTCTCCCTCTCCAACTCTATCTCCCGCAAGTGCATGCACCCTATAGCATGCATGCATGCATGCATGCATAAATAAATAAATAAATAAATAAATACATTACATTTTTTAAAATCTGACATTTCTTCTTCTTTTTTTTTTAGAGGTTTTTGCAATAGGGCGCATGTGCTTGACAGAGACAGACAGAGAGAGAGAAAGCAAGAAATCATCCCCCAGGGGGGATGGCCACGCTGCAATTCCTTCTCCTCCACTCTCCCCTCCGGATCTTGGGCACACACGCACACACGCACAACATGAGTTTAAGCCACCGAGTCTGGGATGTGAACTGCGGTCGACTACATGGGAGTCCAGTGACATAGACATTATGCTAACTGCTGGTCTCCCTGACATTTATTCTTAAAAATATATTACAGAGGGTCAGCAGGTGGTGGGGGCATTGAGGGAACTGGACTCCCACATGGCCGACTGCATTTCGAGTCCTGGACCTGGCAGCTTGCTTTCTCACTTTCCCTCTCTCTCACTTTCTCACTTTCTTGCTCTGTCCTCCTCTGGTCAAATTTAAATAATTTTTTTTTTTTTGAGAGTTTTTTGCTATACGGCCCATGTGCTTGCCAGAAAGACAGAGAGACAGAAAGCAAGAAATTGCCCCCCCTGGGGGTATGTCCACACCTCAATCCCTTCTCCTTCAGTCTCCTCTTTGGATCTGGGACACACACACACACACACACACTGCGTGGAGTTTAAGGCACCGGGTCTGGGATTCAAACTGCAGTCAACTACATGGAAGTCAAGCAACACAGCAATTACGCCAACTAGTGGTCCCCCAATACAATAATTCTTTAAAGAAAATATTACAAAGATTTTATATTTAAGGGAAAAACCTATAGCATGATGAAAGTTTATTTTAACTGAAGATACTCAAGTTTTTTACCCAAGAAAAAGTAATCTATAGCACATTAAAGAAAAAAAATAGGGGCCAGCAAGTGGCATGGCAGTTAAGGTGCTAGACTACCACCATATGACTAACCTCAGTTTGAATCCCAGACCTGGTGGCTTGCTTTCTCACTTCCCCGCTCTCTCCTGCCCCCAACTCCATCTCTTTGGAGAGCACAAGTGCTCTATAGCAAATTAAAAAAACAAAAATAAAATATATTCTTTTTAAATTGGGGATAGGCCTTCATTAAAATCTGTCTTTGATTGCCATCCATGGGGGAGACAGGTGGCGTGGTGGTTAAGGTGCTGGACTGTAGTTCAAGTCATGAACCAGACGGTTTGCTTTGTCACTCTCCTTCTCTATCTCTCTCTGGTCAAATTTAATAATAATAATAAATAAATAAAATTGAATAAAAATTCTTTTAAAAAAAGATTTCCATCCATAAATTCTATTTAAATTTTTATCAAGAAGAAATAAAATACAGGACATGATCACCTTAAATTCACAAATATCACTGCAACTTGAAATCTACCAAACCTGTTTTCCATTCGACAAAGAATAATCACATGGCTGGCAGGAGGCGCAGTGGTTGAGGTACTGGACACTCACATGGCTGACCACGGTTCAAGTCCTAGACCTGGCAACTTGCTTTCTCACTTTCCCTTTTCTATTCTTTTTCTGTCTCTCTCTGGTCAAATTAAAAATAAATTAATTAAAAATTATTTTAAAAACTGAATATTGCATGTATTTCTGGAGTACCCACTCTTCATTTTAGCCAACAAAAAATTAAATAATGAACAAGAGCTCAACAATATAACACTACTATATTACTAAGGATGTGAAAAGACCTTGGAAGAAGCAAATAGTATTTTAGAGTGTTTATAAGAAATATAGTGGGGGGCCGGTAGGTGGCGTGGTAGTTAAAGACATTGGATTCTCACATGGCCAACTGAGGTTCCAGTCCTGGACCTGGTGGAGCTTGCTCGCTTGCACGCGCTCTCTCTCTCTCTCTCTCTCTCTCTCTCTCTCTCTCCTTCTCTGGTCAAATTGAAAAAACAAATGAATAAATAAATAAAGTTAAAGAAAATAATTTTTTTTCTTTTTTTTTTTTTTGGAGAGATTTTTGCTATAGGGCGCGTGCGCTCGCCAGACAGAGAGAGACAGAGACAGAAAGCGAGAAATCACCCCCCAGGGGGGATGGCCACACCGCAATCCCTTCTCCTCCATTGTCCTCTCAGGATCTTGGGTGCGCATGCGCACGCGCCCGGCGTGAGTTTAAGCCACAGGGTCCAGGACTCGAACCGCATTCGACTATGTGGGAGTCCAGCGACATAGCCATTACGCTAACTGCTGGTTCCAAGAAAATAATTCTTAAAAGAAGTATAGTAGGGCCAGCAGGTGGTGTGTGGTGATTAAGGGACTGGATTCCTACATAGCTGACTGCAGTTGGAAGTCCTGGACTCAGTGCCTTAACAAACTCATGGCTGGTGCATGTGCGTGCATACCAAAATCACAAGAGGAGACTGGGGGAGAAGGGGTTGTGGTGTGACCATCTCGCCTAGGGGTGATTTCTCGCTTTCTGTCTCTTTGTCTCTCTGTCCATCCACCAAGCTCACACGCCCTATAGCACTAACCTCTCTCAAAAAAGAAATAATATTAAGAATAGGGCCAGCAGGTGGTGTGGGAGTTAAAGGTACTGGACTCCCACATGGCTACTGTTCCAGTCCCAGACCTGGCAGCTTGCTTTCTCATTCTTGATTTCCCTTTCTCTCTCTGATTCTGCTTGGTAATATTAAAAAATAACTAACTGGGGCCTGCAGGTGACATGGTGGTTGGGGGAACTGGACTCCTACATGGCAGACCATGATTTGAGTCCAGGCTCTGATAGCTTGTTTTTTCTCTCTCCCTGTCCCTCTCTGGTTAAATTAAAATGAAATAAATGAACAAAGTTAAATGTTTTTAAAAATTATTAAAAAAAGAAACAAATTCATTTCCTTTAAAAAATAATAATAATAAATGGAATTAAATAAATGATTCTTTTTTAAAAAATTTACATTTAACATCATAGGACCAGTAGGTGACATGATGGCCAGGCACTGGACTACCACAGGGCTTACAATTATTCAAGTCACAGACTCAACGGCTTGAAAGTTCACGCTAGATACATTTGCATGCGTGCCCAAAATAACGGATATGTACTATCATTTCAGGACAATTTCTTTCTTTTTTTTTTAAATTTATTTATTCATTCACTTATTTTTTAATTTGACCTGAGAGACACACAGAGAGAGGGAGAGAAAGTGGGAAACCAAACCACCAGGTCCAGGACTTGAACTGTGGTCGGCCATGTGGGAGTGTCCAGCACCTTAACCACCACGCCACCTGCTGGTCCCTAGGGCAAACAATTTCAATAGAGGTCAAATCCTGTTTCAACTAATTCCAACACACTAAAAATCTTAAAAATTTACTAATGGGTCACAAAACTATAATGCATACATTATGGCCTTTAGTCTTTAGGGTAGGGCACTCAGTAACATACAGGTTGAGCATCCCTAATTCAAAAATCCGAATCACTCCCAAATCCAAAACTCTTGACTGCCACCATGATGCCACAAGTGGAAAATTCCACACCTGACCTCATTTGATGGGTTATAGTCAAAATGCTCCAATACAGGGTCAGCCTTGCAGCACAGCAGGATATATAGCAAATTCCACATGGCCTACTGCAGTTTAAATTAAAGCCCTAGTGGCTTAAAAACATCCCAGGCACAGATACACATGCCTGGGATCCTAGGGAGATGGAGTAATGAAAAAAAAAAAAAAAAAGAATTGTATATGGGCCAACAAGTGTGGTGGTTAAGGCAGTTGGATCCCACATAGCAGACTACTAGATTTGAGTCCTGGACCCTGCGACTTGAAAAACATAGCAGGTACAAGGACCAGCAAGGGGCAAAATGGTTACGTCACTGGCCTCCCATGTAGTCAACTGCGGTTCAAATCTCAGACTCAACGGCTTAAACTCATGCTGGACATATGCACGTGCACGACCAAAATTCTACCAGGACTGTGGCATGGCCATCACCCCTAGGGGGATGATTTCTCACTTTCTCTCTCTGTATCTCCAGCAAGTGCACACACCTTATAGCAAAAATCTCTCTTTAAAAAAAAAGAAATGAAAGAAAAAAACATGCCAGGTGCTTATGAATGGTCAAAATCCCAAGAGAAGGGATTGCAACATTCTTCTAGGGGGGCTTTCTCTCTCTCTAGCTTGTGCACATTCCCTATAGCAAAAAAAATTTTTTTTCTTTTGGAGAGGTGTTTTATTTGCTATAGGGTGCGTGCACTCACCAGGAAGACAGAGAGAAACAGAGAGACAGAAAGCGAGAAATCACCCCCCAGGGGGGATGGCCACACCGCAATCCCTTCTCCTCCATTCTCCTCTCAGGATCTTGGGCACGCACACACACGCGCCCGGCGTGAGTTTAAGCCACTGGGTCCGGGACTCAAACCACAGTCGACTACATGGGAGTCCAGCAAGATAGCTATTATGCTAACTGCTGGTCCCAAAAAAATTTTTTTAAATAACTATTTTATTTAACTTTATTTATCCATTTATTTATTTATTTCAAGATAACCAGAGAGGGACAGAGAGAGGGTGAGAGAGAGAGAGCAAATGAGAAAGCAAGTGGCCCAGTCCAGGACCCGAACCACAGTCGGCCATGTGGGAGGCCAGCACCCTTGACCACCACACCATCTGCCAGCCCTGCCCTAGAGCAAATTTAAACAAGAAAAAAGGATTTGTGGTGAGACCAGGCCTATTAGGGGGTGCTTGCTTTTTCTTTTTTTTTTTTTTTTTTAAAGGGTTACTTAAATTTTATTCATTCATTATTATTCTTCTATTTGACAAGAGAGAGAAAACAAACCGCCAGATCCAAGACTTGAATCATAGTTGGCCACATGGGAGTCCAACACCTTAATCACTATGCCACTGCTGGCCCTGGGGGGTGCTTTCTTATCTCTTGTGCCTGTGCATATGCCCTCTGTCATTACAAAGAAAATGAAAACAAAACACTGCAATATAAAAATATTGTAGGGGCCAGCAGTTAGCGTAATGGCTATGTCACTGGACTCCCACGTAGTTGACCGTGGTTCGAGTCTGGGACCCGGCGGCTTAAACTCACGCTGGGCGTGTGTGCGTGCGTGCCCAAGATCCCGAGAGGAGAATGGAGGAGAAGGGACTGCGGCGTGGCCATCCCCCCTGGGGGGGTGATTTCTCACTTTCTGTCTCTCTGTCTCTCTCTGTCTTTCTGGCGAGCGCACGTGCCCTATAGCAAAAACCTCTCCAAAAAACAATTCAAGACAAAACAAAATATATATATATATATATTGTACAGGCTCGCCCACAGTGGCACAGAGCACCATAGTCTAGGAGGCTAGAAGCCAGGAAAGACTGGGTTTATTTTCTGTGCTAACCTCAACATTTCAAGTTGCACACACCTATAATCTGAGTTAACTATGAGACTAGGGTAGGAAAAATCATGACATAGCAAGATCCCCACAATATTCTTTTTCTATCTTTCCTTTTCTCTCATAAAGGAAAAAACTTTATAAATTAACTTCAGACTATGTAAATAAGTAAATTTTACATTTAGACTTGGGTCCTCCTCCAAGATATCTCATTATGTATACAAACATTCCAAAATCTACAAAAAAATCCAAAATTCCAAACACTTCTGTTTACAAGCATTTTGGATAGGGGATACTCAACCTGTATAGCTTTATAATGCTGAGGACATACAGATGCAAAGAGGTTCTAACACAAGGAAGCAAATGTTGTAAATCAGTCATTATTTGAAGACTCAGTACCAGAAAGTGTTGATATACCTTATGTCAGTTATTCCTGGCTCCCTATTAATGCTTGTATAGAGTTTACATGTGGCAATTAATTTGTATGACATTTGTGCATTAAAATAAAAACAACAATGAAAAAAACACTACCAAGCTCCAGGACTTTAGAACTTACATAGAATCTTGGAATTTATGATAATACAACTGAAGTTATAGGTACACTATAAACACATCAAATAAAGTCTTTCTTAATGAAGAATATGGAGGGGCTGGCAAGCCGCGTAGTGGTTAAGGGGGCTGGACTCCCATATGGCTGACTGTGGTTTGAGTCCTCGACCTGGAGGCTTGCTTTCTCACTTTCCCTCTCTCTTGCTTTTATTCTGGTCATATTAAAACAAATAATAAATAGTTCTTTTTAAAAATAAAGCAAGAAAAAATAATTTACATTTTTTTTTATTACTCACTTTGCTATAGTGTGTTTGTGTGCATTTGCCAGAGATGCACAAAGACTAGGGAGAATGAGAAATAAGAGGGGCATGGCCATATCACATTTTCTTCTTATCCGTTATTCTTTTGGGATTTGGGGTATGTACACACAAACAACCAGCATGGTTTTTTTTGGGTTTTTTTGGAGAGGTTTTTGCTATAGGGCGCATGCACTCGCCAGACAGAGACATAGAGACAGAAAGCGAGAAATAACCCCCCAGGGGAGATGGTCACGCCGCAATCCCTTCTCCTCCATTCTCCTCTCGGGATCTTGGGCACCCACGCACACGCGCCCGGCGTGAGTTTTAAGCCACCGGGTCCGGGACGCGAACCACGGTCGACTACATGGGAGTCTAGCAACATAGCCATTACGCTAACTGCTGGTTCCGAACAACAAGCATGTTTACCAAGCCACTGGACCAGGACTTAAAACTGCACAGTCATGTGGGATCTCACCACCTTAACTTTCATGCCACCTACTGGCCCTATTAACTATTGTAAAAATTTTCTAAATAATTTTCAAGTTTTAACAGCATAAATTGTTAAACTGTCCTGGACTTGAACTCCCATGGAGTCAACCAAGGTTCGAGTTCCAGACCCAGTGGCTAAAACTCATGCCAGGCATGTGTGCGTACGTGCCCAAAATCCCAAGAAGAGAATGGAGGAGAAGGGATTGCAGCGTGGCCATCCCCCCTGGGGGTGATTTCTCACTTTCTGTCTCTCTGTCTCTCTCTTTCCGGCAAGCACACGCTCCCTATAGCAAAAACCTCTCAAAAAAAAAGGGGGCCAGCAGTTAGCGTAATGGCTATGTCGCTGGACTCCCGCGTCCCAGACCCGGTGGCTTAAAACTCACGCCAGGCATGTGTGCGTGCGTGCCCAAGATCCCGAGAGCAGAATGGAGGAGAAGGGATTGCAGCATGGCCATCCTCCCTGGGGGGTGATTTCTCGCTTTCTGTCTCTCTGTCTCTCTCTGTCTGTCTGGTGAGCGCACGCACCCTATAGCAAAAACCACTCCAAAAAAAAAGAAAGCAAACAAACAAACAAAAAACTCATGCCAGGCGCATGTCCAAGCATGTGCAAAATCCCAAGAGGAGATATATCATATGAGAAGAAAAGATAAAAACATCCTCAGATAAACAAAACCTGAAAGAATTTAGCAACACCAGACCAGTTCTTGAAGAAGTCCCAAAAAGAGTGCTTTACCAAGAAAACTAAAGACACACATACAGAAATAAGAGAACAAAAAGCAACCAAGAAAATGACCAACTTAATGTTAGGGACAAGAAATATCAATAACACTGAATGTTAACTTCCAGAAATTTATCTCTTCAGGAAGACTTTGAAGGAAGAAAAAGAGACTGATCTTTGCTAGCAGATGGTGTATCACAGAATACTTGGTAGGCAGGGCTGAATCGAAAAGCTTCATGTGTGAATTATGTGCTGGATGTTTTCTTTCCCACAGTCTGAGTAGTTGACATGTAAATATTTTCTCAAAAATATTTGGGGCCAGCAGACGGTGTGGCAGTTAAGGGTGCTGGACTCCCACATGGCCAACTGTGGTTTGAGTCTCAGACCTGGTGGTTTGCTTTCTCATTTTCCGGTCAAATTAAAAAATAATAACAAATAAAATTAAATAAATAGTCTTTTGGGACCAGCAGGTGATGTGGTTGGTGGTTAATACGCTGGACACTCCCATATGGCTGACCATGGTTTCAGTCCCAGACCTGGTGGCTTACTTTCTCTTTCTCTATCTCTGGTCAAATTAAAATAAATGAATGAATAAATAAAAAGAATTCTTTAAAAAATAAAGTCTTTTAAAAAACAAACAAAAAATTTTAAACCAGGGACCAGCAAATGGCATAATAGCTACGTCACTGGACACCCATGGAGTCGACCGAGGTTCAAGTCCTGGACCAGGTGGCTTAAACTCACGCAGGGCGCGTATGCGTGCATGTCCAAGATCCTGAGAGGAGAAAGGAAAAGAAGAGATTGCGGCGTGGCCATCCTCTCGGGGGGTGATTTTCCACTTTCTGTCTCTCCGTCTCTCTGTCTTTCTGGCAAGTGCATGCACCCTATAGCAAAAACCTCTCCAAAAAAAAATATTTAAAACCAAACTGTCTGTGATCCCTGGGTTGAAGGCTATCGGGTCTAGAGAGACCTAAAGACTAGATTGTAAGAAAAGAAAATAGAAGCCATGTTTTGAAGACCTGTATTACAGGTACTTCGTCAGTTTGTAAGACATGAATCTGAAATGGCTAGCAGTTTGATTCTTGAAAGATCTCTGAACTGTGTGCAGTTACTTGGGCGAGTGGGTCAGGATCCTGCCTTGAAACAGGTGGAAGGAAATCCAGTCACAATATTTTCTTTGGCAACAAATGAGATGCGGAGATCAGGGGACAATGAAGTATACCAAATGGGTGATGTCAGTCAAAAGACAATGTGGCACAGAATATCAATACTCCGGCAAGGTCTCAGAGATGTGGCCTATCAGTATGTGAAAAAGGGATCTCGAATTTATGTGGAAGGGAAAGCAGACTATGGCGAATAAAAGGATAAAAATAATGTGAGGCGACAGGCAACAATCATAGCTGATAACATTGTATTTCTGAGTAACCAGACCAAAGAGAAGGTGTAGAATGATTCTCCTTTGCCCATTGTTTGGTACAGTCTCATTTCCAAATCATGTATAGTCTATAATTTCTGAGGACAAGAATTAAAGTACTCTTTTTATATAAAAAATTTTTTAAATAAATAAAACCATACTATCTGTTAGAGTCAAATAAAATCATAACAAATATTTTGATAATTATCTTTAAATTTACTTTCTTGAAATTTTTTAAGTTGTTTATTAACTGTCAAGAACTATAGGGTATGAGCAAAATTTTTTGATATGTAAAGTAAATGTTTGTGGGAAAATGCAAAAATAAATAAATGTCAAAAAAAAAGAAAAAAGATGCTGAACGCCCTCCCCCCTTCTTCCTTTCCCTTCCCCTCCGCCCACCCCCCGACATGGCCAACCATTATTGGAGTACTAGATCTGGCAACTTAAAAAATCACATCAAGCGACCAGCAGATGACTTAATAGTTATGTTGCTAGACTCTCACATGGCTGACCAGTCTGAGTCCTGAACCCCACGGACTGAAACTCACACCCGGCATGTGTACATGCCCAAAATCTCGAGAGGAAAATGGAGAAGGGATTGTGGCGTGGCCATCTCCCCGGGGAGTGATTGTTTGCTTTCTACCTGTCTGTCTGTCTGCCTGTCAAGAGCACACACCCTATACCAAAAAATCTCTAAGAAAAAAAAAAAATCACATCAGGTACATGTAAATGCATGCCCAAAATCCCAAGAGGAGACAACAGAGAAGGGAATGTGGCACAGCCATCCCTCTTGGGGAAGACTATCTTATTTTCCTTCTTTCTGTCTGTATCTCTCTGGTGAGTTCACATGCCCTATAGCAAAAACTAAAAAAAAAAAAAAAAAAAAAGGAAACAAAATACAAACCAAGCTACAAAAGCCATTTAGGGACCACTAGGCTACTTGATATTACTATCATTATTACTGCTACAACTACCGATATAATCATATTAAATCAATTCTAAATTTGTCACAGTGATGGAGGTATTATGACAATATAAAAAAAAATGTTCTTATTGGGGCCAGCAGGTGACATGGGGGTTAAAGGTGCTGGATTCCCACATGGCTGACCGTGGTTTGGATCCCAGACCTGGAGGCTTGCTTTCTCACTCTCTCTCTTGTTCTTGCTGTCCCTCTCTGGTCAAATCAAAATAAATAAATAAATGGATAAAGTAATTATTTTTTAAAAATGTTATTAACAATTTACAAGGTCCATTCCTATAGGGCAGTAGTTAAGGGAGGTGGATCTCACATAGCTGACCACAAGGTTTGAACTACGCACCTACAGCTATAAAAACACATAGGACGCATGTGCATGTGTGCCCCAAATCAATCTCAACAAGATGGAGAAATAGAAAAGGGATTGTGGTGCAACCACACCCCATTGGAGGGGTTTCTGCACACAAGCAAGCAAATTCACTGACAATCAAAAAGAAACTGGTGAATCTAGATTATATTAATAATATTACTATTATTTTTCTAATATTTTTCTGTAAGTACTAAAATCGTGTTATATTGTATTTATTCCTTTTCTTTTTTAAATTTGCTATAGGACATATGTGTTTATCAGAAAAAGAGAGAGAGGGGGATAGTGAGAAAGCAAGCCACCAAGGTTTGAGACTTGAATTGCAGTTGGCCCTGTGGGAGCCCACACCACCAGCTATCCTCAGTATTAAAAAATTTTAACATAAAAATTTAGGAAAAAAAATTCTTATTTTTAAAAACTTTAATCAAAATTAGACTTATCAATGAACTAATGAGAAAATAAGTTGTTGGTTTTTTTAAATTTTTAATAAGGGACCAGCAGTTGGTGTAACGGCAATGTTGCCGGACTCCCATGGAGTTGACCACGGTTCGAGTCTTGGATCTGGTGGCTTAAACTTGTGCCAAGTGCGTGTCTGTGCCCAAGATTCTGAGAGGAGAATGGAGGAGAAGGGATTGCAGTATGGCCATCCCCCCTGGGGGGTGATTTCTCACTTTCTGTCTCTGTCTCTCTCTGTCTTTCTGGTGAACGCACGCGCCCTTATAGCAAAAACCTCTCCAGAAAAAAAAAAGTTACTAGGGCTCAATTTGTAATTCTCTCCGTAATACCTAAATATGGACATTTCCCCTGGAAACCAAACATCAAAGGCACTTACTACTCATAAGAGCATTCTGGGGCTGCATTCTGGTGCCAGTCCCATGGCCTAGTGGTTGAGAGAGCTAGATTCCACAAAACCAACTGTTCAGTTCAAGTCCCAGGCCTGGTGGCTTGAAAAACATGCCAGGTGTGTGTGCCTACTACCCCAAATCACAAAGGAATGATGTTAGAGGATAAGGGACTTCAGCGTGACCTAGTGCCACTAGAATGCTTTCTTCTTCTCCTACCTTCCACCTCTCTCAGGTGAGTGTACAACCAATCTGAGTAGACATTTGTTTGTTTAAACTTCTTTTAAAAGAATTATGTACTTAATTTTATTTATTTGTTCAAGTAGTCTAAACAAAGTTTAAATTTAGAAAATGTGTTGGGACCAGTAGATGACATAGTGGTTACGTCACTGGACTCCCACATGACCAACCACAGTTCAAGTCCCGGATCCAGTGGCTTGAAATTCACACCGGGCATGTGTGCATGCATGCCCAAAATCCCAAGAAAGTAGAGAAGGGAATGCAGCATGGCCGTCCCCCCGGGGGAGATCTCTTGCTTTCTGTCTGTCTCTATCTCTTCTGCAAGTGTACATTCCCGATAGCAAAAATCCAAAAAATAAAATAAAATAAAATACACACACACACACACACACACACACACAGAAAATGTGGGCCGGCAGGTAGCATGGAGATTTCAGGGTACTGGATCCCATGCAGCCAACTGTATGGTTTGAGTCCTGGATCTAGAAGCTTGAGAAACACATGTATGTATGTATGTGAACCCTGAATCCTGAGAGGAGTGGAAGAAAAGGGATTGCTGCGTGGCCACCTGCCTTGGAGGGTGATTTCTCACTTTCTCTGTCTCTCTCCCCCTCTCCTCCCTTAGCAAGTACATATATAGTTGCCCTACAGAAAAACTAAAAAAAAGAAAGAAAATATATTACACTTAAATTGAGGGTTAGTTTCTTTTAGTTAACTATGGGACTTACCTATCCATGTCATCGTCTCCAGGTAGTAAGGGTGGTAGAGGCAGAGGAGGCAATGTTGAAGTTTTCAGGTGTGGAATAGCAGCTGTTACAGACACTTGAGTCTTCACAGAAACCTGTACAGGAGGCTGAGAATTTGCCTGAGAGGATAGAGCAGATGTCCTTGGGTAAGTAGAAGGGGGCAAACTTGAAGTACTGGAAACAGGAACCTGACTAAATGTTGGTTGAGGAGGAGGCAGAGGTGGTTGCTGTGGAACAGTTGGTAAAGGAGGCAAAGGTGGCAAAGGGGGTGTCTGAGGTGGAGGGGTAGAAGTTGGTAAAGGGGGTGGAGAAGTAATTGTGGAAAGAGGTGGAGGGGTCTCCTTTTCTGATGTCTCTGTCTCCTTTGGAGTAACAATCTCCTCTTTCAATGCTACAGGTTTAGAGTCTCTTGTACCCTGTGCTTTCAAATCTTTAAGAACAGGATGCTTTTCAGAGTTTTCATCCAACCTTACTTTTCCTGTATCTAAAGAATTTTTGACCTCTGTGTTTGGATGTGTTACATTCACTGGTTCAGTATCTGGAACAGATTTTTCCAATTTTATACCTCTGGATAACTTTTTAGGCTCCAAGCCTGAATCCTTAGCCTCTACTGAACTGTTGTCTTTTTTAGGCAAAAATATGGGTGAACCTTTGGATTCCTTTCCATCCATTTTTGCTGCTGCAGCAGCAGCTGCTCTTTCCTTCTTTTTCCTACTGAGTTCAGCTCCCAGGCTGGAATTCAAAGGAAGCCTGACAGGTGAAATACTGGAATGACGACTACGTGACCCAGATCTCTTCTTTTTACTATGAGAAGAAGAGTGTCTTGAATATGCAGGACTTCTACTTCTGGACTTCATGGATTTTCTACTGGAAAAAAGGAAAAAGGCAGTTTAAAATGCACAGGCTATATTAATATATGAGGAAAAAACAGATCAGCAAAACAAACTATAGAGAACTGAAACTTTAAAACTCATATTGAGGGGCTGGCAAGTACCATGGTAGCTGAGACCCTAGACTCCCACATGGCCAACGATGGCTTAAGTCCCAGATCTTAAGAGAAAGGATAGCTTTCTCACTTTCTCTTTCTCTCTCTGTGTCTCTCCCTGGTCAAATTAAAAAATGATAACAATAATAAGTAAAATTAAATAAATAATTATTTAAATATAATAAAATTGGGGCTGGGAGGTGACATGGTGGTTAATAGCGCTGGACTCTCACATGGCCAACTGTGGTTCAAGTTCTGGACCTGGCAGCTCACTTTCTTACTTTCCCTCTCAGGCTCTATCCTTTTCTGATAAAATGAAATAAATAAATTTAAATAATTCTTTTAAAAAAATAATAGAATAAAATCATTTTTGAGAAGGGACCAGCGGAAGGCATGGTGACTAAGGTGTTGGACTCCAACATGGTTAAATAAAGTTTCAATCCCGGACCTGGCAGCTTCCTTTCTCTCTCTCTTTCTCTCTGGTGAATGCACATTCCCTACAGCTAATTTTAAAAAAATAATAATAAATAAAATTAAGTAAATAATTCTTTTAAAAGAAATTAAAACAAACGAACAACAAAAAACATTTTCAGGAGGCCAACAAGTGGCATGGTAGTTAAGGCACTGGACTCCCATGTGGTTGACCACAGTTGAGTCTTGGGACCAGCAGTTAACATAATGGCTATGTCGCTGAGCTCCCATGTAGTCAACCACAATTTGAGTTCTGGACCCAGTGGCTTAAAACTCACGCCAGGCGCGTGTGCGTGCGTGCCCAAGATCCCGAAAGGAGAATGGAGGAGAAGGGATTGCGGCGTGACCATCCCCCCTGGGGGGTGATTTCTCGCTTTCTGTCTCTATGTCTCTCTCTGTCTGTCTGGCGAGCGCACGCGCCCTATAGCGAAAACCTCTTAAAAAAAAAAAATTATTTAAAACTTAAGGGAAAAAAGTGGTGAAGGGATTGCAGTGCAGCATCCCTCCCGCCCAGGGGTAATTTCTTACTTTCTCTAGCTGTCTCCAGCGAGCACTTGCATACTACAGAAAAAATCTAAAAAGTAAGTAGATATTTGTCCAAAACGTAAATATTTTTTGAGAGATTTTTGTTTTGCTATAGGGCACATGTACTCACTGGAGAGAGACAGAAAGCAAGAAATCACCCCCAAGGGGGATGGGTACTCTGTAATCTCTTCTCCTCCATCCTCCTGGGATCTTGGACACTTATGCACATGCGCCTAGTGTGAGTTTGAAGCTTCCAGACCTGGGAATCGAACTGTGGTCAGCCATGTGGGAGCCCAGGGACATAACCGCTCTGCCTTGTGCTGGTCCCAAGCCTAAACTTTTTTTTTTTTTTTTTTAATTACTTTATTTATTTTTTATTTTGGAGAGGTTTTTGCCATAGGGTGTGTGCGCTGGCCAGACAGACAGAGAGACAGAGAGACAGAAAGCGAGAAATCACCCCCCAGGGGGGATGGCCACACCGCAATCCCCTCTCCTCCATTCTCCTCCCGGGATCTTGGGCACGCACTCACATGCGCCCGGAGTAAGTTTTAAGCCACCTGGTCCGGGACGGGAACTGCAGTCGACTACATGGAGTCCAGTGACATAGCCATTACACTAATTGCTGGTTCACCCGAGTCCAGTGACATAGCCATTACGCTAACTGCTGGTCCCAAGAATTACTTTATTCATGGGGAACCAGCAATTAGCGTAATGGCTATGTCACTGGACTCCCATGTAGCCGATCGCGGTTCGAGTCCCAGACCTGTGGCTTAAACTCATGCCGGGAGCATGTGCGTGCGTGCCCAAGATCCCGAGAGGAGAATGGAGGAGAAGGGACTATGACTGCAGTGTGGCCATCCCCCCAGGGGATGATTTCTCACTTTCTATCTCTCTCTTTCTGGCGAGTGCACGCACCCTATAGCAAAAACCTCTCAAAAAAAAATTACTTTATTTAACTGTATTTATTTATTTATTTTAGTTTGACCAGAGAGGGACAAAGTGAAAGAGAGAGAGAGGGAGGGAAACTGAGAAAGCAAGCTACCGGGTCCAGGACTCAAAGTGTAATCGGCTATGTGGGAGTCCCATACCCTTAACCACCAGGCCACTTGTGAATTCCCCAAACTTAAACTTTCATAACTAAAAAGCTATTTAATGGGTAGATCCCAGGTAAATATATATATGTTTTAAAAAATTATTTTATTTAACTTCACTTATTTATTTTTTAATTTGACCAGAGAGTGAGAGAGAGGGGGAGAGAGAGAGACAGACAAACAGTGAAAAAGCAAGCTGCCAGGTCCAGATTCAAACTGCAGTGAGACATGTGGGAGGCCAGTGCCCTTAACCACCATGCCACCTGTCAGACCTCGGAAAACATACTCTTCACATCTCCATGTTATAATTTACTTGTGTCCATTCTTCTTTTTTTTTTTCTCTCTCTTTTCTAAGAGGTTTTGGCTTAGAGTGTGTACACTCACTGAAAATAGACAGAGACAATGAGACAGAAAGTGAGATATCACCCCCTGGGGGATGGCCATGCTTCAAACCTCTCTCCTCCATTGTCCTCCCAGGATCTTGGGCACACACTCACATGCGCCCAGTGTGATCTTGGGCATGCACTCACATGCGCCCAGGGTGAGTTTCAAGCCACTGTTTTCAATCCAGTTCTAGGACTGGAACCACAGTCGGCCATGTGGGAGTTCAGAGACATAACCCCTAGGCCATTTGCTGGTCCCATGGCCATTCTAAAGAATCTTCCAACATATAAGACTTAAGATTTATAAAGCAGACATATTGGAGTAAATATTTTATCAAAATAATTCATTGTAAGTTCTCAAAAATATGATGAATCCTAGCACTTTTTGTAAAAATTTATTTTATTTTTTAATTTGACCAGTGACAGAGAGAAAGTGAAAAAGCAAGCTATCAAGTCTAAGACTTGAACTGCGATCAGCCTTGTAAATCTAGCAACTTAACCACCATACCACCTGCCAGCCCCCCCAGATACTTGTAATATAACATAATTTCTATAAATATTTTTAGAATTATTTTATTTAACTTTACTTATTTATTTTAATTTGCCCATAGAGAGATACAGTGAGAGAGAGAGAGAAAGTGAAAAAGCAAGCCACCAGGTCCAGGACTCAAACCATAGTCAGCCATGTGGGAGTCCAGTGCATGTAACCACCATGCCACCTTCTGGCCCCCATAATTTCTATCAATTTTTTAACAACTCATAAAAACAAGGTATTACTACATGTTCAATTACTTTTCCTCATAAAAAATGGATTGGATAGGTGTGGATTAGTGTGGTAGTTAAGGCACCATGGTGGTTAAGGCACTGGACTCCCACATAGCCGACTGTGGTTCAAGTCCTAGACCTGGTAACTTGGTTTCTTATTTTCTTTGTCTCTCTCTCTGGTGAGCACACATGCCCTACAGTAAACTTAATAATAATAATAGTAATAATAAAATAGAATAAATATTTCTTTTAAGATAAAAAAAGATGGGAAGGCAGCAGGTGGTGTAGCCATTAAGGTGCTGGACTCCCATATGGCTGATTGTGGTTCAAGTCCTGGACCTAGTGGCTTGAAAAATCACACCAGGCATGTGCAACCATTCCCAAAAATCCCTATGACAGAAATGTTAAAAAAAAAAAAAAAAAAAAAAGAAAGAAAGAAAGAAAAAGAAAAGAAAAAGGAAAAAAAAGAACTGTGAAGTAAAATCTGGGACTCTATTGAGCATATTATCCTAAATTAAAATTCAACTCATTAATTATTTTTGCTTTTTACTAAAGCCTAACTATCTTAGGCCTCAATGTGAAGGGAAAAAAAAAAATCAGCACTAAAAATGTAGTGCCAGGTGTGGTAGCACATGACTGTGATTCCTGATGAGGTGGGAAGATCACACTCATGGCCAGACAGAGTGATGTAACAGGAGGACAGTTTCAAAAAACAACAAAAGTGGACAAAACATAATTTGCCCAGAAGTGTCCCCATTCCAGATCCTCAATATCTGTCCTTATATTTGATCACTGGTGAAACTCACATGAAAAGCGTGTTTCAAAACAAATAGCACATATGTATAAAAGGAATGAGTCACATGATGGCAACCACAGTTTTCTCTTACCAATACTGTTTTTAAATTTGCTCAAAAATTTTGTTAAAATATAAAATTATTATTAGAATTGGCAGTACTGGGGCCAGCAGGTGGTGTGGTGGATAAGGGTACTGGATTCCCACATGGCCAACCACGGTTCAAGTCCCGGACCTGGTGGCTTGCTTTCTCACTTTCCCTTTCTCTCTCTCTCGTCAAATAAAAATAAAAAACTAACAATAACAAATGGAAATAAATAAATAATTCTTAAAAAAAAAAAAAAGAATTGGCAGTACTAAAAACAACATATATATAAGGATATAAAATATTTAATGGGACAGACAGGTGGCGTGGTGCCTATGGGCACTGGACTCCCACATGCCCAACTGAGATTTGAGTCCTGGACCTGGTGGCTTGCTTCTTCACTCTCTTTCTCTTACTCTATCCCTCTCTGGTCAAATAAGATAAATAAAGTTAAATAAGATAATTCTAAAAAAAAAATTGTGAAAAAGTCTATTTAAAAAAAAATGTAGTTAAATAGATTTACCAATTATCCACTTACCCTTAAGAAAACTAATACTCTCCTTGTAAATATTTGGCTGAAAAAAGAAATTTTCTCTGCTTGAGTTATAGCTGAGTTAAAGCAAACCACATCTCTATCACAGGGAAAACATGTAAAACCTAAACATTATGTAATGCTTTAGCTACCATGTACTATAAACTATTTCAACATAACCAAATCTTTCTAAAGAACTCTGCTACAAACCCTTCAAAACTGAATAGAAGCCTACTATTAATAGGACATTTGGATGGTCATATAGTATTAGTGATATTTTTAGGAACACAAATGCTATAGGATTTGAGTTCCAGGTCCATGCTTCAAGATAAAAATGGGGAGAGGACAACAAATAGGTAAATACTGGAAGCGATAAGAAATGTATCTTAAAAAACAAGTGTATTTTGGGACCAGGAGTTAGCGTAATGGCTATGTCGCTGGACTCCCACGTAGTCGACCGCGGTTCGAGTCCCGGACCCAGTGGCTTAAACTCACACCGGGCACGTGTGCGTGTGTGCCCAAGATCCTGAGAGGAGAATGGAGGAGAAGGGATTGCGGTGGGGCCATCCCCCCCAAGGGGGTGATTTCTCGCTTTCTATCTCTCTGTCTCTGTCTGTCTGGCAAGCGCACGCACCCTATAGCAAAATAAATAAATAAATAAATAAATAAATAAACTCTCAAAAAACAAGTGTATTTCTCCCCCTGAATTTATTTAGAGTCCACCCATTTGAAATGAAATCACTACTACTAATTACTGCTAATTTGGTGGCTACAAAGACATTGCATTTCTGCCAAAGCATTTTCAGTCTTCAAGCACCATGTTGCTGGTTTCACGTGACATCTTCAAAGGGGGGGGGGGGGGAGAAAAAACACACAAAGAATATCATAGACAGAATATATATATATATATATATATATATTCCTTTACTCTCGAGCTATGAAATTTCTGTACTTACTGTTGGGATTCTTATGAATGAGAAAAAATATGTAATGCACACATACAAACATATTATACTCTCTACAAGCCAACTAAAAATGTGCACATCTCCAGGAATATTATGTAATGTTTTTATTTGTATCCTACACTACCATATTGTGTTTCCAATTCTTTCTAGATTTAATTTTACCATTTCTGCACCAGTAGAACTTTTTCCACTCATGAAAAGAATTTGAGATACACTGTTTTCTCTGAGAATCCAAAAGGAATCATTGCCAAAAAGTAGGTTTTAGGGCCAGTAGGTGGCATGGTGGTTAAGACAAATGGATCCCACATGGCTGATGTTGGGGGTTCAAGTCCCAGACCTGGAAGCTTGAAAAACATGTTGGGCACATGTGCATGTATGCCCAAAATCCCAAGAGGAGAAGGGATTACAGAGTGGCCAACCCCCCAGGGCATGCTTTCTCACTTTCCCTCTCTCTTCCTGTGTCTGTCCAGTGAGCACATGTGCCCTATAGCAAATTTAAAAAAAAAAAAAAAAGTTTTTACTGAACCATGCCTAGTGTTTTAGCCTCAATGTACTTGAGGCTAAACCCCATAAAAGCACAAATTCCTAGAATAGCTTAATGGAACTACTCCCAAGAAAACAAATATTCTGAGAATATGCATTAGGTCTTCATAAAAAATAAAAAATAAAAAAAAACTAAGCAATTTTGCAAATGGTACACTTAAGATTTAGGCATTTTATTGTATCAATATATAAATTTCACCTGACACACCTTCAAAAGAAAACCTAAACTCTAATAATAAACCCAAAAATATTTGGAACTAAATACAGACATCTGTAACTTATTTTGAGATAAATCAAAACAAAAGATGGACTAGTGGAGAGATGAATCAATACAAAATTAAAAATATAGGGATCAGCAGTTAGCGTAATGGCTATGTCACTGGACTCCCACATAGTCGACCGCGGTTTGCGTCCTGGACCTGGTGGCTTAAAACTCACGCCAGGCACGTGTGCGTGCGTGCCCAAGATCCCGAGAGGAGAATGGAGGAGAAGGGAATGCAGCGTAGCCAACCCCCAGGAGGTGATTTCTCGCTTTCTGTCTCTCTGTTTCTCTGTCTCTCTGGCAAGCGCACTCGCCCTATAGCAAAAACCTCTCCAAAAGAAAAAAAAAAAAAGGCAAAATTAAAAATATATATCAAATATTTATTGTAGAATGTAGGTGGAAAATATATGGTTGTTCACTACAGGTCTTTCAACCTGTGTTTGAATATTTTTTATAATAAAATGTGTAGGGAAAACAATGGGCAGAAATATCTAAGTAATCTAAAAAAATACTAAGGAACTTCAGCCTCTGACAACTAGGAACTCTGCAGCTGGATGAATTCACACTAGTTTATCAATAATTATAACTTTAAGTCAGCAAAAATTACACTGTCATAAAAGACAAGCATGGGATTTTTCAAATTATGATAATTTCTCTACTAGTTTTCAACACTGTCCTCACTCAGAATTTAGTGGCACTATGTACAAGGTACTGTACTACGCACTTCATATTTACTAATTTAATACAACAGCCACTAAAAGTAGGCAGTTACTATTCCCATTTTATACATGAAGAAATTCAGGCATGGAAAAATTAAATCACTTGCCAAAGGTCATAAAGCAATATAAGAATTCCACTTAGGGGACCAGCAGTTGGCATAATGGCTATGTCGCTGGACCCCCACGGAGTCGACCACGGTTCGAGTCCCGGACCCGGTGGCTTAAACCCACACCAGGCACATGTGCGCGCATACCCAAGATCCTGAGAGGAGAATGGAGGAGAAGGGATTGCTGCATGGCCACCACCCCAGGGAGTGATTTCTCCTTTTCTGTCTGTCTTTCTGGTGAGGGCACGTGCCCTATAGCAAAAAAATAAAAAAATAAAAAAAAAAACCCTCTCCAAAAAAAGAATTCCATTCAGATCTAACTGAAGCCTAGATTCTGCTTTTGTGGACCGAGGTGAGACCACAAAAGAAGTATGTTTCATTACCTAGAACAACAACAGTTTTCCACAGCTAATTCATTCTAATAATGAAATTCCAACTAACATGACTTTCTCACCAAAATACTATGGAGTAGGCACTACTATCATATTTTTACAGAAAGATATTAAAAATTGCCAGCAATCACAAAGTTGGTCAATAGTGATACGATAAAGAAAACTGAATTGTCCCTGGCACCTATTTCTGCTAGGCTGTATACCACCAAAAGGAAAACGGACTAATCAGCTGAATTTCCACTAAAACATCAGTTCAAAGATAGGAATCTTTTTTTTTTAAGTTATTAAAAATGTGAATCAGGAAATAAAATTACTGGTTTAGAAACTCGACGGACAGTACAAATGATAATAAATAAAAACCTGTAATTTCTTAAGTCTTCAATCAAGTCCAATAAAGCTGAAAGCACTAATGCCAAGGTGATTTTTAAAAATTTAAAATTTAAGAGGAATAGAAGCCGTCAGGTGGTGTGGGGGTTAAAGACGCTGGACTCCCATATGGCTAACTACGGTTCGAGTCCTGGACCTGGTGGCTTTCTTTCTCTCTCTCTATATATATATAGATATAGATATATACACATATATATTCCACTCTGGTCAAATGAAAATAATAAATAAATAAATGGATAAAGTTAAATAAAATCATTCTTTTCAAAAAATTTATGATGAATAGAAAAAGCTTAAGCTAGCTCTAAGACCTATCCACTCACTAAGCAGAAACTTAAGGCTTCTGTCACAAAAGCTTACAACTGAAGACCCCACCATTCAAAAATACCTACCTTAAGGCAATTTGAAGCATGTGAATTTTTAACTTCAGTTCTGGGTTGAGACCAGATCACCAACTTGAATGACTAGCCAACAGCAGAGTGGCTTCAACAAAATGTTAACATTAACAGTTCCTCACAACCCACCTTAAATTAGAAAGGACTGTTAGACAAATAGCTCACCTGGGGAGTGGACTTCTACTCAAAGACCGCTTGCTCATGAAAGGGCTGCTGGACCGCCTTCGACCATAAGGGCTGGGTGATCTCCCACTGTAAGAGCCACTCCTTTCATAACTGGATGACCGTCTCCGGCTGTAGGGACTCACGGACCTCTGCCTTCTACTGTAGGGGCTGGGTGACCGGGTGCTAGATTGGTAGGCGGAAGGCTCCTTGTAAGGTGGGCTAATCGACTGCCTTCGTGAAGTACTTCCAGGACTCTTCTTATAGGAGTCATAATTGCTGGACGTGTGCGATCTCGGAGGGCTAAGGTCATAATCTTGACCATAAGAAGCTCCTGAGGGACTATCATCTTGTTTGGAGCTGTCGGACCATTTCCTGTGGGGACTCCTGGATCTCCGTTTTGGGCTGTCCACTGTTTTGTAACTTTTGGGTGTTTCCCTCTTTCGATGACTTTTACTCCGATCTTTGTGCCCGGACTTCAACTCGCGTTCTTTCCGGGTCTTCTCCTTATGGAGTTTGGATGACCTAAATTCCTTGCTGCTACTTTTGGATACCTGTGCCTTCCCAGAGTCATCATTCTCTTCATTTGGACGCTTTGAACTTCCTGATAGCCGGTCCTTCATCGATCCCGACTTGTTGGAGACTTCCTGGGTTTTTTCTTTTTCAGTCTGCTTAGTTTTTAGTAAGTCCCGGGAACGCCTGTGCTGGTGGTGACGATGTTTGTGCAGGCGGTCACTCCGATCAGTTCCACGACGTTCATCATTTTCCCTCCTCTCTAGTTTAAAAGCCATGTCATCAGAGAAGGTGTCTGAATCAGAGCTGATGTCATCATACTCCACCAAAGGTTTGATAATTGTACCCAAGGATGCTGCTTCGGGGGTCACCAATCCCATGTCTTTGGAGTGCTTCGACTTATGCCGCTTGTGCTTCGAAACCAAGCGGTGACGCTCTCTGCTGTTGGAGCTCCCACCTCCCGATGACGGCTGCAAAGTTCCAGAAGCTCCTCCACTCCCGTCCTTCTTGCCCCCATGTCTCTCTGAATTGGGCATTCCCTTCCCCCTGACCTGTAGAAGGGGAAAAAGTTCCCCAGCACTCCAAAAAGTAACCCCCACCCTCCCCCACAATCCAAACTCCACGCCCACCAAAGCGCCCCCAGAAGAGGGTGGGGAGGGAAGGGACGGTAGCCCGGGCTCCTCCTCCCTCCCAATTCCTCAGCACCCTCCTACATGAGGGGGGGGGGAGGGTGAAGGAGCGAGGAAAGAAATGAGAGTTCCTCAGCAATGGAGTTGGGAGTCGACGAGTAGCTGCTCAAGTCTGTTTCTCCCTCCGCCAAGCCAATCCTCAGGCCCCGGCACAAGGGAGGTCGAGGAAGTAGGAAGCGACGGCCCGGGGCTGTGGGGCCGACTCGGCTCCCGGGCCCTGTGAGGACTGCGCGGGCCCTTCCCCTACCCGGTAGCCCGACTCAGGGCGGCTTCCTGTCGTCAGGGTCCCGCGGCCTAGGTGCTTCTCGTCCCCTTTGTCCCTCGCTCCTAAAGGAGTCCCTTATCTCGCCTCCGCCTCACCTCAATACCTCACACACCCGTTCCCTCACACAGACTCACAGTCACACACTAGATTAAACCGAAACGGCACTTGAAGGGGGGGAGGGGCTACCGATAAAATATCGCGAGAATTCTGAGGATTCTCGCGATATTTTCTGCTTCCCTTTCACCTCTCTCGGTTGCTTGATCAAATAACGCGAGACTAAGACCCAAGCAAGAATCACATCTCGCCAGACTCTCGCGTTAGCCTTTAAGCTTTCCGTTTGTGAGTGGATTAGTTGCAACCGAGGTACAAGAGTTTTGTTACTTTAAACGAAAAGTTGATCGTTATAACTCATAGAACAAACACCCCTAGGGTGTGATCCAAACTAATTTTAGAATACTTTATAACAAGTCTTTCAACTCTCAGGATGAGAAAACAGGGCAAAGGGCGAATATGGGAACATTTCAACCCATGTTCCTAACGATTTAAATAATGCTTCCCACTTACGCGAAGGATACAACGTGTCTGACAGCATCATACATTATATCTCGAATTCTCACAACTTCCCTACAAGACAAGACATCCTCATCCCTGTTTTACACGTAAAGATACGAAACACACAGGTTAATTTTGGATAACAGCTAGTCCACCAAGTTACATAGTCCAGATTAAAACTCACGCCTGACATTGGAACCAGCAGTTAGCGTAATGCCTATGTCGCTGGACTCCCACGTAATAGATCACGGTTCGAGTCCCGAACCCGGTGGCTTAAACACGCTGGGCACGTGTATGTGCGTGCCCAAAAGAACGGAGGAGAAGGATTGCGGCATGGCCATCCCATCCCCTCTGGGGGATGATTTCTCGCTTTCTATCTCTCTGTCTCTGTCTTTTCTGGCGAGCGCACGCACCCTATGGCAAAAACCTCTCAAAAAAAAATAAATAAATAAGTAAAACTCATGTCTGGCATTAAAGCAGACCTCTTCCACCGTGTGGCACTACCTCTTTCCACGCCTTGCTTTTGTTCTATGAACCTGGAAGCTCATCCTGGTTGGAATCATCCCAAGGCTCTTACCAGATAAATTAGCCTTTCACCCTCGTCCAAAAGATTATAAACAAAAGCATAGTGGGGAGTCAAAATATGCCAACTCAAAACTTACAGTTTCTGGGAACCAGCAGTTAGCGTAATGGCTATGTCGCTAGACTCCCACGTAGTCGACCGTGGTTCGTGTCTGGGACCCGGTGGCTTACAACTCAGGCCGGGCGCGTGTGCGTGCGTGCCCAAGATCCCGAGAGGAGAATGGAGGAGAAGGGATTGCGGCGTGACCATCCCCCCTGGGGGGTGATTTCTCGCTTTCTGTCTCTATGTCTCTCTGTCTGTCTGGCGAGCGCACGCGCCCTATAGCGAAAAACCTCTCCAAAAAAAAAAAAAAAAACTTACAGTTTCTGGCATATTTCTGAAATAACTATTCAGAGGAGCTGCAAACACAACTTGCTAACCTCTTGTGAAAGAAATTTACATATATTTACATCAGTAAACCATCCTACTCTTTACTCCTCTAGGCATAGGAAGGTCTTTAGAGGTGTGACACCTGGCCTAGAAAAACAAGATGATTTTTGCATCTTTGCTTTTTCTCTCCTTAACTTTTCATAGCTTATTTCCAAGCCTATATGGTATAAAACCTTCCGTCACTAGACTTTTATCTAGGCCTTTTTTGTATGGTTTCTACATACATACGTATACATTAAATCAGAATGACTTTTTTTTAAACCTTTGTTTATTTATTTATTTATTTATTTATTTTTATTTGACAAGAGAGGGACAGAGTGAGAGAGAAAGACAGAAGGAAAGTGAGAAAGCAAGCCACCAGGTCCAGTACTTGAACTGTGGTCAGCCATGTGGGAGTCCAGCACCCTTAGCCAACGCGCCACCTGCCGACCCCCAAATGACTTTTCCTATTATTAATCTCCCTATTGTCAGTGATTTTCAGCAAACCTCAAGAGACAGATTCTCTCACCTCTACAGTATTAATGAACAAGAAAAATATCTTACATTGGCCTCTCATTTTTTATATTTCAAAACTCCTTAACACCCATTAAAACTCATTAAATTTTGGGACCAATGGATGGTGTGGTGGTTAAAGGTGCTGGTCTCCCACAACAGGTCCTGGAACTGGCAGCTTGCTTTCTCACTTTTCCTCTCACTCTGTCTCTCTCTGGTCAAATGAAAATACATAAATAAAGTAAAATAAAATAATTCTTAAAAAAAAAAAAAAAAAACACTCGGGACCAGCAGTTAGCGTAATGGCTATGTCGCTGGACTCCCATGTAGTCGCCCGCTGTTCGGGTCCCGGACCTGGCGGCTTAAACTCACGCCGGGTGCGTGTGCGTGCGTGCCCAAGATCCCAAGAGGAGAATGGAGGAGAAGGAATTGTGGCGTGGCCATTCCCCCTGAGGGGTGACTTCTCGCTTTCTGTCTCTCTGTCTCTCTCTGTCTGTCTGGCGAGCACACGCGCCCTATAGCAAAATCCTCTCAAAAAAAAATTTTAAAAAATTCTAACTCTAATTCTAAAATAATAATTTTTAAATTTAACTTTATTTATTTTAATTTGACCAGATAGGGACAGAGTGAGAGACAGAGAGAGAGAATATCCCAAGAGGAGAAATGGAGGAGAAGGGATCACAGTGTGGCCACACCCCCGGAGGGGGGGATTTCTCACTATCCTTCTCTCTCTCTTAGGTCCAGGACTCAAACCTGGTTGGCCACGTGGGAGTCCAGCACCCCCAACCACACCACCTGCTGGCCCTGGAAGGAGTTAGATTTGATCATGTTTATACCAAGCATAGGAAGCAGGGAGACATCTTTTTTTTTAGACTTTTGTCGTAGGGCCTGTGTGTTCAATCCCCAGGGAGAGAGAGCAACAGTGAGAAGTCACTCCAAAGGAGGATGATCACACCACAATCCCTTCTCCTCCATTTTCCTCTTTGGATTTTGGGCACACACGCCCATAAACTATGTGTTTTTGAAGCTGCAGGGTGTGGAACTCATATCTAAGAGTGGTCCAGGCAGGAGCCAGTGCCTTAAGCACCAGGCCACCTACTGGCCCAGGACAGCTGTCATCTTAATCTTAAACCACTGCTCTTTCTATTGCACTGTATGTCCTTTTTGGTGGATAAATCCAGAGTATGTGTGCATTTGCAAGAGAGACATGGTGAGGAAGAGGAAGAAAGAACTCCCAATTCGGCATGGTCATTCTGCCAATCTCTTCTTCATTTCTCCATTCTGTGAGGATGAGGGGTATGCATGCACATGTGCCCAGTATGTTTTTCAAGCCACTAGAGATGGAATTTGAAATGGTGGTCGGCCCTGTAGGATACAGCTACCTTAACCACTAGACAATAGCGGTGGCCTGAAATTTTGTCTTTTAAGTTTTCTTTTTGTTGGAGAGCACGTGCACTCACCAGAGAGAGGGAAAAAAAATACCTACTTTAGTGTAGCATGGTCATGCCACACAAACCTCTCTTCTCTCTTTCTCCATCATGCTGAGATTTGGGACACGTATGCATCCAGCATGTCTATCTGGTCACCAGGGCTGAGATTCAGATTCAAATTGCATGGTGGGCAATGTGGGATCCAGCTCTCTCTCTCTCTCTTTTTTTTTTTTTAGAGGTTTTTGCTATAGGGCGCGTGCGCTCGCCAGACAGAAAGACAGGGAGACAGAAAACAAGAAATTCCCCCCCCAGGGGGGATGGCCACACCGCAATCCTTTCTCCTCCATTCTCCTCTCAGGATCTTGGGCACGCACGCACACGCGCCCGGCATGAGTTTTAAGCCACCTGGTCCCAGACGCGAACCGCGGTCGACTACGTGGGAGTCCAGTGACATAGCCATTACGCTAACTGCTGGTCCCAGGATCCAGTTCTCTTAACTACTTGACTATGGGGCCAGCCCAGTGGTGTCCAAATTTTTACATACAAAATTTGCTGTAAAATGCATATATTGATACAGTTAGTGAAAATGGTCCTTTTTAAAAATTAATTAATTTATTCATTCTTTTTTTTAAACTTGACTAGAGACAGAGAGAGAGAGAGAGAGAGAAAGAGAAAGAGAAAGAGAAAGAGAAAAAGTGAGAAAGCAAGCCACCAGGTCCAGGACTCAAACCGTGGTCAGCCATGTGGGAGTGTCCAGTACTTTAACCATCGCGCCACCTGCTGGTCCAGAAAATAGTGCTTTTAAAAATAAAGACTGAGGGGGACCAGCAGGTGGCGTGGTGGTTAAGGTGCTGGACACTCCCACATGGCCAACCACAGTTTGAGTCCTGGACCTGGTGGCTTACTTTCTCACTTTCCTCTCTCTCTCTCTGTGTCTCTCTCTGGACAAATTAAAATGAATGAATGAATGAATAAATAAATAGATAAATCTTTAAAAAAAAAGACTGAGGAGTCAGCAGGTGGTATAGTGGTTAAAGGGACTTGAACCATGGTTCAAGTCCCAGACCTGACATTTGCTTTCTCACTTTCTCTCTTTCACTATGTCTCTTACTCTGTCCCTCAAATTAAAAATAAATAAAGTTAAAGAAAATAACTTATTTTTAAAATTATTTTATTTAATTTCATTTATTATTATTTTAATTTGACCAGAGAGAGACAAAGAGAGAGAGGAGAGTGAGAAAGCAAGCTGCCAGGTCCAGGATTTGAACTTCAGTCAGCCATGTAGGAGTCCAACACCTTAACCACCATGCCACCTGCCATCCCCAGAGAATGTTATTAAAAAATAAATAAAAAAGGATTGAAGGGCCACCAGGTAGTGGAATGATTGAGGCGCTGGATTTCTACATAACTGACTATGATTTGAGTTCCAGACTCAGTGACTTGAAAATCACACTAAGTATATCTGTGTGTGTGTGTGTGTGTATCCAAATATCTGAAGAGGTGAATAAAAGGAAAAGGGATCATGGTGTGGCAACACCCCTGGGGGGGGGGGGTGATTTTTCACTTTTCCTCTCTTTGTCTCTCTCTGGTGAGCACACATACCCTATGGCAAAGACATAAAAATAAAGGATTGAGAGGTTAGCTAGTGGCATGGCAGTTAAGGTGGCTGCATCCTACCTAGTCAACCACATGGTTCAAGTCTAACACCCAGTGGCTTGAATACACCAGGAATGTGTGAATGCCTACCCCAAATGTTTAAAAGAAAATGAAGAAAAGGGAGTTATGGCATAGCATTCCCCCTGGAGGATGCTTTCTTTCTTTCTTTCTTTCTTTCTGAATTATTTATTTAATTTTATTTAATCATTCATTCATTTTAATTTGACCAGAGAGAGACACAGAGAGAAAGAGACAGAGGGAAAGTGAGAAAGCAAGCCACCAGGTCCAGGACTCGAACCGTGGTCGACCGTGTGGGAGTGTCCAGCGCCTTAACCACCACGCCACCTGCTGGTCCCTGGAGGGTGCTTTCTAATGTCGCACTACCTCTGACTCTTTGAGCCCAGGTGCCATATAGCAAATTTATTTAAAAAAAAAAAAAAAGGGGTTTGATGGCAGGTGGCATGGTAGTTAAGGGGGCTATACTCCCACACAGCCCCCCACTGTTCGAGTCCCAGATCTGGTGGCTTGCTTTCTCACTTTCCCTCTCTCTTTCTCACTCTGTCCCTCTCTGGTCAAATTTAAATAAATAAATAAATAAATAAATAAATAAATAAAGTTAAAATAATTTTTTTTTATTTTTTTTATAATTATTTATTTAATTTTATTTATTCATTCATTTTATTTTAATTTGACCAGAAAGAGATACACAGAGAGAGAGAGAGAGGGAAAGTGAGAAAGCAAGCCACCAGGTCCGGTACTCGAACCGCGGTCGGCCATGTGGGAGTGTCCAGCATCTTAACCACCACGCCACCTGCTGGTCCCAAGTTAAAATAATTTTTAAAATTATTAAAAAATAAAGGGATCAATGGGACCAGCTGTTGGTGTAATGGCTATGTTGCTGGACTCCCACATAGTCGACCACGGTTTAAGTCCTGGACTCGGTGGCTTAAACTCACGCCGGGCTTGTGTGCTTGCATGCCCAAGATCCTGAGAGGCAATCTTCATTCCCTCCTTCGAGAAGGGATTGTGGCATGACCATCACTCCTGGGGAGTGATTTCTTGCTTTCTGTCTCTGTCTCTCTCATGTCAACTACATGGGAATCCAGCAACATAGCCATTACGCCAACAGCTGGTCCCAGGTCTGGGTCTTTGAGTGCCTCTCTAGGTTTGGAAAGTTTTCTTGCAGGATTTCATGGAATAGATTATCAATGCCCTTATGAGTCTCTCTGCCTTCAAAGATACCAATTATCCAGATGTTTGGATGTTTGATGGTATCTAATATTTCTCATATATTATTCTCATTTTGGGGGACCATTTTCTCAGCCCTCATGGTGTATTTTTCTAGGCCAGCGATTCTATCTTCTACATTTGAAATGTGGTTTTCTGGATGATCTAGTCTGCTTTTAATAATTTCAAGGGATAGTTTGACTTCCTGTATTATAGCCTTCATTTCTAACAGGTCCATTTGATTCTTTTATAGAGTGTGTATTTCCTCTTTTAGATCTTGCAAGAATTTCCTCACCTCCTGGAGTTCATCAGCTCCTTTCTCCTGCTTCTTCTGCAGTTCATTGTCTCTCTTCTCTTCCATCTCTGTTAGCTTTGTCATTATGAACATTCTAAAATCCTTATCAGACATTTCCATGAGTTTCATTGTACTGTCTGTGGATGAGGAGGTGTTATTCTTTTCCCCTGGAGATGTATTGTCTTGCTTTCCCTTATTTCTTGTGATCCTGTGGTGATTTCTAGTCATCTGATGGATGGTGCTTTTGTTCCTAATTCTTGAAGTTCAATCTGAGCATTCAGAGAGGAGCAGAAGGAGGTGATCTGCAATCTTTCTACTGTTCTGTTTTGACTTCTTATGCATCAGATTCAAGGTGAAGAGAGGAATATTCTGATCCTAATCATATTCAGATGATTGGACACTGTTCACTTGGACCTGGCTAGACACTTAGTGCTTAGAGACTGATTAGAAAATGAATAAAGATAAAGAAAAAAGGAAAAGAATTAAGAAAAGGAAACAAGGGGATCGGCAGGTGGCATGGTGGCTGAGGGTGCTGGACTCCCACATGGCTGACTATGGTTTGAGTCCTGGACCTGGTGGCTTGCTTTCTCACTTCTCTCTCTCTCTGTCCCTCTCTCATCAAATTGGAATGTATGAATAAATAAATAATGTTAAATAAAAAATAATTCTTTAAATAAAAAAAGAAGAGGAAAGAAGAAAAAATAAACTGAAAAAGATAAAAAAAAGAAAAAAGAGGACAAAAGCCATAGGATTACAATTTTAAAAAGCAAAATGAAACACAATTAACACAATAAAGGAGAGGCTTGAGAGCGCAGAGAATATTTTACCTTAAAAAAAATTAAAAGTAAAAGGGAGACACAGTGAGACAGAGAGAGAAAACAGAAATGGAGAGTAAGAGACCCAGAGCTATCCCTACCCACTAGAAATGAGTCTGGAAGAGGAAGTCTCAGCAGAAAATCTTCATTTTTGCTCAAGGAAACTAGTATTTCACAACTGAAGTACAGTATTCATCTCCAGGACTCATTTCTTTTTTTTTTTTTTTTGGAGAGGTTTTTCGCTATAGGGTGCAGGCGCTCGCCAGACAGACAGAGAGAGACAGAAAGTGAGAAATCACCCCCCAGGGGGATGGTCACGCCGCAATCCCTTCTTCTCCATTCTCCTCTCGGAATCTTGGGCACGCACGCACACACACCCGGCGTGAGTTTTAAGCCACCGGGTGCGGGACGCGAACCGCGGTCAACTACGTGGGAGTCCAGCGACAAAGCCATTACACTAACTGCTGGTTCCCTCCAGGACTCATTTCTTGATGAAAGGTGTGAAAGTTGTCAAAGTCAACTTTGAGTCAACTTGTATCAAAGTCTGACTAAATGGAGCTGTGGAACGCTATGAAATAATATATACCTCATAACAAGGACTCTGCCAGAATCACAATCTTGCACAAAGGCCACTGCAGTTTTATAAAAAAAATACTTTTGCCAGAGCATATGTCCAGCTACAGCCCGTGCAATCTTGGATTGATAACACTCCTACTAATGATTCTTTTAGCCAAAGATAATTGTCCCAAGTCAACCTATGTAATCACCCCACATTTTTCCTTTAAAAACATTGAACATGCCCAGGTATACTCTGCACTGCACAGCATATTCCTGAATAAATAACATTTTTTATTTTTAATTTTTTCTTTAATTATTTTATTTATCTTTATCCATTTATTTATTTATTTATTTAGATTTGACCATAGAAGGATAGAGTGAGAGAGAGAGTGAGAGAGAAAGTGAGAAAGCAAGCTGCCAGGTCTCGGACTTGAACTGAGGTCAACCATGTGGGAGTCCAGCACCTTTAACCACCACCTGCCAGCCCCTAAATAACATTTTTTAATAATTATTTTATTTCTGGGACCAGAAGTTAGCGTAATGGCTATGTCGCTGAACTCCCATGTAGCCGACTGCGGTTTGAGTCCTGGACCCAGTGGCTTAAACTCATGCCAGGCACATGTGCACGCATGCCCAAGATCCCGAGAGGAGCATGGAGGAGAAGGGATTGCGGCATGGCCATCCCCCCTGAGGGATGATTTCTTGCTTTCTATCTCTCTGTCTCTCTCGCGAGCACACGCACCCTATAGCAAAAACCTCTCAAAAAAAAAAAAAAAAAAAAAAAAAAAAAAAAAAAAAAAAAAAAAAAAAAGAAAAGAAAAAGAAAGAGAGAAAAGAAAAAAAAAGTATTATTTATTTCTGGGGCCAGCAGGTGGTGTTATGGTTGGGGTGCTGGACTCCCAAACGACTGAACATGGTAGGAGTCCCAGACCTGGAGGCTTGCTTTCTCACTTTCCCTTTCTCTCTCTGTCTCCCTCTGGTCAAGTTAAAAAAAATAAATAATTGGGTCAGCAGGTGGTACAGTGGTTAAGGGTGCTGGATTCCCATATGACCAACTGTGGTTCAAGTCCTGTACCTGGCGATGTGCTTTTCTTTTTTTTTTTTAAGAATTATTTTATTTAACTTTATTTTTATTTATTTAATTTTTAATTTGACCAAAGAGGAACAGAGTGAGAAAGAGAGAGAGAGAGAATGTGAGAAAGCAGGTAACCAGGTCCGGGACTCAAAGCATGTTCAGCCATGTGGGAGTTCAGAGCCCTTAACTACCATGCCACCTGCTGGCCTCACCTGGTGCCTTGCTTTCTCGCTTTCTCTTTCTCTCTCTGGTCAAATTAAAAATAATAATAATAAATGAAATTAATTAAAAAATTAAAATTTTTTTTATTTAACTAATTTACTTACTTACTTATTTATTTAATTTGACCAGAGAGGGACAGAGGGATGAAGCCAGTGAATGAGAGAGAAAGTGAGAAGGCAAGCTGCCAGGTCTGGGACTCGATCTGTGGTTGGCCATGTTGGAGTCCAGCACCCTTAGCCACCAAGCCACTTGCTGGTCCCATAAATAATTCTTTAAAAGCAATCATAACGGGGACCAGCAGGTGATGTGGTGGTTAAGGCGCTGGACACTCCCACATGGTCAACCACAGTTTGGATCCCAGACCTGGTGGCTTGCTTTCTCACTTTCCCTCTGTCTCTGTGTGTCTTGATCTGATCAAATATAAAAAAAATAGATATATATACGTATATATATATATATGCACATATATATACGTATATATGTGTATATATATAATTATTTAAAAAACAAATACAATTAAATAAATATAATAATTTAAAACAATTTAAAAATTTTTTAAATTTATTGATTAATTAATTAATTAATTTTTTTGAGAGTTTTTTTTTTGCTATAGGGTGCATGCACTCGCCAGACAGACAGAGAGAGACAGAGAGACAGAAAGTGAGAAATCACCCCCCAGGGGGGATGGTCACCCCGCAATCCCTTCTCCTCCATTCTCCTCTCGGGATCTTGGGCACACACGCACATGTGCCTGGCGTGAGTTTAAGTCGCCGAATCCGGGACTCGAACCGTGGTCGACTACGTGGGAATCCAGCGACATAGCCATTACGCTAACTGCTGGTCTCTTGATTAATTTATTTTAATTTGACTAGCGAGGGAGAGAGAGAGAAGGTGAGAAAGCAAGCCACCGGGTATAGGACTTGAACTGTGATCAGCCATGTCGGAGTGTCGAGCACTTTAACCACCATGCCACCTGCTGGTCCCCAGTTTAAAACAATTTTATAAACCACAAATTTGGGGCCAGTAAGTGGCATGGTGGTTAAGGGCATTGGACTTCCACATGGCTGACTGTGGTTTGAGTCTCAACCTTGGCTGCTTGCTTTTACACTTTCTCTCTCTCTGTCTTGCTCTAGCTCTGTCCCTCTCTGATCAAATTAAGAATAAATAATTAGGGGACCAGCAGGTGGTGTGGTGGTTAAGGAGCTGGACATTCCCACATGGTTGACCACAATTCAAGTCCCAGACCTGGTGACTTGCTTTCTCACTTTCCCTCTCCCTCTCCCTCTCTGTGTGTCTCTTTCCAGTCAAATGAAAATAAATGAATGAATAAATAAAATTAAATAAATATATATATTTTAAAAAAAGAGTTAAATAAAGTAATTCTTTAAAAAAGGAATTACTTTATTTAACTCTATTCATTTATTTATTTTTAATCTGATCAGAGATGGACAGAGTGAGAGAGAGAGAGAGAGAGAGAGAGACAGAAAATGAGAAAGCAACAACCAGGTCCCCATGTCCGGGACTCAAACTGTGGTCGGCCTTTTGGGAGTCCAGCATTCATTTTTTTTTTTTTAATTATTCATTCATTTATTTTAATTTGACCAGAGAGAGAGAAAGAGGGAGGGACAAAGGAAGTCACCAGGTCCAAGACTCGAACCATGGTCGGCCATGTGGGAGTGTCCAGCACTTTAACCACCACACCAACTGCTGGTCCTAAGTCCAGCATTCTTAACCACCACACCAAATGCTGGCCCCTAAAATAATTATTTAAAAAAATATATTTATTTCATTTTATTTATTATTACTTTTTAAAAAAGAATTATTTATTTTTAATTCCATTTGTTCTTATTATTTTATAATTTGACCAAAGAGAGACAGAGAGAGAGAAAGAGAAACCAAGAAAGCAAACCACCAGCACTGGGACTTAAACCACGGTTGGCCATATGGAAGTCCAGCGCCTTTAACCACCATGCCACCTGCTGGCCCCTCATTATTACTTTTTAATTTGACTGGAGAGAGACAGAGAGAGAGAGAATGAGAAAGCAAGCCGCCAGGTCTACGATTTAAACTGCAGTTAGCCATGTGGGAGTCCACCACCTTAGCCACCACGGCATCTGCCTGCCCCATAAATATCATTTTTAAAATTTTTAATTTAATTTTTAATTATTCAATTTTACATTCATTCACTGAGCATAGGCACAGCATACAAAATGTGATTTCACATCCAGAATATCATAAATATCCATTTTTTTATTTTTTTATTTTTTTTGAGAGGTGTTTGCTATAGGGCACGTGCACTCACCAGAAAGAAAGAGACAGAGAGACAGAAAGCGAGAAATCAACCCCCAGGGGGGATGGCCACGCTGCAGTCCCTTCTCCTCCATTCTCCTCTTGGGATCTTGGGCATGCACGCACACACTCCCGGCGTGAGTTTAAGCCACTGGGCCCAGGACTCGAACCATGGTCGACTACATGGGAGTCCAGTGACATAGCTATTATGCTAACTGCTGGTCCTGATATCAATTTTTTTTTTTAGATGTTTTTGCTATAGGGTGCGAGGACTCGCCAGAAAGACATAGGAAGGCAGAGAGACAGAAAGCAAGAAATCACCCCAGGGGGATGGCCACACCCACAATCCCTTCTCCTCTATTCTCCTCTCAGGATCTTGGGCGTGCACACACACGTGATGGGGTGGTTTAAGCCACCGGGTCCAGGACTTGAACCGCGGTCAACTACGTGGGAGTTCAGTGACATAGCCATTATGCTAACTGCTGGTCTCAATGTTTAAAAGAGAAACCAAAAAATAAAATCATGTCTGGCATGTGTACATGCATGCCCAAAATTCCAGGAGGAGAATGGTGAGAGAAGGGATTGCACCATCCCTGGTGGTAGGTGTTTTCTAACTTTCCCCTCTCACAGTTTCTCTGTCTCTATCCAGCGGTGAGTGCATGCATTCTATGGCAATAACCTTAAAAAGAAAGTAAGGAAGGAAGAGTCACACTGGGCATGTGTGGATGCAGTCCCAAAATCTCCAAAGGAGAATGAAGGAGAAGGAATTGCAACCTGGCCATTCCCCCCGGGGGGTGATTCTCCTTTCTCTCACTCTTTCCCTCTGTCTCTCTCTGGCAAGTGCACAGACTCTATGACCAAAAAAAAAAAAAAAAAAAAAAAAAAAAAAAAAAAAAAAAAAAGAAAAAAAAAAAAAAGAAAAAACAAATAAGCAAAAAGATTGCTTCACTCTACAGAAAAACTTTGAACTTAGGAATTCCAGGACTGCTCATTTGCTTTATTTGCATAACCTGTAGGGGCAGGGAGCCAGGACAATTCTGTGAACCTTGAGGTGAATAATCAGGGACAGCAAAAATTTCCCTGAAAATCTCCTAAAACATATCAGAGGGTTTCGGTTTAGGTTGTGCACAGGTGGAAATATTGTAAATGACAGTAACTTGTTTTTTAGTTTGTGATAGGGTGCATATGTTAGCCAGAGAGAGAGGGAAAATGAGAAAGCACCCCAAAAAGTGGATGTATGACACAATTCCTTCTTCTCCATTCTCCTCTTGGGATTTTGGGCATGCACATCCACCCGGTATGGTTTTCAAGCCATCAGGTCAGGGACTCTACCCACACAATTGGTCATGTGGGATCCAGGTGCTTTAAGCACCACACCACCAGCTGGCCCTATAACCATTCTTTTTTACAAGACAAGCCAATTCTTTAGATTTTAGGTTTAAAAGCCCTCTAGAAGAGCCAGCAGGTGGCATAATGGTGCAGTACCCAAGATCCTGAGAGGAGAAGGGAGGAGAATGGATTGCAGCATGGACACTCCCCTGGAGGTGATTTCTTCCTTTCTGTCTCTCTGGTGAGCTCACAGTATTTTTTCTTTTTAGATTTGTTATTTTTAGAGTATTGCCATAGGCATGTGCACTCTCTGGAGAGAGACAAAGAGAGAGGGAAAGTGAGAATTCACCCACAGAGGAGACGGCTACACTGCAATCTCTTCTGTCTGATTTTGGGCATCCATGCACACAGGCCCAGTGTGTTTTTCAAGCCACTGAGTCCAGGACTAGAACTGTAGAGTTGGCCATGTAGGATCTAGCACCTTAACTACCATGTCACTTGCTGGTCCCCATCTGGTAATCTTATCCATTTATCCCAGTGGTCTGCATTGAATACCTGATATGTGTCAGGAGCCATGATGAGCACTAGAGAGAAGCCAGTGAAAGAGATCCTGGTGCATGGAGGCTTGCGGAACTAAGGCCCGAGTTCAACTCCTGACCTATGCAGCACTCCAGCCCCATAGCCTGCAGTGGCTAAGGGAGCCAGAAGCTACATGGCTCACATTGCTTTTAATTCCAATTCTGGGAAACTTTAAAACTATGTTGGAATGTCCCAAATTCCTGACAGGATGGAGAAATGCAAACGGAGTTACAGTATGACCATGTTCCATGAGGCGGGTGGGGCAGGTGTGTGTGTGTGGGTGGTTTCCCTTCCCCTCTCTCTCTTTCTCTGTCTGTGGCAAGTGCATACGATCTCTGCAGCAGGTGACATGATGGTTAAAGCACTGGATCCCAGGGCTGGCAGGTGGTTTGGTGGTTAAGGGTGCTGGACTCCCACATGGCTGATCATAGTTTGAGTCCCAGATCTGGTGGCACACTTTCTCACTTTCCCTCTCTCTCTGTTTCTATCTCTCTCTGGTCAAATTAAAATAGTAACAATAATAATAAATAAAGTTAAATAAAATTATTTTTTTAAAAAAAGCACTGGATCTCACATGGTTGACTCCACAATTTGAGTCCAGGACCCAGCAGCTTGAAAAACACTTGAACCAGACATGTGTGTGCATGTCCAAAATACTAAGAGAAGGGATTGTGATGTACCCCCCTCCCAGTGGAAGTGATTTCACTTTCCCCTCTTTTTCTGTTGCTCTGGTGAACATATATGCCCTATGGCAAATAAAAAACCAACAACAGGGACCAGCAGTTAGTGTAATGGCTATGTTGCTGGACTCCCACGTAGTCGACTGCAGTTCGAGTCCCAGACCTGGTGGCTTAAACTCACGCCAGGCGCATGTGCGTGCGTGCCCAAGATCCCAAGAGGAGAATGGAGGAGAAGGGATTGCGGTGTGGCCATCCCCCCTGGGGGGTGATTTTTCACTTTCTGTCTCTCTGTCTCTGTCTGTCTGGCGAGCGCACGCGCCCTATAGCAAAAACCTCTTCAAAAAAAAAAAAAAAAAAAAACACAAAAAACAAAAAAAACCCAACAACAACAAAAAGAAACAGACCAATTTCGGTGTTCTTGGAGTAGACAGTCTATCAGGTAAGACAGGCATTGAACCAATCGTCATGAACTTAACTTGCCTAAGTTATTTTGGTAAAAGTGCCATTAAAGAGAAGTTTGGGGGCTGGCAGGTAGCATGGTGAATGGGGCACTGGACTCCAACATATCCAGCCATGGTTCGAGTCCCAGACCTGGCAGCTGGCTTTCTCACTTTCCCTCTCTCTCTCTGTCTCTTGCAGGTTAAATAAAAAAATAATAACAAATAAATAAAATTATATGAATAAATAAAAGAGAGCGAGAGTGAGAAGTTTGAAATACTGTAACAGAGTACCTCCAGTCAGGGGCCAGAGAAATCTTACTTCTGTTGCCTAAAGAGGCATTTAAATTGAAATCTGAATAAGGTCTTAGTGAGGTAAAGGGGATGGAGTGAGTGAAGGACCCTAATAATTAAAATAAACTATTGAGGGACCAGCAAGTGGCATGGTGGTTAAGGTGCTGACACTCCCACATGGCTGACCATGGTTCAAGTCCTGGACCTGGTAGCTTGCTTTCTCACTTTCTGTCTCTCTCTCTCTCTCTCTGGTCAAATGAAAATAAATGAATGAATAAATAAAATTAAATAAAAATAAATAAATAAAGTTAAATAAAATAATTATTTAAAAATAAATAAACTATTGAAGGATATAAGGAGATAAGAGGAGTGCAGGAATTTTCTACACATGAAAAGTCATTGTGGCTGGGGACTGGCAAGGAGAGACGAGCTGGGTCTAGCAACATTTTGTAGGTTCAGTGAAAGATTTGCCTACTAGATTTTATTTAGAGGTTTTTTGCTATAGGGCATGTGCACTCGCCAGAAAGACAGAGAGAGATAGAGAGACAGAAAGCGAGAAATCACCCCCCAGGGGGGATGGCCACACCTCAATCCCTTCTCCTCCATTCTCCTCTCTGGATCTTGGGCACGCACGCACACGTGCCCGGCGTGAGTTTAAGCCACCGGGTCTGGGACTGGAACCACAGTTGGCTACATGGGAGTCCAGTGACATAGCCATTATGCCAACTGCTGGTCCCAATAAAATAATTCTTATAAAAAAGAAATAAATTAGGAAGAAACATATAACCCATCAGATGACCAGAAATCACAGCTAAGGCACAAGAAATATGAGAAACCAAGAAAATACCTCTCCCCCAAGGGAAAAGAACAACTTCTGTTCACCCACAGACAGGCAATGGAACTCATGGAAATGTCAGACAAAGAATTTAGCATATTCATAGTGACAAAGCTAACAGAGAGGGAAGAGAAGATGGACAATGAACTCCAGAAGATGCAGGAGAAAAGAGCCCACAAATTCCAGGAGGTGAGGAAGTTCTTGTACTATCTGAAAGGAAATAAATACCATAAAAAAGAATCAAACGAAAAAAAAAAAAAAAAAAAAAGAATCAAACGGAACTGTTAGAGCTAAAGGCTGTAATACAGGGAATCAAAACATCCCTTGAAAGTATTAAAAGCATATTACATCATGTAGAATATCGAATGTAGAAGATGTAGATGTAGAAGACAGAATCTATGCCCTAGAAAAATTCACCCCAGGGGCCAGCAGGTGGCATGGTGGTTAAGGGCACTAGACTCCCACATGGCTGACTGCAGTTCAAGTTCTAGACCTGGCATCTTGCTTTCTCACTTTCCTTCTCTCTCTTGCTCTGTTTCTCGCTGGTCAAATTAAAATAAAATAAAGTTAAATAAAATAATTCTTTTTTTTTTAAAGGTAGCACAAGGCATTCTTTTTAAAAAAAGAATTATTTAATTTAATTTATTCATTCACTTATTTTTTAATTTGACCAGAGGGAGACAGAGAAAGAGAGATAGAGAGAAAGTGAGAAAGCAAGCCACCAGGTCCAGGACTTGAACTGTGGTCAGCCATGTGGGAGTGTCCAGCACCTTAACCACCACACCACCTGCTGGTCCCAAATAAAATAATTCTTAAAAAAAAAGAAAAAACATTCACCACAAAGACTGAGAAAATAGCCCCTAAAAATGAGAATAATATGCAAGAAATACTAGATACCATTAAACATCCAAACATCTGGATAACTGGTATCCCAGAAGGTGAAGAGATTAATAAAGGTATTGACAATCTATTCAATGAAATCCTGGAAGAAAACTTTCCAAACCTAGAGAGGCATTAAAAAATCTAGACCCAAGAAATACAAAGGACCCAAATAGAATCAACTTAAGAAGATCTTCTCCTAGACACATTATAGCCAGATTGACCAAAACCACAATGACAAGATACTAAATCGGCAAGACAGAAATGTCAAGTTACTTACAAAGGTTATCCCATCAGGCTACAGCAGACCTCTCATTGGAAACAATGCAAGCAATTTGGAAAGAATTAGGAAGTATGTTCAAAGTGTTAAGTGAAAAACAGTTTCAACCAAGAATACTATACCTGGCAAGATTATCCTTCATATGGGAAAAAAAGACAAAAACATTCTCAGAAAAATAAAACCTGAAAGTATTTACCAACACCAGACCATTTCTCCAAGAAGTTCTGAATGGAGTACAAGACCATGAAAACTAAATACAAACACACAGAAATAAGAGTTCAAAAACAAGAAAATGGGCACCTTCATGGTAGGGACAAGTCTGGAATTGAATGTTATCTTCCATAATTTAAATGGAAAAATCATACCACAACAAAAGAAAAATTTAATTACATAAGACTGAACTGCTGAAATAGAATTTTATGACTTTTGGCTAAAACTTTACTGATTTTTCTTCTATACTTTCTTTTCCGGATTTAAGGATTTTTGCCTTCTCTTGAGTTGTCGATAGGATCATGTACCTACTATTTGAACAGAATCTTAACCTGTTTCCTGACTTTAACTCGAAAGCAAATTTCTCTTCACATTTTAAATTTTGGTTTATTAAAGCTAACACTGCTTTTCTTGTAATTAAAAATAAAATATTAAAAAAATATCTATTTGGGACCAGCAGGTGGCATGGTGGTTAAGGTGCTGGACACTCCCACATGGCTAACCACAGTTCAAGTCCTGGACCTCGTAGCTTGCTTTCTCACTTTCCCTCTCTCTCTCTCTTTTTGTGTCTCTCTCTGGTCAAATTAAAATAAATGAATGAATAAATAAAATTAAATAAAAATAACTAAATAAAGTTAAATAAAATAATTCTTTTTTTTTTTTTTTTTTTTTTTTTTATGGAGAGGTTTTCACTATAGGGCGCGTGCGCTCGCCAGATAGACAGAGAGAGACATAGAGACAGAAAGCGAGAAATCACCCCCCAGGGGGGATGGTCACACTGCAATCCCTTCTCCTCCATTCTCCTCTTGGGATCTTGGGCACGCACGCACGCACTCGCGCCCGGCGTGAGTTTTAAGCCAGGTCCGGGACGCGAACCGCGGTCGACTATGTGGGAGTCCAGCGACATAGCCATTACGCTACGTGCTGGTTCCCAAATAAAATAATTCTTAAAAAAAAAAAAAAAAAAAAAAAACACCTGTTTAAGGACCACAGTAAGGTGGTCAGATAGGTGCTACTTTATAGTATATTCATTCTACTCAAGGAGTTTCATGCCTAAAGTCACATATGTGTTCACAAATATGTATATATCAGCTGAACTTACTATTGAAAGTATTTAGATTAATTAAGATATTTTGTGAATTAGGGGCCAGCAGGTGGCATAGTGGTTAAGGGCACTGGACTCCCACATAGCTGACCATAGTTTGACTCCTTGACCTGGCAGCTTGCTTTCTCACTTTTTCTCTCTCTCACTCTGTCCCTATTTTGTCAAATTAAAAAATAATAAGGGGCTAGCAAGTGGTGTGGTGGTTAAGGTGCTAGACTCCCACATGTCTGACTATGGTTCGAGTCCTGGGCCTGGCAGCTTGTTTTCTCACTTCCTTTCTCTCTGGTCAAATTAGTAAATAGTAATAATAATAAATCGGGACCAGCAGTTAGCATAATGGCTATGTCGCTGGACTGCCATATAGTCAACTGTGGTTGCAGTCCTGGACCCGGTGGCTTAAACTCACGCTGGGTGCATGTGCGTGCGTGCCCAAGATCCCTAGAGGAGAATGGAGGAGAAATCACCCTTGGGGGGTGATTTCTTGCTTTCTGTCTCTCTGTCTCTCTGGCAAGCACAAGCACCCTATAACAACAACAAGAAAACCTCTCCAAAAAAAAAAAATAAATAAAATAGTAAATAAATCTTTAAAAAGTAAGTAAATAAAGTTAAATAATTTTAAAAAATAATTAAAAAATAATTATTAATTTTATTCCATTTTTTTTTTTAGAGGTTTTTGCTATAGGGTGTGTGTGCTCGCCAGAGAGCGACAAAGAGATAGAAAGCGAGAAACCACCCTCCAGGGGTGATGGCCACGTGCAATCCCTTCTCCTCCTCCATTCTCCTCTCAGGATCTTGGGCACACATGCACACGTGCCTGGCATTTTTTTTTTTTTTTTTTTTTTTTTTTGAGAGGTTTTTGCTATAGGGCACTTGTGCTCGCCAGACAGACAGAGAGACAGAGAGATAGAAAGTGAGAAATCACCCCCCAGGGGGTATGGCCATACCACAATCCCTTTTCCTCCATTCTCCTCTCGGGATCTTGGGCACGCCCGCCCGGCGTAAGTTTTAAGCCACCGGGTCCGGGACACAAACCGCAGTCGACTACATGGGAGTCCAGCCACATAGCCATTACGCTACCTGTTGGTCCCCCAGTGTGAGTTTTATGCCACCAGGTCCGGGACTCGAACTGCGGTCAACTACATGGGAGTCCAGCAACATAGCCATTATGCTAACTGCTGACCCTGTTATTTATTTATTTTTAAAAATATTTTATTATTATTTTATTGAACTTTTAAAATTATTTATTTATTTATTTTAATTTAACCAGAGAGAGAGAGAGAGAGAAAGGAGTGAGAAAGCAAGCCACCAGGTCTGGGACTCAAACCATGGTCGGCCATGTGGGAATCCAGTGCCCCTATCCACCACATCACCTAGAGGCAAAATAAAATAATTATTTTAAAAAAGGTATTTTGTAAGTTAATAAAATGTGGAGGAAGAAAGGACTGGAAAGCAACTAGATGCTGGAGACAGTGTGGGAGGAGGGTGGGAAATGGCAGAGGGTGAGAAATTGGGAATCAAAAAAAAAAAAAAAAGAGGGAACCAGCAGTTAGCGTAATGGCTATGTCACTGGACTCCCACGTAGTCGACCGCGGTTCGCGTCCCGGACCCGGTGGCTTAAAACTCACGCCGGGCGCATGTGCGTGCATGCCCAAGATCCCGAGAGGAGAATGGAGGAGAAGGGACTGCGGCCTGGCCATCCCCCCTGGGGGGTGATTTCTCGATTTCTATCTCTCTGTCTGGCGAGCGCACATGCCCTATAGCAAAAACCTCTCCAAAAAAAAAAAAAAAAAAAAATTATGTAACAGACAAGAAATGGAAAATTATTTGTTGACGAGAACATGTATGATTAAGCCAATGTACAGTGTATTCTGGATGGGAAATCACATTTTGTATGTTGTGATGATGTTCAGTGAATAAATGTAAAATAAATAAATTTAAAACAAAAACACTAGGGTAAAATAAATAGCTTTGGGTCATCACATGGCAGGGAGGTTAAGGCCCTGGATTTCACATAGCTGAGTGGGTTGTTCAAATTATAAACCTGGCTCTTTCCAGCCGATGCCGAGCGATGGGTATCTCTCGGGACAACTGGCATAAGCGCTGCAAGACCGGGGGCAAGAGAAAGCCCTACCATAAGAAGCGGAAGTATGAATTGGGACGCCCCGCTGCCAACAGTAAGATTGGCCCCCATACACACAGTCCGTGTGCGGGGAGGTAACAAGAAATACTGTGCCCTGAGGCTGGACGTCGGGATCTTTTCTTGGGGCTCAGGGTGTTGTACATGCAAAACAAGGATCATTGATGTTGTCTACAACGCATCCAATAACGAGCTAGTGTGCACCAAGACCTTGGTGAAGAACTGCATCTTGCTCATTGACAGCATACCATACTGACAGTGGTAGGAGCCCCACTATGCACTGCCCCTGGGCCACAAGAAGGGGGCCAAGCTGACTCATGAGGAGGAAGAGATTTTAAATAAAAAGCGATCAAAGAAAATTCAGAAGAAATACGATGAAAGGAAAAAGAATGCCCAAATCAGCAGTCTCCTGGAGGAGCAGTTCCAGCAGGGCAAGCTGCTTGCCTGCATTGCATCCAGACCAGGCCAGTGCGGCCGCGCCGATGGCTACGTGTTAGAGGGCAAGGAGCTGGAGTTCTACCTGAGGAAAATCAAAGCCCGGAAAGGCAAATAAACCTTCCTATCTTCGCTCTGTAATAAAGGTGTTTATTGTTCACATTTCAAAAAGAAAAAAAAAATCTAAACCTGCAGCTTGAGAAATCACACATGCCTGTGCATGAGTGCCCAAAAATCTTGAGAATGGAGAAGGGATTGCCGTGTGGCTGTCCACATTTTGGCACTTGCACGTGTCATATAGCAAAAAAAAAAAAAAAAAAAAAAAGAAAGATAGAAAAAAGAATAAATAGCCTTAACTATATTAACTTCCATCCAAATGTTAGTTACTTAATTCTGTTCTTTAGTTCAGTGATCATGAACTTCTCAACATTACTTTGAATTTCTCTTTGTATATATTGACATATGAAATATGACTACACATTCTGTGTGATTTGCAGTGTAGAGAATGAGCTAAGCGCTGCTTGTTTTCACTAGCACTATGAAAAAAAGGACACGATTATAGATACTAAAACAAAATACGATCACGTGCTTTGACTGCTGCAAGTTTATCTATCTCCAAAATTAACCAAAATTAATCAAAAATAGTTAGAACTCAAGAAATATTTCTGGAATTGAAAAAAATACATTAGAACATGGTTATTAAAAGCTGGCTGGCTTCGAATGTCGTGTTACAAAGCCAAAGCCCCAAGATCGTTTTTTTTTTTTTGAGACGTAAATTATCTTTTTCGGTATTTCCAGGAAAATATATCTTTGATAACACGTCCCTCAAACCAATATTTTTAGTAAACATAGTCTTTCAGTAAAGAGACTGGGTGAAAACTATTTTATTGCCGGTCAAAACAAAAAAGCCGGTTTTACAGATAATCCGAACCTCGCCTATTACAAGAACAGGGACCTGAGCCGTCGTGGTGCAGAAACCTGGGTGGGAAGAAATCTCGCGGTACGCTCACGAAACCAGTTTTCGCGATATTTTGGCTTGCTCTCTTCCTGTCAGTCTTTCGCAAGAACACGGATAATCTCGCGATCTTTGCGAAGTTCCGTTGAGGAAGATGGCGGCGGCCGCGAGCACCCTTCTCTTCTTGCCGCCGGGGACTTCAGACTGAGCCTTCCTGGGAAAAGTGGGGAACATTGGTGCCCTGCGTCCCGGGAGCCCAAGGCAGCTGGGTTCCCCGTTGTTTGTGGGGAAGGGCATATCTTCTTGTGGCGGATCCAAGTCCTCCCCGCCGTCAGGATGAAGGCTCAGGGGGAAACCGAGGGTGAGTGACTTGAGGGGGAAAGGAGGGGACGGGACACTGCTTGGGGCGAGCCGATCTGTGCGAGGACGTGGTGGCCGATGTCCTACGGGAGCAGCGTTCCGGAGGGCACCGAGTCTGAAAGGAGGAATACGTGCGTGTTAGATTCTGACTGTGCCTTTCTCGGTGGTGATAGCCTTCGACTTTTGGGTGATGGGGACTCTCAACTTATGTGAAGATTCCCTGCTCAACTAGGGACAGTTGCCCTAGAGCATTAATTTTAGCCTCAAGTGGTGGGAGACTGGGTGAGTGGTCTAAAATCTGCTTATACCTCATCCCAGAAGAGATGTCTGATTAACAACAGAACGATGGTACAAAACTGTGTGTAAAACTACTGGAGGATATTTAGGAGTGAAGTGAAATGTCTAGGTTCTTTTTTTAAAAAAATAATTATTTTACTTAATTTTATTCATTATATTATTCTTATTATTTTAATTTGACCAGAAAGAGACAGAAAGTGAGAAAGCAAGCAGGACTCGAACTGCCGTTAGCCATGTGGGAGTCCAGCACCCTTAACCACTTCTCCACCTAGCCAGCCTCCGCCCTTCTTCATATTAAAAGCCTGCAGTTTCCCAGAATATCACAGTGTTTAGTGCTATTGTCTATTTTTGAACTAAACTAAATTCCATTCTGGCAGTGGCCAAATTAACTCAGAACTGTTGAAGAACAGCTTTATTTTGTGGAGCTTTATCAGATGGTCTAAAGTTCCACACACCAATATAAATGCTTCCTGAGCACTTAGGGGATAGTTCTACTTATACTGTCTAGTTTAGGGCCCTTCCTTAATCTTTGTATAGTTTCTTTTTCTTTTTTTTTTTTAAGAGGTTTTTGCTATAGGGCGTATGCGCTCGCCAGACAGAGACAGAGAGACAGAAAGCAAGAAATCACCCCCCAGGGGGTATGGTCATGCCGCAATCCCTTCTCCTCCATTCTCCTCTCGGGATCTTGAGCACGCACGCACACATGCCCGGCGTGAGTTTTAAGCCACTGGGAGAGACAGAGAGAGAGAGAGAGGAAGTGAGAAAGCAAGCCACCAGGTCCGAGACTTGAACCGTGGTCGGCCATGTGGGAGTCCAGCGCCTTTAACCACCATGCCACTTGCCAGCCCCCCCGGCGTGAGTTTTAAGCCACTGGGTTCGGGACGCGAACCTCCGTCGACTATGTGGGAGTCCAGCGACACAGCCATTACGCTAACTGCTGGTCCCATCTTTGAATAGTTTCTACTTGAAAGCAGAAATTGACAAAAATCGAGGCTGGCAGGTGGCGTGGTGGTTAAGGGCGCTGGACTCTGACTTGGCCGACTGTGGTTCGAGTCCTGGACATGGCGGCTTGCCTTCTTGTTTTTCCTCTCCCTGTCTGTCTATTTCTCACTCTGTCTCTCTCTGGTAAAATAAAAATAAATAAATAAAGTTAAATAAAATAATTCTTTAAAAAATACTATTAAAAAATAAATTGGCAGAAATGTATCTAGAAGTATAAACAGGTTGAAATGGCCTAAAAATCAGCTTCACAGAAGACAAGGGCATCGAAGGAAGGGGTTTGAATTTTGCTTTAGAAGAGCCTCTCCTTGCTGCTTAACTGATTGACCTTATATTCTTCCAATGCCAACGTTAACTGTCACTTATTCTGTAACACCCCCTATCCTACAATGGATCATGAACTTTTCTTCCTTTAAATGTCTTTGTTTTTTTTTTTTTTTCTTTTAATTTGTCAAAGGATGCATGTACTCACTAGACAGACAAAGGGAAAGGGAGAAAGTGTCCCCCATGGAAAATGGTCATGCCGCAATCCTTTCTCCTCTTATTATCCTCTCTTTTCTGGATTTTGGGCATACGTTCACATTCACTCAGAGTGTCTTTCAAATCACTGGGCCTGAGATTCAGACTGCGTGGTTAGCCATATGGGATTCGGCTTGCTTAACCACCAGACCATTAGCTGGCCACATTCTTAGAATTTAAGTAGTAATGTGTTTCTGCTTTTAAGTGCATGTCTCACTTTATGTTGTATGACTTTTTTTTTTTTTTTTAGAGGTTTTTGCTATAGGGCGCGTGCGCTCGCCCGACAGACAGAGAGAGACATAGAGACAGAAAGTGAGAAATCACCCCCCTGGGGGGATGGTCACGCCACAATCCCTTCTCCTCTCGGGATCTTGGGCACGCACGCACACGCGCCCGGCGTGAGTTTTAAGCCACCGGGTCCGGGACACGAACCGCGGTCGACTACGTGGGAGTCCAGCGACATAGCCATTACGCTAACTGCTGGTTCCCGTGTTGTATGACATTTTCACATGAACTTATCCACATTTCCTCACAGATGTAATCTCAAAAATATGTGGTTTTAATCTCCAGTGTTCTGTGGCACAGTTACGTGCTCATATCGGGTAGTTCAAGAATTAGAAGGAAGTTGGAAAGTTTAGGAAGTTCATTTATATATCTAGTCCAAGAACCAATCCTATTTATTTATTTATTTTTCTATTTGTCTATCTTTCTATCTATGCATTTGTTACAGTTTTCAAGCCATTGGGTCCAGGACTTGAACCATGTCCACAATGTGGGGGTCCAGCGCCTTAACACTTTGCCACCAGCTAGCCCGTTTTTTTTTTTTGTTTGTTTGTTTTAAGACTTTTTGCTATAGGGGCCTTGTGCTCATGGAAGAGAGACAGAGATAGAAGGAAAGTGAGAAATCATTCCTTAGAGGGAATGGCCAGGGCAATCCCTTCTCCTCCATTTTCCTCTCAGGATTTTGGGCATGTACACACATGTGCCTGGCATGATTTTCATGCTGCCAAGTTTGGGAGTCAAATCATGGTCAGCCAAGTGGGAGGCTAGCACCTTAACCTGCCACCTGCTGGCCCCCATGCTTTTATTTATTTATTTTTATTACTTTATACTTTAAGCATTATATTTTAAGGTTTTAGCCATAGGGTGTGTGCACTTGCTGGAGTCATACAGAGACAGTGAGAGGGAAAGTGCGCAATCACCCCCAGGGGGTTGACCATGCTGCACTGCCTTCTCCATTCTCCTCTTGGGATCTTGGGCATGCATGCACACGCACTTGCACGATTTTCAGGCCACTGGGTCTAGGACTTGAACTGTGGTTGGCCATGTGGGAGTCCAGCAATGTAACCACTACGCCATCTGCTGGCCCCACAGGCTTCTTAAAAAGTTTTTACAAAAAATTGGGCCTGCACTTGGTGTGGTGGTTAAGGGCGCTGAACTCCTACATGGCTGACTGTGATTCAATTCCTGGACCTGGTGGCTTGCTTTCTCACTTTCCCTCTCTCTCGCTCTGTCCTCTGGTCATATTTAAATAAATAAATAAATAAAGTTAAATAAAATAATTTTTTTTTTTTTGGAGAGGTTTTTCTATAGGGTGCATCCACTTGCCAGACAGACAGAGAGAGACAGAGAGATAGAAAGCGAGAAATCACCCCCCAGGGGGGATGGCCACGCCGCAGTCCCATCTCCTCCATTCTCCTCTCGGGATCTTGGGCACGCACGCACACGCGCCCAGCGTGAGTTTAAGCCACCGGGTCCGGGACTCGAACTGGGGTTGACTACGTGGGAGTCCAGCGACATTGCCATTATGCTAACTGCTGGTCCCAATAAAATAATTCTTTTAAAAAATTATAAAAAAAACTTTAAGGAAGTGTGTATTGGTACATTAAAATTACTGGGGCCAGCAGGTGGTGTGTGGTTAAGGTGCTGGACTCCCACATGTCCAACTTTGGTTCGAATCCTAGACCTGATGGCTTGCTTTCTCACTGTCTCTCTGTCTCTTTTTAGTTAAACAAAAAAATAATAATAAATAAAATTAAAAAAAGTAATTCTCGGAGAGGTTTTTTTTTTTTTTTTTTTTTTTTTTTTTTTCCCTGTTGGGCACGTGAGCTCGCCAGACAGACAGAGAGAGACAGAGAGACAGAAAGTGAGAACTCAACCCTGGAGGGATGGCCACGCCACAATTCCTTCTCCATTCTCCTCTCGGGATCTTGGGCATGCACGCACATGAACCTGGCATGAGTTTAAGCCACTGGGTCCGGGACTCGAACTATGGTCAACTACATGGGAGTCCAGCGACATAGCCATTACGCTAACTGCTGGTCTCAAAAAAGTAATTCATTAATAAAGTTAAATGAAGTAATTGTTTTTGAACTGAAAAAAAGAATTGTTTATTTTAATTTTGTTATTATTATTTAAACTTTTTTATTATTATTTTCCAGTTTTGATCAGAGAGAGATAGAGAAAGAAAGAGAGAGAAAGTGAGAAAGAAAGCCACCAGGTCTGAGACTTGAACCATAGTCAGCTATGGGGGAGTCCATCACCTTAAAACTCCACACCACCTGCTGGCTCCTGTTGTTGTTATTAATTTTTTTTTTTTGAGAGGTTTTTGCTGTAGGGCGCGTGTGCTCGCCAGACAGGCAGAGAGGGACAGAGAGACGGAAAGCGAGAAATCACCCCCCAGGGGGGATGGCCACGCCGCAATCCCTTCTCCTCCGTTCTCCTCTCGGGATCTTGGGCACGCACACACATGCGCCCGGTGTGAGTTTAAGCCACCGGGTCTGGGACTCGAACCGCGGTTGACTATGTGGGAATCCAGCGACGTAGCCATTACGCTAACTGCTGGTCCCTTAAAAGAAGAGCTGTGTTTTTTTGTTTTGTTTTGTTATTATTATTTTTTAATTTGAACACAGAGAGACAGAGAGAAAGGGAAAGCAAGAAAGAAAGCTGCTAGATCTGGGACTTGAACCATAGTCAGTCATGTGAGAATCCAGCTCCTTTAGCCACAATGCCACCTTCCAGCCCCAATAAAGTAATTTAAAAAAAAAAAAAAAAAAGGTTTGAATAGAGGAGTCAGCAAGTGGTGTGGTGGTTAAGGCAGTGGACTTGCACATGCTTGCCTTTTCACTTTTCCTGTCTCTCTCTCTGTGGTGAGCATACATGCCCTATAGCCAATTAAAAAAAAATAATAACAACAAATAAAATAAATAATAAAAGAAAAAGTTTGTGGGGCTAGGAGATAGCATAGTGGTTGAAGATGCTGGACTCCCACATCATGGTTTGGGTCTCAGACCTGGCAGCTTAGTCTCTCACTCTCTCTCTCTCTCTCTGGTCAAATTAAAAGTTTGAATAAAAAGCAGTACTGAGGCCAGTTATTTTGGTAGTTAAGGTGCATACGGCTAACTATGTCGTTTGAGTCCCAGACCCACCAACTTGAAAAACATGCAGGGTGCATGTGTATGCATGCCCAAATCATGAAAGGAAAAATGGAAGAGAAGGAATTGCATTGTGACCATTCTGCCTGGAGGATGCTTTTTCACTTTCCTTCATTCTCTCTCTGGCTAGTGCACGTCCACTCTAGCAAATGAGAAGAAAAAAAGAGAAAGAAGTACTCTTCTGTGGTGTCCCTTACATGAGATCCATCATTTACATGTCATCTCGCCATTGAAAATATCTTCTTTATATGTTTTTTAAAGTAAATGATACTAAAATATACTTTAACTGAATTCTTACTGAAATGAAGATTTAGAAGAAAAATTCGGGAAGGTATTCCTAGAAGTTTCTAATGATGTTCTCTGATTTATATCGTAGAGTCGGAAAAGCTGAGTAAGATGAGTTCTCTCTTGGAACGACTCCATGCAAAGTTTAACCAAAATAGACCTTGGAGTGAAACCATTAAGCTTGTGCGTCAAGTCATGGTGAGGATTGTGGTGAAGTGGGTAAAGTGCTGGGCTTAGATAATTATTTAATAAGCTAAGCTTGTGTGGACTTGTTCAAACTAGTTACAATAGTATGTCTTATTAGTCATGGGTTATAGTACACTAAGGTACTTCAAGCAAAGGTGCTAAGAAACACAGCTATAAACACACGTCTGCTAGACTGGTATAAAGAGACATTGTTTACTTCCTGTCAAGCTCCTTGATTCTAATATGACATACTTTAATTATATCTATACTAGTAAAGTTTGATTCATTGTTTATACAGGTGAATTCTGAGTTTTCACCTGTTGACTGTCAACTTCTTTTTTTATTTTTTTTAAATAATACTGCTACTTCCTCACTCATTTACCATTATGGGGGTCTCTTAGCCAGTTAATTGGAAGATGGAGGATTGGAGAGGTGGTCTCAATTTGTTATTGCATTGCTAACAGTTACCTGAGACTGGGAGATTTATCAACAAGTACAGATTTATTAACTCACAATTCTCATGACTGTAAAGTCCAAAGGCATGGTGGTTAAGGCACCTGGATCTCGCATGGCTGGCTATGTGGTTTGAGTCCCGGACCCAGTGACTTGGGAAAAACATTAGGTACATGTGCCTATGTGCACAAAATCTCTAAATAAGAAATAGAGGGGAAGGGATTTTGGCATGGCCTTTCCCCATGAGGGGGTGCTTTCTTACTTTCCCTCCTTCTTGGTCTTTCTCTGACAAATGCAAATGTCCTCTACCAACATTAAAGAAAAGAAAGAAAGAAGTTTCAGCAGGATAGGCCCAGCATCAAACTGGCCTATAATACTGCTGCAGAGCATACGGGATTATAGGGTGTGCGGAGAGAAAGCTCATGTGTATGAGAGAGCTTCTGATAACTTTCTCTTATTTGTCAGAGGGTGTATGTGTTCACCAAAGAGAGAGAGAGAATGAGAAAGCCCCCCCAATGGGAATGGGTCACCCCGCTGTCCCTTCTCTTATCTCTTCCTTCTTTCAGGATTTTGGGCTCCTGTGTACACATGTCCAGTGTATTTTTTTTTTTTTTTTTTTTTTTTTTATAGACCACAGATTAGTTTATTTTTAACACCCATCATGCCATGAATTCATAGGGAATAGGTTCCAGTAGCTCAGGCTCCTTTCCATTGGTTCTCACAAAGTGTGCTTCTCTGGGTGGAGCAGGCTGGCACTTTAGTTGAACCCAGGTCCCTTTCTCTTTGGCTTCTTTCTTTTTCTGGTCATTTTCCTTCACACGTTTTAGGAAGCTATCTCTGCTCTTAGAATGTTTAATATGCTCAATACGCACATTGATTCTCTTGGCAAAAATCTTGCCCTTAACTTGTTTGTTCACAACAATGCCAACAGCATGCTGGGTAACATTGTAGACTCTTCCAGTTTTGCCATGGTAACACTTGTGGGGCATTCCTTTTTGAACAGTACCCATTCCCTTAATGTCTACAATATCACCTTTCTTGTAGATTCGCATATATGTCGCCAAAGGAACAACTCCATGTTTTCTAAAAGGCCTAGAGAACATATATCGGGTGCCTCTCCTCTTTCCCTTTGTGTTCGTCATTTTGATTAATTACTGGAAGATGGCGGTTCCGGCCAAAAGGTCCAGTGTATTTTTGAAGTCACTAAGTTTGGGATGCAAACCACTAGTCAGCTAGTGGGATCCAGTCACTTAACCACTATGCCACCAGCTTAGCTCTCTCTTTCATAACAACCAGCTCTTATAAGATCTAGCCTCATGAGACTTAAAACTCAGCAGGTCTCACGAGACATCACTAATTCACAAGATCATTGCTTCTGTAAATGTCGTCACCATGATCTAGTCATAGCCCATTGGATTTGCCACCTCCCACCATCAAATTCTAAAACATGATGGGGCCGGCCAGTGGTGTGGTCGTTAAGGCTGCTGGACTCCCACATGGCTGAATATAGTTTGAGTCCCTGACCTGGTGGCTTGCTCTTTCTCTCTGTCTCTCTTTGGTCAAGATTGAAAAATAGTGATAATAATTCTTTAAAAAAATTTCTAAAACATAAAACTTTTTAAAAAAATAATTATTTATTTTAAATTTTATTTATTCATTCATTTATTTTAATTTGACCAGAGAGACCCAAAGAAACAGAGAGAGAGAGAGAAAGTAAGAAAGCAAGCCACCATGTCCGGGACTTGAACCGTGGTCAGCCATGTGGATGTCCTGTGCCTTAACCACCACGCCACCTGCTGGTCCCCTAAAACATGAAACTTTGAGGGACAAACCATCTTCTAAACAGAAACAGTGTGGTGAACAGTTTTAGAACTAGTTGTTAAAACTTCATCCATATGGGGACCAGCAGGTGGCATGTGGTTAGTGGCACTGGACTCCCACATGGTCGACCATGGTTCGAGTCCTGGACCCAGGCGGCTTGCTTTCTCACTTTTCCTCCCTCTCTCGCTCTGTCCCTCTTTGGTCAAATTAAAAAAAAATAAAAAGACAAAAAACAAAAAACTTTATCCATATGACGGGCTGGCAGGTGGTGTGGTGTGTGGTGGTTAAGGCAGTAGACTCACACATGATTGACCACAGTTTGAGTCCTGAACCTGGCAGCTTGCTTTTTCACTTTCTCTCGGGTCAAATTAAAAAAATAAATAAATACAATAAATAATTCTTTATTTACAATAATTCTTTATAATACAATAATACAATAAATAAAACTTCATCCATATGATTTCAGTGGTAGTCAAATGATGTAGGTGTACTTTATTCCTATATTTTGCCTTGGACATTGGTTAAACGGATGTGTCTACTTTGTGATTTCTTTACTTAACAATTTTTACGTTTTTCTGTATGTATTTTATACTTGAAAGTGTTCATTCCCACCAAATTTCGCTTAGGAGTCCAGAGTAAGTTCAGTTGTATAGATTTATTAGTGTTTAAAATGATCATGTTAGGGACCAGCAGATGGTGTAATGGTTACGTCGCTGAACATCTACGTAGTCAACTGTGGTTTGAGTCCTGGACCTGGCAGCTTAAAACTCATGTTGGGCACAGGCTCTTGCATGCCCAAATACTGAAAAGTGAATGGAGGAGAAGGAATTGGAGTGTGGCCATCTCCCCTAGGAGGTGATTTTTTTGCTTTCTGTCTCTGTCTCTCTGGCAAGCACACACACCCTATAGCAAAAATCTCGCTTTAAAAAAAATAATAAAATGATTACATTAGTGTAGTGCTAGCAGATGAACTGAATTTGTTGTAAAGAGACTTTTTTGTTTGATATTTTTCCATAGGGTGGTACACTCACTAGACAGAGACAGAAAGACATTGAAAGGAAAAATGAGAAATCACCCCTCCCGGGGGGTAGGGGTGGCCATACTGCAGTCCCTTCTCCATTCTCCTCTTGGGATTTTGGGCATGCATGCATACGTGCCCGATGTGATTTTCTTTCTTTTTTTTTTTCTAAATAATTAATTTATTGGGACCAGCAGTTAGCATAATGGCTATGTTGCTGGACTCCCATGTAGTTGACCGTGGTTCGTGTCCCGGACCTGGTGGCTTAAACTCACTCCGGGTGCGTGTGCGTGCGTGCCCAAGATCCTGAGAGGAGAAGGGATTGCGGAGTGGCCATCTCCCCACTGGGGGGTGATTTCTCGCTTTATCTCTCTGTCTCTCTCTCTCTGTCTGGCGAGCGCATGCGCCCTATAGCAAACACTTCTAAAAAAATTAATTTATTTAATTTTATTCATTGTCATTATTTTACTTTTTTTTTTTTTTTTTTTAAAGTTGACCAATGAGAGACAGAAAGAGGGGGAAATTGAGAAAGCAAGTTGCCAGGTCTGGAACTCAAACCATGGTCAGCCATGTGGGAGACCAGCTGCCTTAACCACCATGCCACTTGCTAGCTCCCCAGCCCCTGATATGATTTTTAAATTGCCAGGTCTGGGACTTGAACTGTGGTCACCCATGTAGGAGTCCAGCACCTTAAGGACTATGCCACCTGCTGGCCCTGAGACCTGTTTTTTAAATTTTTATTTTTTGTTTGTTTATTTATATATTTTAGGTTTTTGCCATAAGGTGTGTACTCATCAGAAAGAAGAGACAGGCATAGAGAGGGAAAGTGAGAAATCATCCTTCAGGAGGCTGACCAGGTGGCAGTCCTTTCTCTTCCATTCTCTTCTTGGGATGTTGGGCATACATGCATATACTCCTGACCTGATTTTCGAGCCACTGAGTCCAGAACTCAAGCCATGGTAGTCGGCCATTTAGGAGTCCAGTGCCACAACCAGCATGCCACTTGCTGGCCCCAGTTTTAAAATTTTTTGTTTTTAGGTTTTTTACATAGGGCATGTATGTTTGCTGGAGAGAGCCAGAGACGATGAGAGGGAAAGTGAAAAATCACCCCACCCCACCCCCCCGGGGAGATTGCTGTGCCACAGTGAATTCTCCTCTGTTGTCTTTCTGGGACTTTGGAGATGCATCAAGCTGCCAGATCAAGGACTCGAACTGTGGTTGGCCATGTGGGAATCTAGCACCTTAACCACCATGCTATGTGCTGGTACCAAGAGACTTGTACTTTCTTTTCTTTTCTTTTCTTTTTTTTTTTTTTTTTCAAAGAGGTTTTGCATTCGATGTTTCGATGTGTCTGCTTGTCGGAGACAGAGACAGTGAGAGGGAAATATGAATCACCCCCAGTGGGGATGGCCGTGTTGCAGTCTCTTCTCCATTTTTTTTTTTTTAAGAATTCTTTTATTTAACTTATTTATTTACTTTTATCTTTTTTTAAAAAAATTATAGTCGGCCACTTGGGAGTCCAGTATCCTTAACCACCACGCCACCTGCTGGCCCCACCATTTTTTTTTTTTTTTTAAGAGAGATTTCCTGCTATAGGGCATATGTGCTTACCAGAGAGACAGAGAGAAAGCGAGAAATCAACCCCCCAAGGATGGACACATCATAATCCCTTCTCCATTCTCCTAGGGATTTGGGGCACACATACACATGGGCCTAGTGTGAATTTGAAACTGTGGGTCTGAAATTCAAATTTGCTAAAAGATTTCTATAATTCAAAATTATACAAATGCATGTGTATTTCTGTCACAGACTTGTCAGAGAAGGTATTTAAAAAAATTTTTTTTAAAAACAATTATTTATTTAATTTCATTTGTTATTATTATTTAATTTGAGCAGAAAGAGACAGAGAGAGAAAGGGAAAGTGAGAGAGCGAGTTGTCAGGTCTGGGACTTGAACTGTAGTTGGCCGTGTGGGAATCCAGCACCTTTAACCACCATGCCACCTGCAGGGCCAGTAAATTTTTTTTAATGATTTATTTTATTTATTTATTATTATTTTTTGCATGTGTTTTGCCAGAGAGGGAGAGAGGAAGAGGGAGAGAGAAAGCGAGCTGCCAGGTCAGGACTTGAACCACAGTCAGCCACATGGGAATTCCAGCTCCTTAACCACCATGCCACCTGCTGGCCCCCACCTTTTTAAAAGAATTATTTATTTATTTATGATTATTTTTGGTATTTTTGGGAAAGAATTATTTTATTTAACTTTTTTATGCATTTATTTTTAAATTTTAATTTGACCACAGAGTGAGTGAGAGCGAGAGCGAGAGAGAGAGAGAGATATTGAGAGTGAGAAAGCAAGCCGCCAGGTCTGGGACTCGAGCCACGGTCTGCCATGTGTGAGTCCAGCGGCCTTAACCACCACACCACCTGCTGGCCCCCAGAGAAGGTTTTTTTTTTTTTTGGAGAGTTTTTTTCTTACAGGGTGCATGCACTCGCCAGAGAGACACAGAGATAGAAGGTGAGAAATCACTGCCCGGGGAGATGGCTATGCCGCAATCCCTTCTCCTCCATTCTTCATTCTTCTCTTGGGATCCTGGGCATACATGCACACATGCCCGCTGTGAATTTAAGCCACTGGGTCCGGGACTTGAACCATGGTCGACTACATGGGAGTCCAGTGACATAGCCATTATGCCAACTACTGGTCCCCGAGAAGGTATTTTTTTAAAAAAGTATCTTCAATAGGGACCAGCAGATGACAATTGTTATGTTGCTGGTCTCTTACATGGTTGACTGAGGTTTGAGTCCTGGATCTGGCTATTTGAAACTCACTGTGTGCTCATGGCCAAAATCCCAAGAGGAGAATGGAGAAGGGATTGCCATATGGCCATCTCTCCTGGGGGCCAATTTCTTGCTTTCTGTCTCTCTGTTTTTCTGATGAGCACATGTACCCTATAGCAAAGCTCTCTCTTAAAAAAAAAGTCTTCAGTATATAAATGGCAGTTTTCTAGTATGGGAATTCAGAGGTAAGGCAACCATCTTTTAGTTTAAAATAAGTTTTATCTGCATAAATGATACCGTCATTAATGAAACATCATGAGATAGAGGGATTCCAAGTGGTTTTCTTTTTTTCATAAAGACTTATTTTATTTAACTTCATTTATTTATTTATTTAAATTTGATCAGAGTGGAACAAAGTGAGAGAGAGAGGGAAAGTGAGAAAGCAAGCCACCAGGTCTGGGACTCAAACCATGGTCGACTATGTGGTCCAGCACCCTTAACCACCATGCCACCTGCTGGCCCTTGCAAGTGGCTATTAATACTTGCTGTTGGGGGTACCAATATCTTGCTTTGATCACCATGCCTTCCTTGTCTGCTTCTTAGTTTTGCAGATTAAGAAACTCAGTTTTATTATTTGTACATCAAGACTTTAAAAATTTTTTCAACAGCTTACATACTAACCAAATTTTAGTAGGCTATAACATGTAAATCAGAATATCTATTTGTTAATTTATAGAAAAGGTTTATCTTTCAAGTTACCAAAATGCTAGTACTCATTGTCTAGAGCACGCCCTTCTTTATCCAAGGTACAAGGGAAGCTGATTATTAGTAAATCAGCCATTTGTTTTGTGAGGGTAGAATTAGAGAGATGGATTTATTTAGGGTATAGAAAATCCTGACAAACTATTCTCTCTCTTGTTTTTTTTTTTTTTTTAATTTTACTCAACTTTATTTATTTAATTTATTTATCTTCATTTGACCAGAGAGGGACAGAGCGAGAGAGAGAAAGCAAGAAAGCAAGCCGCCAGGTTTGGGACTTGAACTGTGGTCGGCCATGTGGGAGTCCAGCACCCTTAACCACCATGCCATCTGCTGGCCCGACAAACTATTCTTGTACCATAAAACTTCACATTTCTGGTGATAAGAATCTCTCCCCCCTTTGTTCTGTTTACATTATGTCATTGTTCTTCACGGTATACCAAAGTAATGTTTCTAGCATCATACACTGGGGACAGGGATGTTTTACAGAGAGAAACATTTTCTCTTTAGAAGAACTAAGCTAATTTTTTTTACTCTTCTGGAGTCCTTTTTTGGTCTTATATATTTATTTTATTTTATCTTTAGTGACTTTTTTGCTGTAGGGTGCATGTGCTTGCTGGAGGGACAGAAAGAGAGAGAGAGACCGAATGTGAGAAATCACCCCCTAGGAGGGATGGCCATGCTGCAGTCCCTTCTCCTCCATTCTCCTTTTGGGATTTTGGGCATGCATGCACTTGTGCTTTGCTGTGATTTTCAAGACGCTAAGTCCAGAACTTGATCCTGAGAGTTGGCCATGTGGGAACCAGCATCTTAGCTACTGTGCCACCTCCTAGCCCTTTTTCTGTATCTTTCTAAAAAGTTATTAAAAAAAAAAAAAGGGCCAGCAGGTGGCATGATGGTTGAGGCTCTGGATTCCCACATGATGGACCACAGTTTGAGTCGCGGCCCAGGCGGCTTGCTTTCTCACTTCCTCTCTCTCTCTCTCTCCCCTGTGTCTCTGTCTCTGGTCAGATTAAAAATTAATAAATAAAACTTAATAAGTATTTCTTAAAAAGAATAAAAAAGGTTATTTTATTTCTTTGAGAAAGGGGTGAGGGATGGACAGATCCTAAACATGTCTTCTGGTTAAAATCCACGCTCAGCCTCAGCCATCCCAGATTTTGGCCATGCATTCATAAACCTGGTATGTACAAGGAGGCCCCAGACATGAACCTGGGACCTACTCATGTGGGTCCAGCATTGCAGAGCATTGTGTTAAACTGCACTGCTCTACTGGTCTTGGGGGTTCCTTTTCTGGTCTACATGTTCCTTTTTCTAGTCAGTCTAGTTTCACTAAGATTTAGTTATATTCATCAGATTACATGTAAATCACCTTGATAGATTTGAGAAATGCCAAATCTGTGCTACCTCATTAAACTGTCTAAATCTTTTTTTAAAAAAATAATTATTTTATTTAACTTTATTTATTTTAATGTGACCATAGAGGGACAGAGTAAGAGAGAGAGAGAAAGTGAGAAATCAAGCTGCCAGGTGTGGAACTCAAACCGTGGTCAGCCATGTGAGAGTGCAGCACCCTTACCCACCACGCTACCTGCCGGCCCCTGTATAAATCTTAGGTTGTAGTCACTAGTACAGGAGGCAGAGCTTATCTATTACTTTTTTTTTTTTTTTTTTAATTTTGACTATAGGGTACATGTACTTTCCAGAGAGAGAGGTTAAGTAAGAAATAACTACACAGGGGTTATAGTCACACTGCAGTCCCTTCTCCTCCAGTCCCCTCTCAGGATTTTTGGCATATATGCATATGTGCCTGGTATGACCAGAGAGAGATGGAGAGAAGGTGAGAAAGCAAACTGCCAGATCTGGGATTCAAACTGTGGTCGGCCATGTGAAGAGTCCAATGCCTAACTACCACGCCACCCCCGCCAGCTCTCCCTCTACCCAGCCCCTGTGTGATATTTCAGTTTTTCCCAGGATCAGGGACTTGGACTATACAGCTGGCCAAGTGGGATCCAGCACCTTAACCTCCATGCCACCTAATGGCCTTACATTTTTGTTCAAATTGTTCCTTGAAGGTATCTTATTTTAGATCTGGAAATACCTTTGTTGCCCTTCTCTATTTGCATAGGGATATATCCATGTATATGAATGTTTATTCCTTTGGCTCAATGGATAGAGTTAACAGTTAAGAGTCTGTAGATGATCCTGAAATATATCCTGTCAAGGTAATGTTTATGTTTACCTGAGATTCTGTTAGCTTGGTTAATTTATTTTTTCTTCCCTCAAATGTTTTTCTACTTCACACAGGAGAAGAGGGTTGTGATGAGTTCCGGAGGGCATCAACATTTGGTCAGCTGTTTGGAGACATTGCAGAAGGCTCTCAAAGGTTTGTTACCTTCAAAATATTCTGATCACATAAAACCTCAAGCTTAAGAGGAATTGTTTTATACTTTCATTAGAACTATAAATTGTGACAGGTTATCTTTCTTTTTTTTAAAAAAGATTTAACTTTATTCATTATTATTATTATTTTAAATTTTACGAGAGAGAGAGAGAAAGCAAGTTGCCAGATTTGAGACTTAAACTGCGGTTGGCCATGTGGGAGTCCAGCATTCCAACCATCACACCACCTGCCATCCCCCAGGACATCTTTCTTACTAAGATGCTTTCTTTTTTAATTTTAATTTTAGTTTGCCGGAGGAAAGAGAGAAAGGGAAAGCAAGAAAGCACCCCCAGGGGGAATGGTCATGCCAAAATCTGTTTATTTCTCTCTTCTTTCAGGATCTTGGGCATGCATGTATATGATGTGTTTTTCCTTTCCTTTTTTTCCCTAAAAATTATTTGATTGGGGCCAGCAGGTGGCGTGTTGGTTAAGGATGCTGGGCTCCCACATGGCCAACTGTCGTTCAAGTCCCGAACCTGGCGGCTTGTTTTCTCACCCCCAGCCCCAACCTAATTTAAATAAACAAACAAATAAGTAAATAAAATAAAGTTAAATAAAATGATTGTTCAGAAAAAGAATTATTTGTTTAATTTTATTTGTTATTATTTTTTAATTTGACCAGAGAGATAAAAAGAGAGAGAGAAAGTGAGAAAGCATGCTATGAGACCCGGGACTCAAACTGTGGTTATGTGGGAATCCATTGTCCCCTCCCAATTTACTCCCCTCCCCCTATGTGTTTTTTAAGCTCTTAATTTCAAGCTCAAATTTAAATGAGCTCTCCTCTAACCTTTTGAAACATTTATTTATTTTTAGTTCTGACTATAGGGGATATGCACTTGCCAGAGAGAGAGATAGGGACAGACAGAGTGAGACGTCACCCACCACCCAGGGATGATGACCATGTTGCAGTCCCTCCTTCCTTCTTTTTGGATTTTGAGCCCACATACACATGTGTCCAACGTGATTTTTAAGCTGCTGGGTCTGAGGTTCAGTCTGTGCCTTGGCCTTTGGGATAGTGCCACCTTAACCTCCACACCATCTGCTGGCCCTTATACTGGTTTTTATCTTAATATTCCTTATTCTAGCATTAACAGATAAATACATCTTTAAGTTAAAGCTAAGCTGTTCCAAATAAGAATTAATGAAAAAGAGAGAGAAGAAATGTCCATAAAAAAAGGGGAGGGGGGAACTCGGTATATGGTGTGTGCATTCACAAGAGACACAGGAGAGAGAAAATGAGAATGCGTCCCCAGAGCAATAGTCATGCCTCAGTCTCCTTTCCTTCATTCTCTTCTTGGGATCTTCGGTACACGCACACACGGTGCTAGGTCTGAGACAACCGCTCAGCCAGTCATGTAAGATCCAGCGGCCTCAACTACCTTGCCACCTTCTGGCCTTAAGTTTTCAAAAGATTTTTTTTTTTTTTTGCTTTGCTAAAGGGAGCATGCTCACAGGAGTGAGTGATAGAGAAAGAGAAAGAAAGTGACAAAGCAACCCCCTCGAGGGATGCCTCCTGAGTAGTTCCTTTGCCTTTCTCCTTTTGGGATTTTGAGTATGCACACACATGCACCTGGCATATTTTTCTTTCTTTTTTGGGGGGAATTTTTTGCTATAGGGCATGTGTGCTCGCCAGAAAGACAGAGAAAGAGAGACAGAAAATGAGAAATCACCCACTAGAGGGGACGGCCATGCTGCAATTGCTTCTCCTCCATTCTCCTCTTGGAATCTTGGGCATGCACGCACGCGCATGCACTCGGTGTGAGTTTAAGCCACTGGGTCTAAGACTTGAACTGTGGTCAACTATATGGGAATCTAGAGACATAGCCATTACACCATCTGCTTGTCCCTTTATTATTTTTTTTTTTTGAGAGGTTTTCGCTATAAGGGCGCGGGCACTCGCCAGAAAGACAGAGAGAGACAGAGAGACAGAAAGCGAGAAATCACCCCCCAGAGGGATGGCCATGCCTTAGTCCTTTCTCCATTCTCCTCTCAGGATCTTGGGACACATGCACATGCACCCAGTGTGAGTTTAAGCCACTGGGTCCAGGACTCGAACTGCGGTTGGCCACGTGAGAGTCCAGCAACATAGCCATTGCCAACTGCTGGTCCCACCTGGCATGTTTTTCGAGCTCCTGGGTCCAGGATGCAACTGCACAGTTTGCCAAGTGGGATCCAACTGCCTTTAACCACAACACTACCTAGCTGACTCAAATAGTTTTTTATTTATTTATTTATTTATTTATTTATTTATTTATTTATTTATTTATTTATTTTTGACTCTTATTAGAACATAGGCCACAACTGGGCCGGCAGATGGTGTAGTGGTTGGGGCGGTGGATTCCCACATGGCTGACCATGGTTCGATCCTGGACCTGGCAGCTTGCTTTCTCACTTTCCCTCTCTCTTTCCGTGTCTCTCTCTGTTGAAATTAAAATAAATAAGTAACAATGATGAATACAATTAAAAAAAAAGAATTTAAGAAAAAAAAAAGAACATAGGCCACAACTAAGCCTTACTTTTGAAGTTTATACATTGCCAGCATTTGAGCTATTAGTTATTGATATTTATGTGTTTGAAAGACAGATATACATCTTAGGATATTTCTGTCTTTGAAGAATATCATTTAAGCTATTTGGAGTATCTTTTGTGCTTTCTTTTTTCACCCTTTCTATAGTAACATCTTTACCAGCAATGACTGATCGCTTGGAGTCTATAGCAAGACAGAATGGGTAAGTAGTTTATTTGTAGGCAGAAATGTTTAACTTAGTGTTAACTTCGGGTGGCTTTATTTATGTGTCTATTAATTTTTGTTTTGATTTGTTCCTGCTAGACTGGGCTCTCATCTCAGTGCCAGTGGCACTGAATGTTACATCACGTCAGATATGTTCTATGTGGAAGTGCAGTTAGACCCTGCAGGACAGCTTTGTGATGTAAAAGTGGCTCACCATGGGGAGAATCCTGTGGTATGTGTTGCTATTTCACTGGAATCTGTGGGGTTTACTTAGGGATATTAAATTTAAAATGAATTGTTGGGGTTTACATAGCTGGGATTTAGTATTTTTTTCATGAGCCACTGTAGAGATGATGTGATAGGCTACATCAGTAGCTAAAGAGTGGAATTTAGAATAACATGTCCATCTCTGACATCATCCAAGGGCTTTGACTTGTGGAAACATCAGAGGAACCCTTTTCATTTCATGTCAACAAACATGCAGTTAAACACTAAGTGCTGGAAATACAGAAATCACGGTTCCTACTCTCAAAGACGCCACAGTTAAGATAGGAAAATAATCTTAAAATTCTTGTAATAGAGATAAATGTAAAATGTGTGTAACCGGCCAGTTTGATAATTGATTTTAGGGATGGCATTAAAGAGAGTTCTTTTTTTTTTTTTAAAGAATTTTTTTCTTTATTTCACATTTCACCAGCAAGACAGACAGAGAGAAAGGGAAAGTGAGAAAGCTAGCCACCAGGTCTAGGACTCGAATCATGGTCCACCATGTGGGAGTCCAGCATCTGAACCACCGTGCCACCTGCCGGTCCCAGTCCTGATGTTTAATTTTTTTTTTTTTTTTTGGAGAGGTTTTTGCTATAGTACACATGTGCTGGCCAGAAAGACAGAGAGAGACAGAGAGACAGAAAGTGAGAAATTACCCCCACGGGGTGGCCATGCCTCAATCCCTTCTGCTCTATTCTCCTCTCGGGATCTTGGGCATGCACTCATACACAAGCGCCCGGCTGAGTTTAAGCCTCCGGGTCTGGGACTCAAACCACAGTCGACTACATGTGAGTCCAGTGACAGCCATTACGCCAACTGCTAGTCCCAAGTCCTGATTTTTTTTTTAATATTTTGAGAGGTTTTTGCTATAGGGCACATGTGCTCGCCAGAAAGAGAGAGACAGAGAGCGAGAAATCACCCCCAGGGGGGATGGCCACACCACAATCCCTTCTCCTCCCTTCTCCTCTTGGGATCTTGGGCACGTATGCACACGCGCCTGGTGTGAGTTTAAACCACTGGGTCTGGGACTTGAACCGTGGTCGACTACCTGGGAGTTCAGCGACATAGCCATTATGCTAACTGCCAGTCCCAGTTCTGATGTTTTAAAGAAGCTACCAAAAGTTGATTTTTTAAATAAACTGTTTCATATATTTGAATTTTTAATTTCCCACCCCATTCCTATTATTCACCAGGTAAGAGGAAGATGCTTTTTTATATCTTAATATGAGGACTTTCTCTAGTTTTTCTATTGTTGTTATAAAGCATCTGCTATTAATAAAAGAGAAACATTTTTGTTGTCTTTAAAAGTGTTAATATAGTTTAAAGTTTTAACATAACTTTTTTATTTCAGAGCTGTCCAGAGCTTGTGCAGCAATTAAGGTGAGCAAATAACATTTATTTTTATTTACTTTTTAAAAATAATTGTTTACTTATATTTATTTATTTTAATTTGACCAGAGAGAGATAGAGAAAGATATATAGGGAAAGTGAGAAAACAAGCCGCCAGGTCTGAGCCTTGAACCGCGGTCAGCCATGTGGGGGTCCAGCGTCCTTAACCACCACGTCACCTGCTGGCCCTAGCAAATAACATTTATATACCCTGATATGGTTAGACAATGCTGTTATGCTGAATTCTTCGTGGAACAAAAATAAATAGAATCCATTCATTGAATCGGAGAAGGCTTGAGAAAATGGAGTCTGTACCATGAAAGACACATTTTCACTTAGATTTTGACAAAAGCTCTATTTTAAGATTTATATATATATATATATATATATATATATATAAAATTTATATATATGATAAATTCTTTTTCTCTAAAGAATTATTTTATTTAACTTTTATTTATTCATTTGTTTATTTCAATTTGACCAGAGAGGGACAGAGAGAGAGAGAGAGAACGGAAGTGAGAAAGCAAGCCACCAGGTCCAGGACTCGAACCATAGTCGGCCATGTGGGAATCCAGCACCTTTAACCACCATGCCACCTGACGGCCCCTATGATAAACTCTTGTCTTGTAAAAGTGCTAAGCTTGGGACCAGCAGTGGTATAATAGTTACGTCACAGGACTCCCATGTAGTCGACTGTGGTTCAAGTCCCAGACCTGGTGGCTTAAAAACTCATGCTGGGGGACCAGCAGTTAGCGTAATGGCTATGTTGTTGGACTCCCACGTAGTCGACCGCGGTTTGCGTCCTGGACCCGGTGGCTTAAAACTCACGCCGGGTGCTTGTGCGTGCGTGCCCAAGATCCTGAGAGGAGAACGGAGGAGAAGGGATTGCGACGTGGCCATCCCCCCCCTGGAGGTGATTTCTTGCTTTCTGTCTCTCTCTTTCTCTCTGTCTGTCTGGCGAGCGCACGTGCCCTATAGCAAAAACCTCTCAAAACGAACAAACAAACAGAAAAACTCATGCTGGGGGGCCTAGCAGATGGCGTAATAAATATGTCGCTGGACTCCCATGTAGTCGACTGTGGTTTGAGTCTTGGACCTGGTGCTTAAAACACACCAGGTGCTTGTGTTTGTGTGCCCAAGATACTGAGAGGAGAATGGAGGAGAAGGGATTTTGGCTAGGCTATCCCCCCGGGGGATGATTTCTCTCTGTCTCTGTGTCTTTTTAGCGAGTGCATGTGCCCTACAGCAAAAATCTCTCTAAAAAAAAAAAAACTTATGCTGGGCGCCTATGTGTTTGTACCCAAAATCCAGTGAGAAGATGGAGGAGAAGGGAATGAGGTGTGGCCATCTCCCTGGTAGGTGATTTCTCACTTTCTATCTCTCTGTCTTTCTCTGGCTCTGGCGGGCACACACGCCCTATAGCAAAATCTCTCTTGAAAAAAAAGTGTTAGGCTTGAAGACAGTCTTTTATTTATTTATTTTTTTCTTTGTTATATGGTGTGTTCTCTTGCCAGAGAGAGGCAGGAGATAGAGTGAGAAATCACCCCCAGGAGGGATGGCCATGCTGCAATCCCTTCTATACTCTCGGTGGGTTCTGGGCATGCATGTATATGCTCCTGGCATGCTTCTCAAGCTGCTGGTCCACAGCTTGAATTGTGAAGCTGGCCATGTGCGATCCAGCTCTTTAAAGTCCATGTAATCTGCTGGCCTGAAGATAGTCTCTTTAGCAGTTGAGTCCTTTTCCACTGACTTACATTTTCTCTTTCAATTGAGTGACAGTTTTCATGCTTAAATTTAAATACAGAATTAAGACATTCTGGGCATTTAAGAAAGTTAGTACATTAATTTTGTTCTAAATATGGTAAACTTCATACAATATGTAAATAAGAAGAGTTAACATTGGAGCCAGCAGATGGTGTAATTATTACGTCATTGGATTCCCACGTAGTCGACTGTGGTTCAAGTTCCAGACCTGGCAGCTTAAAACTTATGTTAGGCATGTGTGCATGCCTGCCCAAAATCCTGAGTAGAGGAGAAGGGATTGTGGTGTGGCCATCCCCGAACCTAGTGGTGATTCCTCACATTCTGTCTCTGGCAAGTGACACACCCTAGAGCAAAAATATATCTCTTTTTTTTTTTTTTCTTTTTTTTTTTGGAGAGGTTTTTGCTATAGGGCGTGTGCGCTCGCCAGACAGACAGAGAGAGACAGAGAGATAGAAAGCAGGAAATCACCCCCCAGGGGGGATGGCCACGCCGCAATCCCTTCTCCTCCATTCTCCTCTCGGGATCTTGGGCACGCACGCACACGCGCCCGGCGTGAGTTTAAGCCGCCGGGTCCGGGACTCGAACCGCGGTCGACTACGTGGGAGTCCAGTGACACAGCCATTACGCTAACTGCTGGTCCCAGCAAAAATATATATCTCTTTAAAAAAAAAAAAAAAGAATTAGCATTGAGGAAGTAAGTTTTTTAAAAAAAGAATTATTTTATATTATGTTTTAAAGAATTATTTAACGTTATTTATTTTAATTTGACCAGAGAGGGACAGAGTGAGAGCGAGAAAGTGAGAAAGTCCAGGACTGCTGTCAGCCATATGGTGTCCAGCACGCTTAAGTACCATGCTACCCCCTGGACCCTAAAGAATGATTTATTTAACTTTATTCATTATTATTATTTTAATATTTCCAGAGAGGGACAGAAAGAGAGAAAAGTGAGAAAGCAAGACTTCAGTTCTAGGACTTGAACCGTGGTCCGCCATGGGGGAGTCCAGCACCGTTAACCACTACGCCACCTGTCAGCCCCAAGGAAGTAAATTATTATTGTTTTTTTTTAGAGGTTTTACTATAGGGCGTGTGTGCTCACTAGAAAGACAGAGACAGAGAAACAAAAAGCGCAAAATTACCCTCTAGGGGGAATGACCATGCTGCAATCCTTTCTCCTCCATTCTCCTCTTGGGATCTTGGGCATGCACACACATACATACACACACCCAGTGTGAGTTTAAGCCACCGTGTCCAGGATTCGAACTGCGTTCTATTACATGGGAGTTTATCCACATAGCCATTGTGTCAATTGCTGGTCCTGGAAGTAAGTTTTTTTTTTTTTTTTTTTTTTTTTTTTTTTTTTTTCTTTTTTTGGAGAGGTTTTTGCTATAGGGCGCGTGCGCTCGCCAGACAGACAGAGAGAGACAGAGAGATAGAAAGCAGGAAATCACCCCCCAGGGGGGATGGCCACGCCGCAATCCCTTCTCCTCCATTCTCCTCTCGGGATCTTGGGCACGCACACACACGCGCCCAGCGTGAGTTTAAGCCGCCGGGTCCGGGACTCGAACCGCGGTCGACTACGTGGGAGTCCAGCGACATAGCCATTACGCTAACTGCTGGTCCCGGAAGTAAGTTTTTTTAAAGAATTATTTTTATTGAACTTTATTTATTATTTTTTAAATTTTAATTTGACCAGAGAGGGACAGAGCGAGAGAAAGAGAGAAAGTAAGTCATCAGATCCAGGACTTGAACTGCTGTTGGCCATGTGGGAGTCCAGTGCCTTTAACCACCATGACATCTGCTGGCCCCCAGCTTAATGTGCTTTTAACCAAATGTACCAAATCTTAAGTTGGTTTAAAAAATTAGGATTGGCGGTCCAGCCAGTATCATAGTGGTTAAGGCAGTTGGATCCCACATGGCTGAATGCATGATTTGAGTCCCAGACCTAGAGGCTTGGAAAACAACGCTGGGCATGTGTGCACATGTGCTCAAAATTTGAGAGGAGAATGGAGAAGGGATTGTGGCATGGCCATCCCTTTTGTTTTTTCACTTTTTCTCTAAAATGTTATGGTCTTAGCCATGCCGGTGTGCTAGTAAGGTACTGGTGCTTCTTAGGCTGAGAGTACATGATAGGCAGGGATTTGATTCCAGCCCAATCTGAAAGTGTGTGCTTGTTGTCCCACCTACTTGGGAGGCTGAGGCAAGAGGATTATGACAGAGCAAGATCCTGCTTTTTTTTTTTTTTTTTTTTTTTTTTTTTAAGAGAGATTTTTGCTCTAGGGTGCATGTACTCATTGGAGAGACAGAGAGACAGAAAGTGAGAAATTGCCCCCTGGGGGGATGGCCACGCAGCAGTCCCTTCTCCTCCATTCTCCTCTTGGGATCTTGGGCACGCATGCACATGTACCTAGTGAGAGTTTGAACCACCTGGTCTGGGACCTGAACCATGGTTGACTACATGGGAATTTAGCGATGTAACCATTATACCATCTTGCTAGTCCCGCAAGACCCTGTTTTGAAATAAAAAAGTAATGCTACTTACAAAATGACCTTTTGGGGGACCAGCAGTTAGCGTATTGGCTATGTTACTGGACTCCCACGTAGTTGACCGCGGTTCGAGTCTCGGACCCAGTGGCTTAAACTCACGCCGGGCGCGTGTGTGTGCGTGCCCAAGATCCTGAAAGGAGAATGGAGGAGAAGGGATTGCGGCGTGGCCATCCCCCCTGGGGGGTGATTTCTCGCTTTCTATCTCTCTGTCTGTCTGTGTCTGTCTGGCGAGCGCACACGCCCTATAGCAAAAACCTCTCAAAAAAAAAAAAAAAAAAAAAAAAAAAAAGACCTTTTAGGGCTGGCAGGTAGTATGGTGGTTAAAGGCCCTGGATTTCGAGATGTCAGACTGTGGTTTGAGTCCCTGACCTGGCGGCTTGCTTTCTCACTTTCCCTATCTCTCTCTGTTTCTCTCTGGTTAAATTAAAAGTAATAATAATAACAAATATGGAATTAAATAAATAAATATTTTAAAAAATAGACATTTTGGGATGGTAGGTGGTATGGTTGTTAAGAGCGATGGACTCCCACATGGTCAAATGAGGTTTGAGACCCGAACCTGGAGGTTTGCTTTCTCACTTTGCCTTCCTCTCTCTCACTCTGGTCAAACTAAAATAAATAAATAAAATGAAATAAAAATAATTCTTTTTTAATTTATTTATTCATTTATTTATTTTTTGGAGAGGTTTTTGCCATAGGGCGTGTGTGCTCGCCAGAGAGACAGAGACAGAGAGACAGAAAGCGAGAAATCATCCCCCAGGGGGGATGGCCACGCCGCAATCCCTTCTCCTCCATTCTCCTCTCGAGATCTTGGGCACGCACGCACACATGCCCGGCGTGAGTTTTAAGCCACCGGGTCCAGGATGCGAACCGCGGTCGACTACGTGGGAGTCCAGCGACATAGCCATTATGCTAACTGCTGGTTCCCTTTTTTATTTTTTTGTATGTGCTTGCCACAGAGAGAGAGAGAGAAATCATCCTTCAGGGGGATCAGCCTGTTCTCTTTCATTCTTGGGATTTTGGGTAAACACACATGTTCATCTGGAGTGCTTTTCAAGTTGTTGTGTCTAGGACTGAAACTGTATAATCAGCCAGAAGGGATCCAGCAGCTTTTTAAGACATTTTACTTATTATTATTTTTCATTTGACCAGAGAGAGAGAGGGAAAGTGAGAAAGTAAGCCACCAGGACTGAGACTCGAACTGTAGTTGACAATGTGGGAGTCTAGCACCTTAACCACCATGCCACCTGCCAATCCTAAGGGATCCAGCAGCTTTAACCACTATGCCGCCAGCTGGCCCTCCTTGTTTCTTTCTTTCTTAAGAATTATTTAACTTTATTTATTTATTTATTTTCAATTTTGCCAGAGAGAGAGAGAGAGAGAGGGAAAGTGAGCCACCAGGTCGGGGACTCGAACTGCCCACCTGCTGTCCCTGCCTCTTGTTTCTTTTTATTATATTTATAGCACTATGGCCCTGTGCTCACAGAATGTCTGGAGTATCTGGCACTCATGGCGATTTAGCATTTTAGAAAACAGATATATATACACTTTTTTGTAAGAGGGATTTTTTACTATAGGGTATGTATACTTTGCTGGAGAGGGAGACCAAAGGGATAAATCACCCCTGGAGGGATGGCCACACTGCAGTTCCTTCTTTTCCATTCTCCCCTCGGGATCTTGGACTTGCATACACACGTGTCTGGAGTGATATTTAAGCCACTGGGTCCAGGATTCGAACCGTGGTCGACTGTGGGAGTCTAGTGATGTAACCATTATGCCATCTGCTGGTCCCTGTATATAGATATTTTTACTATAAGGTGCATGTGCTCACCAGACACAAAGTGAGAGTATCCTCTACAGGGGTTAGCCATGCTGCAATTCTTCCCCATTTTCCTTTAAGGATTTTGGTCATGCATGCACATGTGCCTGGCATGTTTTTTTTATTTCTTTTTTTTTTTTTTTTTTCTGAGCAGGGGAGATTTTTGCTATAGGGCACGTGCGCTCGCCAGAGAGACAGAGATAGAGAGATAGCAAGAAATCACCCCCTGGGTGGATGACCACACTGCAATTCCTCTTCGTCCTCCATTTTCCTCTTGGGATCTTGGGCACGTGCACTCACATGCCTGGTGTCAGTTTTAAGCCGCTGGGTCTGCGACTCAAACCACATTAGATTATGTGGGAGTCCAGCAACATTACTGTTTTTTTTTTTTTTTTCTGGAGAGGTTTTTGCTATAGGGCGTGTGTGCTCACCAGACAGACAGAAAGTGAGAAATCACCCCCCACGGGGGCTGGCCACGCTGCAATCCCTTCTCCTCCATTCTCCTCTCGGGATCTTGGGCATGCACGCACACGCACCCAGCATGAGTTTTAAGTCACCGGGCCTGGGACGCGAACTGTGGTCGACTATATGGGAGTCCAGCGACATAGCCATTACACTAACTGCTGGTCCCATTACTGTTATGCCATTTGCTGGTACCCTTGGCATTAGCATGTTTTTTTTTTTAGCTGTTGGGTCTAGGACTTGAACCATGTGGCTAGCTAGATGGGCTCCAGCTGCCCTACCCTCCATGCTGTCTGCTGGCCCTGAAAACATATTTCAAGTTTGAAAAAAAAATATTGAGTTTGGGGCCGGCAGGTGGCGTGGTGGTTAAGGATGCTTGACTCCCACATGGCCGACCACGGTTCAAGTCCTTGACCTGGAGGCTTGCTCTCTCACTTTCCCACTCTCTCCTTCTCTCTTGCTCTGTCCCTCTCTGGTAAAAAAAAAAAAAAAAAAAAAAAAAAAAAAAGAAAGAAATAAATGAATGAATAAATAAAAAACAAAATAATTCTTTAAAAAAAAATATATTGAGTTAGGGACCAGCAGTTAGTGTAATGGCTATGTCGCTGGACTCCCACGTAGTCGACTGCAGTTCGAGTCCTGGACCCGGTGGCTTAAAACTCACGCCGGGCACGTGTGCGTGTGTGCCCAAGATCCCTAGAGGAGAATGGAGGAGAAGGGATTGTGGCGTGGCCATTCCCCCTGGGGATTGATTTCTTACTTTCTATCTCTCTGTCTCTCTCTGTCTGTCTGGTGAGCCTACATGCCCTATAGCAAAAACCTCTTCAAAAAAAAATATTGAATTAGAATTGTTGAGATGTATAGGGCTGGAAGATGGTGTGGTGGTTATGGATGCTGGACCTCCCACATGGCTGACCATGGTTTGAGTTCCAGACTTTGTGGCTTGCTTTCTTACTTTGCTTCCCTCTCTCCTCTCTCTCTCACTTTCTCTCTGGTCACATTAAAATAAATAAATAAATATGAATAAGTAAAGTTAGATGAAATAGTTCTTAAAAATAAAAACAAGAATCTGGGACCAGCAGTTGGTGTAATGGTTATGTCGCTGGACTCCCATGTAGTCGACCACGGTTCGAGTCCTGGACTCGGTGGCTTAAACTCACACTGGGCACGTTTGTGTGCGAGCTTAAGATCCCGACAGGAGAATGGAGGAGGAGGGATTGTGGTGTGGCTATCGCTCCTGGGGGGTGATTTCTCGCTTTCTGTCTGTTTCTCTCTGTCGTTCTGGCAAGTGTACGTGCTCTATAGCAAAAACCTCTCAAAAAAAAAACCCAAAACAAAAACAACCAAAAGAACCCCCCAAAAATCACAAAAATCTAAGCTGCAATATTGAGTCCTAGAAATCTAGAGCTCAGTTTAAAAAAATTATTTATTTAATTTTGTTCATTATTATTATTTTCTAATTTGTCCAGAGAGAGAAGGAAAGTGAGAAAGTTAGCTACCAGGTCTGGGACTCTTAACCATGGCCAGCCATATGGGAGTCAGTGCCTTCACTTGCATGCCATCTCCTGGCCCCAACTCTAGTTCATTTTAATAGTTTTTTTTTTTCTTGGGGCAAATCTGTTCATGGGAATATGTGGTTTGCCTCCAGAGTACTCACCCCTTTTTCCCTTTGTTTCCCCATCTCTTAGTATTTGTTTTCCTTCTCTCCTCTACTCTTATGTTCTCATTTATTTGCAAGTTCTTTATATTCCCAGCATATTCTCATTACCCTTATAATTAAAAATTTTATTCTGGGGGCCATGAGGTGGTGTTGTGGTTAAGGTCCTAGATTCCCACATGGGGAACTGAATTTGAGTCCCAGACCTAGCGTTTTGAAAATCTTACTGGGCATGGGTGCATGAGTGCTCAAAATCCTAGGAAGAGAGTGGCTGAGAAGAGATTTTGGTATGACCATTTCTGGGGGGTGATTACTCACTTTCCCTCTCTGTCTTTTTCTGGCAAGTTTTTGTCCTATGGCAAAAACCTTTAAAAAAAGAAAAATTATCTCAACATCTAATTTCAGATATAAAGAGGAAAGGAAAGTGCTTTCCTTTAAACCAGATTTCATTATTTAGGTGCTAACTAGTAAAAAAATATGGATTTGCATTAAAAAAAATTTTTTTTTGTAAATATTTTGCTAGAGGGTTCACACATTCATTAGAGAGAGAAAAGAGAGAATGAAGTGAGAAATCACCTCCCCATAGTGAATGGTTATGTTTCAGTCCATTCTCCATTTCTTTCACCTTTTGAGATTTCACTCAGGCTTGTGCCTCTGTTTTTTTTTTTTCCCCTCAAGCTGTTACATCTGGGACTCAAACTGTAGAGTTAACCAGATGAGATCTAGCTGCCATAACCACCACGCCACTGACTGGACTGAATTAGTAGCTCTTTTGACTCTTATTTTTGACTTTTATACTGCTTATTAGCAGCATCTCCAGAAAAATGTGACAGAGAGAGAAAGGAAAATCTTTTCTTTTGCTCCTCTTGATTGACTAGAAAACTTTGTGGGAAAAAGGTTAGTACAGACTACTACTATTTTTTGTTTTTGAGAGGTTTTTGCTATAGGGTCTGTGTGCTCGCCAGAAAGACAGAGAGAGACAGAGAGACAGAAAGCGAGAAATCACCTCCCAGGGGGATGGCCTTGCAGCAATCCCTTCTCCATTCTCTTCTCAGGATCTTGGACATGCATGCATACGCGCCCGGTGTGAGTTTAAGCCGCTGGGTCTGGGACTCGAACTGCAGTTAACTACATGGGACTCCAGTGACATAGCCATTACGCCAACTCCTGGTCCCAGTAGAGATTATTAAAATCAATTTCATAGGGGCCAGCAGGTGGTGTGGTTGTTAAGGTGCTGGATTTCCACATGTCCAACTAGTTCGGGCCTCGCACCCAGCGGCTTGAAAATCACTTCAGACACAAGTGTGTGTTCCCAAAATCTCAATAAGAGAATGGAGGAGAATGGATTGAGGTGTGGCTATCCCCTGTGGGGGTCAACTTCTCACTTTCCCTCTCTCTGGCAAGCATATGTGCCTTATGGCAGAAACTTTGGGGAAAAAAAAAGAGTGAGTTTTATATAGCCTTGTTGTTTGTTACTGTATTGTACGATTGAATATTAATTATATGTTGTAATTTTCTCCTTCTCCCCTCTTCCTGAACTCCCTCTAGGGAAAAAAATTTTGATGAATTTTCTAAGCACCTTAAGGGTCTTGTTAATTTGTATAACCTTCCAGGAGACAAGTAAGTATTTTCCTTTTTTTATGTTTTGTTTGGAAAAATCAGTTTAAATCTGTAAGCTATGTTGTGCTAGAAATTTCCCTTCTCCATTTTCCCTTTCATCTGGAGTTTTTCTGGTGTATTTTATTCCTGATTTCTACTCATATTGCAACCTATAGGTCAGCTTCTAACTTTCTCTATTTTAAAAGTATTTTATCAGTAAATAGGCCAGTTTTGCATTAATACTAGCATTATAGTGCTAGAAGGGACTGTAGTCCTTGAAATGTCGTCAACATATTGATTTCCAATCTGAAAGAAATTATCCATAGGTATGGAACTGTTTTCTCATTTTAATTTTTACCTACTTGTGATTCTGTTAACCTTCTTGCTTCTTAAAGGAGATAACAGAAAGAGGGCCAGCAGACGTCCTAGTGGTTAAGGTGCTGGACTCCCACATGGTTGACTGTGGTTCAGGTCCTGGACCTGGCAGCGTGAAACTGAAACACTGGGCATGTGTTGTGTGCATGCCCTAAATCCTAAGAAGAGGATGGAGAAGGGATTGTGGCATGGCCATTCCCCTATGGGATGATTTTGCACTTTCTCTGTCTCTGGCATGTGCAGTCCCCAATAGCAAAAAATCTCTCTAATACAACAACAAAAAAGATAACAGAGATAAAAATAAGCTTTGATAATACTGAAAATATGCTTTGGTAGTGATAAAAATCACTTGATATTTTTAATGTTTTGAAGATGTGTTTTTTTTTTTTTTTTTTTTTTTTTTTTTTTGGAGAGGTTTTTGCTATAGGGCGCGTGCGCTCGCCAGACAGACAGAGAGAGACAGAGAGACAGAAAGCAGGAAATCACCCCCCAGGGGGGATGGCCACGCCGCAATCCCTTCTCCTCCATTCTCCTCTCGGGATCTTGGGCACGCACGCACACGCGCCCGGCGTGAGTTTAAGCCGCCGGGTCCGGGACTCGAACCGCGGTCGACTACGTGGGAGTCCAGCGACATAGCCATTACGCTAACTGCTGGTCCCGAAGATGTGTTTTTTTAAAAAAATTTTTAGTTACCTCCAATTTAGATTTGCATTCTATGTTTTCTTTATTAATGTTTGTGTGTGTGAATGTGTATCTTTTCAACTATTAAGCTATGTTTTCTCATCTACTTTCCAGCAAACTGAAGACTAAAATGTACTTGGCTCTTCAGTCCTTAGAACAAGATCTTTCTAAAATGGCAATTATGTACTGGTAAGACTGGCTAAGCATCAGTTCCGTATAATTCTGGGTTTTTCACCTAGGGAGTTTTTGGGATTCTGTTTTATACATCTACCATAGTTGAATATGATTATATTACACATGTATATTTTATATACATCTGTATTTATATTTATGGTATGTATGATAAACTCTTGTAATAGGCCTAGGCTTGAAGACAGTCTCTCTTTAGCAGGTGGGTGCTTTTTCCACTGAAATGTAAAATGCAAATGTTTAGTTTCTATTTATATATATTTGTGTATTATCACTTACGCTTTTATTTTTCTAATGGGTTTATTTCTCCCACGAGTAAGAGCAGAGAGATGTGGGATGGTACTCTCATCTAGGTCTTCATGCCATGGTCTACTCTTGGCCTTTAACATCCAGTGTTTTCAGGGAGACCCTAAGATGTGAACTAGGACTATTTCATGTGGGTCCAGTTGTGTTTCCTCTGTGCAACATCAGACCCTGTATTATATATATTTTTATTGGCAGATGTATGCACTTGTCAGAGAGACAGAGAAAGGAATGGTCATGCCACAATCCTTTTTGCATTTCTCTTTCCTTTTGGGGTTGTGAGGATTTGCACACATGCACCCGACATGTTTTGCAAGCTTAAAAAGTAAAAGTCTAACTCACCATGTTACACAGTCATTTATACTTGGAAATAATCCTTTTACTTTGAAGGAGGCATATGCTTGCCATATTGCCCATTCATAGGACATAGTCATTACGATAGTGTTGTGAGACTTTTTTTTTTTTTGGAGAGGTTTTTGCTATAGGGCACGTGCGCTTGCCAGACAGACAGAGAGAGACATAGAGACAAAAAGCGAGAAATCACCCCTCAGGGGGGATGGTCACGCCGCAATCCCTTCTCCTCTATTCTCCTCTCGGGATCTTGGGCATGCACACACACGTGCCCGGCGTGAGTTTTAAGCCACCAGGTCCGGGACGCGAACCGCGGTCGACTACGTGGTAGTCCAGCGACATAGCCATTACGCTAACTGCTGGTTCCGTGTTGTAAGACTTTTAAGAGAACTCAGTATCATAACATGTACCAAGACCTTCAGGACTTAAATACAAGCAAACATAGATCATTTGTCTTGCAGGAAAGCAACTAATGCTGGACCGTTGGATAAGATTCTTCATGGAAGTGTTGGTTATCTCACTCCAAGGAGTGGGGGTATGTGATCTTATTTTGCTTACTTCAAAAAATTTAGTTGAGGTATTTAACTTTTAGTTTCATTGTAGGTTTATAGAGACATAAACAGGGAGAAAATTACCAGTCATTGGTGTATTTTGTAAAAAAAAAAATTTTTTTTAGAGATTTTTTGTTATAGGCGGGTGAGTGTGGTCGCTGGAGAGACAGGGAAACAAAGTGAGAAATTACCCCCCAGAAGGAACGGCTACGCTCCAATCTGTCTTCCATTCTCCTCTCTGGATTTTGGGCATGTGTGCACACGTGCCTGCCATGAATTTTAAGCCACTGAATCTGGGACTCGAACCGTGGTCGACCACATGGGAGTCCAGCACTTTTACCACCATGCCCCACCCTCTAGCCCCTTTTATAATGATTTCTAAGATATCAGCACCTGGTCTCCCCTCCCCCCCTTTTTTCCCCTCAATTTTATAAAGTAAATTGTTCCCAGAATCAATATTTCTGTTATTATTCATAAGCTGGTTTGGAGCATGACTCCTCATATCTTTGACATTATTTCCTTATATGTGGGTTTTGAAAAATGAAAATGTTAGTGTTGCAGTAATGAGTTTTATTTTTCATAGGTCATTTAATGAACATAAAGTACTATGCCTCTCCGTCTGACCTGCTGGATGATAAAACTACATCTCCCATCATTTTGCATGAGAATAATGGTAAGACTTTAATTATAAAGCAAACAGTCATTTGTTTTTCAGTGTTTTAAAAATATTTAAAAAGTTTGAGGTTCAGATGTAGTAGTACATGTTGTATACTGCTTCCTGGCAGGCTGAGGACAGATGAAAGGCCTGGGTTTGATCACATCCCACCCTATAAGCCAGCACAGTAGCTCATACCTATAGTTCTAGCTAATTGGAAGACTGAGGCAGGATTGTGATGAAGTGGGACTTAATCTAAACACCACATATACACACAGACAGTTTGAATGCCCAGCCTGCCTCCTCCTAAGTTTTGGTTTGCTACTCTCTGATGACTTTACTCTCCTTTATACCTGATACATATAACACAGACATATATACATCTATACACATGTACATACACAAACACACACACGCACATAGTAGGTTGTTGAGAAAGTCATGACACATTTTTGCATGGAAAAACACAGAAAGGGGCCGGCAGTTGGCGTGGTGGTTAAGGGCGCAAGACTCCCACCTGCCTGACTACAGGTTGAGTCCCGGGCCTGGTGGCTTGCTTTTTCTCTCTCTTTCTCACTCAGTCTCTGATCAAATTAAAATAAATAAAGTTAAATAAAATAATCCTTAAGAAAAAGAAAGAAAAGGAAAACACAGAAAAATACGTCATGAATTTCCCAACGACCTAATACATGTTTATATACAAAAATAGGAGCTTAATAAGTACTCTTGAAGAAATATGAAACATAGGACCCAGCAGGTGGCGTGGTGATTAAAGGTGCTGGACTCCCATATGGCTGATTGTGGTTTAAGTCCTGGACCTGGTGGCTTGCTTTCTCACTTTCCCTCTCTCGCTCTCTCTTTCTGTCTGATCAAACTGGAAAATAATAATAATAAACAAAGTTAAATAAGATAATTAAAAAAATGAACGAATAGATAAAATTAAAGAAATAATTTTTAAAAAAGAAATAAGAGACATAAACCATCTTTCTTAGTCCAATTTTCATTCATAACAGAAATACATGAGTCTGGATAATTTTATATAAAGAAGATAGATCACTCATGATCTGGTGGGTGAAAATTCTAAAGACCTAGGCTTACAGCGTAGCTGATGGAGGCAGAGGATGGCAGGGGTGTACAGACAGAGTGAGCAGATTACTCTCTCTCTCTCTTTTATAGCAACTAGCTTTCGTGAAAATGAGCCTCCTAAGACCTAAAGCGTACTTGATCTTGTAAGGTATCATTTGTTTATTTGTGAGAGGGTTTCCTCCATGATGCAGTCACTGGGAACCAGTCACCGCCCATTAAGCCTTACTACCTCCTAATATCAAATTCCAAAACAGGAGAGTTTGAGGGACAAACTAAATCTAACCATAACACTATTTTACCTGAGATAATTACCCTTACTAATTAGTTACTTTTGAGGTGAAAAGGTTTGTCTCTTTACTAAAGAAGTATAGTAATAGGTGTTATTTTCTGTTTTTACTTAATATACCATAAGGTAATGAGAAATAGCCTAATAACCTTCTTTGTTCTCATTGTAATTCAATCATAGACTCTATCCCATAATTATAGATTTACTTAAATACATACTGAAGTTAGAGAGATTTAAAAACGGTTTTCCTTTGGGTCGTATTATTTCTTGTGTTTTACTGACACAAATAAATATTGTTTAGTTAGAAAAGCAACTTCTTGGGACCAGTAGTTGGCCTAGTGGTTGCACTGCTGGATTCCTGCCAGGACCTATTCCTACATGGCCAACTATGGGTTGAGTCCTGGACCTGATGGCTTGAAACTCACGCTGGGCATATGTGTGTGTGTATGTGCCTAAGATCCCGGGAGGAGAATGGAGGAGAAGTGATTGTGGTATGGCCATCTTCCCTGGGGGGAGTGATTTCTCACTTTCTTTCTCACTGTCTCTGTCTGTCTGGCGAGCATATACATTCTAAGGCAAAAACCTCTAACTCACCCCTACAAAAAAATAGCAACTTTTCCAGCCAACAGGTTGGCCAACTCAGTGGTTTGAGTCCCTGACCCAGTGGATCGAAAATCCTGCTGGGTGTGTGTGTGTCCCTAATTCTGAGAGGAGAGTAGAGAAGGGATTGCCACATGGCCATCTCCCTGGGGGGAGTAATTTCTCACTTTCTCTCTGACAAGCATATGCATCCTAAAGCAGACTTCAAAAAAAAGAGGCAACTTCTCTGGCCAGTCATTGGTGTGGTGGTTAAGGTGGCTGGATCTCACATGACTGCATGGTTTGATTCTCAGAGTTGATGCCTTGAAAAATAGACACGTGTGTGTGTGTGTGTGTGTGTGTGTGTGTGTGTGATCAAGCATGTCCAAAGTCTTGATAAGAAGGAGAGATGAATGAGAAGGGATTGTGGTTAGCTGTCCTTCATGGTAAGGAGAGATGCTTTTTCTCTCCCTCTCCTGCTCTCTGGCAAGTGCATGTCCTCTGGCAAATAAAAACAAAAAACAAAAATAAAAGTCTGATTCAGTTGTGAGACCTAGTGAATAAGGGGGTCCAATCCCACATGGCTGACTACTGTTCAAATCCTGTCCTTAGTGACTTAAAAACATGTCTGACAGGTCAGCAATGACATGTTGAACCCATGGATCCCATATAGCCAACTTGACCATTTGAGTCCCAGACTCAGCAGCTTGAAAAACACATAGGACATGTGTGCGTGTGTGCCCAAAATCCTGAGAGGAAAGTCAATTGTGATGTAGCCATTCCTCCTAAGGCATAATTTCTCACTTTTCCTTTATGTCTGTCTCTGTGTCTCTCTGGTGAGCTTACATGCCCTATGGCAAAGATCTTTAAAAAGAAAAAGCCTGGTATTATCTCATACATGTGTGTCAAAAATCTCAACAGGATGTAGAAGTGGAAGAGAAGGGAATTTGATGTGACCATGCCCCACTGGGGGATGTTTCTCCCTCTTTTTCTGTCTCTAGTGAGTACATGTGTTTTATAGCAGTTAAAAAAAAAATAGTAAACTTCTATTATTTCTAACATATTACAGGGATTATAGTATCTGATTAATAATGGCTGAGAAATAATGCAGAAGTAACTAGTTTTTTCTTTTTCAAATTTGCTATAGGGCACTTGTGCTCACTAGAGATTCAGAGAGAGAGGAAGAGAGTAAGCACCTCTCCTAGGAAGGATGGGCATGCTGCAGTCCTTTCTCCATTCTTCTCTCGGGATGTTGGGCAGGCATGCACACACATGTGCCTGGCAAATTTTTCAAGCTGCTGGGTCTGGGACTTTTTTGTTTGTTTTTGGAGAGGTTTTTGCTATAGAGCGTGTGTGCTTTCCAGAAAGAGAGAGACAGAGAGACAGAAAGCGAGAAATCACCCCCCAGGGGGAATGGCCATGCCGCAGTCCCTTCTCCTCCATTCTCCTTTCGGGGTCTTGGGCACGCATGCACATGCGCCCGGCGTGAGTTTAAGCCACCGGGTCCGGGGCTGGAACTGCGGTCAACTACATGGGAGTTCAGCGACATAGCCGTTACACTAACTGCTGGTCCCAGGGTCTGGGACTTCTTTTTTTTTTTTTTTTTTTTTGGAGAGTTTTTTTGCTATAGGGCGCATGCACTCGTCAGACAGAGAGAGACATAGAGACAGAAAGCGAGAAATCACCCCCCAAGGGGGGATGGTCACGCTGCAATCCCTTCTCCTCCATTCTTCTCTCGGGATCCTGGGCACGCACGCACACGCGCCCGGCGTGAGTTTTAAGCCACCGGGTCCGGGACGTGAACCACGGTCGACTACGTGGGAGTCCAGCGACATAGCCATTACTGCTGGTTCCCAAGGGTCTGGGACTTTTTTGTAATCACCATAATTTGTGTTTGAAGAATACCCTTTTGTCCCCCCCCTTATTTTCAGTTCCTCGATCTTTGGGCATGAATGCATCAGTAACAATTGAAGGAACATCTACTATGTATAAACTCCCAATTGCACCATTAATTATGGGATCACATCCAGTTGACAACAAATGGTAAGTTAAATTTAATTTTAGAATAGGCAAAATCTATTTTTCAACATCAAGTCCAGTATGAAACAAGTATTTCACTTTTTTTTTTTCCCCATTTGAGTTTTCAAAGGTTGGCTTTTTATTTTTTCTATTCATTTCTCTTTTGTTTAGTATTTATTTGAATGTTCTCTCTGAATTCTGCTCTTAGAACACTGGTCGGATAAAGCGGACTGTACTAATGCCTCTCATTTAATGATTGCTCCATTTTATTTTATGTTGCAGTATTAAGTGGAGAACATGCCTTAGAATAAATGTTTGGTTAATTTCTTTAGCATGTTTTGGAACTAGGAAAAGGAAATTTAAAGAGTGAGGTTTTGATAGACTTTGTAAGTATGTGTATATAATACACTCATGTCTAAGAATAGATGTTTGGAGTTTTTATTTTTGTATCAAACCAAAATCCAACTCTTCCTTTCTGTTTTTTTTAAGGACTCCTTCCTTCTCCACAGTCACCAGTGCCAACAGTGTTGATCTTCCTGCCTGTTTCTTCTTGAAATTTCCTCAACCAATCCCAGTATCTAGAACATTTGTTCAGAAACTGCAGAACTGCACAGGTCAGTTTTGTGCATCAGTAGCTAATGTTCACTTGTTCTAAATGTGAATTCAGACTTCAAATTCAGATTATCTTAGACTTCTTTCGCCTCATAGTCCTCAGGGTGGTAGTAGTTGCTTTGTGAAAGTAAATGCTCAGGAAGTACTTTTTGAATAAGCAAGTGGATAAATATAGAAATCATAAAGGGAAAACTGAGTGGTCATTGTCTTGGTTTTATTATGATTACTATACTGGTTTTTTTCTAGGAATTCCATTGTTTGAAACTCAACCAACTTATGTACCCCTGTATGAACTGATCACTCAATTTGAGCTGTCAAAGGACCCTGACCCTGTACCTTTGAATCACAATATGCGGTTTTATGCTGTAAGTAAGGTTCTTTTGAGCTAAAAAACTGTAGGTTATGTTTTGGACTCTATCTGTATTTTCCCTTATATAGGCCCTCCAGCAGCATGGTATGGTGGTTAAGGCGGCTGGATCCTGCTCCTGCATTTCTAAGTGCTGAGTCTCAGACCTAGCAACTTGGGAGAAACACTAGGGGTGTTTGGTGTGTGCCTCAAATCTGAGAGAAGAAAGGAAGAGAAAGGACTGCAGCATGACCATCCCTCCTGGGGGATACTTTCTCGCTTTCTCTCTTTCTCTCTAGCAAGCACACATACCCTATAGCAAAAATTAAAAAGAAAGAAAAACAATTTTCCTTTTAGCATTGTTGAGGTCAGATACCTTTTTTTGGCCATGTCTTGTTTCTCAGGTAAGAAATGAACAGAAATCTGGGACCAGCAGTTAGCGTAATGGCTATACTGTTGGACTCTCATGTAGTTGACCATGGTTCGAGTCCTGGACCCGGTGGCTTAAACTCACGTCAGGCATGTGTACGTGTGTAGCCAAGATCCCAAAAGGAGAGTGGAGGAGAAGGGATTGTGGCGTGGCCATCCCCCCTGGGGAGTGATTTCTCACTTTCTGTCTCTCTTTCCGGCGAGTGCACGTGCCCTATATTAAAAAAAGAAAAAAAAAAAAAGAAATTAACAGAAATCTATGAAGCTTACTGAAGTAAAAGGACATGAGCTTTTGAAATCAGGAAACAACAGTGTTCATTTATTTTTTTAAATTTTAGTTTGCTATAGGGCATGTGCCCTCATCAGAGGGAGAGGGGCCAGCAGGTGGTGTGGTGGTTAAGGGCACTGGACTCCCACATGGCCAACTAAGTCTTGCTTTCTCACTTTCCCTCTCTTTCTCACTCTGTCCCTCTCTGGTCAAATTAAAAGAAAAAGAAAGGAAGGAAGGGAGGGAAAGAGAGAGGAGAAGGAAGATAAAATAATTATTTAAAAAAGATGGAGGGAGAAAGCACCCCTTAATTGGCTCTGTTCATGCCCACTTTCCTGTTTACTCTTCTGTTTTTCCATCCTGTTGGGATTTTGGGTACACATGCATGCACACATGCCCAGTGTGTTTTTTGAAGCCATTATGGCCAGGATTCAAACTTCAGTGTGGGCCATGTGGGATCTAAATTCTTTAACCCCTATGCCACAGAGCTGGCCCAGTAGTGTACATTTCTTTGTTAAAATTTCAGGTGAATGTCTCTAAATAGTATTGGTTGTAAATAAGCCTATAAGAAGGTGTTAAGAGGGGCCAGCAAGTGGCATGGCGGTTAATGGTGCTGGACTCTCACATGGCCTACCATGGTTTGAGTCTCAGACCTGGCGGCTTGTTCTCTCTCTCTGGCCAAAATTGAAAAATAGGGACCAGCAGTTAGCATAATGGCTATGTTGCTGGGCTCCCATGTGGTCGACCACAGTTCGAGTCCTGGACCCGATGGCTTGGACTCGCCCCGGGCGTATGTGCTTGCGTGCCCAGGATCCCGAGAGGAGAGTGGAGGAGAAGGGATTGCAGCATCGCAATCCCCCTGGGGGTTGATTTCTTGCTTTCTGTCCCTGTCTCTCTCTGTCTTTCTGGTGAGGGCACGCGCCCTGTAGCAAAAACCTCTCCAAAAGAAAAAAATTGAAAAATTGAAAAATAATGATAATAAATAATAATAATAATTTTTTTGGAGAGGTTTTTAACCATGCCACCTGCAGGCCCCCAAAATTCTTAATTCTTTCATATGCCATGACTTTATAAACTGGAAAGGTCTTTCAAGTTCATAAACAGAGAAGAAAAAAAACCTCTGAAATTATAAATTATGGAAAGTTCCAAACTGCATATGAGCTTGGATTTAGTTGAATGTTTGATAGTAGTCTAAAGTAGTAGTTCCTAGAACCAGCAGGTGGCGTGGTGGTTAAAGCACTGGACTCTCGTATGGCTGACTGCAGTTCATGGTGGCTTGAAACTCACATTGGGTACATGTGCGTGTGTGCCCAAAATCCTGAGAGGAGAATGGAGAAGTGATTGCAGCATAGCCATTCATCCTGGGGGTGATTTCTCACTTTCTGTCTCTCTGGCTAGCACATGTACCCTATAGCAAAAATCTCTTAAAAAAAAAAGTAGTTCCCAAATCCTGGTTGAATTATATATGATGTTTTATTTATTTATTTATTGGAGAGGATTTGCTATAGAGTGCGTGCGCTTGCCAGAAAGACAGAGACAGAGAGACAGAAATTGAGAAATCACCCCCCAGGGGAGATGGCCACACTGCAATACCTTCTCCTCCATTCTCCTCTCAGGATCTTGGACACGCACGCACATGTGCTCGGTGTGAGTTTAAGCCATCGAGTCTGGGACTCGAACCGCATCAACCACATGGGAGTCCAGCGACATAGCCATTACACCAACTGCTGGTCCCTTTATTTTATTTTTATTTATTCATCCATTTAGTTTTTAATTTGACCAGAGAGAGAGAGAAAGAGAAAGCAAGCCACCAGGTTGAGGAGTTGAACTGTGGTTTGCCGTGTGGGAGTATTCAGCACCTTAACCACTCTACCACATGCTGGTCCCCTAGGACGTTTTATTTAAAAAAAAAATAATAATAGGGACCAGCAGTTAGCATAATGGCTATGTTGTTGGACTCCCATGTAGTCGACCACGGTTCGAGTCCTGGACCCGGTGGCTTAAACTCACACCGGGCGCGTGTGCATGCGTGCCCAGGATCCCGAGAGGAGAATGGAGGAGAAGGGATTGCGGCGTGGCCATCCCCCCTGGGGGGTGATTTCTCGCTTTCTGTCTCTCTGTCTCTCTCTGTCTGTCTGGCGAGTGCATGCGCCCTATAGCGAAAACCTCTCCAAAAAAAAAAAAAAAAAAAAAAAGAAATAAATAAACTGCATCATTAAAAAAAAAATAATAATAAATCAGATCTTCCACTGATGGTTTGGGAACGCCTTCAATACAGATTCCTGAAGTAATTTTTATGATAGCTAGGTTAGGAAACAACTAGTATAGGGTATTTATGAAAATGAGATCTTTTCAGCCAAATGAGAAATATATTGGCATCTCTAATACAAGGTGAATAAAGAGTTCACTGGGGAGTTTTGTTACTCCGCAAGACTTTGCTGCACTTTCTGAGGAGGTTTTTTTCAGAGTAATTGTGATTTAGAGTATAGTGGGTAGGAAAATAGTCCTCATTTACTTTGTTGTTTTTGCCTAGGCTCTTCCAGGTCAGCAGCACTGTTATTTCCTCAACAAGGATGCTCCTCTTCCAGATGGCCGAAGTCTGCAGGGAACTCTTGTTAGCAAAATCACCTTTCAGCATCCTGGCCGGGTTCCTCTCATCCTAAATCTTATCAGACATCAAGTGGCCTATAATACCCTAATTGGAAGCTGTGTGAAAAGAACTATTCTGAAAGAAGGTACCGCCTGTCTTTTTTTTTTCTTTTTCTTTTTTTTTTTCTTGCTGTAGAATGTGTGTGTGTGCTTGTGTGTGTGTGTGTGTGTGTGTGAGAGAGAGAGAGAGAGAGAGAGAGAGAGAGAGAGAGAGAGAGAAAATGAGAAATCATCCTCCAGGGGAGATGGCCACTCTGAAGTCCCTTCTCCAGTCTCCTCTCTGGATTTCGGGCATGCACACTCACGGACTGTGATTTTTAAGCCGCTAGGTCTAGGACTTGAACCAGGTAGCAGGCCATGTGGAATCTAGTGCCTCAACCTTCATACCCACTGCTGTCCCCTGCCTCTCTTTGATATTGAAAGATAGAAACTGATTACTGCAGTGGCCCATGAAAATCACCTGTGGAGGGTTTTTTTTGTTTTGTTTTGTTTTTTAATAACACTGATGCTTAGTTTCCATACTCAGATGAACTGAGTTAGTATGTCAGTGGAAGGCTTGTAACTTCCACAGATGATTTTGATGGAACCAGTCTGTAGATTGGCATTTGGAAATCACTGTTTCTTCCCAATAGACTTAACTCTTTCTGAATATAGGAATGTAACTGTATCTTTTAGGGTATGTATCTTGCAGTAGGTATCGTGGAATGCTGTAGTGCGAGAGGATTAGTCTCGTCTTAAAATTGTTTTATTTGCCAGAGGTCATGTGTGCTTGCTCGAGAGAGAGGGAGAATGCCTCCCCTCCCAATGGTGTATGGTCAAGCAACAGTACCTTTTCCTACATTACTTTATCTTTTAAGGATTTGAGGCACACATGTACATGTGCCTGGCTTGTTTTTAAACCGCCGGGTTTGGGACTCTTAACTGCATGGTCAGCCTTGTGGGATTTAACATCAAGCCATGAATCAGCCCAAGGAAGGATTTCTTGGTTACCTAAATTTAAGGTTAATAGGACGATGTTCTTCAGCTTTAGTCCTGAGTATATTTCTTCTTTCTTCTATTTGGAGAACCTTATCGCATAGCTTTAAAGAGGTCAGACTTGTACTCTTTTCTTTTCCTCTCAGGATTTTGGAATGCTGATGTTCTTCAAACACAGTTGAGTATTAGCCATGATGTAAGTTTTGGCAACTCTAGCTAATTATAGTTAATTTTTTTTTTTTAAGAGAGATTTTTGGTATAGAGTGTATGAGCTCGTCGGCAAGACAGAGACAGAGGGAGAAATCGCCCTCCAGGGGGATGGCAACACTGCTATCCCTTCTCCATTTTCCTTTTGGAAAATGTGCCTGGCGTGAGTTTCAAGCCACTGGGTTTGGGACTTGAACCATGGTCGATTATGTGGGAGTACAGCTACGTCACCACTACGCCATCTGCTAGTCCTGAGTTAATTTTTTTTTCAAAGAATTACCCACCTAATTTTATTTGTTATTATTAGTTTTTAAAAATCTGATCAAAGAGAGCACGCACACGCGCCCGGCGTGAGTTGTAAGCCACCGGGTCCGAGACGCGAACCACGGTCGACTACGTGGGAGTCCAGCGACATAGCCATTACGCTAACTGCTGGTTCCCTGTTATTATTAGTTTTTAAAAATCTGATCAAAGAGAGACAGAGAGGCAGAGAGAAAGAGAGAGAGCAAGCTGCCAAGTCTGGGACTCTAATTGGGGTCAGCCATGTGGATGTGTAGTATCCCAGCCACTTCATCACCTGCCTGCCCTCCACCAGAGTTCATTTTTAACCTTAGTCATAAAGTACTTCAGTGATAAATATGTATCAGTACAAAATGGTAGGCAAAAAGAAATAGGGAAATAGGGAAGATAAACAAGATAACTTTTTTCTTCTTTCCTTCCTTTATGAGAGAAAGAGAAATAGGCACCCTCAAAAGGATCTCACATTGTGATCTACCCCTTAGCCTTCACAGCCAGCCAGGATCATGGACACACCTGGCATGTATAGGTAGATCTAGGAACTAAATCTCATTTCAGCACCATGGCTTTTTTTAATTGCCAGTGTGCTATATGCTCACCAGACAGAGAAATGCCTCCCATGGAGCACAGTCACCTCACAGTCTGTTTTCTTCCATTTCTCCTTCCCATCAAGATTTTGGATGTGCTTGTGTTTAGCATGTCAGAATGTGAATCATGATTGTGTATAGGATCTCGCTCCACATGAACCATTGCTTAACTGTTGCACTACCGGGCTGGCTATCTATCTATTTTAATTTTAAATACCTGAAGGCAGTTTATGAACAGAAAACAATAGTGTGAGTCTTGTTCATAGACAGCAACCATGAGGGATCCCCCCTTTCTTGTGGGTGCTGTTGAGGGGATAGGGGTGACTTCCTCAGTCTGCCCAGTTTTCATATCTGAGCAGGCAAGGGCTCTGAGGGCTAACTGGGCCCTAGGGCCAGGGGTCTTGGTCAGGTTCCCTCCTGTGGCCTGGGTTTAATGTGTAGGCCAGTGATGCCCAGCTCCGTATACCTCTGGGCCACGTTCTGATCAGCCAACATGGCAGCGTATGGTGAGGATTCATCTCCGTCAGCCTTTATTTCATTCCACCAGTCACAGGTCCGATGGTTTTCTTTCTAGAAATATCAGTGACATAGACAAAGGTATCATTGAAGGATACAAAGATGTGGTAAACACCAAATACATTCTCTACTTCAGCCATTTGAGGTCCAAGGCTGATGACCTGTTCTTCTTTCCTTCCCTTTGCAAGGTGCCATATCTGTCTGTTATCTCTAGACTCAGCCAGTGAAAAAAGCTGCCCTTGTTGGGTTTTCTTTTTTAAAATAATTGTATTTATTATTATTGTTAATTTGCTATATGGCATGAGTGCTCATAAGAGAGAGACAGGATGGTTGGGAAAACAAGCCACCAGAGAATAATGCCCCAACCACCATGACATCTGCTGGCCATTTTTTTGTTTTTAATTTGTTAAAGGGCACAATGTGCTCAGCAGGTTGAAAGAGAGAGAAAATGTGAGGTGGCACTCCCCAAAGGGGATGGCCAATCACTTCTCCCCTCTCTTCTTGGGATTTTAGGCATGCATGCACATATGCCTGGTGTGTTTTTCTTTTCTTTCTTTTTTTAAAGATAATTATTTATTGTTATTACTATTTTAACTTGGCTAGAGAGAGACAGGAGAGAGAGAGAGAGAGAGAGACAAGGAGTAAGAAAGTGAGAAAGCAAGCCACTGGGCCTGGGACTCAAACTGAGGTCTGCCATGTGGGAGTCTAGCACCTTAACCACCATGCCTCCTGCCAGTGGATGTGTTTTTAAAGCTGCCAGGTCTGGGCCTCTAACCGCGACTTAAACCACACAGTTGGCCATGTAGGGTCCAGCTCCCCCAGTCATGCACCCATCAGTTGAACCCCTCTTTTTTTTCCTTTAAGAGGTTTTTGCTATAGGGTGTGTGCGCTCGCCAGAAAGACAGAGAGAGACAGAGAGACAGAAAGCGAGAAATCACCCCAGGGGGATGGCCACGACGCAATCCCTTCTCCTTCATTCTCCTCTTGGGATCTTGGGCTTGTGTGCACACGCGCCTAGCGTGAGCTTAAGCCACTGGGTCCGGGACTCAAACCACAGTCAGCTACATGGAGTTCAGTGACATAACCATTATGCTAACTGCTGGTCCCAAACCCCTCTTTTTTTTTTTTTAAAGAATGATTGGGGCCACCAGGTGGTGTGGTTAAAGGTGCTGGATTCCCACATTGCCGACTGCTGTTCGAGTCCCGGACCTGGTGGCTTGCTTGCTCACTTTCCCTTTCTCTCTCTCTCTCTCTCTCTCTCTCTCTCTTTCTCTCTCTGTCTCTGGTCAAATTAAGAAATAATGATAACAAATGGAATTAAATAAATAAATAATTCTTTAAAGAAAAAGAGAGGGTTTCACTATGTTGCCCAAGCCGGTTTCAAACCCGAGATTCTCCTGTGTCATCTTCCTGAAAGGTATATGCCATTGTTCTTAGCTTAGGAGATACCTTTTTTTCCTTTTTAAAAAAGAGAGGTTTTTTGGCATATGGCACGTGTGCTCACTGGAGAGACAGAAAGTAAGAAATCACCCCCAGGGGGATGGCCACCCACAATTGCTTCTCCACTCTCCTCTCAGGATTTTGGGAATGCACGCACATATACCCGGCGTGTTTTAAGCTGGCAGGTCTGAGACTCAAACCATGTTCGACTATGTGGGAGTCCAGTGACATAACCATTATGCTATCTGGTGGTCCCAGGAGATACCTGTTTTTAAATTGCCAGAGGAGGGTGTGTGCATTTGCCATAGACAAACAGGGTGAAAGTGTCCTCCAGTAGGGTATGATCACACCACAGTCTGTTCTCCTGCACTTATCCATCCCCTTGAGATATTAGGCATGCATACCCGTGTAGTCACTGTGTTTTTCAATCCGCCTGGGCCATATTCAAACTGTGGTTGGCCACGTGGGATCTAGCTCCCTTAACCACTGGACAAGGGGGGTAGTTCTTGTAGATACCTTTTATGAGAATAACAGCTGCTTTAGAAATGAGAAATTTTTATGGCCAACTGCGGTTTGAGTTCTGGATCTAGTGACTTGAAAGTCACGCCTGGTGCATGTTTGTACATGCCCAAAATTTCCAGAGGAAATGGGAGAAGGGACTGCAGTGTGGCCACCCCCAGCACCCTGCAGGTGATTTCTCACTTTCTGTCTCTCTGTCTCTCTGGCGGGACCAGCAGTTAGCGTAATGGCTATGTCACTGGACTCCCATGGAGTTGACCGCGGTTTGTGTCCCGGACCCGGTGGCTTAAAACTCACGCTGGGCGCCTGTGCGTTGTGCATGCCCAAGATCCCGGGAGGAGAATGGAGGAGAAGGGATTGCAGCGTGGCCGTCCCCCCTGGGGGGTGATTTCTCGTTTTCTGTCTCTCTGTCTCTCTCTGTCTGTCTAGTGAGCGCACACGCCCTATAGCAAAAACCTCTCCAAAAAGTAAAAAAAAAAAAAAAAAAAAAATGAAATGAGAAATTTTTGAGGTACAGAGTAATATAGAACATGTATGCAAACAGACTTGTAACCCTTCTATTTTGTGTTCTTGAATTCTAGAATAATTTTACAAATAACTTCTGGGTGTCTAAAAATGCGTTTTCGTAAGATAATTATGGAGCTAACCCCAATGAAATGAATGCTTTTTTCTAAGAAAGTATATATATGATCCTGTGTCTGGGTTGCCATCATTTTTTTTTTTTTTTGGAGAGGTTTTTGCTGTAGGGTGCTTGCACTCACCAGAAAGACAGAGATAGAGAGACAGAAAGTGAGAAATCACTCCCCCAGGGGGGATGACCACGCCGCAGTCTCTTCTCCTCCTTTCTCCTCTTGGGATCTTGAGCACGCATGCACACGCACCCGGCATGAGTTTAAGCCACTGGGTCCGGGACTCAAACCGCGGTCAACTATATGGGAGTCCAGCGACATAGCCATTACACTAACTGCTGGTCCCATGGGTTGCCATCATGTTTAGCTTAAGAACTTATGATGGGGGCCTGCAGGTGGCATAGTAGTTAAGGCGCCTGACTCACATGGCTGACTGTGGTTTGAGTCTGGTACCCACATGCTGGGCATGTGTGTGTGTATGCTAAAACTCCCAGGAGGAGAAGGGATTGTGGCATGGCCATCACTCCCGGGGGTGGGGGTGATTTCTCATGCTCTGTTTCTGTCTCCAGTGAGCGCATGCTCCCTATAGCCAAAAGAAAAAAAAAAATCCCTTAAAAAATAATAAAGAGGGGTCAGCAGGTAGCATGGTTCAAGTCTCAGACCTGGTGGTTTGCTTTCTCACATTCTTTCTCTCTCTCTCTCTCTCTCTCTCTTTTTTTTCCCCAAAGAATTGTTTATTTAATTTGATTTATTCATTCATTTATTTTAACTTGACCAGAGAGAGACAGACAGACACACACACACACACACACACACACACACAGAAAGTGAGAAAGAAAGCCACAAGTTCTGGGACTTGAACCATGGTCAGCCATGTGGGAGTGTCCAGTGCCTTAACCATCACGCCACCTGCTGGTCCCCATCTTTCTCTCTCTTACTCTGCTCCTCTCTGGTCAAATTAAAAATAAATAAGGGACCAGCAGTTAGCGTAATGGCTATGTCCCTAGACTCCCACGTAGTCGACCGTGGTTCGCGTCCTGGTCCCGGTGGCTTAAAACTCACGCCGGGCGTGTGTGTGTGCATTCCCAAGATCCCGAGAGGAGAATGGAGGAGAAGGGAATGCGGCATGGCCATCCCCCCTGGGGGCTGATTTCTCGCTTTCTGTCTCTCTGTTTCTCTCTGTCTGTCTGGCGAGCGCACACGCTCTATAGCGAAAACCTCTCAAAAGAAAAAAAATAAGTAATGTTAAATAAAAATAATTCCTTAAACAAAACAAAACAAAAAATAGACGAAAGGATGATGATGGTTAGATATATGTATATTTGGCACGCGTGCACACACACACACACACACTTTTTAAAAAGAATTATCTGGGACCAGCAGTTAGCGTAATGGCTATGTCGCTGGACTCCCACGTAGTCGACCGCGGTTGGAGTCCCGGACCCGGTGGCTTAAACTCACGCCGGGCACGTGTGCGTGCGTGCCCAAGATCCCGAGAGGAGAATGGAGGAGAAGGGATTGCGGCGTGGCCATCCCCCCTGGGGGGTGATTTCCTGCTTTCTATCTCTCTGTCTCTCTCTGTCTGTCTGGCGAGCGCACGCGCCCTATAGCAAAAACCTCTCCAAAAAAAAAAAAAAAGAAAAAAAAAAAGAAAAAAAAAAGAATTATCTAATTCTATTATTTTTTCTTTTTAAAATTTATTTTATTTAACTTTATTTATTAATATTATTATTATTTTTCAGTTTGATCAGACAGAGAAATAGAGAAGGAAAGTGAGAAAGCAAGCCGCCAGGTCCAGGACTTGAATAGCAGTTGGTCATGTGGGAATTCAGCACCTTTAACCACCATGTCTCTTGGTGGTCCCTCTTTTTTTTTTTTTTTTTTCTAAGAATTACTTTATTTAACTTTTTATTTATTTATTCATTTTAATTTGACCAGAGAGGGATAGAGTGAGAGTGAGAGAGAGAGAGACAATTTGAGAAAGCAAGCTGCCAGATTTTGGACTCAAACTGCAGTCGAGCACGTGGGAGTCCAGTGCCCTTAACCACTGTGCCACCTGCTGGCCTCTATTATTATTATTATTTGAAGAATTATTTTATATAACTTTATTTATTTACCTATTGTTATTTGATTAGAGAGGGATATAGCAAGAAAGAGAAAGAAAAACAAAAAGTCAAAAGCAAGCTGCCAGGTCCAGGACTTGAATTGTGATCAGCCATGTAGGAGTCCAGTACTCCTAATCACCATGCCACCTGCTGACCCCTATTATTTATTTTTAATTTGACCAGAAAGAGACAGAAAGTGAGAAAGCAAGCGACCAGGTCCAGAATTCAAACCGCTGTTGGCCATGTGGGAGTCCAGCGTCCCAACCACCACACCAGTTGCTAGCCCCAGGCACTTTTTTTTTTTTAATTAAGAGAGAGGATGTGAGGGATAGAATGAGCAAGAAAGAGAGAGGTATTTTTGATAGGGTCTTATGCTATGTCATGATCTTCCTACCCCAGCCTTCTGTTATCTAGGACCACAGGTGCATACTATTGAACCCCGCCTATTTTAGGTTGGGCCTGGATCCAAATCCTGGTCTTCCACGTGACCTTGGGCACCAAGCAATAGTACTCTCCAGCTTGTACTACTGTGGCTGGGCCAAATATATATTGTGCCTCTATATCTCTGCTTACCAAACTATGGGCTGCACAGCTATCTGTTGTATAAACGCTGATTGAAAGCAGTGTTTATGGCAGTGGTTCTGGACGTCTGCTTATCAAATAGAAAGAGAAACTCCTTTTGGCTAATTTTATTTTCACAATTCACTTTCAGGGCATGGTTTGTTCCTATCTGCCAAGATCTTTTACATTTTAGGGATTAGATATCTTCATCTTAGAAAATTAAAAGTTTTAGTTACTTCTGGGACCTGCAGTTGGCATAATGGCTATGTCACTGGACTCCCATGTAGTCGAAGGCGGTTTGAGTCCCCGACCTGGTGGCTTAAAACTCAGGCTGGGCGCGTGTGTGTGTGTGTGCCTAAGATTCCGAGAGAAGATTAGAGGAGAAGGGATTGTGGCGTGGCCATCCCCCATGGGGGGTGATTTTTCGCTGTCTCTCTCTCTGTCTTTTTGGCGAGTACATACATCCTATAGCAAAATGTCTCCAAAAAGTTTAGTTACTTCTTTGGAGAAACTTACAAAGTTGCCATTTTTTTTTTGCCCTCTGAATCTGTGTGTGGATATTGCTCTCTGATTCTGTGTGTGGATAGTGCAATACATTTTGTGTGTGTAAAGGTATGACAATTACTTTCCAAAGAGGAAGAGTAAGAATTTAATTTTGTATATTTAAGAATTATTATTTATTTGTCTCAAGTCTTATTGGTTGTATCACTATTATTTATTTGTCTCAAGTCTTAGATTGGTTGGTTGTATTCTGATCTTTTTTTTTGGCTTTTAGATTCTCCTGGGCTCCTCCAGTTTGAAGTCTGTCCCCTATCAGAATCTCGTTTCAGTGTATCTTTCCAGCACCCAGTGAATGACTCCCTGGTGTGTGGTGAGTTTTGGGGTGGCTAACACCTCTTTCAGGGGAGGAGTTTAGTTCCTGTAACTTTTTTGAAAGTCAGAGATTGAATCTGTTCCAAATAACTCCTGTATATTTTGTCTTTCAGTGGTGATGGATGTGCAGGACTCAACACATGTGAGCTGTAAACTCTATAAGGGGCTTTCGGATGCACTTATCTGCACAGATGACTTCATTGCCAAGGTTGTTCAAAGGTAGCACTGGCCCTTTTCCATCAGAGTCCCATTAAGAGATGCATAAAGAATGTTTTTGGTGTGAGTAAATTGGAAATAAAGGAGAAGGGCACTTTGTCAATGCTTTGAGTTCACCCTTCTTTGCTTTCAGATTCAAAGTGATCTAATTTTATTTATTTATTTATTTTTTCATAACACTATGAGAATAATAGGGAGTAAGGTAGGTAACCTCCTTCAGGTCTGGCATTAGGGTATCATCTTAAGGTGGGAGAGGGCTTAAATAAGATGCAGTTTTTTCCTGCCTATTGTTCTACTTTTTAAGAGATGTAACATGTTAATTGGCAATATGTGGAAACATACTTAAGCAAGTTGAAGCATGTAATTTTGAAATTTTTCTGAAGTAGGGGCTGGCAGACTTTTTTGTATATGTATTGGACACTGCTATTTGTTCATATCTGTGGCAACTTTCCACCTAAGATGACACAATAGTTGGACAGAAAAACATATGAATTATAAAACCTAAAACACAGGTTGAGTATCCCTTATCTAATATACCTAGGGCCAGAAGTGTTTTGGATTTTGGAATATTTGCATATATGTAGTTAGGTATCTTAGAGAAGGGACCTAAGTCTAAACATGAAATTAATTTGTTATACCATATATACACAGGTTGAAAGTAATTTTATGTAATGTTTATTTATTTAAAATTTATTTTATTTAATTAATGAATGAATTTATTTTAATTTGATCATAGAGGGACAGAGTGAGAGAAAGAGGGAAAGTGAGAAAGTAAGCCGCGAGGTCTGGAACTCGAATCATGGTCAGCCATGTGGAAATCCAGCACCCTCAACCACCATGCCACCTGCCAGCCCCATTTTTATTTATTTTATTTCAGTTTTTTTAAAGGTTTTTGCCATAGGGCGTGTGTGCTCACTGGAGAGTAACAGTGAGAGGGAAAGTAAGAAATCACCCTCAGGGGAGATGGCTATGCTACAATCCCTTCTCCATTTGCCTCCTGGGATTTTGGGCACACATGCACATGCGCCACGCCATAACCACTCTGCCACCTGCTGGCCCATATAATATTTATTTTTAAAGTTTCTTTCTTTTTTAAAGAATTATTTAATTTAATTAACTTATTTATTTTAATTTGACCCGAGAGGGATAGAGTGAGAGAGAGAGAGAAAGAGAGAAAGCAAGCCACCAGGTCCAGGACTTGAACCATGGTCGGCCATATGGGAGTCCAGCACCCTTAACAACCCTGCCACCTGCTGGCCCAAGGTTTATTTCTTTTATGTGAGAGAGAGATACAAACAAGGACCCTCAACAGGGTCACACACTGGGATTCTCTCCTCAGTCTTCCCAGCCAGCCAGCATCACAGGCACATACCTTGGGCACATAGAGGTCTGCCTGACAACTGCATCCCACTATTCCATATGGGTCCAGTGTGGGTACTACCATTATTACAGCAGCTGGGTGCATACAATGTTTTTAATCATTTTGTATATGAAACAAAGTTAGTGTAAATTGAGGTCAGGTATGGTATTTTCTATTTGTGGTGTCATGTTGGCACTTAAAGTTTCAGATTTTAGAGTGTTTTTGATTTCAGATTTTTGGATTATACAAGGTAAACTTACCTGATTTTACAGGAAAAAGTTTGTTGACATATCTAGAAGAAAGTGGTTTCAAACATACTTTTCTATGTATAAGTTTACCTGGAAGATTAAAAAGTGCTTTGTTTAAAATAAACGAGATTTCATCCCAGCACCAACAGGATAAATGCTTTAAGCCATAAAGATTCATAAGTTGGTGGGTCAAGAGACTTTTTTTTCCCTCCCAGCCATAGGGTACATGTGCTTGCTAGAGATAGAGAAGGAAAGTGAGAAATCATCCTCTGGGGGCTATGGTCATGCCATAGTCTCTTCTCTATTCTCCTCTCAGGATTTTGGTCAGGCATATACATGGGCTCAGTGTGATTTTCAAGCTCCTAGGTTTGGGACTTGAATTGTGGTTGGCCATGTGGGAATCCAGCCCCTGAACCACATCATTACCTGCTGCCCCCACCCCCTTTTTTCTTTTCTTTTTTCTTAAAGACTTATTTAATTTTATTTGTTATTTATTTTGGAGAGGTTTTTGCTATAGGGTGCATGCGCTCACCATAAAGACACAGAGTGACAGAAAGCGAGAAATCACCCCCAGGGGGGATGGCTATGCTGCAATCCCTTCTCTTCCATTCTGCTCTTGGGATCTTGGACATGCACGCACATGTGCCCGGTGTGAGTTTAAACCACTGGGTCTGAGACTCAAACTGTGGTCGGCTACATGGGAGGCAAGCGACATAGCCATTACGCCAACTGCTGGGCCCTGTTGTTATTATTTTTAACTTGACCAGAGAGAGAGAGAATGAGAAAGGGAAAGTGAGAAAGCAGGCTGCCACGTCCAGGACTTGAATCACTGTCATGTAGGTGTCCAACACCTTTAACTGCCACGCCACCTGCTGCCCCCCCTTTCTTTCTTTTCTTTTCTTTTCTTTCTTTTTTTTTTTTTTTAAGAGGTTTTTGCTATAGGGCGCATGTGCTCACCAGAAAGACAGAGACAGAGAGACAGGAAGTGAGAAATCACCCCCTTGGAGGGATGGCCACGCCACAATCCCTTCTCTTTCATTCTTCTCTTGGGATCTTGGGCACGCATACACACGTACCCGGAGTGAGTTTAAGCCACTGGGTCTAGGACTCAATCTGCGGTCAACTACATGGGAGTCCAGCGATATAGCCATTATGCCAACTGCTGGTCCTGCCCCTCTCCCGTTCTTAAAGAAGTTGTTTGACTTTTGTTATAGGATATATATGTATGCCAGAGAGAGATAGAAAAAGAGAGAGGGGGAAGGTGAGAACATATCTTCCAGGGGAGATGGCCACACAGCAGTCCTTTCTCGTTTCTCCTCTTGGGGTGTGGGGACACGTGCATATGTACCCAGCGTGTTTTTCAAGCCACTGAGTCCAGGACTTGAAGTGCACAGTCATCCATGTGGGATCCAGATGCCTTAACTTTTGCGCCACTTGCTGGTCCAAGAGATTTTTCTAATGGCATATTAGGTAAAATAAAGCATATGTCCCATTAATTTCCATGGGAAGCTGTAAAACAGAAGCATTTTCTGAGTTCCATTCGATCTAATTATCTGGACTCATGTCTATGGTTTATTTTTGGTGTGTGTTTCATAAGAGGTTGATGATTGTTTACTGTGTCAAATTCTCTTTAGAATGAATTTACCCAAATTTATGGAATATGAAAGAACTATTCTTGTCTTAGATTATTTGCCCAATCTGAAAACTGCTTATTGTAAACCTCTGATACCGTATCTAAATCTCAGACATAATTAAGGCCTGTTTCCTAAATGAAAAATTGGTTTTATTCAGCAGCTAGTGCTATATTAATTTAGTGTTCTTCATCTTATCTTATAGATGTATGTCCATCCCTGTGACGATGAGGGCTATTCGGAGGAAAGCTGAAACCATTCAGGCCGACACCCCAGCACTGTCCCTCATTGCAGAGACAGTTGAAGATATGGTGAAAAAGAACCTGCCCCCGGCTAGCAGCCCAGGGTATGGCATGACCACAGGCAACAACCCAATGAGTGGTACCACTACACCAACCAACACCTATCCGGGGGGTCCCATTACCACCTTGTTTAATATGAGCATGAGCATCAAAGATCGGCATGAGTCGGTGGGCCATGGGGAGGACTTCAGCAAGGTGTCTCAGAACCCAATTCTTACCAGTTTGTTGCAAATCACAGGGAACGGGGGGTCTACCATTGGCTCGAGTCCGACCCCTCCTCATCATACGCCGCCACCTGTCTCTTCGATGGCCGGCAACACCAAGAACCACCCGATGCTCATGAACCTTCTTAAAGATAATCCTGCCCAGGATTTCTCAACCCTTTATGGAAGCAGCCCTTTAGAAAGGCAGAACTCCTCTTCTGGCTCACCCCGGATGGAAATGTGCTCGGGGAGCAACAAGACCAAGAAAAAAAAGTCATCAAGATTACCACCTGACAAACCCAAGCACCAGACTGAAGATGACTTTCAGAGGGAGCTATTTTCAATGGATGTTGACTCACAGAACCCTATCTTTGATGTCAACATGACAGCAGACACACTGGATACACCACATATTACTCCAGCTCCAAGCCAGTGTAGTACTCCCCCAACTACTTACCCACAACCAGTACCTCACCCCCAACCCAGTATTCAAAGGATGGTCCGACTATCCAGTTCAGACAGCATTGGCCCAGATGTAACTGATATTCTTTCAGACATTGCAGAAGAAGCCTCTAAGCTTCCCAGCACTAGTGATGATTGCCCACCCATTGGCACTCCTGTTCGAGATTCTTCAAGCTCTGGGCATTCTCAGAGTGCTCTCTTTGACTCTGATGTTTTTCAAACTAATAATAATGAGAATCCATACACTGATCCAGCTGACCTTATTGCAGATGCTGCTGGAAGCCCCAGTAGTGACTCTCCTACCAATCATTTTTTTCCTGATGGAGTAGATTTCAATCCTGATTTATTGAACAGCCAGAGCCAGAGTGGTTTTGGAGAAGAATATTTTGATGAAAGCAGCCAAAGTGGAGATAATGATGATTTCAAAGGATTTGCATCTCAGGCACTAAATACTTTGGGGGTGCCAATGCTTGGAAGTGATAATGGTGAAACCAAGTTTAAAGGCAATAGCCAAGCTGACACAGTTGATTTCAGTATTATATCAGTAACTGGTAAGGCTCTGGGTCCTGCAGATCTCATGGAGCATCACAGTGGTAGTCAGAGTCCTTTATTGACCACTGGGGACTTAGGGAAAGAAAAGACTCAAAAGAGGGTAAAGGAAGGCAATGGCACCAGTAATAGTAGTTTGTCAGGGTCAGGAATGGACAGCAAACCAGGGAAGCGCAGTCGGACCCCTTCTAATGATGGGAAAAGCAAAGATAAGCCTCCAAAGCGGAAGAAAGCAGACACTGAGGGGAAATCTCCATCTCATAGTTCTTCTAACCGACCTTTCACTCCCCCTACCAGTACAGGTGGATCTAAATCTCCAGGCAGTTCAGGAAGATCTCAGACTCCCCCAGGTGTTGCCACACCTCCCATTCCAAAAATCACTATTCAGATTCCTAAGGGAACAGTGATGGTGGGCAAGCCCTCCTCTCACAGTCAGTATACCAGCAGTGGTTCCATGTCTTCCTCAGTAAGCAAAAGCCACCATAGCCATTCTTCCTCCTCCTGTTCCTCATCTTCTGCTTCCACCTCAAGCAAGGTGAAAAGCAGCAAATCAGAAGGTTCTTCAAGTTCTAAGTTAAGTAGCAGTATGTATTCTAGCCAAGGGTCCTCTGGATCCAGCCAGTCCAAAAATTCATCCCAGTCTGGGGGGAAGCCAGGCTCCTCTCCCATTACTAAGCATGGACTGAGTAGTGGCTCCAGCAGTACGAAGATGAAACCTCAAGGGAAGCCATCATCTCTTATGAATCCTTTAAGTAAACCAAACATATCCCCCTCTCATTCAAGGCCAACTACAGGCTCTGACAAACTTGCCTCTCCAATGAAGCCTGTTCCTGGGACTCCCCCATCTAAAGCGAAGTCCCCTATCAGTTCAGGCTCTGGTGGTTCTCATATGTCTGGAACTAGTTCAAACTCTGGCATGAAGTCATCTTCAGGGTTAGGATCCTCAGGCTCATTGTCTCAGAAAAATCCTCCATCATCTAATTCTTGTACAGCATCTTCCTCCTCCTTTTCCTCAAGTGGCTCTTCTATGTCATCCTCTCAGAACCAGCATGGGAGTTCCAAAGGGAAATCTCCCAGCAGAAATAAAAAGCCGTCCTTGACAGCTGTCATAGATAAACTGAAGCACGGTGTTGTCACCAGTGGCCCTGGGGGTGAAGACCCAATGGATGGCCAGATGGGGGTGAGCACAAATTCTAGCCATCCCATGTCCTCCAAGCATAACATGTCGGGAGCAGAGTTCCAGGGCAAGCGTGAGAAAAGTGATAAAGACAAATCAAAGGTTTCCACTTCGGGGGGCTCAGTAGATTCTTCTAAGAAGACCTCAGAGTCAAAAAATGTAGGAAGCACTGGGGTGGCAAAAATTATCATCAGCAAGCATGATGGAGGCTCCCCCAGCATTAAAGCCAAAGTGACTTTGCAGAAACCTGGGGAAAGTAGTGGAGAAGGGCTCAGGCCTCAGATAACCTCCTCCAAAAACTATGGTTCTCCACTTATCAGTGGTTCCACTCCAAAGCATGAGCGAGGCTCTCCCAGCCATAGTAAGTCACCAGCATATACCCCCCAGAATCTGGACAGTGAAAGTGAGTCAGGCTCCTCCATAGCAGAGAAATCTTATCAGAACAGTCCCAGCTCTGATGATGGTATCCGACCACTTCCAGAATACAGCACAGAGAAGCATAAGAAGCACAAAAAAGAAAAGAAGAAAGTAAAAGACAAAGATCGGGACCGAGAACGGGACAAAGACCGAGACAAGAAAAAATCACATAGCATTAAACCAGAGAGTTGGTCTAAGTCACCCATCTCTTCTGATCAGTCTTTGTCTATGACAAGTAACACAATCTTATCTGCTGATAGGCCCTCAAGGCTCAGTCCTGACTTTATGATTGGGGAGGAAGATGATGATCTCATGGATGTGGCCCTGATTGGCAATTAGGGACCTTATTTTTTAAAACAAACATGACCAGAGGAAAAATGAGTTTATAGGCAAACTACCAGAAGGGGTGAGACATAGGTCTGATTTGTGCATAAGAATCTTAAGTGGCATGTCTTTGACATCAAGTTGAGTGAGTTTAGAAAGGCATATCCAGACCTTACTAAAGAAACCAGAGGGTTTAATTATGGTTACCAAGAATTCCTTGTTCTTTTGCTAGAAAGAAAATGTTAAACTTAACAAAGGGAAGGGGTGGGTGGTAGGGGCACAGGGAGATGGAAGGGTGGGAAACAGTTTTGTGGGAAATATTCATATATATTTTTTCTCCCTTTTTCCATTTTTAGACCCTGTTTTAAATTCATTTTAGTGCATGTAATTTGAAAGGGCTGGGCAGAAAATGAAAAAGCAATACATTCCTTGATGCATTTGCATAAAGGTTGTTCACTTTTGGGTAGTTAGTTGTCCATTTGAAGCATGGGCAAATGAAGGACTTTGGTTATTTTGGACACTTACATAATGTTTGGTGTCTGTTTCTTAGGAGTGATGGGGAGGTAAGATTATTTTAGCTATTTATTTGTAATATTTTAACCCTTTTATCTGTTTGTTTTTATACAGTATTTCTTTTTAAACCTATGAGGTTTAGGGCTCAGAATGATAGGAAGTGGAAGAGCAAGGCTTATTTTGTGGTTAGGAGCTTACAGCTTGTGCTGAGGCTCTTAAACATCAAGCCCAGGCGTATTAACTCTCCTTTGGAGTTAAATAGAAAAACCAAAATAATTATTTTTATTTTAGAATGTTTTTCATTATAGGGTTCATACATCAAAGGAATATTAGGAGCAACCTCCCTGTGGAGGTACTGATTTGTAATCTTTTTCCTTTAAAAAAAAAAAAAGCTGGGGTGGCTTTTTGGAATGTAAACATGTTTCCGGATGTAATAAGGTTTAATGTGGGACAGCTTTCCTGACCAGTGGCATGAAAACCATTACAGAATTAGTAGTTCTCCTATTTCCTCAATGTGCCAAAAGTCTGCATCCCAGCATTTTGTTTGCAGGAGAACTGATGCCATTCCTAAAAGCTGGGCTCTTTGTTTTTCTTCATTACAAGGAGAAGGAGTCCAGACTTTAATCACTCCACTGTATGCTCCCTGAGATAAAACAGTAAAAAATATGCAGCCATAGTTCACTTAAAACAATTTCAAGCTTACTTGAAATAACGGGGGCCTGAAATGCTAGGTGAGCATGAAGATAAACCCTTGCTACTATGTAGCAACACAATTGGACCTTTTTGGAGATAATAGGTCTGAGTCTGGATTCAGCGGGACATCAATATGAAGCCTTCTCATAAATATAGAAATCCAGGAGACCATTTTGAGTGCAACAGAAGTTCTCAGTATTTGGAGGGTCCTCTCAAAATTCTGCGGCCTTACTTTGATTTTGACACCTGCACTGTGCCATTCCTGATGATTCCATTCAGGATTTGTATCAGCGGGACGGAGCATGGTCCCCAGCACAACTCTTCTGGATTAAAAAAAAAAAAAGCCAGGTGATTCATATATGTTCGTGTGTCATAGTGGAGTGACTTCATCAGATATAGATTTCTATATGCAGCTCTTTCTGCTGGTTGAAATTAGCATAGAGTTGGAAAATCGGCTTTGGCTTTCTTTCCTGACTGTCTCTCATTTCCTCTAGTGTTCTCCCTTTTCTGGTCATCAGCTCTCAACAACTCTGCCACTTTTGTGTCCCAATGTTATAAGAAGTAGGAAACAAAACATTGCAAAGTGGAGCAAGAAAAGTTATCAGTTACCATATCAGAGTCAAATGTCTTGGGTGACACTAAGGAGGACACGGGCAAGGTGATACCAGAGTCCTTTATCTTGTGATGCTGATAGATACAGTAGCAGCCTCTCAGGCATACGACCAGGTTGGATTTCTCACAAGTTTGTCACCTAGTTTTGAATCTTATCCCATTGTTTTCTTCAGGAAAATAAATGTTACTTGGTTTTAACGTTTGCTCTGGGTGGGGAATATCTGGATGGGTAATGTACTAAATAGAATCAGGGGCTTAGCTACCCCAAGCAGAGCCAACAAGTACCAAAATGAGTAAACTGGGAAGCTTTTTCTCTCTTTCTGTCTTCATCCCAGATCAAAGAATCCCGAGTTAGGATCTGGATGAAGGATAAGCCCCTGAATTGTCGATGGGCACACCCCACACACTGACCCAGCATCTGAACTTGCTTAACAGGGAGCCGGGGCTAAACTGCTTCACCCTGCCTGAGAACCAGGGAGCACTGCATTTCTCCACAGGGTGGAGGAGAAGAGACAGAATAAACCAAGCCTGGGACACCTCCCTCCTGTCTAGGTGTACTCATTCTCCTGTTTCAAAAGACCGCAAGGACATGAAGTCAACTTCTGCCTATCTTCTGCTGCTGGTGTCTTATGTATTCTCAATTTGACCTGATTCTTCCTTTGTCTTTTGGCTTCATGTTAGGGGTTCTTGATCAAAACCTGCTCTGATGTACATGAAGATTTCAGGTTCAAAATCAATGTGTCTTAATTAAAGTATTGGAGGGGCATGCAAAATAGGATGTAATTGCCAAAACCAGGCTTGAAGTGGGTGACTGTTTAAAGACTTTTCCTTCTTCAGGCCTAGGTCTGATAATTTAGTGCAGCAATATCATGAGTTCTCAGAAGAAACCCTTTCAGGGAGTCAATGAGTCATACAGTATCCACAGTTGAGTCACTTAAAGCAGATGTCAGTATAGGAAACACTATTCATAATCCTTAGGCGATCTCCTTTTATTTTTGTCCCCTTTCTATTGCCCCTACCCATTTATTTCTGCCCTTCAGTTAGTTTTTGGAGGGGCAGGAAGTATTTAACATCTCAGAAACTAGGTTGGGAAATGTTCAGCTATGAGAGCTGAGTTTTAAATTTTCAGTTTAAAAATGTACATCAAGAGCAGTTGGGGAGGGTCTTTTCTATGAAAGAAGATCTTTCGAATTTGATTTTCTGTGTGTATGGCCGTTCTGTAAATATTTTGAGGTTTCTCATTTTTTTGAAAGTAGACAAAATCTGTGGGATTTTTTTTTCCTGGAACATTACAAAAGAACCTGTTTACTTACAAGCAAATAAATTTCTTTGATAAGTAATATGCCTATGTGTAATACATTTTTAACTTCTGAATAATTTTTATTTGTTCATCTTTTCAGAAATTAAAAAAAAAATCCTTTTCAGGCTAGCCTCTGTGACTTAATGGTTAAAGGAGCTGGATCCCATATAGCCAACTCTAGTTCCAGTCCCAGCCTGGGAGCTTGAAAAACCACCTGGAGGCCTGCACATGTCCCTCAAATCCTCACTGAGTGGATAAATGGAGAAGGGATTGTGGCATGACCACATCCTAGCAAGGGGTGCTTTCTCTCTCTCTGTCTCTTGGTTGCTGGGGAGAGCTAAAGGCCTCTGGTAATTGAAAAACAAAAAAAATGCCACCTGTTTTGTGAGTACTATTCCAGAGGGGCCACTGGAATGGCTAATTGGTAGACAGTTTAGAGCTTTCCCGCCCTGTGTTTATCTATGTGTGCCAGTTTTCCTATCTTTTACAGTTGTGACTCACCAAATTCATCAGTTCTTGTTGGGAGAAAACAGGTCTAAGGTGAAACTGAACTAAAAGATTGTACTGGTTTAAGTGAAGCAAAAACATTACAAGTATCTGTGATGAGAGAATATAATATGTAGACCTGTATTTGAGCCTGAGAGTGAGTTTTCTGAAGCGAGGTTCCTAGCCACTACTTAGTTTAGGAAGCCATCTCTACAATAAAATAAAAAAGGAAACTTTATAAAATGCTTTAACAGTTGAGTAGTAAACCTTCTAGCTAAAATGTGCATACTCTTAAAAGATCTACAGTGCTTGTTCTTTTAATTCATTTCTTAATCAGATTATTAGCAACCTAGTCACCAAAAGTACTAATTAAAATGGGTGTGAAGGCACACTCATAATTTCTTTGGGAACATACAATTAGAAGGAAGTCAATATACTGCTGTTTCTGCCAGGAATTTACGATGTGCTTTTCAGTATTTCCCATTTGCGATAAAATTCTGTAGTTTGTTGCTCTTTGAAGAGGAAACTGGAGTATTCCTTACTTCGCCGAAATTCGGTCATAAATCAGGGAGGTTGAAGGCCGGGGTTGTTAAAATAATGTGATGACACAGACCAGCTTCTATACAAGGCGTCCCAGTCAGAAGAAAGTCATAGTTTCCACCGGGCAAACGCCCCCGCCTATTCAACTCACACGCTTGTTTCTCCCGCCAAAGTGGCGTCAGGCTCAGGCAGCTACCAACCAGCACCCTGATTGGAGGAAGAGCAGGCACTACAGCTCATTGGACGCCAGCGGCGGCCGAGCCGAGGGGCGGGGGAAGCCAAAGGCCCTACAGCCTCGCTCACCCCCCCCGCCCCACCAACCCGCGCCCCTCCCCCAGTCAAAGGAATGGTTGCCCGACTCTAGCACTGCACCCCAAGTCCCCAAGGTTCGAGGTGAAGCCTCGCTGCCATCCTCAGAGCAGACCGGAGCGCTCCTAGGTTCTATTAACCCCTGCCCTCCGGAGCCATGCATAGGGAGTCACACGCCCCACAGCGGCCCCCCAGGCCTCCTTGCAGCACCCCGTAATGCAATCCACCGCGGCGGGGGAGGCGGCAGCGACGGCAGTAACAGCGGCGGCAGCGACAGTGGCGGCGGCAGCGACAGTGGCGACAGTGGCGGAGGTGGCGGCAGCAGCTCTGCCCTAATCTAGAGGCATCCAGAAAGAGGAGGAAAATGGCTCCGAGTAGAGACCGCCTGCTGCACTTTGGGTTCAAGGCGACAGTGAGTGATAGGGGGAAGGGAGTTGGGTGGCCAGGAGGGACGTGTGTGCCAGCACAGACTACTGGGGAAGAAGTGGCCAGACTAGGGGCTGGGGAGACCAGCACGAAGCTCTGGTTCTGTGTGGCCTGGTACGTGCCTGTCTGCCCGAGGAGGGGAGGGGGACAAGGGACAGGAGAGGGGGCTCCAGTGCAGTGTGTCGTCCTCCTGCCTTCCTCTCCCTCACCCGTCCGCGAGCACGCGCGCACTCGCGCACTCGCGCCCGCCCCACAGTCCCCTTCCCGCTTTACCCAAACACTCAGAGACACATAGGCACTTCCCTGCCTCCTTCTCCCAGTGGGCTCGCCTGCCGCGGAGGCGGGAGGAGGCCGCCGCCGCCGCCGCCGCCGCCGCAGCTGCCGCACTGGGGCTGCTCCCGGTGCTCCGTCAGGGGCTGCGCCCGGTGGGGGAGGGGTGGTCTCGCGCTGCCGCCGCCGCCGCCGCCGCGCGCTCCCTCCCCGCCCCCGCCCTCCCCCCGGCGCTCCGAGCCCCGGGCGGCTCTGTCCAATGAGGAGCGGCGTTGCTGGCAGGTGGGGAGTGTTTTTGTTTTGGGTTGAAGTTGAGGCTGAGGAGAGAGCGGAGCTAGCGACGAGCAGTCGTCGCGGCCGCCCGCGCCGCGGGACGTGGTGGAGGCCCGACCGTTCTGTCCGGCCTGTCCCCGGCCCGGGCCTTGCCCCTCCTCCGCCTCGCCCCGGTCCCGGAACTCCAGGCCTGTCCTGGGCTCCTGTCTTTGCACTCCGCACGCCACAGCGCCCGGCCCGGGCCGCACCCGCCGGCCCCATGAGGAGGGACGTGAACGGAGTGACCAAGAGCAGGTTTGAGGTGTGAATCTGGGGGGGCTCGGGCGGAGTGCGGAAGGCCAGCGCCGCCCTCCCCCCGACACATTCGCTCCGCACGGAGCCTCCTCCCTAGCCAGGCGCCGCCACCCACCCACCCACCAGAGGGGCTGCCGGACCCCTCTACCCATGCTCGACCCGAATGCCCAGGCAGCCCTGCTTCCCTTGTCTGGCCGCCAGTCCTGCTGTCCCTGCCCACCGGAGGGCCCGAAGGGGGATTAGCTCTGGCGCTCTAATTCCCCCCTCCCCCAGGATCGCTGGGTTTCCCATTCTTTACTCAACCCTTGGCTTGCCTCCTTCCACCCGGCAGAGAAAGCATCGCGGCTCCAATGGACCAGATCTTGCTGCTTTTCTTACCACCTTCTTTGTGAAGCGTTTGTTTTGTCTAGAGGGGCGAGATTATGGGCCGGTGGCCATTTCCCCAAGTTGGAGACTTTGATGAAAGTAGGGAAGAAGGAGTGGTATTCTGGGATGATAGAGGCAACCACGGGTTTTCGGTTGCTGTGTTTGGTTAGGGTATTGTTCTGATACTTCCTCTTCTTTCCCGTTTAGTCTGTACTTTTGTAGCTCATTGTTTCTGGGAACCCTTAGATGTCTACGTGCTTTGAGTTTGAGACGAAAGCCTGAGCAACTCAGAAAATCCATTCCGATCTGTTTGCCTCTTAAGAACTTTTTCTTGGGCGTGGGAGGTTTATAGTCATGGAATTGAGGAGTGGACCATCAGATGCGTCTTTAGAGAGTTATTACCGTGTAGGGAAGGGATTCCTTTGGGAAGTGAAGTGTTATAAATCAACAGATTCATTACAATAGTGTGATAATACATATACGAGAAGATTTATTGAGGGGATAAGAGAGAGGGAAACTTAACACACAAGAAGAGTAAATGTTACCTGGCCTTTTCTGGCAGAGAATCAGGTTGACCTGGGATCACTCACAACTCAGTGTATATTTCCCTCGGTGTCTTTGTACATCACCATTTGAAAGATGAAATTGTAAAATGGTGAGACAGAAGTTTCAGAAAACTTGCCAACTAAGGGCAAGGAGTGAAAATTTTACCTACGGATCTTCACTTTAGTCTTTTCCTTGATATATTTTTATGCTTATGGGAATAATTTTTGAATTTATGACAAAGATCGAGGTAAGTGTTTGGGGGACATTTAAATTTAGAGTTGTAATATTGCTGGTGCAATGTAGAGGAAAATCAAGGAATGGGTCTTAAGTTTTCATATTTAGGTTAATCAGAAGAAAATGTGGTAGATATTATTTGGTATTTACTTTTTCAAAATAATTATTTTACTTAACTTTTATTTATCCATTTACTTATTTATTTTTATTTAACGGTATTTATTTATTTATTTAAATTTTACCAGAGAGGGATAGCGAGAGAGAGAGAGAGAGAGAGAGAGAGAGGGAAAGTGAGAGAGCTAGCCGTCAGGTCCAAGTCTTGAACCATGGTTGGACATGTGGGATTCTAGTGCCCTTAGCCACCACTCCACTTGCTGGCCCTATTTATTTAATTTTTAATTTGGCCAGAGAGGGGCAGAGTAAGAGAAAAAGGGAGAGAGAGAATGTGAGAAACAAGCTGCCAGGTCTTGGACTGTAACCGTGATCGGCCATGTGGGAGTCCAGCGCCCTAACCACCACACCACCTGCTGGTATTTACTTTAATAGAACTTTGTGTTGCTGTACTATACAGCATCCCAGTAAGGGAAGTTTATGATAGTTTCATATTTAGTACTACTGTAAAAGTTTAGAATGTCATTTGAATTACTGGGTAGCCATTTAGCAGTTAACAGGAATCTGGAAAGAGAGTCTCAAATAATGAAGATTTGAGTGGAATATGGCTTTTTTGCTCCTGCCAGTTAAGTCTTTGTCCTTTTGCTCATTTGCTGCTCACGTTAGGTTGACAAATAATTATTAGAAAGAGTTCTCTTATAGTAGGCGCTTTAAGATTACTTGCTATTTTCTACTTTTGTAATTGTTTCATATTTTAATTTATAGTTGATCCATAGTGGTGGCATACTAAAATAACAAGAAAAAATTTTAAATTAATTAATTGATTAATTTGTTTTAATTTGACCAGAGAGGGTCAGAGTGAGAGAGATAGAGAGGAAAAGTGAGAAAGTAAGCTGCTAGGTCTGGAACTCGAACCACGGTCAGCCATGTGGGAGTTCAGTGTCCTTAACTACCATGTCACCTGCCAGTCTGTGTAATGAAAATTCATTGCTTTATTAAATACATCTTTTTACCTCAATTGTGATCTAACTCTCAATTAAAGCTTTCTAAATGTGATCTGAAAAGATTAACAAAAGAAAGACTAAGGGGATAAAAAAACTTCTGGGTGTGTTCATAATTAAAATGTTATATGGAACCAGCAGTTAGCGTAATGGCTATGTTGCTGGACTCTCATGTAGTCGACCGCAGTTCGAGTCCCAGACCCGGTGGCTTGCTCACACTGGGCACGTGTGCGTGCGTGCCCAGAATCCCAAGAGGAGAATGGAGGAGAAGGGATTGCGGCGTGGCCATCCCCCCTGGGGGGGTTGATTTCCTGCTTTCTGTCTCTCTGCCTGTCTCTGTCTGTCTGGTGAGCACACATGCCCTATAGCAAAAACCTCTCAAAAAAAAAAAAAAGTTATAAGCCAAAAGCTATTATGGTAATATGATATGAAATGTTCCATCCCAGAATACAAATGAAAATGGCTAGAATTATATATATTAATGAGTTTTATTATCTGAGTATTTCTTTTTTTAATATTTTTTTATTATTAAGTTTTTTGCCATAGGGCATGTGTGCTCACCAGAGAGATACAGAGAGAGAGAAAGTGAGAAAGCAAGTCATCAGGTCCAGGACTTGAACCATGGCTGTACATGTGGGAGTCCAGCATTCTAGCTACCATGCTCCCTGCTGGCCCCTATCTGAATATTTCTTAAAACCATTTTCTTTATGTAATTTACAAGTAGTAAGACAATTAGTAAACTGCTATCTTATGGAAAATAAGCTTACTGGTAATTCATTGGAGATATTTTAAATATTTAATTTCATTTTTAAATATTTAATTTTAATGAATTTATTTGATTTTATTTATTACAATAGACTGATTCTTTTTTTAAAAAAGAATTATTTTATTTAACCTTATATATTTATTTATTTTTAATTTGATCAGAGACGGGCAGAGTGAGAGAGAGAGCAAGAGAGCAAGAGAGAGAGAGAAGGAAATTGAGAAAACAAGCCACCAGGTCCAGGACTCTAACCATGGTCAGCCATGTGGTAGTACCCCTAACCACTATGGCACCTGCTGGCTCCTTAACTTTATTTATTTATTTACTTATTTTAATTTGGTCAGAGAGGGACAGAGCGATATCAAGAGCAAGAAAGCAAGCTTCCAGGTCCAGGATTCAAACCATGGTCAGCTATGTGGAAATCCAGTGCCCTCAACCACCATGCCACCTACCAGTCCCACCTCAGAATGCCTTTTGAATAACTGACAATTTTTTGAGTGTAAGCAGGTAACTGATCTCTGGATTTTTTGGTGCTGGTTAATAACTAATTTCAAGTTGTGGTTATGGCTAATACAAAAAGTGAAAGATTTCTTTTTCTTGGGGAAGATAATTGAAACATATGATCTTTCCATAGTTCATTTATTTAAGTTATTTTATAAGAAGTGTTTCGAATGGTATGCTTTTTTTAATTTTTATTAAAAAAATTTATTTTTTCTGAGAGGTTTTTGCTGTAGGGCACGTCCGCTCGCCAGACAGAGAGACAGAAAGACAGAAAGCGAGAAATCACCCCCCAGGGGGGATGGTCACGCCGCAATCCCTTTTCCTCCATTCTTCTCTCGGGATCTTGGGCACGCACGCACACGCGCCTGGCGTGAGTTTTAAGCCACCGGGTCCGGGACGCGAACCACAGTCGACTACGTGGGAGTCCAGCGACATAGCCATTACGCTAACTGCTGGTCCCCTGCTTTTTTTTATTTTAAAGAGAGATTTTTTGCTATAGGACATGTGTGCTCACTGGAGAAGCAGAGAGAGAGAAACTGATAAGTCACCCCCTAGGGGGGGATGGCCACGCTACAGTCCCTTCTCCACTCTCCACTTGGGATTTTGAGCTCACATGCACACTTGCCTGGTGTGAGTTTCAAGCTGCCAGTTTTGGGACTCGAACCATGATCGACTGTGTGGGAGTCCAGCGACACAACCATTACGCCATATGCTGGTCCCTTTTGAATGTCACACTCTATTATACTCAGGGATAGAGCTGCAGGAAAAATATTTCAATTAAACCTAAGGGAGAGTACTTATTACCCAGATATGCAGCATCCTGTAGGATAATCAAAGTAGATGACTGTTGGATAAAGAATCAAAGAGACTGGGGCCAGCAGGTGGCATGGTGATTAAAGGAGCTGGATTCCCGTATAACCACAATTCAAGTCTTGGACCTGATGGCTTGCTTCCTTGTTTTCCCTTTTTCTCATTCTTTTTCTCTCTGATAAAAGTAAAAGATGACAACAGATGGAATTAAATAAATAAATCTTAGAAAAAAGAATTAAAGAGATCTTGAAAATTTGTGTTATTCCCTGTATCAGTTGGCATTAAATTAATTTAATAATAACTCTTATAGGTTAACATAGCTGTATTGAATTGTTAGTCACTTAATTGAAATGAATCATTTACATACTTTTTATTACATTATGTTTAGTGAACCTTTTTTGTGGCACATTTTGGTAAGTTCCTTTCAAAATTTATGGTTATTGAATGCTTTCCACAAGCCGGGCACTGAGCTAAATGCTTTACCTCAGTTACTTCTACTTCTTATAATTCTATTTTAGTTGTGGAAAATAAGGGCCTAAGAATTCAGTAAGGTGTGTTCAAGTTGCACCTCTAGTAAGTGGGTGAGCCAAGATTCCAATCTGAATTTTTTTTAAGAATTATTTAATTTTATTCATTGTCATTATTTTATTATTTATTTATTTATTTTTGAACTTGACCAGAGACAGACAGTGAGAAAGAAGGAAAGTGAGAAAGCAAGCTGCCGTGGTCAGCCCTGTGGGAGTCCAGCTGCCTTAACCACCACGCCACCTGCCGGCCCCAATCTGAATATTTTGACTTAACTGTCATACTGCTCTGTTTGCAGTATAACTTTGCAAAAAACCCATAATGTGTTGAAAAGAGTCTTCTTGAAGTTCTCTATTCAATAAATCTTATTTGTATTTGCTTATGAAGAGAATGAATCTATTCTTCATTTTAAATGCTACAACACTATCTTTTTAAAAAATAATATATTTAATTCCACTTGTTACATTTTTTAGAATTATTTTATTTAACTTTATTTATTTATTTACTTACTTAACTTACTTACTTAAATTTTGACCAGAGAGGGAAGAGTGAGTGGGTGGAGGGAGGAGAGTAAGAAAGTAAGCCGCCAGGTCTGGGACTTGAACCACGGTTGGCCATGTGGGAATTCAGTGCCCTTAACCAACACACCATCTGCCAGCCCCTATTATTATCTTTTTTTTCCTTTTTTTTTTTTTTTTTGGAGAGGTTTTTGCTATAGGGTACGTGTGCTAGTCAGAAAGGGAAAGGCAGAGAGACAGAAAGCGAGAAATCACCACCCCGGAGGGGATGGCCACACCGCAATTCCTTCTCCTCCATTCCCATCTCGGGATCTTGGGCACGCATGCACACGTGCCGGGAGTGAGTTTAAGCTACTGTGGTCGACTCCATGGGAGTCCAGTGACATAGCCATTATGCCAACTGCTAGTCCCTATTACTATCTTTTAGTTTGACCAGACAGAGAAAGAGAGAGAATGGGAAAGTGAGAAAGCAAGCCACCAGGTCCAAGACTCAAACTCTGGTTGGCTGTGTGGGAATGCAATGCCTTTAACCATGCCACTTGCTGGCCCCAACGCACTTTTTCTTAACACTTGAATCCAAGTTCATTGCTTTTCAGTTAAACCTCCCCACTTTGTTACACTCTTTGTAGCTCCATTATAGGTTGTATTATTACCATCGTAGGGAAAATTTGTATCTTAATTGGATTTGTTAAAAAGTCTAATAGGGCTGGCTACTTGCATGGTGCTTGAGGCAGCTGGATCCTATATGTTGGACTACACAAATGTAGTCCTGGACCTCGTGGTCTGGAAAGCACATTGGGCATGTGTGGCATGCATGCCCATAATCCTGACAGGATGCAGAAATGGATGAGAAGCAATTATGGAGTGACCATTCCCCAAGGTGGGTGGTTTCTCAGTTTCTCTCTCTCGATTACTGGCCATAAAAGAAAAGGAAAAAAAAAAATTAATTAAAAAAAAAGTCGTAGTTGAGGCTTTAACTGACACTCATATACCATTTTATAGTTTAATCAGTGTCTGGAGATGTTATGGTTCATATAAGTTAGGAAATTATGTGCTGGAACTTAGGTATTTTGAATCAGTGTTCACTATTTTTTCAATTAAATCTCACTGCCATATAAATCACATCCTAAAATGCTTAGTGGTAATATTTCTTCATCTGCTTGCTTCATTTTATCAATTCAACTTATTCAAACTAACAAGAATCATAAAGTAGGCATGTCAGAAATAATAGATTTCTTTGGTAGTTAATAGAACTAGATATTAGTTATTCTTGTTTTTTGCCACCAACAAACTGTAACTCTGGTCATTTCTTTTCACTCTCTATCTAGCTTGCTGATTTCCTTTCTCTGTAAAACATAGGAGTTAGAGTTAGTCATTAAAGTCCCTTTTAAGGTACCTTTTATTCCAGAATCATATGAACTTACAATTTTGTTGGGGTTTTTTTTGAGAGGTTTTTGCTATAGGGCACGTGTACTTGCCAGAAAGACCGAGAGAGAGAGAGACAAAAAGCAATAAATCATCCCCCTAGCGGGGATGGCCACTCCACAATCCCTTCTCCTCCATTCTCCTCTTGGGATCTTGGGCACGCACGCACACACACCCGGCGTGAGTTTGAGCCACCGGGTCTGGGACTCAAACCACAGTCGACTACATGGGAGTCCAGCAACATAGCCATTATGCCAACTGCTGGTCCCTAAACTAGTGATTTTTAAATAAAAGCAAAATGTATTTCCTCAGCCTTTTTTTTTTTTTTTTTTTTTTTTTTTTTAATAGTCACTCCAGTATTTTGGTAAAATTTATAGACTCAGTCTCACAATACTGCTAAAGTGGCCATAAAAACTTTAAAAAAAAAAATCCCTTAAGGGTCTTATCCTCTGATCCAAAGAATATTCTACACAATAAATAACCATAACCATGTTTTCCAAAGTGATACATCAGAAATGTTATATATGTTTTCAGTGGGTCAGAATCAGTTGTTTCATTCTTTGAAAAGCCCTGCCAGGGGAAAGAGTAATAGTAAAACTAAGAAATTGTGCTTTTAACACCCAGAAATTTGTTTGAAAGCAATTAACTAACATAAAACATCCAAAGTAGAGGTCTAAGCTTTTTAGGCCCATTCATTCAATCTGTCCTTATTGAATAGTGTTATTGATGTACCGATGTTGCATATTTGTGGGTCCTTTTCCTTTTTTTTTAATTGCTAAAGTGCAAGTATATATACCAGAGAGAGACAAGAGAGGAAGAAGGGGGACCAGCAGTTAGTGTAATGGCTGTGTTGTTGGACTCCCATGTAGTTGACTGCAGTTTGCGTCCCAGACCCAGTGGTTTAAACTCATGCCGGGTGCATGTGCGTGCATGCCCAAGATCTCGAGAGGAGAATGAAGGAGAAGGGATTGTGGCGTGGCCATCCCCCCTGGGGGGTGATTTCTCACTTTCTGTCTCTCTGTCTTTCTCTGTCTTTCTGGCAAGCACACGCTCCCTATAGCAAAAACCTCTCCAAAAAAAAAAGGAAAAAAATATGCAATGGCAACACAAATATGACTGCAAAAATGAGAAGACAGTGTTGCAGGGGAAAAAAAAAAAAGGAGAGAGGAAGAAGGCATCCCCACAGTGGAGTATGATCACTCTGCAATCCTTTCTTCTCCATTTCTCCATCCTGCTGGGATTTCAGTCACATGCACACATGCACCAGGCATGTTTTTCAAGCTGCCAGGGTTGAGATTCCAACCACAGTTATCCATGTGGGATCTGGCTCCCTTAACTAGTCTACTAGCTTTTCTTTTTTTTTTTTTTTTTTTTTTTTGCCTTTTGAAACATGATACATTAGATCATGTACTTATTTTATATTGGGTTGTCAGAAAAATCATGTCTCATTTTTGCATAGAAAAAAATGTCATGACTTTTCTGATAACCAGTAGCATACAGTGTTTGTAAATCAGCTTCTAGTGGCTAGCAGGTGGCTTGGTGGTTAAGGTATTGGACTTCTTTTTTTTCCTTAAAGAATTATTTATTTAATCTTATTTATTCATTCATTTATTTTAATTTGACCAGGGAGACAGAGAGACAGAGAGAGACAGAGAGAAAGCAAACCGCCAGGTCTGGGACTCAAACTGTGGTCGGCCATGTGGGAGTTTCCAGCGCCTTAACCACCATGCCACCTGCCAGCCCCAAGGTGTTATAGAGTTCTACGTGGCTGACTGCAGTTTGAGCCCTGGGCCCAGTTGCTTGAAAATCATGCTAGGGAGGCCAGCAAGTGGTGTGGCGGTTGGGGTGCTGGACTCCCACATGGCTGACCACAGTTTGAGTCCTGGACCTGGTGTCTTGCTTTCTCACCCCCCCCCCCTTCTCTGTCTCTCTCTGGGCAAATTAAAAAAAATAATAATAGGGACCAGCAGATTGTGTAATGGTTACATCGCTGGACTCCCACATAGTCTACTGTGGTTCAAATCCTGAACCTGGCAGCTTAAACCTCATACCTAGCATGTGTGTGTGCCTGCCCAAGATCCCAAGAGGAGAATGAAGGAGAAAGGATTGTGGCATAGGCATTGTAGTGCCCGGTTGTAAAGTTCCCAAAAGATCACCAGGGGCTGATTCCGATGTAAACACACAGGGGTTGCTTTTATTCTGGCTAGCTCCTAGCTAGGGCCCCCAACCGTCACCAACACAGCAGAACAGAGTTGAGAGCCCCAGTATTAGTTGGGCTGGGTTTTTATTTGGCTGCTGGAGGGGGGGGGGGGTTGGGGAGGTGTTGAGGAATGCACTCAGGCAACAACACATTGATTGTAGATTACAGGGAGTGTAGTTGTCTCTGGTTGATTGGTTATTAAGCCATTGAGTTAGGCAAAAAGTTACTTTAGGTTTCTGGTATCTCCTTTGTTTCTTTCATTGGTCAGTCCTGGTGGGTGATGGTCTCATGACTTTTTTCTGCGCATCTGGCTCGCCTCTTTGAAATGGAGCTGTCCCTCGGTAAGGTGGGATAAAATGGAGTTGTGGGACAAAATGGAGTCGCTCTGGTTCTGCTCTGGTCCTTCAGCCATCCCCCCGGTAAGTGATTTCTTGCTTTCTGTCTGCCTCTCTGGCAAGCATATGCACCCTATGACAAAAATCTCTCTCTAATAATAATGATGACGATGAATACAATTAGGTAAAGTAATTTTTTTAAATAATTATTTTATTTAAATTTATTATTATTATTATTTTCCAGTTTGATCAAAGAGAGACAGAGAGAGAGAGAGAGAGGGAAAGTGAGAAAGCAAGCCACCAGGTCTAGGACTTGAACCATGGATGGCCATGTGAGAGTCCATCACCTTTATATTTTTATTTTTTAAAATATTTTTAATTTTATTTACTCACTTACTTATTTTATTTTGACCAGAGAGTCACAGAGAGAGAGAGAGAGAAAGTGAGAAAGCAAGCCACCAGGGCCAGGACTTGCACCATGGTTGGCCATATGGGAATGACCAGCGCCTTAACCACCACACCACCTGCTGATCCCCAGAGAGTCCATCACCTTTAACTACCACGCCACTTGCTGGCCCCTGGGTAAAGTAATTCTTAAAAAAAAAAAAAAGAATATAGGTGGCTCAGGTGGTATGGTGGTTAAGAGTGCTGGATCCTACATGGCCGATAACAGTTCAAGTTTCAGGCCTAGGGTTTTGCCTTCTCACTTTCACTCTCTCTCACTCCCCTCTCTGGTCAAATTAAAATAAATAAATAAATGAAGTTAAAATAATTCTTAAAAACAAATGTAAAATTAAAAAAAAAAAAGAAAAGAAAATCACGCTGGGCACGTGTGCATGTATGCCCAAAATCCTGAGAAGAGAACAGAGAAGGGAGTGTGGTGTGGCCATCCCCTCTTGAGGGTGATTTCTGGCTTTCTGTCTCTCTATCCCTCCAGCTAGCATACGCTCCCTATAGCAAGTCTCTCAAAAAAAAAAAAAAAAAGAAAAAAAAAGGGGACCAGCAATTAGCGTAATGGCTATGTCGCTGGACTCCCATGTGGTTGACCGTGGTTCGCAACCCGGACCTGGTGGCTTAAACCTCACGCCAGGCACGTGTGTGTGCATGCCCAAGATCCCAAGAGGAGAATGGAGGAGAAGGCATTGCGGCGTGAAATCTCCCCCGGGGGTGATTTCTCGCTTTCTGTCTCTCTGTCTCTCTCTGTCTGGCGAGCGCTCGTGCCCTATAGCAAAAAAAAAACCAAAAACTCTCCAAAAAAAAAAAAGAAAAGAAACAAAAGGCCAGTAGATGAAGTAGTGGTTATGTCATTGGATTCCCACACCGCTGACCGTGGTTCAAGTCCTAGATCCAGTGGCTTAAATCATACCTAGTGCCATGTGTGTGCATGCCTAAGATCTCAGGAGGAGAAGGGACGGCAGCTTGGCCATTCACCCTGAGGGATGATTTTTCATCTTCTCTCTCACTGTTTCTGTCTCTTTCTCTCCGTTGAGTACACATGCTCTATGGCAAAAAACCTCTTAAAACAAACAAAAAGCAGGGATAATACCATCACATTTTGAAAATTACTGTGTTTCCTGTTAAGTCTTTAAAATATACTTTTAAAAATAATTATTTTATTTAACTTTATTTACTTATTTTAATTTGACTAGAGAGGGACAAAGAGCGTGCATGAGTGAGAAAATGAGAAAGCAAGCCTCCAGGTCCAGGACTTGAACCGTGGCCTTCCATGTAGGAGTCCAGTGCCCTTAATTACCACACCAACTGCTAGCCCGAAGTCTTTACAATCTTTATTGGGCAAATACTTTACAAAATCTTGATATTTAAGCCCTACATTCTTAGGTGTGATCTATTTTTATACTGAAGGTTTTTTCATTCATTAAGTTGGTATTTTTACTACATGTATTCACACCCTTAAGCGCCTTTATTTTTATGTTTTAGGTCATTTGTCAGTTTTTCCCCCATAGGTTTTTGGCATAGTGTATGTACACTTGCCAGAGAGAGACAGAGCCTAGGAAGGTGAGAAATCACCCTCCAGGGGGAATGACCATGGAAAACTCTTCTCTCTGGATTATGGGCATGTATGCACATATGCCCAGTGTGATTTTCAAGCTGTCCAGTCTGGGACTCAGCTGTGGGAATCCAGTGCCTTAACCACCACACTGCTACTGGCCCCTGGTCATTGGTCAGTTTTACTGGTCAGTGTTGTTGATACTTTTATTTATTTATTTTAAAAATTTTGTCAGTGGGCACATGCACTCACCCTGAGAAAGAGAGAGAGAGAGAGTGGGAGAGTGAGAAAGCACCCCCTATGGTCATGCTGCAATCCCTTCTCCATTTCTCCTCTTTTTGGGATTCTGGGTATACAAGCACATGTACCTGACATGTTTCTCAAGCTGCTGGTCTAGGATTCAAACTATGCATTGAGCTATGTGAAATATAGCCACCTTAGCCACCACTGGGAGATGCTTTTTAATCTTAGTTTTAAAAGTCCTTTTATTTTATTTTCAGCGTTGGCTCTTTTCAAATCTTGGTCTCTCTCTCTCTCTTTTTTTTTTTTTTCCAAAATAGTAAGTGTTTTTGTTACAGGTCAGAGATTACATTCCTACCCCTTAGGTTACTCTTTCCCAACTGGTGACAGATTGGAAACTGAATTAAAAATTTCAGTAATCTTAACTAGTACAGAAGTTTTGGAAAGATATTTTTAGAAGTTCAAAATAAAATATTCCTTGGCATCAGGAAAATCCAAGGGAGGGAGGGAGGAAGAAAGAATGCCCTTAAATTGACCAAATTTAGTTGCTTGTGCATAGTTGTCTTTATGCTTTTTTCCTTTTTGATATTTTAGGCTTCATGAATTCTTTGATAAAAGAATTTTAACATAATAGCAAATAATTGGTAGGTGGTACTGAATTATATACTGGTATTTGTGATTGATTTGTCTTGCTTAGTTCCATAATTAAATATATATATAAATATATGTTCAAAACAAATTCACACTAGCATTTTTATTTTTAAATAATTATTTTATTTAATTTTATTTACTTTTTTGAGGGACAGAGCGAGTGAAAGCGGTAGTGGGGATGGGGAGTGAGCAAACCCCTGGTCTGGGACTCGAACTGTGGTCGGTCATGTGGGAGTCTAGTGCCTTTAACCACCACACCACCTGCTGGCACCAAATTTGCATTAGATTTTTTTTTAAGAATCATTTTTATTTAACTTTTCATTTCTTTATTTCTTTTTATTTTAATTTAACCAGAGAGGGACAGAACATCTGAGAGAGAAAGTGAGAAAGCCGGCTGTCAGGTCCAGGACTCAAACTGCTATATGCCATGTGAGAGTCCAGCACCCTTAAACCACCATGCCACCTGCCAGCCCCTGCATTAGCTTTTGAAGACCATTTCTGTTAAAACAATAACTGTGCTGAGTATTTTCAGCAAATATCAAATATGTAACTATTTAGGGATATGAGTATAGCTCTAGGTAAGTAACCTTTTTATTCCCCCAAGGTTTTCTCAGACTTGATTTTACGATAATTCTGTTGACTTTAATAAGCCTCATATCTGACAGTTGTAGTTAGGTGGAAATGTAATTAAATTAAACCCACTTTGGCTCAGTCTCTTAAATTACTGCAAGGTTAAAGTCACCTGTTAGATCTTGGTAGGCAAGTATTTATTCAAATACAGAAAAATTGTGACAATTTTTTCTGTCATTTTTGTTCTTAATCTCAGGAATTCCTAGTCAGAACTAAAAAGGGGGAAGTAGAAAACCGGTAGTGAATAATAAATTGATCTTAGACATTACTTTGGTGCTAAGGCAGAGATTATATCTGATGACATGGAGGTGAAGCTTGACAATACAAGTGCCTGCCCCAAAATTTACTTAGTCATAGTCCCAACAGCTGTGGTGTTTATTGATGTGGTTTTCTGATCAGCTGGAGGATGCAGGCAGATACAATTCTATAATCATTTCAAAGGAAAAACTGCTAAAGCATTCTCCGTTTCACTTGTAATTTGCAATAATAAGGCCATGCCATAGATACAGCTATTCTGTGTTTTCTGTTTGTTTTGTGTTTGCTTTACTATCAGTAGAGTGAAGGAACTTATGTGGCAGGAGGGGCAGGCAAAAAGAAAACAGTAAAATCTGTGAATTAGGACAGATTTTCAAATGTAAGGTACCTGTTCTTATGCTTATGTTATGACACTGTTGATAGGCCTGGGAAGAGTCATCACCAACTCTCTGTGTACTGAATTGCAGTTAAGAAGAGCTAATTTTTTCTTTTTTCCTTTTTAGAGGGAAGTGGGGAAAAGAAAAGGGAGAAGGAGTTTGTAGTTCTCAGCAAATAAATGTTATACATATATGTGTGTGCGTATATAATATATATACATATGTATATATGATGTAGTTCTTAGCAAATACACATTTTATATATATACATATATATCATATATACACGTGTATATATGTGTGAGTGTGAGTATCCACACACATTTTTTTTAAAGAGACATTTTTGCTGTAGGATGTGTGTATTTGCCAAAGAGACAGAAATCACCCCCCAGGGGGTGGCCACGTCATAATCACTTCTCCATTCTCTTCTCGGATTTCACACACACGCACCTGATGTGAGTTTTCAGCTCCCAGGTCTGGGACTCAAACTGGGGTCAACTATGTCGGAGTCCAGCAACATAATCATTATGCCATCTGCTGGCTTCAAAACATTTATATTTTAGCTGCAAGATTTTCCAGAATTTTCTGTTATATTATGCCATATTTTTTTTTTCATGTTGTTTTTTTGCCTGCCTGCCTGCCTAACTTTCTTCCTTCCTATGTGAGAGAGATAGTCAGGTACCTTTGGAGGGTCTCAACATGCTGAGGCTGCCCCTCTCCTACAACCTTCCAGCCGCCACGATCAGGGTGTCCTTGACGCGCCTGGTGTGTTCTAGCTGACCTGGGGTCTGACTCCTGTGCTTTCCCATGTAGCTCCAGTATTGCACAGCAGTGCCACACTGTAGCTGAGCCTCCATCTTGTCTTTTGAACCAGACATCTATATCTTTTAGTGTTCTGTTACCAATTTTAATTTATTCCCAGAGATAGGATCTTTGCTGTTAGGTGTCATGGAGTCAAGTTACAGGACCAAAACTGAGTTTCATGGTACAAGCTTTATTCTATAGCCAAGAGACAGAGAAATGGGAGCCCAGCTTGCACAATAAAGTACCAATTTATAACAATATGTAGTCTTCCATGATTACAAATGCTTTGTGTAGTGAACACTGATGACTCTGGGAACAAAACAGACTAAGAAAAGGAGAGAACTGGCTGGAAGTTCCAGCTGTAGTTGAAAGGGTGGGTTTTTGAGTGAGGAATGACTGTATAATGAAGTATTTATGTAAATATAACCTTAAAGGAAACACTAAGCAGTACTTTTTTTAAATAAAAAAAGTATTTATTTAATTTTATTTATTCATTCATTTATCTTTAATTTGACCAGAGAGAGACAGAGAAAGAAAGAAAGAAAGTGAGAAAGCAAATCATCAGGTCCTGGACTTGAACCGTGGTCAGCTACTTGGTAGTGTCCAGAGCCATAACCACCACACTACCTGCCGGTCCCCAGTATGTTTTTTTGTTTGTTTGTTTGTTCGTTTGTTTTTTAAATATTTTATTTTAACTTTATTTATTATTATTATCATTATTATTTTCCAGTTTGATGAGAGAGAGAGAGAGAGAGAGAGAGAGAGAGAGAGACAGGAAGTGAGAAAGCAAGCCACCAGGTCCGAGACTTGAACCGTGGTCGACCATGTGGGAGTCCAGCGCCTTTAACCACCATGCAACTTGCCAGCCCATGTTTGTTTGTTTTTTAAGAGAGATTTTTGTTACAGGGCATGTGCACTTACAGGAGAGAAAGAAAGAACATAAAAAAATCACCCCCTGGGGGGGTTGTCACACCACAATCCCTAATCCTCCACTGTCCTCTTGAGATTTTGGGCATGTCCGCACATGCGCTGGCATGACTTTCAAGCTGCTGGCTCTGGGACTTGAACCATGGTTGGCCATGTGAGAGTCCAGCTATGTGACCATTACACCATCTGCTGGTCCTATATTTTCTTTTTGTTATTTTGGAGAGGTTTTTGCTATAGGGCGCATATGCTTGCCAGAGAGAGACAGAGAGACAGAAAGAGAGAAATCACCCCCCAGGGGGGATAGCCATGCTGCAATCCCTTCTCCTTTTTTCTCCTCTCAGGTTCTTGGGCACTCATGCACATGTGCCCAGCATGAGTTTAAGCCACCAGGTCCGGGACTCGAACCACGGTCAACTACTTGGGAGTCCAGTGACATAGCCATTATGCCAACTGCTGGTCCCTGGTCCTATATTTTCTTATTTTATTTATTTATTTGTTGTGATTTTTGGGCCACCACATCTAAGACTTGAATCGCAGCTGGCCATGTGGGAGTCCAGTGCCTCAACCACTATGCTGTCACCTGGCAGCCCCAGAAGTACTTTATTAATTGACAATAATTTCCATATAAATTGATATATCAGATAAGACTACAAAATGATAGATATATCCTTTGGGGCTTTGCAGGGGCCCAGCTGGAAAACCCAAGTCAAATTTAGAATTTTATCTTGAACAAATTTAAATAAATAAATAAATAAAGTTAAATAAAATAATTCTTTTTAAAAAAGAGGGGCCGGCAGGTGGTGTGGTGGTTAAGGGCACTGGACTCTCACATGGTCGACTGCGATTCGAGTCCCAGATCTGGCAACTTGCTGTCTCACTTTCTCTTGCTCTCTCGCTCTGTCCCTCTCTGGTCAAATTAAAAGAAAGAAAGAGGGAAAGAAAGGAAGAAAATTGGTTTGTTTTTTTTAAAAAAAGACAGTGATTTTAATTTCTGGTTATGAAACACTGGGATGAGAAAGACAAAGGTAACATATTTACAAACAAAACACCAAGAGGAAGTAGATTTACATAGTAGGAGTTTAACGTCTTACAAAATCAGTATCATTTTTCTCAGGTTTCTATCCTGGGTATTTTATCCCTAGAAAAATAATGTACTGTCTAATATATAGTACCTAGAATATAGTTATTTGACATGAAAAAATTCATTTAGTCACACTTAAGAAAGTACCATACCATGTTACACTGCCCACCAAGTTACCAAGAACAAATAAGTTTATCTGACTTTGTCTAGGACTCAGAAAATCAAAGTATAGAAAACCAGTGCATGATATTGGTAGGGAGTTCACTTCTGTTCAACACTTTTTTTTTTTGGAGAGATTTTTGCTATAGGGCGCGTGTGCTCGCCAGACAGACAGAGAGAGACATAGAGACAGAAAGCGAGAAATCACCCCCCAGGGGGGGATGGTCACGCCGCAATCCCTTCTCCTCCATTCTCCTCTCGGGATCTTGGGCACGCACGCACACGCGCCCGGCGTGAGTTTTAAGTCACCGGGTCTGGGACGCGAACTGCGGTCGGCTACGTGGGAATCCAGCGACATAGCCATTACGCTAACTGCTGGCTCCCTGTTCAACACTTCTTTTCAAAGTTTATTTATTCCATGAGTGAGACAGAGAGGTAGTACCCCCAACAGGGTTCTGAAGCTGTAGTCCACACCCAGAGCATGGGCATATGCATGCCTAGTATACTCAGGGAAGTCTCTGGATGGGAACCCATGCTCTTTCATGTGACTTAGCTTCATAAAGTGTCAGCTTTACTACTCTTTCAACACCTAGCCTGCTCCCCGACACCTCCATTTAGCATGTGGCACCTACTATGAATCAGATTGATAGGTGTTAGAGGTACGAAAGTGCTCTAATATACCGTCTTTGCTTCACAGAGTTTGTGGTCTAGTTAGGAAGAATGATATATGGGAGAAATAATTTAGTGTTCTGATAGAGTGATGAAAATATGAGAATCTGTTAAGAACCAATTTCATGAGAAGCGTTCACATTTTCTGCGATCTGTACACTGCTTATATGAGATACATTGCACTGTTTTTCTTAATTTGCCTGAGGGTGTATACACTCGCTGAGAAGACAGATTGGGGTGTATAGAAAAAGTACCCCTACCCATGGGGCATGATCATGTCACAATCCTTTCTCCACCTCTTCCTCCATCCAGATTTTTTTAGAGGCATGTGTGGACATGTGCTGGGTATGTATCTCAAGCCATGCCATATGGCATCTGTCTACCCTAATCACAAGATCACAGGCTGGCCCATATTACGTTTCATTAGTGCATTTAAAGAAAGTAGAATTGGGGGCCAGCAGGTGGCAATGGTGGTCAGAGGTGTTGGATTCCCACATGGCTGACTGCGGTTCGAGTCCCACCAGTGCATGCCTGGTGGCTTTCTCACTTTCTCTTTCTCTCTCTCTGTCTGATCAAATTAAAAAATAATAATAACAAATGGAAATAAATAAAGAAATAATTCTTTTTTTTTTTTTTTTTAAGAATTGAGCCAACTGGTAGCATGGTGGTTAGGGCAGCTGGATCCTACATGCTGACTACGTGGTTCAAGTCCTGGACCCTGTGGCTTCAGAACATACTGGGCACTTGTGCCTATGTGCCCAAAATCCTGGAAGGAGGAAGAAATGGAGAAGGGATTGTGACATGACCATCCCATGGAGTGGTTCTTTCTCACTTCCCCTTTCTCCAGCAAGTACACATGCCCTCTGAGAATTTTTAAAAAAATCCATTGACCCTTCATTTAAAAAATATTGGCACTTTACTCTCAAGTGTAATTTTTTTTTTTTTTTTTGTAGAGGTTTTTGCTATAGGGTGCGTGCGCTCTCCAGAAAGAGAGACAGAAAGCAAGAAATCACCCCCCGGTGGGATGGCCACGCCTCTCGGGATCTTGTGCACGCATGCACATGCGCCTGGCGTGAGTTTAAGCCACCGGGTCCAGGACTCGAACCATGGTCAGCTACATGGGAGTTCAGCAACATAGCCATTACACTAACTGCTAGTCCCTCAAGTGTGATTTTTATTTATTTAGTTAGTTAGTTTAGTTTTTCCTGTAAAGAGGGTGTGTGCTCACTGGAGAGAGACAGATGGGGGAGGAGGGTAGTGAGAAATTGCCCTGTGGGATGGTCACACTACAGTCCCTTTTCACTCCATTCTCCTTTTGGGACTTCGGGTACATGTGCACCGCGTGATTTTTAAGCTGTCGGATTTGGGACTCGAACTGCTCAGCTAGACATGTAGGATCCAGCTGCCTCTCCACACCATTTGCTAGTCCCTTGAATTAAAAAAAAATGTGTAAGTTACTTTTCTAGGACATTCTTTCCATGGATGTAAGAGTGAACCAAGGGGAAAGATAGGCAGATTTTTTTTTTTTTTAACTAGTAAATTCTTTGGTCTTATTGATACATCATTAAAGAAATAAAAGAGTAGCACTAACCATAGTCAGTCAGGTAACTAATTCTCTTTAAAGCTGGACATTCTTCACACATTACAACAGACAAGAAATAGGATTAAAAAAAGAGGAAAGTAACACTTTCACTTTGTTTCCAGGAGTTCAATATATACTGTGTAGCTGTACAAGTGTAGTTCATTTGTTTTTATTTGTATAGATGCATGCGTTTGACAAAAATTATGAATGACTGCAATAATATTAAACTTCATATACAGGATATCCTTCTGACACCGTTCTTCGGTAAGACAGCTTCTGTGAATGATCTCAACAAATTAGTGTTTTATATATTAAAGAGCTGATAATAGGTTTTTTAAAACTATTCACCCCTTTTGACCCATAGCTGATGTTTATAGGACTGGTTAATATTAACACTTGAGGACCAGCAGTTGGTGTAATGGCTATGTTGCTGGATTCCCATGTAGTTGACTGCAGTTCGAGTCTCAGACCCAGTGGCTTAAACTCATGCCGGGCATGTGTGTGTGCATGCCCAAGATCTCAAGAGGAAAATGAAGGAGAAGGGATTGCGGTGTGGCCATCCACCCTGGGGTGGGGGGTGATTTCTCGCTTTTTGTGTCTGTCTGTCTGGCGAACGCATGCACTCTATAGCAAAAACCTCTCCAAAAAAAAAAAAAAAAAAGATTAACACTTGAGTCTGTGGCCATAGAACTGAACAAAGTTAATTGTGTGAGGGTCACCAAATATGAGGATTGAACCTATAGTTCAGTTTATTTATTTATTTATTTATTTATTCGAGAGGTTTTTGCTTTAGGGCGCGTGCGCTCGCCAGACAAACAGAGACAGAGAGACAGAAAGCAGGAAATCACTCCCCAGGGGGGATGGCCATGCCGCAATCCCTTCTCTTCCATTCTCCTCTCGGGATCTTGGTCACGCACGCACACGCGCCCGGCATGAGTTTAAGCCATCGGGTCCGGGACTCGAACCGCGGTCGAGTACGTGGGAGTCCAGCGACATAGCCATTACGCTAACTGCTGGTCCCTATAGTTCAGTTTATTAACCATCCTTATTAGCCCACTTAAGTAACTCCCTTAAACAGTCACAAGAAATATACTGTGTAAACCACATCAAAGGATAAATTCCTTTCAGATGTTTAGTAGTAAATCAAGGTTAGACCAAAGTCTGTTAGTGTATCATCATATATTGAGTGAAACTGATCTAATTACCTTCTTTAGTGTAATCCTTTCTCATAAAGTCTAGGATGAACTATTAAAAGTTTTAAGTATTTGTACAATCTTGAGTACAGTTTTATAAACCTTCCATCTTGAGCCTTTTCGCAAGTTTCATTTGTGGATTTGACTTACCCAGTCTGGGTAGTATTCTATTTCCAATAGAGTTAAAAATGAAAATTTTTAATTCTCTCTGTATCCTTCTCTGGTCAAATTAAAAGAAAGAAAGAAAGTTAAATAAATAAAAGGTCAAGCTGATTTGGGCTGACCTCATGATTAAAAGAGCTGGAACCCACATAGCCAACTATAATTTGAATCCTGGCCCCAGTGTCTTGAGAAACATGTTGGGTGTGTATGCATGCACATCTGTGTGTGTCTATGTATGCACACATGCCCCAAATCCCAAGGGCATGGAGAAATGGAGGCGAAGGGATTGCAACATGACCACACCCCAGTGTGAGTTGCCTTTTCCCTCTCCCAGTGTCTTTGTCTTTCTAGCATATTAAAAAAATAAAAAAGAGGGAACCAGCATTTAGCGTAATGGCTGTCGCTGGACTCCCACGTAGTCGACCGCGGTTCACGTCCTGGACCCAGTGGCTTAAAACTCACGCCAGGTGCGTGTTCGTGCGTGCCCAAGATCCCGAGAGGAGAATGGAGGAGAAGGGATTGTGGTGTGACCATCCCCCCTGGGGGGTGATTTCTCGCTTTCTGTCTCTAAGTCTGTCTCTGTCTGTCTGGCAAGTGCATGCGCCCTATAGCGAAAACCTCTCCAAAAAATAATAATAATAATAATAAAATAAAATAAAAAGATAGATTCAATAGAAACAGAAATGAGTTTTGAATATTAGAATATCAGGGGACCAGCAGTTAGCGTAATGGCTATGTTGCTGGACTCCCATGTAGTCGACCTTGGTTCGAGTCCCAGACCCAATGACTTAAACTCATGCTGGGCGTGTATGTGTGCCTGCCCAAGATCCCGAGAGGAGAATGGAGGAGAAGGGATTGCGACATGGCCATCCCCCCCAGGTGGTGATTTCTTGCTTTCTGTCTCTCTGTCTCTTTCTGGCAAGCGCACGCACCCTATAACAAAAAAAAGACCTCTTCATAAAAAGAAAAAAATTAGAATATCAGGAAACAATATTACCTAAATTTAAATCATTTAAATTATTTCAGTAATTTAAGATTTGTATTAAAATGGTTCTATCAGATTTTATTTTTAAAAATTACCTGTATTATTATTTTTAAGTTCGCTATAGGGCATGTGTGCTTGCATAAGAGAGTCACAGAGAGAAAGTGAGAAAGCGAGTCACCAGGTCTTAAACTCGAACTGTGGTTGGCCATGTGGGCCATGTGGACATGACATCTGCTGGTGCCCCGCTGAGATTTTACAGTGGTACAGTCCCATGGAAAACAGTATGGAGGTTCCTCAAAAAACTGAAAAAAAGGACATTTGTATGATTTAGCAGTCCTACTACTGAGTATATATCCAAAAAAAAGTAAATCAGTATGTTGTAAAGATTTCTGGATCTCAGTGCTCATTGCAGCACTCTTCACAATAGCCAATATGTGAATTCAACCTAAGTGTACATCAGCAAACAAATATAAATAAATAAAATGTAGTATATACTCAATGAAATACTATTCAGTCATCAAAAAGGATGAAATCCTGTCATCTGATGCTAAATGGGTGACCCTGCAGGACATGTTAAGTGAAATAAGCTAGGCACAGAAAGAAGAAGACCATGTTCTCCCTCATATGTGGAATTGGGCAGGGGGGAATAAAAGAACTTGTAGAAGGATGAAAAATGACTGCTAGGGACCAGCAGATGGAGTAATGGTTAAGTAGCTGGACTTCCATGTAATCGACCATGGTTCAAGTCCCTGACCTGGCAGCTTAAAACTCACGCCAGGAGTGTGTGTGTATGTGTGTGTCATGCACATCCAAAATCCCAAGAGGAGAATGGGGAAGGGATTGAGGCAAGGCTATCCCCCTTGGGGGGTGATTTCTTGCTTTCTATCTCTCCAGCAATTGCATGTGTCCTGTAGCAAAAATCTCTCTTGAAAAAAAAATTGGGGGCCAGCTGGTGGCATGGTGGTTAAAGGTCCTGGACTCCCACATGGCCAACTGCTGTTCGAGTCCCAGACCTAGTGACTTGCTTTCTTGCTCTCTCTTTCTCTCTTGCACTGTCTCTGGTCAAATCAGAATAAGCAAGCAAGCAAACAAACAAATAAATAATAAAGTTAAATAGTTATTTTTTAAAAATGACTGCTAGAGACTGAATGGGATGGAGAGCAAATAGAGGGATTTTGATGAACATAATTGCACATGAATAAGAGGATCAGTTTGTAGTATTATAAAATGTAGTGGTAGAATATATTAGATGGCAACAACCTGCTGTGTGCCTCCAAATAACTAAAAGGGAAAATTGTGAATGTTTTCAGCACAAGTAATGACAGATGATTGAGATGATGAGTATGCTAATTATGCTGATTTTATCATTGTACTTTGTATACTTTTAAAAAAATCACATTGTAAGAGGTCAGCAGGTGGCATGGTGGTTAAAGGCACTGGGCTCCCAGATGGTGCATTGTGGTTCAAGTCCTGAACTTGGTCACTTGCTTTCTCACTTTCCCTCTCTCTCTCTCTGATCAAACTGGAAAATAATAATAATACATTTTTTAAAAGTTAAATAATTCTAAACCAAATAGGCAAAAAATCACATTGTACTCCCATGAGTATATACACACCTGTATGTTAGTAAAAAAATTTTTTTTAGAATTATTTTATTTAACTTTATTTATTTATTTTAATTAGACGAGAGAGGGACAGAGAGGGAGAGAGAGAGAGATAAAGAGAGAGAGAGGGGAGAAGTAAGAGAGCAAGCTGCCAGGTCCAGAACTCGAACCCCCGTCAGCCATGTGGGAATCCAGCGCCCTTAACCACCTCGCCACCTGCTGGCCCCAGTAAAAAATATTTTAAAGGGGCCAGGAGATGACATGGTGGTTAAGGGCACTGGATTCTCACATGACTGACCATGTTTTTGGTCCTGGACTTGGCTTGCTTTCTTGCTTTCCCTTTCTCTCTGTCTCTCACTGGTCAAGTTAAAAAATAATAATAAAACAAAGGGAATTAAATAAATAAATGAATATTAAAAATATTTTTTAAAAGCCTCACCCATAAAATAGCAGTGTTCTGTGGCTATATGATCAAGATCTAGGGAACCAGCAGTTAGCGTAATGGCTATGTCGCTGGACTCCCACGTAGTCGACCGCGGTTCGCGTCTCGGACCCGGTGGCTTACAACTCACGCCGGGCGCGTGTGTGTGCGTGCCCAAGATCCCGAGAGGAGAATGGAGGAGAAGGGATTGCGGCGTGACCATCCCCCCTGGGGGGTGATTTCTCGCTTTCTGTCTCTATGTCTCTCTCTCTCTGTCTGGCGAGCGCACGCGCCCTATAGCGAAAAACCTCTCCAAAAAAAAAAAAAAAAAAAGATCTAGCTAACCCTTCTAATCACCATTAACTATATATATGTGTGTGTGTGTGTGTATGTGAAATAAAGAAATTAACTCATTACATTATGTTTTTAGTCTTGACAGTATTACTTTCCTAGCTAGTATCCAGTTTTGTTTTTTAAAAATTTACCACAGGGTGCTTACACTCATTGAGAGAAACCAAGACAGGAATGTGAGAAAGCATCCCCCCTCCACCCCCCTACGGTAGATGGTCACCATACAACCCCCTCTCCATTTCTTCTTTTGGGATTTGGGGCACACATGCACTGAGGCCCAGTGTGTTTTCAAGTCACTGAGTCTAGGACTTAAACCAGGAAGTTGGCTATGTGGAATCCAGCCATCTTAATCACACCACCACCAGCTGGCTCACTAGCATCTAGTTTTATTCTTCTGTGCTTTACATGTTCTGGCTGTTCTCAGCTGTATTTGGTTAGTATTCCCAGTAACAGTATTGCTTTAGAGATGAGCTTACTTGAAAATTCAGAGCCACAGTGCAACATTAGGCTGGGAACTGAGGAGACTATGTATATGCTCCACATTATCTTCTTTGGAAACAATGTTCTTATGTAGAATTAGGACTGGATACACATTGGAATTGAAAGCCCATAGCCAGATACATAGTATATTTGTAAGTAGTTGAAATGCCTGCTTTAAGGTAGTAGTACTCTTTAAAAAAAGGAAGTAGGGCCCAGCTACTGTGATGCTTGTGAATTACACTGGAACCACACAGAAGGCCTGGATTGGGATCCTGGATTGACGTGAATGTCCTGGGCATACCTGCATGTGCCTGCAACTGGGAGGTTTGGGGTGGGGACCACGATATGGCAAGACCCTGTCAGGGTATCTGTTTCTCTTTCCTCCTAAGTCCTTATTTCTCATGAAAGAAAAATATAAGTAAACTTAATAAATAAGGAAATAATCAGATTGAAGTCTAAGAGAAACTGAATGCAGAACAATTACAGCTCAATAAACTTTTTTGTAGTTCTTATTCACAGCTCCTGAGTTGAATTGTGGATAGTTAACTTCTGTGCAATCTCTATATTACCATTACTGTGGTTTAAGAAAACTAATGTGGTGGCTAGTGGGTAGCGTGGTGGCTAGTGGGTAGCATGGTGGTTAAGATGCTAGACTGCCTCATGGCTTACTGGCCTTTAATTTAATCTGGCACTGGAAATAGAAGTTTAATTGTTACTTTCGTATTTGTTCTTAGAAGAGAAGCTAGGGGGACCAGCAGATGGCGTAGAGGTTATGTTACTGGTCTCTCACATGGCTGACCACAGTTCAAGTCTTGAGCCTGGTGGCTTAAAACTCATGTTAGGCATGTGTATATGTGTGCCCAAGGTCCTGGGAGGAAAATGGAGAAGGGACTATGGTATGGCTACCTCCCTTGGGGGAGGGAGTGTGATTTCTTATTTTGTCTCTTACTGTTTCTCTCTCTCTCTCCAAGTGCATGTGCCTTAAGGCAAAAACCTCTTAAAAAAATAAAAGAGAGAGAGAAAGAAGCTAGGGGCCAGTAGATGGTGTGGTGGTTAAGGCGCTGGATTCCCATTTGACTGACTGTGGTTCGAGTCCCAGACCTAGCAGCTTGGTTTCTCCTCTCTCTCTCTCTGGTAAGCACACATGCCCTATACCAAATTGAAAAGAATATTAATAAATAAGATTAAATGACAATGTTTCAACAAAAGAAGCTAAACTATAATTTTCTGTTCATCTTAAAGTGCGTTTCAGATGAAAAGTAAGTTTCTCCCTTCCTTCCCCCACTTCATCTCCAGAAGTAGGCAGTATTGATTTTATTATGTATACTTTTTTCCAAAAGTATTTTATATATTTATTATTCTTTTTCAGCTTGACTAGAGAGAGACAGATAGAGATAGAAGGAGAGTGAGAAGGCAAGCTGCCAGGTCTGGGACTTGAACAACCATCGGTCATGTTGGAGTCCAGCATCTTAACCACCATGACACCTGCCAGCCCCTATTATTTATACTTTTATAAATTATGTTTCTGTTGGGACCAACAGTTAGCATAATGACTATGTCTCTCTACTCCCATGTAGTCGACCGCGGTTTGCATCCCAGACCCGGTGGCTTAAAACTCACGCCGGGCGCATGTGTGTGCGTGCCCAAGATCCCGAGAGGAGAATGGAGGAGAAGGGATTGTGGCATGGCCATCCCCCCTAGGGGGTGATTTCTCGCTTTCTGTCTCTCTGTCTCTATCTGGCGAGCGCATGCGCCCTATAGCAAAAACCTCTCTAAAAAAAAAAATTATGTTTCTATTACATTTTTATATTGTATGATTAAACTAGATTATACTTGAAATATTACTTAAAAGTAAAAAAGTAGCTTGCCTAATAGTGGAATACACTTTTATTTAAAAATAAAAACATTTTCATTATTAAAAAATTTTACCTTAATATAGTACCTTCAGTGTCCTCTACCCCTGTCCACTTGAGGAGAGAGACTTTCAAACTTGATGTTTTCCTTCAATTGCTTTTTAATGCTTTTGTATAAGCTCATGTGTATATATAATGGGCCTCATACAATTGTATCTGTTGTTCTGAAACTTTTTCTACAATATGGAGATCTGTTTTACATATACATATATATATATATGTATATATATATACGTGTATATATATATATATACACACATATATATACATATATATATATGCGCGCGCGCACACACACACACACACATACATATATAAAGAATTATTTTATTTAACTTTATTTATTTTTTTAAATTTGATCAGAGAGGAATAGAGAGAGAGAGAGAAAGAAAGTGAGAGAGAGAGAGAGAGAGAGAGACAAAATGAGAAAGCAAGCCACCAAGTCTGGGGCTTGAACTGTGGTCAACCATGTGAGAATCCAGCACCCTTTACCACCTCGCCACCTGATGGCCCATTAGATATACTTCCATTTCTACGTAGTATTCTGTTGTGCAACTATTCCAGTTTGTCTGACTACTTTCCTGTTAGGTGGACTTTTAGATTATTTCTCTTTTCTTGGCGTTACAGATATAATAAATGTTTTTGTATGTGTTTTCTTGTACATACATGCAAACTTTATTAATGGTAAATATTAAGAGGAGAGATTTCCAGGTCATAAGGAATACAGATTGATTATCCCTTATTCAAAATCCTTGAGAACAGAAGTGTTTTGGATTTCAAGTTTGATCAGATTTTGAAATAGTTGTATATTAGGGCTAGTAGGTGGTGTGGTGGTTAAGGTGCTGGACTCCCATATGGCCTACTGTGGTTTGAGTCCCAGACTGGGTGACTTGCTGTCTCACTTCCCCTCTCTCTCTCTCTCACTCTGTCCCTCTCTGGTCATATTAAATAAATAAGTAAAGTTAAATAAAATAATTCTTAAAAAAAATGATGATAAATAAAGTTAAACAATTCTTTTAAAAAATATTCGTATATGTTGAGTTGTCAGAAAAGTCACTTGTATTTTCTTACGTAAAAATATGTTATGACATTTCCAGTGACCCAATACATAATGAGATATCTTGGAGATGGAACCCATGTCTAAACATAAGATATTTTCCAGATGGAATCATGAAGGTTTCTAAGTCAAAGGAGCTGATAGAATAATTTTTTAAAAGACTCAGACTAAGAGATTAATTATGTAATTTCAGTAAACTGGGAATAAAGAGAATATACCAAAAGAGTAACTGGAGTTAACATTCAAAGGACCTGAAATCAGAGTGATTACATCAGATGTCAGAAATTAAGTAAGTTAGGGAACCAGCAGTTGGCGTAATGGCTATGTCTCTGGACTCCCACGTAACCGACCGTGGTTCACGTCCCGGACCTGGTGGCTTAAAACTCACGCCAGGCACGTGTGCGTGCGTGCCCAAGATCCTGAGAGGAAAATGGAGGAGAAGGGATTGCAGTGTGGCCATTGCCACTGGGGGGTGATTTCTCGCTTTCTGTCTCTCTGTCTTTCTGGCGAGCGAGCGCACGCGCCCTATAGCAAAAAAACAAAACAAAAACAAAAACCTCTCTAACAACAAAAACAAAACAAACAAACAATAGAAATAAAGTAAGTTAGAAATGCATTAAGCAGTGTCTTCAGATGTTTGGAATAGAAAGAATTCCACTCTTATAATTTTTTTTTTTGAGAGGTTTTTGCTATAGGGTACCTGCACTTACCAGAAAGAGAGTGAGACAGAGAGACAGAAAGGGAGAAATCACCTCCAAGGGGGGATGGCCATGCCACAGTCCCGTCTCCATTCTCTTCTTGGGATCTTGGGCATGCACGCACACACGCCTGGTGTGAGTTTAAGCCACCGGGGCTGGGACTTGAACTGTGGTCAGCTACGTGGGAGTTCAACGACGTAGTCATTACTCTAACTACTGGCCCCCACTTTTATAATTTTATTACCAGCTAAATTGTCAATAAATTGTGAGTCTAGAAAAAAAGCTATTTTTAGACATGGAAATGGCTCAAAAACATTTAGTTCCCAGGAGCCTTTTTTTTTTTTTTTTTTTTTTTTCATAAATTACCATAGGGTGTGCCCTTAAAAAGCAGGGAGGGTAATATGGGATCTAGAAAGCAGAATGCAGTAAAAAAGAAGAGCTCGTGAAGAGCCTGAGATGACAGCTGTGTAGCTGGTCTGTGGAATTCCCCAGAGTATTGCAGAATAAGCAAAAAAGGGCTGTGGGAGGATTCAGCTTCTCAGAAAAATAGTATCTGATGTATTTGAACATGTGGAAAATACTGATAGACATGCAACATATGTTGGAGCATTTGAGGAAAAAATTGGAATATATAAGAAATTAAAAAAAACAAATTAGATAACTATTATTTTGAGGGGTGAAGGAGTTTTATGGTCCTATTCTACTTGGCTCAGCGCTGAGGTGTATCTAAGTAGTCACGATGACTTTAATTTTTAAAAAAGAATTATTTTATTTAAATTATTTATTTATTTATTTTTAATTTGACCAGAGAGGGACAGAGAGAGAGATGAAGAGAGAGAGAAAATGAGAAAGCAGCCTCCAGGTTCAGGACTTGAACACGGTTGGTCATGTGGGAGTCCAGTGCCCTTAACTACCACGCCACCTGCTGGCCCAGGCTTAGTTTAATTTTGCTATAGGGTTGTGCACTCATCACAGAGAGAGAAATTTCTGAAGGGCAAGGGAAAGTGAGAAAGCATACCTCCACGGGGGATGGCCATAAGGTAGTCCCTTTTCCATTTACCTCAGGATTTTGGACACACATGCCCATGTGCCCAGCATGTTTTTCAAGCTGCCAAGTCCAGGACTCGAACTATGCTGTTGGCCATGTGGGATCCAGCCACCTCAACCACCATGCCATCAGCTAGCCCCTCACTGACTTTTGATTGAGATTATGATAAAATTACCTTGGGTTCCAACGGTGGATGTAGAGATTAAAGCTAAATATTTCACTGACTGGGGTCAGCAGGTGGTGTGGTATTTAAGATTTTGGAGTCCCACCTTACCAACTGTGGTTTGAGTTTTGGACCTTGAGGCTTTAAGATCATGTTGGGTGTGTGTACGTGCATGCCCAGGATCCCATGAAGAGGATGGAGGAGAAGGGATTGCAGCATGGCTATCCCTCTGGAGGATGATTTCTTGCTTTCTTTCTCATTATCTGTTTCTCTGTGACAAGCATATACACCCTATGGCAAAAACCTTAAATAAAAGAAAAAAGTCAGTGGCAAGATATCTGTAGATAATAGCTATTTTTTAAAAAAATAATTATTTTAATTGTTTATTTTTAAAATTTGACCAGAGATGGACAGAGTGAGAGAGAGGGGGCAAGTGAGAAAGCAAACCACCAGGTCTGGGGCTTGAACCATGGTCGACCATGTGGGAGCCCAGCACCCTTAACCACCACGCCACCTGCTAGCTCTGATCATATCTCATTTAAAAAAATAATTTATTATTACTATTTTTAAAAAATTTGACCAGAGAGAGGCAGACAAAGGGAGAGCCTCTAGGTCTGGGACTTGAACCAGAGTCGGCCATGTGGGAGTACAGCACCTGAACCACCATGTCACCTGCTTGCCTCAGTATCTAAAATTGTTGAATCGGGACCAGCAGTTAGCATAATGGCTATGTCTCTGGACTCCCACGTAGTTGACCACGGTTCGCGTCTCGGACCCGGTGGCTTAAACTCATGCCGAGTGCATGTGCGTGCGTGCCCAAGATCCCGAGAGGAGAATGGAGGAGAAGGGATTGCGGCATGGCCATCCCCCCGGGGGGTGATTTCTCGCTTTCTATCTCTCTGTCTCTCTCTGTCCTTCTGGCGAGTGCACGCGCCCTATAGCGAAAACCTCTCCAAAAAAAAACCAAAAGATAAAAATAAAAAAATTAAAATAAAATTGTTGAATCAATCAATCATGTTTAGGGAAAAAAAGAGGCAAATATAGGAACCCCTACCAAATTTCTGGGGGGTCCATAGCAGTTACATTGCTGGACTACCCGCATGGCTGACTGCCGTTTGAGTCCCAGACCCTGGGACTTCAAAATCACACTGGACGCATGCGTGCCCAAAATCCCTGGAGGAGAATGGAGGAGAAAGGATTGCCCCTTTGGGGGTGATTTCTCACTTCCCTCTCACTGTCTGTCTCTTTCTTTCTTTCTCACAGACTAGTGCGCACACCCTAAGACAAAAAGCTCATAAAAAAAATTCATAGAAGCCAGCTGGTAGTGTAGTGATTAAGGCAGCCAGATCCCACATGACCATCTGCATAGTTCAAGTCCTAGACAGTGCAGCTTGGAAAAAATACACCGTGTGCATGCATACCCCAAATCCTGAGAGTAGAATGGAGGAGAAGGAATTGTAGCATGGCCGGTTATCTTTCACTTTCTTTCTCTCTCCAGTGAGTACTCATGCCATATAGCAAAAAAAAAAAAAAAAAAAAAAAAAAAAAAAAAAAAAAAAAGGGGGGGGGGGGGGGGGGCCAGCAGGTGGCATGGTGGTTAAGGCACTGGACATTCCCACATGGCTTAACACGGTTTGAGTCCTGGACCTGGTGACTTGCTTTCTCATTTTCCTTCTCTCTGCGTGTCTTTCTCTGGTCAAATTAAGATAAATGAATGGATAAATAAATAAATGAATAATTCTTTAAAAAAAAAGATTCCATAGAGTGAAGTGATATGGAAGAACCTGCAGAACCTGCTTTATAGTCCTTTTATCTTACTGACTTTTCATTTTTTTTTTTTTTTAAAGAATTACTTTATTGGGGAGTCAGCAGGTGGCATGATGGTTAAGGGCGCTGGACTCCCACATGGCTGACTGTGGTTTGAGTCCTGGACCTGGCAGTTTGCTCTCTCTTTCCTTCTCTCTCTCTCTCTCTCTCTCTCTGTCCCTCACTGGTCAAATTTAAATAAATAAATAAATAAAATTAAATAAGGTAATTGTTTAAAAAAATATTATTCGGATCAGCAGATGGCATAATGGTTACATTGCTGGACTCCCACATAGTTGACTGTGGTTCAAGTCTTGGACCCGGTAGCTTAAAAAACTCGTGCTGGGTGTGTGTGCATGTGTGCCCAAAATCCTGAGAGGAGAACGGAGAAGGGATTGTGGCATGGCCATCCCCCCTGGAGGGTGATTTCTTGCTTTCTGTCTCTCTCTCTCTGTCTTTCTGGCAAGCACACTCGCCCTATAGCAAAAACCTCTCCACTCAAAGGAATATAATATATATTAGATCATCGGGAAAGTCATGACATATTTTTCTGTGTTTTTCTATGCAAAAATGTGTCATGACTTTCCCGATGACCTAATAGTTATCTATTGGAATAGTAATTAACACTAGCTAAACACCTAGCTGTATCATGCATTCTTTCTTTATCTGTTGTATTCACAATAGTACCACTGTTTTGTTCAAATTATGGCCTAAGAGATCTAATAGATTTCCTTGGTCTGTTAATTTTATAGCATCTTCCTTCCTTTCAAAGTTATTTCTTCACTTCTGCTTTAAAGAATTTTTTTTTCTCATTTGATATATTGTTTCTTTTGGTTTCTTTATCAATCTAGAATATAACTTCTGGCATATAGTTAGGAAATTAGGGTAGTATGTCTTTTTTTTCTCCTTTTTCTTTTCTTTTTAAAAATGAATAATTATTGGGGCCAGCAAGGTGCTGTGGTAGTTCAGGCTCTGGACTTCTACATGGCTGACTGTAGTTTGAGTTCCGGACTTGGAGGCTTGCTTTCTCATTTTCCCTCTCTCTCTCTGTGGTCAAAATAAAATAAATGAATAAATAAAACTAAAATAAATCTTTCAAAAAAGAATTATCATTATTGAATATTATTATTTTTAAGAATTATTATTTTAAAAGAATTTCATAATAATATATATGTTTTTTTAAAATTTGATCAGAAACAGAGAGAAAGATAGAGGGAAAGAAGAAAAGTGAGAAAGCAAGCCACCAGGTCTGGAACTCAAACCATGGTTGTTCATTTGGAAGTCTGGGGCCCTAACTACCACTCCACCTGCCGGCTCCTATTATTTTAAAAATTTCATAGGGCACGCGTGCTCACCAGAGACAGAGAGAGAGAAAGAGGGAGGGAGAAAGCAAGCTGCCAGGTTTGGGACTGGAACCACAGTTAGCCACATGGTAGTCCAACACCTTAAGCGCTGTGACACCTTCTGCCCCTGTTTTTACATCTTTTAAAGTTATTTGTTTCTTTTCATGAAAGAAACAGAGAGAGAGAGACAAGCATACTCAGCAAGGTCTCATGCTGCATTCATTCCCTACCTCCAACTTTCCTACTCAGCTAGATTCACAAGCCATGTGCATGGGTCAACCTGGAAACTGAATCCTGATCTTTTGTTTGACTTAACAGCTTTGCAGAGCATTATGCTACCACTGCACCACTGTGCCTGACTGTCCTCTCCCCATTTAAGTTTGTTTATTTATTTTCATGAGACACACACACACACACACACACACACACACACACCCTCAACAGGATTTGTTTCTTACATTATCTAAAATGAGAATACTTGTGTACAAATAATAGCATTGATATACTGAACTAAGGCCCAGCTGCAGAGGAATAGGTGGTAAGGTGCCACTGTGTGATGCTGAAGCCATATGGGACAGCTCAGGGTTTGGATTCTGGGTTAATGTGAACACACCAGGCTTGCCCATGATCTTAGGTGATTAGAACACAGGGAAGAGGATCATGGCTTTGCAAGACCATTTTGGGTGCCTGTGTCTCTCTCTTCCCTCTCTCACAATGTAGCTCTTGAAAGAAATAAATGAAATTTCAAAAATGCTATAGCTTCAGAAATATTTCCATAGCAGTAAGATGATTTAGAATGTGTTTGTGAGTGAAATGTTAAATTACTGTCTAACATATGTTGTGGAAAATTCCACAGATTTTGTCAGTTTTCAATTTCTGGCATATGTGTAGAATTTGTACATGAGGAAATCAGCTACCTTCCCTTGATTGACCAACCCATGTGTTATTTTGGAATCTGGGATTGAGTTAAATGCTTGCTGATCCTGGGTTAAATCCCCTTATTGTCTTGCAATCTTGCAGTGTCTACTTTGTGCTTTTTTATTTATTTTTTTTTTTTGGAGAGGTTTTTGCTATAGGGCGTATGCGCTTGCCAGAAAGAGAGAGACAGAGAGACAGAAAGGGAGAAATCACCCCTCAGGGGGGATGGCCACGCCACAATCTTTTCTCCATTCTCCTCTTGGGATCTTGGGCACGCACGCACACGCGCCCAGCGTGAGTTTAAGCCACTGGGTCCGGGACTTGAGCCGTGGTTGACTACATGAGAGTCCAGCTACATAGCCATTATGCCAACCGCTGATCCCTGTGTGCTTTTATGTATAAATAGATGAGGCAGAACTACAGGAAGTAGAGATAGAGGAGAGGTAGATGTGAAGTTATATTGCCACTTTGATACTAAGTTCTTTTCTTTTTACTTTAAACTTCAAAAGAAGTTTTCAATAAGGCATGGAAGAGTTTCAGGTTTGTGCAGCACCAGTTCAATGTGAGATCCAGTCATACTAGGAGTTCTTCAAAGTTTATGGCGTACTTGGGTCCCTACAATGTTTTTGTGGGCCATTAAAGACAAATAGAAGAAAGACTCAGAAGTAAACAGTAAAAGGAGGCCCAGCCACTGGAGCACAGATGGTGGGGGTACTGCTATCCAAGGCTGGGGCCACATAGAAGGCTCTGGTTCGGAGCCTGGATCAACACGAATAGAGCTGCCTGCTGCCTGATTTTAATAACTAATAGTTTTAGCTATTAGTTAAAAAGTTGGAGCAGAGGATTATAGAGGGGGGACCATCTCAGAAATCTCTTTTGTCAGGGTCAGCAGGTGGTGTAGTAGTAAAGGTGCTGGATTCCTACATGGCCAACTACGAGTCTTGAAAATCTTGAAACCAGCAGCTTGAAACGCATGCGTATGTGTGCCCAAATTCTTGAGGGGAGAATGAAGGAGAAGGGATTATGGTATGGCCATCCTGTTTGGGGAGTGGTTTCTCACTTTCTTCTGGTTGAGCACACACGCCCTATAGCAAAAATCTTAAAACAAACAAACAAACAAAAAACCTTAAACTTTGTTGTCTGTCTGTCTATCTCACATTTCCCCATTCCCGTCTCTTGAAAGAGAAAGAAGAAAGAAACCAAAAAGGAAGGAAGGAAAGAATAGAATTAAAGTGTATAGATAACTTTATTTTGGGCAGTGAATTGGCAGTGAATATAGATTTTGGATTAGTAAACAAAACAGGAGTCAGCATAAAAGAAAGTTCAGAATATTGAGTCCAAAGTTAGAAGGTGTCCAAAACAGAAAGTTTGACCTATTAAGTGATATGACTGTTTTCTTAGTGTATCCCTTCCTTGGTGCTTTTATCTAGAGATTTCCTTCTTAGGAGAAATTTAGTGATGACATGGTAATGTATTGGCATTAGTTTGCTTCTAGAAAGCAATTATATTTCTACTAGGGACAAGATGTTGGGTGGAGGAATTGCAAATTTATTTTCTTTTCAGTTTATTTAGCTGTACAAAATGTTTTTTTTCTTTTAGATTCTGGCAAGAAAATCAGCCGATTGTAAAAACATCTGGTGCTATTTGAGTGAGGGAATGGCATAATCAGTTAACAGTACTTAGAGGAAAAAATATTTTAAAAAATCTTCTGCACCTTCAACTTTGGATTTCTTTATGAAAATTAATTCTTTTTTTTTTTTTTTTCCTCCAGTGAGTGCTCACTGGAAAGAGTGAAAGAGAGAAATCGCCCCTCAGTGGATATGGCCCAAGCAGCAATCAATCCCCTCTCCTCCATTTTTCTTTTGAGATTTTGGGCATGTATGCACATGTGCCATGGTAAGCCTTGTGGGAATCCAGTGCCTTAACCACCCCATCACTTGCTGACCTTGAAAATTCCTTTTTTTTTTTTTAAAAGAATGATTTATTGGGCCTGGCAGGTGGTGTGGTGGTTAAGAGCACTGGACTCTGACATGGCTGACTGTGGTTTGAGTCCCAGACCTGGAGGCTTACTTTCTTACTCCCCCCCCCCCCCCCAGTCAAATTAAAACAAACAAACAAATAAATAGATAAATAAAGTTAAGTAAAATAATTCTTTTAAAAAAAGATTTAATTTTTATTTTTAAATTTGCTATAGAGCATGTACACTTACCACAGAGAGACGGGGTGGAGTAGGGGAGAGGGAGAAAGCAAGCCATCAAGTCTGAGGCTTGAATTGCAGTCAGGCATGTGGAAATTTAGTCCTTAACTGTGATGGCACCTGCTAGCCCCTGAAACTTCTTATTCTGTCTCTAAAATTTTCCCTCACCAAAAGAGTTGACCTATGTGGGGCCACCTTTATATGTCACAAATTATGTCTAGTCTGTGAGATTTAGGTGTGTCATAAACTTTTCAACTTATAACCCATTTTTATAACATTTGATATCTAACATCTGACCTCTATCTTAGTGACTTAAAACAGTTAATTCGCATCAGCAGGTGGCACAGTGGTTATGTTTCTGGACTCCCACATGGACAACTGCGGTTCAAGCCCTAGACCTGGTGGCTTGAAAATCATACCGTGCATGTGTGCATGCGTGCCTAGGATCCCAGTAGGAGAATGGAGGAGAAGGGATTGCAGTGTAGCCATCCCTTGTCGGGGATGATTCTCACTTTTCCTCTCACTGTTTTTCTTTGTCTCTCCAAGGAGAGTATGAGTCCTATGGCAAAAACCTCTAAAAGAAAAAACTTAGCTATTCAACCTGACAGTTCTGCTTATCTCTCCAAAAGGTTACCCAGGAGGCTGCAGTCATCTGGTAACTTTGTCTAGGGGTTGAGAATGTAAGATGGCTTCTCAGTCTGAGACGTTGGTCGAGGTGGTGGTAGTTTTCTTTTTCCACATGATCTCATCATTCAGAAGTTTAGTCTGGACTTTCTGTATGGCAGCAGGGATGTTTCAAGTGGCTAAAGCTTCAGTGTTTCTTTTCTTTCCTTATTTTTTTAAAGAATTATTTTATTTAACTTTTATTTATTTATTTTTTTAAAATTTGACCAGAGAGGGACAGAGAAAGAGAGAAAGAAAGGGAGGGTGAGAAAGCAAGCCTCCAGGTCCAGGACTCGAACCATGGTTGCTCATGTGGGAGTCCAGCACCCTCAAAACCATGCCACCTGCTGGCCCCAAGCTTCAGTGTTTCTTAAGGAATAGCTTTGGAATTTATAGTGTTACTTCTAACACATTCCTTTGGTTAGATCAAGTCACCATGCCAATCTCGTTTCAAGGAATGGGACAATAGGCACCTCTCCACCCCTACTGACCTTGTTTAAAGACAGGGTCTCACCATTTTCCGATCATCCTGCCTCAGCTTCCAAGCTGGGACTTCAGACATGTACCACCATGCCTGGTGTGGAATCTCTCTTTGTTCCCTAGGCTAGCCTTGAATTTGTAATCCTTCTGCCTTGACCTCTCTGAATCATTGGGATTACAGGTACATGCCACCATACCCAACCTTTAGGTTGGACCAGAAATTGAATCTGTGCTTCAATGTGGTCCCAGCTTGGAAACTACTGTGTCTTAGCAGCATGTGCCCCTTTGGCTGAATTATTTTCACCAATTTCTTTTTTTTTTCTTTTTTTAAAGAGAGATTTTTGCTGTAGGGTATGCATACTCGGAGAGACAGAGAGACAAAGTGAAAAATCCCTCCCCCCCAGTGGGGATGGCCACACTATAGTCCCTTCTCACATGCATGTAGGCTCTACAAGCTGCCAGGTCCAGGACTTGAAAGTGGTCAACTACGTGGGAGTCCAGCAACTTAACCATTATGTCATCTGCTGGTCCCCATTTTAACCAATTTCAAGGTGTAGAGTTTATTGGCATTTAATGTATTCACTATAGTCACCGCCCATCTCTAGAACACTTTTCATCTTCCCAGACTGAAACTCTGTAACCATTAAACAATGGTTTTCCATGCTCTCCATCCCAAACCCCTCTCAGCCTGATCACTGTCTTTTCTTTCTTCTATGATTTGATTACTTTAAGTATCAAATATAAGTGGAATCATAGAGTATTTATCCTTTTGTGAATGGCTTATTTCAGTTAGCATAATGTTTTCAGGGTCATCCATGTGTCGGAATTTCCTTCCTTTTTAATAACTGAATAATATCTGATACTTTATACTGTATATAAATTATACAGTTCATATTTTCATGATATATAATGTACTTATGTATTACAGGTTGAGCATCTCTTACCTGTAATATGTGGAAACTGAAGTGTTTTGGATTTTGGATTTTTTTCATATTTTGCAGTATAGAACGTATCTAGAATCTAGAATATATTTGGTATATTTGGATATCCATATATAATATCAATATGTGGATTTCTCTAACCATTCACATTTTATATCCATATAAGGAATTTTTTTTTGCGGGGGGAGAGGTTTTTGCTATAGGGCGCGTGCACTCGCCAGAAAGACAGAGAGAGGCAGAGAGACAGAAAGCGAGAAATCACCCCCAGGGGGGATGGCCACGTTGCAACCCCTTCTCCTTCATTCTCCTCTCGGGATCTTGTGCACGCACGCACATGCGCCTGGCGTGAGTTTAAGCCACGGGTCCGGGACTCGAACTGCGGTCGACTACATGGGAGTTCAGTGACATAGCCATTATGCTAACTGCTGGTCCCCATATATGGAATTCTATATTAAAAAAAAAAAAAGTCAAGGGGCTGGAAGGTGGTGCAATGGTAAAATGACACATTCTGTGAGGATGGCCTGCTTGAGAATATTTATAGTTCATGTCCAGAGACCCCCCTGATGGCAGGCATGAATGTGCCCATAGTCCACAGGGTCTGGTCATGGTCCCCTTCCTTCAGTTCTCTGGCCCAGTGAATCTCAGACACTGTGTATGCGTGGTGAGTTTCAGGCTCACCAGGCCAGAGATTTGAACCACAGTCACCATGTAGATCTGGCTTCTTTTGGGAGTACATTACCCTTGGGACACAAAACTCGTCCTAGGATGGCTAATATTTAACAAAGAAAAAAAAAAAGAGGAAAATTACAAGTGCTGGCAAGAATATGGAGGTATTTGAACCCTTATGTGTTGCTGATAGGAATGTAAATTTGTCAAACCACAATGGAATACAGTTTTTTAAAAACTTATAGAAATATGGGGACCAGCAGATGGTATAATGCTTACATCGTTGGACTCCCACATAGCTCACTGCAGTTTGAGCCCTGGACCTGGAGGGTTGAAACTCATGCCAGACACGTGTGTGTGTGCGTGCCCAAGATCCCAAGAGGAGAATGAAGGAGAAGGGATTGTGGGATGGCTATCCCCCTGAGGTGTGATTTTTCACTCTCTGTCTCTCTGTCTCTTCGGTGAGCGCATGTGCTCAACAACAAAAATCTCTCTCTAAAAAAAAGTTGGGACCAGCAGTTAGCGTAATGGCTATGTCGCTGGACTCCCACGTAGTCGGCTGCAGTTTGCATCCCGGACCCGGTGGCTTAAACTCACGCCGGGCGCGTGTGCATGCGTGCCCAAGATCCTGAGAGGAGAATGGAGGAGAAGGGATTGCGGCGTGACCATCCCCCTGGGGGGGTGATTTCTCGCTTTCTATCTCTCTGTCTGTCTCTGTCTGGCGAACGCACGCACCCTATAGCAAAAACCTCTCCAAAAAAAAAAAAAGTTATAGGAATATATGATCTAGTAATTCCGCTCCCAGATCTCTACCCAAAACAGAAAACAAATATTCATATAAATACTTGTATATGGAGCCAAGAGGTGGCATGATGGTTAACATGCTGGAACCTATATAGCTGACAATGTGGTTCAAGTCTTGGACCCTGCAACTTGAAAGTCACACCAGGTGCATGTGTGCACAAAATCCTGAGAAGAGAACGGCGGAGAAGGGATTGCAGTGTGGCCCTCCACAGGGAGTGACTTCTCACTTCCCCTCTCTCTGTCTGTCTCTGGTGAGCACATGTGCCCCATAGCAAAAAATTAAAAATCTAAAAAACAAAACAAAACAGAAAAACCCCAAAATTTTGTATGTGAATTTTCCTTGCAGCAGTATTTACCATAGCCAAAAGGTCTAAGAGATCTGCGCAATGCAAGTGGCCATTGACAGTTGACTGAATAAACAAAACATGGTATACATACAGTGGAATATTATTCTGCCACAAAAATGAGTGAAGTAGGGCCAGCAGGTGGCATGGTGGTTAAGAGCTCTGGACTCCCACATGGCCAACTGCTATTTGAGTCCTGGACTTGGCTTGATTTCTCACTTTCCTTCTCTCTCTGTCTGTCTCTGTCCCTCTCTGGTCAAATTAAAATAAATAAATAAAGCTAGATAAAATAATTCTTAAAAAAAGAAATGAAGTATTGTGACATATTATAATGTAAATAAATGTCATGGGGTCGGCAGGTGGCGTGGTGGTTAAAGATGCTGGATTCCCACATGGCCGACTGTGTTTCGAGTCCTGAACCTGGTGACTTGCTTTCCCTTTCTCTCTCTGTGTCTCCCTCTGATCAAATTAAAGAAATAATAACAAATGGAATTAAATAAATAATGAAAAATAAATAAATAAATTTCAAAAACATTGTAACAGGAGAAATAGGCCAGACATAAAATATCCTGTACTGGGGTCGGCAAGTGGCATGGTGGTTAAGGGCACCGGACTCCCACATGGCCGACCACGGTTCGAGGCCCAGACCTGGTGGCTTGCTTTCTCACTTTCTCCCTCTCTGATCAAATTAAAATAAATAAATAAAGTTAAATAAAATAATTCATAAAAAAAAATAAGATCCTGTACTGAGTGATTCTGTTTATATAAAATATCCAGAGTAGGGACATCTAGATATGAAGGGTCTTCAAAAAGTTACTGAAAAATGTGTATTATGAAAACACTACACATGGATTTAAAAAGTTTTTTTATTTTGCACCAAAATAAACTTGTAATTTAATTCTATTTCTCTATTAATTTTTTGATGTCCCCTTATACTGAAAGCAGATTAATGGTTAGTCGGTGGTAAAGGAGGGTGATGATAGTACTTGGGAGTGATTTCTTCTGGATGAGAAAGTTCTGGAACGAGAGAGAGGTGATGGTTGCATGACATTGTGATTGCACTAAATGCCACTGAATTGTATACTTTAAAATGGTTCGAGGGCCGGCTCTCTGGCACAGTGGTATCGTACTGCTCAGAAACTGGATCCTGGAGGCCAGCAGATGGCGTAATGGTTACCTTACTGGACTTCCACATAGTCAACCGTAGTTTGAATCCCTGACCCAGTGTCTTGAAACTCATGCCAGGCGCATGTGCATGCGTGCCCAAGATCTTAAGAGAATGCAGGAAAAGAGATTGCAACATGGCCATCCCCCTGGGGGGTGATTTCTCGCTTTCTGCCTCTCTGGCAGAGGTACCTGCTCTATGTCAAAAATCTCTGCTTAAGAAAAAAAAAAAAAGTAAGAAACTGGATCCCATAGCATGATGACCCTGGTTAAAATTCCTGGTATGGTCTTCCTAAAACATGCTGGGTGCACGTGAATTCCTGTGCTAAAGGACTAGAAGGAACTTGCAGTGTGACTAGACCATGTGAGGGTGCTCTTTTCTATCTCTCACTCTTACATGTGTACACATATGCTCTATCATGAATTAAAAAATTATTTGTTTTGTTACGTGAATTTTCTATCAAAAAATAATTTTATGGGCTAGCCCTATATCCTATTGGTTGAAGGAGCTGGATCCCACATGGCTAGCTGAGTGAGTTGAATTTTGTTTTAGCAGCTTGAAAAACATGCTGCATGTGTATGTGCATGCCTCTTCATGCTCAAAATCCCGACAGGATAGAGAAATGGAGGAGAAAGGATTGTGGTATAACCATGCCCCATTGGGGGGACTGGTCTTAACCTCTCCTCTCTCTGGTGAGTGCATGTGCCTTCTGGAAATTAAAAAATTGAAAAAAAATTCTATTTCTATCAAAACTTTGTTATGGTTAATTTTAGGTGTTGGGATCAGCAGGTAGTGTGGTGGTTAAGGTGCTGGACACTCCCATATGACCAATCATGGTTTGAGTCCAGGACCTGGTGGCTTGCTTTCTCACTTCCCCTCTCTCTCTTTCTGTGTCTCTCTCTGGTCAAATTAAAATAAGTAAATGAATAAATAAAATAAAATAAAATAAATTAAAAAATATTTAGGTGTCAACTTTGGGGATGGTCAGGCAGCCGGTGAAACATTGTATTTGGGTGTGTCTATGATTTATTTCTGGAAGAGATTAGCATTTGAATCAGTACACTAAGTAAAGTGGAGCAGCCCTCACCAATGCAGGCCAGCATCATCTTATCCTTTGATGATGTGAATAGAACAAAGAGGTTGAGGAAAGGAGAATTTGGTCTTTGAGCTCAGACACTCATCTTCTCCATCCCTTGGACATGAGAGCTCCTGGTTCTCGGGCCTCTGGACTCTGACTTTGGAAATATCACCCTACCCCTATCTTCAGTTGTCAGACCTTAGACCTCAGTTGAGAATTTATACTATTAGTGGTACCAGCAGTTAGTGTAATGGCTATGTCGCTGGACTCCCACGTACTCGACCACGGTTTGCATCCCGGACCCGGTGGCTTAAATTCACGCCAGGCGCGTGTGCGTGTGTGCCCAGGATCCCGAGAGGAGAATGGAGGAGAAGGGATTGCGGCATGACCATCCCCCCGGGGGGTGATTTTTCGCTTTCTGTCTCTCTGTCTCTGTCTGGCGAGCGCATGCGCCCTATTGCAAAAACCTCTCCAAAAAAAAAAAAAAAAAAAATGATACTATTAGTATCCCTGGTTTTCAGGCCATTGGATTCTTACTGAATTACACCCCTGATTTTCCATGAGCCAATTCCCATGATAAATCTCTCATCATATATATATTGGGTCATTGGAAAAGTCATGATGTATTTTTCCATGTTCTTCTATGCAAAAATGCCTCATGATTTTTCTGACAACTCTATCTATCTATCATCGATCTATCCATCTACCCCATTGGTTCTGTTTCTCTGGAGAATCCTAATACATTCTTCCTCAAAAATTGAGGCTAAATAAAAACATTCCCAGATAAGAAAACACAGAGAGTTTGTTATTAGCATAGATCTACATGAGCTACTAAAGGTCCTTCAAGCAGAAATGATATGGTAGCAGATGGTAACTTGAAAAAAGCACTGTAAAAGTTAATTACAGAGTAAATATGAAAGACTATAAATAAAGTATTCTTTTATTATCTTAACTGAATTAAAGAACATTTGCATAAGATAATTTTAAAACTGTAATGTGAGGTTTATAATTTAAATATGTAACACAATAATAGCAGAAAGGAGAAGGAAAGAAATGGAGTTCTATTGTAGTGAAGCCTCTATATTTTACAGAAATTAAATCAGTAGTAATCTGAAATACACTATGGCAAGTTAAGATATGTATTTTAATTGCTACAGAACCACTAAGAGAATAAGTTAAAGAAATACGTTAAGGGCCAGTAGGTTGGCATGGTGCTTAAGGCAGCTGAGTCCCACATGGCCAACTGAGCAGCTCAAGTCTGGGACCAAGTGGCTTGCAAAATACCCCGGGTGTGTGTGCGTGCATGCTCAAAATCTCAAGAGGAGAATGGAGCAGAAGGAATTGTGATGTGGTTATCCCTTGAGGGGAGGCTTTCTCATTTTTCCTCTGTTTTTCTGTCTCTCTGGCATGTAGCAAATTAAAACAAAAAGAGAAGAAAAGAAATGCATTTTAAAAGCAGCAAAAACAAAGCAATTATAATGGGACATTAAAAAAGCTTATCTATTTAAAACACAAGAAAACAATAAAAGAGGAACAGAGTTATAAAAGATAGGAGACCTATAGAAGACAAATAGAATGAGAAACTTGTCTGATCGAGTCATTAATTAATGGGTTGGGGCCAGCAGGTAGTGTGCTGGTTAAGGCACCGGACTCCCACAGGCTGACCACGGTTTGAGTCCTAGACCTGGTGGCTTGAAAATCATGTCAGGCATGTGTATGTGTGTGTGAGTGTGTGTGCCCAAAATTCTTAGGGGAGAATGGTGGAGAAGGGATTGTGGTGTAGCCATCCACCCTGAAGATTGATTTATCAATTTCCCTCTCTCTCTCCCTCTCTCTGTCATTCTCCAACGAGAGCATGTGCTCTATAGCAATCAGTCAATTAAAAAAAAAAAAAAAACAGTTTAACATCAGCTTACTATATGACCCAGAGAAAGACTTGTTTGAGAATGATCATAGCAATATTATTCATAATAGACAAAAATTGGAAGCAATCTAAATGTATATTCACTAGTGAGTAAATAAATAAAAATATGATTATTCAATACACTGGAGTACTATTTAATGTGGTTTGAATACATCCCCACAAAATCCATGTGTTAAAATTTGATGAACCATTGTAAAGATATTTAGAGAGTGAAGACTTGATCCAATTATAGTGTTGAAAGGTGAGGCCTTTGGGAAGTGATTAAGGATCAGAGTGGGTCCCTTGAGTCTTAGCGGGTTTATAAGGAGAGTGAATGAGAAGGACTTGCTCGGTACACACTTCCACCCTCTGTCATATTGTAATGCCCCAGAAAGAGCCTTACCAGATACCAGCACATGCTCTTGGATTTCTCAGTCTTCACAGTGGTGAGCTAAATAAGCCTCTGTTTTAAAGTACCAAGGTTCAGGTATTTCCGGTATTATCAGGGAGAAAGAGCTAGAACATTATTCAATGATAAAAAGAAACAAATTGGGCCAGGAGGTGGCATGCTGGATCCCACATAGTGGACTCCAGGTTTGAATCCTGGACCTGGCAGCTTGAGACATGCCAGGCACAGGTGTGTGCATGTCCAAAATGCCAAGAGAAGAATGGAGGAGACCTAAGTACAGTGTGATCATCTCCCTGGGGTGGTAGTTTCCTACTTTTCCTCTGTCTTTTTTTCTCCCTTTCTGTGTGTGTGTGTGTGTCTCTCTCTCTCTGGCGAGCATGTGTGTCTTATAGCAAAAAACTAAAAAAAACAAACACACCAAAATTACTGATACATACTGCTACATGAGTAACTTCAAAAACCAGATACAAAAAATTATATAATTCCATTTGTAGAATTATGTGGATTGTATTTGATAAGAAAATATTGATTGCATATAAATGGGAAATGTAGAGACAGTGCAAAGTAGTGGTTGATTGAGGCTGGGAATTGGCATGGGGACTGATTGCATGTTGCAAAAGAAATCTTTTATTTTTTAGAGAGAGATTTTTGCTATAGGGTGCATGCACTCCCCTGAGACAGAGACAGAAAGCAAGAAATCACCCCCCGGGGGGATAGCCACATCACAATCCTTTCTCCTTCATTCTCCTCTCAGGATTTTGGGCATGCACTCAAGCACATGCACCTGGTGTGAGTTTTAAGCCACTAGGTCTGGCACTCGAACTATAGTTGACTATGTGGGAGTCCAGCAATACAACCATTATGCCAAAAGACTGCTGGTCCCAAAAGAAATCTTTTTGAGGTGATAGAATGATTCTAAAACCGTATTATGTAATAGTTGCACAGCTTTACAGATTAACTGAAAATCAGTGCAGTGGATATGCATACTTTGTTTTTCTTTTTTTTTTTTTTTTTGGAGAGGTTTTTGCTATAGGGCGCGTGCGCTCGCCAGACATGCACAGAGAGACAGAGAGATAGAAAGCGAGAAATCACCCCCCAGGGGGGATGGTCACGCCGCAATCCCTTCTCCTCCATTCTCCTCTTGGGATCTTGGGCACGTACGCACACGTGCCCGGCGTGAGTTCTAAGCCACCGGGTCCGGGACGCGAACCGCGGTCGACTACGTGGGAGTCCAGCGACATAGCCATTATGCTAACTGCTGGTTCCCCATACTTTGTTTTTCGACATTGCCTTTTTTTTTGGGGGGGGGGAGGTTTTTGCTATAGGGCGCGTGCGCTCGCCAGACAGACAGAGACAGACAGACAGACAGAAAGCAAGAAATCACCCCCCAGGGGGGATGGTCACGCCGCAATCCCTTCTCCTCCATTCTCCTCTTGGGATCTTGGGCACGCACGCACACGTACCCGGCGTGAGTTTTAAGCCACCGGGTCCGGGATGCGAACCACGGTCGAGTACATGGGAGTCCAGCGATATAGCCATTACGCTAACTTTGCTGGTCCATATGCATACTTTGTTTTTCACTACTGGAGGACTTGTATGCTTACCAGAGAGAGGAGAGTGAGGAAGCACAACACTCCCCCTCCCCCCACCCCCACCCAATGGAGTATGTTCATGCTGCAGTTCAATCCTTCTCCATTTTTCTACATCCTGTCAGGATTTGGGGCATGCACACACACATGCCCCGCGTGTCTTTCAAGCTACTGAGGTTGGGATCTGAACTGTGGTCAGCCATGTGAGATTCACTTCTCTTCAACCACTAGTCTATGGGGTTAGCCCTGTATATATACTTCAAATAGTGAACTTTATGAATTATAGTATAATAAAGCTGTTTTTAAAATGCTACACATGGGGACCAGCAGATGGCATAATGGTTATGTTGAAAGACTCCCATGTAGTTGACCATGGTGTGAGTCCTGGATCCTGTGGCTTAAAACTCATGCTGGGCACATGTGTGTGCATGCCCAGAATCCAAAGGGGAGAATGGAGGAGAAGGGATTGTGGTGTGGCCTTACCCCTGGTGGGGGAGAGGCGATTTCTTGCTCTCTGTCTCTCTAGTGAGTTAATGTGCCCTGTAGCAGAAATCTCTAATAAAAAAAAGAAAAAAGAAAAAAAAAACATGGAACTGTCATGGGGCATGGTGGCTGAGGTGCAGGATTCCCACATGGCCAACCATGGTTCGAGTTCTGGACCTGGTGACTTGTTTTCTCACTCTCTCTTACATTAAATTAAAAAGTAATAACATCAGGGGAACCAGCAGTTAGCGTAATGGCTATGTCGCTGGACTCCCACGTAGTTGACCGCAGTTCGCGTCCCGAACCCGGTGGCTTAAAACTCAGGCTGGGCGCATGTGCGTGCATGCCCAAGATCCCGAGAGGAGAACGGAGGAGAAGGGATTGCGGCGTGGCCATCCCCCCTGGGGGGTGATTTCTCGCTTTCTGTCTCTCTGTCTGTCTCTGTCTGTCTGGCGAGTGCACGCGCCCTATAGCGAAAACCTCTCTCTCAAAAAAAAAATAATAATGATAGCATCAGGACAAGCCGATGGCATGATTATGTTGTTGGACTCCCGTGTAGTTGACTGTGGTTCAAGTCCTGGACCCAGCAGCTTAAAACACAGGCTGGGTGTGTATGCACGTGTGCCTAAAATCCCAAGAGGAGAATGGAGGAGAGGGGATTGTGGCATGACTATCCCCCTGGGGGGTGATTTCTCACTTTCTGTCTTTCCAGCAAGTGCATGTGCCTTACAGCAAAAATCTCTCTCTTAAAAAAATGATAATAATATTAATAAATAAAGTTAAATAAGATAATCCTAAAAATTTTTATTTAACTTTATTTATTTATATTTATAAATTTCCACCTGAGGGAGAGAATGCACGTATGAGGGGGGAGGGGGCAAGTGAGAAAGCAAGCCACCAGGTCCAGGACTTGAACCATGTAGGAGTCCAGTGCCCTTAACCACCACGCCACCTAGCGGCCCTGTTGCTAAAAAAATTTTAAGACAGTACTATAGAAATGAGACTAGCAGATGGTGTAGTGGTTATTTCACTGGACTCCCACAAGGCCAGCACCAGTTCTAGTCTTGGACCCGGTGGCTTGAAAATCACACTGGGTATATGTGCGTACGTGCCTAAGATCCCAGGAAGACAGTGGAGGAGAAGGGATTGCAGTGTAGTCATCCCCTCTGGGAGGGTGATTTCTCACTTTCCCACTTACTGTCTCTGTCTCTCTCTGGCAAGCACACGTACCCTAAGGCAAAAAATCTCTTTAAAATAAAAACATGGTGCAGTGGTTATCGCTGTTCAAGAGAAGTCATATCCCACAGTGGTGACTATAGTTCAAGTCTGTGACCTGGTCAGTTTGAAGTGCATTAGACATGTACTCAAGTACCTGAGGTCCAACAGGCTAGGGGACTAGAAGAAATGGATGGCAGTATGACCAGAATCTCTGGGCATGCTCCTTTTTCTCTCACGCACGCATGTGGATACATAGGTGCTTTATCTTGAATGAAGAAATAAATATTGGGTCATCAGAAAAGTCATGATGTATTTTTTTATGCAAAAATGTGTCAAGACTTTCCCGATGACCCAGTGAAATATGAGCCGGCCAAGTAGCATGGTGCTTTTAATCCTGGGCCTGGGATCCTCCGTGATCAACTATGTGGTTTGAGTCCCAGACCTGGTGGATTGAGAAATACACTGGGCACATGTGCATACATGCCCAAAATCCCAAGAGGAGAATGGATGAGAAGGGATTGCTGCACAGCCATCCTATCCTCTTTGGAGGGTTCTCTCTCTCTGGCCTCCCCCTCTTTCTCTTCCCTCAGAAAGTACACACACCCTGTAGAAACAAATAGACAAAATGTTGTATTCGGGTGAAATGTCATGACAGTGAAAAATTAGCAATTTTTACAACTTAAAAAAATTTTTTTAAAAAGAGAGAGTGCATAAGAGGAAGAGAGAAAGGGTAGTATATTTTGATGGGATCTTGTGCTATGTTGCAGTCCTCTTGCTCCAGCCTCCCAATTAGCTAGGACTACATGCATGTTTTACTGCACCAGCCTCTTATAGGTTGGATGAGGAATGGAACCCAGGCCTCCCATGCAGCTTCAGCCACCGCCTAGTCTTGCCATCCTGCTTGAACCACAATGGCTGGTCCACAAGTTTGTTTTTACTTTTTTTTTTTTTTTTTTTTTAATTGTTAGAGGGTGCGCGTGTGTATCAACCATAGAGAGGATGAGACAGGAATCCTTTCCCATAATCCCTTTCTTCCATTCCTCCATTCCATCAGGAATTTTTTTTTTTTTTTTTTGAGAGGTTTTTGCTGTAGGGTGCATGTGCTTACCAGAAAGACAGAGACAGAGAGACAGAAAGCGAGAAATCACCCCCCAGGGGGGTTGGCCACACCACAATCCCTTCTCCTCCATTCTCCTCTGGGGGTCTTGGGCACACACGCCTGGTGTGAGTTTAAGTCACCAGGTCCAGGACTCGAACTGCAGTCGACTACATGGGAGTCCAGCGACATAGCCATTACGCTAACTACCGGTCCCCATCCCATCAGGACTTTAGGCATACATACACATGCACCCAGTGTTTTTTTCATACTGCCAGGGCCAGGATTTGAACTACCACCTGCCATGTAGAATCCAATTCCCTATACACAGGGCTTAACTATGGGGCCATCCCCACAGCTTTTTAAAAAAACCAGAAATTTATTATGGCTAACATCCCTTGAAATAAATGAGACATAAACTAGGTCTTCCAAACTTTTGTTTCTTCAGTTATTTTAATTAGCATATTATTTGCTAAAATGGTATTTAATGTGTTTATTGCTGTGCTGATGTCATTTACATCTTCTTTGCTAGCATTCGGCTTCTTAAATGTTAATAAATTATGATGTCATTTACATCTTCTGTGCTAGCATTCAGCTTCTTAAATGTTAATAAATTATTAGCAGGTAACATTTAATTTGTTAAATATTTCATTGCATGTTCTTTTCAAGACATTTTACTATAGAGATAGAAAGCACAAAGGCCATAGAAGCCTGCTGGGAATTTACAGTCAAAAAGAAGGGATTAGAGTACTTCCAGATTTCTAAAGCCTAAATGACTTTCGTTGATTCAGCAATTTCTAGGTACTGTGTTGGTTGTTGACTATATTATGGTGAACGAAACAGCCAAGGTCCCTTTCCTCTCAGGGCATATAGTCTGATAGAGAAAGAACACAGCAGCCTAGAACTTGTGTTCTGAACTTTGGGATGCTTTGAAGTTTCATAGGAAAAGGAACAGTACATCCAATTAAGGAGACTGGGAAATGCTTCATGGAATAGGCAGTATATATGTGGACATTTATCTATTTCTACTGACAATGGCATGTTTGATTACACAGATGCCCTGGAGAAAACAGCATGGACAAAAAGCAAGAGTCTGAAGAAAAGCAAATGATTTTTAAGTTCTATTTTAGTTCTATTTTCCTCCTATTGATTATACTTTATTGTATGTCATTAAATCAAAGAGACCATTAATTATAAAATTATTTTTTATGCCACACAAATACTGCTGGTTTTTTTTTGGAGAGGTTTTCGCTATAGGGCACGTGCGCTCACCAGAAAGACAGAGACAGAGAGAGAGAAAGTGAGAAATCACCCCCCAGGGGGGATGGCCGTACCCCAGTTCCTTCTCCATTCTCCTCTTGGGATCTTGGGCATGCAGGCACACGCACCCGGCGTGAGTTTAAGCTGCCGGGTCTGGGACTAGAACCGTGGTTAACTCCATGGAGTCCAGCAACATAGCCACTATGCCAACTGCTGGTCCCAATACTTCTGCTTTTTTAAAGAATTACTTTATTGGGACCAGCAGTTAGCGTCATGGCTATGTCACTGGACTCCCACGTAGTCGACCGCGGTTCGCGTCCCGGACCCGGTGGCTTAAACTCACGCCGGGCGCGTGTGCGTGCGTGCCCAGGATCCCAAGAGGAGAATGGAGGAGAAGGGATTGCGGCGTGGCCATCCCCCCTGGGGGGTGATTTCCTGCTTTCTGTCTCTCTGTCTCTCTCTGTCTGTCTGGCGAGCGCACTCGCCCTATAGCGAAAACCTCTCAAAAAAAAAAAAAAAAGAATTACTTTATTTAACTTTATTTATTTTATTTTTAATTAGACCAGAGAAGAACAGAGTGAGAGAGAGAGAAAAAGAGAGAGCTAGAGAAAGTGAGAAAGCAAGCCATCAGGTCCAGGACTAGAACTGTGGTTGGCCACGTGAGAGTGCAGCGCCCTTAACCACCGCGCCACCTATCGGCCCCTGGGTTTTTTTTTTTTTTTTTTCTTTTTTTAAGAGAGATTTTTGCTATAGGGCGTGTATGCTCACTGGAAAGACAGAGAGAGACCGAGAGACAGAAGGTGAGAAATCACCCTTCGGGGGAATGGACATGCCTCAATACCCTCTCCTCCATTCTCCTCTCGGGATCTTGGGTACACACATACACAAGCCCGGCATGAGTTTTCAGCTGCCAGGTCTGGGACTCAAACCACCGTTGACTATGGGGAGTCCAGCAATGTAAACTTTACGCCATCTGCTGGCCCCAGTGCTTCTGATTTTAATTGTAAGATGTGTCCACATTTCAGAAATGTGAAGATATGAAAAAAGTTTAAAAAAAATTTTATTTAACTGAAGTAAAAAACATAGCATAAAAGTTATCCTCATATGTTTATAAAATAATTATATATAATTTTATATATTATTATTATTATTTTAAAATTTGCTATAAGGCACATGCACTCACCAGAGAGAGACAGACAGAGGGAAAGATAAAATAAGCCACCAGGTCTGGGACTCGAACTGTAGTTAGCCATGTGGCAGTCTGTCGCCTAAACTATCACACTATCTGCTGGGCCCACCCTTTCATGTGTTTCTAAGTGTACATTTCAGTGAACTTCAGAACTTTTAATCTTGCAAAACAAAAGTTGTTAGTATTATTTTGCTATAGGGTGCATGTGCTTACCTGAGAGAGACAGAGAAACAGAAAGTGAGAAATCACCCCTCTTCCCAGGGGATATGGCCATACAGCAGTCCTTTCTCCTCCATTCTTTTCTAAGGATTTTGGTGTGCATGCACATGGGTCCAGGACTTTCAAGCCTCTGGGTTTAGTACTCAACCCATGGAGTCGGCCATGTGACATCCATCTGCCTTAACCTCCACACAACCTGCTGATCCAAAACAAAAGTTATCTTTTAAAATAAAAATAGTAACTTTAACTGCATTATATCACAGGCCCAAATTAAAAATAGCTTAAATATGATAGAAGTAGTTTATTTTCTTTGGACCAGTAGGTGGTGTAGTGGTTCAGGTACTGGATCCCACATGGTTGACCACAGTTTGAATCCTGGACCTAGCGGCTTGAAAAATCACAATAGGCATGTGTGCATGTGTGCCCAAAATCCCGAGTGGAGGGGAAAGGATTGCAACACGGTCATCTCCCTTGGGGTGTGATTTCTCACTTTTCCTCTCTGTGTCTGTATCTGTCTCTTTCAGGTGAGTGCATGCCCCTTATGGCAAAAATCTAACAACAAAAAAAGTTTATTTTCTCTCATTAATTTCAGATGCACCTGTAGACTTTTTCTAGTTTTCTTTGTAACTGTGGTGTTTAGCTTCAGAATACAAAATGGAATTCTTGTCATTCTAACCACAATCTAAACAGAATTGAGGAAGGAGAGGGGCCAACAAGTGGCATGGTGGTTAAGGCACTGGATCCCACATGACTGACTCTGTAGTTCAGTTCCCAGAGCCAGCGGCCTGAAAAAAACAACACTGGGCACATGTTGCATGCGTGCCCAAAATCCCACGAAAAGAATAGTGGAGAAAGGATTGTGGCACCCCTCATAGGGGTGATTTCTCACTTTACCTCTTTCTGTCTTATTGGTGTGTGCACATGCCCTATGACAAAATAATCTGAAAACAAAAACAAAATAGGAAAAAAAAATTGAGGAAAGAAAAGGATATACTCTATGGATACTCCTGAAATTATAAACATTAGCTTTTATTTATTTATTTATTTTAGAGAGATTTTTGCCATAGGGCACGTGTGCTTGCCAGAGAGACAGAGACAGACAGACAGAAAGCGAGAAATCACCCCCCAGAGGGTGTTGCTGGTCCCAACACCCGTCATGAGTTTTAAGCCGTTTGGCCCGGGCCTTGAACCACGGTTAACTATGTGGGAGTCCAGCAACATAATCACTACACCATCCACTGGTCCCAAAAAACCTGAATATTTTTATGGCGTATTTCTTCCTAGAAAAAAAGAGTGAGAGAGAAAGAGGAGAGAAAGAGACTTACATAACCCCAACCGGATCTTCATTCTTCATGCCTGCCAGGATCGTGGGCACAAGTGTGTGTGTGCCTCAGGTGTTTAGGGAGACCTCAGGACCTAGCATCTTCCCATGTACGTGTGGTTGCCTTAGCTGTGCCACCATCTGGCCCCAACACCCCTTATGCTTTCACATGAGAAATCTAAAGTTTGGATTCAACTGAAATAGTAGATACCTAAAATTGATACATTCCTTTGTGAAACTTTTTTTTTTTTAATAAATAATGTGAATGGGAGCAAAAGCCACTGGGTTTTCTAGAAAACTTCTCATTGTTATTGTGTGTCTTCTAGGCATATTTTCTAATCTGTGTTTTACCACTTCAAACAAAAGTATTCTGTTCATGCTCTAACACTGTAATTTCTTAGAGCCCAGAGATCCTCAGTGTACTTTATGTGGTTCTTAGGGTGTATCAGTATCATGTGGAGGTCTTGTTAAAATACAGATTACTCCTCTTTTCTACTCTTCCGGTATCCTGATTCTGTAGGTCGGGGTGTAGCATAAGAATTTGCATGTCTGTAAAGGCCTGGTTGATGCTGCTGCTATTAGACAGGAGACTACATTGTGTGAAACGGTGTTCAGTCCTTTCTTATAAATTTGGAGTTGGATAGAAGGAAGGGGAAGGAAATACAATCTTGACAGATGTCCTGTGCATAGGGTATTGCCCAAATTTTTCCCAGGGCACTGTCTATTCCTTTTTCCTGTTATATACCTTCATATTTCTTTTTTTTTTTTCCAGTTCCCAAAGGCTTTATTGGTACATACACTTTAGAAAAGAATGATTGATCCTATGGTTGAGTCAGTGAAATGACAAGCTGTGTCCAGGGTTCCATCAAGCAGAACCGCAGGGGCTGGCTGCTGTTTTTGTCCCCTCATTCGTAGACCCAGTCATGAGCACAAGACTTGTAGTCAACCAATTCCTCAGGCTTAAACCACAGGCTGATTTCTTTTTCAGTGCTTTTTACTGAATCACTGCCATAAATGATATTTCTGCCCACTTGAATACAGAAGTCCCCACGAATGGTGCCTGGCTTCAACTCTGCTGGATTGGTCTCCCCGAGCATCACTCGACCTGTCTTTACCACATGCAGGCCCTCCCAGACCATGGCCACTACTGGCTCAGAGTTCATGTACTTGACCAACCCTGGGAAGAATGGGCGGTCCTTCAGGTCAATGTAGTGCTGCTTCAGGTGCTTCTCCGAGGCCCGCAGGAACTTCATGGCCACGAGGCAGAATCCCTTCTGCTCAAAGTGCTTGATCTTGCCCACCAGGCTGCCCAGCACACCTCCGGCTTGATGGTGATGAAGGTCCTCAGGGTTGGGCATGGTTCCGGAAGCTGGTGGGGCCGGGTGACTGTTGTGCTGCAGGAGCCGATAGCAGGGGCGACCACTGCACCCGGTGAGCAGCCGGCCTATACCTTCGTATTTCCACAGAGGCAGCAACTTTCAGTCTGGGTAGACTAAAGCAAAGAAACAAATTAGCTGCTGATTGTGATTTTTTTCTTTGTTTTATATCTGGAGTTGTAGACGTCATGCTGACAACAGCCAATAGCTTTTTTTTTTTTTTTTTTTTTTTTTTTCCCAAGAGGTTTTTGCTATAGGGTGCATGAGCTCACCAGAAAGAGACAGAAAGTGAGAAATCACCCCCAGGTGGGGGAGGGGAGGCCACGCCGCAGTCCCTTCTCCTCCATTCTCCTCTTGGGATCTTGGGCACGCTCACACATGCACCCAGAGTGAGTTTCAAGCCACTGGGTCTGGTACTCCAACCATGGTCAACTATATGGGAGTCCAGCGACATAGCCATTACGCCAACTGCTAGTCCCACCTATAGCATTTTTTAAAAAAATTACAGTGTATATTCAAGTCAGCCAGAATGCCTTATTGGGTGAGGTGTGTGGCATTTATTAAAGTACTTTTGAGTATACAAGATAAAAAACTTAGCATTTCTAATATAAAAATAACTTTTACTTTTTGTAGATTTGAGTTGGGTATGGTCATAGTAGATTAGGTGTTCAGTGATATTATTTTGCATTTATAGACTTCTTTTTTTCTCCCAGAACTCTCAAGCTAAAGATTTGTGTTGTTTGCTATCCAATTTTGAAAACTCCTTCAGAACGCAATCTTTGATACTTGAGCTATATTTCCAAGATGTTATTAATATAATTAAGTCTTGATTATTTAGTGTTTGTTTGTTTATTTTAGATTTTTGCCATAGGAGGGTGCATGTGCTTGCTGCAAAGAGGCAGAGAGAAAGGGAAAGTGTGAAAGCACTCCCCAGGGACAATGGCCATGCTGCATTCCCTTCTCCTCCACTCTCTTCTTGGGATTTTGGGTATGCACGCACATGTACCGAGCTTGATTTTCAAGCTGCTGGGCCCAGGATTCAAATTGCAGTTGGCCTCATGGGAGTCTAGTGCTTTAACCATCACACCATCTGCTGGCCCCTATTAGTTTGATTTTAAATATATTACGATTTCATGTACTCTTTCCTAGTGTGCCAGAGAAAAATGACCATAATGGTGTAGTATCTTAGAAACCATGTTATCTGAGAAACCATAAAGAACCTGAACTTGCCTAGGAGAAAATATGATTTAATTTTGAATCACTTACTTTGTAGAAGAGAGTGTTTTTTTAAATTATTTTATTTTTAATTTGACAAGAGAGACAAAGAGGAGAGAAAGCAAGAAAGCAAGCCACCAGGTCTAGGACTCGAACTGTGGTCAGCCGTGTGGGAGTCCAGTGCCTCAACCACCATGCCACTTGCCAACCCCGAGATTGGGCTCTTAAAAAATAGCTTCCACTGGGAACAGCAGTTAGCATAATGGCTATGTCACTGAACTCCCATGTAGTCAACTGTGGTTTGAGTCCTGGACCCAGTGCCTTAAACTCACGCCGGATGCATGTGCACACGTGCCCAGGATCCCAAGGGGAGAATGGAGGAGAAGGGATTGCAGCGTGGCCATTCCCCTGCGGGGGGGGGGGGGGGGGGGGATGATTTCTCACTTTCTATCTCTCTGTCTCTCTCTGTCTTTCTGGCGAGCACACGCACCCTATAGCAAAAACCTCTCAAAAAAAAAAAAAAAAAAAAAAAAGCTTCCACTAATGATTAGAAATTACAGAGAAACAAATTATTCTTTGATGTAGAATAACCTAAAATGTGTAATTGTCAGTAGCATTATTTCCGTAGTCTTGCACTGTAAATTGCTAATGATCCAACTTCATATCGACAAATATTGTGCTTTTTTAAAAGTCCTTGTGGCCAGCAGGTGACATAGTGGTTAAGATGCTGGATTCTCACATGGCCAACCTGGTTTGAATCCTGAACTGGTGGCCTGAAAATCATGCTGGGCTCATGTACATGCTCACCCCAAATCCTGAGAGGAGAATGGAGAAGGGATTGCAGGATGCCCATTTCCCCTGAGGGATGACTTCTTGCTCTCTGTCTCTCTGTCTCTGTCTCTTCAAGTGAGCACACGCTCCCTCTAGCAAAACAAAACAAAACAAAACAAAACGAAAAACCTCTTTTAAAAACAGGGACCAGCAGTTGGCATAATGGCTATGTTGCTGGACTCCCATGAAGTCGACTGTGGTTCGAGTCCTGGACCTGGCAGCTTAAACTCACACCGGGAGTGTTTGCGTGCGTGCCCAAGATCCCAAGAGGAGAATAGAGGAGAAGGGATTGCGGCGTGGCCATCCGCCTGGGGGGTGATTCTTCGCTTTCTTTTGCTCTCTGTATTTCTGGCGAGCACATGCGCCCTATAGCAAAAACCTCTCCAAAAAAAAGATTAAAGACATTAATATATGAAAAACACTTAAAACAGTACCTGGCACATATTTGCTTTAATTCTTAAAACAGTTGTGTAAACTAGCCAGTCTTAAAACCAGTAAATCGGGAGGCAACAGGACTAATAAAATTTCCAGCTAAACTGAAGTCTTTGTTCTTCAGTGTATTGTTATAATGCCTCCTTGGGAGAGCATTTTAAATGCCGAAATAGGGAACTAGCAGTTAGCGTAATGGCTGTGTCGCTGGACTCCCACGTAGTCGACCGTGGTTCGCGTCCCGGACCCGGTGGCTTAAAACTCACGCCAGGCGTGTGTGTGTGCGTGCCCAAGATCCCGAGAGGAGAATGGAGGAGAAGGGATTGTGGCGTGACCATCCCCCTTGGGGGGTGATTTCTCGCTTTCTGTCTCTCTGTCTCTCTCTGTCTGTCTGGCGAGCGCACGCACCCTATAGTGAAAACCTCTAAAAAAAAATGCTGAAATAATTGTTATATAAAATTACAAATATTACTAGCCTTGAGAATGTTAGTATGTAAAATCAGAGCATGAAAAAACATGACAGAAAGTCAAAGCATGTCTGGGGAATGTGTTAAAATATTAAATAAAAAAAGCACAACTGTGAAAGCTTTGTCAATTAGTGACTATTAATGTAAGTCTCATGAAATGGTACCCAGACTTTAAAATCAATCACAGAATGGCATTTAATATCTTAATTGAAAACTAATTTTAAACTGAGAGTCTCTGTTATTAGCAGCTGTGAGGATTGTAATGCTATTAGGCTCCTTTCTTACTTCATTAACCATGCTACTTGTTTTTCTTCTCTTCCTGCAAAAATGACTCCTAAATTCAAGGAGTTTGAAAAATTGCCACAGCTTTTGGCATCTAGGAGAAATATGTGCCTTTCTCATCTTTCCACAAGTTAACTGTTGCGTTCCTATAAGATAATTGATTTCAAAATAAACAATGTAAGATATCTATCATAAAACAAATAAATGATGCGCTGTTCATATAACTTCTTTATGTAGTAAGTGGATTAACAAGTATATTTGAAGGGCCTGCAGGTGGCTCAGTGGTTAAGGAACTCAACTCCCATATGGTCAACTGTGGTTCAAGTCCCAGACTCAGTGGCTTGAAACTCACAGTGGTTGTGTGTGGATGGGTGCCCAAAATCCTGAGAGGAGACTGGAGAAAAGGGATTGTGGTGTGGCCATGCCCCCGGGGAGTGATTTTCTTTCTTTCTTTCTGTCTGTCTGTCTGTCTGTCTGTCTTTCCGGTGAACAAGACATGCCTTATAACAAAAATCTCTGAATATAAAAAAAAGATTCAAGAACAGGAACATCTTACTAACAACCCTGTACTTGCACTATATCAGAATTTTACTCATGGTAAAGTTAAAATACCTGAAGAAGAAAATTTTGTCATTCATGAAAATCATTGTTCTATTTCAAAAATGTAAATACAAAACAACTTTTGGATGCTATTCTTTTTCTCTAAAGAGAGGGAACAAATTAAATGCCTCAAAGACACTTTTCAGCCTAAAAAGTCTCAGAAAACACATGACTTTGGCTTATAATACCCACTATATATATTTACCTCTTTCCTAAAGAATCGTCTCTACTCGGGACCAGCAGTTAGCGTAATGGCTATGTCGCTGGACTCCCACATAGTCGACCGCGGTTCGAGTCCCGGACCCGGCGGCTTAAACTCACGCCGGGCGCGTGTGCGTGCGTGCCCAAGATCCCGAGAGGAGAATGGAGGAGAAGGGATTGCGGCGTGGCCATCCCCCCTGGGGGGTGATTTCCTGCTTTCTATCTCTCTGTCTCTCTCTGTCTGTCTGGCGAGCGCACGCGCCCTATAGCAAAAACCTCTCCAAAAAAAGAAAAGAAAAAAAAAAAAAAAAAAAAAAAAAAAAAAAAAAAAAAAAAAAAAGAATCGTCTCTACTGAATTGGACATAATAAGATTTTAAGTAACACTGACACAATGATTTTATTTTTGCAGATGTTCTCAAATAGTGATGAAGCTGTCATCAATAAAAAACTTCCCAAAGAACTCCTATTACGGTAAGTCTGAATGCTAATTTTATGGGGTTTTTTTTGGTATGTATATCATCATATTTACCTATTTAAAACTTTTTAGAGCCATTGATAATTTCCATATAGGTATAATATCTGTGTTGTCTGAATTTAAAAATTTATAGATTTTTTTAAAAAAGTTATTTCATTCCATTTGTTATTATTTTTTAATTTGAACAGAAAGAGAGTGAGAGAGAATGGGAAAGCGAGAAAGGAAGCCACCAGGTCTGGGACTTGAACCACAGTCGGCCATGTGGGAGTCCAGCACCTCAACCACCATACCACCTGCTGGCCCCATTCTAGATGTGGATCAAGATACTTAAGATTAATTTAGTAGTAATTTTTTTCACTTCTAACTTGGACCTATTAATGATTTTGTTTACTAATTTTTCCCTTTGTCCTATTCCTTTTTTTTTTTTTAATTAGCAATAATCGTGCCTTGGATAAACCTCATTGGCTATACTGCCACTGCGCAAAGCTCCTTTTGGTGTTTTTTTGTTTTGTTTTGTTTTGTTTTTTAGAATTATTTTATCTATCTATCTATCTATTTATTTATTTATTTTAATTTGACCAGAGAGGGACTGAGTGTGTGTGTATGTGAGAGAAAGAGAGAGAAAATGAGAAAACAAGCTGCCAGGTTCAGGACCTAAACCATGTTCAGCCATGTGGAAGTCCCAGAGCCACCATGCCACCTGCTGGTCCCCTCTTTGTCCTATTCTTATACATAATGTAAAAGAGGCAGCATTTTTTATCTTACTATCTTGAGTCTTTTGAGGAATGATTCTTTTTTTTTTTAATTTGCTATAGGATATGTGTGCTATCCAGAGAGACAGAGAGGGAGAAAGTGAAAAAGCACCTGTCATGGGGCATAGTCACGACACACTCCCTTCTCCCCCATTTTCCTTTCCTTTTGGGATTTTGGGTGCACATGCTCATGTGCCCACTGTGCCTACCATGCCCACCATGCCCACCATGTTTTGTAAGCCACTGGGTCCAGGACTTGAACCTCACAGTTGCTGTGTGCGATCCAGCTGCCTTAACCCTTAGTCCATGGGCTGATCTTAAGAGTGATTCTAATCTATTTTTATCCCACACTCTTCATTCCCAGTATCAAAATATGCTGGGAACCAGCAGTTAGCGTAATGGCTATGTCGCTGGACTCCCACGTAGTCAACCGCGGTTCACGTCCCAGACCCGGTGGCTTAAAACTCACGCCGGGCGTGTGTGCGTGCGTGCCCAAGATCCCAAGAGGAGAATGGAGGAGAAGGGATTGTGGAGTGACCATCCCCCCTGGGGGGTGATTTTTCGCTTTCTGTCTCTATGTGTCTCTCTGTCTGTCTGGTGAGCGCGCGCGCCCTATAGCGAAAAACCTCTCCAAAAAAAAAAAAATATGCTCATAGGGGCCAGTGAGTGACGTGGTGGTTAAGGCACTGGATTCTCACGTGACTGACCTTGAATTGAGTCCTAGACCTGGTACTAGAAAATCAGACCAGGTATATGTGTGTGCATGCCCAAAATCCCAGGAGGACAATGGAAGCAAGGGGATTACAGCATGGTCATCCCCTACTGAGGGCTGATTTCTCACCACCTCTGTCTCTGGCAAACACACATGCCCTATGGCAAAAACCTTAAAAAAAAAAAAAAAGCCAGGACCAACAGTTGGCGTAATAGCTGTGTTCTTAGACTCCCATGTAGTCGACCGTGGTTCAAGTCCCGGACCTGGTGGCTTAAACTCACCCCGGGCGCGTGTGCATGCATGCCCAAGATCCCGAGAGGAGAATGAAGGAGAAAGGATTGCGGTGTGGCCATCCCCCGGGGGGGTGATTTCTCGCTTTCTGTCTCAATGTCTCTATCTTTCTGGCGAGTGCATGCGCCCTATAGCAAAAACCTCTCCAAAAAAAAAAAAAAATGCCTGTAGGGACCAGTAGATCGTGTAATGATTACATCTTTTGACTCCCACCACATAGTTGACTGTGGTTCAAGTCCCAGGCCCGGCAGCTTAAAACCCATGCTGAGTACGTGGGCATACATGCCCAAAATCCTGAGAAGAGAATGGAGGAGAAGGGGTTACAGCATGGCCATCCCCCTTGGGGTGCTTTCTCACTTTCTGTCTGTCTGTCTCTTTATGTCTCTCCAGCAAGTACATGCATCCTATAGCAAAAATCTCTCTCTTAAAAAATATGCCCATAAAGTGACTTATATTTGGAATTATAGCCCTTTATTTTATTTTATTTATTTATTTTATTAGAGTTTTGTTATAGGCCACATGCACTTATTGGAGAGACAGTGAGAGAAGGAAAGTGAGAAATCAACCCCCAAGGGGGAAAGCTATGCTGCGGTCCCTTTTCCTCCATTCTCTTCTTGAGATTCTGAGCACACATGCACATATGCCTGGTGTGTTTTTAAGCTACCAGCTCCAGGAATTGAACCATGGAGTGGGCCATGTTAGATCTAGCTCCTCAACTACTATACCACCTGCTGGCCCTGTAGCCCTTTATTTTGAAATTTTTAAAGAAATAAAAGTTAATGTGAAACTGCCCTTGCCTATAACATATTTTTATGATTTTACTGCTTTTATTGTTAATATATAAATCTATATTTGGGTATTATTCATAACATAAAATATACAACCCCCAATTTACAAACATCTTACTCAGGAATACCTGAGGGGAAATGGACATGAAAGGAGTTATTTTCAGAGCCCCTATTTTGAGCACTTAGTCATAACATAGTTTTTGTTCATTTACGTAGAATATCATGAGTGAGAAAGAAAGGTACAGGGGACCAGCTGTTGGCGTAATGGCTATGTCTCTGGACTCCCATGTAGCCGACTGTGGTTTGAATCCCAGACTCGGTGGCTTAAACTCATACTGGGCACGTGGTGTATGCCCAAGATCCCGAGAGGAGAATGGAAGAGAAGGGATTGCAGGATGGCCATCCCCTCTGGGGGGTGATTTTTCGCTTTCTGACTCTTTCTCTCTCTCCTTCTTGCGAGCACATGCGTCTTATAGCAAAAACCTCTACAAAAAAAAAGAGAGAGAGAAGGAAAGGTACATTCTCTTTTGCAAATGTTTGTAATCTTCATTTTTTTTTTTTTAAGAAATAACTTTTGCTATAGGGTGTGTGTGCTCACTGAAGCAACAGAGGCAGAAACTGAAAAATCCTCCCCCCACCCGCAGCGGGGCTGGCCATGCTGCAATCCCTTCTCCTCCATTCTTCTCTTGGGATTTTGGACACACACCCACATGTGCCTGGCGTGTTTTTTTTTTTTTTTTTGGAGAGGTTTTTGCTATAGGGCGCATGCGCTCGCCAGACAGACAGACAGACAGAGACAGAAAGCGAGAAATCACCCCCCAGGGGGGATGGCCACGCCGCAGTCCCTTTTCCTCCATTCTCCTCTTGGGATCTTGGGCACGCACGCACACGCGCCCGGCGTGAGTTTAAGCCACCGGGTCCAGGACTCGAACCGCGGTCGACTACCTGGGAGTCCAGCGACATAGCCATTACACTAACTGCTGGTCCCAACCTGGCGTGTTTTTTAAGCCACCAGATCTGGGACTCGAACTGTGGTCAACTACGTGGGAGTCCAATGACGTAAACTATTATGGCACCTGCTGGTCCCAGGGTCATCTACTTCTTACCCTTAGGAGCTTCTGCAGTCTACCCTATAACCAACCCCATGCTTGTTTCAGTGTAGAAAATAATCTCTCCTGTATTGCTGGTAAAGAAAAATATTCCAGGCATTCCTGTGTATTGAGTTGTCAGAAAAGTTAAGATGTATTTTTGCACAGAAAAACGTAGAAAAATATGTCATGACTTTGCCGATGACCCAGTATTTGCATATCTAAGTCCTCTACTAAATTGCAAGATTCTTGCAAGCATAGGCTATACCTTATAAACATTTATATATTCTGTAGACTTTATACATTAGAGAAAAGGGTCAGCAGGTGGTGTGGTGGTGAAGACGCTAAACTCCTACATGTTCAACTGCAGCTTGAGTCCCAGTCTGGGCAGCTTGAAAATCAATCCAGGCGCGTGTGTGCATATGCCCAAAATCTCAGGAGGAAAATGGAGAAGAAATTGCAGCAATACCATCCCCCTGGACAGGGGGTAATTTCTCACTTTCCCTCTCTCTGTCTCTGCTTCTGGTGACCACATGCACCTTATGGCAAAAACCTAAAAAATGAAACAATAAAGAAACAAACAAACAAAAAATGGTAAGAAAAAGTAACCAAATCAAATTTAGATTGCATTTTCCATAGAAGCAATGTATACTTGCAGGTCATGTGTGGTTCAAATAATAGTGTTTATCATTAGACTACAAAGAGCCATTGGAGAATATGTCCTAAATACTTGTCTTCCTAAAATGTTAGTGAAAGTTGGCCATGTTCTTTTCCCCCCAGAGGTTTTTGCCATAGGGCACATATGCTCACTGGAGACACAGAGACAGTAAGAGGGAAAGTGAGAAATCACCCCCCAAGAGGGATGGCCTTGCTACAATCTATCCTCCTCCTGGGATTTTGGGCATGCATGTACATGTACCCAGTGTGATTTTCAAGCCACCAGGTCTGGGACTTGAACCACAGACTCCGTGTGGGAGTCCAGCAACATAACCATGACCCCATTTGCTGTGAAGTTGACCATCTTTAAAGAGACAAAAATAATTTTTCTTTGAACTGTCTCCACAGTGTAGTGGTTAAGGAAGCTAAATCCCACATGGCCAACCATTATTACATCTACTGGTCCCTTTTCCCACATGGCCAACTACAGATTGAATCCCAGCCCAAGCAGCTTGAAAAATATATATGTATGTATATGTGGGTGTATGCACCTAAAATACCATCAGATTGGAGAAATGAAGAAGGTATTCTAGTGTGACCATGCCCAATGTGGGAGTGCACTCTCCCTTTTCCTCTCTTGGTCTCTCTGGCAAGTGTATGTACCTTTCAGCAATTAAAAAGAAAAGAGAAATATCTTTTTGGAGAGGTTTTTGCTATAGGGCGCGTGTGCTTGCCAGAAGACAGACAGAGAGAGAGAGAGAGAGAGAGAGAGAGAGAGAGAGCGCGCGCACGCACGTGCAAGAAATCACCCCCCTTGGGGGGGGGGGATGGCATGCTGCAATCCCTTCTCCTCCATTCTCCTCTTGGGATCTTGGGCACACACATACCACCCGCCCAGTGTGAGTTTAAACCACCAGTTCCAGGACTCAAACCATGGTTGACTACATGGGAGTCCAGCAACATAGCCATTATGCCAACTGTTGGTCCCAAGAAATATTTTTTAAATGGGTTATGTTCTTTATTGTTACTTTAAACTGAATACACTAAGAAATAGTCTGATTTTTTTATGATGGTACCATTATTTGAACCATTAAAAATTATATTAGTTTATTTAAAACTCACTAAGATTTAGAGAATTTATCTGACTCTCTGGTAACTGGCCCTATCTTGTTATGGTTTATGTTTTTATATTTAAGGATTTGTCTGGCTACTACATGAAGACCAGATTTACAAGATAGGTGTGTGGAGCAATAATACGTCTGTTAGAGAAATCCAGCCAAGAGATGAGGGTACTATAGGGAACATTTTCTGTAATTCTTTAGATTGTAGCATTGCTTACCCCTGCCATTTCTAGCTTTAGTCTCCATTTCTTTTCTTTTTTAAAATTTGCCAGTGGGTGCATATGCTAGCTGGAGAGAGAAAGAGAGGACAGAGGAGAAGGGAAGTGAGAAAGCATCCCCACCGAGGTAATCATGCCACAATCCTTCTCCATTTCTCCCTCTTTTGGGGATTTTGTGCATACATACACAGGTGCACACACACCCGGCATGCTTTTCAAGCTGCTGGGTCTGGGGTTCGAGCTGTGTAATTGGCCATGTGGGACTTAGCTACTTCAATCCCTACATCATCGCTTTGCTCTAGTTACCTTTTTTTTTTTTTTTTTAAAGAATTATTTTACTTTAACTTGATTTATTTTTAGTTTGACCAGAGAGGGATAGAGCGAGTGAGAGAGAGAGAAGGTAAGCCTCCAGGTCTGGGACTATGGTCAGCCATGTGAGAGTCTAGTGCCCTTAACCACCATGCTACCTGCTGGCCCCCTAGTTACCATTTCTGATCTCACTCTAGTACCTGCTGATGAGCTGTAAAGTCTATAGTCACCAGACAGATGATGACTTTGCAAAAGTAATTGCATAAGGAAAAGTTTCTGAATTGATTAGGTTTTGCTCTGCCACAAACAACTCAAATGTCAGTGGCCTCTTCTGTATCTAAGGCTTTAGAAGAGGTACAAAAGAAATCAAGCCCGATCACTTTAATTACTTTAAAGTTGTACTTGCTATGCCATACGTCATGTCCCCTTTCAGTCTGTTGCCTAAAGCAAGTCACATGTCCAAGCCCAACATTGATGGAGTAAAGAAGTATGTGGAGGAGGGAGTGTGTGAATGCATGTGAGCAGTACTACAGTTTACCAGGTCTACGCACAGCCACATGAGTCGTCTCTCCTTACTTCTTCCTGGCTCCTCACTCTTCAGCATTAGTTACAACTAACAGTTATATAACTATATCCCAGTACTAGTTCTGCTACTTAGCATATAGCACACTACTATGGCTGGATTTGGGAATGGAAAAAGGAATATCTCACTCTTTCTCTAGAGTATAGACATGAGTGAAGTGGTTGGGAAAAGGTGGAGATTGCAGAAAGAAGATACATGTCTAACTTCTCAGATTGAAACACTGGAGATACCTTATCCTTACCAACATTTTTATCATTGAGACTTCGGTTCTAATTTATACGTTATGTTGAAACTGACCCTTGTATACATGGTAGGTTAAAATCGTTCCTATCTAAACTAAGAAGAGAACCTAACTACTATTTAAGGCACAATATCTATGGGAAAGGAAGCTTGAGTTCCAAACAACCAATTCTTTTTTTTTTTTTTTTCTTTTTTTGGAGAGGTTTTTCGCTATAGGGCGCGTGCGCTCGCCCGACAGACAGAGAGAGACAGAGAGACAGAAAGCGAGAAATCACCCCCCAGGGGGGATGGTCACGCCGCAATCCCTTCTCCTCCATTCTCCTCTCGGGATCTTGGGCACGCACGCACACGCGCCCGGCGTGAGTTGTAAGCCACCGGGTCCGAGACGCGAACCGCGGTCGACTACGTGGGAGTCCAGCGACACAGCCATTACGCTAACTGCTGGTTCCCCAAACAACCAATTCTGAACTTAATGTTGAAAACAAGTTGCTTCATAAATTGGAGACCAAGTGATATCCTGGGAAAGTAAAGAAACTGATTTGATACCATAAAACATACTACATAGGAATGCCTTTAAGTATATAGAACAGTTGGTTTACACTTTGAACCATTAAAACAAAATAAGAAAGAGTCTTTATTGCTATATTTGACATTACACTAGACAGGTAATAATTGATCAGCATAAACATTAATAAATTGAATCTGGTGTATTTGTAATTTTTAAAAGTTAATTGTGTTTGGGACCAGCAGATGGTGTAATGGTTATGTTGCTGGACTCCCATATAGTTGATTGTGGTTTGAATCCTGAATCTGACAGTTTAAAACTTATGCTGGGCATGTGTGTGTGCATGTGTGCCCAAAATCCCAAGAGAAGGGATTGCATCATGGCCAACCCCCCGGGGGGTGACTTCTCATTTTCTCTCTCTGTCTCTCTCTCCCCGGCGAGCGCATGTATCTTGTAGCAAAAATCTCTCTTAAAAAATTAAGTTTAAATATTTCTTTTAAAATTTTCAGTACATAGTTTAAAAATGCTTTGAAGTATACAGTTTAAGACTGGGAATAGCTGATGCACCTGGGAAAGGATCTGGGTAGTTGGTAAACAGGAAAAGAAAAACGTACTTTTCATTATGCTTTTCTGTATCTTTTTCTTTTGTTCTTTCTTTTTTTTTTTTTTTTAGATGTTCTTATTTTTAAGTTCTCACTTTGAAATAGTATCACACTTAAACAAAAACTAGCAAAAATAGGACAAAGAATTTAAAGTAGGGCCAGCCCAATGGCCTGGTCGTTGGAGTAGCCAGATCCTACATAACCAACTGTGAAGTTCGAGTACTGGGCCCAGTGGCTAGCAAAATACCCTGGGTGCATAAAAGTGCATGCCCAGGATCGGACAGGATGGAGAAATTGGGGGGAAGGGATTGCAGTGTGACTGCATCCCATTGGGTACTTTCTCACTCTCTCTGACAAATACACATGCTCTCTGGCAAATTGAAAGAATAAAAGAATTCAAGTATACCATAGCCTCCCTAAGTATTAGCCTCTTAGTCTCAACAATAAAGCTATAGAAATCAGGAAATTAGTGCTAAAACAGTACTATTAACTAATCTACAAACCTTACTCAGATTCCTCAATAGTGCAGTTATGTCCTTCCTCTGGCCCAGGGTCCAATCTAGGATTAAACTGTCCATTAAACTGTCATGCCTCTTTAGTCTTCTTTAATCTGGGACAGTTTCTTAGTCTTGACTTTTTTTTTTCTCTTTAAACTTATTTATTTTTTACATTAATTCACTATACATCATTACAGTATACAAATGAATTTTCCATCCAAAATACACTGTATATTGGCTCAATCAAGCACATCAACAAACATGTTATCAGCAAATAATTTTCCATTTCTTATGTCTTGTGTACTTTTTTTTTTGCCATCCTTGATTCCCTATCCCTCACCCTCTGCCATGTCCCATCCTCCTCCCACATTGTCTCTGGTATCCATGGTTGCTTTCTATGCCTTTCCCCCCATTTAATTGATTTGCTAATGAACTTAATTAGTCTAAATATTTCCAATAGCAAGCGCAGCTGATATATACCTATACATGAACCCAAGTCTGACTTTAGGCATAAACCTCAGTGAGTAGTCTTGACTTTTAAAGAGTTTTGGTCAGGTACTTTATAGGCTTCAATTGCCCTTCAGTTTGTCTTTGTCAGATGTTTCCTCATAATTAAATTTAGGTTAAACATCTGACAAGGTTACTACAGAAATGGTGTGCCCTTTTCCATGTGTCATAACAAGAGCCACATGATGTCAATATGCTTATTACTGCTGGTGATGTTAATTTTGATCACTTAGTTCAGATGGAGACTTTCAGTTTATTCACAATAAAATTGTTTTTCTCTACATAATTAAATACCTTGTGAAAGAGATACATTGACACCAACTGCCCTGTTACTCATCTTATTTTCTTGTTACTCATTTTCATTCACCAACTTAGCATCCATTGATGTCACATGAAAAAATTACCATCATAGTGTTTGCCAAGATTTCCTACTTCAAAATTCTTTCTACATGTATTAATCAAAATTCTACTGTAAGGAAGAATTTAACTACCATTTCATTTAGGTCTATTTAGAAGCAACTCAGATTATTATCTTTTTTAAGGTTTTTTTGGGGGGAGGGGGGCATAGAGCTCGGTGTGTGTGCTTGCCAGAGAGAGAGAGAGACAGTGAAAAGGAAAGTGAGGTATCACCTCCCGGGGAGATGACCATGCTGCAGTCCCTTCTCTTCCATTCTCCTTCTGGGATATTAGGCTCACATGCATATATGCCCAGTGTTATTTTCAAGCTGCTGGATTAAGAACTGGAACTACTGTTGGCCATGTGGGAGTCCACTTAACCACTACTATGCCACCTGCTAGCCCCAGACCCTATTTGTTTTATTTTATTAGCTAAATTGTTACTATCATTACATATTTTGTGGCTTTTCTATATCTTTTGTGTTTGTCTTTTGAATTTTATACAATGTTTGAGTTATTTGCTTTATTTTTTTTTTTTTTTTGGCAGAGGTTTTTGCTATAGGGCATGTGCGCACATCAGAAAGACATAGAGAGGGAACCAGCAGTTAGCGTAATGGCTATGTCGCTGGACTCCCACGTAGTCGACCGCGGTTCGCGTCTTGGACCCGGTGGCTTACAACTCACGCCGGGCGCGTGTGCGTGCGTGCCCAAGATCCCGAGAGGAGAATGGAGGAGAAGGGATTGCGGCGTGACCATCCCCCCTGGGGGGTGATTTCTCGCTTTCTGTCTCTATGTCTCTCTCTCTGTCTGTCTGGCGAGCGCACGCGCCCTATAGCGAAAAACCTCTCCAAAAAAAAAAAAAAAAAGAAAGAAAGACATAGAGAGACAGAAAGCGAGAAATCACCCCCTGGGGGGATGGCCAAACCTCAACCCCTTCTTCTCCATTCTCCTCTCTGGATCTTGGGCACGCTCGCACACGCGCCCAGCATGAGTTTAAGCCACTGGGTCCGGGACTTGAACCATGGTCGACTATATGGGAGTCCAGCAACATAGCCATTATGCCAACTGCTGGTCCCAGGTTATTTGCTATTTTTAAAAAATACAGTTTGCTAGATACACAATATTTAGTTCCGTTAGAGGTTTTTTTTTAGTAATTTTTTTCTTTAATCATAATGAAGCATGTGCATGTACATGAGAGAGAGATGAGTGCCTTCCACAGAGTCTGGTCACACTGTGATCCACTTCCTTCAGTCCTCTAGCCTGTCAAGTCTTAGACCATTTTGGTGTGCTCAGCATGTTTCAGGCTGACTGGGCTGGGGTTTGAATTATGGGATCCAGTTTTTATTGAGCAGGATATTACCATTCCTTAGTGGGAGACTTCAGAACCTTCTGGTTATTTGAGTATATCCAGAAAGTTTTAAGGTCTGTGTGGGTAAGCCTTGTAGGTTTCTAAAGGACAGTATTCTTCTCTAACTGGTGGATGGAGATACACACAGGGGATCCATTTTTAATAAGCAGCTTATTACCTCTGCACCACGAAGCCAGTCCTTGATTTGCTTAGAATTTAAGTTAAATATTGGGACCAGCAGTTGGTGTAATGTCTGTGTCACTGGACTCCCATGTAGTCAAACACTGTTCAAGTCCTGGACCCTGTGGCTTAAACTCATACCAGGTGCGTGTGCATGTACGTGTGTGCCCAAGATCACGAGAGGAGAATGGAGGAGAAGGGATTGCGGTGTGGCCATTCCCCCTGGGGTTGACTTCTCGCTTTCTTTCTCTCTGTCTCTCTCTTCCGGGCGAGTGCATGCGCCCTATGCAAAAACCTCTTTAAAAAAAAATTTTTTTTTTTCATTCAATCCAACAGATACTAACCAACCAAAAACAATCGTGTTGTTAAAGTCATATTATTTCATTATTTATTAAGGATACTATCAGGTTACAGATGAATTAGGCAAGTATTCTGGTCTCCTCTTAACTTATTTACTGATTCTCATCCTTCTCTCTCTCTCTCTTTTTTTTTTGGAGAGGTTTTTGCTATAGGGCGCGTACACTCGCCAGACAGACGGAGAGAGACAGAAAGCGAGAAATCACCCCCCAGGGGGGATGGTCACGCCACAATCCCTTCTCCTCCATTCTCCTCTCGGGATCTTGGGCACACACGCACACGCGCCCGGCGTGAGTTCTAAGCCCCTGGGTCCGGGACGCGAACCGCGGTCGACTATGTGGGAGTCCAGCGACATAGCCATTACACTAACTGCTGGTTCCCTCATCCTTCTCTTTTGAAACAGTTATTTTATTAATAGTTTATCAAGCTAGAATCCACTGTTTGCATAATGTGAAATTCAGTTTGCAGGATTGACAGTACACCCTTTCAGAACAAGACCATATGCACTTACTTCATGAATGTGAATGTTTATAAGACAAAGACTCTATGTGTTGGGAACCAGCAGTTAGCGTAATGGCTATGTCGCTGGACTCCCACGTAGTTGACCGCGGTTCGCATCCCGGACCCGGTGGCTTAAAACTCACGCCGGGCGCGTGTGCGTGCGTGCCCAAGATCCCGAGAGGAGAATGGAGGAGAAGGGATTGCGGCGTGACCATCCCCCCTGGGGGGTGATTTCTCGCTTTCTGTCTCTATATCTCTCTCTGTCTGTCTAGCGAGCGCACGTGCCCTATAGCAAAAATCTCCCCAAAAAAAAAAAAAAAAAGACTCTGTGTTTTCCAAGAGCTGCTGTGTAATGACTAATTTCTCAAAGATTCCTTCTGAGGATGATATTGATGACTATAAAAATGACATAAAGGGATAAGACTGACTGTGCCCACACATGCTCCTTTAGCTGTAAGACAAAATGTGGTTGAAGAATGAGGATGATTATTACTTAGAAGAATATGAAATTATTATTAATTTTTAAAATTCTTGAGTGTGTTGGGTCATTGTGATGTAATATGTAATATGTGTATATAAATGAGTAGGAGATGAACTTTGTGGACTTAAGTGGAAAGAATGGATTAGCTGGGATTCTTTCTTTGTCTAAAATAGGAGAAAAAGACTTAAATTATGCCTTGTTAGGAGTCCCCAAGACCACCTAGGAGAACTCACAGGACTTAGCATGCAAGGGGTCTTCAGAAAGTTTTTGCACAGATTTCAAAAGATTTTTATACCAAATAAACTCATACTTTAGGTTTATTTTTCCAAGACATTTTTGATGTCCCCTTATGTAGTCTTATAGCTATGATTTTTTTCAGGGAAAGGATACAAAGCAAAATTAGCAAAGGAAGAGGGTGCGTAGGGTAAAGTCCAGAGGAAGCCAGGCACAAGCTTCCGAGAGTCTTCTCTCAGTGGAGTCACATAGGATGCACTTACTTCCTGCAGCAGAAAGTCATGACAACATGTGAAATGTGTACCAGAGAAGCTCATGGGGGAGTAGTAGGACCCCTCCCAATGTTGACATTCTCGAGGCCATCCTAGGGCTAACTTTGCAAGCAGTTTTTCAAAAGATAGCATTCTTGGGCCACTAGTGGTACAGCAGTCACAGCAGTGCTGGATCCATATGGAAGATGGATGGTTTGGTTCCCTTGTTGACCTGTACATACCAGATCTCCTTCCTTTTGTTTTTTGGAGAGGTTTTTGCTATAGGGAGCGTGCGCTCGCCAGACAGACAGAGAGAGACAGGAAGCGAGAAACCACCCCCCAGGGGGATGGCCACACTGCAATCCCTTCTCCTCTGTTCTCCTCTCAGGATCTTGGGCACGCACGCACACGCACCCGGCGTGAGTTTAAGCCACCGGGTCCGGGACTCGAACCACGGTCGACTATGTGGGAGTCCAGTGACATAGCCATTACACTAACTGCTGGCCCTAGATCTCCTGCCTATAGATAATGACTGGAAAAGCTTGTGTAGAGGGGACCACAGATGAGACCCTGTTGAAGGTGCTTGTCTTTCTCTTTCCTCCCCCCTGTCACTCCCCCCACACCACTAATGAAAGAAAAGTATATTTTGTTTTTGGTTTTGCTAGAGGGTGTGTTTCCTTGCCAGAGAAAGGAAGAGGAGAAAGCAAATCTCATGGGGGGTGGTCACACTGCAAATCCCTTCTCCTCCATCGCTCCCTCCTTTTGGTATTTTGAGCATGTTCACACATGTGCCTGGGATGTTTCTCATGCTGCTGGATCTGGGACTGAAACCACAAGGTTGACCATGTGGAATCCTGCTGCTTTTACCACTAGATCATAGAGCCAGCTTGAAAGAAAGAAACTCAGAGAGAGAGAGAGAGAGAGGGAGAGAGAAAGTGTGCATTCTTAGGTCTTCTGTGTTAACTCTTTTTGCCTTTTCTTCTTCTTTATTTTTTTAATGGCCAGAGGGTGTGTTTGAGTCAGAGAGAGAGAAAGCAGCTCCCCAAGGCATAGTCACACCACAGTCTTTTTCCTTCATTTTTCCTTCCTATCAGGATTTTTGGAATGCACACACATGTACCTGGTGTATTTTTTAAGCCACTGGGCAGGGATTCAAACCAGTCAGCCATGTGGGATCTGGTTCCCTTAACCACTGTACTCTGAGGCAAGCCCTGTGTTACCTTTTTCCTGCACACATGATATCTCATAGGGAATGTTGTTTTCCCCAAACCTTGGCATTCCTATTTCATCACTAAGGTCCTAGATCAAAGGTCTACTCCTAGGGGAATGCTTTCCTGGCCACTCTTCCATCATGTTATTATCCTTTATAGTTGTAGTAATAATCACTACCTGAAATTTTCTCATGTATTTTACTTATTTTGTATCTATCTTCAGTTCCTAGACCATGGTGTTTAACATCAGGACTGAAAACAATGCCTATAGATAGTAGATGGGAAAAATGTTTTTTTTGAGACTCAGCATTATTGGCATAGGCAGTAGTGTGCCAGGCTGCAGTGCCAAAAGCCACGTGGTTGCCATGGTTTATATCCCCATCCTGGTCAGCCTAAAACATGCCAGAATGCCAGGCACACATGCAAGTGTGCATGTACTATCTAATGAGCTGGAGGAAGGGAATCAGACCCTGTGGAGGGTGGTCTGCTCTCTCTGTCTCTCTCTTGAGTGTGTGCATGTTTGTACCCATTCTATTATGAACAAAGCGGAAGACCTTTTTAAAATTTGAATTGATATATGAAATTCACCTCCCTCTGAATCTGAATACATTTCTTTCATACAAGTTGAAAAAAGTTTATAACCACAATTTCACAGAATATTCATTGTTACTATTAATTTTTATAAGATTTTTGCCATAAGGTATGTGTGCTTGACAGAGAGAGTGAAAAATGGCCCCTTCCTCCCGAGGGGATGGCTATACTGCAATCCCTTCTCCATTCTCTACTCAATATTTTGGGCATGTTTGCACAAACACCTGGTATGTTTTTCAAGCTGCCAACCCCAGGACTCAAACCATGGTTGGCCATGTGAGATCCAGCATCTTAAACCATCACACCATCTATTGGTCCAATTGGAACTGTGGTTGACTACATGGGAATCCAGCGACATAGCCATTATACCTACTGCTGGTCCCAGGAAAGCCATTTTTAAAAGAATAAAGACTGGAAATAACAAGTATTGGTAAGGATATGGATAAGTTAAAATCTTTGTATGTTGCTATTAGGAATTTAACATGATGCAACCTCTATGAAAAACAGTATGGCAGTTCCCTTAAAATATTAAACACATGGGACCAGCAGTTGACGTAATAGCTATGTCGCTGGACTCCCATGTAGTTGACCATGGTTCGAGTCCCAGACCCGGTGGCTTACACTCATGGCAGGTGCATGTGCATGTGTGCCCAAGATCTCGAGAGGAGAATAGAGGAGAAAGGATTGTGGCATGGCCATCCCCCCAGGGGGTGATTTCTCGCTTTCTGTCTTCCTCTGTCTTTTTGGCGAGCACACGCGCCCTATAGTAAAAACCTCTCAAAAAAAAAAAAAAAATTAAACACATTATCATATGACCCAACAATTTCATTTCTGAGTATGTACCCCAAATAATTGAAAGCAGAGACTCAAACAGGTATTCGTAGATCATGTTTGTAGGAGCATACTTCACAGTAGCCAAAAGGGAAGAAACAACCCAAGTGTCCATCAATGGATACATAAAATGTGGTATGGACATAAGATGGGATATTAGCCTTATAAATGGAAGAAAATTCTGATACATGTATGAACCTTGAAGACATTATGCCAACTGAAATAAGTTATAAAATGATAAATACTGTATTTGGTTATGTGAAAAGGACACAAATGGGTAAGTTCTTATATAAGGTACCTATAGTAGTCAAATTCATACAGACAGAAAGTAGAATGGTAGTTGCCAGGGTCAGTGGGAGGAAGGAAATCAGGAGTTACTGATGAGTGGATGCAGAGTTTCAGTTCGGGAAATTAAAGAAGTTTCAGAGAGGGGACCAGCAGTTAGCGTAATGGCTATGTCGCTGGACTCCCATGTAGTCAACCGCGGTTTGCATCCCAGACCCGGTGGCTTAAAACTCACGCCGGGCATGTGTGCGTGCGTGCCCAAGATCCCGAGAGAACGGAGGAGAAGGGATTGCGGCATGACCATTCCCCCTGGGGGGTGATTTCTTGCTTTCTGTCTCTCTGTCTCTCTCTGTCTGTCTGGCGAGTGCACGCACCCTATAGCAAAAACCTCTCCAAAAAATAAATAAATAAAAAAGAAGTTTCAGAGATAGATGATGATGGTTACATAATATTTGTACTTAATACCATTGAATTATACACTTTAAAATGGTTAAAATAATACCCGGCAGGGGAGATACCATGATCACATAGGTGGTTTTACCAAGGTGAGGCCCATCCATTGCACTGAGTGTGCTGATCTCTATGATTTCCCCTAAATGCAGGAAATTAGACTGCTTCATTTGTGGTAGTGGGGGACTGTGTTTGGTTCTCCCCTGCTCTTCATCATACAAAGGAAGAGAAAGAATTTGACGCTGTCTGGCTGAAGTACTTTTCAGGCTTCGGTATAGCATTTTTTGGCACCACCAAGTAAAGATCACCAGTCTTGCTTTGCCATAAAAAAATGGTTAAAATAGGAAATTTTTATGTATAATTTACCTAAACAAAGTTGGGGTTTTTTTAGAATTACTTTTTATTTAATTTATTTTTTAATATGACCAGAGAGAGACAGGTGGAGTGCTAGAGAATGCAAACTGCCAGGTCCAGGACTTGAACACTGGTTAGCCATGTGGGAGTTGAGTACCTTAACCATTACACCACCTGCCAGCCCCTCAAGTTTTTTAAAAACTGAAAATATTTATAAAATGAGCAGTTTTTTTATCTGATAATAATAATTAGCCCAACTATTCTAAGTTCCAAAGTGTGACTGATAACTGAACAACAAAATGTTGATCTTTCTAGGTGATGTAGAAGATTTTTGTAATTAGAGTAACTATGGAATCAAAAATCTAGCCTGCCTTCTTCTTCAGATTATTTTCTGACCTCCATTTTGTAATTTTCCTGGTATCTTCAGTTATCTCAAAGAATGCCGTAAAATTCTTAAGACAAAATTAACTTTAATCCACTTCAGTCATTAAAGCACATTCCTATTGTACTTTTTGCCACTTGCGGGAGAGCTCAGTTTGTCATCCACATTGAGATGACCTTTAAGGGTGTTCATGAGTGAAGAGGACTTCAAGCATTAGTGGTGTTCACTTTGTTCCCAGAATTCCTTGTTTGGACAGGTACCTTATGGTATAGTTTATCAGGATTTAAGCAAGTAACTTATTGATCTACTTCAAAATGAGTATTTGTTTAGCCTCTATCAAGCTGAAAAGAATTTTAGTCCTTAAATATTTCCTAATATTGAAGCGTTAAAGGAGTTTTATAATAGACTAAGTTAGAATTATACATGGAGATTTAACATTTCATGGTTGTGTGTGTGTTTTTTTTTTTAAGATTTATTTATTTTAATTTTACTTATTCACTTGTTTATTTTAATTTGACCAGGGAGAGAGAAAGTGAGAAAGCAAGCCACCAGGTCCGGGACTCAAACCGTGGTCAGCCACATGGGAGTGTCCAGCACCTTAACTACCACACCACCTGCTGGTCCCTGTGGTTGTGGTTTTTTACATTTTGTTATACTCTTTTTCTTCTTGCAAAATTCTTTATAAAGTTATACCTCCTCAGTCAGCTGTTGTGTGCTAGTTAAGGTAGCTGAATCCCACACAACCAACTCCACAATTTTTTTCTCAAATAGTTATTTTATTCAACTTTATTTATTATTTTAATTTTTAATCTGACCAGAGAAAGACAGAGAGAAAGAGAGGGAAAGTGAGAAAGCAAGTCTTGAACTTGAACTGCAGTTGGCCATGTGGAAGTCCAGTGCCTTTAACTACCACACCACCTGCCAGCCCTAACCTCACAGCTTAGTCCCAGAACTGGCATCTTTTTTTTTTTTTTGGAGAGGTTTTTGCTATAGGGCGCATGTGCGCACCAGAGAGACCGAGACAGAGAGACAGAAAGTGAGAAATCACCCCCCAGGGGGGATGGCCACACTGCAATCCCTTCTCCTTCATTTTCCTCTCAGGATTTTAGGCACGCGTGCACACGCGCCCAGCGTGAGTTTAAGCCACTGGGTCCAGGACTCAAACTGCATTCAACTACATGGGAATCCAGCACATCGCCGTTATGCTAACTGCTGGTCCTGCAGAACTGGCATCTTGAAAAGCACTCTGAGTACGTGTGTGTGCCCAAAATCTTTAAAGGAGAAATGGAGGAGAAGAGATTGCAGAGTGACCATATCCCATGAGGGCTGCTTTGTCACTTTCTGTCTCCAGTGAGCACGTGTACCCCCTAGAAAATTTTAAAAAGGTATCCTTCATTATCTTTCTTTTTTTTAATAGAAATTTCTGCTATAGGGTGTGTGCACTCACCAGAGAGACAGAGACAGAGATAGAAAGTGAGAAATCATCCCCAGGAGGGATGATCACACTGCAGTCCCTTCTCCATTCTCTTGGGATCTTGGTCATGCACACGTGCCTGGCATGAGTTTTAAGCCACTGGGTACGGGACTTGAGCCATGGTCAACTACATGGGAGTCCAAAGACATAACCATTTCACCATCTGCTGGTCCCCACTATTCTTTCTTTTCATTTTTGGTAACCGAAGGTGGGAAAATTGTTTCCCTTAAAAAATTTTATCAGTTAGAAATCTCTTATCATTCCTCAGGTAAGTAATGGAACTTGTATACAAACACTTGTTTACACATTATCCGGTAAAAGAGTACTTTCTCTGTTGTGGTTATATGTGCAGTATTATCTTTGTAAGTTGCTTTGCAAGTTTTTGTGTTTGAAAGAATTTATGCCTTTGTGTGTGTGTGTGTATGTGTGTGTGTGTGTATGTACATAATTATTTGTAAGCTAAAATTAGCAGATACTACTTTATCATATAATAAAGTTTGTTTCCCTCTTTTTCCTTTTTAGGATATTTTCTTTTCTGGACGTTGTTACTTTATGTCGCTGTGCACAGGTCTCCAGGGTAAGAAGTGTTGACATGGTTACCAGGGTACCCCCTTACTGTCACAGATGACAACCACCTCTGTAGTAGTAGGCCAACCATTTATTTGAGGTGTTCTTGTATGTTGTTATATTTCAAAGGATATTTCCTCCCCACAGCATACCTACCCAAACCCATGGAACTTTGTGATAGAATTTGATTAGATATACTATCTCTAACTTTTTCTGATTCTTATTTTTATATTATACACAGGAAACATTTTCCTTGAAAAATCAGTTAGGCTTGGGACCAGCAGATGGTGTAATGGTTACGTCATTGGACTCCCATGTAGTTGACCGTAGTTAGAGTCTCAGACCTGGTGCTTAAACCTCACGCTGGGTGCTGTGTGTTCGTGCTCAAAATCCCAAGAGGAACAGGAGGAGAAGGGATTGTGGCATGACCATTCCCTCTGAGGGTGCTTTCTTGCTTTCTGTCTCTGTCTCTCTGGCGAGTGCAAGTGCCTTATAACAAAAATCTCTTTAAAACAAAGAAAAAGTTAGGCTCAACTTAAAATTGTAATGAAACACATCATTGTATGTTCTTATTTTATATAAACACACAAAAACACACACATAGATGTATAAAAGGCTTTTGAGGGTCTAATTTTAATGTTATTTCGTCTTTTTTTTTTTTGAGAGAGAGTGTTTTGCTATAGGGTGCATGCATTTGTCAGACAGACAGAGAAACGAAAAGTGAGAAATTATCCCTCAGAGAGGATGACCATGCTGCAATCCCTTCTCCTCCATTCTCTACTCGGGATCTTGGGCACGCATGCACACGTGCGCAGCATGAGTTTTAAACCACCAGGTCCAGGACTCGAACAACAGTCAACTACGTGTGGACTCCAGCAATGTCACTGTTAGGCCGTCTGCTGGTTTCCCTCATATTTTTTAAGATGATAGCTTGAATGAATGAATGAGTGAATGTTGGTAGAGCAAACCAGATTCTATTCCCAAAGTTAATTTTTTTCTTTTTTTTTTTTCTTGGAGAGGTTTTTATTTTTTGCTATAGGGTGTGTGCGCTCACCAGAAAGACAGAGAGAGACAGAGAGACAGAAAGTGAGAAATCACCTCCTGGAGAGATGGCCACGCTGCAATCCCTTTTCCTCCATTCTCCTCTCGGGATCTTGGGCACGCCCTGCACACGTGCCCGGCGTGAGTTTAAGCCTCCGGGTCTGGGACTTGAACCGCGGTCTACTACATGGGAGTTCAGCGACATAGCCATTGCACTAACTGCTGGTCCCAACCCAAAGTTAATTTCTTTTGTGTTTTTTTTAAAGAATTATCTTTTTTACCTTAATTAATTAATTAAATGTGACCAGAGAGGGACAGAGCAAGAGAGAGGTAAAGTGAGAAAGCAAGCTGCCAGGTCTGCCAGGTCTGGCTCAAACCACAGTTGGCCATGTGGGAGTCCAGCACCCTTAACCACCATGCCACCTACCGGCCCCAGTTAATTTCTACATTATACTTAACAATCCATTTTTGTCACTTGACATTATTGTGACAAAACGATAATTTTACTGGTTGCTGTTGATAGGAGGGGTAAAATATCGACTGTGGCAAATTGCTGTATGAACCATGTCTAATCGTTTTATAATGAAGACACATATATGTGTATATATATAATGCATAGTTATATGTATATATACATATATATATTTAATAATTAAAATGAATGAGTCCTTACTAATTTCATCTTTTTATAAACTGTACACTAGCTTTTTGCTTACTCCTTTACATAACATATGTTGGTCATCTACGCTGTACCAGGCCCAGTCCTGGGTGTTGGATATCTAATATGGTTATATCATAAAGTACTGCATTTACCTGTGTAGGTGGATCTGAGTGTCCCTTCCAATCATAACTAGCTCTACACTCTAAAAAATAACAAGAAAAAGGTAAAGAAACAAACTCAGTGTAGAATGTAAACATTTTTTTTTTTTTTTTAAGAATGTACATCTCGGGGGCCAGCAGGTGGCATGATGGTTACGCACTCCCACATGGCTGGCCAGGTGTGAGTCCTGGACCCAGCAACTTGAAACTCACACTAGGCACATGTGCATGTGCCCAAAACCCCTAGAAGAGAATGGAGAAGAAGGGATTGTGGCGTGGCCATCTCCCCATGGGTATTTCTCGTTTTCTGTTTCTCTGGCAAGCGCACATACCCTATTGCAAAAATCTCTCAAAAATTTTAAAAAAGGGGTGTGCATCTTGGGACCAGCAGGTAGTGTGGTGTTTGAGGGCGCTGGACTCCCACATGGCCAACTGCAATTCAAGTTCTGGAACTGATGGCTTGCTTTCTCACTTTCTTTCTGTCTCTGTCACAGTCTCTCTCTGGTTAAATTAAAAATATAATAATAATACCATCCTGAGATGGCTACTGAACTTGAGTTGTGAAATACTGCTTTCGGGGCCAAAAAATGAACATCATCTGCTGAGACTTCTCCCTCCAGATTCATTTCTAGTGGGTAGGGCTACCTCTGTATCCTTCTCTCCATCTCTCTCTGTCTCTCTGTGTTTTTAATTTTGTTTTTTAAGGTAAAGTATTCTCTGGGCTCTCAAGCCCCTCCTTTATTGTGCTAATTGGTGCCTTTCCCTTCCCATTTAGGCGAGGCACAAACCCAAGCCCATCCTGAGACGGCTAGTGTGCGCGTACCATGGGGTTTTCATTTTTTGCTTTTTAAAATTAAAATATAAAATTTTTTATTGTCTTTTTTTTTCTTTCATATTTTTTCTTTTATTTTTTTTCTTCTTTGCTCTTCTCTAATTCTTTTTCTTTTTCTTTTAACTTCATTCCTTGGCTGCTCAGCCTCCACGCACTAAGTGTCTAGACAGTTCAAAGTGAACAGTATCCAAACATCTGAATGTGATTAGGGTCAGAATATTCCTCAATTCCCACTGAATCTGACGCACAAAGAGTGAAAAACCGAATGGAAGAGATATTGCAGGTCACTTCCTCCTGCACACCTCTGAATGCTCAGATTGAGCTTCAGGATTTAGGAACCAATGCACCATGCATCAGATGACCAGAAATCACCACAGGGAAGAAACATGAGAAAGCAAGAAAATGCCTCTCCTCCAAGGGAAAAGAATAACTCCTCTTCATCCTCAGATGGTACAATGGAACTCACAGAAATGTCAGATAAAGAATTTAGAAAATTCATAGTGACAAAACTAACAGAGATGGAAGAAGAGAGACAGTGAACTGCAGAAGAGGCAGGAGAAGGGAGCCAACGAGTTCCAGGAGGTGAGGAAGTTCTTGCGAAATCTGAAAGAGGAAATACACACCATGAAAAAGAATCAAATGAGACTGTTAAAGATGAAGGCAATAATACAGGAAGTCAGAACCTCCCTTGAAAGTATTAGAAGCAGACTAGATCATACAGAAAATCAAATCTCAGATGTAGAAGATAGAATCACTGGCCTAGAAAAATCCACCACGAAGACTGAGAAAATTGCTTCCCAAAATCAGAATAATATATGAGAAATACTAGATACCATCAAACGTCCAGACATCTGGATAATTGGTATCCCAGAAGGTGAAGAGACTCATAAGGGCATTGATAATCTATTCCATGAAATCCTGCAAGAAAACTTTCCAAACCTAGAGAGGCATTCAAAGATCCACTCCCAAGAAATACAAAGGACCCCAAATAGAATCAACCCAAGAAGATATCCAAGACACATTATAGCCAGATTGACCAAAACTGCAGACAAAGACAGGCCAAGAGAGAAACATCAAGTTACCTAACAAAGACTATCCCATCAGGCTAACAGCGAACCTCCCATCGGAAATAGTGCGAGCGAGGAAAGAATGGGAAAATATATTCAAAATGTTAAGGGAAAAGCAGTTTCAACCAAGAATACTGTACCTGGCAAGATTATCCTTCATATAGGGAGAAAAGACGAGGACATTCTCAGATAAACAGAACTTGAAAGAACTTACCAACACCAGACCAGCTCTCCAGGAAGTTCTAAAGGGAGTGCTATACCAGGAAAACTAAATATAGGCACCCAGAAATAAGAGTTCAAAAACAACTAAGAAAATGGCCAACTTAATGGTAGGAACAAGTCTGGAGTTGAATATTATACCCCAGAATTCAATCAGGAAAATCAGACCACAACAGAAGATAGATTAAGTACATGAGACTGAACTGGTAAAATAGAATCTTATGACTTTTTACTAAAACATTACTGATTTTCTTCTAGGCTTTGTTTTCAGATTTAAGGATTTTTGTCTTGTCTTGAGCTGTTGATAGGTTCATGTACCTACTATTTGAACAGAATCCTAACCTGTTTCCTGGCTTTGAGTTTTAAGCAAAACTCTCTTAGCATTTCTTTGATTTTGATTTATTAAAGCTAAAACTGCTTTTCTTGAAATTAGAAAATATATTAAAAAGTTTAAAAATATAACAATAATAATGTTAAATTCTCAGGGAAAAAATATATGTCTTATCTTGCTAACTTTTAAATAATTTCTACATCCCAAAAGCCATACAAAATCTGTGTACCATATATTTTGGAAATGACTACGAGTATTTATGTGATTTCTTTTGTTACATTTCTATCCCTGGTACTTGTGTGGTCTCTGTCTATGTTGCTATTATATCAATACTTTTAAGCAAGTGAATTTTCTTCTCTGTCGCCATGTGAAGCTGAGGTCATCATTGAAAAACAAAATACCCACACCACTGTCTAAACCTGTTGAGTTGCAGAGTCTTGCCTAAGGAATGTTTATTTGAGTGAGTTTTAATTGTTATTTTTATTTCCTGCTTCCTCTTCCTTAATACGTGTTAACTTTAAAAAAAGGAAGGCATAGTACTGACTTCTATTATATCTAGATATTTGGTACATCAGTAGTTAACCTGTTGTTTTCTGTTCTTGAAGTTTTTTAGTGTGTGTGTGTGTGTGTGTGTGTGTGTGTGTGTGTGTGTGTTTGTGTTTGTTGTTTTAATTTGCCACAGGGTAGCGTGCTTGCTGGAGAGAGACAGAAAGAGAGAGAGTGAGAAAGCACCCCCAGAGGTGGGGTGACCACACCAAAAACCCTTTTCCTCCATTCTCTGGGGATTTTGGCCCTGCATGCACACGTGTTTCTCCAATTGCCAGATCTGGGACTCAAGCCATGCAGTAGGCCATGTGGGATCCATCTGCCCCAACCACCATACCACTGGGTAGCCCAAAGATTTTTGTTGTTGTTGTTGTTTCTTTTAAATGCAGACTTATAGAAGAACCTGACATTCTTTAATTTCATCTGAGCTCTGCATGTTTTCTGCTTGCTAGAGAAACCAGTATAAAGAAATGAGAAATAGAGTATCAAATCAGAGGTATATTTAGCTGAAAACTATTAAATGTGACCTTTAGGGCTGGGCTTGGAACTTGGTGGTTGGAGAATCTGAATCCCACATACCTGACTATGGTTCAAATCCCAGACCAGCCGGCTTGAAAAACACCCCTGGGCATGTATGTACACACCTAAAATCTGGAAAAGATGAAGAAATAGAGAAGGGATTGCAGTGCAACCATGCCCCACCAGAGAGTGCTTTCTTCCTATCCCTTTTTCTTTCTGTACATGCAGGTGACCTCAGACAATTTGAAAGGAAAAAAAAAAGTGATCTTTTAAAGTTTTATCTGGGGACACCTCTGGCCTAGTGGTTAAGGAAGCCAGATCCCATAGGGACAACTGCATGGCTCAAATCCCAGACCCAGTGGCTTGACAAACACACCAGACACAGGTGCCTGCATTCCCCAAATCCCAGAAGAATGGAGAAATGGAGGAGAAAGGGTGTGGTGTGACCACACCCGACTGAGAGGTGCTTTTTTCCTCTCCCTGTCTCTGGCTAGTACATGTGCCCTCCTACAGAACATAAAAAGAAAACACAAAACGAAGTTTTATTTGCTGCCTTCCATAACTAGTCATTTTTTAAAAAACTGTTAGAAAATTACAAAGCTACAAAGAGAAAGGTAATATTGAACATCTAAGAAAACCTCAGACATTTCTAACATGATAACCGCTTGTTTATCCTCATATCTGTGATATCTTTCTTGCTGATTTTGTGACAGTTACCCTGGAGCTTTTAAGTATATCTAGAAATTCCTTCCTTCCTTTCTTTCTCTTCATTGCCAGGGAGAGACAGAGAAGGGGGAGAGGAAGGAAGCACCCCCAGATGGGGCCATGGTCATGCCACCATACCTTCTCTTCCATTTCTCCATCCTGTTGGGATTTGGAGCACACATCCACATATGCCCAGTGTGTTTTTCAAACTACCAGGGCTGGAATTCGAACCATGTAGTCATCCATATGGGATCTGACTGCCTAATCCTTGAGGCCAAGGGGCCAACCCCCAGGTTTCTTTCTTTAAAATTTTAGAGACAAAAAAAAAAAAAAAAAAAAAAAAAATTTTAGAGACATGGCTATAAGTATTCAGTAATTAAAAAATCAAATTCAGGGCCAGCCAGTGGCATGGTGGTTAAGGTGGCTAGATCCCACATGGCCGACTGCACATTTTAACTCCTGGACCCAGAGGCTTAAAAAAACATGGTCGGGGCTAGCAGGTAACATGGTGACTAAGGTACTAGACACCCACATGGCCAGTCATGGTTCAAGTCTTGGATCCTGTGGCTTGAAAATCATATGGGGGAGGGCATATGTGCGTGCATGCCCAAAATGCCAGAAGCAGAATGGAGCAGAAGGGATTGTGGCATGGCCGTCCCCCTTCGGGGGTTGATTGCTTACTTTCCCTCATACTGTCTCTCTCCAGCAAGTGCATTACGTCCTATGGCAAAAACCTAAAAAAAAAAAAAAAAAAAAAAAAAAGCCAGGTGCATGTACCTGTGTGCATTCCCAAAATCTCAAAAGGAGAAATGGAGAATTACAGCATGACCATCCCAATGAGATGTGCTTTTTTTTTTACTTTGCCTTACTTTCTCTGTCTTTCTCTAGTGAGCACACATACCCTCTACCAGAATAAAAAATATATATCAAATTTTAAAAAATCAATATTAAGGGAGACAGGCAGCAGGTGGCATGGAGGTTAAAGCACTGGATTCTGCTTGGCTGACTCTGCAGTACGAGTCTCAGACCCAGTGGCTTGGAAAACACACTGGATGCGTGTGCATGTGTGCAAAATCCCAAGGGTGATTTCTCACTTTCCCCACCAAGGGTGATTTCTCACTTTCCTTTCTGTATCACTCTCTGTCTCTCTCTAGTGGGTGCATGCACCCCATGGCAAAAAAAAATCTAAAAAAAAAAATTATAATGACAATGACCCAGGCCATAGTAGCATGCAATTCTTTTCTTTTTTTAGAGATTTTTGCTATAGGGCACATGCGCCTGCTAGAAAGACAGAGAGACAAAGAAACAGAAGGCGAGAAATCACCCCCCAGTGGGGATGACCACACCGCAGTCCCTTCTCCATTTTCCTGTTGGGATTTTGGGCACGCAAGCAGTGCACCTGGCCTGAGTTTCAAGCCACCAGGTCCAAGACTCAAACCGCGGTCGACTACATGGGAATCCAGCAACGTAACCACGAAACCATCTGCTGGTCCTGGTAGCATGCAGTTCTAAGATTGTATTCCATAGGGTGAGGCCACATGGGAAGCCAGGGTTCAATTATCTGTCCAATCCACAGGCAGAGCATGGTTGTTTGTGCCTGTAATCTCAACCACTCAGGGAGGTGAGGCAGGAATTCAAGACTATCTAGAATAACAGAGCGAGACCCTATCTGAAAGAGTCACTCTTGATAGTAAGTGTTGTGGCTCCTAGCTACTTAGAAGATCATAGCAGGAGGATTGCAACACAGTGAGATTCTATCTCATTGTGTAAGGGCTTCTCTCTCATTTTGGGATTACAAACTAGCATCTTCAAATTAGAAAAACCTTTTGATTGTGATACTTATCACAGCCTGTCCTTTCTCTAGCTTCCCTAATTTAAGATCTTTTGTAGTTGCTAGTGTTTGTACCTACTAATTTATGAGAAGATCTAATTACAGAATCAAGTCTGGATCAAAAATATGTGTGGTTTGGGGGTTAGCGGTAGCTGAGAAATTTTTTGGTCCATTTTAATCATTAGTTGGTTGAATTAAATTTGAATATCGCTGGCATTTCCCCCTCATTTTGTTTTGTGTTCATTCTGTTTCTTTTTCTTCAAAATAGGCTTGGAATGTTCTGGCTCTGGATGGCAGTAACTGGCAGCGAATAGACCTATTTGATTTCCAGAGGGATATTGAGGTATTATAACGTGGTGTGTGGCCCCTTTTCTCTTAGTAATTACAGCATAGAATATATTAGCCCCAGACATACAAATCTCATTTTCTGTGGAGAGAAAAACTATTATTTTCAGTGCATCTAAACTTCATGGGATCTTCCAAAGTTCCCAAGAATTTCCTCAGTTTTCAAGAATGAGCTGAATTATTTTACTGAAATATTTACTGAAATTATGTAGTATTAATAGGACTAAAAGTTGTTTGTTTTGGACCAGCCAGTGGTGTCATGGTTAAGGTGGTTGGATCCCACGTGGCTACCAGTCCTGTGTCATGGACCCAGTAACTTGAGAAACATTCCAGGCACACGTGTGCGTGTCCAAAATCCTTAGAGGAGAATGGAGGAGAAGGGATTGTGGTATGGTCATCCCCCTGGGGTGATGACCACTTCCCCCTCACTTCTCTGTCTCTTTCTGGTGAGCACATGGGCCCTATAGCAAAGTAGAAAAAAAGTGGTTTGTTTTTGCAGTGGAAATGTGAACCTGTGTTTGCTCATTTGAATGAAATCATTTTATATTTGTTCATTGAAAAACAAGTAGAGGTACAACTTGTGGAGAAGTATTTACGTACATTCTTCTTGAGGTACACATTTTGGTTCTTGGGGAGCCTATAGATAGTTTTTATGGAGAATGAAAACACTAATAAAGGCAGTCATTTATTACATTGTTGCTGCCAAGGGAAAATGTTTTCCTTCACATTTCTCCCCCACATTATAGTCTGTCTCACACATGAAGACCTGAATTTGAACTCTATGGCACTTAGTTTTCTCCCCAGGAAATTGGAATAATAGCTTCCTCTTAGTATTATAAGTATTAAATGAGTTTGTTTGTTTGTTTGATTTAATTTTTTAGTTCTAATAGAAATAAATTCTTGGGAACCAGCAGTTAGCGTAATGGCTATGTCGCTGGACTCCCACATATTCGACCGCGGTTCGCGTCCTGGACCTGGTGGCTTAAAACTCACGCCAGGCGCGTGTGCGTGCGTGCCCAAGATCCCGAGAGGAGAATGGAGGAGAAGGGATTGTGGCGTGACCATCCCCCCTGGGGGGTGATTTCTCGCTTTCTGTCTCTATGTCTCTCTCTGTCTGGCGAGCACACGCGCCCTATAGCGAAAATCTCTCAAAAAAAAAAAAAAAGAAAAGAAAACCTCTTACCTAGGGTTGGCTCCATGGCTAGGTGGCTAAGGCAGCAGCGTCCAACATGGCCTGTTGTGTAGTTTGAGCCTTGGGCCCAGCAGCTTAAGAAGCATGCTAGGTGCATGCCCAAAAATCCCAGAAGGAAAAAGGATTGATTGCAATGTGACAGCTCTTCACTAGGGATCAGGGGGACTTTCTCTTCTGAACCCCCTCTCTCTGTCTCTCTGGTGAGCACGTGCATCCTGTAGTAACAATAACCAAAAAATCAACCTCTCACTTAAACTCTCTATTATCTTCAGAAAGTGCTTTTATAATGATACCAGCAGACCAGCTGACAGTGTAGTGGTTAAAGCCCTGGATTCCACATGGCCACCTATGTGGTTCCAGTCTTAGATCCATGGCTTGAAAAACATGGTGGGCACATATGTGTGCATTCCCAAAATCATGAAAGGAAGGAAAAATGGAAGGGAAGGGATTGCGGCATAACCATTCCTTATGAGGGGTGATTTCTCACTTTCTCTGTCTGTCTCTCCCTAGTGAGTGTATATGCCCTCTGGCACGTTTAAAAAAAAAAAAAAACACACAAAATTGATTTTTGTTTTTCACAGTCCTCAGTTGTTGTAAATATTTAAAACAACACAACCCACAAAAATCTTTTAACAAGCTTTCGTTAAGTGTTTGTTGTATCCCTGGTACATGCACAGGACTATAGTGAATGCTTTGAAAAGGTTACAAAAGTAAAAACAGGTAGTTGTTTTCCTCCCATTACTGTGGCTTAACCCAGATGGGTAATATTCATGAATACAGTGCCATAGAGAACTAACTAGAACACCATTTCCTCAATACAGAATAGCCTACAAATTGAACAAAATAAGAATATAGAGTTCAGGCATGTTTGAAGTAGCAGAGTTAATCAAAAAAGCTTACTCAGAGTAAGTTACTTGGAATTTTCTTATTAAATTAATTAGTTCTTTAAAACAAATAGAAGATTTTTCTCTTTGTAAATTGTTAAAAACTAGGTGGGTTTCTTTTCCAGAACAATAACGTTGGTTATCTTTTTGTTTACCTGTCTGGTTTTACAGGGCCGAGTAGTGGAGAATATCTCAAAACGATGTGGGGGATTTTTACGAAAATTAAGTCTTCGTGGGTGTCTTGGAGTAGGAGACAATGCATTAAGGTAAAAACGTGATTGTTGATTAATCTTGAAGTAAAGAGTAGTGCCATCTCACCTATACAAGGCTAAAATAGTTTTTAAATTCCTTAGCTATTAAAAATGGAACTGTAGGGAACCAGCAGTTAGCGTAATGGCTATGTCACTGGACTCCCACGTAGTCGACCGCTGTTCGCGCCTCGGACCCGGTGGCTTACAACTCACGCCGGGCGCGTATGCGTGCGTGCCCAAGGTCCTGAGAGGAGAATGGAGGAGAAGGGATTGCGGCGTGACCATCCCCCCTGGGGGGTGATTTCTCGCTTTCTGTCTCTATGTCTCTCTCTGTCTGTCTGGCGAGCGCACACGCCCTATAGCGAAAAACCTCTCCAAAAAAAAAAAAAAATGGAACTGTAGGGGCCAGCAGGTGGCATGGTGGTTAGAGGCGTTGGGTTCCCACATGGCCGACCACGGTTCGAGTCCTGTACCTGGTGGCTTGCTTTCTCACTTTGCCATTCTTTCTCTCTCTGGTCAAGTTAAAAAATAACAACAACAACAACAACAACAAATGGAATTAAATAAATAAATATATAAATAAATAAATATTTTTTTTTTTTTTTTTTTTTTTTTTTTTTTTTTTTTTGGAGAGGTTTTTTTCGCTATAGGGCGCGTGCGCTCGCCAGACAGACAGAGAGAGACATAGAGACAGAAAGCGAGAAATCACCCCCCAGGGGGGATGGCCACGCCGCAATCCCTTCTCCTCCATTCTCCTCTCGGGATCTTGGGCACGCACGCACACGCGCCCGGCGTGAGTTGTAAGCCACCGGGTCCGAGACGCGAACCGCGGTCGACTACGTGGGAGTCCAGCGACATAGCCATTACGCTAACTGCTGGTTCCCCTATAAATAAATTTTTTTTAAAAGATGGAATTGTAGGGGCTGGCAGGTGGCATGGTGATTAAGGGTGCTGGAATCCCACATGGCCGACTGTGGTTCAAGTTCTGGACCTGACGGCTTGCTTTTTCCCTTTCTCTCTCTCACTCTGTCCCTCTCTGGTCAAATTAAATAAATTAATTAAATAAAATTATTTGAAAAAAGTGGAATTGTTTATACATTACATATAACACAAAAAATATCCTATAGTAGGGCATATGGTTCTAGGAATAAGCAAGAACAAGTATTTATCCCCCCAAAAAGCCAGATTTCCTATCATAAATACTTCCTTTGGAGCCTTGAGGGTTTGTTGTTGTTTTAAACTTTTGTTTACTCAAAGGATAATTTTAACTTTGACACAGAGATCAGTGTTTAAGAGTTTATGGTTTAGGGATGAGCAGGTGGCATGGTGGTTAAGGTGCTAGACTCCCACATGGCTGACTGTAGTTCCAGTCCTGGACCTATGTCTTGCTTTCTCTCTCTCTCTCTCTCTCTCTCTCTCGGTCTCTGGTGAGTGCAAGTGCCCTTACAGCAGATTAAATAGTAATAATAATAATAATGATGATGATGATAATGATAACGATAAATAAAATTAAATAAATCTTTCCAAAAAAGTTTATGGTTTAGAAATTTATGGTTGAAACTTATTTTATCATTGTGAACTACTTAGTACTACTGAACTATTCTTATCCACAACACTCCTAACACCAAATATATGGGTTTTTTTTTTTCCCCCACTCAGCAACCAGTTTTCTGATTCTCTTGACACCAGTTGGATGTCCTACAGTTCATTTCAGTTCTGAGATTAACTACCCAGAGTTAGCTCAGACCTCACAGCTAAGGGCTTATTCCTATAGGACTGCCCCTACTTGGTTCTGCGAGACTGCCCTGCTTCAAATGCTGGTTGCATACTCCATATTGCATTGTACTTCCAATCAGAGGACTGTAAATCAGAGTTTACTATAATCCCCTACTCAAGTTTGAGAATTTGCTAGAATGGCTCACAGAACTCAGGAAACCGTTACATTTACTATTAACAATTTATTATTAAGGATATTATAAAGGATGTAAATGGAACAGCAAGGTTAAGAAGTAAATAGGGCAAGGTCTAGAGGCTTTCTGATCTTCATCATTTAGGGAGTTTTATAGAGCTTTCATTACATAAGCATGACTGAAGACCAAATATTATAACAAAAGATACTCCTGTTTACCAGAAAATTACAAGAGTTTTAGGAACTTTTTGCCAGGAACCTGGGACGAAGACCAATTTTTTTTGGAGAGGTTTTTGCTATAGGGCATTCGCGCTCACCAGAAAGACAGAAAGACAGAGAGATAGAAAGCGAGAAATCACCCCCCCTCCCCCAAGGGGAATGGCCACGCCGCAATCCCTTCTCCTCCATTCTCCTCTTGGGATCCTGGGCCCGCACACACATGTGCCCAGCGTGAGTTTAAGCCACCGGGTCTGGGACTCAAACCACAGTCGACTACATGGGAGTTCAGCAACATAGCCATTACGCTAACTGCTGGTCCCACAAATATATATTTTTTATTATATCACATTATCATAGGTACCAGCAACCAGTATTACCAATAATCATATATTATAATTTTTTTTTTACCTAGACTTTTGCCCATTTCTTTTGAAACCTTTTACTTTGCTTTTTCCTATTAAGGACTTTTGCACAGAACTGTAGGAACATTGAAGTACTGAATTTAAATGGCTGTACAAAGACTACGGACGCGTAAGTATTGTATTATTTTAGAGACGGGTAAGTCATAGCCCCTTATATCTGGCCTATACTAGTTTTAAATGCAGACCTGTATATACATTTAGCAAATTTCATCTTGGTTTTGCAGAGCAAAGATACTTTAAAAGTAGAGCATAACACGAAAGTAGAAACGGAATAAGAAACTTATTTTGGAATCCTACCTTTCACCCCCAGGGGAATGGCCATGGTGCAGTCCCTTCTCCTCCGTTCTCCTCTTGGGATTTTGGGCACACACATGCACCTGGCTTGAGTTTTAAGCTGCCAGGTCTGGGACTCTTAACTGTGGTTGACTACGTGGGAGTCCAGTGATGTAGCCATTACACCATCTACTGGTCCCAGCCCTTAATCTTTAAATATCTGAGGGCAGCCTTGGCTACACAGGAGAACCATGCTGAACTTCAGTGCTGGAAACCATATGGCTCAGTATCGGTTCATGTAATATAATATTGAGTACGGGAAAAACCAGAGTAAGATCTGTAAAAATATAAGTGAATCTCAAAAACATTATGCTATGTGCTAGAGGCCAGTTAGAGAAGAATAGTGTATAATTCCATTTATCTGGAAATTTATAACAAGAAAACTGTAGTGATAAGAAAGCGGATAAGTGGTAGACTGAGACAGAAGGAAGGGGGGAGATTGACTGCAGAGGCATACAGCATAGGGAAAGTTGGGAGGTTTATGGAAATATTCTATGAAATTTGGAAAATGCAGCTAAGGTGTTGCTTTGCACAAGTATAGCTTTTTGAGTGGAATGATAGTTATACTGGGATAAATGCTTTTCAAAACTTATTGAGGGGTTGGGACCAGCAGTTAACGTAATGGCTATGTCGCTGGACTCCCATGTAATTGACCACGGTTCGAGTCCCGGACTCGGTGGCTTAAAACTCACGCCGGGCGCGTGTGCGTGCGTGCCCAGGATCCCAAGAGGAGAACGGAGGAGAAGGGATTGCAGCGTGGCCATCCCCCCAGGGGGTGATTTCTCGCTTTCTCTCTGTCTCTGTCTGTCTGGCGAGCGCACACGTCCTATAGCAAAAACCTCTCCAAAAAAAACTTATTGAGGGGCCAGCAGGTGGCATGGTGGTTAAGGGCACTGGTCTCTGACATGGCTGACCATGGTTCAAGTCCCGGTCCTGGCAACTTGCTTTCTCCCTTTCCTTCCCTCTCTGTCTCTCTCTCTTCCTCTCACACACTCTGACCCTCTCTGGTCAAATTATTTATGTGTAAATCAATCAATAACTAAAAAGTTAAATAAAATAATTCTTTAAGAAAACTTACTGAATTGTACACTTAAAATGAGTACATTTTAGTGTAGTTAAAGTATATTTCAGGGACCAGCAAGTGACGTGGTGGTTAAGGTGCTGGACACTCGCACATGGCCAACCATGGTTCGAGTCCCAGACCTGGTGGCTTGCTTTCTCACTTTCCTCTCTCTCTCTCTCTCTCTCTCTCTCTCTCTCTCTTTCTCTCTGTATGTGTCTCTCTGGTCAAATTAAAATAAATGAAGGAATGAATAAATGAAATTGAATAAAATAATAAAAAAATAAAATAAAACGAAATATATCTCAAATAGAGACCAACAGTTAACATAATGGCTATGTCACTGTACTCCCATGTAGTCAACCATAATTCGAGTCACAGACCCGGTGGCTAAACTCACGTCAGGCATGTGTGTGTGCACGTGTCCAAGATCCTGAGAGGCGAATGGAGAAGAAGGGATTGCGGCGTGGCCATCTCCCCTGGGGGGTGATTTCTCACTTTCTGTGTCTCTGTCTCTCTCTCTCTGTCTTTCTGGTGAGTGCACGCACTCTATAGCCAAAACCTCTCAAAAAAAAAAAAAAAAAAAAAGTATCTCAAATAAAGCTAATTTTAAAAGAATATAGAGGGGCCAGCAGGTGACGTGGTGGTTAAGGCAGCTGGACTCCCACATGACTGACAGCAATTCGAGTCCTGGACCTGGCAGCTTGGTTTCTCACTTTCCTTCTCTCTCACTGTCTCTCTCTGGTCAACTTCAAAAAAAATAAAAATATAAAATAATGACAATGAATAAAATTAAATAAAAAATAATTCTTTTTAAAAAAAGTAATATACATTATGTTTCAGCTATCTATGAGCACCCCAAAACTTAGTGGCTTAAAAGAACAGCAGTTAGTGGGAAATTTTTGCACATTGGAATGAAGATGACAGCAAATCCTCTCACAAAAAGCAGCTATAAAAGTGGACAAAACTGGGGTCAGCAGATGGCATAATGTTTACATTGCTGGACTCCCATATAGTTGACTGTGGTTCAAGTCCCAGACCCGGTGGCTTAATTGGTCCCTTCTCCATTCTCCTCTTGGGATCTTGAACATGTACACATACACACGTGTTTGGCCTGGAACTATTCCAATCTCCCAGTCATCCCCCCAGGGGGTGATTTCTCGCTTTCTGTCTCTCTCTTTCTGGCGAGCACACATGCCCTATAGCAAAATCCTCTCCCCCCCGCCCCCCACAAAAAAAAAGTGACTGGATCCCATATGGCTAACTACAGTTTGAGTTCCAGACACAGCGACTTGAAAAAACACAGTGGTTGCGTGTGCATGCATTCCTAAAATCTCATTGAGGGAAAAATGGAGGAAAAGGGATTATGACGTTGACATTCCCCATGGGGAATACTTTCTCATTTTCCCTCTCTGTCTTCATCCAGCAAATGCACATGCCTTGCAGGCAAATTAAAAAATAAAAATAAAAATAAATGAGAAAGACACCAAGCAGAAACATCAACTGCTGCGTGTTGTGGGGAAAAGTTTGAGCTAGGCAATTTCTAAACAAACAGCAACAAAATAGTGAAATTTCCTCAGGAGAAAAATAGAATTCAGAGTTGTTGTAGTATTATTAATGTCTGGTGTTCAACAGAAACATGGTGTCATGCAAAGAAACATAAAAGTGTGGGACCAGCAGTTAGTGTAATGGCTATGTCGCTGGACTCCCATGTAGTCGACCGTGGTTTGAGTCCCAAACCTGGTGGCTTAAACTCACGCCGGGCGCGTGTGCGTGCGTGCCCAAGATCCCGAGAGGAGAATAGAGGAGAAAGGATTGTGGAGTGGCCATCCCCCCAGGGGGTGATTTCTCGCTTTCTGTCTCTCTGTCTTCCTGGCAAGCGCATGCGCCCTATAGCAAAAGCCTCTCCAAAAAAAAAAAAAAAAAAGTGTGACCCATAGTAAGGAAAACGATAGTCAATAAAAACTCTCTAGATAAGGAAAGGGTAGATGGTAGACTTAGCAGATAACGATTTCAGAGCAGCTATTATAGATATGTTTGAAGAACTAAAGGAAACCAGATAAAAAAAAAAAAAAAAAAAACTAAAGTATAATGACAGCAACTTGTTAAATAGAGACTATCAATACAGATTATACAAAACAAGCCAAATGGACATTCCAAATTTGGAAATACAATTGAAAAATCCACTAGAAGTGTCATTAGCAGATTAGAGATAATAGAGAGGATAAACCTGTAGGGATTATCCAGTTCGAAGAACAGAAAAATAAAAGATAAAAGAGGGAACCAGCAGTTAGCGTAATGGCTATGTCGCTGGACTCCCACGTAGTCGACCGCGGTTCGCGTCTCGGACCCGGTGGCTTACAACTCACGCTGGGCGCGTGTGCGTGCGTGCCCAAGATCCCGAGAGGAGAATGGAGAAGAAGGGATTGCGGCGTGACCATCCCCCCTGGGGGGTGATTTCTCGCTTTCTGTCTCTATGTCTCTCTCTGTCTGTCTGGCGAGCACACGCGCCCTATAGCGAAAAACCTCTCCAAAAAAAAAAAAAAAGATAAAAGAAAACTGGACAGGATCTCAGAAACATATGGGGTGCGCCTGTAATGGAAATCCCAAAGAACAGAAAGAAAGGGGCAGAAAAATAAATTAAATAATAGCTGAAAACTTCTCAGATTTGATGAAAAACATCAAAGATCGAAGAAGCTCAACAAATACCGAAACACAAAAATGTCCATAATTAAACACACTTTTGAAAGCTAGAAACAGAAAAATTTGAAAGCTAGAAGAAAACAACTCAAAATGTACAAGATTAATAAGTGATTTCTCATCAGGAGCAGTGGAGGCAATGGAATGACAAAGTTAAGGTGGTGAGGGAGGGAGGGTCCAGCAGATGGTGTGGTGGTTAAGGGTGCTGGACTCCCACATGGCCGATTGCAGTTCGAGTTCTGTACCTGGTGGCTTGCTTTCTCACTTTCCTTCTCTCTCTCACTCTCTCTCTCTCTAGTCAAATTTAATTAATTAATTAATTAAGTTAAATAATTATTCAAAAAAAAAAGATACAGAATTGGGGACCAGCAAATGGTGTAATAGTTATGTTGCTGGACTGCCACATAGTCGTCCATGGTTCTAGTCCTGGACCTGGTGGCTTAAACTTATGCCGGTTGCGTGTGCATGCATGCCCAAGATCCTGAGAAGAAAATGAAGGAGAAGGGATTGCAGCCTGACCATCCCCCTGGAGGGTGATTTCTCACTTTCTGTCTCTCTGTCCCTCACTTTTTCCTGCAAGTGCACACACCCTATAGCAAAAACCTCTCTTAAAAAAAAAAAAAAAAAAAAAAAGATACAGAATTGTATAAAGCAATAATTATGCTATATTATTGAGTTTATAAAACATAGAAGTAATATATGAAATATATTTGATTATATATAAAGTATATTTAAAAGTAAAAATAATAGCACAAAGGAAGGTGAAGGAAAAAGTGTTATTGGAGCAGTTTCTGTGTTTTATGAGAACGAAATTATACTGAAATAGATAGTGAGGACCAGCAGGTGGCATGGAGGTTATAGCAGCTGGATCCCACATGGCTGGCTGCTTGGTTCAGGTTCTGGACCCAGCTGCCTGAAAAATCACAGTGAGTATATGTGTCCAAAATCCCTAGAAGAGAGTGAAGAAGGAAGGGAATGCTGTGTGACCGTCTCCCTGGGGGTTGCATTCTCTCTCTTTCTTTCCCTCCTGCCTGCTAGCAAGTGCACATACCCTATAGCAAATTCAGAAAAAGAAAAATGTACAATATGTAGCTAAAGCAGTGATGTAGCTCTGAATGCCCACATCAGAAAAGAAGGGTCTCAAATCAGTAACATAAGATTAAATGTTAAGAAGTTGGAAAAAAAAGAGCAAATAAACTGGAAGATTAGAGTGCATCAGTGAAATGGGAAATAGACAAAGAGTAATAAAATCAATGAAACCAAAAGTTAGTTCTTGAAAAAATCATCAAAATTAAGCAATTTAGACTATTAAGAAAGAAGAAACAAATCACCAAAATTAGAAATGAAAGAGGACTAAACACTACACAAAAGGACAGAGATTTTTTTAAATTATTATTTAATTTTATTTACTCATTCATTTATTTTAATTTGACCAGAGAGAGACACACAGAGAGAGAGAGAAAGGGAGAAAGGAAGCCGCCAGGTCCGGGACTCAAACCGTGGTTGGCCCTGTGGGAGTGTCCAGCACCTTAACCACAATGCCACCTGCTGGTCCCCCCCCTTTTTTAAAAAATTATTATTTATTTAATTTTAAAGGACAGAGATTAAAAGGATTATAACAGGATGTGCTGACTATGTGTTAACAAATTAAACAACTTAGATGAATTGAACACATTCCTGGGAAGGCATAAATTATCAAGCTTGTCTCTAGAAAAATAAGACAACCTGAACATACCTATGACAAGCAATTTCAGTGAGTAATTTAAAATCATCCTGCAGAGAAAAACCCAGGCCCAGATGGTTTCACTGGTGAATTTCATCAAATATTTAAAGAAGAAATAACATTAATCTTCAATAGATTCATTGAGAAAATAGAGGAGGAGGGGACCAGCAGGTGGCATGGTGGTTAAGGTGCTGGACATTCCCACATGACTGACCATGGTTCAAGTCCTGGACCTGGTGGCTTGCTTTCTCACTTTCTCTCTCTTGTCAAAATAAAATAAGTAAATGAATAAATAAAATTAAAACTAAATAATTCTTTAAAAAAAAAAAAGAATAAAGGAGGAAGCATTTCCTGACTCATTCTGTGAGGCTAGTATTACCCTGATACCAAGTAACACAATAAAAGGAAATCAACAGATCAGATTTTGCTAACTGTTTTTGTTTTATGTCTGAGATATATCTCAGGAACAGAAATAATATAAATAGTTAACGAAATTTTAGTAGACTAACTCCAATAGCGTATATAAGGATTTTAGATCATAACCAGGTGGGATTTACCCCAGAAATACAAGGTCTATTTAATATCTGAAAATCAATTCATATAATAACCCAATAATAAAATAGATGGTAGAGTAAAACAAGAATCAGTAAACTCTTATTACATCAGGCCAAATAAGTAAATACTTTGGACTTTGTAGCCTATGTAATCTGTAGAAACTACTTGATCGCTGGAATAAAGGACAATAAGCATATAGTCATTTCAGTATGATAGGCAGCCTCCAGAATGGTCCCCAGGTTATCCCTACCTGCTTGTATAATCATTTTCCCTTGAGAGTTAGCTGGATCTGGTGACTCATTTCTAACAATAGAATACTATAAAAGAGATTGGATTATCACTTTTGGGATTAGGTTACAAAAAGACTTCTATATCCTGCTCTGCTTTCTCTTGGGGTTCTGGCTTTCAGGGAAACAAGCTGCCCTGTTGATGGTACTTCTGAAGAAGAAGAAGAAATGAAATGAAATAAATAAGTTTAAAAAAAAATTCATAAAGGCCGGGCATGATGGTACGTGCTTATAATCCCATCTACTTGGGAGGCTGAGGCAAGAGGATAGAGTTCTAGGTCAGCCTGGGCAAAATAGCAAGACCTTTCTCTAAAAATAAAACAAAAATTCTTAAAGGAAAGTGGGTGGTTGGACCAGCAGGTAGCATAGTGGTTAAGACACTGGACTCCCATGTGGCCAACCATGGTTCAAGTTCCAGATGCAGTGGCTTGAGACTTAATGCCGCGTGCATGCATGCCCAAAGTCCTGAAGAGGAAATGGAGAAAGGATTATGGTGTGTGGCCTTCCCCCTGGGGAATGATTTCTCACTTTTCTGTCTCCCTGACTCTGGCTGTCTCTCCAGCAAGCATGCACACCCTATAGCCAAAACCTCTCAAAAAAAAATAAAGAAAAAGAAAGTGGCAATACTACATATCTTATTTGTTTCAGCCCAATACTAGTCCTTGTTTGGTAAACCTTGCCACACTCCCAATTCTTTCATTACTGCCATGCAATCTTGAGTATATTTTTAGGTAAAAGAGCAGAGGCAGAGCATTCAGTCTTCATGTTTAACTACATGCTAGCAGATGGGTAGCTTTCTGCTGTTCTAGATTTGCAAAATGTATGTAGATTTCTTAGAACCCACATAAGTAGTATGTTGTTAATGCCTTGTATTATTTCCAGATATGAATGAAACACTATCCTCCCCTCCTGCAGATTCTCATACACAGCACAACCTTTTTTCTCTTGATATTGGTAGCCACGTCTTCCTCAATGTGAAAGATACTGAATTTATAACTGCTTTTTTTTTGGGGGGGGGTTGGTATGGAAATTTTAGTTTTTATGTATATACATATATTTAGTAAGAATGGTATATGATATACTAAGGATGTGTTATTTTGCTTATTCATTATTTTCTCCTTTTTCCATTTTTCAGTACATGTGCTAGCCTTAGCAAGTTCTGTTCCAAGCTCAGGCACCTTGACTTGGCTTCCTGTACATCAATAACAAACATGTCTCTAAAAGCGCTGAGGTAAATTTCTTGTAATGAGCATGTCCAGTAATCAGAACAAATACATACTTTATAAAAATAACTGGTATAAAGTAGAAATTGAAGGCATCTATGCTTTATGGACATATTCAAGTGAAATGACTTGGGGTGAGTAGGATTTCTGATCAGAATAGTACAGTTTATACATAAGTGATTAGATATTTTGAAGGCTTGTTTTCAAAAAAGAAAAGCCACTGTCACATATTTTTATAGCTTAGTGATTAAAACAGGGTTCTGGAGTCAGATTTTTAGCAGATACTTAAGTAAACATAATCCGGCTGAGCTTTTTCTTATATCTTATAGCATTATTAATTAGGATTAAAAAGGTAATACTAGGCTGAACCACATAAAGTTGTGCCAGTACTTGATAATTTTTTGTTCTAAAAATGATAGCTTCAGGTGGTTCAACCTAATTCATTAAAAGTACAGAGGGGGAACCAGCAGTTGGCATAATGGCAATGTCACTGGACTCCCATGTAGTCAACCGCGATTTGAGTCCTGGACCTGGTGGCTTAAAGTCACGCTGGGCGCATGTGTGCACGTGTCCAAGATCCCAAGAGGAGAATGGAGGAGAAGAGATTGTGGCGTGGCCGTCCCCCCGGGGGGTGATTTTTTTGCTTTCTGTCTCTGTCTCTCTCTGTCTTTCTAGCGAGTGCAGGCGCCCTGTAGCAAAAACCTCTCAGAAAAAAAAAAAGTACATGAGAGGACCAGCAGTTGGCATAATGGCTATGTCGCTGGACTCCCATGTGGTCAACCGTGGTTTGAGTCCTGGCCCAGTAGCTTAAATTCACATTGGGCACATGTGTGTGTATGGCCAAGATCCCAAGAGGAGAGTGGAGGAGAAGAGATTGTGGCATGGCCATCCCCCCTGGGGGAGTGATTTTTCACTTTCTATTTCTGTCTCTGTCTTTCTGGTGAGCGCACGCACCCTATAGCAAAAACCTTTCAAAAAAAAAACCAAAACAGCAAATGGTATAGCAGTTACATCGCTGGTCTCCCACATGGCTGACCATGGTTCGAGTTCTAGACCTAGTGGCTTGAAACTCATGCCGGGCACGTGTGCATCCCCTAGGTCCCTGGAGGAGAAAGGAGGAAAATATGATACAAAAGGTATCTCCTAAAAGAATAAAATGCCTATTCTCTTTGTAAACTTCATTCAGCCTTCTGTAAATATTTACCATCCTGGGTCAACCTGTGGCTTGGTGGTTAATGCAGCTAGATCCCTCATGGCCGTCCATGTGATTCGAGTCTTGGCCACATGCTGGGTGCATATATGTGCACAAAGTCTTGAAAGATAGAGAAATGGAGAAGGGATTGCAACATGACTATGCGCTACAGGGGTGCTTCCTTGCTTCCCTATCCTTCCAACTCTGGTTAGCGCACACACTGTCTGACAAATTAAAAAACAGTAATTATTGTTACATCCCCCTGTATTGTTACATTTATGCATAGTGAGAATGAAGCTATTAAAAGAAGAAATATACTGCCTAGCCATGGTGGCATACTGCTAAGACACAGTGCTCCTTATGCTAAGACCACTTGAGATGCCCCAATTTGAGTCCCAATCCAATCTAAAGGCTGGGCATTGTGGCTCACACCTGTAATGCCAGTGACTTAGGGCAGCTGAGGTGGAAGGATCATGACTTTGAGGCTAGCCTAGGCAAGAAAGTGAGACCCTTTCTACAAAAGAGCTGGGCATGGTGTTATACACCTATAGTCATGTTGGGAGGCTAAGTCTGGAGCATGGCTATATAGACCTGTCTTTTAAAAATAAAGAATAATAAAGGATCAGCAGTTGGCGTAATGGCTATGTCACTGGACTTCCACGTAGTCGACCGTGGTTCGAGTCCTGGACCTGGTGGCTTAAACTCACGCTGAGCACGTGTGTGTGCATGCCCAAGAGGAGAATGGAGGAGAAGGGATTGCAGCATAGCCATCCCCTCTGGGGGGTGATTTCTCACTTTCTGTCTCTCTCTGTCTATCCTTCTGGCTAGTGCACATGCCCTCTACTAAAAAGCTCTCAAAAAAAAAAATAAATAAATAAATAAAAAACACAGATTCGGTTAAGTGCAGTATAAGGAATCTAAAAGTGTGCCTCCTTTTACTCCTTCCTTTGGAATATTGAGCATTTATGTATCTCAGACTTTTTGCCAATTATGATAATAAATATAACAGTATTTGTCATTTATAAAGTATTTTTACATAAATGATCTCATTTATTTAAAATCTTTGGGAGGAAGATAGGACAGACATTTTATAGATTAAAAAAATCTTTAAAATTATCAGATGCCAGGTACAGTGAAACAACTGTGACATGTAACTAGGATGTTGATGTCCTTAAGTTATTCAGTCTAGAAAAGAAATGCTAACATGTATCATATTGAGGTACAATAAATGCTATGATATGAGTGAGTATATCAGTTTTGGGAGAACGCGGGCATGACTGCTCTTGAACTAAGGTTCAATAAAGCTTCCTAACGTGACTTGCCTGACAAATCAAATTGTTAATGTTGAAGAAGGAACTCGATCATAGATCTTCTGGCCTTATTTTCTGGGTCTTTTCTACAGGCAAGAATATTTAGAACATTGTATGCAGCATTTTCTGAAGACTGACATAGAAAGCTTGGGATTCTTCCATAGTCCAAACATAAAACTAAACTACTGATAAGACAGAGGGATGATCAAATGAAGCTAACATTTTGATAGAAGGCAGATACTAAACACAAGATATCCTAAATTCAGCCTGTCCTAAATTCAGCCTATCCTAAATTCAGCCTATCCTAGATAAGGAAATTTACAAGCCTTTGTAATTTTTTTAAATAAAAATTTTAAAGTATTCATTACTATTTTGATACTAGTAGAATTACTTGGTGGAGAATATGGGTTTGGCTCAGCCTGTGGCCTAATGGTTAAGGAAGCTGGATCCCACATGGCCAAACATGTGGTTCAAGTCCTAGACCTGTCAGCTTGAAAAGCATACTGGGTATATATGCGTGCATGCCCAAAATCCTAAAAGGAGGGGTGGAACAGAAGGCATGGCAGTGTGACCATTGTCCAGGAAGGGGTACCATCTCCCTCTTTCTCTATCTGAAAAGCAATATTGTGCTTTTTGCTTTTTGGTTAAGCTAGATTTGAGATGATGCTGCTAGTGATTACAGCCCCATGTAAATACCACAAACATTGATAAGTTAGTGTTGTTTGTTTCGCTATGCAAATACCTGAATTCTAAGTCAACGTTGAGTAAATATGTGTATTCTTTTAGGAGAGAATGGGACTGTATTTATTCCTTGCATAAACAGCCAATTAAGTAAGACTTTGGTGTCTTTAGAATTGGATATAGTGAAATATTTGTCTTGTTTTGTTTTATCCTAAGTGAGGGATGTCCACTGTTGGAGCAGTTGAACATTTCCTGGTGTGACCAAGTAACCAAGGATGGCATTCAAGCACTAGTGAGAGGCTGTGGGGGTCTCAAGGCCTTATTCTTAAAAGGCTGCACACAGGTAATAAGTCCACATAGTGCTTGTGCAAGTCAGAGGAACCATAAGCTGTTTGTAGGCAGCCCCAAGATGTTTGTGTTGAGGGAAACATTAGTTGTATGTGTCATTGTGCACACGTGCTTACCAAAAAATTAAGGTATTTTCCATCAAATAAAAGGAGAGGAATTAACATCTGACCAAAGAGAAATTTAGTGGAGAGAGAGGCAAGGTGAAGAGGTAAGATACTGAGGATATGCCATAGCCAAGAAGGGTTTCATGCGATTTAATCTGTACTGAAGAGAAAACTTGCCATTGTTGTCATTGTCTGATTCTTTAAACTGGACAAAAAAGGCAGTCTCAGTAATTTTAAACATTTTTTTTTTTTATTTGACCAAAGAGACAGAGAGAGAGGGAAAGTAAGAAAGTGAGAAAGCAAGCTGCCAGGTCCAGGACCCGAACCAGCCAGCCATGTGGGAGTCCAGCACCCTACCACCATCCCACCTGCTGGCCCCAGTCTCAGCAATTTTCACTTGTGTCATCACTAGGAATTTTTCTTAAATGTGCCAGCAACCTGCATTTTATAGTGTTCATGCTCATTTTTTGCCAATCACATTACAAATCCTACATATTTTATAAGTAAAAACTACTTATTTCAGTATTTTAAAGTGCAAAAAGGAATTGATAGAACCTAGAACAAAACGATTAAGAGTGGATTTAAATGTGACTGACAAATTGATGCTAAGCTCTCTACCTTATTAGTTACTAACACTATATCATGGATTCCATTAAAAATGCCCTTATTGGGGCCAGCAGATGGTGTAGTAGTTAAGACACTGGACTCGCACATAGCCAACAACAGTTCGAGTCCCAGACCTGAAAATAAAGTCCCAGGCTTCTGTGCCAGGCCTGTGTGTTTACATGCCCCAAATCCCAGGAGATGAATGAGAAGGGATTGTTGTGTGGCCATTCCCCCTATGAGTGATTTCTCACTTTCCCGCTGTCTCTGGCTGGTGTACATGCCTTATGACAAAAAACTAAAGGAGGAAAAAGCCCTTATTTTGAGGCCAGCAGGTGGTGTGGTTAAGGTGCTGGACTCCCACATAGCTGACTGTGGTTCGAATCCAGGACCCAGTGGCTTGAAAATCATGCTGGACCTGTATGCATATGTGTCCAAAGTCCTGAGAGAAGAATGGAGGAGAAGGGATTGCAGTATGGCCATCCCTTCTGGAGGTTGATTTCTCACTTTCCTTCTCTGTCTCTCTCCGGCAAGTTCACATTCCCTATGGCAAAAACCTAAAATTATTAGGTTATCAGGAAAGTCATGACATATTTTTCTATGCAAAAATGAGTCATGACTTTCCTGACAACCAAATAAATAAATAAATAAATGCCCTTATTTTATTACCATGAGGTAGGGGCTCCATTGATTGAAACAGGGTTTCGGGTGTGTGACTGCCATAAAACAGCAGCTTGAGCTTCTGGTTATTTATGGAACCCTAGAAAATATTGATTCAGATGCTTCATTATAATCAGTTACCGCCATCTGTTCGTAGCACTGTAAGCATGGTAGTGATCTTCTAGCACAGATAAACACTGAGTTCCTTTCTCAGCTCTTTCTCCCAAAAGATTGTTTTTGAAAAACTTTATAGGTGGTATAGAAGTGTGAAAATTATTTTAATTTCATAATCTCTCAGCAAAATACTGTTAGATATATTTTACTTATCAGAAATCAGATTTGTAAACACTAGACTACTACTTTTTTTATTTTTTCCTTGATGGGATGATAGTGAATTTGATGTGGGGAAAATATAAAAGTATCAGTAACCAGACTAATAATGTACTTAGTATGATTATTGTTCATTGTTGCTATAAAAATTGGTTGGCTATATTGAGAATGTATTGCTGATACATTCTATTGTATGATGTTTAGAATGTACTCTTAAATTTTGTTTTCTCTTTTTGTAATCTTTCTAGCTAGAAGATGAAGCTCTCAAGTACATAGGTGCACATTGTCCTGAACTGGTGACTTTGAACTTGCAGACTTGCTTAGTAAGCATTCTTTCCCACAACTCCTTTGAATTAATAATTTATTTCAGTAATATTATTGTATGAGTTTCATTCATCAAGACTAGCAGTTTTCCTCCTATAACCCTAAGGACACTGTAGATATACTCTTTACATGCTTAACAGTACTCATTCTCTTAGGGGTTTTGACATAGGTAAGTGGGAGGGGAGCTTATGAAGAATTACGGATGAGCTTACTGTAACTCCATGCCTTTCTTCTTCTTTCCTTCCTTCCTCTTCCTCTTCCTCCTCTCCTCCCTCTGTCTGTCGCTTCCTTCCTTCCATCTTTCCTGTTTTGCTATAGGGTGTTTGTGCTTGCTGGAGAGACACAGACAGGGAGGGAGAGAGAAAATAAGAAAGCACTCTCCAGTAGGGATGGCCATGCCATAATCCCTTCTCCGTTCTGCTCTTGGGATTTTTGGCATACACACACCCATGCACCTGGCATTGTTCTGAAGCTTCTGGGTCTTGGACTCAAACTGCACAGTCCACTCTGTGGGATCCAGCCACCTCAACCACCATGCCACTGGCTTGTCCTATCTCTTTCTACCTAAAAAAACTGTGTACTTTATTGTTGTTCTTCATTTAAAAAAATTTTTTTTTCCAGGGGGTGCACATGTTCACTGGAGATAATGAGAAAACATTCCTTATAGTCACATTGTAATCCATTCTCCATTTCTTCTTTTGGGATTTTGGGCACATAGGCATATGTGCCAGTGTATTTTTTTAAACTGCTGTGTCCAGAACTTTAACTATGCAGTTGGTCATGTGGAATCCAGCCATCTTAACCACTATGCCACTGGCTGGCCCCCAAAATTGTCTACTTTTTAAATTACTCACAGGAGCTGGCAGGTGGCATGGTGGTTAAGGGCACCAGACTCCCACATGACCAACCGTGGCTCAAGTTCCAGACCTGGCGGCTTGCTTTCTCACTTTCTTTCTCTCCCTCTCTCTCTTGTGTGCATGCATGCATGCGTGTATGCACTCTGTCCCTCTCTGAGCAAATTAAAAATAAATAAATACATAAATACATAAATAAAGTTAAATAAAATAATTCTTTTTTTAAATTTTATTTATCCATTCATTTATTTTAATTTGACCAGAGAGAGACACAGAGAGAGGAAGGGAGAGAGGGAAAGTGAGAAAGCAAGCTGGCTTTTTTTTGGGGGGGGGAGGGGAGAGGCTTTTGCTATAGGGCACGTACGCTTGCCAGACAGAAAGTGAGAAATCAGCCCCCAGGGGGGATGGCCACACCGCAATCCCTTCTCTTCCATTCTCCTCTCAGGATCTTGGGCACACATGCACATGCGCCCGGCGTGAGTTTTAAGCCATTAAGTCCGGGACTTGAGCTGCAGTCAACTATATGGGAGTCCAGCAACATAGCCATTACACTAACTGCTGGTTCCCCAAGCTGGCATTTTTTATCATAAAAAAAAAAAAAATAGGGGCTGGCAAGTGGCTGGTGGTTAAGAACACTGAACTCCCACGTGGCTGACTGCAGTTCAAGTCCTGGGCCTGGCAGCTTGCATTCTCACTCTTTCTTTCACTCTGTCCCTCTGGTCAAATTAAAATAAATAAGTAAATAAATGAATGAATGAATAAATAAAGTTAAAATAATTTACTTTATTCATTTTATTTATTTTAAACTAAAATAAATAAGTTAATAAATGAATGAACAAGTAAAGTTAAATAAAATAATTTACTTTATTTATGTGTCTTTGTTTATTCATTTTACTTGCTTTAATTTGACCAGAGAGGGGGGAAGGGGAGAGAGAGGGTTAGAAAACAAGCTGCCAGGTCTGGGACTCGAACTGTGGTCAGCCACATGTAAGTCCATCACCCTTTACCACCACACAGCACCTGCCAGCCCCAATAAAATTATTATTATTATTATTATTATTATTATTATTATTATTATTATTTTAGAGGTTTATGCTATAGGGCACGTGTGCTCACCAGAAAGAGAGACAGAGAGACAGAAAGCGAGAAATCACCCTCCAGGGGGATGGCCACGCCGCATATCCCTTTTCCTCTTGGGATCTTAGGCATGCACGCACACGCGCCCAGCGTGACTTTAAGCCACCAGGTCCGGGACTCAAATCACGGTCAACTACATGGAAGTCTAGCAACATAGGCATTCTGCCAACTGCTGGTTCCAGTAATTCTTTAAAAATTATTTTAAAGAGTGCTAGAAAAATTTCACAAACTTATATATTTAAAATTACAGTCACACTTTATAAACAGTGTGGACTGGCCCTATAGCCTAGTGGTTAAGGGAACTGGGTCCAGCATGGCCAGCTATGGTTTGGCTCAGCCCTGGCAGCTTGAAAAACACCAGGCCCAAAATCCTGACAATATGGCAAGATGGAGGCAAAAGGGTTGCAGGGTGTCCATCCTACTAAGGGATGTTCTTTCTTTGTGTCAATAACCACTGATCTAAAAGATGACAAGCATTATGTACCCTTTAAATTACTTTCAGTTAGTGTATATATTTAGCATTTTGACTTGTTGATTGACTTCTGTGCATACTCTATAAACTCCTGAATTTTAAGTAATCTAGTGAAGCTATTCAGGGACCTAGAACATGGATGATACCTGATACCCATTCAGCTTTTTTCTTCCCCTACCCCACCTTTTTTTATTTTTTTTGTAGTTATTTGCCAAAGGGCATGTGTTCTTGAAAGAGAGAGGGAGAGGGAGAAAGCACACCTTGATGGGGCAGTCATGTCACAATTCCTTCTCTTCTGTCTTTCTATTCTGTCAGGATTTGGAGCACACACACACACACTCAGGGAGGTCTCTCAGGCCTGGATCCTGGTCTGGCCAAAGCTGAGGATTGATCACAGTATCAAGACCCTATTGGAGTATTGTCTGTCTATCTGTCTTTTTCTTCTTTCTTGCTGGAAGAAATAAATAAACTTTTAAAAAGGCAAATTAAAATTATATATAAAGGGCCATGTTTTATATAATTTAAGCAACCTACCTTTCTAGCTCTTGAGGAATCATCTACTTAGAAAGCTACTGGAGATTGAGTTAAAAGAATGATGTTCCTTCCCTTTAATTCTGACCATTCCTCCCTTGTCATTCTGAATGCCATAATTGCTGACTCCCAGAATTTGCCTAATTTCTATAAGACTGAAGTGTTTATCCTAAGAGAACAAGCACAACTTTTTTTTTTTTGAGAGGTTTTCGCTATAGGGCGCGTGCGCTCGCCAGACAGACAGAGAGAGACAGAGAGAGACAGAGAGACAGAAAGCAGGAAATCACCCCCCAGGGGGGATGGCCACACTGCGATCCCTTCTCCTCCATTCTCCTCTTGGGATCTTGGGCACGCACGCACACACGCCCGGCGTGAGTTTAAGCCACCGGGTCCGGGACGCGAACCGCGGTCAACTATGTGGGAGTCCAGTGACATAGCCATTACGCTAACTGTTGGTCCCAAGCACAACTTTTATATACATAAAACCTCATCATTTTACACAGTACTAGGAAAAAATATATTCTTGGGCAGGTTCAAATGAGATGTGTGATAGACACACACACGTACCATACACACATACACACACACACATGCGCACAGAGTTATCTCTTGAGCAGGGGATTGGTTTTATTCTCCTTTGGATACCAAAGTCATGGATGCTCAAGTCTTACATAAAATGGCCCAGTGTTTGCATATAACTTATGTTCCTCCTGCTGTATACTTTAAATCTCTAGAATCTTTAATAATAATTAATACAATATAAATGCTGTGTGACTAATTGTTATACTGTTTAACACTGTTTTTATTGTTTTTTATTTCTTTTTTTCAATATTTTGGATCCACAATAGGTTGAATCCACAGATGTGAAACTTGTGGATAAGGAGGGTCTGTGTGTGTGTGTGTGTGTGTGTGTGTGTGTACATGTATAAACATATCATATACATTCCAAATATTCATATAAATACATACCAAACAAGTCATTTGCAGGTTTAGTTTGGTTTTAAGTACTTAGAAGAAGCAGGACTTAGTTGGTAAGCAATAGAGACCAGCTCTTATGTGTGTTTTTGTGCTTTCCTTCACCCAACTCTTAGTACAGTAGTCATTCCTTCCCTGTAATATGATGAAATGATTCTCAACATTTGTGTGATTTCATGTTCTGTACAAAATTATTGAAGTGGCTGAAGTACAAATTTGTTTTTTTTTTTTTTTTTTTTTTTTTTTTTTTAGTTGCCAATAGGCACATGAACTTGCTAGAGAGAGAAAAAGAAAGCATCCCCCAGTGGGGACTGGTCATGATGCATTCGCTTTTCTTTTCTTCTGTCTCTCTATCCTGTTAGGATTTGGGGCATGCATACATATGCACCCTGCAAACTGCAATCAAGGGCCTGCCAGTGGTGTGCTGGTTAAGGTGCTGGATCCCACATGGCCAAATATACAGTTTGATTCCTGGACCCGGCAGCTTGAAAAACATCCTGCATATGTGTACATGCCCTAAATCCCAAGAGAATGAAGGAGAAAGGGTTGTAGCATGGCCATCCTCCCTGGACATGGTTTTTTACCTTCCCTCCTCTTTTGGTCTCTGACAAGTGCACGTGCCCCAGAACAAACAAAACTACAAAGCAAAAATCCACAGTAAACCTGTGGGGTCCTGCTTTCCACACACAGCACTTAACTGCTGCTCTATAGGAGCGGCCCCTAAAGTACTTTTTTTTTTTTTTTTTTCAGTTTGCCAGAAAGCACATGGTCTCACCAGAGAAAAAGTCAGAGAGGGAAAGGTAAAAGCACCCCTCAAGGGGTTGTGGTCATGTTGCAGTTCCTTCTTCTTTTTGGATTTTGGATACACATGTATATGTGCCCAGCATGCCTTTTTTTTTTTAAGAATTACATATTTATCACTATTATTATTTTCACATGTGTTTGCCAGAGAAAGACAGAGCGAGCAAGCGAGAGAGAGAGAGAGAGAGAGAGAGAAAGCAAGCGGCCAGGTCCGGCACTCAGACCATAAGCAGCCATATGGGAATTCCAGTGCCTTAACTACCATGCCACCTGCTGGCCCCCCAGCATGTTTTTCAAACTGTGGGAGCTGGGTTTTTAAGTTTTTGCTATAGGGCATGTGTGCTTGCCAGAAAGAACAAGAAAGAGAAATTATCCCCCAGGGGATGGCAACCTTCTCCTTGAGTCTCCTCTCAGGATTTTTGGCACACATACACACACACCTGGCGTGTTTTTCAAACTGCCAGGTCTGGAACTTGAACTGTACAGTTGATCATGTGGGATCCAGCATCTTAACCACCACATCACCTGCTGGCCCCCATAACTGATTTGAAAACATAGAAGTTCAGTAAGTTTTACTATTTTTTTAAAATAATTATTTTATTTATTCACTCATTTATTTTTTAATTTGACCAGAGACAGACAGAGGTTGAGAGTAAGAGAGAGAGGAAGTGAGAAAGCAAGCCACCAGATTCAGTACTCGAACCCTGGTTGGCCATGTGGGAGTGTCCAGTGCCTTAACCACCACACCACCCATTGGTCCCTAGTAAATTTTACTATTTTTAAAACTAAAAGTATTATGTGACACAGATTCCATTGCCCTGCTAAATTTGCATATCTTTTCCTGCTTCCCTTTTCCCTTTTTACATCTTTTTTTTTTTAAGAATTATTTTATTTAACTTTATTTATTTTGATTTGATCAGAGAAGGACAGACTGGGACAGAATAAGAGGGAGGAGTGAGAAAGCAAGCCTCCAGGTCTAGGACTTGAACCATGGTTGGCCATGTGGGAGCCCAGTGCCCTTAACCACTACACCACTTTCTAGCCCCCCCCTTTTTACATCCTAACTATAATTATATCTTTGTCTAATATAATATATCATATTTGCATGCCACTGTTCCAGGAACTTCCTTATATGTATATACCTCAGTTTTTTATCCTCAGGCAGATCATGTGTCTGCCTTAGCATCCAATTTTTTATCTATATTTGTTTTGATCACATGATATTGAAAACATGTTGATTTTAAATAATGTATATTTAGGGGACCAGCAGTTAGCGTAATGGCTATGTCACTGGACTCCCACGTAGTCGATCGCGGTTCGAGTCCCGGACCCGGTGGCTTAAACTCACGCCGGGTGCGTGTGCGTGCGTGCCCAAGATCCCGAGAGGAGAATGGAGGAGAAGGGATTGCGGTGTGGCCATCCCTCCTGGGGGGTGATTTCTCGCTTTCTATCTCTCTGTCTCTCTCTGTCTGTCTGGCGAGCGCACGCACCCTATAGCAAAAACCTCTCCAAATAAATAAATTAAATAAATAAATAAATAAATAAATAAGTAAAAATAAATAGTGGATATTTAGAGTTTTGGGTTTTTTCCCCACTGGTCCTTAAAACTTAAAATACTGCTAGAGGGGCCAACAAGTAACATAGGGGTTAAGGCGCTGGACTCCCACATGGCTGACTGCATTCGAGTCCCAGATCCAGTGGCTTGAAACTCATGCTGGGTACATGTACATGCATTCAAAAAATCCTGAGAGAATGGAGGAGAAGGGATGATTTCTGTCTCTTTACCCCTATAGCAAAAATTTTATCAAAAAAAATTTTTTTTTTAGATACTGCTTCAGGAGGTAGCAGGTGGCATAGTGGTTAAGGTGCTGGATTCCCACCTGGCCAGTTGCAGTTCATGTCCCAGACCTGGTGGCTTGAAAATCCACAACAAATACATACATACATAAATGAATGTTTAAAACAAACAAACAAACAAAAAAAAAAAACGCAAAACTACTTGATTGGGCCAGCAGGTGGCGTGGAGGTTAAGGCAGCTGGATCCCTCATAGCATGGCCAACTAAGCAGTTTAGGTCTCAGCCCTTACAGCTTCAAAATCACACTGAGTGTGTGTGTGTACACGCGTACGTATATGTGTCCTCCCCCCAAAAAAAAGTGTGTTTGTGTATGTGTGTGTGTGTATGTGTGTGTGTGTCCAAAATTCTGAGAGAAGAATGGAGAAGGGATTGCAGTGTGGCCAGTCCCTTATGGGGTGGTTTGTGGGGTGACTGGATGATTTCTCACTTTTCCTCTCTTTCACTCTAGTCAAACTTTAAAAAAAAAAAAAAAAAAAAAAAAAAAGATTTTGCTTGATTAAACAGAGATGGCAAGAGATCTTTGCTTTCTGCCTATATAAAAAAATTAGTAAAGAGGCTGGCAGGTGGAGTGCTGGTTAAGGATGCTGGACTCCCACATGGCCGACCATAGTTTAAGTCCTGTACCTGGTGGCTTGCTTTCTCATTCTCTCTCTGGTCAAGTTTAAATAAATAAATAAAGTTAAATAAAATAATTCTTAAAAAAAAATACTGCTTCACTATATTCACAAATATTCACTAATGGGCCAGCAGGTGGAGTGGTGGTTAAGACCCTGGACTCCCACATGGCTAGCTGCAGTTCAAGTCCCAGATCTGGTGGCTTGCTTACTCTCTTTCCCTTTCTGTATGTATTTGTTATAGTGCATATACTCTATAACAAATTAAAATAATAATAATAAATTTAATTTAAATTAGTGAATCTGAGGCCAGTAGGTAACATGGAGATTAAGGCTACTAGATCCCATATGACCAGCTTCGCAATTTGAGTCCTGGACCTGGCGGCTTGAGAGTCATGCCAAGAGCTTGTGCATGTGCACCCAAAATCCTGAGAGGAGAGTGGAGAAGGGATTACGGTCTGGTCATCCCCTGTGGGGTAATTTCTCTTTTTCTCTTTCTCTTTTTCCCCTCTACTCCCTCCCTCCCTCCCTTTCTCTGGCAAGGCCATCTTCCCTATAGTAAAAAATAAAAAAAATTAAAAATAAAAAAACTAAAAATTAGTGAATCTGACAGGACAAATTGACATACTGTGATAGTATCTACCATGTTAAGGTATTTATTTAACATTTTTTAATGTAATATTTTTGAATATGTATCCTTTATTATTTAAAAAATATTGACCTGGGGCTGGCAGGTGGCATGATGGTTAAGGGCGCAGGACTCCCACATGGCTGACTGCGGTTCAAGTCCCAGACCTAAGGGCTTTGCTTTCTCACTTTTTCTCTCTCTCTCTTTTATCCTGTCCCTCTCTGATCAAATTTAAAGAAATTAACTAATTAAATTAAATAATTATTTTTAAGAAATTAAAAATACTGAACTAAAAGGCTGTCCTGTAGCCTAGTGGTTAAAGGGAGCCAGATCCCATATGGCTGACCTTGTTTTAAGTCTCAGCCCTGACAGCCTGAAAAACATGCTGGGCACATGCGCATGTTTGCTCCAAATCTCAGCGGTATGGAAGGGATTGCAGTGTGATCACATGTACCCTCTGGCAATTTAAAAAAAAAAAAATCCTATTTTAACTTCCTACTTTTACAACAAAAGTGAGCATAGATTATCTTGCAAACTAAATTAAAAAGGAACTGGAGGGCTGGCCAGTGGTGTGATGGTTAAAGCACTGAATTCACGTGGCCAATTGCAGTTTGAGTCCTAAACAGGGGACCTGTAAAACATGCTGAACACATGTGCATTCCTGCCCCAAATCCCAGAGGACGATGTAAAGGGGTTGCAGTGTGGCCATCCTCTCTGGGGCAAGAGAAGAGGGCTTTCTTTCTTTCTTTCTTTCTCTCTCTCTCTCTCTCTCTTTCTCTCTCCAGTGAGTGCACAAATGGTATAGCAAATTAAAAAAAAAAAAAAGGAACAGAAAGGAAGTAACAAAATATGATATGATCACTTGCTTTTAGATCTTACCTGATTAATATTAAACCTGCCTTGATTTTTTTTTTTGGGGGGGGTGTTTATTTTCACAGAGGTATCAATTTTTCCTTCTTTTTCTTCTGCTAAATTACTAATACCTATGGATTTTTTTTTGCTCTTTTTTTTTTTTTTTTTTTTTTTTTTTTTTTTTTTTAGCAAATCACAGATGAAGGTCTCATTACTATATGCAGAGGGTGCCATAAGTTACAGTCCCTCTGTGCCTCTGGCTGCTCCAACATCACAGATGCCATCCTGAATGCTCTAGGTCAGAACTGCCCACGGCTTAGGTAAACATTTCTTGTTTAGCTTAAAAAAAACTCAAGATAAAGTAACAAAAGCCTCCTTCACCCATAGTTATTTCTTGAAATTTTAAGGTAGACACTGCAAAGCTACTTTTCTTTAAATGCCCAGCTTCTTGCTTCATACCTCATTCAGTTACATGTAATTGGCAGAAACAAAGAGATAACTGTCCCCACATTTTACTGCTTGCTGTTCATACTAGGAAAAAAGTCAGCGTTTCTTTAATTGAGGAGAACAAAGGAATTTTCTCTTACTAATGTTTGCAACATAATTCCTTTTTCAAAGAAATTTTTAAAGGCCTATCCTGAGGTTATTTATATCAGAGTAATGATGCCAGGTAGATAGCAGGGAGTATTTTAAATAAACAGCTCTACCAAAGACTTCTATTGTGCTGGTAGTCTTTTAGAACAGACTTTTTATGGCTCCTCCTCTCTGCTTGAATATGGGATTGACTGAGTATTAAGAATGCTTTGCTTAAAAAAAAAAAAAAAAAAAGCTTTGTTAGTATGAACAAATTATCAAACCCATATTGATTATTGTAAGAGCACACTATTATGTGATGAATAGGCACAATCCCTATATGCCTCTTTATTTTTTTAAAATAAAACTTACCAAATCCTCTAAGTGAGCTGTCGTTTTAGGTGCTTTACAGACACTAACTCATCTAGTCACTTAACCCTGTTATCTCCATATTACAGACCAGGAAACTTAAAGCACAGAAACTTGCTTAGCTGTTAATGTCACACAAGGTCTCACAGCTGATGAGTGCAGGAGCAAGGAGTCAAACTCAGTCTGGCTTCAGAGCCCATGAAACTACTTTTCTTACATATAATAATTATTGTAAAGCAATAAAACTTTTTCAAAACTTTTTTAATGATCACTTTGCCATGAGCCTAACTATAATTATTGAAAAGAATGTTGCCTACAGTATCAAAATTTGTTAATAAACCATAGACTTGTTAAAATTGGTGATCAGAAGACTAGGTAGAATATTTCTCAGGAGCCAGGGAGGTAATCAGAACCTCACTGTAGAAATATGACATGTTATCCTTTTCTGTTCTAAAAATAGGAGCCTTTAGCTCTATTCTCTTATGTGGTCATTCTGTTATTAGAATGGAAAGGTTCTCAAATGTGTTCCTCAAACGTTGTATTTCATTGAGATCATGCTCTCCCGGTGCTCTCCCGTGAGATACAGCTTTCATTTCTAATTGATTTCTAGTTAATAATAATTTCCTGTACTGGAACTTTCTTTTTTTTCAACTTCAATGGTAAATTATTTGTAAGTAAACATGTAATGTTCTTTGGTATATTATACAGAGGTCACTGCACTTCATAGAAAGCAGTGCTTAATTCCCCAGTCCTGTGGTTGGTATTTAGCAGTTGCCGAATAGGAGAGTGGCTGCCAGCTCAGTTCCCCTCTCCTCGGGGCCTCCCTGCTCACCTGTGGGAGAAGCAGGAAGCTTTCTTAAGTATGGAATTTTATATTTGGGACAGATCTGTAATTAGTCCCATCATTGCATTTTTAAAATTTGTTTAAATCTGAGGTAACCTACATGTAAAACAGGGAAAGAAAATAATTTACTTCCGCAATAGATGAACTGAAATAGAGTATTTATCTCCATTTCCTTTGTTTTCTAGGAGCAGGCTGCCCTCTGGGGGTAAGCAGTATGCCATCAAGAAGGCTTTTAATGCATTTCATGCATTTTGGCATTAACTACAAACTTCATTTATATTCTTCTGTGTTCTATGATTGCATCACCCAGAAATGTGGTATTTATGGAACCACTTTATGATGACTCCAAGAAAATGAATGGCGAGATCTGTATACAGACTTGCTTAGCTGTTAATGTCATTCTATATTATAAACTCTTTAGGGAATAGGAGATTGCTTTCTTAAATTCTTGCTATTTTGATAAATATAGCTTTCAATGACCAAGAACTTGACTTTTATTTTGTTTTTTTAACAGAATATTAGAAGTGGCAAGATGTTCTCAACTAACAGATGTGGGCTTTACCACTCTGGCCAGGGTAAGTCTTTCCTCCAGGTTCCATAGGTTTATTTTCAGAGATTTTTGTTTGTTTTGGTTTGGTTTGGTTTGGTTTGGGCTGATTTTTTTGTTTTTGTTTTTGTTTTTTGAGAAATGTTTCCTATAGGGCACATGTGCTCACTGGAGAGACAGAGAGAGTGAGAAATCACATACCAGGGAGGCTGGCCACGCCGCAGTCCCTTCTCCTCCCTTCTCCTTTTGGACTTTTAGGCACACATGTACATGCATTGGCAAGATTTTCATGCCACTAGGTTTGGGACTTGAACAGCGGTTGACCACATGGGAGTCCAGCGCCTTAACAACTACACCACTTGCTGGTCCCTTGTTTGAGATTTTTATTTCAGAAGAACAAATAACAAGGGAATTATAGAATGACAGCAGATTTGGGGTGTGAGACCAGAGTATCATCTGTGGCTAGTGTTCTTGAGCATTCTCATGTCACAGCTGCAGACCTGCTGATGCCAATAAGAGTACAAACTGCTCTGGAAACACAAACATGCACTGAAGAGCATGACACTCCTCTTGAGACTTGGATCTCTACAATTTCATTAGAAAATAAATTCAACTAATGCCCTGTGGCCTAATGGTTAAGGGAGCTAGATCCCACCTGGCAAAACAGCTACCCAGTTCCTGGCCCCAGTGTCATGAAAAACATTCTGGGTACATGTGTGTACATATGTGCCCCAAATCCCAACAGGATGGAGGAGCAGGGATTGCAGTATAACCAGTCCCCATTGGGGAATGTGCTCTTTCCCTCTTTCTCTCTCTGTGTGTCTCTTTTTCACTGTCTCTGGTGAGTACGTAGGCCCTCTGGCAATTTAAAAAAAAATAAAATAGAAAATAAGCTGTGGTGGGGCGTTCTGGCTTTGTGATAAAAGCTTACTTGGTTATTTGATGTGTGACTGGTATGTGAGGTTAATATTGAAAGAAATATGTAAGCCTGGTGTTTTGGTTTTTTGTTTGTTGTAAGTATTTATTTAATTCCATTTTTTATTCTTATATTTTAATTTGACCAGAGAGAAAGAAAGGGAAAGTGAGAAAGCAAGCCGCCAAGTCTAAGACTTGAACTGTGGTCAACCATGTGGGAATCCAGCGCCTTTAACCACCATGCCACCTATTTTTTTTAATTTGCAAGAGAACACGTGTGCTCACCAGAGAAAGAAAGGAGGGAAAGTGAGAAAGCATCCCCCCACAAGGGATAGTCATACCACAATCTTCCTTTGTTTCTCCCTCCTTTTGATAGTGTGGGTGTGCACATATGCGCATGTACACACACACCCACGTTTTTCAAGCTGTTGAGTCCAGGATTTAAACTATACAATGGGCTATGCAATTGCCTTAACCACCATGCCGCTGACTGGCTGAAGCCTGGTTTTATTTTATTTTGTTTTGCTTTGATTTGTTTTGTTTTGTTTGCTATAGAATACATATGCCTGCCAGAAAGAAAGAGGGAGAAAGTAAAAATCACCCCTCCCATGGGGAATGACCTGCCCTTTCTCCTTCATTCCTCTCTTGGGATTTTGGGCTTGTACACACAAGCACCCAACATGTTTTTCAAGCCTCTGAGTCTGGAACGTAAACAATGCAGTCAGCCATATGGGATCTAGCCTACTTAGCTTCCACGGCACCTGTTAGCCCCATCCAAGCCTGGTTTGAGATTTTAAGAGATTTTTTTGTTTGTTTGCTTTCGAAAATTTTAATACTTGGAGTGGTTTATAAATTACTATATAGTAACAGTGTCTAAAACTATACTAAGTTTGAGGCTAGCAGGTGGCCTGGTGGTTAAAGGTGCTAGACTCCCACATGGCCGACTGTGGTTTGAGTCCGGGACCTGGTGGCTTGCTTTCTTACTTTCCCTCTCTCTGGTCAAGTTGGAAAATAATAATAATAAATAAAGTTAAATAAAATAATTATTTTAAAAATTAAATAAAATTCAGACCAGCAGTTGGCATAATGTCTATATTGCTGGAGGTGTAGTCAACCGTGGTTCGAGTCCCGGACCCAGTGGCTTAAACTTACGCCAGGCGCGTGTGCATGCATGCCCAAGATCCCAAGAGGAGAATGGAGGAGAAGGGATTGCGGCATGGCCATCCCCCCTGGGGGGTGATTTCTCACTTTCTGTCTTTCTGTCTCTCTCCATCTTTCTGGTGAGCACACACGCCCTATAGCGAAAACCTCTCAAAAAAAATTAATTTAATTAAATTATACTGACTTTGACCACTGTTAAGAAACACAGAGGATTATTTACTTTCAGGTAACTTGATGGGTAGGGACTAACATATAGCATAAATAAAGGAGGACGTAAGCTTGCTTTCTGTTTCCCAAAGGAACAATTGAATTATTTATAGTTGAGAGAATTGATTTATTAGCTGAATTATTGTTTGTTATTATTTATTATAATTTATCAGGAAATTTCTTTCCTTAGCCTTGTAAGGTGTTAAAAACTTTCAGTGTGGAATAACTGAGAAATTTTACTGTGCTCAAAATCTTTTAAAATACGGGGGGCCAGCAGATGGCGTAGCGGTGTATCTCTGTACTCCCTCGTGGCCGACCACAGTTTGGGTCCCAAATGTGTTGGCTTCAAACTCACATCGGGCACATGTGCATGGGTGCCCAAGATCCCATGAGGAAAATGGAGGAAAAAGGATTGTGGCATGGCCATCTCCCCTGTGGGGGTGACTTCTCAGTTTCCTTCTCACTGTCTCTGTGTCTGTTGAGTCCATGTGCCCTAAGGCAAAAACGTCTTAAAAATGTAATTAAGGGACTGGCAGGTGGTGTAGTGGTTAAGGTGCTGGACTCCCACATGGCTGACTGTGGTTCAAGTCCTGGACCTGGTGGCTTGCTTTCTCACTTTCCCTTTCTCTCTCTCTCCCTGATTGAATTAAAAAAATAATATTAAATAAAAATAATTCTTGGGACCAGCAGTTAGCGTAATGACTATGTCTCTGGACTCCCACATAGTCGACCGCAGTTCGCGTCCTGGACCCGGTGGCTTAAACTCACGCCGGGCATGTGTGCGAGTGTGCGTGCCCAAGATCCCAAGAGGACAATGGAGGAGAAGGGATTGCGGTGTGGCCAACCCCCCTGGGGGGTGATTTCTCACTTTCTGTCTCTCTGTCTCTCTCTGTCTGTCTGGCGAGCACATGCGCCCTATAGCAAAAACCTCTCCAAAAAAAAAAAATTCTTAAAAAAGAAAGTTAATAGGTTAAGATGGAAAGTGACATTAAAATGACACTAACTTGGGCCAACCAGATGGCCTAGTGGTTAAGGGGCCCACCTAACCAACTGTGCAGTTCCAATCCTATACCCAGTGACTTGAAAAGCATGCCAACTGTGGGGCCAGCAGGTGGTATAGTGGTTAAGGCACTGGACTCCCAGATGGCTGACTGTGTTTAGAGTCCCAGGTCTGGAGGATTAAAAATCATGCCAGGCGTGTGTGTGTGTGTGTGTGTGTGTGTATGCCCAAAATCCCAGGAAGAGAATGGAGAGAATGGAGGAGAAGTGACTGTGGAGTGGCCATCCCCCTAGGGGGTGGCTCTCTCACTATCTCTCTCTTTGGTAAGTGCATATACCCTATGGCAAAAACATTAAAAAAAAAAGGAAGAAAGAAAGAGGAGGAGAAAGAATTGAGCCCTCGCCATACCCCTTTGGGGCTTGCTCTCACTTTCCTCCTCTTCATCTCTCTGGGCAGTGAATATGCCTAATAGCACATTTTTAAAAATTGGGGGAGTAGGGACCAGCAGGCTGTGTGGTGGTTAAGGCACTGGACTCCTATATGGCCAACCACAATTCAAGGCCTGGACCTGGAAACTTGCTTTTTCACTTTTCCTTCCTCTCTCCCTCTGTCTCTGATCAAATTTTAAAATATTACTAATAAATAAAATAAAATAATTATTTTTTTAAAAAATTGGAGGGGAAGCAGGTAACATATTGGTTAAGGCACTGGATTCCCAAATGGCTATCTATATTTCAAGTCCCGGACCTGGCAGCTTGCTTTCTCACTTTCCCTCTTTTTCTCTTTGTCTCTCTCTGGTCAAATTAAAAAATAATAATAAATAAAATAAATAAATATTTTTTAATTTGTTTAAGGTTTCTCATGTTTTAATGTTTGGACTATAATGTTTGGTTTTCTATTTTGTAGAATTGTCATGAGCTTGAAAAGATGGATCTGGAAGAGTGTGTTCAGGTAAGAAAGTGCATTTTTACTCAGCAGTACAATGTGATAGAAACTTAGATAGCACATGTACATTAGAAGTACCAGTTTTGGGGACCAGCAGTTGGTGTAATGGCTATGTCGCTGGACTCCCATGTGGTCGACCGCGGTTCGCGTCCCAGACCCGGTGGCTTAAAACTCACACTGGGCGCGTGTGCATGCGTGCCCAAGATCCCAAGAGGAGAATGGAGGAGAAGGGATTGTGGCGTGGCCATCCCCCCGGGGGGTGATTTCTCGTTTTTTATCTCTCTGTCTCTCTCTGTCTGTCTGGAGAACGTACACGCTCTATGGCAAAAACCTCTCCAAAAAAAAAAGTGAAAAAAGAAATGCCAGTTTCCTACTCTAGTGTGTGACACCGTGGTGCCTGGCAGCTCTGCCAGTTGTCCATCTATTAAGGTGTCTCAGACATACCAGGCACAGATGTTCATGGTGTTAAAGCACTCTGAAAACATATGTCTTCAATCAGGCTGCCATTAGATAGAAAGGCCCAAACATTCAGGCTATAAAGCTATTAAAATATTTTCTTGGGAGGCTAGCAGGTGGCATAGTGGTTAAGGGTGCTGGACTCCCACATGGCCAACTGTGGTTTGAATCCTAGACCTGGCAGCTTGCTTTCTCACTTTCTCGTTCTCCCACCCCGTCCCTCTCTGGTCAAATTAAAATAAATAAATAAATAAAGTTAAATAAAATAATTCTAAAAAACAAGAGAGAGAGAGATAAAAAAAAGTTTTTTTTTTTTTAACTTGGGACCAGGAGGTGGTATGGTGGTTAAGGGCGCCAGACTTCCACTGTGGTTCGAGTCCCAGACCTGGAGGCTTGCTTTCTCACTTTACCTCTCTCTGTGTGCGTCTCTCTCTCTGGAAATATTAAAATAATAAATAAATTTTAGTAAAATAATTATTTAAAAAATATTTTCTTACATTTACAGAATTATGATACTAGCAGGTAAATAAAGCCCCATTACAATGAGCTATAGCACTGCCCTTCTTTAGCTTAACCCTGGGTCTCTTCTATCATTAACTCTGGAGATCTGACTCTGTAGGAAACTCTGTCCTTAGGGCAGATTGCCTCCTTGTCAGTAATTTATTACATTTTTCTTTTCTTTAGAGAGATTTTTGCTACAGGGCATGTGCGTTTCTGGGAGAGACAGAGATAGAAAGCAAAGAATCATCTCCCAGGGGGGATGGCCATGCCGCAGTCCCTTCTCCACCATTCTCCTTTCTGGATTTTGAGCATGTATGCACAGGTGCCCATCATGAGTTTCAAGCCACCGGGTCTGGGACTCTAACCGTGATCAGCTATGTGAAAATCCATAACCATTACGCCAGCTCCTGGTCCCAAGCAATGAATTTTTTAATGGTAAAAGTGAAAAAGGATTCTTTAACTATAAAAGCCACTTTTTAAAAGAATTACTTGTCTGGGGCTGGCGGGTGGCGTGGTGGTTAAGGCACTGGACACTCCCACATGGCTGACCACAGTTCGAGTCCCGGACCTGGTGGCTTACTTCCTCACTTTCCCTCTCTCTCTGTGTCTCTCTCTGGTCAGATTAAAAAAGAAATGAATGAGTAAATAAAATTAATTATTTTTTTTTAAAAAAAGGATTACTTGTCTGGACACTACTGTTAGTTCTTATTAAACAAAACTGTATATCCATTTATCTCTTCCTCTGTGTCCTTTGCAGTGTTAGTCCTTTTGAATAGACATGACTGTCTGCCTCACCCCACCATTTCTTAGCTTCTCTGAAGCTATCTGTTAAAAAAGATAATAATCTCAGAGTTGGAGAAGAATTTGAAACTGAAAAAACCTTCAGTCCTGTGATAACTATAGACTTTTCTTTCTCCCTGAACATTCATGGTTAATCCAGATTCTAGCAGTGCCTATCTGTCACCCTTGGGAGAATAACTGACACCCAAATTCCCAGTCCTGAGTTGTGGCATGCCTTATAAAAAATAGGTCAAACATACGTCTAGAAATTTGAGGATGCCCCGTCATGTATTTCTTTTAAAGAACACTTATCTTCTGGGACCAGCAGATGGTTTAATGGTTACATTGCTGGACTCCCACGTAGTCAACCATGGTTCGACTCCCAGACCAGGAGGTGTAAACTCACGCCAGGCACATGTGCATGCGTGCCCAAGATCCCACAAGGAGAATGGTGGAAAAGGAAATGTAGCATGGCCATCTTCATGGGCTCACTTTCTATCTTTCTGTTTCTCTCTGTCTTTCTGGGGAGCGCCCTATAGCAAAAAACCTTTCTTTTTTTTTGGGGGGGGGGAGGTTTTTGCTATAGGGTGCGTGCACTTGCCAGAAAGACAGAGACAGAGAGATAGAAATCAAGAAATCACCCCCCAGGGGGGATGGCCATGCCACAATCCCTTCTCCTCCATTGTCCTCTCAGGATCTTGGGCATGCACGCACACGCATCCAGTGTGAGTTTAAGCCACTAGGTCTGGGACTCGAACTGTGGTCAACTACATGGGACTCCAGCGACATAGCCATTACACTAACTGCTGGTCCCAAACCTTTCTTTTTCTTTTTTTTTTTTTTTGAGAGTTTTTTGCTGTAGGGCACATGCACTCGCCAGAAAGATGGAGAGAGACAGAGAGACAGAAAGCGAGAAATCACCTTTGGGGGGTGGGGGGCGGAGTAGCCATGCTGCAATCCTTTCTCCTTCATTCTCCTCTCGGGATCTTAGGCACGCATGCCCATGTGCCCAGCGTGAGTTTAAGCTACTAGGTCTGGGACTTGAACCGCAGTTGACTACATGGGAGTCCAGCAACATAGCCATTACGTCGACTGCTGGTCCCAAAAACCTTTATTATTATTATTATTTTTTTAAAAAAGAATATTTATCTTCTGATTCTTTTCCATGATGGCTCTAAGGAAGTAGAACAAAGATCATAGGTAGAAGTTCTTAAGATTCATTCCCAAAACAACAGAGTTTTGAACAGAGCTGCCCAGAGATGAAGACTAGAGGTGACTTATGTATTCAAGCCTAGCTTGGAGGAGTTCTTAGAGAATAGGTTCAGGCAGCTGATGGTATTTAAACCTGAGGATTCTGTTACTTGATGATTGATTTTCAGGATGTCTAGACTAGAAGTATAGTCAAGAATGAGGAATGGGAGCCAGCTAGTGGCATGGTGGTTAAGGGCACTGGACTCGCACATGACCGACTGTGGTTCAAGTCCCAAACCTCACGACTTGCTTTCCTCTCTCTCTCCCCCACCCCTTTCTTTCTCTCACCCAGTCCCTCTCTGGTCAAATTAAAATAAATTTAAAAATAGAAAGTTAAGTAATTAAAAAAAAAAAAATAAGAATGAGGAATGGCATATGATTTATTGGAATTATACCTGAAATAAACTTATGTGTTTCTTTCAGATAACAGATAGCACATTAATCCAACTTTCTATACACTGTCCTCGACTTCAAGTATTGGTGAGTGTGATTTTCAAAGTTTTATGTCTTTATTGGACTTAATTAGAACCATGTGCTGTAGTACTAGTTAAAGTAGAAACTCCTCTCTTAATTTTCTTTGCCAAATTACCAACCTATACAGGATCAAAAGAGGACCTGAATTAAGTGAGAAACTGAGACAAGAACTGGGAAAGTTAAATGTTTCTGTATCATTGCTTGGAGACTGAAAACTGATAGAGTGAAAATTCTCTCTCCCATATGAATTACACTCTGACCTGAATGATATTTAAATTTCTAGAGACCTAGGGGATGAGATGGCTCAAAATACAATTTGCTTCATCTTGGGATTAAATATTCTTTTAAAATAGAACCAGTCAAGGCATTACTAGGGAGCGTTCTCCTTACTACTACTTTCAGTGACACTGTAGAAAGGCATTCTGGCTGGCTGTTCTGTATCCAGGCTCATTTTTTTTTTGGTGTATTTAATAGCATAGTACTACCCAAAATTGGGTTCTGAGTTTTTCAGAATCAAAGATTTAAGGAAAGTTAACAAAGAGAGTATGTGATGAGATGATCTTACCTGTCAGATGTAAAAAATCATTGTAAGCTGGGAACCAGCAGTTAGCGTAATGGCTATGTCGCTGGACTCCCACGTAGTCGACCGTGGTTCGTGTCTCGGACCCGGTGGCTTACAACTCACGCCGGGCGCGTGTGCGTGCGTGCCCAAGATCCCGAGAGGAGAATGGAGGAAAAGGGATTGTGGCGTGGCCATCCCCCCTTGGGGGGTGATTTCTCGCTTTCTGTCTCTATGTCTCTCTCTGTCTGTCTGGCGAGCGCACGCGCCCTATAGCGAAAAACCTCTCCAAAAAAAAAAATCATTGTAAGTTAATTTATAATTGAGGCCTGCCTCTGTACCAGATTTTTAATATTTAGTTCAAATTTTAAAAAAATTAATGCATGAACAGCTTGTTCTCCACTTGTCCCTATAGAGAATGAAAGTGTTAATTTGGGGGGAGGGGTAAGTTTTAAGGCTATCTTATTAGTATATGAACTAGTTTTCACAGTGAATTCACAAAATGTATTTAGAGTCGCCCATAAAATTGTCAATCATTGATTGCCAAAAGCAGAAATCTAGCAATTTTAGTTTGCTTCATTTTACCACGTGGATCCACTCATGGTTCTGTAGTCATCAAAATCAAGCCAGAAAGGTCTCCTTTCAAGTTTGACACAAGCCTCTGGCTAAAGGAATGCCAGAAGGTATTTCAGCATCCTTCCTTGCTCTATTTGATTTCAGAGTCTATCTCACTGTGAACTGATCACAGATGATGGAATTCGTCACCTGGGGAATGGTGCCTGTGCCCATGACCAGCTAGAGGTGATTGAGCTGGACAACTGCCCACTAATCACAGATGCATCCTTGGAGCACTTGAAGAGCTGTCACAGCCTTGAGAGGATAGAACTCTATGACTGCCAGCAGATCACGCGGGCTGGAATCAAGAGACTCAGGGTAAAGATGGCTGTATCACTCTCCAGCTCCCATGTTCTCAGCACCCTCTCTTTTCTTTACTTTTTTTTTTTTCATATTTAGATTCCTGTGGTTTTTATATGTATGTGGACACTTCGTAAAGAGAAACAAAACGGAGAGCAAACCTGTAAGGATAGTTTTTACGTATGGTTGCAGGTGGAAATTTAGTAGGAAAATACCTACTGAAGGGAAGAGAAGTAGGTCCTCTCTCAGCAGTCTCTCCAATCCAATAACATACTTAGAGTTTAAAAAAAAAAAAGGAAAAATTAAAAACACACCTCCTAGATTTTGGAAAGGAGTAACATAAAATGTTTGGTTATATGGTATTAAATAATTCAATTTTCATTTTCACATCAAACCCATTTTCTGGGGTTTTACTTATTTTTATTTATTTCAGTTTTGCTATAGGGTGTGTGTGTGCACTCATTGGAGAGGGAGAGATGGGGTGAAATTGAGAAATCACTCCCCAAGGGGGATGGTCACACTGCAGTCCCTTCTTCTCCATTCTCTTCTCAGGATTTTGGGCATGCACGCACATGAACTTGGAGTGTTTTTTAGGCGACTGGGGCCAGGACTTGAGTCGTACAGTTGGCCATGGGGGATCCAACTGCTTTAACCACTATACCACTGGCTGGCCCAGGTTTTTACTTTTTAAGATAAGTGAATCAAGTAGATTTTACCTTTTCTTTTGGCCCCATCCTTCGTAATATAGACCCATTATAGTCAAATGACTAGAAGACAGGTTGCCAGCAAAAAAGCTGGTAAATCTATATGTTACATTATTCAGCTCAACAGATATTTATTGGAACATCTGCTTATACCTGCTGTCAGAAAGGCACAGTGTTTAGTTAGACCCTTACCACCAACCTCTAAAACAGAATCCATGTTGGCCATGTGGCCCTGAACAAATAAAGGAGCATCAAACCCCATCTTGAGTTCCAGTATGCCTCAGTTCCTCCTCTTGCTTCATACATAGAGGACTGAGTATAACTGTAATGCAAGAGGCCTTGCAGCTGTGTTTCTTTTATACCAAAAAAGAAGGAAAACCACAGGTTAACCAGAGCTTTATTTATTTGTTTATTTTAATTTGACCAGAGAGGGACAGAGTGAGAGGGAGAGCAAGAGCAAGAGAGAGAGAAAGTGAGATAGCAAGCCACCAGCTCCGGGACTCAAACCATGGTCAGCCATGTGGGAGTCCAGCACCCTTTAACCACCATGCCATCTGCCAGTTCCAACCAGAGCTTCTTAAATGGCCTACTGTCACTGGATTTCCACACCTGCCTGGCTATTGGGAATCTCTCTATCTCTGAATCCTCAGGAAATGAATCTGTTATATGTTCAAGTCACTTAACACTGATCTACATTAATTTAGCTATTAATGTATATGTATTAAACTATAAAGCTCCCTGAGAGGAGGCTCCTCATCGAGAACATCTTTGTACTCCTCACACATTGCCTTGAACATATTATAGTAGGTATTCAGAAATAGTGAAGACTAGAAGCGTGTTGTTAAAAGAGGCTGAGGTTTGTTTTCATTTGTTTGGTTTTTGTTTTAATATCATCCACAGTGACTTGGAGAAAAAAAATAACTATTTTAAACTTACATATATATAAGTTCTTCCAGTAGTAGAAATCCAACTTGGAATCCCTTTGGGACAAATAAGAAATTGATATGATGTTTGTACTCAGTCTTATTATAGAAATAGGTACCAAAATTATATGAGTTTGAGTTGGTCATTTAGAACAACCTAGGATAAAACAAAAGCAGAATCTAGGCCTCTCAATATCCTGACAAGCATTGAGCCTCTGCCCTGCTTTCATGTCCATTTAGTCCTCTAGGAGTTTCTCTAAGAAGCAACATTGCTGTTTCTGTTTAAGCCCTCTCTTAGTAATGTTTTTGTCTTGTTTCAGACCCATTTACCCAATATTAAAGTCCACGCCTACTTCGCACCTGTCACTCCACCCCCATCAGTAGGGGGCAGCAGACAGCGCTTCTGCAGATGCTGCATCATCCTATGACAATGGAGGTGGTCAACCTTGGTGAACTGAGTATTTAATGACACTTCTAGAGTTACCGTGGAGTCTCTCCAGTGGAAGCGACCCCAGTGTTCCGGGCAAGGGTTTTAAAGTGAAGGCAGTGTCCAGCTCCCCAGAGCCACACATACATATGCATACACACCCTCACACCCATTCACTCTAGCTCTGTGACCATGGGACTGAAGTTTGTGCTGGCTCTATCAAATGGATTGGTAAAACTTCACCATTCCTGTTGGACATGCCAGAAGAAAATCATAGGCCAATGTAGAGGGAGGGGGCATTTCAGCAAACCCAGTGTTACTGGTATGTTTTGTTAAGGGGTTTCTTTGGGGATTTCAGAACACCAACTGTAGTCCTCCAGGGAAAAGGAAAGCATGGAAAAACAATATATGATGTATCCAGGGACCAGAAGGAAAATTTCTTTGCATCCTAGAAATGGTAGCCATCCATTGTGAGATGGCTACAGAGCTGCTGTGCTTCCTTGTTACCATGCCAACATGCTGAGCATGCTCACAAAGAAGGCTCTTTCATTCCTCCCATGTTTTAGTGTTTGGCCCAGAGGTTTCCTAAATGGTTGTATTGAAATCGCTGTGGTCCAGATGTGATTTTCTGTTCACCCAAATTGTCACTGACTGTAGCACACTTGTGCACCTGTCTTCCATTCTCTGTTGGCTCCTTCCTGCATTCTTGCTCAGTCTGTCACCTATTCACAGTCTGCTTACTCACATTCAATTGTTACTCTTTCGCAGTTGTTGTGTTTACAGTTTGCATTTGGATGATTAGTTGGGGTTACCAAACATTTTTAAAAGAGACATTATCAATAAATATTTTTTTAATTCTTAAAATTTTACCACTAGGGGGCCCTGCCTGAATCTTTGCCAGTCTGAGAGAAAACTAGCAAAAACAAGAAACATTATGAAAAGAAATAGTTAAAACTATTTTAGTGAAAACAAAACTTGCCTTTTGGTTTCTGTTCTATCTTACAATATATGATCATTTGCATGATATGCCCAGTGTTCCCCACTGCACATTTTTCCTTCTGTCAAACTCCATAGCTTTATACGGATAGAGAGAAATACATTATTAGTAAAGAGTGGAGTGGCAGATCCTAAAACTGAGTCTGAAAGTCCCAACACCCACACACAGACATGAATGATTGACATGTTCACTGAAATCCAGGGTGATTCATGGCAGCTCTGATCTGTGTCTGTGAGGTTACTTGGCTTTGGCAGGAATGCTGCTAGAGGAACTGTCCAGTCTAACTTGGTTTCTCTTTTCTTACCCCATTTCAACATATCAGGGATATAAGAATGGCCCTATTACACTAATTAGTTGTATGTCACTGTCATAGCTAATGTTAGCACCTCAAAAACCAGAATGTTTTCAAAACCTGCCAGTCATCTCTCTGCTGCTCTAGACTTCCCTTGATGAAACATGAAAGTAGCCATTTGAAAGCATTGGAGCAGCCAGCAGAGATCCTAGAGAGAAAGTGAGGGTTGATATTTCCCCAGCCTGGACACCAGAGCTGAAGGGGCGAAGGTGAGTGCCCATGACTCATGAGTCTAAGAGCCTCCTCCACGCATTACAAACACACACACAGAAATTACAGTGTGAGGGAAATAAAATGAGTTTCTCAAGCACAAGAACTAGATTTTTATACTGCAAGGTTAGAAACCTTGTGTAATTTTTAATAGGGCGAATTTTGGGGGGGGGTCTTATAGGACACTTATATGCAATCCAGCATGATCTTAGAGCATCTTCTCTATGATCCAAACTGTTAAAAGGCTTCCTTTAATGCTCCGGAGGCTAGTTCTGCCAGCATATGTAAGAGTAAAGTCTGATTTATTTCACCATTGACTTAGAAAGCATTCAGATCCTGGAAGTCTATACTACCCAACATTATTTAGCATAATAAATTTAGTTTAACTCCTATTTTATTTTGCTATTTAAAAGCTCAGATTACTTGTTAATTCCATTTCCCTTTATCTTTTTTTCAAATTAACTCATAATGAATCTATTTCTTACAGTGAGACTCACTTTCCTGGCTATAACCCACACAGAAATCCACATGTTCGTGCACACAGACTTCCAGGTGTGGTTGATAGTATTCAGATACCCTGGTCACTTGTACAAACAAGACAAGAAGAGAGAAATATTTAAGGGCCATTTGCTCTAAAGTGTAAGATTTTTATTTTTACTTTTTAGTGCCTAAACAAATTAACCATGAAACTCTGGTTGATTAGTGAGTATGGATTTGAATTGCCCAAGTCAATACTATTAAATTAATACTTTACTTAGAAAAGAAAAGGAAAGTTCAAAAGACCTATTTACCAGTACACAAAGGTCTTGGAAATGTTTTCTCTACTCAAAGGGTGTATCTGCATGCAGGTCCCGTGGACTTGCCCTAGCGATCTCTGCTGTTATAAGGCAAATTCCAGCCTGTCTGGGCCAAGGACACAGTCAAGCAAGAGAGAACAGAGGTGTGTGGCACTGGCTTTTATCTGGACAGGCAGGACCTTGTTCCTTTTCTCAAGAAAACTCGAGGCCCATCAAGTTTGGAAGGAAATACATTTTAATGCTGATGAATATGCTAGGAATTTGAGAACACAGAATATGGTAAGTTTTGGTCTGGTGGAAAGGGCCCTGACTTTTGAACATAATGCTTTCTATCTCAACATTTGGAATACTTTTGAAAATTCACTAAGGCTTCATGTAGGAAAATTCCTCTTATGAAAAGCTTACTGGACCTTAATTCCATAGCCACTCCAGAATATGCCTTTTAAAATGAAAAATACGGGGCCAACAGGTGGCATGGTGGTTGAGGTGGACTCCCACATGGCTGACTGTGGTTCGGGTCCCAGACATGGCGACTTACTTTCTCACTTTCCTTCTCTCTCTCTGTCTCTCTTTGGTTAACTACAATTTAAAAAATAATAAAAATAAATAAATAAAGCAATGACAGTGAATAAAATTAAATAGAATAATTCTTTAAAATGAAATAAAATGAAAAATATAGAGAGAGTGAGCAGAAAGAAGCAATTTGGGTTAAGAAGTACCCTCATGGTACCATAAATCATATGCCGCAGGTAGTCAAGAGGAATTATTGTAGTGTCTTCTGGAAAAAGTTCTTAAACATCTCTTTTCTAAGCACTCTTTCCCTTAGTCTCATCCCATATATTTTCCAGCACTGTTTGCTACATCAGTGTATTTTATATCCTCTTCATCAGCTCTATTGAGGTGATATCAGCTTTTTTTCCACTGATTTCCTCCATTTCCTTCCCACGCCCATCCTGACCCTCTATTTAAAGCCTTCATTATGCTGCTGATTTATTCTCAGATATCTCCAGTCTAGCTTTCTCTTTGGGTCCTTTTCCTGGGCAGCCTTGATTTCAGTGACTGTTGGTGGCTCAGGTTATTTTCCACTGGGTGGTCTTGATATTTGCATAGTAAATTTGAATTGAGCTTAAAAAAAAAAAAAAACTGTTGGATACAAAGATTAAGAAGACTTGGCTTCAGCTCTTTTTCCAGTATTTGGAATATGAAAGCACATTGTGCTTTGCGTAAAAAATGTTTTCTCCTAGTCTGCTCTGCTTTTTACTGGATGTAAAAAATACTCCCTAAATTGTTTCTGTGAATTTCCAGCCTGATTTCCTCATCCATTATGTTGATTTAGCTCATGATATAAGTCAGAAATTTCACATATTCCTCGTATCAAACATTTTAGAGGAACACTTGTTGAATATTTTATGATGCTTTTGGCAGGGGGTGTTTTCCAGTCTATTTGAATAGGTCAATATAGCCATAAAGCTATGATAGCCAAGTTTTGTTTTTGTTTTTGTTTTTCTAATTGCCTTGTGAAATGTATGAGTGCTGGTTCGGTAGCTCATGGGTGCCATGTGGGACTAAGCAAAGTATGTTGTGGAATTTGTCTTGTTTTGAAGTTGTTAGGAAATGTGAGAATGTCACTGGAAAGAAGAGAGTGGTTTCTTGGCTGCCTGTGTGGACAGCATTTCCTTAGGTGAGTGCGTTGTTGAATGAAGAGGAAGACATGATTGACCCTTGGCCATTTAACATTTGTTGTGCTGAACATCAAGATTGCTCGTGCCAGTCGCCACAGGTGAGAAGAGGAGTCTAAAGGAAATTGCCCTCTTCTGCCTTTCCCTCCTTGTGAGCATGACTTAAGGATTAGAGTCGATCCCTGTTGTGCCTCTGGCTGGCAGGCTCAGTGGTATGCTTTGAGCTCTAGAACATTTACAAAAAGACTATCTACTCTTATTTGCCTACCAGTTCTAGGATCTTTAACCAGCTCAAATCCAAGCAATGTGAATTACCTGTCTTGTTTCAGAAGAGCTTTGGATATTTGTTTGGAGGTCTTGAAGCAGAGCCCTTCTGCCCCCTACAGTGTTCTTGGACCAAAGAATTCTAAAGTAGTAGGAGGACGAAGGGAAATACAGAGTCCCAGCCTCTTCTCGCCTTTATTTCTATCATAAATTGTATTGTAAGATGGGAAGATAACAGAAAGCTTTATAATAGCATGTCAATAGGATATAATTGACCCAAGTAATTTGGGAATATAATTTGGTTGCAGCTGCTATATCCAAGTGCCCTAACTTGACATCTTGATTTTCTAGTTAAGGACACAGGCTGCTTAAGCACCAGCTGCTCTGACCTTGCCTTCTCACTTGGAACAAACTTCTAACTTGCCAGAACTGCCATAAGAGGCAAGTCAGTTTTTTTTTTGCATGAAGGGCATCTGCAGCTTCACCCTCACGTCTACCTATTTTGTCCACTATACTCATCAGAAATTCAGTTCTCTGTCTCTGAAACCTTTGATCCTTAGGAAAGTCTGTATTCTCCACTGAGCATGGATCAATCTTTGGAGCCCAACTGAGTTACACTTAATTTTCAAGAGAAAAATAATTTGTTGAATAGACTTACATGTGGGGTGTTCAGTCAGAGAAAGTCTGTATGCACTTCTTCCATCTCTGCCTCTGTTTTTGAATAAGCCCTTATAGAGTTCAGCTTGCCGATGTTGAGTTTCAGTACTTCTCAGCCAGCATGGTTTATTGCTCTCTTAGGAAGAACCATGAGCAAGCAAAACCATACCAATGGCCCTTTCTATTTTGTCTGTTTTCCAGCATCTTATTTTATGGAATTGGCTTGGAGAAATGGTAGATAAGGTTCAAAGTAAGAGAGAGAGAATCAGTTCTAGAACCAGGATACTTTGCCTTGGGTCCATCATCTGTCCTGAATATGTAGTGACAGTTGCCTCACATTTTGCTCTGCGTCTGATGGACTCCATCCCTTTTTTACTGGCAAGGAGAGTTTCTGCTTCTCACATACCTAAGCAGGGTCACTGGTTGGGGATTGGCACCACTGGAAACCTTCCCAGCCACTTCTAAGCATGGTTTTGGTACCAGGACAAGAGCAGATGAGCAGATGTGTCCAGATGTGTACTTTTTCTAGGGAAATATTTGAAGTGATGTCTATTTTTGTTATAAGAAAACTTTGCCCCACTAAGTTTCTCTTGTCATTGTCTCCTACTGTGTATTAATTCAAGTCTGTACCACACTGCTGCTCACACATATGTATGTTACTTACCTTAGCTTTTCTTTTTTTATGGCACTAGAGAATGAGAACCTAAAAGTTCTAGAAAATCCTAACTTGAAAAAGCGTTTCTAACCAGCATGGTTTGATTAATTACTTTACCTTTCCCCCCCAAAGATGAATGATTTTCTTTCCTAGTGCTATGTACTAGATCTTTAATAAGTGAAACCTTTGCTGCTACTTTCCTGGTTTACATCAGTTTTTTTTTTTTTTTTTCCTTTCCCTTCCCTTGAGAATAATTTCTTATCTCTGCTTCTTTGATGACTGTTAATTTCAGTGCAGGAAGGAGTGAGCCTGTGATTCTTCTCTTCCTCCCCTCCTCACTCCACTCCCAAATTACACACTGACCTCTGACTCCTGGAGCCTGTTGGCACATACACAAGGTCTGTGGGACCCAGCTCACCAGAAGCTCCCTGTGTTCTTTCTCACCATGCTGCAGCTCTTAGAGCTGACCCCTGAAGATCTGTGACTCCAGAGGCTTACTAGCAGGGGAGAGGCTTTCTTAATTTTGCCTTTCTCCATTCCTGTTTTACGACTTGACCTTCAGATGCTTCCCATGCTGGTCTCGGCCTTTTCCCTCCAGGAATTGTTTGCAGGTAACCTGCCACATGTATTTCCCAGCTGCTCTGCTCACCTTTGCCCACCTTCCAGTGACCCTGAGAGCACAGACCTGAGTTAAGTGGCCTGTGCGGAGCTCAGAGAACTGTGAGGACTACCCATGCCTGTCAGACTCTGCTCAGGGACAGAGATGGATGGGTAAATGGTGCTGTTGGAGAAATTTTTATCTTCAAACCAGGCTCTGTTCCACCCTGCACTTCTCACCCCTCACCTATTCCCCTGAGGGGTAAAATGCAGAGGGTGGTTGTCTGGCAGGGTCTGGTCCCTCCCTCCCCAGCCATTTGGCCTACCCTGGAGTGCTGCAGTGTGTGGGAGCTGCTGCTTGCTTGTTTCTCCACCAGGCCTGCTCCAGATGCTTAGCCAGTCCCTGGAGCTGACAGTTCCTACATGGTGATTAACACCAGGTTCCATTAGCTATCCAAGTGACTCTGTTTCCACCCAATACTTTTGGCGCTTGAGGTTGGGGGGAGGTGGGGGGGAGGGGGTTATTTAAAATAAATAAAATCCAAGGTGGCAGTAGAGGATTCCTTTTGCTTTAAAATCTTTGGACTAAAAAAAAAAAAAAAGAAAAAAATGGTTTTTATATATAAATATATAAAGTAAATTGTTATGTAACTATTATTGTTTCCTGTATGTTCTAATTTTGTTTTATGATGTAATTAAAAGGAAATAAGCTGTGGAGACTTTTCATTTTCCTGTGGAAATAGCCTGGAATGGAGCTGTGATTTTTCTTTTTAATGTTTGTTTATTTAATTCCATTTGTTGTTGTTGTTGTTATTTTTTTTAAATTTTACCAGAGAGAGAGAGAGAGAGAAAGGGAAAGTGAGAAAGCAAGCCGCCAGGTCCGGGACTCGAACTGCAGTCGGCCTTGCGGGAGTCCAGTACCTTTAACCACCATACCACCTGCCGGCCCCTGAGGCTGTGATTCTTAAGTTCCTTGAAACCTATAACTGCTAAGTCTCCTGAGGCAGAAGGGGTTTCTTTTTGACACCCTTAAGTTTTCTAATAGCCTTTATTTAATACTCATTTATTAATTTATTTAATAATCTCTATTTATTTATTTAAAAGTTTTTTCTATAGGGCACGTGTGCTCCCAGAATGACAGAGAAATAGAAAGCGAAATCACCCTCCAGGGGGTATGGTCACACCGCAGCAATCCCTTCTCCATTCTCCTCTCGGGATCTTAGGCACACATGCACACGCGCCTGGTGTGAGTTTTAAGTCACCGGGTCCGGGACTCAAACCACGGTCGACTACATGGGAGTCCAGTGACGTAGCCATTATGCCATCTGCTGGTCCCAATAATCTCTATTTAGTACTCTCTTAATAGCTATGATATAATATGCTGAATTCTACTTGTCCTTAAGAAACAGGGATGGGACCAGCAGTTAGCGTAATGACTATGTCGCTGGACTCCCATCAACCGCAGTTCAAGTCCCGGAGCCGGTGGCTTAATCTCCCAGAGTGTGTGTGCATGCGTGCCCAAGATCCCGAAAAGAGAATGGAGGAGAAGGGATTGCAGCGTGACCATCCCCCCTGGGGGGTGATTTCTCACTTTCTGTCTCTCTGTCTCTGTCTTTCTGGCGAGCGCACGTGCCCTATAGCAAAAACCTCTGGGGGGAAAAAAAAACACGGAAGACATAATGTAAGTCAGATGGTTAACTCCATTTGTTATTGTTTTTCAGTTTGACCAGATAGAGACAGAGAGAGAGAGAAAGAGAAAGTGAGAAAGCAAGCTGTCAGGTCTGGGACTCGAACCGTGTTCGGCCACGTGGGAATCCAGTGCCTTTAACCAGACCACGTGCTGGCCCCTAGTCAGATGGTTAACATTCAGCCTGAGTCCCTTACAAGCTCTGTGCACAGTATTTCTCCTCTCGGGATCTTGGGCATGCACGCACATGCATATGGCGTGAGTTTAAGCCACCAGGTCCAGGACTCGAACCACAGTTGACTACATGGGAGTCCAGTGACATAGCCTTTATGCCAATTGCTGGTCCCCATTTGTTACCTTTACCTTGACCAGGAGAGCTGAAGATGGAGGAATATAACGGATAAACACACACACAGCAGTCAGATGGCCTCAGATGTACCGTTTACTACCCTTAAGACTTCAGCTGATTAACTCCTGTGTCTCAGTTCTGAATGGGTAAAAGGGGGATTAACGGTATCTACTTTATAGAACTGTGAAGATAAAATGAGATAATGCAGCCAGGTGCTACAACAGGTGCCTATAATCCCAGATACTCAGGAGACAGGTGGATTGCAAGTTCAAGGCCAAACTAAGCAACACAGTGAGACCTTGTCTCAAAGGAAAAATCAGGTAAGGGCACATAGTAAGGTCTCGTGTTATTTCTTTCATCTCAACAAATATTTCAATGTCTAGTCTATACTAGAGGCTAAGGCTGAGAGAACACAGAAGTAAATGCAACAGAGACCCTGTACTTTTGTAGGGAAAGCAGTAGAACCAATTTGGTAACCAGTATTTAAATCTCATGTTACCTGGCCCAGCCCAGTGTTTAAGGGCGCCAGATCCCACATAACTGATCACACCCAATTTAGGGGTGTTCTCCCTCTCCCTTTTTCTCTGTCTATACCTGGTGAGTTTATGTACCCTATGGCAAATTAATTTAAAAAATCATATTATTGAGACCAAGAGATGGCATAATGGTTATGTTGCTGGACTTCTATGTGGCTAACCACAGTTCAAGTCCTGGACCCGGTGGCTTAAAACTCACACTAGGGTACCTATGTGTGCATGCGCAAGATCTTGAGAGGAGAATGGAAGAGAAGGGTCGCTGTATGGCCATACCCCCTGGGGGTGATTTCTCACTTTCTGTTGCTCTAGTGAGCACATGTATCCTAATAGCAAAACAAAAAAACAAAAAAAAACTTTAAAAAAATCATATTATCTACACTGCAATGGAACACCCTTAGGGATTCCTCAGGAATCCTAGGCCCCACTTGACATCCATTCATTAACCTCTGTAAGGTAAAGGCCTGGTGAGGATTTGCCATCCAGAAATGCAAATGAGTATCTGCTCAGCTGTCCATGTTAATTGGGCTGTTGAGGCACTTTCTAGGTCTTTGAGCCTTTCCTCAATCTGTTGTTACTCAATTCAACCAGAATTCAGAAACTTCCTTTCTCCCTGTCCTCCCTAGCCAAAGACCAGTTGGTTTAAGACTCACCAGAGATAATCAGTAATTAATAACCGAGGTATGTGATCTGTAAATATACAAGTATTTATTATCTTTTGTAAAGAATTGTTTGTTTGTTTGTTTGTTTTTATTATTTTAATTTGTCCAGACAGGGACAGAGTCGGGGGGGGGAGTGAAAAAGCAAACCACCAGGTCGGGGGGCATGAACCATGGTCAGCCATGTGGGGAGTCCAGCACCCCTAGCCACTATGCCACCTGCCGGCCCTCAAGTATTTATTATCTCGTAAGAGGAGGAAAAACGAGGGTCTCCCGCTATGATCCCACTGTGATCCGGTTGAGTAGGGAGAGAACTGAACTAACGGTCTTCCATACAAGTCCAGCTTCACCTGAGCAGTGTCTCACCGCTGTGCCACTAACAGCCCAAGTACACAGTACTTTCAATAGTTGTGCACGTCTTCTGTGTGCATATGGATTTTCACTTTATTTTTGAGGATTTTCATAATAAAACTTGTAGAGAAAGGAGATGAGAAAAAACATTAAGATTACGGTCCGGGGCCATATACACATATGCCAGTGGTACACGCTAGCTGAGGCTGGGGTGGATGTGGTGTAGGAATCTTGTTGGGTACCTGTCTATCTCCTGAAATAAACTTTTTAAAAAATAATAATAAAATCATGGAGTTGTGGGCCGGCAGGTGGTTTGGCGGTTAAGTATGCTGGACTCCCACATGGCCAACCGTGGTAGAGTCCTGGACCTGGCGGTTTGCTTTCTCACTTTTCCTCTCTGTCTCTCTGTCTCTCTCTCTTGCTCTGTTCCTCTCTGATCAAATTAAAAATAAAATTAAAAGAACTCTTTAAAAAAAAAATTAAAGAATCATGGGGTCCAATGACACAGTAGTAAAATGCAACATTCTGTGAGACAGTCCCGCATAGGAGGATTCTTTGTTAAAGTTCAGAAACTTCTCTGAATTCGCTGGGCACACAGTTGCCCACATCCAGGACTGGCAAAATTTGGGGACCGTGCTGCAGTATCAAGATTCTGCTGGCAGATTCTGTCTGTGTTTCTCTTCTTTTGTCTCCCTGCCTCCCCTTAAGTTATTGCCATAGGGCGTGTGCACTAATCAGAGACAGACAGTTGGGGGTAGGGGGTAAGAAATCACCCCCTAGAGGGAATGGCCATGCTGCAATCTCTTCTCCATTCTTCTTGAGATTTTGGGCATGCATGCACATGCGCCCAAGCATGATTTTCGAGCTGCTGGGTCTGGAGCTTGAATCATGGTTGACCATGTGTGAGTCCAGTGCCTTAACCACTACAAAATCCACTGACCCTTCTGTGTCTTTCTTGTTCGTTGAAGAAATTTTAAAATTTAAGGGCTGGCCCCATAGCTTAGTGGTTGAGAGTCAGATCCCACATGGCCTACTGTGGTTCAAATCCCAGCATGGGCAGCTTGAAAAACACCAATTGGGAACAGCAGATGGCATAATAGTTACATTGCTGGACTCCCATGTAGTCGACCGCGGTGCAAGTCCTGGGCCTGGTGACTTAAAACTCACACTGAGTACGTGTGCGCCCAAGATCCCGAGAGGAGAATGGAGAAAGGATTGTGGTGTCACCATCCCTCCTGGGAGCTGATTTCTCGCTTTCTGTCTGTCTCTCTCTGGTGAGAGCACACACCCTATAGCAAAAAATCTCTCAAAAAAAAAAAATCAAATAAATAACACCAGGCAAGGTTTCATGTGTGGAGATATTAGGACTTTTTGGATTGTTTTTAACTTGCCAAAGAGCATGTTATATTCACCACAGAGAGGGAAAGGGGAAAAGTACCCCTAGTGGGGTGGTCACACCAGTTCTTTCTCCTCCATTTCTCTATACTGTTGAAATTTTGAGTGCACACACATGTACATTTGGTGTTTTTTTTGTTTGTTTGTTTTTTGGGTTTTTTCCCCAAGCAGCTGGAGGCCAGACTCAAACCGAATGGTTGACTGTGTAGAATCCAGCTCCCTTAACCACCAAGCCATGGGGCTGGCCCAGGAAAGATTTATTAGGAACTGGGGGGAGGAGAGACATTAATAAATTCTGTTACATGTTTTTGTTTGTCTTTTAGTTTGCTATAGGATGTGTGTGCTTGCCAGAGAGAGAGAAAGTGAGAAACCACCCCATGGGGGAAATTGCCACACTGCAGTTCCTTTTCTTGCGTTCTGCTCTTGGGATTTTGGGCATGCCTGCACATAAGCCCAGTGTGTTTTTCAAGCTTCTGGGTCTGTGACTTGAACAGTGCAGTCAGTCGTGTAGGATCCTGCCACCTTAACCACCATGCCACATGGCCCTCAGCTGTATTTTTTTAATTGAAAAAAAACTTCAAAGCCACAGGTGCTAGGAAATATTCTCAAAAACCTCTAATAAAACTAAAGTTTTTTCCCCAAAAAAATTGTCATAAGGTGTGTGTGCTTATTAGAGAGAGAGAGGGGAAAGTGAGAAAGCACCCCTTCCACCCCGGGGACTGGCCATGCCACATTCCCTTCCCCTTCATTCTCTTCTTGCGAATTTGGGCACACATGCACACACACCGATTGTGTGTTTCTTTTTAGAGAGAGATTTTTATTTTGAGAGGTTGTGCTATAGGGCACATGCGCTCATCAGAAAGAGAGACAGAAAGCAAGAAATCACCCCTAGGGGGATGGCCATGCCGCAATCACTTCTCTGTTTTCCTCTCTGATCTTGGGCACACACACATATATGCCTGGTGTGAGTTTAAGCCACTAGGTCCAGGACTCGAACCACAGCTGACTACATGGGAATCCATCGACATAGCCATTACGCCTACTACTGGTCCCAAAAGAGATTTTTGTTATAGGGTGCATGTCTCACCAGAGAGAAAGCAAGAAATCATGCCCTGGCGGGGTGGTGGCCATGTCATCCCCTTCTCCATGTTCCTCTCGGGATTTTGGGTATGCACGCAAACACATGCATTCAGCGTGAGTTTTAAGCTACAGGTCCAGGACTCAAACCACAGTCAGCCATGTGGGAGTCCAGCAAGGTAAACATGACGCCATCTGTTGGTCCCAACCCATTGTGTTTTTCTTTTTTTTTAAATTACTTTATTTAACTTTATGTCTTTACTCATTCCAATTTGACCAGTGAAGGACAAAGAGAGAGAGAAAGTAAGTGAAAAGCAAGCCACTAGGTCCGGAACTCGAATCCTGGTTGGCCATGTGGGAGTCTAGTGCCCCTAACTACCATGCCATCTGCCAGCCCCCCACATTGTGTTTTTCAAACCTCTTGAGTCCAGGATTCAAACTGCAGTTGGCCGTGTGGGATCCAGATGCCTTAGCCACTACCACCCCTGGCTGGCCCAAAACTAAAGTTTTAAATAGGCACGATGATTTGAATATTGATAGTCTTACAGCTTTACTGTAATTAGTATTTGCCCAAACTAATTGAAAATAAAATCTAGCCAGGGTTATTTATTTCCTGGTCCTAGGCCCTGTCGCTTGCCCTAGTTTATAGATTAAGGAGAGAGCATTTTCCCTTGGGGACCATAATACCAAGAACATTGGGCACCAGCAGATGGTATAATGGTTATGGTGCTGGACTACCACATAGTCAACCGTGGTTCGAGTCCCAGACTTAGCAGCTTAAAACTTATGGGGATCATCAAGTGACTTGATGGTTAAGGTGCTGGACACTCCCATATGGCTGACCACTGTTCGAGTCCCGAACCTGGTGGCTTGCTTTCTCACTTTCCCTCCCTCCCTCTCTCTCTCTGTGTCTCTCTGGTCAAATTAAAATGAATGAATAAATAAATAGTTAAAAAAAAAAAAAAAGAAACTTACACCAGGTGCATGTGCGTGCATGCCCCAAATCCCAAAAGGAGAATGGAGAAGGGATCTCAGCATGGCCATCTTCCCTGGGGGGTGATTTCTTGCTTTCTGGCTATGTCTCCAGCAAGCACACGTGCCCTATAGCAAAACTTTATTTAAAAAAAGAAAATTGAACATTGAATGTACATTAAATATATATATATACACACATATATATATTTATACACTATATATATTATACGCAAATGTATATAATACACCTTTTTAAAATTAGCCTTTAATTTAAATGTTTTTTAAAAAGGGAAGGTGAGTAAAATTTCAAACGTGAATTAATAACAGCATTTAGCAGCCAACCCTGCTTGTGGCAAAAGTTTACCCATAGTCTAGTTGTTTTGAGGGGGTTTGCCTCAGGCTTGGCTAACTAAAAGAGTGGGCAGAGGAAGCGGTTCCCAGGCCTCTAACAGCCTTTGCTGCTGGGCAGAGAGAAAAATGAGACTGGAGCATCATTGCTTCCTCCCCAGGGGTGAGACACAAGATGGTTTGGTTCTTCAGCTGGAACCCAGTGAGTCAGCTGAGGGTGTTCACAAGGTCCTGGTGAGCACAGAAGCAGGCTGATGTCCGTGTTCTTTGCAGCAGAGCTCTCCTGGGCCTAGGTCAGAACCAAGTAGTAGCCATCTGGATTCTGCACTGAAAGCATAGAACAGGCACCACTGGGATGTGATCGCCAAGCAGCCTGCAGTACATTCACCACACCCAAACGTTCTTCCAACCCATTTCAAATCCTCCTCGAGCCTCCCCATGGACGGGGGCTGGTCGGGAGGGTAGAAGGCAGACTGCTCAGAGGCACTCTGTGCCAGGTGTTGGCTGTCCAGCAAGCACATGCCCGTCTGCCTTGTGTGATTGGGGTGAAGACAAAAACAAGTTTTTTAGGTTTATGAGAGAGTATTTTTTTTTTAAGAGTTTCGCCATGTCATGTTCCTTTTGCCCCAGCCAACCAGGACCAAAGGTGCACATCACCAGGCCTGGCCTGTTCAGGTTGGGCTGGGAAATAAACCAGGGCCTCTCGTGCAGCCCCAGCCATCATGCAGTGGTACCTTCTGTTTGCATCACCACAGTTGGGCCTAAAGCCTGACCGAGTTGTGTGAGACAAAGCTAGCATCCAGCAGATGTTTACCACTTGGTTGGGACAAGCTCCTCACCTCACACACCTTCAAAGAACCTTCTAATGCCATTGAGGAGACTAACAGGGAGAGTGAGAAAGCATCTTCCCAGAGAGAGATGGTCCCCCTGCTTTCCCTTCCCCTCCATTCTCCCTTTGAGACTATTAAACAGTCTTAGGTCCAGCCAGATGTACTCCTTTCCTTCTAAAGCCATACTTTTCTTGGGAGACCAGCAGGTGGCATGGTAATTAAGGTGCTAGACACACTCGCATGGCTGACCATGGTTCACTGAGTCCTGCACCCAGCGGCTTGCTTTCTCACTTTCGCTGTTTCTCTCTGATCAAATTAAAGTAAGATGAATGAATACACAAAATTAAATAATTTTTAAAAATACCTTTCTTCACCACGGCCACAAAGTACGATTCATCCTTAAGATTCTGGACCACCTGTAAGGGCGGACGAGTCACAAACACAATGCTGTTTTTTTTTTGTTTTTTTTTAATTTTTTTTTAAGAATTATTTTATTGGGGCCAGCAGGTGGTGCAGTGGTTAGGGTGGCTGGACTCCCACATAGCTGACTATAGTTGAGGTCCTGGACCTGGTGATTTGCTTTCTCGCTTTCCGTCTCTCTGTCTCTGGTCAACTTCAATAAAATAAAAAATAAATAATGACAATAAGTAAAATTAAATAATTTTTTCTAAAAAGAATAATTTTATTTAATATTTATTTTAATTTGACCAGAGAGAGAGGGAGAGAGAGAAAATGAGAAAGGAAGCTGCGGGTTGGGTAATCAAACTGTGGTAGGCCATGTGGGAGTCCAACACCCTTCACCATGCCACCTGCCAACCCCACAATGTTTTTTTTGAGCCAAACAGAATAAGCCAAACGGGAAAAGAAGCTGTATCCAAGGCTGAAGAAATCAAGCCCTTGAGGGGGCATGTGGCAGTGTACTGCCCTTTTACCTGGTCACTGAGGAGAATGAGGATGCCCCCAGGGCCCTGGTGGAAAAGGCGATGGATCTGATCGGTTGGAAGGGCCAGGAGCTCAGCAAGTTTCCCCATCAGCTCTACAGCACTGAGTTCATCTAGAGAGATCTCTTGATAAAAGCCTGGGAGTATGGGCAGCATAGAGGCAGGGGTCAGTGTGGGGAAGGGGCCCAGAGATGAGCCCAGAGAGAACCTGGGGAACCAAGGGGATGGTCATGCTTGGAGTGAGCAGGGGGCAGGGTAGCAACTTCATGGGGTGGGGTAGAAGTAAAGAAGGAAAAAAGTGTATAATCTACTTAACTTCATTCTTCACCTTTGGGAGGCCCCAGTTTAAAGAGGTAAGACACCTACATATGAGTGAGTGAAACTCAAGTACAGTAACAAAATTATAATGCTCTAACACATACTAATAGTGCGCCGAAATCAGATGTGGACAGAGGAACAGAACATTGTGGAATAAACCCAAGGAGATAACCTGGAGGAATAGACTGTGATCTGGTCATTGGAAGGAAGGGAAATGCCAAGGAGGGCATCTTGGGGCCCAGGAATGATGGGCCATCACCCTCGCCCCAGGCCAGACGAGATTTCATGCAGCCAACACCTGCATTTCTTGTCTTCTGGAAAGAGGCCAGTTCTTCACCTGAGTTGGAGTTGGGGTTCTCAGGAAGCTCGCTCTCTTGCCTGGAGGCCTCCTGAGCCACGTACAGAGTCAGCCTGTGGCGGATTGGCCTGGGCCAAGAAACAGTCTGTCAGCCCTTTGAACCTCGGCCCACTCAGCTGATCCCCTAGTCCCTCATCCCTGGAGAGACCTTGCCTCCTAGATCTTAGGGAGGAAGGTCACTAAGCAATTCTTAGGCACTTAAATGATAGACCCTGTGGGGAGAAAAGGTGAGAAAACCCCATGTCTGACCCAGAATTGATGTGGGTGGGATGTCCACAAAAAAGAAGGCAGGAGCCTACTTTTCCGCCCAGCCCTGCTAGTTGTGCTATGTGACCTCAGGCTGGACACTGTCATTAGGCCTGAGTTGTAATCTCTGTAAAAATGGCATGGGGAGGGACCAGCAGTTAGCATAATGGCTATGTCGCTGGACTCCCACATAGTCGACCGCGGTTCGAGTCCTGGACCCGGCGGCTTAAACTCACGCCTGTGCGTGCGTGCCCAAGATCCCGAGCGGAGAATGGAGAAGAAGGGATTGCGGCATGGCCATCCCCCCTGGGGGATGATTTCCTGCTTTCTATCTCTCTGTCTCTGTCTGTCTGTCTGGCGAGCGCACGCGCCCTATAGCAAAAACCTCTCAAAAAAAAAAAAAAATGGCATGGGGAGAGCAAGTGGCACGGAGGTTAAAGCACTAGACCACCCGTGGTTCGAGTCTGGATCGGTGGCTTGAAAATCACACCAGTGCACGTGCCCGCATGTATGTGTGCCTAAAATCCCAAGAGGAGAATGGAGGAGAAGGGGTTGTGGTGTGGCCATCTCCCCTGGGGATTGATTTCTTACTTTCCCTCTGTCTCTGCCTCTCTCCAGCAAGCATAGGGACCTATAGCAAAAACCTAAAAAATAAATAAATAAAAATAGTGGGACTAAGTGCCTTCTTGCTCGAACAGTCTTAGAAACACACCTGCTAGGCTGAGTTAGGACAACTACCATGGGAAGGGGACCCTGGTTGGCAGTGCCTGGTACCTGGCTCTAAGAGTATTGAAAAGGCGGATCCCATCAGCAGCCCCACAGATCTGGATAAGGTCCTGGCGATTAAGCTTCAGCAGATCAGCGCCTGCAGAGTCACACCGGGCCAGGTTAGAGGGAGGCCTGGGACCAAGAGAGGAGTCAAGGGACACAATCCATTGGTCTGTATACAGCCCGGGTGTGCCCAGATGGGAGTCAGACTTGGATTCAAATCCCAGTTCTGCCACTTGCTAGCTGTGTGTCCTTGGGCAAGTTACTCAACTTTTCTAAGCCCTCTCAAGAAGTAGCGGGAACCAGCAGTTAGCGTAATGGCTATGTCGCTGGACTCCCACGTAGTCGACCGCGGTTCGCGTCCCGGACCCGGTGGCTTGAAACTCACGTCGTGTGCGTGTGCATGCCCAAGATCCCGAGAGAATGGAGGAGAAGGGATTGCGGCATGACCATTCCCCCTGGGGGGTGATTTCTCGCTTTCTGTCTCTATGTCTCTGTCTGTCTGGCGAGCACACATGCCCTATAGCGGAAAAAAAAATTCTCTAAAAACAAAAACAAAAAGTAGTATAGGGCCAGGGGGACAGTAGTTAGCATAATTAGCATAATGGCTATGTCGCTGGACTCCCATGTAGTCGACCGCAGTTCGAGTCCCGGACCTGGCAGCTTAAACTCACACCGGGTGCGTGTGCATGTGTGCCCAAGATCCCGATAACAGAATGGAGGAGAAGGGATTGCAGTGTGGCCATCCTCCCTGGGGGGTGATTTCTTGCTTTCTGTCTCTTTGTCTGTCTCTGTCTTTCTGGCAAGTGCACGTACCCTATAGCAAAAACCTCTCCCAAAAAAGAAATAGTATAGTGCCAGCAGGTGGCATGGTGGTTAAGGCGGCTGGACTCCCAATGGCTGATTTGAGTCCTGGACCTGGCAGCTTGCTTTCTTCCTTTTAATACAGGAGAAAAAGGCCTAGCCCAGTGCCAAGTAACAGTCCTCAGTGAAGGGTAGGTGAAGCTGCAGTAGAGACAGGCTTCTTGCCTGCCTGTCTCCCCACAGGCCTTCCAGGGTGATCCCTGCCAGATGCCAGTCTCACCAGTGAAGTTGGCCAATATCCGACAGTAGCTGGAGAACCGGTGCCGGTGCAGCCACTGCTGTGTCTCTGAGATGGAGGCTCCAGGGCTCATATCCTGAGGCGTAAAGAGGGTGGTCCAGGTAACACTGTGGGTCCATGGATCTAGACAAGGGGGCCAGGAAACAGCTCCTCCCTGGAGCCCTCCCACGTCTAAGAGGCAACTACTGCTCAGTCCTAGCAGAAGAGGTCCAATCTGTGGCAGTGCTACATCTTGCCACCAGGGGGCGAAGCCGCCCTATTCTGGGGAGAGGAAGCCACAGCAAGCTTCGGAACAGTGTTTGGAAACCAGAAAGACTCACCTCAGCTGGGCTGCACCCCAAGGTGTCCAAAGCGAATGGTGGTGAGGAACAGAGCCTATGAAGAGGAGCAGAGGTTCTGGCGTCTGCGGAGCAGTGCAGCCAGTCTCCCCACCCCGGCTCCCTAGGATCCAGAGCTGGCCCACGCTCCCCTTACCGCAAGCATTCTAGCCAACCTTCAGTGGCACCTTCCACCCTGTCGTCTTCCCAGTGCCGGGACTCAGGACCTCCACCCCAAAAGGCCAACAGAAGGGTCCCATCCCTCCTCACCTCTCTGGGGACAGGAGCTTGCAGGCATGGGGGGAGGTCAGAGCAAGAGGGCTGAGAGGTGGGTGGGGTCCTGCAGTGGGTTCTGGCCACGGAGAGCACTGTGCACAAACAAGCGGCAAGGTCGGCCTGGACAGCCCGAGGGCGGTGATGGCTGGCCGCTCACCTCCCTCCATCTGTCTACCGAGAGCTGAGGGCCGGCCAGCCTAGGGCTTGACAGGCAGATGGAGTCTCTGCACGAAGGAAGGTCTACACTAGCGGGCAGGTCTGGGGAGTTGGGGGAGGCTCCCTAGAGGAGCCAGCCAGGAGAAGCGGCAGCAGGAAGGGAGGTGCCCCAGGCAGGGAGCGCAGTGCCCTCAGGAGTGAGGTGGCCGCCACAGCAGGGCACAAGAGAGGTAGCCTGGAAGGCAACAGCTCCTGGAAGCTTTGAGCAACAGACAGGGTAGAGGCCATTCTCTGCAGGAAATGGGTGGAATCACTGGGGGCTGTACTGATTTCCCCATCTGTGCAGTGAGGCCCTGTTCTCCAGACCTCCCCCCTCCCGCTCCTGCGCAGCCCCCCTTCCGTCACACACCGCCCCACCTCTGAGAAGACCGTGCTCTCACAGGCCATCTGATACTTCTCTCTCTCGTGCAGGGGTTGCTTCTCGATCTTCTCCCAGTCAGTTTTCAGTTTCCGGTCAGCTCCTTTAGGCTACAAGGAAAGGCTTCTTCACCTGCCCACCTCCCTTTAGGAGGCTCTGATGGATGGGTTCCAAGAAAGAGCACAAGCCCCACGCTTCTATGCGCAGAAAAGACGGCACAGCAGGCTGAGAGTGTTACAGCCGAGCAGGGCCAGAATCCGCACACCAGCAAGACAGGGCTGAGCGCTGGCAGGGAGGAAAGGGCCCCCAGTGCTGCCTGTACCTTGAACACCTTGATGAGGCAGCCGGCAGAATGCAGGTGCTCAGGTGGAAGCCCCTTGTCACTGGGTTTGAAGGTATCTACCTGGAGGCGAAAGGGGACGCCTTTCTCTCCACCTTTCTTCCGAAGTGTGAACTCAGTGCTGATGCAGTGAACCTGGGATGGAGAAGAAGCAGACAAAGCAGGCTGACTGCAAGTGCCGCTCGCGTTCGAGGGATTCCACCCAAAACCTCTTGTTCCACAGCTGTCACCTGTCAGACACGACGGTAGCTTTCCATTCCCAGTCGGGTCTACTCTTAAAGCACCGACTCACTAGGTTCTTTCCCTTGTTCAAAATCCTTCAGTGGCTCCCCATGGCTATGAGATGAGAAGCAAAGTTCCCAACCCTGGCATTTGATTGCCTTAAAGAGTCAAGTCAAGCCCAGCTGCAGCTTCTCTCCCTCTGGCCCACCACCAAGCCTAATCAGGACCCAGCACACCTGGATGTTCTCTCGCGAGGCCTCTACCCAAATGCTTGCCCTACTTACACCTGAGCCAAGACAGCCTCTCAAAGTGTAGAGTGACCAGATAAAATAAAATATGCCCAATTAGGGGCCAGCAGATGGCATAGCAGTTACATTGCTGGACTCCCACATGGCTGACTGCGGTTTGAGTCCTGGATCCGGTGGCTTGAAACTCACACCAGGTGCATGTGCATGTGTGTGTGTGGGTATACCCAAGATTCCGAGAGGAGAATGGAGAAGGGATTGTGGTGTGGCCACTCACCTGAGGGGTGATTTCTCACTTTCCCTGTCACTGTGTGTGTCTCTCTCTCCCTTCTCTCCCTGGCAAGCAGATACACGCTAAGGCAAAAACCTCTATCAAAAAAAAAAAAAAAAAAAATATATATATATATACACACACACACACACACATATGTATGTGTGTATAATATGCCTAATTAAATTTGAATTTCACATACACAACAAATATTTTTTTTAAGAATTATTTCATTTTGGGAACCAGCAGTTAGCGTAATTGCTATGTCGCTGGACTCCCACGTAGTCGACCGCGGTTCGCGTCTCGGACCCGGTGGCTTACAACTCACGCCGGGCGCGTGTGCGTGCGTGCCCAAGATCCCGAGAGGAGAATGGAGGAGAAGGGATTGCGGCGTGACCATCCCCCCTGGGGGGTGATTTCTCGCTTTCTGTCTCTATGTCTCTCTCTGTCTGTCTGGCGAGCGCACGCGCCCTATAGCAAAAAACCTCTCCAAAAAAAAAAAAAAAAAAAAAAAGAATTATTTCATTTTACTTATTTTTTTTAAATTCACCAGAGAGAGGCAGAGAGAGAGAGAAAAAGGGAGAAAACAAGCCACCAGATCCAAGATTTGAACCATGGTTGGCCATTTGGGAGTCCAGCGCCTCAATCACCACACCACCTGCTGGTCCCCAACAAATATTTTTTTTTAAAGAATTCACATCTACATTTTTAAAAATTACTGTATTGAACTTTTTTTTTTAATCTATTTTTAATTTGACCAGTGAGGGACAGAGTGAAAGAAAAAGAGAGAGAGAGGGAAAGTGAGAAAGCAAGCTACCAGGTCTGGGACTTGAACCAAGGTCAACCATGTGAAAGTCCAGCACCCTTAACCACCATGCTACCTGTGGTCCCTTATTTGCTATGATTTTCTTTTCTTTTCTTTTTTAAAGAATTATTTATTTAATATATTTATTCATTCATTTATTTTAATTTGACCAGAGAAAGACAGAGAAAGTGAGAAAGCAAGCCACCAGGTCTAGGACTTGAACCATGGTTAGCCATGTGGGAATGTCCAGCTCCTTAGCCACCGTGTTGCCTGCTGGCCCCCTTGCTGTGATTTTTCCAAGCCGCCAGGTCCAGGACTTGAACTGCAGTCAATCATGTGGGAATCCAGGGCCCCAATCACCAAGCTACCTGCTGGCCCCACACAATAAACAAATTTTAACGTAAGTATAGCCCAAGTATTGCATGGGACGTACTTACACTAAAAAATTACTTATCTAAAACGCCAACTTAAGTGAGAGTCCTGTATTTTATTTGTTAATTCTGTCGATCTACTCCAGGAAGTCTTCCTGGCCCACCATTTCATACAGCCTGTGGTCTCTTCTGCCTGGAAGTCTAAGGGCAAGCAAGGTCTTCATTCACACCCTGGCTGCCTCCTACAGCCCTCCCACAATCCTATGAAGAACAGTTAAAGGGCCAAATTTAACAATGAGGACGCTAAAGTTTGCAGGGATTATGGGCCCTAGACATGGCCTATGCTAGGAAGTGGTAAAATTGGGATTGTGTCACATCTGCCCAAGTCCTAGTCCAGGTGCCTAGACCAGGGTGAGCTCTAAAAAATAAGAAATATGGGTCTGTATTATTCAATTATGAAGAGAAATGTATTCAATGTAGAAAGAGTGGAGAACACTGAAAAGGTAAAAATGCAGGTGTGTCCCATCTCCGCACTAATCGGAGAGAACTACTGTTAGCGTGCAAGTGTTGTTTCTTCCTACCTTCTCTGAGCAATAAAAAAATATGGACAGGAGCCAGCAGCAGATGGTGTAGTGGTTATGTCGCTAGACTCCCACGTGGCCAACCATGGTTTGAGTCCCGGACCTGGTGGCTTGAAACTCATGACAAGTATGCGCGCGCGCGTGTGTGTGTGCGTGTCCAAGATCCCAGAAGGAGAATGGAGGAGAAGGATTGCAGCATGGCCATCACCCCTGGGGGTGATTTCTCACTTTCTCTCTCACTGTCTCTGTCTCTTTGGTGAGAGTGCACATGCCCTAAGGCAGAAATCTCATATATATACATGCACACACACATACATACACATATACATATATATACATACAAAATAGTAATCAAATTTAAATTCAAGTTCATAATCTGCCGGGTTTTTTTTTGTTTTGTTTTGTTTTGTTTTTTTTTTTGAGAGGTTTTTTGCTATCGGGCGCATGTGCTCACCAGAAAGACAAGAGACAGAAAGCGAGAAATCACCCCCCAGGGGTGATGGCCACGCCGCAATCCCTTCTCCATTCTCCTCTCGGGATCTTGGGCACACATACACGCACCCAGTGTGAGTTTAAGCCATTGGGTATGGGAATCGAATCGCGGTCGACTACATGGGAGTCCAGTGACATAGCCATTACGCTAACTGCTGGCCCCCATAATCTACCTTTTCTTACAAGAAAGCAGTTTTCCTTGCGAAAATATTTTTCAGAGATGACATTTTAATGGCTATGTAATTTTCATTGTATGCTTGTATTATCACTTATTTATAGTCTGGACCAGTCAGTGGTATGGTGACTAAGACAACTGGATCTCACATGGCTGACTAAGTGGTTTGAGTCCTAGACCCAGAGGTTTGAGACACACCAGGCATGTGTGCATGGCCAAAATCCAGAGAGGAGAATGGAGGAAAAGGGGTTGTCGCTTGGCCACCCCCCTGAAGGGTGCTTTCTCACTTTCCCTCTCTCTCTCCCTGCCTCTCTCTGGTGAGTGCATGCACTACAAAAACACTGAAAGAAAAAAAGTCAACCTTCTTTTATTTTTTATTAATTGCTAGAGGGCACATAAACTCACCAGAAAGAGAGAGAAACCATTTCCCCAATGGTGCGTAGTCACACTGCAGTTCTCTTTCCTCTATTTCTCTATCCCATCAGGGTTTTGCACCCACATGCACCCGGCAAGCCTTCTAAGCCACCAGAGCTGGAACTTGAGCTATACAGTTGATCATATGAAAACCAGCTCCGAGGACCTGCAGGAGGCATTGTGGTTTAGGCGCTGGACACTCCCACATGACTGATCATGGTTTGAGTCCTGGACCTGGTGGCTTGCTTTCTCACCCTCTCTCTCTGTGTCTCTTTCTGGTCAAATTAAAGATAAATGAATAAATAAAAATTAAGTAAAAAATTCTTTAAAAAAAAAAAAAACAACTCCCACCAGGCCACAGGGCTGGCTATAAATTTAATAAGTTTAAATGCCATCCTACCTATTGCATGAAATCAGCTTGCATTCTCAGGACAAAAGCATATCTGATTCTCTTTCCAATAATGGTCTATTTTTTTTTTAAGTCTTTGAAAGTTATATATATATGTGTGTGTGTGTGTGTATATGTATGTATGTACATATATATATACATACATACACACACACACACATATATATATATGTAATCTTTTTCATTTGTTTATGTTTTTATTCATGATAGAGAACCCATATGCACACGCGAGAGAGACAGGCAATCTTGAACTCTGAACAGGGTCTTGGCACATTTCCCCAGCCCTCCAACTTGTCAGGATCTTGAGTGCCCATGTGTGCCAGGTTGATGGACTTCCAAACCTGCAGTTGGCCATGCGGCTTCCAGCACACATTTCAGCACACTACCACCTATGCCGTGGGGGCTCGGCCCGTACATACAATCATTTTATTTTTATTCAGGATAGAGCACATGTGTGAGAGAGAGCAATGAGCACCCTCCACTGGGTCTGGTCACACCGCCTTCCCCTTCCAGCCCTCCAACCCATCAGGTCTTGGGTGCCCAAGTGCCTGCCCAGTGTGTTTCAGTCTGACCACACTGGGGAATTTGAACTGTGGTTGCCATGTAGGAGCTGGCTTTTTTTTTTTTTTTTTTTTTTGTCACAGTGCACATGTGCTTGCCAGAGAGACAGAGGGAGGGGGAAAGGGAGAACTAATAGCCCACTTCACCTGGCATGTTTTTTTTAATTATTATTTTATTTAACTTTATTTATTATTATTATCATTATTATTTTACAGTTTGATCAGAGAGAGACAGAGAGAGAGAGAGAGGAAGTGAGAAAGCCACCAGGTCCGAGATTTGAACCGTGGTTGGCCATGTGGGAGTCCAGCGCCTTTAACCACCATGCCACTTGCCAGCCCCACCTGGCATGTTTTTCAAACCGCTGGATCCAGGATTCAACCACAGAGTTGGCCACGTGGGGTCCAGCTGCCTTAGCCACCACACCACCTGCTGGCCCTGGATCCGGCTTCTCTTAAGCAGCACATTCCCCTGGGCCACGGAGCTGGCCCACAAATTCTAATCTTTATTAGAATTTCTCTGACTGGACTTGAACTGTCTGTATTTATTGGCAATCTGTATCCTTATGTAAGTTGCTCGTTTCCTTTACCTAATTATCTATTGTGCTTTCATCTACTCTTTCTCATTCATACATAAGAACTCTGTCTATTAAGGATATAACAACGTATGTCATGTGTGGCAAGTATTTTTTTCCATTTGATTTTTTTTTTCCATTTGCTGTAGGGCCATGTACACTTACTAGAGAAAGATGGGAGACAGAGATAGGGAAGGAAAGTGAGAAAGAAGTCCACAGAAGGGATGACCATGCTGCAACCCATTCTCCATGCTTCTCTCAATATTTTGAGCACAGGGACCAGCAGTTAGTGTAATGGCTATGTCACTGGACTCACACGTAGTCGACTGCGGTTCGCATCCCGGACCCAGTGGCTTATAACTCACGCCAGGCGCGTGTGCGTGTGTGCCCAAGATCCCGAGAGGAGAATGGAGGAGAAGGGATTGTGGCATGGCCATCCCCCCTGGGGGGTGATTTCTCGCTTTCTGTCTCTCTGTCTCTCTCTCTCTGTCTGGCGAACGCACACACCCTATAGCAAAAACCTCTCAAAAAAAAAATTTTTTTTTTGAGTACATACACACATGCACCCAGTGTGTTTCTCAAGCTGCCAGGCCCAGGGTTCGGACTGCATAGTCAGCCCTGTAGGATCCAGCCACCTTAACCACCCCACTACTGGCTGGTCCTTGATGTTTCCTTTTAAACTTGCACCTGGGGCCAGCCCAGTAACAGCATTAAGCACCGTGCATGTGGGAGCTGGATCCCAAATAGCCAACCACAGGTAAGTCCCAGCCCCAGCATCTTGGCAAACAAGCCAGCCTGTATGCATGTATGCCCGAAACCCTGGCAGAGAAATGAAGGAGAAAGGATTGTGGCGTGACCACACTCCACTGGGAATGCTCTCTCTCCCACACCCCAACTCCCACCAGGAGTGCACAAACTCTCTCGCAACTATAATTAATGAGTAAGTCAATTTTGCTTATGTATTTCAAACCACTATTTTTTTCATGAAACTAAATTCTGCCTTGTGTTTCATAGTTTATTCCATTGTTTTAATGCTTAACAAGTTCTTCCCCATCTTGAGATTTGGTAAACATTTGTATTTTTTCTTCAAGGCACTTTCTGGCAGTGATTCATCATTATCATCCCTTTACCCCCACCTGAACTCACCGTCCTTTCCCACCTACCCTGCCACTGCCACCACCCCCACCTGACCTCCAGCCTCCTCCCAGCCCCAGCCTCAGACTCACCTGCAGGAAGAGGGACGTCCTCTTGGTCGGGTCCCAGTGAAACTCCACCGTGTTGAGCTGCGAGGGCAGCGCCTGGGGCTCTGTCACTCCCACAGACAGTGGCACGTCTGCAGGCACAGAGCCAGGCTCAGCCTTCCCCATCCACGGGGACTTCCGAGCCAGCAGTGGACATGAAGGGTCCCTAGTCCCTCCCTCCTCACCGATGTCCAGGATCCGGTCCCCAGGCCGGCTCCACCTCCACCCATCCAGCTGCTGCTGCTCGGTGTACTGCAGGTGCCGGTCGTGGAAAACAACACGCACCACGCTCTGCGGAAGGAAGGCGGGCTTGCAGGTCGGGGTGCCAGGGCTCTGGGAACGAGTCCCCACACCTGGGTAGACCAGCCTGTCCCTCTCTCCTGAAAGCATGACTTAGAATCCTTACATCTGTGGCCAGAGGCCACTTTCAAGATGTGAAATTGGAGAGGTAATCTAGAGACCTTGAGCCTCAGTTTTTTTATCTGTTAAATGGGGGCGTTTTATTATTTATTTATTTATCTATTTTTTGGAGAGATTTATTTTTTGTTGTTTTTTTGTTACAGGGCATATGCACTCACCAGAGAGACAGAGAGAGATGGAGAGACAGAAATCGAGAGATCGTCCCCAGGGGATGGCCACTCCACAATCCCTTCTTCTCCATTCTCCTTAAGATTTTGGGCACGCACACACATACAGCCAGCGTGAGTTTCAAGCTGCTAGGTCCAGAACTCACACTGCGGTTGGCTGTGTGGGAGCCAGAGCCTTAACCGCTGCGCCCGCACTGGTCTGAAATGGGGGCATTTCTACACTCTCCCCCTTAGTCACTCTGCCCTCTTCTTTGCAGTGCACATCACTGTGATTGCATCGTGTGAGAGATTACTCGTATGTCTTAAGAGAATGCAAGCCTGTGGGGCCAGCGGGTGGCGTGGTGGTTAAGGGTGCTGGACTCCCACATGGCTGACTGCAGTTCAAGTCCTGGACTTGACAACTTGCTTTCTCACTTTCCCTCTCTTTCTCCTTCTCTCGCCCTGTCCCTCTCTGGTCAAATTAAAATAAATAAATAAATAAAGTTAATAAAAATAATTCTTTTAGGAAAAAAAGAGGGAATGCAAGCTTCTTGAGGGAGAGAACTGCAGCTCTCTTTACTTCTCAATCCCTAGCTCATAGAACATTTTCTGGCATAGAATAGAGGCTAAAGAGGGGCTGGCAGGTGGCATGGTGGTTAAGGATGCTGGACTCCCACATGGCTAACTGTGGTTCGAGTCCCAGACCTGACAGCTTGCTTTCTCACTTTCTCTCTCTCTCTGTCCCTCTCTGGTCAAATTTAAATAAATAAATAAATAAATAAATAAATAAATAAATAAATAAATTTAAAAAAATAAAAAAAGAGAGAGAATAGGGGCTAAAGAGAACTTTCTGAGAACCTCAGGTGTGTGAATAACATTGTGAAAATGTGTTCCTGGGGGCCAGCAGGTGGCATGCTGGTTAAGGACGCTGGACACCCACATATGACCAATCACAGTTTGAGTCCCAGACCTGAAAGTTTGCTTTCTCACTTTCTCTCTCTCTCTCTGTCCCTCTTTAGTCAAATTAAAAATAAATAAATAAAGTTAAATAAAATATTTCTTAAAAAAGAAAGAAAGAAAGAAAGAAAAGAAAATGTGTTTCTAACTCAGTTCTCCTATTTACTGGCTGTGTCCTTGAGAAAGCACTTAACCTCTCTGTATCTGCTTCCTCAACAGTTTCTGCCCACCGCTTGAGCTGCTGTGGGAGTCAAATGAAATGAGGGACTTGAGAAGGTTCTGCTTGACAATGACATCACAGTGATGCTGTTGGGTTCTTGCCCAGAAGGACTGTCCTAACCAGCTCTTGCCAGTTCTGGGGAGGGGTGCTCCTACCTTCAGCAGACGGGGGCATTGAGTGACGTCTCCCAGCTTGGGGTTGCAGAGCATCCGCACCTCATAGGACTGGCCTGGGAGAGGTTCAGGGGATATGTGAGCCCCGGTCTGAGGGCAGAGTGGCACCTGCCACCCACAGCCCAGCCTGTACCAGCTCCCAGACCTTGCGCCCAGTAGCCCCGTCCTTCCCCAGGCCCCGTACCCTGGTTCAGGTAGGTGAGGGTCTCTTCCTGCCGCTTTACAGCCGGCGAGGTGGCTGCACAGAGCACGTACTGGAACCCGGGGCCGGTCGGCGCTGCGCTGGGGAGGCTAGGCAGCTCTTCCTGCTTCAAGTAGGACAAGGGCAGGGGCTCCCTGCCAGGAAGAGCAAGGCGCTGCAGCTTTCTGCCCTGTCCATCCCAGCCCCCCAGGGGTCTTGCCTCTCTGTGCCGGACCCTCCCTGCAGGGAACCCACAGCTTCCGGTAGCAGGTACCACAGCAGCACCAGGACCTGGGGCCCCATTCAGCACCTCAGGCCTCCAGGAGACCTCTTTAAGAGTGCTACCCCCAGGCTAGTGGCTACTGTGCCCAGTAGCCACCTTCTGTTCTCCGTTTTGGCCTCAGGGTTTGCCTGGTGTGCAACCAAACATCCACATGGCAGGTGATGGGGTGTTTCTAGATGTTCCAGGACCCACGAGGCTCCCAGCACACCTGCCCGCTTCCCACCTCCAAAGGAGCCCAGAGTGGAGACCTTGTTCCCCACGGCTTGAAACTGATGGCCCTGCCACATCTGCCCCAACTTCAGACTGGGTCTTCCTGGGGAGGGTGTCGGAGGGATCTGTCCCTTACCTGAGCAGGCTGCCGGGGGGACCTGGGTACAGTTCCCCAGGACTGGGCCACAGGTGCTCTGGCTGGTTGTGCCAGAACAGCATCCTGGGAAGTGAGCAGGGCATCTGTGGGACGGCTCCGGCAGGGCAGGCTGGACCCGCCAGTGCCTCCCACCCACAGCCCCAGCCTTTATACACAGAAGCGGACCTGCAAAAGGGCGGGGCAGGCCTGGGGCTTCTTATTGGCTGAGCACCCAGGGCTCTAGGAAAGGCAGGACCTGCTGGTCAGCCTGGCTTGGGGGAGGAGGGTGGGTCAAGACTGGAGTCCCCAAGGTTCCCCACTAATCCTTAGCTTGAAAAGGAGATAGCAGTACAGCAAAACAAATCACAGGGGTGAACATCCACTCCTCTGCTGGTCCCCAAGAGGCACAGGGACTGTGAGGGGCACCCTCAGGCTCCAAGACTGGCCCCAGACCCATAGCCATGCAGAGTTCTGGAGGTGCCTGGGCCCAGCCCCCACATGGCCCCATGGAGGAGCCTGTCCAGTCTAGGGGACAGGGTGAGTGGACACACAGCATCACATGGACCCAGGGAAGGCCTTTGCTCCCTACTATCCTCCCTCCTCTGCCTAACCACGCGCACGCGCAGAGGCATGGGGGCAGTGGTGGCAGGACACCTGTCCTCTGGCTGGGGGCTCCTGGGTAGGGGCTGAAGTTTACAGAACACAGCCCAGCTTGTTGTGGAAACACCCCCCTGGGGGGAGGGCCAAGTGGAGAGGGGGAGGTACGCTGGGAGCGCTCCCTTCCAGGGCAGTCCAGGAGTTCTGGTGGGGCTGGCCTCTGCCCCTTCCCTGCCCTGGGATGTGAGCACAGTGTTTATGAGCAAATACGGTCTGCTGGGGGCGGCTTTTCCCCACACTCGAGGCTGTTGTCACTGTACACAGACAGCCCACCCCTGCCCAACCTCCACTGCTGTGTCGGGTGTAAACAACCTGGGCCTTGCAGAGAGCAGAGACTGAAACTGTGGCTGACCTCATGCGGCCCTAGTGTCATGATTCTGGGGGACCTGCCTAGAGGAGTCGGAAGGCCAGTTCCCCTTTGGCCTGGCACCTGTGTCTCCAGGGGCCTGGGCCTTTGGCCTGTACATGTGTTCTCTATGAGGCCAGATGAAATGGAAGCGGGGAGAAGAGGGAGGACCCAGGAGGGGCTGGAGACATTCCCGTTCCTGCTGGGGGAGCTGAAGAAGTCTGGGTCTCTGAAATCCCCTCCACAAATGATCCCCAAGGCCATGAAGGCTGACCTCTTGCCCAGAGTTGGGTCTGAGGCCAGAAGGCATCCTCGAGCCCTCCAAGGGAGGCTGAAGCAGGACCCCAGGAGGGGCAGGGGAGCTGAGGAGGAGGGGACCCTGCGGGACTTGCTCTAAGGACAGGGAAGATGAGGGGCAGAGTGGTATTGGAGGTAGGGTGCCAACTAGGATGGGCACCCTTCAAGGACACTACCAGGAGCTGGCACAGGAGCAGGACTCCAACTCTGGAACCCGAGTCCCCACCCACTCACACTCCTCCAAAGCAGTCTGTGTTCTCCCTCTTCCCTCTCTGAGTCTCACCTCCCCCACCCTCGCGCCACTCCCCACCCAGGTGTTGCTGGGCCTGTTCTAGATTCCATTGGCCCGATCTAAGGGTGAAAGCCGGGGCCGGTCACAGCCCCCATCCCACTCTTTCTCTGTGTGCCCTGGGCCAGGTACAGCCCAGGGTCTGAGCACCCTGTTCTCAGGCCTGGGGGGAGCGAAGGAAACTTCCGGTTCATTCTCCCCCTTTGCAAAGGAGTTGCAGGCCCTGGGAGGGTGAGGCTCCCGCAGGCCATGGGCACTGCCCACACGTGCCTCTTCACTTTTCTGTAACTGTCTCCTCATCTGAAAACGGGGGCAAGGTCTGCCCACTCGCTGTGGCCATGAGGACTAAAGGAGACTCTGCGGAGTTGCGCTTTATTCCAGGGTTTAATCCTCAGAAGCTCTCCTGGGGGTAGTGAAGGGCCTCAGCATCCTTACCAAAGCCCGGTCCGGGAGGTACAGACGTGACCATGTGGAAACCCACACATATGTCATTTCAAGAAAATTGTGGGGACGTAGTTTTCAATCTTTTACTTTTCTTCGCAGCCAGAGGACACATGTGCTTGCCAGAGAGAGAAAGAGAGGGAGAAAGACCCCCCACCCCGCCTTGGGGTGTGGTCACACTGCAATCCCTTTTCCTTTTCTCCATCCTGTTGGGATTTTTCAAGCCTCTGGGTCCAGGATTCAAGCTGCACAGTTGGCCAAGTGGGATCCATCCATATTTACCTCCGTGCCCCTGGGTGACTCAAGGGACAGATTTTGTGGTTGTTGTTTTAAAGAGATTTTTGCTATGGGCACATGCAGTTGCTGGAGAGACAGAGAGAGAAAGCAAGGAATCACCCCCCAGGGGTGATGGTCACGCCTCAGTCCCTTCTCCTCCATTCTCCTCCTCTCGGGCATGCACTTACACCCAGTATGACTTTTAAGCCCAGGTCCAGGACTCGAAATCCAGTCAGCCATGTGGGAGTCCAGCACCTTAACCACTATACCACCTGCTGGTCCCAAAGGGCAGGGTTTTTTTTTTTTTAATTTGTATTATTTTATGGTGAATTTAATTTTTTTAGAAAAAAAATTATTTAATTTTATTCATTCATTTATTTTAATTTGACCAGAGAGAGACACAGAGAGAGAAGGAAAGTGAGAAAGCAAGCCACCAGGTCTGGGACTTAAACCATGACTGGCCATATGGGAGTGTCCAGAGCCTCAACCACCACGCTACTTGCTGGCCCTGGGACAGTTTTTTATGGGGATTTTTCCCCTCTCAAAACTCTCATTTTGCAGAATAAAAACATAACACAATCAATCCTTATAATATACTTTGGGGTTCCTAAACCAACAAAGTAACTTTTTATCTGTAATACTTGCTGAAAAATGGGACCAGCAGGTAGAGTAATGGTTACATCTCTGGACTCCCATGTAGTTGACTGTGGTTCAAGTCCTGGACCCGGCAGCTTAAAACTCATGCCGGGCACGTGTGCATGTGTGCCCAAAATCCTGAGAGGAGAGTGAAGGAGAAGAGATTGCAGCGTGACCACCCCCATGGGGGCAGTTCCGCAGGGCACCATCTACACTGAACAGTGCCCCCAGAGGTAATGTATCAGCTTGGCTCAAACCTCAGTCCTCTTTTCCTGAGAGTTCCTCTCCATCACCAGGAAGTCTTTCCCTGGAACGGCTCTCTCTGTCTGCCTGCCTTCTTTCTTTCTTTTTAAACTTGCCAGAGGATGTGTGAGCTCACTAGAGACAGAGAGTGAGAATGAGAAAGCACCCCCGCCCTGAGAATGGTCATGCCATGATCCTGTCTCCTCCATTTCTCCTTTCTTTCAGGATTTTGGACACTCAGAGACGCAGGCACCCGGCATGTTTTCTAAGCCACTAGGTCCAGGACTCGAACCATGCAGTCCGCCATGTGGGATCCAGCCACCTTGACCACCATGCCAGCAGCTGGCCTCTATTTGTTTCAACTTGCTGACTGTTCTCTATGCCTCCTGCAGCCCAGGGGTTGGCGCTTATGTTTTCATGCCCTGTCTGTGCTCCACCAAATTCATTCTTCCTAGAAACATCCGGTGTGCAGGGCCGGCCAGCAGCATGCTGGTTAAGACGGCTGCATCTCATATGGCAGACCCCGTGGTTTGCCTCCCAGACCCAGTGGCTTGAAAACATGCATGGCTGTGTGCGTGCATGTCCAAAATCTCTGAAGGAGAGATGGAGAAGGGATTGTGGTGTGACCATCTCCCATGGGGAAACTTCCCTCACGTCCCTTCTCTCGCTCACTGTCTTTCTCCAGCGATTGCATGTTCTAGCAAATGAACAACAAAAGAATGATCTGATGTGCAGATTCTTGTTTATTTTTGTTGTTGTTGTTGTTTTATGTCTTCTATGAATGAGAGAGATAGAGTCAGAGAGACAGGCATCCCCAACAGGGTCTTGATGCCACCAGCCACCCCCAGCTCCAGCTACCCCAGGCCACAGGCATATGGGTGCCTAATGTACTCAGGTCTCCGGATGGGGACTCGGAGCCTTCCACGTGGGTCAGCCTTGCAGAGTGTTGTGTTCTCCCTCCGAGCCGCTGTCCAGCCCCGATTTATTCTTTGTGTCCATTGTCTAATGTCCCTTTTCCCCCAAAAAAGTGGATGCTCCTTGAGGGTGGAGACTAAGAGAAGTGCACTAGTGTTGGGGTTAAGAATGTGTCTCCTGGGACCAGCAGATGGCGTAATGGCTATGTCGTTGGACTCCCATGAGGTCGACTGCAGTTCGAGTTCCGGACCTGGGTGGCTTAAACTCACATCGGTGCGTGTGCGTGCGTGCCCGTGCGTGCCCAAGATCCTGACAGGAGAATGGAGAAGGGATTGCAGTGTGGCCATCCCCCCTGGGGAGTGATTTCTCGCTTTCTGTCTCTCTGCCTCTCTCTGTCTGTCTGGCGAGCGCACGGGCCCTATAGCAAAAACCTCTCCAAAAAAAAAAACAAAAAACCAAGAGTGTGTCTCCTGAGACAGACTCTGAGTTCACACACAGCAATGTGGCCTTGGGCAAGTGACTTAAACTTTCTGAGCCTCATGTAACAACTATAAAAGAGGGAAGATGAGTTCTTTTACCCCGTGGGGGCGGTAATAATTGAGCCCTCAGTAAAGGTGATACATTTTTTAAAATTTGGCACAGGCTTGAGTGCTCACCAGAGAGATAGAAGGAAGTGAGAAATCATCCCCTCCGCCCCAGAGGAAATGGCCGTGCCACAATCCCGTCTCCATTCACCTCCCGGGAATTTGGGTGCGCCTGCACATGTGCCCTGTGTGGTTTTCAAGCCTCCAGGTCTGGGATTCGAACCACGATCAGCCATGTGGGATTCCGGCAACATAACCACTACACCATCTGCTGGTTCTCCGAGTAAGTACTCTTTACCCACTTGTGCGGCCGGCAGGTGGCATGGTGGTTAAGAGTGCTGGACTCCCACATGGCCAACTGTAGTTCCAGTCCCGGATCTGGCGGCTTACTTTCTCACTGTCCCTCTTTCTCTCACTCTGTCCTCTCTGGTCAAATTAAAATAAATAAAATAATTTTTTTTTTAAATAATAAATAAATAAAAGTCCATTTGTGTAGAAAAACATAACTTCAGGGCCCAGCATTCAAGGTTATTGTCCGCTGTTTTTCTTTCTTTTTTCTTTTTTTTTTTAAGAGAGATTTTTGCTACAGAGCACATGCGCTCACCAGAGAGATAGAGACAGAGAGAAAGCGAGAAATCACCCTCCGGGGGGATGGCCACACTACAATCCCTTCTCCTCCATTCTTCTCCTAAGATCTTGGGCACGCACGCACACATGCCACTGGGTCAAGACTCGAACCGCAGTTAACTATGTGGTAGTCCAGTGATGTAATCATTAAGCCATCTGCCAGTCCCCTGTTTTTCTACTTTTACGTTCACTCTTGCTTACAACAGCTTCTGGGCCAGGCCATTCCGTTTCACACCTTTATGCCTTTGCAAGGCAGTTTCTTCTGCCTAAAGCTCTGGTCCCCTGTCTTCCAGTCCACAAAGTGGCTTCTATCAACTCACTTTGAAATCACATCAGGCTGGCTTAGAGAGGCCCTACTGTATTATTGCACTGCCCAGGTCCGGATTTACAGGAGGAGGGCTTTCTGTTTTGAGGTTTACTTATCTTATTCATGATAGAGAGTGCATATGTACCCAGAAAAGAGAGGGAGGGGAGAAGCACCCCTTGACAAGGCCTCTTCACACCGGGACCCCTTTTCCCTGGTCCTCCAACTCATTGGAATCTTGGGCACATGTAAGGACCCTAGGGGGTGTTTTCAGGCCAGCCCGGGATCTGAACCATGGTCAGCCTTATGGCTTCCAGCACCGCAGTTCAGTTTGCTACTGAGTACACCCCCAGTCCTGGGCTGCAGGAGGACCTGGAATGTAAGGTCTAGGCGTCCCCAGTGCTCAGAACTACTTCAGGCACTTAGTAGGTCCTCATGATTTAGATATCTCAACTATAGATCCTACAAGGCCCTGCCTAGACTCTGGTCCCAGAGGGATGTGGGTGCTGCTTTCTGTGCAGTCTGCAGGGGGCAGTGTGGCCCCAGGCTGCCTCAGGTTCTGCTGCCTTTTTTTTTTGAGAGAGAGGTTTTTGCTACGGGGCGCATGCACTCTCCAGAAAGGCAGAGAGAGACAGGGAGACAAAGTGAGAAATCACCCCCTAGGGGGGACGGCCACGCCACAATCCCTTCTCCTCCATTCTCCTCTCAGGATCTTGGGCATGCACGCACATGCCCCGACGTGAGTTTAAGCCACCTGGTCTGGGACTCGAACCGCGGTTGACTACATGGGAGTCCAGCAACATAGCCATTACGCTAACTGCTGGTCCCTGCTGCTTCAGCTGGGTGTAAATTCCCCCAGCCAGAGAACCTCTCCGCAGGAGTTAACCCCGGGGAGGGAGGTGTTAAGGCAGACTCCCCTTCTCTGCTTCTACGTCTTCTTGTTATCCCTGGCTCACACTTCTCCCACACAGGGAACTAGGGGCACCCTCAGCTCTAAGACCGGAGTCCAGACTCCACCCACCCTCCTTTCCAGCAGTTCTCAACAACAGACCCAACCCAGTCTGTGCCAGACCCCTCTCCAGCCAAAGATCCTCCTGCAACAATTTGGGGACCTATGGTGCCCATCTCTCCAAATTGGTAACCCCAATCAACTTCCCCCACCTCTGCTCTCCCCTCCTGCTCACCCCAAATGATAACATTTCTGTTACTATGTCTCTCTCTGTCTGTCTGGTGAGCGCATGCGCCTTATAGCAAAAACCTCTCCAAAAAAAAAAAAAAAAAAGCCTAGGGTTGGGGGAGATGAGCTGGCTGGCGTGGGGCCTCTGCAGAGATGGCCAGGGGTTACGACCCCCACCCCCAGCCATGGCAGCTGTCAGTGCTGTGACCCCAGTCCCCAGGAGGAAAGAAACAGAACAGAAGGGGACATCTTCCTAGTGAGAGGGTTTTGTTTTTTTTTTTTTAAAGGTTTTGGCTATAGGGCACATGCGCTTGCCAGAAAGACAGAGAGAGACAGAGAGACCGAAAGCGAGAGAAATCACCCGCCAGGGGGGATGGCCATGCCGCAATCCCTTCTCCTCCATTCTCCTTTCGGGATCTTGGGCACACACGCACACGCGCCCGGCTTGAGTTTAAGCCACCAGGTCCGGGACTCAAACCGTGGTCGACTACATGGGAGTCCAGCGACATAGCAATTAAGCCAACTGCTGGTACGACAGGGTTTTTTTCATTGAGCAGGGAACATCCCAACCCCATGTCCCCTCCGTTAGAACACGTCTCCCAGAGACCTCAGCTTTGTGGCTGGTGGGGGAGAATGCGAGGGGTCACTTAAACTGGAACTTGTGTGGCTCCCCTCCAGAGAGCCTGGGGCACATGCGACAGCTCACCGAGGGTGTGCTAGGGATGGTGCCACAGGCAGTGGGAGGGCGGCTCTGTGCCAGTGTCCTGAGCCCCAGGGGCTGGTGGCAGCAGGGGATCGGGGGAGCCCTCCCCCCAGCCCCTGGGGACCTGGCTGTCCCAGATGCCATAGCCGGGAAGTGTGTCAGGCACTTGCGTAAGAGCCTTCTAGATTTCCATAAAATCATCATTACGGCTGCCTGCCCATGGGCCTTAGCTCATTAGAACGGTATCTGATTCTGGGGCCTCCGGGGTGGGCTGGTGGGGAGTGCAGGGGAGTCTGGTGAAGGTCAGGTCTCCTATTGTGCTCCCTCTGGGCATCCCCAGCCCTGTCAGGCCCTCTTCCTCAACCCCGACTGCTCCCGACTGCTGAACTCTGCTGCCCTCGGAGCCTGGACTCGAAAGCTACAGGGAAGGCCTGCCGCTCCTGTTTTCAGTTTGGGCCGTCCTCAGCCGTCCATGGGGCAGAGGCCATGGCGGGAAGGGCTTGGACTGGAGGCGTTTATGAGAGAAAAATATGTCACTCCTAAGGAAAAGCAATTTCTCACATCAGGAATGTGAACCATTTAGAGGGAAGGGGCCCTTGAGGTCATCTAGGCCAGTGGCTCTTTTTTGATTTTAGGTTGTTGTCATAGGGCCCATGTGCTAGCTGGAGAGAGACAGAGAGAGGGAAAGTGAGGAACCGCCCCCCAGGAGCGACGGCCACACTGCACTATCCTCTCCCCCATTCTTCTCTCAGGATTCTGAGGACACGTATGTGGCTGGCCTGATTTTCAAGCCATGGGGTTTGGGATTCAAACCAAGGTTGACCATAAGAGAATCCAGCACCTTAACCACCATACCATATGCTAGTCCGAGGTCAATGGTTTTTAATCTTTTGGGGAATTCTGATTCTCTGAAAAACAGATGAAGGCTCTAGATTCTCCATCAAGAACTTCTCAAAGCTCACCCATAAGCCCAAGGTTAAGTTCACCTGAGACCAGCAGGTGGTATAGTGGTTAAGACACTGAACTCCCAGGACCAGCAATTGGTGTAATGGCTACATCACTGGACTCCCATGTAGTTAACCACAGTTCGAGTCCTGGACCCGGTGGCTTAAACTCACACCGGGTGTGTGTGCATGCGTGCCCAAGATCCCGAGAGGAGAATAAAGAAGGAATCGCGGCGTGGCCATCCCCCCCGGGGGTGATTTCTCGCTTTCTGTCTCTCTGTCTCTCTGGCAAGTGCATGTGCCCTATAGCAAAGAAAAAAAAAGATACCAAACTCCCATGTGGCCCACTATGGTTCAAGTCCTAGACCTGGCGGCTTGAAACTCACACCAGGCATATGTGCATGCGTGCCCAAAATTCTGAGAGGAGAATGGAGGAGAAGGGATTGCAGCATGGAGTGTGACTTCTCACCTTCTGTTTGTCTCTCTCTGTTGAGCACACATGCCCTATAGGAAAAAAAAAACTCCTAAAAAAAAAAAAAGATTCATCAAGAATGGTGGTGCAGCAATAAAATTGAGAGCTCTATGAGGCAATCCCACCAGGGGAGATTCCTGGTTCAAGTCTGGAGACCTCCCTGAATATAGTGGTTGGCGGGGTGTGCCTGCAATCTGAGGCTGGCTCAGGTGGGGTAGTTCTTGGTATTAACATCCTCTAAGGGGCCAGCAGGCAGCATGGTGGTTAAGGACGCTGGATTCCCACATGGCTGACCATGGTTCAAGTCCTGGACCTGGCAGCTTGCTCTCACTCTCTCTCTCTCTCTCTCTCTCTCTCTCTGTGTGTGTTTCTCTCTGGTCAAAATTGGAAAAAAAAAAAAAGAAATAATTCTTTTCTTTTCCTTTGAGAGGTTTTTGCTATAGGGTGCGTGCACTCGCCAGAAAGACAGAGAGAGACAGAGAGACAGAAAGCAAGAAGTCACCCCCCAGAGAGGATGGCCACGCCTCAATCCCTTCTCGGGCATGCACGCACATGTGCCCAGCGTGAGTTTAAGCTACTGGGTCCAGGACTCGAACCGCAGTCAACTACGTGAGAGTTCAGCAACATAACCATTAAGCTAACTGCTGGTCTCAATAATGAAATAATTCTTTTTTTTTTTTTTTTTTGGAGAGGTTTTTTTCGCTATAGGGCGCGTGCGCTCGCCAGACAGACAGAGAGAGACATAGAGACAGAAAGCGAGAATCACCCCCCAGGGGGGATGGTCACGCCGCAATCCCTTCTCCTCCATTCTCCTCTCGGGATCTTGGGCACGCACGCACCACGCGCCCGGCGTGAGTTGTAAGCCAACCCGGGTCCGAGACGCGAACCGCGGTCGACTACGTGGGAGTCCAGCGACATAGCCATTACGCTAACTGCTGGTTCCCAGTGAAATAATTCTTAAAAAAAAAAAAAAAAAAGACCCTGTTGAGGTGCTGTCTCCATCTCTCTTGCTTAAGAGAGAAGTAAGGAAAGAATCCCAAAGAACAATGACATCCATTTACCGTGCACTTACTCTGTCCAGCTCTTTACATATATTAACTCATTTAATCCTCAAAAGAACACTAAGAGATACATCACGATTACTCCCATTTTAATCCAACTCTTCATTTTAGCCTAACCTAATCCAATTCTGCCAATCTAAAAAGGAAAGAACACAAAGTCCCTCCAGAGATGGAGAGTTCTCTGCCCAGGTCACAGAACAGGAAGAAACGGGCAGAACAAGGATGGGAACTGGGCTGTTTCCTTCCTTCCTTTTCTTTCTCTTTTTTTCTCTTTCTTTCTCTTTCTTTCCTCTCTCTTTCTTTTTTTCCTTCTTTCAGTTTTGCTACAGGGTGAGTGCACCCCAGAGGAAGGGGGGATGGCCACACTGCAATCCCTTCTCCTTCATTCTCCTCTCAGGATTTTGTGCACGCATGCACATGCATTTTGGCATGTTTTCTTTCATTTTTGAGATATTTTTGCTATAGTGTGCGTGTGCTCACCAGAGAGAAAGCGAGAAATCACCCCCTGGGAGGGATGGCCATGCCGTAATCCCTTCTCCTCCATTCTCCTCTTGGGACTTTGGATACATACATGCATGTGCCTTGTATGAGTCTCAAGCCACCAGTTCTGGGACTTGAACCACGGTCATCCATGAAGGAGTCCAGCGCCTTAACTATCACATCACCTGCTGGCCTGCCTCTGGAGTGTTTGTAAGCCACTGGGTCCAGGACTCTAACCACACAGTCAACCAGGTGAGATCCAGTGGCGTTAACCATCACACCGCTGGCTGGCCCTGATTACCACTGCTGAGGAAGCCCTTCTAGAGGGTGACCCCCTTTACCCTGTTGTAGCACCCTCCGTCGTCGTGCCCACCCCTCCTTTCTGTCCCCCAGATCTGAGATGGACCAATGTTCCTTCCTCCATCCCCAGGAGAAGCTGGCCTGGCGGCTCTGCCTGGTCTCTGAGCCACTGCAGCGGGGATTGTCAGCTCTGAGAGCAATGACTCAGACTGAGTTCATGAAAGACCGCTTGGAAACACAGAGGCTGCAGGCCAGAAAGGACATCCAGAGGTCACGGGATCCAGTCCCCTACCTCCTCCACATTCGCCCCTACTTCAAGCTTCTGATGCCCACAGCAGATGGGCCCCAGGGTCCACCCACTTCCCTGACTTTCTCTGGTCACCAGCACCAGATTCCCTTGGGAATTTGTCCCCACGTCAAGGCAGGATCGCTGTGTCCATGGATAACTGCTGCTTCTGGGTTTGGTGTCCCCATGGAATACCAGGTCCAAATGGCCAAGGAAAGTGAGAGGAGGAAGCTCTTTTCTTCTCTCTGCCTCAGAGAAAGCAATGGTAAGGGACGACTCTCCCAGAAGACAGGAGAGAGGGGAAAATGCGCTTTCCTTGCCTCCTGCACTGCCGCATCTGCTCCAGCAGTGGTGTAGACATCATTGCCACTTTGCAGAGGAGCAAATCTAGGCTCTGAAGTATTTAGTGACCTAAGGTCACGCAGTTAGTGACTATACAGGTCTTAGACCCTAAAGATCCCCAAACCCGGGGGACGGGAAGTTAGGCTGGCCTGGACAGGAGAAGGACTGTCCTCAGAGGGGAGAAGGCAGGCAGTGCATGGGACCTTGGGGTACCGGTTTTGAGGGCTGAGTTCAGGCTCCATCCCAGCTCCTTTCAGGAAAGCTAAGGGTCTGAGGGAGTCTGTAGCTGCAGTGGGTGGACCTGGAGGGGGAGGGGACCGAACCCCCATAGCCACAAACCCTCACGTCTGCCCTTGTCCTACTTCTGCCACTAGCAAATAAATCTCTATTCTTGGACACAGTAACCTGAGCGGTGCTCCAATGGTGAGCTCATCCCTGGGAGGACAGAGGCCGGGTGAATGGCTATGTGCGTGGGGTACAGAGGGTGTTCAGTCCCTTCCCTCCGGGGTTAGCATAAAGGCAGGACCCCCTTCATTACCCCAGGAAGCCCTGGCAGCACTTCCCCATCTTACCATCCACAGTGGAGGAGGAGGAAGCCTTAAACCCAGAAGTCTCTCCCCCCACACCCAGGAAAGGGTTCTCTCAGCCACTTGCCTATCTCTCCTTCCTTGGACAAGCCAAGAGTTGAAGCTGGGCCTGTTGTTCAGAGATAGAAGCAGATAGAGGGGCCAGCAGGTGGCGTGGTGCTGGACTCCCACATGGATGACCATAGTTCGAGTCCCGGACCTGGCAGCTGGCTTTCTCACTTGCCCTCTCTCTCACTCTCTCTGTCTCTCTCAAGTCAAATTGAAATAAAATTTCAAAAATGCATAAAGTTGAATAAAAACAATTTTTTTTTTTAAAAAAAGCAGCAGATAGAGAGGGGGGCTGGAGGTGAGGGAGGAGCACTCTCTGGGAAGTGGGTCCCGAAGGTAATCAGCATACATTAGAAGAGGTATCTCTAGACCACAGTGGAGAGAGGACATTTTGGAGGGTGAGAATCCCCCCACCCCATCCATCTACCTGGTCACTGATCTAACTCCAACTGTGGTAAATCTTTAGGGCTGGGGATGTGTCTTTGAGAGGCTTGGGGACTTAAGATGTGAGGACTGAGGCCCTTTCCCTGCTGAAGTCCAGATGCCAAGACTGGAAAGGAACACAGGTGTTCTGTTTTCGTCCAAGAAAGGACGCATTGTCTAGCTTGGCCTTTGACACGGTAAGTTGTCTCCTTCTTCAGGAAACCCCCGCACTATATTCCAGGGGTGTATATATCTGGAGAGAGCTTCTTGGGGGTAGAGAGGAAGCGAGTTAATGGGGCGGACTGGTCCACATTCTTCATCTGGCATCTTCCCATCTTCACCATCAGGAAGTCCTAACTTCGGTCTCGCCCTCAGCTATCCTGCTGCAGTTCCAACCTATTTCTGTTTCCCGCAACCCCATCCAGACCCTACCGTGATCTGCCTCGCTTTCCCCCAACCTAGCGCTCTCCATCCCGGGTTTAAGTGTGAAACTGTCCCTTCTGCTTCTTTACCCTCCAAGTCCCTCCCCACCTTGTCGAGCCCCCCAAGGCTCCGCCCAGCTAGCCCTCCTGGCCACCGCGACAGCCAATAGCTGAGGACCTGATTTGCATAGCGGCGCGGGGGAACGGCGGAGGGAAGGGGGAGGGACCAGGCGACCTCCTAAATCAAAGTTGGGAGGCGAGGACTGGGCGGAGGGGCCGCGGAGTGCCGGGCTGGGGCCGGCGGGAGGGGGGAGGGGGGAAGGGATGGGGGGCGGGCGCAGAGGACGGCGGAGCCGGCCGGACACAGACAGCCTTGCCGCTCCTTCCCTCGGCTCATCCCGGCGTCCCGACTTCCCTCCTCCCCTCGCTCCAGGCAGCATCCTCTGCAGACCCTCGGTCTTCACGCCTGGGGTCGTCCCGCTCTCGCAGCCCGGTGCAATTGCCTCCCCTTCCCCGGCCAGCCCGGAACTTTCTCCGCCCGCGCCCGGGGGTAGGGGGCTGCTTTGCCAGGGAAGGTTCCTCCTGGGGTTCTTTGGGAGGCATTCTCCGGAGAAGGGCTTCAGGGTCCGAGAGAGACCCACACCCTGCGCCCAGCCGGCTTGCCGTCGGATCTTGGCGCCCTCTCTTCCCCTCTCCCCCAACCATGACCGAAATGAGCGAGAAGGAAAACGAACCGGATGACGCGGCCACCCATACCCCGCCGGGGACTGTTTCCACCCTCCAGGAAACCAAGGTAACTCTGGGGGGCCCGAGACCTGGCCCTCGCCGGGTGCGCCCCTCCCCCCGGCCGGGGCACCCTGCTTCAGGTGCCGCCGCCACTGTGGGTTCGGGCGTCCTGGGGTCATGGCAGCGAGGCCCGCGTGATTCCTAAGGCTGCGCGCTGCGACCCAGGGAGAGGAGTGGGTTCGCGACGAGGGACCACCACGAGCCTCCCAATCACACGTACTCCGCGCGCTCGCGCCAGGAGCGGACGCGCCATCGCGACCCTCCAGGGAGGTTGTAACTCGGCTTTGTTGGAGGGAATCGGCGCAGCGAAGGTGGAGGGAGTGTGTAGCGATGTGTAGCGGGTGTGGGCCGGTGTGCACGCCCGTGTGTGCGTGCGAGGCGCACCCCCTCCGGTGGCCGCCGGGTCTTACTAGCTCAGTCGGTCCCTCTCTTTGCCTCTGTCTCTGTGAATACGTCTCTACAACCTGTCTCTTATCTTGGTGTCTCTGCGTGCGTGCCTTGCCGTTTCTGCCGGAGTCTCTATGTGTTTATCACTGAGTCTCGGGGTGTCTCTGACCCACTGCAGTCCCGATTCCCTCCTCCCAACCCGGGAGGGCTCGGGGACGTGAGGCCGAGGCCGGGGGTGCGCAGCTTCGGAGTCCGCGCTGGGGGCTGCGGCAGCGCGGGCCGACCGTCGCGGGGGGGGGGGACCGAGGGGCTGTTGTTGCGGCGCCTGAGCAGAAAGACCGGCAGCCCCACCCCCCACCCCATGAGCAGGACGGGGGGGGGGTGCGGGGGGGCAGAAGCAAAAAGAGAAGTCATCGTAATTAATGAATGTCATAATTAACCCTAATTATGTATGATTGTGACTCCTGCGGGAGTCACAATGAATAAATTATCCCCCAGTGAAGGCGGGCGGAGCTCAGACTCCAGGCACTGGAACCGGCGGGGGGGAGGCCCTCGCACTCAGTCAACGCCCCCCTCCCCCAATCTGTCTGCTCTCTCCCCAAGTTCTAGGTGCTCTCACTGACCCGCAAGAAGTTCTGCAGGAAACAACCTGAGCCAGCCTGGGGATGGGGAAAAAAGGCTGTGCCCTGGCTGCTCCCTGCCCCCTCCCCAGAATTGAGGCTAAGATTTCCTTCCCTCGGTTCCACCTCGGTATTCTGTTCCCAGCCTGCTCCTGTTACCCAGAGAAGGGGGCGCTAGCATGAGAAGTGGCTGGGTCTGGGGCTCACTGGTACCACTAGCTCCTCTATATGTCCCACTCTCCCCCCCTCCTCATTCCATCTTGACCACCACTGGGAGAGGAGGTTAACTCAAGGTCAAGGTCATCGAGGAAGTGGGGGGGAGAGAAGAGCAGGGCCAGGGTGAAAACTGGCTCAGGCACCCCAGGTAGCTCCTAATCCTTGGACCAGGGGACTCAGCTGGTCTTCAGATGCACATTTGACCTTCTCTTGCCCCTTCTGGAAAAGAGGCTCCAGCCTCTCAGTCCAGAGGTAACTCCCCTTGAGGGAGCCGCATCTCTCCTAGGGAAGGGATGGGGTGGGAGAATTTTGCTTGGAATATTTATGACACCTCTGTCACACAGAGGGTCCCAGGAGCTGAGCCCACCTGAGTCCCAGTGACCACGGTTGCCCTCCAGTCACCCTGGGCAGACTACACAGCTCCAGCTTACTTCCCAGTAGCCACGCGGCCGCGTCCTGCTTCCCACCAAGGCCTGCACCCTCGGAGGGCCGGAGCTGTGGCACTGCTGCCTCAGCAGTCGGCAGGCTGCTGGGTCAGCTGGGCCGGGAGGGCGCGCTCAGACCTGGCGCTCTGCACTGCCTCCTCCCAGCCGAGGACCCTCCAATGTCAACACCCCATGCCAGGCCAGCTGGAGTCCTTGGCCCCCTCCCCTGGCCGCACCCCCTGAAGGACTCAGCAATAACAGTCCAGGCTGGGCTGTAGGTCGGGTCAGGGGACTGGGCAGGGCAAACGGTGGGCAGAGAAAGAAGTTAGGGTCCTCGCCAGTCTCCTTCCATGCCCTTATCTCAGCCTGGTCTGAAGGATTTGTGGCCCCAAGCTGGGGGGGCATGGAGAGAGGGAGTCAGTTGCTACCCACCCAGCCCAGTGTGAGGCAGAAGAGGGGTTGATGCCCATTGGCCAGTGAGGCCAATGTCCCAGGCGTATTTATGAGCGTTTGGTGCTCCCTGGGCATTTCCTGTCAGCCCTGCACCCAAACTACTCCACAACCCTCTTAAGGGGTCTCCCTCCTCTCTAGGTCCCTATCCTATCCTGCCACAGAGGGCCTGCCCATCACCCCATTGGTGTCATCCCTGGGAGGACCTTGCCATGCCAGCTTCGCCATCTGAGTCAGCTTGTGCTGTGTCCATCACCACCCACTGCCAGCTGCCTGCTGCCCTTTTAGGGGATGCTCTGGGGAACTAAGGAGAGAAGGGGCCGTCCAGGGTGTGGGGAGGTGGGAGGAAACGGGCAGGCCGGGCCCTGCCTCTGGGGGGGGGTTCAGAAGAACAGGCCTGGTGTCCAGACTCCAAGTCCCACAAGCTCCAGGCGCGCTGGAAGAGAAGAGGATCCAGACAGAGCAGTGTGCCAGGGAACATGGCAGCTTTTCCCCATGCCCAGGAATGGGCCCCAGGGCAGCCGGGCACCAGAAAGATAGCTGGTGGGGAGATGGGGAAAGGGCCTCTCCAGGCATGGGAATACCTGGCTGGGCTGAGCCAGATGAGGTTTGGGGAGCCAAGCCAGGTGTCTCTGGAGTGGCAGGCATCAAGCCATTTGGCAGAGGTCCCTATTCTGCCCTGTGGCCACAGCTACCCCAGGTGGCATGTCATTCTTTCCCGCTTTTCCACCCCCTTGGGATCTGGGGCCCACAGCCAGGGAGTCAGTGGGTGGAGTTGGGGCTGCCCCAGTGCTGGGAACATTCTGTTCCAGGGGCATCTGGTACCCTGCAGTGGTGGCTCTTGGCACCAAGACCAGAGGGAAAGGCATGGGTCGGAAAGAAGGGAGACCTGGGATCTTATCCTGTGAGGATTACTATGGAAGTAACGGCCTCGGGAGGGGGAGGCACGGCTGATGTCTTCATCTGATGCAGGAGAGAGAGTCCTCCTTCTAGAGCCAAGCATGGAAGAAGGGCTGAGAGGAGGCAGGTTTCAGCTCTGTATAGGGAAGTCCTTCCAAGTGACTGCAGCTGCCCAAAGATGGGATGACTGTCCCAGGAGAGGGTGTGCTTCCCACTGCAAGAGGGGACCAGCAGAGTCAGCCGGCCATTCAGAAGAGAGGTGACCAGGGCGTTGCAGGGAGATGAGGTGGGAGCTGCCCTGGCCCACCAGGCTTTCCAATCCTTCTAACCCTAATTCCATGACTGGCCTGGCGGACAAGCCCATGGCACAGCTGAGAGGCCAGGGCAGGGCCCAGAGCTGCAGGAGGCTGCAGGCCATTAGGGCTCGGCAGCCAGAGCCACCGGTTCAAGTTCTGTTTGTGCTACTTACAGCTGGGGACCCACTGGAAAGTGAGAGAGTAGTTATCGTCACCTCAGAGGGTGGGGTCAGGATGAACATGACACTGTCCATGAAGTGCTAGCCCAGTTCCAACACACTGACATGACAGGGCCTTGCGGATGAAAGTCTCTGGCTTGTTAGTTTGTTTTGGACCAAGAACCTTGTCTTGCTTAGGGAGTATGTATTCTCACTTCCCCCTTCGAGTACGGGGAAACTGAGGCTCAGAGATAGGAAGTGAGTTGCCTTCAGACTGCGAGGGTAACTTTGCTCCACCCCAGAACCCCATGTGCTCTCTGTCTGAGGCCGCTGAGCAGAACAATAGGTGGTTCACCTGCCTCCACGTTCAGCTCTGGATGGCCACAGTCTACCCTGGGCTGCTGTTTACATTTTAATTAATTGTCTCTGTGGCCCTGCCTCTGCTCCAGTACTCAGGCATCTGGGGCCCCTGGCCCTTCTCAGAGACACACAAAGGAGCCCTTAGTGTTTGCTGTCCAGGAAGCTGGGTTTGGAAGGAGCCGAGCCATTCAGCCTGGCAGACACCACAGGGCTCTGGCCTCCCGGCTGGCACACTAAGGCTAGCTTTGTGCCCAAACATTCCCCTCTCTGTTTCTCTCTCCGTCTTGCTGCCTGCTGGCCTCCTGGAGGCCAGAGGGGCCACCACTTCCATCCCTTTGGCACGGTTGCCAGGCAGACAGCCATGGCACACGGGCTGCCCAGCTTGCCAGCTGGAAATCCCAGCCAAGTCTCCCTTCCTGGAGCCAAGCCTATGGCCCCCTTTTCTATCGCTGGTGGAAAGGAGTGGGCAGAGGGAAGGTGGCTGTCAACAGAAGGGGAAAAGGGCAAAGTTCTGGGTAGAGAAGTTTCCAGGGCTCACTCTCCGTGTGGACCCAATGAGGATACTGGGGGGTACAGTGGAAAGAATTCTGGCCTCGCTGCAGAATCCACCCTGTGCTCCAGAACGTGGGATCCATTTAGGATTCTAGCCACTTGCACATCATTATTTCAGCTGAGGTGCATTGACTGTGCACCTACTATGTGTTGAGACACTATGTGGGGATTTGAAGCGACTGGGCCTGTTCCCCAGGGGCTCACAGTCTTTTAGGTCAGAGAGAAATCAACAACAATAACCTGACCGGAGCTATTAGGTGGTTGGGAAAGTCATGACGTATTTTTCTTTTTTTTTTTTTTAAGAATTATTTTTATTTAACTTTATTTATTTTTAATTTGACCAGAGAGGGACAGAGCTGGCGGGCAGCAGTGGCTGGAGAGTGAGAAAGCAAGCCACCAGGTCCGGGACTCGAACTGCGGTTGACCATGTGGGAATACAGCGTCCTTAACCACCATGCCACCTGCCAGCCCCCATGACATTTTTTTTGAGAGGTTTTTGCTATAGGGTGCATGCACTCGCCAGAAAGACAGAGAGAGACAGAGACAGAAAGTGAGAAATCATCCCCCAGGGGGAATGGCCACGCTCCACGCTGCAATCCCTTCTCCTCCATTCTCCTCTTGGAATCTTGGACACGCACGCACACGTGCCTAGTGTGAGTTTAAGCCACTGGCTCCAGGACTCGAACCATGGTGGACTACATGGGAGTCCAGCAACATAAGCCATTATGCCAACTGCTCATCCAGCCATGACATATTTTTCTATGCAAAAATGAGTCATGACTTTCCAGGCCCAATATAATGGAGGTGGGTGCCGGCACAGTGGCACCAGAAGAGGGAACGTCCCATTCAGTGGAATTCTGCAGCAAAGGCAGCTTCCCAGGGCCAGCAGGTGGCATAGTGGTTAAGTTACTGGACTCCCACATGGTTGACTGCAATTCAGGCCCTGGACCTGGTGGCTTGAAAATAATGCTGGGTGCCTGTGTGTGTGCATGCTTAAAATCCCAAGAGGAGAACGGAGGAGAAGGGATTGTGGCATGGCCATCCCCCTTGGGCATAGTGATTTCTCGCTTTCTCTGTCTCACTCTGTATTTTTCTTCTCTGGTGAGCGCATGCGCCCTATGGCAAAAAAAAAAAAAAAAAAGCTTCCCAGGAGAAGAGGGGCACTGGCGGATAAAGAGGGTCTTAACTGGATAAGGCAGAGAAGACAGCAAGCTTGTCAAAAGCTCAGGCTTAAAAGCATGGATGAGTTTGTGAATCCTTATATCTGGGCTGGCGGTGGAAGGCGTTGGATGGATGGACAGATCTGGCCAAGTATGAAAGCATCACATTGCTAGATTGAGGGCCTTAGATTGCCATGGGAGGCCAAGGACGGTCTCCCCCCGCCCTTAATTTACACTAGAGTGTGTGCATGCACATGCGAGAGTAAGAGAGAAAGGAGCCCCTCCGCAGGGTCTGGTCCTGGCATGGTTTCCTTTGGTCCTTCAGCCTGTTGATTCCTGGGCATTTGTGCACATGCTCAGTGCATCTCAGGCTGATGGGGCTGGGAGTTTGAACCACAGTCACCATGTGGGATCTGGCATCTCCTGAGCGCCGTGTCACTGTTGCACCACAGAGCTGGCTCCTGAAAGGTGTTTAGCAGGGTCAAGGAGCACTTTTCTGACAGTGTCTGGAGGATGGTGGGGGTGGGGAGAATGGGCAGGGCCTGGGGGTACAGGGAACTGAACTAAGGCAGTCTGTGGGGCAATGGGAGTAAAGGCACGGGCTGGGGAGATGTTACAGAGGTAGAGTCAGCCCTGGGGATGAGGGCCCAGACCACTCCCCACCCACCCACTGGCGACCTGAGAACACAGGTGGAAACCCGAGGACCTGGTGTGTTTTGGTTGGCCCCCAAAGTGTCATTATTTTTTTTAAGTTGAGTAAATGGTATACCCATACAGTGAAATACTGTGAAACCATAAAAAAGAATGATGGGACTCTCTATTCATCGGTATGGAATGATTTCCAAGATTTACTGTTAAGTGAAGAAAACAAGGCAAAGGAAAGAGAGTATGCTACCGTTTCTGCAGACAGAAAAGGAAATAAAACCTCTGCATGTGTTTCTATCCAATTGCATATAAAGGTCTAGATTTCTTTCTTTATTCTTTCAGGTTTTTGCCATGGGGTGCGTGCACTCACTGGAGAGAGACAGTGAGAGGGAAAGAGAAATCACACCCCAGAGAGGGTGGCCATGCCACAACTGCCTCCATTCTCCTCTTGGCCATGCACACTCATGCACCTGGCATGATTTTCAAGCCATCAGGTCCAGGATGTGGTTGGTCATGTGGGAGTCCATTGCCTTAAACCACCACACTACCTGCTGACCCCTAGATCTAGATTTCTTTTGAATAACTGGAAAATCCGGCAACACTAGGCTGGCCTCATAGACTTCGGTTGGTTAGGGACCTACAGCTACTCCCTGGCCATCCAGTTTGCCACAGTCCCCACCACTCCTAATTGTCTGCCTACTGAGGCAGAAAAACTTTCTTCCAAGGCTGCCTGCCTGGCTCTGTAGGCATCTGGGATTGCAACCCACCATCTGAAACCTGGAAGCCTCTCTCTTAGTACTTCATTCGGGTTCCTCCCTGAGCCGCCACGCTGCTGCGGGCATGCCACACCACAGGACACATCTTGAAGGGAAGCCTGCCATGATGAGCCATCCCCACTCACAGCTTCCTCTCCCTTCCAGCTCCAGCGATTCAAGCGCTCACTCTCCCTCAAGACCATCCTCCGAAGTAAGAGTGTGGAGAACTTCTTCCTTCGCTCAGGCTCGGAGCTCAAGTGCCCCACGGAGGTGCTGCTGACGCCTCCAACCCCACTGCCCCCTCCCTCCCCACCACCCGCATCTACAGATGGGGGCCTGCCCACCCCAGCCCCCTCCCCATGCCCAGTCCCACGGCCCCTGGCACCACTCAAGCCAGTGAGGCTGCACAGCTTCCAGGAACATGTCTTCAAGCGAGCCAGCCCGTGCGAGCTGTGCCATCAGCTCATTGTGGGTAGGTGTCTGGGCCCTGCAGCTGGCATAGGAAGGGGCCACAGGACTACCTGATACTGGGCCCTTGCCAGTCGGGGCTCCCATGCCAACTGTGCCTCTTGCCCTGGGCAGGCAGACGGGCCCCGCTGGGGGTGGGGATATCCAGAGTTGCTACTGAGCTTACCAACGTCTCTGGGTTCAGTGCCATGTTGCGCCCTGATGCATGAGGGGTCATGCTGGACCCTGAGGTGGGCGGAATGCCAGTGCCTGCTCTCCCCATGCCTAATCTGCCATCTTGCTCCTTGTCCATGGGGGCATCCTCTCTCGCCTAAACTCCTCTGTGACCGCAAACTCTTCCTAGGAAACTCCAAGCAGGGCTTGCGGTGCAAGACGTGCAAAGTCAGCGTCCACCTCTGGTGCTCCGAGGAGATCTCCCACCAGCAATGCTCCGGCAAGTCGGTGAGTGGGGACCTGCGGTGTTGATTGGCTAGGAGTGTCCCGGGGATGTCATGTGGGGGAGTGGCTCTCAAGGCCAGTTCCTCCTGCGAGGTGAGCCTCGGATTTGGGGAGGGCCAAGGTCTCCATGAGTTGTAACCCCCCCATTTCTCTGACCCCTCTTGCCACAGTCCACCTCCTTCCGCCGCAACTTCAGCTCCCCCCTCCTGGTACATGAGCCACCACCAGCCTGTGCTTTAAGCAGAGAGTCCCCACCCACTGGTGAGTGTCCCCAGTATTCCTGCTCCTACTGTGGTGTGGGGCGAAGTCCACACTGCCGATTCTGGCGCTTCTACCACCCTCCTTTTCTGGGTGCTTCTGTCCTGAGTGTAGGATTCATTGATCATTTATTCATCTTCCACTGAATACTTTATTGAGCACCTACTAAGTACCAGGCACTGAGCTAGGTACTGAGCCACAACACCGAAGAAGGTGGGGTTTCGGTCAGTGAAGGAGAGAGACTGGAAAAGGACCATTGCACAATCCCCCAGTGGCCACTGGGATGAGCCTCAAAGGAAAAGGACAGGGGACACAGTGTGAAATGCACCCCACCCCATCCACAAGTCAGGGAGGCTTCAGGGAGACGCGAAGTGGGAGCAGCTGGCCCACTGAGGATCTGAGGAAGACGGTGTGGGCAGAGGGCCAGACGGCGGTACAGCCATCACGCCCAACACTCCACCAGGTCAGTCCCCATGGGAAGGTGGCCAGTTCTGTCCAGAGACCGCCCAGAGTAAAGAGAGTCTTGAGTGGACGAGGCAGAGAAGACAGCAAGCTCGTCCAAAGCTCAGGCATGGAGGCGGCATGTCATTCCTTCCCGCTTCTACATCCCCATGTGCCCATAGCCCAGGCCGCCTGGGGCTGAAGGGAGCATAGTGCCAGGGCCCTGTCGCGGTGCTACATCCAGTTTCTCTCGCGTATGGAAGGAAGAAGTGTTGTGTCGTCAAAAAGTCATGACACGTTTTAACAGAAAAAATGTCATGACTTTTCTGACAACCCCATAAGTGAACTTAAAAAAAGAAGAAGATGGGGCCAGCAGGTGGCCTTGGTGGGTAAGGCGCTGGATTTCCACATGGTTGACCATGGTTCGGTCCTGGACTTGGTGGCTTGAAAATCGCGCCTGGTGTGTGTACGTGCATAACCAAAAGCCTAGAAGAGAATGGAGAAGGGATTGCGGTGTGGCCATCCCCTCTGGGGGTGAGTTCTCACGTCCCCTCTGTTTCTGTTTGGTGAGCATGCTGCACCCTATGGCAAAACCCTAAAAAAAAAAAAAAAAAAAAAAAGGCAGCAGCAGCAACATGGAGTACGGGGGCCCAGGGCCGGAGAGAGGGAGTCTGAAGAGCGCAGGTGAAGGCTTGCAGTCCATTTCGGATTGCCTTTTGGACTTTATGTATTGTTTGTTTATTTTCAAGTTATTTATTTTTATTTATTCATTCAGTTATTTTAATTTTATTAGAGAGAGACACAGAGAGAGAGAGAGGGAAAGTGAGAAAGCAAGCCATCAGATCCGGGGCTTGAACCATGATCAACCATGTAGGAGTCCAGCACTTTAACCACTGGTCAGCCATGTGGGAATCCAGCGCCTTAGCCACCATGCTCCCTGCCTGCCCTGCTTTTTGGATTTTATTACGGGGAAGTGTTGTGTTTTCACAAAGCGTTCTGGCTGCCGTATGGTGGCAAGGGGCTGCAGCAGCAACAGGGTGGCCTGCTGAGAGGTCGCAATGGTGGCAGTTGCCAAGGAAGAGTCTCATAGCTTGAACCAGGCTGACAGCAGTGGTGGTAGCTCCCCAAGTGCAGCCTGGAGCACGCTGAGCTGGATCCAGTCAGCAGCCCGGGCTGCAGAGATGGGTCTCGGGGCAGGGCAAGGCCAGCTGCTGGGTGCCAGGCCTTGAAAATGGACCCTTGCAGGGGCCAGCGGGAAGGTGGACCCTGTGTACGAGACCCTGCGCTATGGGACCTCCCTGGCACTGATGAACCGCTCCAGCTTCAGCAGCACCTCTGAGTCCCCCACACGCAGCCTGGTATGGTGGGCACCAAAGGGGAGCCTCGGGGGAGGGGAGCTGAGCATGATGGGGCAGGGGCCGGGCTGAGCCCCCGCTGTCTGCCCCCAGAGTGAGCGGGATGAGCTGGCTGAGGATGGGGAAGGCAGCATCCGCAGCTCGGAGGAGGGGCCTGGTGACAGTGGTGAGTGAGGTGGGGACCAGGGGCAGGAACGGGGTACACTGGGTGGGGGTGCTGCCTGTGGCCTCACACTCGGGCCCACCTGCCATCTCCAGTGTTTGCAGCCCCAGCTGAGAGCGAAGGGTCAGGACCAGAGGAGAAGAGCCCGGGACAGGTGAGAGCCCGGCAGGCCGGGTGGGAAGGGGGCGTTGCAGCTCGGGGCAGGTGAGGACCCGGGAGTGGGAGATTCTCTGCCCCCCCTTATTCTCAGAACCCAGGAGTGGGCAGTGCTAGGAAGGAGGGCCCAGAGGCAGATCCGGGGTGCAGTAAGCAGAGGGTATCGTCTTCTGTGCCTGGCCCAGCCCCCAGGAGTGGGCGAGCATGGCAGATAGGACCCAGGACCCACAGGGTTTGCTAAGGGCAGGCGGCCAGTGGGGGGAGTGAGGGCGTTACCCTCCCGTCACTGAACCAGAGCTTTGCCCACAGCCCCCCAAGCCCCTGCCGCGGAAGGACGTGGGGCCCATGTACTCCTATGTCGCGCTCTACAAGTTTCTGCCCCAGGAGAGCAATGACCTGGCTCTGCAGTAAGTCGCCTCTGTGGCCCGGCCACAGCCCCAAGGTTCTGCCCTCCCAGACCTGGGAGCACCGGTGTGAGGGGGACCTTCAGGAACCTCCTCGCATGCGGAGGCTGTGGGCCAACAGCTGCCAGATCTAAGATGCGTGCTAGTGTCACGTCTCCTGCCCCTGCCTGGGCTGTCCTGAGAGTGCCTGCTGTCCTATGGTCATTGCTGTCCCCCCAGGACACCAAGATTCCTTCCTGGCTGAGGGACATGCGGGGTATCCAGGTGCCAGGGGAGCACTGGGACGGGCAGGGGGCAGCCTCCCCCGTCCCACCTGCTACCCCAGCTCTCTCCTCCCAGGCCTGGAGATCGGATCATGCTGGTGGATGACTCTAACGAAGACTGGTGGAAGGTGACTTGGCAGGATGGGGGGTGGAAAGACCCTCGTCACCTCAGCAGCACCCACCCTCGATAGGCACTGCCCCCACCTGTCCAGGTCTCCTTCTCCACCCACCAGTCCTGGCCATGCTAAGGCCGACCCTTGGGTCTCCTCACCATCACGACCCTCCCTGCTTCAGCTCTGTCCCTCTGCCTACTTCATGTCCTCCCTGGCCCTGAAGCTACCCGGTGGGGGGGCTGGAACCCAGAGCCCAGGGTCTGGAGGACGGTAGCCTAGGCTCTGAGCAGGACTTGGGTCTAGAGAAAGCCGTGGGGGTGCTGGTGCTCACTGACAACCTCATCCCCAGGGCAAGATCGGAGACCGGGTTGGCTTCTTCCCAGCCAATTTTGTGCAGCGTGTGAGGCCAGGCGAGAACGTTTGGCGCTGCTGCCAGCCCTTCTCCGGGAACAAGGAACAGGGTTACATGAGCCTCAAGGAGAACCAGGCAAGTCCTCCCCACCCACCACCCCTCCTCTGTGAAATGGGGGCGGGGGAGGCTGCCTCCCAAAGTTTGGTTAGTCCCACAGTGCTCTGCGGTGACTGCTGGAGTCCTGGTCTTGCTGCTAAGCCCTGACCTATCCTGGGATCTGCTCCCGTCGCCCCAGTGAAGGGCTCTCTCCACCTCTGACACCCGTCCCGTCATCCCCAGGGTGGCTCCCTGGGGGACATTGCAGGACATGGGGCCAGAGCTGCAGGCAGTGCCAGGCCTCAGCTCCCTGTCTCTGGCTCAGATCTGTGTGGGCGTGGGCAGAAGCAAGGATGCTGACGGCTTCATCCGCGTCAGCAGCGGCAAGAAGCGGGGCCTGGTGCCAGCCGACGCCCTGACCGAGATCTGAGAGGAGCAGGAGGACCCGGATGCCACCCCTGCCCATGCCCGGCTCTGGCTTCTGGCCAGAGGGGAACAGGCGTCCTTGTCCACACCCTTCCTCCCTCTGCCTCTCTCCCAGGTGCCTCTCGCTATGGCTGAAAAGCCTTCTGAAGCCTTCTGCAGAGGAAGGTCTCGTTTCCTGGGTGGGGTGCCCTGAGTGGGCTGATCCTCTGGGACTTGGAGGAGGGAGGAGAAAGCAGGAGGGAAGGAGGAAGCTGCAGACAGGTCTACCCAGGACCCATGTACTCCCAGCCCTGGGGAGAGCTCCTGGGGGACTTCCCTGCTGCTTCTCCCAGAGCCTGCCCTGTCCACAGCACCTTTGCATGCCTGACACACCCCTCTCCCCACAGAGCCTCCGCTTGGGTCTATGTGTGCGTGACCGTGCATCTGCCCCTTTACAAGTGGGGCCTTGGGAGGGGGCGTCTGTGTGTCCTTCAGCCTCCCGCCCTGGGCTGGGAGGGATCCAGGGCCACAGGAGGGTGCTGAGTCCACTTTCTGGTCTCTCTGCCTGCCCTCTGCCAACTCTCAGGAAAGTTCTGCAGGAATCTCTCCCTTACTTGAAACCTGGGCCCACAGAGGAGGGAGGCTGAGGTCCCCAGGGGGAGGGGCAAGTCAGAGACTGTCCTCGTGTGGAACAGTCACCACAGAGCAGCCTCACTCCCCTTGTCCACTGGGAAAGCGTACTCCAGGGCAACCTGAGAACAGAGCCCAGTCCAGACATCCCATTTCACTGTCAGGACCCAGAGGTCCCCAGTCATGCAGGGACAACCACCCAGGGGAGCCTGGGTGGGTTTGTCAGGCCTGCCCCAGGCCCATCAGACCCCTCCAGGAGCCTGCCCTCAGGGCTGCCCTTCCTCAGCCCCTCTCTTCGGGCTCTGCAGGGGACAGCTGCATTGCCAGAGTCCCTTTTCTGGCTGGATCTCCTCCCTTGCCCTGGACACAGAGCCCTGGGAAGAAGAGGGGGTGGGAGGCAGACAGGAAGGTGGAATGTTTGGCCACGCGGAAAGGAGGGGTAGGCACTCCTGGAGCTGGGGTGGGCACGCACAGACGACTCCTCCCTCGCAGGCTGCTTTTCTCTGGTGCCAGCACCCCCCCCCCCCCAAGCTCGGAGCCTCTTCTCGTGCCCTTGATCGTGTCAGCCAATGCCACCCTCATCCTGGGCACACTCACACCCTCACGTAGCAGGAGGGACACAGATCCTCCTGCAAGAGGCCCCTGCCCCACTTCTCCCCCGCACAGGGGGGCTCAAGCCACACTGCCCTGTTTGCTGCCATGAGGCCCCCCCCAGCAATACCCCAGGGGCGGGCCCAATGCCCACTGTACATGAGGCTGCATGACGGGTCCGCTGGGGCACTGTCCCGCTCCCAGACCCGTATTAAATGTTTTTGATCCCAGCCTGTCTGCTCTGTGTATCTGGTGGGGCGAGGAAGGAAAGGGGGGCCGTGGGAGCTGGGGTGCTGATGGGGACAAGTCAGCAGGGGAGTCGGGTGACCTCCGAGAGCCAAGTGTAACATGGCAGGGGCGCGTGCTGCCTTCCTCCTTCACGGAGGCGGCCTGAAAAGGGCAGGATCCTGAAAGGAGAAAGGACCTGGGGGAAGCGAGGAGGTCCGGGGCGCTGGATGGAGGGGCTGCAGTCACTTTCTGGCTCTGTGTGCATCTGAGTCCCCTAGGGTGTGGGGACACACCTCCACATCTGAACGTCAGGACGTCCTTGCCCACCAGAGGTGTCTCCCAAGACGAGCCATGCCTGGGGCTCAATACCCACCCGAGATCAGTCGCGCCTCGCAGTCCCCAAGCCCCAGACAAACGCTGGCAGCAGACACAGTCACGGGCAGTGAGGCCCTGAGATGACTCAATCATGCCCGTCATCAGAGCCTGACACAAGGGGCGGCAGCGGCGCGCCCCTCCCGCAGCCAGCCCGCCGCCCACCCGCTCTGGCAGAGCGGCCTCCTTCCCCTCTGCCTGCCCACCCGCGTCATCGCCACGCGAGCACGTCCTGTGCTATTTATAAGCAGAGGGGAGCAGGGAGGGAGAGGCGGCTGCGGGGGTGCAGGGGCATTGCCGGCGCTGCCTGAATGCAGAGGGGATGGGGGGCTGCCCCTCCTCCACCTGGTTCCGGTTTACAGCCAGCCCATCCCCCACCCCTGAGCAAGGGAGGCCAGCGGGGACCAGACCTTAGGCCCCCTGGAGCTTCTTTCAGGTCCTTTCACCCAGGGAAGACCCTAGAGGTTGTGGGGGTGGGGGGCAGAGAAACCCAAGAGGGGGCTCTCTCCCTTCCTGCTGGGATCCCTTGTGGTGGGAGTGGAGGAAGAGGTCTCATGTCCAGTCTGAAGGCTTAAAGAGTGGGGACCTCGTAAGTGGGCACCTGCTGTGCCCGGGGAACTGTGCCAGGAACTGACTCAGTGCATGTGCTGCTGTCCCCTTTTCACAGGTGAGAAACTAAGGCCGAGATATTAGGTATCTGTCCAAGGTCTTACAGGGCTCCCGGGAGCAAGACCCCTCACAGGAGACGAGAGCCTTGCAGCCAGCCGTCCACACCCCTCCGCCTGACACCAGCCAGCAGCTGGCCGGACCCCCGCCTCCCCGGTGTTTGCCGCACTGCTGAGCACAGCAGCTTTTTCGGGTGGCTGAACCACGACCGCCTGCTCACAGCCTAGGGGCTGGGAACAGCTGGTGCCCCCGCTGTGCCTCTGCCCTCTGTGCCCAGTCTGTGGCTGGCTGGACTAGCAACACCGTTGGCCAGAAGCAGAGGCTGCCCAGGAGCCAGCTGGTGGTGTGTCCCACCATTTGGCTCTACCATCTCTGACCTGCGCGTGCCCTTTCCTCCCCCACCTCGGCCTGCCTTAAGCTGCATGTGGTGCGTGGGGTAAATAAAGGTTACCTGGGCGGAGGGGAGATGCAGAGAGGGGGGAGAGTCTGGGAGCCTGACACAGGGCCTAAAAGGGCAGAGGTGAATACCAGAGGCGCGGGGCACAACAGAGTGAGCCCCTTCAGGTAAAGCCACTCCCTTTAGCTCCCCTGCCTTCTTCATCTCCATCCTTGCCCCCCACCTACTGCATGGGGCAGTCTGGGGGCACCCACTGAAGAGTGCAAAAAGGCAGCCCTGTTCTTCCAGCTGCGGCCCTCCCTGTGCTCTGTAGGGAGTCAGCCTGGATTATTCCTGTAAGAATTATTTATTATTATTATTTTAATTTGGACACAGAGAGACAGGGAGATAGAGGAAGAGAGAGGAAGTGAGAAAGAAAGCTGCCAGATCCAGAACTTGAATCGTGGTCGGCCATGTGCCGGAATCCAGTGCCCCAACCACCACTCCACTCACTGGCCCCTGGACTGCTCCTGTCAGGCTCAGAAATAGCAGTGGAAGGAGGCCAAAGCCCCCGCACCGGTCTCCAGCTCATGTCCCTCCAGCAGCCTGTGCTGCACCCCACTCTGGAGACCAGCCTCCTGTGTCTGGAGACCACAGACCTGGAATCGGCGGCGGGTGCTAGTGCACTTGCAACTCTGAGATTCTGAGGAGTCACTGGTCCTCCAGGCCTCGGTGTCCTAACCTAGAAAACGAAAAGCTGGGCTTACTTGGAGATGGTGACAACCCTTTACAACGCTGAGACGAGAGTCGGTGTCCATTAGTGCGAGCGCCTGAAAGTACCTGACTCACTGTGCAAAATCACTGAAACACACAGGCAGCCATTACCCAGACCCACTTCCCGATGCTGGGAGGAGACACAAATTCACTGGGCCGCACCCAGTGGCCGCAACAAGGCTGACTTGTACTCTGGGCCTGGACTCCAATTATCGGGGGCGTATGACTCCTTGAAAGGGTATGCAGGGCCCACCTATGGCATAGTGGTTAACGCAGCTGGATCCCGCACGGCTGATTGTGTGATTCAAGTCCCAAACCTGAAACTTGAGAAATATGCTGGGCATGTGTGCACGCATGCCCCAAATCCAAAGAAGGGAGTGGAGAAAGGATTGCACTGAGGCTCTCTCTCCAGGGGGTGCTTTTCCACTTTCCATCTCTCTCACTCTCTCTTTCTGATGAGTACATATGACCTACAGAAAAATTAATTATATAAAAGCAAAAGTGGAACCATAACTGGGTTATGTTGCAGGACTCCCATATAGTTGACCACAGTTCAAGTCCCAGACTCAGTGGCTTAAACTCATGCCGGGCACCTGTGCATGCATGCCCAAAATCCCAAGAGGAGAATGGAAGAGAAGGGATTGCAACACGGCTATCCCCCTGGGCATTATTTCTCACTTTCTGTCTGTCTTTCCAGTGGGCGCTCTCACTGTATAGCAAAAATCTCTCAAAAAAAAAAAAAAAGTATACAAAAAAACATTTTTTAGGGGACCAGCAGGTGGCGTGGTGGTTAAGGTGCTGGACACTCCCACATGGTCGACCACGGTTCGAGTACCGGACCTGGTGGCTTGCTTTCTCACTTTCCCTCTCTCTCTTTCTGTATCTCTCTCTGGTCAAATTAAAATAAATGAATGAATAAATAAAATTAAATAAATAAATAAAATTGTTTAATAATTATTTATTAATACTATTTTAAAAATTTTGCTATAGGGCATATGTGCTCACCAGAAAGAGAGAGAGGGGAAAAAGTGAGAAAGTAAGCTGCCATGTCCAGGACTTGAACCGTGGTCAGCCATGTGAGAATCCAGCACCCTAACCACCACACCACTTGCTGGGCCCCTCAGTTTTTTTTTGTAGAGGGCACATGTGCTCACCACATGTGAGAGAGACAGAGAAACAGGGAGAGATAAGAGAAGACTCAACCCCCATGGAGAATGGCCATGCTGTAACCCTTTCTCCATCTCGTCTTCCTTTTGAGACTCTGGGCTACACATTCACATGTATCTGGTGTGTTTCTCAAACCACCAGATCTGGGTCTCAAACTACACAGCCAGCCAGGTGGGATCCAGCTACAACCACGAGGCCACAGGCTGGCCCTGGTATGCCAAGTTACACGACAGTTGTTTGCTCCTGAGAGAAAGGACAAATTTTTCAATCAGATTTCCATGAGGCTCCAGGACCTGGAAGAGACTGAGCAGTTACTTTCCGGGCTCTTTCTCATTGGAGGCTTCTGTGGGCACTGTATCTTCCCTGGGAAGGCAGGGAGGCTCATGTGGAGAAAGCTAACCTCCAGGCCTGGGGTGAGAGAAGTGATGAAAGAAGTGACAAAATCCAAGGTTTCCCAAGGTAGGCTCTTACAACCCCATAACCTAGCTCTTCGCCCTTCCCTCTTCAAAAACAAAAATCGTTTCAAGCCAAGAGAACCTCGTGAGGCAGCGTCCTACACCCGTGAGGGAACAGCACCACCTCCTGGTCCAGGGTGGGCATGGCCACTGCGCTGCAAGCTCAGGAGCGCCCCCAGGGGTCCCAGGCTTGGGTGCCTCATTCTCCTTTCTGTCATCTCTATTGAGAAAGGGTTGGGAGTGGGACGGTCCCCATACCCTTCCTCCTTGGGTCCAGGCCTGGGAAGGTGTCCCACGCACCAAGCTGGGGGCTTGGCCAAAGCTCTTCCCCACTATCAGAGCAAGAAGTAAAGGAGAAAACAGTGCAGAGAGGCACAGGGATCCAGAACCAGCATCCCAGGTGCTGACGCACACGGTGGCAGGAGTCTGGGGGGCCCTGTCCCAGCCTTCTGCACGTCCCCACCCTGCCCAGAACTGCATGAGGACATGAGGCTGCGCTAAAGGGGGCCTCTGCCGTCCCCACACTTCAGACCCACCTTTCCCGTCCTCTGCTTGCTGCTCACAGGCGTGAGTGGGGTAGGAGGTGGGGAGTCATCAGGAGGGGCGCACCAGTCCCAGGTCTGCCCCTGGACCACCACCCGTCACCCGCCCTGTACCCAGAACTCGCCTAGGCACGCTGGCATCCCAGTTGTTTCCTTTGTCTCATCAGCAGGTCTGGCGGTCCAGAGTTTGATCCTGGGGATAAGGCTATATTTCCTCAGCCCCCACAATAAGTGCCTACCAAAATCTGTTACCCCAGTGTTACCACCTTAGTTCAGGCTGTGATCCCCATCCTTTCACCTGCTTTCTCACCTGGGGAATGAAGATGGTTACAACCCTTTGCACTATTAGAGAATCAGTGTCCATCCACGCAAAGGGACTGACTACTTGCAGACATCACTGAAGCACGTACCGGCAGCCAGTTCAACGGCAAAATGAGGCTCACTTTCTAATTTTTTTTTTTTTTTTGGAATTATTTAATTCCATTTATTATTATTGTTATTTTTCTTTCTTTTTTGGGGAGAGGTTTTTTTTGCTACAGGGTGCATGCGCTCGCCAGAAAGACAGAAAGAGACAGAAAGATAGAAAGTGAGAAATCACCCCCCATGGGGGGTGGCCACGTCACAATCCCTTTCTCCTCCATTCTCCTCTCGGGATCTTGGGCATGCACGCACACACGCCCGGTGTGAGTTTAAGCCAATGGGTCTGGGGCATTCAAACCACGGTCAGCTACATAGGAGTCCAGCGACATAGCCATTACACCAACTGCTGGTTCCCCATTTGTTATTATTTTTAATTTGACCAGAGAGAGACAAGAGAAAGGGAAAGCAAGAAAGCAAGCCGCCAGATCCAGGACTCGAACCGTGGTTGGCCATGTGGGAATCCAGTGCCTTCAACCATCACAGCACCTGCTAGCCCCCCCACTTCCTAATTCTAAGAGGGGACACAAACTGAGCAATGCCCAGTGCCTACAAGGACTAGTACTCTGTGTCTGTATGCCAGTTCATGCTGGGTGAGGTCTTTCCTTATGCCCACATGACCAGTAGATATAAACCAAGACAAGACAAAATTTTTGAAGGGCAGGTTAGAAAGGCTATTGGGTTGTTTCAATTATACCTCAACACAGTTTAAAAGACCACTTGCAGGGGCCAGATCCATAGCCTAGTGGTTAAGGGAGTTGACTATTGGGTCCTAACAGGAATGGAGAAATAAAGGGATTGAGGAATGATCATGCCTCACTGGGGTGTTTTCTATCTGGAAAGTACATATATGGTCTAGTATTGAAAACAAAAAAACACCAAACCTAACAGACAGCTCAGGTAGCTATAGCTTCAGCTTAGGTCTCACAACTCCTGGCCCAGTGGTGGCAGGGGAAACCCCACTGCCCTTGAATCCTAGGGCAGGCTTCTAGCTCCGACCTGTGCACAGTTGAAAAGCACAGGCATACCGTTTTCTACTGTTTTTTAAAACAATTCCTCCGGACCAGCAGTTGGTGTAATGGCGGTTGCTGGGCTCCCACGTAGTCAACGGTGGCTTGAGTTTGGACCTGGTGGCTTAAACTCATGCCAGGTGTGCCTGTGCATGCCCAAGATCCTGAGAGGAGGATGGAGAAGGGATTGCAGTGTGGCCATCCCCCCTGGGGGGTGACTTCTTGCTCTTTCTGGTGAGCACATGCGCCCTATAGCAAAAACCTCTCAAAAACAATTCCTCTGGGACCAGCAGGTGGCATGGTGAAGGTGCCAAATACTCCCACATCTCTGGACCTGGTGGATTGCTTTCTCACTTTCCCTTTCTCTCTCTGGCCAAACTAAATGAATAAATGAAATTTAGTAATTCTTTAAACCAAAATTCCTCAAATGTGGTCGCAACTGAGTACTGGCCCCAACCACTTTGAAGCATTTTGGATTGGGTAGAAGCCATTCCTTCTCTGCCACTGAAAGTGAAAACACACTCTCATAAACGAAGGGGGCATGAGAATCACCCAAGGAAAAGGTCTTGGCGGAAGGGGAGAAAACAGGCATCTCTGGAAAAGGCCTCTTCTGGTGCTTATTATGCAGCAGGCCCTGGACCTCTTTAATAGTGAAGACCCACTGAGCAGCCAGAAACAGACAAGCAGATAAAGGCTTATTTTATTTAAGCGGTGATCTGTGTAACTGCCCATGCCACTATGTACAGACAAGAGATGGGGAGTTTTATTTCTTGGTCTCTTCCTCCTTGGACAGAGTCTTGATGATCTCTTCCTTCTTGGCCTGGAGGCGCTCCTCACGGCGCTTGCGTGCTTCCTTGGTCTTAGACCTGCGGGCCTCAGCCTGGTCTCTGTGAGGGAAGAGAATGGACGGTTTGAGGAGAGATGTGCTACTGGGGAGGTGGTAGAAAACATACCCTCTAGGCTTCTCCCTTTGACCTTAGCTTGAAGAACAAGAGTTGCTGGGGTCACCAAAAGCTCACCTAACCTCCAGTCCCTACCCGAGAGTGGCAGACGGTGGGTGTGTGCAGGAGAGGAGTACATGCCACTAGCAGAACCCTGTGTCCCCAGCCGAGAGCAGCACTTGCCCTCCTTGTGCCCGAGATTCAGGTACCCGCACATGGTACACACCATGGGAGAGGATCGACAATAAAGGTCGAAGAACCCGCCTCTACAATAAGGCTCATTTCAGGAGAAACTTACGCTAGGAGCTTCTTGCGGGCCTTGTCTGCCTTCAGCTTGTGGATGTGCTCCATGAGAATCCGCTTGTTCTTGAACACATTCCCCTTCACCTTCAGGTACAGGCTGTGATACCTGCATGGTGCAAGAGCAGAGGTTCTGGTCAGCGATAGGTGAGGTCAGCCCCAAGGTCGTTAAGCTCCTATGTTTCCTTTCTCTCTCCTACTGCTGCAAGGCCTACTTTCCCCCAAACTAAGACCAGACAAGAGAACTTGCCTGGCAAATAAATTGAAACTTTGGGCTATGCAAAATATAAAAAAAAGTTTTAAGGATTATTTTTTAAAATTTTACTTATTCATTTATTTTAAAGGTTTCTTTAAAAAATAATTGTTATTTATTTTAATTTGACCAGAGAGTGACAGAGAGAGAGAGACAGAGAGAGAGAGGAGAAAGCAAGTCACCAGGCCCGGGACTTCAACCATGGTTGGCCATGTGAGAGTCCAGCACCCTTAACCACCATGCTATCTGCTGGCCCCTTATTTATTTTATTTTAATCTGACCAGAGACAGACAGACAGAGAGAGAAAAAGAAAGTGAAAAACCAAGGCACTTGGTCTGGGACTCAAACTGTGGTCAGCCATGTGGGAGTGTCCAGCACCTTAACCATCACACCACCTGCGGGCCCCCTGAGAAAAAAATTTAAGATGGGGACCTGCAGGTGCCATGACGGTTAAGGCGCTGGACACTCCCACATGACCAACCATGGTTCAAGTTACAAACCTGGGGGCTTGCTCTTGCTTTCTCACCCACCTCATGTATGTGTATGTGTGTCTCTCTCTGGTCAAATTAAAATAAATACAATAAAATAAAATAAATAAATAAGGTTCCTACTTAATGCCAATGAGACAGAGCTCTGTGGAAAGAACAAGCCAACAAAAACAAAGAATGAGTCATCAAATCAGCAAATGGGTCGTGAGCCTAAGCCAGTGTGCTTACATGTGGCGGTCAATCTTTTTAGATTCCCGGTATCTTCTGAGCAGCCGGCGCAGGATCCTCATTCTCCTCATCCAGGTGACCTTCTCTGGCATTCTAGCATTGGCCGTACCCTTTCGCTTACCTGTGGGGAAGACAAGCTAGGAACCAGCCACTACCCTCTGCAGCACATCATATTCCCAGTCACTAATCAGAGCCAGCTAACAAGCCCTTACCTCACTTCATCCTTACCACCTCATTTTCAGTATCTTTACTTCCATTTTACAGATGGTATTCCAATGACTTAAGTTCTCATTTACTTCACTTTCTAAAGGAAGCACACATTACAACTACTCCCCATTCACTTCACGAGAAGGCATGCACCAAGGCAACAGGCATGCTTCCAGGAGCTCTAAATGTGACCTTTATCACCTTAAATCCCCCGATACTATAAAGTGATTTAGGATTTACTAGACCTTTTCAAGTACCCAATGGAATCCTTGACACAGTGCAGGCATTCATGACCGCCTTCTACCACGTGTACCTATAATTTCAACACCAGTGCCAACTTTCTGATCAGCACACAGCCAGAAAACATGTGAAATGTGGAGTAAGAAAAGGGCTCAGGAAGAAAAATATCCTGAATATAGTGCAAGAGTAGAGGTTCTGCACCAGCACCTCCATTTCTTAGGTCTTTGGAAAGGGGGAAGAGAGCACTTACCTATGCCCATATGCCTGCCCTTCCGGCGGGCCAAGGTGTTTTTCCGGCATCGAGCCCGGGAATGGACAGTCACAGGCTTGCGGATGATCAACCCATCCTTGATCAGCTTCCGGATTTGCTGACCTGGGAAAGCACAATGCATCTGTTCAGTCAGCTAGGGTCCAGCCACAACCCAGGCTAAACAGGACAGGTCAGAGACACTGCTCATATTTCTGGACGAGTGGCCTCAAAAAAATGGTGTAAATATTGGGACCAGCAGTTAGAGGAATGGCTATGTTGCTGGACTCCCATGTAGTCGACTGCAGTTTGCGTCCCGGACTCAGTAGTTTAAAACTCATGCCGGGCGCGTGTGTGTGCGTGCTCAAGATCCTGAGAATGGAGGAGAAGGGATTGCGGCATGGCCTCCACCCCCCCCCCCGGGGCGGGGGGTGATTTCTCACTTTCTGTCTCTGTCTGGTGAGTGCACAAGCCCTATTGCTAAAACCTCTCCAAAAAAAAAAAAAAAAAAAAGGTGTAAATATTTAGTTCTTGCTTTTCAAAAACATTTCTACCTTTTAAATGTATTACATACACTCAAAAGAACGCCCTAATATAACATGGAAACTAACACAGGGACGCTGGTTCTGGTGCTCCCTGCAGGACTATCATCTGCTGAACTGCCATCAATAGACAAAGCAAAGAGGCCTCTACCAGAAGTCTTAGGCCCCAGATTTTCCCAATTCATCATTCTGTCCCCTCTTCAGCTATTGCTCCCCAATTCCTGTCATAAGAGTACTTACTACCTCTTCACAAAGCTATGAAACAGTTAAGAGGGGGCTGCCAAAAGTTCAGAGATAAACAGAACAAAAGTATGAGACTAGGGCCAGCAGGTGGCATAGAGGTTAAGGTGGGTGGATTCCACCAGACAGCTGTTAAGGTTCAAGTCCTGGATGTGATGTCTTAAAAACCATGTTGCCCACTTGTGTGTGTACCTGAAATCCCAAGAGAAGAATGGATTGTGGAGTGGCCATCCCTCCTAGGGAGTGATTTCTCACTTCCTTTTTCTAGCTAAATATTAAAAAAAAAAAATCCATTTTCCACGACTTTCTAAAAACCTCTTGTACATCCACTCTAGAAATAGTGATTAATGTAACACCGAGTGGGTCCATTTACTTCCATTCTATCCTACAGGCAGATGGGAGGAAAAGAAAACTTCCAATGTATCCACATTTTTGTCATTTTATACAGGCTTTCTGGATTATGAACCTTCTCAGGCTTGTAAAAAAATCAACAGTTGTGTTATGCTTGTTGACACAGGGCAAGGGAAGGGTAAAGACAGAACATAGATTAAGTACTCACGGGAGTTGGCATTGGCAATTTCATTGGTCTCATTGGGGTCCAACCAGACCTTCTTTTTGCCACAGCGGAGGACACTAGAGGCAAGCCTCTTCTGAAGCCTGAGCATACTGGGACACACAAAAAACACTTATCAGACTCCTGATGTCACATCCCCACCAAGATCTGGCAGCGAAGACTTTTAATGTTAAACAACAAAAACTCCGCTAAAATGTGTAAATATGCTTCTCGATAAAGGCAAACATACGTCCTTCCCCAAGACTTTTGCCACCCATACCACACACCCTGAATAAAACTGCGCTCCACCATGATCTCTGGTAAAACCCTGGGCTGTGCCACGGGGCCACCCTAGGATTAGCCTTGAAAAAGGAAGCTATTCCTTAACCTGCTGAGTCTGTTTTCCCCTCCAGAAAATGAAGCTAAGGACAAAACTGATATGAAGAGAGGGGCTTACGCCACTTCTGGCACTAAGCCGTAAACAGCGTGTTTCAAGTACCGAGGTCGGTGACCGATCCTCCAGTCTGGGAAGTTCTGCCATCCCTAGAGATCTACTTCGTGAGTGGGGCACACGAGCGCTCAGGTTCGCCTCACCCTAGACAGCCAGGGGCCTGGGGCCTACCCGAGGCTCGTCCCGTCACACAAAAGCACAGATTGCTCCGCTACGGCTACGCTCCCAAAATTAGGGGGCCCAGGTGTCAGCCTCGCCGCTGCCTTTCCTCTCCCCGCGGGGACTGAGGCCGCCGCGTGCGGGGCGCGGCCCTTCGCGAGTCCCCGCCACGCTCCCCGCCCCCACCCTCCGCAGGCCGCGGCCGGCTGTGCTCCGGACCACCCCAAGCCCTGGGACCCGCCGCTTCAGGGCTGCCCCCTTCTCATCTCCCTCACCCGGGGCCGCGGCTCCGAGCCCCGCCATCCCCTACCAGGCCAGATCAGCACAGGCCAGAGGCCCGCGCGCCCTCACCTCATGGCTGCAGCCGCAGCGCAGAAAGGAAAGAACGCGATCGGGCCCGGCTTCTTCCATTATCTGAGAAGGGGACAGTCCAAATTCCATTCTGTTCTCCTCCGTGTTCCTTCCCGGTATTCCTTCTTCTGCCATCCCAACACACTATATCGTCTGTGAAGACCTGAGGTAACAGAATTCTAATATCAAGAATCAGTTTTAAACTTAAAAACATAGAAAATATACCCCTTCCGTTGGGCAAAGTGGTACAACCTGACTTCCTACTAGGCATGCGCGGCAAAGGTACCGGGTCACGTGGTACGGGTGGCCGGAAGTCACGCTGGCTTGCGCAGGCCGGGATCTGTGTGTACGTTCTGGAACGGCCTGCAGTTTGCCGGTGTCCAGGGCTGTGTAGGAAGGTGTTTGGGCCGGGGCGAAAATAGTGAACGAAGTGCGAGAGAAAATGACACGTTTCAGACGAGGGCAACCTCTTACTCTGGTCGTAGCTTAGGAGCCTCCGGATCGAAGAATAGATAACCAGAAGACGTGAGTCTTGAGTATTTTTGTGCTACTGTGGGCTCTTCATTTTTTGGTCCTCAGTTTCCCCATCTCTGATGTGGGCCCAACCCTAATATTTTGGTTCTCCAGTTGTGAAAATTGCAGGAATTAAGGTTTGTAGTTTGCAAGCTCCTTGAAGGCAGGAATCAGTCTTTTCTTTGGCTCAGACCTGACTGCAGGCACCCGTAGGTGTAGGAGCACACAGCCTGGAAACACTGCTTTGGCTGAACGAATGAATGAATGAATGAATGAATGAATAAAAATGCATTGGCTTGGGGCCGGAGGGTGGCATGTTGGTTAAGGGAGCTGTGCTCCCACAGGGTCCATTGAGGTTCGGGTCCGGAACCTGGTGGCTTGTTTTCTCACTTTCTCTTTCTCACTCTGTCCCTCAATGGTCAAATTAAAAATAAATAAATAAATAAAATTAAATAAAATATTCTTTCAAAAATGCATTGGGGGCCCTGCTGGTGGCATGATGGTTAAGGCACTAGACTCCCACAAGGCTGACTGTGGTTCAAGTCCTGGACCTGGTGGCTTGTGAGCGCACGCTCTCTCTGTCCCTCACTGGTCAAATTAAAGTGAATGAATAAATAAATAAAGTTGAATAAAATAATTCTTTAAAAAATGCATTGGCTGGGGCCAGCAGGTGGCATGGTGGTTAAGGTGTTGGAATTCCCACATGGCTGGCCATGGTTTGAGTCCCAGACCTGGCAGCTTGCTTTCTCACTCTCCCTCTCTCTCTCTCTTCTGTCTTTCTCTGGCAAAACTCATGTGAAAAATAATATTAACAATAATAGGGGCCAGCAAGTGGCATGGTGGTTAAAGGCACTGGACTCCCACATGGCCGACCACGGTTCAAGTCTTGGACCTGGTGGCTTGCTTTCTCACTTCCTCTCTCTCTCTCTGTCTCTCTCTGATCAAACTGGAAAATAATAATGATAATAATAAATAAAAAGTTAAATAAAATACTTCTTAAAAAATTAACAATAATAAATAAATTTAAAAAAATGCATTGGCTGAATAAATGAATGAATAAACTAGAAACGTGAATGACTAGCCAGCCCATAGGTGCTCTAGAGTATGCAATGCAAGAAAACCAAGGAGATTATTTAAGTGTTCCACAAGCCTGGAACTGTGTTCTGGCTTCAACTCATTTGGTTCCAGTCGATCACCACATCTCTTTTCATGTGAATTTTCCTGTGTGCTAAACAGATCTGAGAAGGTTAAAGGAAGAGAAAAAGCTTACACTGCCCCACCACACAGTGTCATCCTCATTTCACATCTGAAGTGACAGATTGAGAATGGAAATCTTCCTGATTGCGAAGCCCTTGCCTTCCTGGTCATGCTAGGCTCTCTTGTCCTCAGGGGCAGATGGGAACTCTGCTCAGGATTGCAGGGGTTTTGTTTGTTTTAGTTCTTTTGCTATAAGGATGTGTGTGCTTGCCAGGGAGAGAGAGAAATCACTCCCCTCCCCAGGGCTAGGGCCACACCACAATCCCCCCTTCTTTAATTGTAAAAGTTAACAATACGTATAGAAAACCATATAAACCATTCAGTATACATTTCTTTTTAAAAATTTACTCTAATGGGGGGGGGGTGTCTGTGAGGTGATGAACTCCCATGTGGCTGACTGCAATTTGAATCCCAGACCTGACAGCTTGCTTTCTCACTTTCCCTCTCTGTTCTGATTAAAAACAATAGTGGTAAACAAAATTAAATAAATAACTTTTTTAAGAGAGTTTTTTACTATACAGTGCATATGCTTGCTGGAGAGACAGAGACGACAGAAGGTGAGAAATCACCCTCCGGGGAGGAATGACCATGCTGCAATCCTTTCTCCATTCTCCTCTCTGGAACTTCGGCACACACGTACACATGCCCATAATGAGTTTTAAGCCCCTGGATCAGGAACTCAAACTGCAGTTGACTATTTGGGAGTCTAGCACCAACCATTACACCACTCGCTGGTCCCCCCATTACACTCTTTTTTTTTTTTTTTTTTTTTTTTTTTTTAGAGGTTTTTCGCTATAGGGCGCGTACGCTCGCCAGACAGACAGAGAGAGACATAGAGACAGAAAGCGAGAAATCACCCCCCAGGGGGGATGGTCACGCCGCAATCCCTTCTCTTTCATTCTCCTCTCAAGATCTTGGGCACGCACGCACACGCGCCCAGCGTGAGTTGTAAGCCACCGGGTCCGAGACGCGAACCGCGGTCGACTACGTGGGAGTCCAGCGACATAGCCATTACGCTAACTGCTGGTTCCCAGCCCCCATTACACTCAACCCCAGCACTAGGCTGTCAAAGACTACTATGGTGACCAGCAGTGGGAAAGCACCTGCCAGGAGGGATGGCAACACTGCAATTCCTTTTCCTCTATTTGCTCAAGATTTTTTTTAAAGAATTAATTTATTTTAATTTTATTTATTCATTCATGTATTTAAATTTGACCAGAGAGAGAAAGTGAGAAAGCAAGCCACCAGGTCTGGGACTCAAACCATAGTCAGCTATGTGGGAATGTCCAGTGCCTTATCCACCATGCCACCTGCTGGCCCCACCTCTCAAGATTTTGGGCCTGCATGCACATGTGCCTGGCATAGCCGGACTACACAGTTGGCCATGTGGGGTCCAGCTGCCTTACAATCACCATACCACCTGGCTATGGAGCTGTTTGTAGGTAAATACTAAAGGGCTCCATCCTCATTCACTGCTCCTGCCCTTCCCCAAGATAATGTGATTGAGAAATGACTGACCTGTCACTTAACAGAATTCAGGGTAAGGAGGAAGAGTCAGTGTATTTCATAGTTTCTGCTTTAGAAGAACACAGCAAGCTGGCCCTATTTTAGGATCACTTGACCTGGGCAAGTCACTTCCATTATTTTTTTTAATGATTTATTTTAAATTTTTATTTATTATTATTACTCAATTTGACCAGAGAGAGAGAGTAAGAAAGCAAGCCATCAGATCTGGAACATGAACCGCAGTCAGCCTTGTGGAAGTCCAGTGCCTTAACCACCTGCCAGCCCCAAATTAACCTCCATTCTAATTTTGTAAAAAGTATTAATTTTATTAATTATTATTATCTTCCAATTTGCTCAAGGGCATACATGCTCACTAAGAGAGGGAAAGTGAGGAAGCAAGCCACCAGGTCTGGGACTCAAATTGCAGTCAGCCATGCAGGAGCCCAACACCCCAATTATCATGCTACCTGCTAGTCCTCTACTCTATTTCTTGTCTCTCCTCTCTATGGAGCAGGGGCAGGGGTGGAGTTGGGAGAGGCTGGGTCCTGTGGTCATTCCTGCATTGCACCTTACAGTATCTCCAAACACCCCAGAAATCCATCATTTAATGCTCCTGCATCCTCCCAATAATGGTGACAAAGACATCACAGAAACAGCAACCCCATTTTGTAGGAGAGGAAAACAGGCTCAGAGAGGTGTAGCTATTTTCCCAGGACCACACAAGAAGCAGCCTGAGCAAGATTGGCACCAAGATCTCCTGCCAGAATCCCCTAAGCCCTCTTCTCTTAATGTATCTGGGAAAGTCGTGGGTAGAAGGTGCATTTCTAGGCCAAAGACCCTGCTGTGATTTCAGCCAGTCTCCTGGACTCTCAGCTCCCTATTCTTCCTCTTGCTTTCTATGACAAGGAGCTGGGACCTCATCATCCAGCCCCACTCCTGGCCTTTTAAAAGAGCCTGGAGGTGGTGGTGGTGGTGGTGGGGAATCCTCACAACTGATTAGGGCAGAAGGACTCCCGGGTCCCTGGTTTTTCTCGTTGTTGTCTTTGTTGGGAGCTCCTTTTCGACATCCTCTCCATCCCAGCCTCAGCCTCCAGCCCGCAGCCTCCAGAGCCATGATTGAGGAGGGGCCTGGGCCTTTCTGTTAGATTCAAGGCGGCCGGAGCTCCACACCGGTGAGAAAGGAGTTAAAGCCGGGTCCTAGGATCACTGGACCTGGAAGTTCCGGTGGCCCAAGCGGGAGTGGGCTGGGGAGACGTGCTGGAAGAGCCGTTTGGGACTGAAAGGGGGGCAGTGCCAACCCTGCCAATTCGTGCTTCCCCCTATTCGCTCTTGGCTTCCACCGGTAAACCGCCTTCCACCCCACCCTCGAACCCCAGTCCCGACTTCACTTCTCCCCGCCTCCCAGGGCTGCCTGCACACTAGGCCAGTCTGAGGCCAGAGATCAGCCCCCTTCGGAGCCGGGAGCGGCGCGTCTCTCTCCAGCAACCCTCCCATTGTCTGTGCGGAGCGGGCGGAGGGGCTCGAGGGGCGGGGCCGGGGCGGGCGCAGCAGCGAGCAGGGGAGGGGCGGGTGGGAGCGGAGGGGGCGGGGGGAGATGCTGAGCCTTCAGGGGCGGAGGAGGCGGCGGCGGCGGCAGCGGAGAGAGCCGGCTCCGGGAGGGAAGGCTAGAAGGCGACAGCCGAAGGCCGGGCTGGGTGGCTGGACTGCGCGCGGGCTGCGCTGCGCTGCGCTCGACTCCGACGGCCTCTCCCATGCGCTGAGGGCGCCCGGCTGGGCCGGGCCGGCGGCCGGAGGAAAGGCTCCTCTCCATGGTCCAGAAGACCAGCATGTCCCGGGGCCCTTACCCACCCTCCCAGGAGATCCCCATGGAGGTCTTCGACCCCAGCCCACAGGTGAGGCGTGGTAGCCGGGCAGAGGGAGGAGGGTCGTTCCCTCGGACCTTGCTGGGGCTATTTGCCCGGAGCGATGGGAGAGGGGTGCCTGCGCGCCCCCCATCCGCGGGTTTAATGATTGATGCGCGCTTGGCCGGGAGTTGGGCTGCGGTGTTGCGGAGCGGGGATGGCGCGGGTGGGCCGCCTGTCACCCTTGCCTCCTCATCTCCCCGGTGTCAGGGTCCCTGCTGCTCCGGTACCCTCTCCAGTGGGCTGAGAGCCGGGACACTGACGGAGGGATCCGGGCCTGAGAAGAGGAGGTTGAAGGAGGCTAGAGAGCGAGCCAGGCAAGGCAGGCGACGCAGAGCGCGCTCGGGGGCGCCCGGCGAGGGTGGGTGGGGCGGGGGTGGTACCTGGAGATGGCCGAGGCGGTGGTCAGAGGGCGGTGCCAGCCGGCCTTCGAAGCCTTAGACACTGGTTTTCCAGGGTGGGGAAGGGGCCAGTCCCCCTTCCAACCACTTCGGCTCCATCCTCCTCTTAGACCAGTTCCCCTCCCCCCACACCACGTTGGCTTATCCTCCACCCTCCTTGCCCCAACGCCTCCAAAGTTTGGAAAGTTGGGTGGATGCCAAGTCACCGTCCTGGAGGGGGAGAAGCTGTTTTACTTGGGGAAGGGGTTGCCCCCTTACTGTCACTCCCACACGTTTTCTATGCCCCCTGGCTACCGCAGAAAAGGGGCATTCTTGAGCTTGGTGGATTCCCATGGGCAGACCCAGTCTGGGGTGGTCCTGCCAGGGGATTTCTCTGGGATGTGCTGGTCCCTCTTCTATTACCATGGCCAGCCTGGGGCAACTGTAACCACCACGATAATGTGGTTGATGGGTATGTTGGGCGGGGGTCAAGTCAGACCTAAAAATACTTCTACCTCCAGCCCAGGCCCCTTGGAGTCTGGGCAGCAGCTGGGGCCTTCCTTTCAGCTGTCCCCTGTCCCTCTGAGCGCCACTCCCTTTGGCCAGCCAGGAGTGGTGTTGGTGGTGTGAGACTCTGGGGCTCGCTAAGAGATCCTCATAGGCTTGTAGGGAGCCTCAAAACTAGAATTTGGATGTACCTCTGGTTTGAGAAAGTGGGAGGAAGGGAAGATTCCCTACGGGTCCCCAAGTGCCCTCCTCTCCTCAGTCTAGTCACCACTCATTTAGATTGTCTGGCCAGGGAAAGTCTGGGATGGAGGCTGGGACAGGGGCCTGGAGTCCAAACCTTCATCATCCCCCAGATTGATTCTGGAGTGGGCCGGGGCCAAGTGTGTGAATATGAGTTGGGGGAGGGCAGAGACAAAGTCTCTTTACCAGAGAGCCTGGCGATACCTGAAGGTGTGGCTACCTGAGTGGTCAGGCAGTATCCACTCCACGCAAGCAAGCGGGGAGTGAGTCAGGGAGACTGAGCCAACCCACCCCAGGGACAAGTGGGGCTGCGTCCTGGGCTGGGCCTGGGGCGGGGCCAAGGGGCATGTAGACTGCAGGCAGATTGACGTAGCCTGGTGGGTACCATGGGGACGGGGCGTAGGCAGTGGCAGCTGAGGATGGGGGAGAGACTGGAAGCTTGATCCCTCTTGCACCCTTGGGGAGGGGCGTGGCCACTGTGGTTGTAAAGAGGGGGCTGAGAAAAAGTCCTGCCAGGGTGGGGACCAAAATCTGCCCCCACGGTGCCTGGCCATGGTTGGGATGGATGTTTATTTTCCAAATACAGTTTCATAACCCCCCAGCCCCTCCAATCTAGCCTTGGGCCTCCTGGAACTCAAAGCTGCCACCCCCTCCCCACTCTGCAAAAGCAAAGCGAAGAGTTGGGTGCAGCAAGAGGCCAAGCTGGCCCTGGGCTGGCAGGTCTCCCTCTCTCTGGGGACCCCTCCCACGCAGACCCCCTCTGCTCCAGCTGAGGCAGGGAGGAGGGGGGACTTTCCCGGGCTCTCTCCGCCCCCCAGCTCTGCAGGCAGCCTCTCCCTTCCCCAGAGGCCTTCGCAGCCTGCCCAGCATCTTAATTAGCTTTGCTGCCTAATGAGCCTCCAGCTTTTCAGCACCTCCCCCTTCCTAGCCTGCCGGGCTGGGTTTGGGGGGGGGGTTTCTGTGTGTGCCTCCTGGGGTTCGCCCAGTTCCCTACCCTAGGCTGTGGTCCCGGCCCTGGTAGTGAAGAAGGGAGACCCTCCCTCCCCTTGGGCTGTACCACCTCTGGAAGAAGATGCAGGGGTGTGGGGGTGGAGCCGTTCAGATCCGGGAATGGTGTTCCCAAGGTTTGGCTGTAGCGCCGGGCCTGGTGGGGTGAGGGTTGGGAATGGTCCTTTCTGATCCCTCTCTTGTTCCTTCCTGGCTTCTCCAGGGCAAATACAGCAAGAGGAAGGGGCGGTTCAAACGGTCAGATGGCAGCACGTCCTCAGATACCACGTCCAACAGCTTTGTCCGCCAGGTAACCTGGAGCCGGCTGAGGGGGAGGTGGCTGGTTGGTGGAGGCCAGCGCTGGAGAGCTCTGTCTGCGGCTTCCAGGCATCCTGCCCTGTGTCATTTGTCACCTGCCTGGAGCCACCCCATCACCCTGACACCCCATGACTTCTTCTGGATGTACCGTCAGCTGCACCCACTCCCTGCGCCCCCGCCCAGCCTCTCCCCCAGCACCAGGCACCAGCCCCTGCTGCCTGCCTGCGTCATCTTATTCAGGGACAGCCTGGCCTGCCTCCTTCTAGCTGGCTTTGGGCTGTCACCCACTCCCCCTGCCGGCTGTCTGCTTCTGTGTCCTCCCCCAGCATCTGTGACAGGGTGGGGTGGAGGCAGGTCCTTGGAAGTGAGGAGCTAGGGCCGCTGGGTCCCTGGAGCCCTGGTTAGCTGTGGGTCAGAGAAACATGCTCCTCGCATGCTGATAGGGCTATTTGCTAAGCAGAGAGCAAGTGCGATGCGGGGGCTTGGTGGAGGCAGGAGGTAGTTGATGTTAGAGAGGACTGTCACCCAGCACTCCCGATTAATAATGAATAGCTGAGAATAGCTTTTCGGGGTCTTCTGTGCTCAGTCAGGAAGCCGCTGCTGTCATCTCTGTTCTAATTCTCAAACCCCAGGCCATCTTAGGCTCTGGGAGAGGCGGTGACAGAGGCATGTGGTTACTATGACTACTGAGCATCTCAACAAAGCCTGGTACCCAAAAAAGGCAAGAGGGCTTGGGATCAGATAAGGAAAGGAGTGGGTTAAAGAGGAAGTGGGCAGAGCAGGTGAAGTCAGGACCCTGAGAAGGAGGAGCCCCCCTTGGCCAGGAGAGAGAGTGCTTCCAGGCAGATGGACCGCGGACTGGAGCAAGGCCCTTCTTCTATGAGAAAAGGAGATAGAAAGACTCCTGATAGGGTTTTCATGCCACAGCGCATAGTTCAGCCAGCCATGGCTGTGGGCACGCGCTTGCACACCCGATGGACACACGAGACCTCATGACTTGCACCCAGGACCTTCCTGAATGGTCTCAGCATCACCGAGACATGCTGGATTACCACTGTGCCACTGTCCCTACAACGCTTAACACCTGCGAGCCTCAGCATGGCTTAGGAGGTGCAGGAAGAGGAGCTGTGACCCAACCTTTCCTAAGTATGCAAACAGACAGGCAGTCCTTTCTGCAGTCACTCCCTCATCCCTCCTGTTGCAGGGCTGGGCCGGGGCCAGGCAGAAGGACGCTGGGCTTTGGTCGCCCCACTTGGCATAAAAGGGCTGTGGTTCTCCAGTGTTTGTCTCCCCAGGGGGTCAGCCGCTAGCCCCTGCCTCTGGTTCTTCCTCCTTTGACTCCGCAGCTCTTACCCCCAGGAGGTGGCTGGGAATAGGGGAGCAATCCTTGCCACATCTCAGAGCTAAATATACCCTAGCAGTTTGCACATGTAGCAACTCTGCCTGTAACCTGAGCCCCCTGGGGCAACGGGCAGGTTGGGCCACCCCTTAGGCCAGCAGGGCCAGGCACCAAGGGCGCCGGGATGGAGGTGCCCAGCCGGACCCTTGTGGTGGTGAGCTGGGGATGGGACAGGGGTGGCGGGTGGCGAGAACAGCTCCTAGGAAAGCTGTTGGGGAGCCTTCTCACCAGCCTTCTTGCTTCCTCACTGTTTCCTGTCTCCTGCCATTTCTGATGTGTCTGTGTCGTGTGTGTGTGTGCACGCGTGTGTGTAAGGGTCACTAAGTACCTCTCTGCCAGTCTCTCTCTGAGTCTGTCTTCTGGTCCATTTCCTGGCTGGCTGGGCAGCTGTCTCCCTGACTCGAGGTGCTCCTGTCAGCAGGGCCAGAGCAGTAGAGAAGCTGGTTTTCACGGTCCCTCCTCCTTTGTGTCTGTCTTCCAGCTTTTGTTTGTAACCCCGGCCCCACGAGTCCCTGTTTGCGTAGTTTGGCTGGGAAAGAGATGGATGGCTATGCCAGCTACTACTAGGGACGTCTGGGGAGAGGTGGGCCTTGGCCTCCTCTCTCCCAGGTCCTCTCCGTACCAAGCTGGTGGACCCTCCTGACCAGATGGCCCTTTCCCATCCCTGCAGTCCTGCTCTTTCCTCACGTGACCTCCCACCCCATCCAGCACCACCTCTGCACAGTCACGCGTAGATCGCCTCCGGGCTCCAGCCCTCGTGTGCCTCCACCTTCAGGGACGTAGATACCTGGGTGCCCCAGTGGAGGCACTCAGTCGTGCACCGACAGCACATGCCACAGAACACACCCCCATCTACATGCACACGCTCGCAGTGCGTGTGAGCACACAGGGGTGAGCATGCTCACTCCTCCTCGGTTTGTACAGGTGTCACATGCCTTGCACACGTGTGTGCATTCCTAAAGGAGTTGTCTGTGCTCTGGAGTGGTGAGTGTGGTCAGAGCCAGCTTTTGGGCACACGCAGACTCTCAGCCTTCCTTCCCCCTGTGGCCTAGCCTGGGGAAAGGCCTGCTCCGGAGTTTGCCCTCCACTTGCCTCTTCTACCTGGACCACCCCAAGAATCCTGTGCTCTCTTGCATCTTACGAGAACATGAGGATTGGGGTTCTGAGTGAGATGGTCTGGTTTTAGCATTACCAACCAGAGGAGCAAGGAGCCTGTCCACCCTCCACCTTTGAGCAGAAGATAGCAAAAACTTTGGTGGCCTTGTCATGCTGAGCAAGCTGCCCACTGCCGTCAGTGCAGCACTCAGGCTTAAGCTGCTGGTGGCTGCAGTCCCTGGAGGGAGGCCGCTGGGCTTCTGCTGAGTCTATCACAGCGACGGGTGCCGGGAGCAGGGGAGGGGAGGAGGGGCAGGGAGTGGAGACTCGGCCCTGGCACTGTTCCCCTGGGCTGTGCCCCTATCAGGTTCCCACCCCTCCCTGGGCCTCAAGCAGCTGTCCTTGGACCTGCCTAACCCTCCACTTGCTGTTGTCACCCTTCCTAGGTCCACACTCTTCCCAGGGCCTGCAAACCTCAGCCTCTGGCCCCTTCCACTCAACACTACCTCCTCCTAGCCTTTGAGGCATTGTGCCGGCTGGCTGGGGCTCCAGGTATCCATGGCGGTGGTGCCTCCATGCCTCCCCAGGCCCAGGGGCTCAGGGAGATAGCACTGCCCTGAGCTGGGCCTCTCTGTTTTCAGGGCTCAGCAGAGTCCTACACCAGCCGTCCATCGGACTCTGACGTGTCTCTGGAGGAGGACCGGGAAGCCTTAAGGAAGGAGGCGGAGCGCCAGGCGCTAGCGCAGCTTGAGAAAGCCAAGGTGAGAGTGCCCAGGTGGGGAAGGGCTGCGTGGGCCTTATTTCTCCACCCCCCAGGCCTTAGTGATGCTGGACAGACCCTGGGTGGAGGCTTGGCCTGGCTGCTTCCTAGCTGTTACCCCTAAACCTCAACGTGCCTTTGTCCTTCCCCTGCACAATATGGACTATCAGGGGCCAGCAGGAGGTGTAGTGGCTACGGGGCTGGATTCCCATGTGACTGACCACAGTTTGAGTCTTGGACCTGGTGGTTTAAAACACATGCTGGGCACATGTGCATGCGTGCACAAAATCCTGAGAGGAGAATGGAGAAGGGATTGTGGTGTGACCATCCCCTCTGGAGGGCAACTTCTTGCTTCTGTCTCTCTGTCTCTCCACCGAGCACACGTGCTCTATAGCAAAAATCTCTAAAAAAAATTTTAAAAAAGAACAAAACTATAATATCTGCTTCCTCGAGCCAGCCAGTGGTATGGTGGTTAAGGCAGCTGGACCCCACTTGGCTGACTGTGTGGTTCGAGTCCTGGACCTGGCAGCTTGAGAAACATGCTGAGTATGTGTGTGTCTCCAAAATCCTGAAAGGAGAAACAGAGAAGGGATTGTGGTGTCACCAGGCCCCCGAGGGACCGCTGCTCACGTTCCTTCTCTCTGCCTCTCTTTGGCAAGTGTACATGCCCTCTGGAAAAGCTGGAAAAAACAGTCTGCCTCCTTACAGTCTAAGTGCCTCATGCTGTTTTCATACACACCAGGGCTTGATATGTGCTAGAAATTTCCACCTCTTCCTAGAATCAAACTTCGTGGGCTGGAATCTCCACCCTGACTCTCAGTAACTATGTGATCTTAAGCAAGTCACTTAGCTTTTCTGAACTTTAGTCTCTCACTCACTAAAATGAAGACAATAATATCATTGGGTCGTTGGAAAAGTCATGACGCCTTTTTGCACAGAAAAACAGAAAAATATACCATATCTTTTCTGACAACCCAATACTTAACTGCATAGGATCTTATGATGAATAAATAAGATAGTGCATGTGAAACGTGTAACAATACCGGGCACACTACGCCACCGACTGGCTACTAGGGCCAGCAGGTGGCATAGTGGCTAAAGCACTGGACCCCCACTTGGCTGGCTGCAGTTTGAGCTCCGGACCTGATGGCTTGAAAATCACCCTGGGTGCATGTGCGTGCATTCCCAAAATTCCAAGAGGAGAATGAAGGAGAAGGGATTGTGACAAGGCCATCCCTCCTGGAGGGGGGATATCTCACTTTCCTTCTATGTCTCTCTCCTGCAAATGCACATGCCCTTCGGCAAAAAAACAAAAACCAAACAAACATAAAAAGTAGCTACTGTCATTAATGTTGCCTAAAGAACAGGGGCTGGCAGGTGGCGTGGTAGTTGAGGTGCTGGACTCCCACGTGGTCAACCATGGTTCAAGTCCCAGACCTGGTGGCTTGCTTTCCCACTTTCCCTCTCTCTCTGGTCAAATTAAATAATAATAATAATGGGGCCAGCAGGAGGTGGTGTGGTGGTTGAGGGCACTGGACTCCCACATGGCTGACCACAGTTTGAGTCCCAGACTTGGCGGCTTGCTTTCTCACTTTCCCTCTCTCTATCTCTCTCTCTCTCACTCTATCCCTCTTGGGGAAAATAAATAAATAAATAAAGTTAAAACAAAATAATTCTTTAAAAAATAATAATGATGATGACAAGGAATAAAATTAGTAAATAATGCTTAAAAAAAAAAAACCCTAAAGAATGAAACAACAACAAAAAGTAGCTACTGTCATTAATGTTATTATTATTGTTGTTCCTTATGAGTGTCATTCTGGCTTCCCCCGCATCAATACTTATTAGTCCCCAGTGCCCTCTCCACCCGGAGAGAGCTACAGTACATATTTCTTTTTAAAATTTTCCTCTAGAGGGCCCAGCAGTTGGTGTAATGGCTATGTCACTGGACTCCCATGTAGTCGACCACAGTCCGAGTCCTGGACCGGTGGCTTAAACTCACGTCGGGCACATGTGCATGCGTGCCCAAGATCCCGAGAGGAGAATGGAGGAGAAGGGATTGTGATGTGGCCATTCCCCCTGGGGGGTGATTTCTCGCTTTCTGTCTCTCTGTATCTTTCTGGTGAGTGCACGTGCCCTATAGCAAAAACCTCTCCGAAAAAAAAAAATTTTTTTTTGCTCTAGGATGCATGCACTTGCCAGAGAGAGACAGAGGGAAAGTGAGAAAGCACTCCCTGGGGATAGCAATGTGGTAATCTCTTCCCTTTCATTCTCCTCTCAGGATTTTGGGTACACACATACGCACCTGACGTTTAACAAAATTATTTATTTAACTTGTTATTATTTTCTATAGGGCTTTTACCTTAGGGCACATGCTATTAATGGAGAAAGACAGAGATAGTGAGAGGGAAAATGAGAAATCACCCCCTAGAGGGGATGGCTGTGCCACATTCTTCTTCTTCTCCATTCTCCTCTCGGGATCTTGGGCTCACATGCACATGCGCTTGCTGTGATTTTCAAGCCATTGTTGGGTCTGGGACTCGAATCATGGCTGGCCATGGGAGTCCAGTAATGTAACTGCTACACCATTTGCTGGCCTCATTATTTTTTAATTTGATGGAGAGAGAAAGGAAAAGTGCAAGCTGCCACATCCGGGACTTGAACTGTTGTCAGCCAGTTTGGAATCCAGCACCTTAACCACTATACCACTTGCTGGCCCCACAATGTGTTTTTTAAGTCACCAGGTCCAGGACTTGAACCACTCACTCGTCCATGTGGGATCCAGCCACCTTAACCTCTATGCCACCTGCTGGCCCTACAGTATACGTTTTTTTCAAGTTTCCTCATTTATTTTTTCTATGAGAAAGAGAGAGAGAGAGAGAGAGAGAGAAAGAGAAAGAGACCCAGCACTCCCAAGAGGGCTTTGCTGGGCCTGACGCACTCTCAGGTCACGGATCATGGGTATATGTGTGCCTGGCATACCATGGGAGGTTTCCAGACACTCAGAACCTTCCCCTGTGGGTCGACCTCTCAGAGCATGGCATTACTGTGGCACCACAGTCCAGCCCCTCAGTATACGTTTTAAAAAAGCATTATTTATTTATTATCCTTTAATTTGACTAAAGAGGGACAGAGAGAGGGAGAATGTGGAAGCAAGTCACCAGGTCCAGGACCCAAACCCTGGTCTGCCATGTGGGAGTACAATGCCTTAACCGCCTTGCCACTCGTCTGCCCCAGTCTACATATGTTTAAAGTTTATTCACTTATTTCTCCAATGTGACAGAGACAGAGACAGGCAATCTCTCCAACAGGGCCTTATACCATGCCCAGTGTGTTCAGGGAAGTACTGAGACTTGAACCCAGGACTTTCCCCCTGTAGGTCCAGCTGCCTTACTGATGTGCCACCATCTGGCCCTGAGTATGCTTTTTTCTTTGTCACCCCCAGAGGGGTTGGCCTTGCCACAGGCCTTTCTCCTCTATTATCCTGCTGGGCTTTTGGGCAGACATGCATGCACACCCGGTATGATTTTTAAGCTGCCAGGTCTGGGACCCAAACTATGGTCCGCCCTGTGGAAGTTCAATGCCTTAAGCGCCATACCACCTGCTGGCCACCCGCAGTACGCATTTGAATGACCAGTTAACAAAGCAAACACCTTCATATTTGTTTCTCCTCCCCCACCCCAGAAAGTTGAATGTCACACTGTGATTTAACCCTCTGGTTGTCATCCTCTGTGTGCCCCCTCTAGACTAAGCCGGTGGCATTTGCTGTGCGGACTAACGTTGGCTACAACCCGTCTCCAGGGGATGAGGTGCCTGTGCAGGGAGTGGCCATCACCTTTGAGCCCAAGGACTTTCTGCACATCAAGGAGGTGGGGAGAGTGCTTAGCACCGGGAGGGAGGCCAGGGGGCGAGGCCAGGGGGCGGTGGGCATGGGTGCCAAGAGAAGCCAGAGCTCCAATGGGAAAAAAGTCTGCTGAGCGGCGCAGAGCTGGGTTGAACCTGCTGTGTGACCTTAGACAAATCTCCACCTCTCTGCACTGGGATTTTTCATTGGGAAATGAGGCCGTAATGCTTAGGCCACAAGGCCATTGGGAGGGTTTGTCGTGCATAAGCTGGAGTGGCACCCTGCCAGGCCCTGCAGGTGTCAGCATTTCCTCCTGCTGCCTTTCTAGAGTGGGGAGTGGGGAAGGACTCTCAGAACAGGAATGTGCTGGGGGAGGGATGCTGGGCTCGCAGCTGGGCTGTCCTCAGGCTGCACAGGGGCATAGCTCCTTGTGGGTACACCCACTTTGGGAAGGCTAGGCCAGTGCAGAGGGGTTTCCCTGGAGGGTGAGCGCTGGGTTGCACCCGCAGTTTCCCACTCGGTGGCTCCACACCCCCCCCCCCCCCCCCCCCCCGTCGTGTTGTTCACAGAAATACAACAATGACTGGTGGATTGGGCGGCTGGTCAAGGAGGGCTGCGAGGTGGGCTTCATCCCCAGTCCCGTCAAACTGGACAGCCTGCGCCTGCTGCAGGAACAGAAGCTGCGCCAGAACCGCCTCAGCTCCAGGTGTCCGGCTGGGGTGGGGGTGGCAGCCAGGGCGATCCTGGCCCTGAGGGCTCAGACCTGCCTGGGCACTGGAGGATCTCTGGGTGGGGGTGCAGCATGTGAGCAGACAAGATCCCCCACCCCCACCGTTTCGCTCACAAGCTCCATTTGTCTCTCTACCCACACAGCAAATCAGGTGACAACTCCAGTTCCAGTCTGGGAGACGTGGTGACTGGCACCCGCCGCCCTACACCCCCTGCCAGTGGTAAGAGCTGCTGCCACCCCAGGGGGTAGGGAGAACTCAGATGGGGTGGCCTCCCTGCTGCCTGACCTCTCCTTCCCCTGCTGTAGGTGGCACCCCAATCCCGAGTCCCCCAAACACACGCAGTGGAGAGTAGGGTACCCACAAACTGGGCCTGTCGTGTCTCTCTCCCTTTTCTTCAGTAGCTCCATCTCTCTGCCTGATCCCCTGCCCCCATTCATTTCTTCCAGCCCTGTTCCATTCACCTCTTCTTCTTTCTTTTTTCCCACCCCCATCCCTGTGTTCTGTCTGTGTTTCTGCGTCATCTCGCCCTTCTGCCCCCTCGCCTCCCTCCCTGTCTCCTGACTCTCCGGTCCAGGTAATGAAATGACTAACTTAGCCTTTGAGCTAGACCCCCTAGAGCTAGAGGAGGAGGAGGCAGAGCTCGGGGAGCAGAGCGGCTCTGCCAAGACTAGTGTTAGCAGTGTCACCACCCCGCCGCCCCACGGCAAGCGCATCCCCTTCTTTAAGAAGGTAATTCTTGCTGGTTCTTGCAAGAGGGCTGGGTGGCCGCCTGCTGGCCTGCTCGGTGGGGGGAGGGCCAGGTGGATGCAGGTGTGTGGCAGTGTGTTCTGCGGGCAGCAGGGCTTCCTGCTAAGGGCCAGGGAAGGGGGGTGTGGATGCATCTCCATACCAATCCTATCCGGCATGGCCCGTGCCCCAGGAAATGTGGTTTTTGCCCATGGAGGGCTGCTCCGCCCTACAGAGGCAGGGCCTGGTGGTGCTGGAACCTGTCCTGTCTGCTCACTGCCAGTGAGATATTCTAGTGTTTGCTCCCACTCCGGCTCATGAAGCAGGGAGCAGAGGGCGTTCCTTCTTTGCCCTTCCTAACACCATGGGCAAACACGGGGTGTCCACTGGCTGCACAACAAGGGGACTCTTAACATGAGCAGGTTGGAATGCACTGGGGACAGGAGACAGGCCCCAAATTAGTGGCTGTCACCCTCTCCAGCTCTTTTCCAAGACCCAAAGTGGGGGGAGGGTGTGTCTGAATATTTGTGAGTCTACTAGACTGTCAACCCTGCTCCCAGCCCTGCTCCAGGGCCATCCCTGGCTCCCCCTTGGCGTGGGGTCCCGTGCCCTCTCTCTGGCTCTGTCTGTCACTAACACGCATGCCCTGTTATCTCTCCTCGTCTGCCCGCTCTTCCTCTCCCTCTTGCCCTGGCTCCTTCCTCACCCTCTGCCCCTGCCTGGGTACCCTTCCCTCTCTCTTCCCCTTCCCCTCTCTTGGCAATCTGGACCCAGCCAAACAGAAGCAGAAGTCGGTGAGTATCACAGCTTTCTGTGTCCCCCTCCCGGCCCCCTGGAGTGAGCTAAGGGGACCTTCTAATACCCATTCCCATTTCCCCTACCCTTCCTGGTTCTGCCTGGCCATCCCCTGGCTCTTACCCCGGGCTCTGGAACTGGGAGGGGAAAGGATGCATGGGGGAGCTGGAGGCTGGGGCAGAGGGGCTAATGCCATCTCCACTTGGGGTTTTCCCTCCCTGCTTCCCCCCCAGACAGAGCATGTGCCCCCCTATGACGTGGTGCCTTCCATGAGGCCCATCATCCTGGTGGGACCGTCGCTCAAGGGCTATGAGGTAGGAGCCCCTAGAGGGCAGCAGACTCAGAGGGACCCAGATTCCTGAGAGACCCCCCCCCCCCCAAGAAGTGCCCAGGTCCCCAGGTCCACGCCAGAGGGCTACAGACCTTCAGAGAAAACCCTAGGGGGGATTGACCCACAGGGAGACTCCCTCAGAAGGACCCAGTTCCTGAAAGAAACCCCCAGAAGAGCCCTCCCAGAGACACCACCTAGAAGGACCTTTGGAATCAGAGACTGCATTGGAGGCCCCTCAGAGCTGGGAGGAACCACCCTGCTGCCCCCACAGAGGCCCAGTCACTCAGGAATTTCCGAGGGAAGTGGAATGAACGTGAGGGTATCTGGCAGCCCAGCTCCTGAGTGGTTTGAAATGCCTGACTTCTCCCCCTCAAACCCTGATCCCAGGTTACAGACATGATGCAGAAAGCTTTATTTGACTTCTTGAAGCATCGCTTCGATGGCAGGTAAGGCCCCAGCAGCTGGCACCCGCTCCTGCCACGGGAGGGCAGGGCACCTGGGACAGGGCCAGGAGGCAGGCCTGGAGCCTGGGGAGTGGGCAGGCCACCACAGCCCATCCTGACCCGGGACTGCCCCTGCCCTGGCCCCAGGATCTCCATCACTCGAGTGACAGCGGACATCTCCCTGGCTAAGCGCTCCGTCCTCAATAACCCCAGCAAACACATCATCATCGAGCGTTCCAACACGCGCTCCAGCCTGGGTGAGAGGCCCTGCCCTTTCACTCCCCGTTTCTGGGCCGGAAGGGAGGCAAGGGGTGGCTGGGCCCTTCTCCAGAAGCATTCCCCTCACCCACTGCCTTGGGGGGCTGCTTACATTCCCCCTCCTCACGACTTCCTGCCCCCCAGCTGAGGTGCAGAGTGAGATCGAGCGAATCTTTGAGCTGGCTCGGACCCTTCAGCTGGTTGCTCTGGATGCTGACACCATTAACCACCCGGCCCAGCTCTCCAAGACCTCGCTGGCCCCCATCATTGTTTACATCAAGATCACCTCTCCCAAGGTGGGTGCAGGTCCCTGGCCCTGGTGGGGACAGGAGGGTTTGAAAGGAGTGCTCTGGCGCTGGGCTGCTTGGGTTTGGATCTCAGTTCTACTGCTTCCTGACCATGTGACTTAGTGTCCCTGAGCCTTAGGTTCTTGTTCCGGAAACCTCCAGCATATGGATATTGTGAAGATTCAACCTACTATGAATGTGTAGCACTTAGCAAAGGGTCTGGTACCACGTACCTTATCGTGTACTAAGTATTATTAATGTCAATATTTACTTGCTTATTTTAATTTTATTTACTTACCTATTTTTTTTTTTTTTTGAGAGGTTTTTGCTATAGGGCACGTGCACTCACCAGAAAGACAGAGACAGAGAGACAGAAAGCAAGAAATTACCCCCCAGGGGGGATGGCCACGCCACAATCCCTTCTCCTCCATTCTCCTCTCAGGGTCTTGGGCACGCATGCACACGTGCCTGGTGTGAGTTTAAGCCATCGGGTCAGGGACTTGAACTGTGGTTGAGTACATGGGAGTCCAGTGATGTAGCCATCACGCCATCTGCTGGTCCCTCTTTTTTTTTTTTAATTTAACTTAATTTATTATTATTATTTTCAAATTGGTTATAGTGTTCATATGCTCACCAGAGGTGAGACAGAGAGAGAGAGAGAGAGAGAGAGAGAGAGAGAGAGAGAGAGAAAGCAAGCTGCCAGGTCCAGGACTTAAACTGCAATCAGCCATGTAGGAGTCCAGTGCCCCTACCACCATGCCACCTGCTGGCCCCCTTTTTGTTCTTTTAATGGTGTTTTTTTTTTTGTTTTTTTTTTTTTTTTTAAAGAATTATTTTATTTAACTTTATTTATTATTATATCATTATTATTTTTCAGTTTGATCAGAGAGAGAGAGAGAGAGAGAGAGAGAAAGTGAGAAAGCAAGCCACCAGGTCCGAGACTTGAACCGTGGTCGGCCATGTGGGAGTCCAGCGCCTTTAACCACCACGCCACTTGCCAGCCCCTAATGGTGTTTTTTTCTTCAAGTTTTATTTATTTATCTCATGAGTGTGTGCGAGAGAGCATCCCTAACAGGGTCCTGACACCACAATTCACCCCCAGCTTCAGCCAACCCCAGATCATGACCATGCGTGTGCCCAGTGTACTCAGGATGGTCTCCAGACTTGAACCTGGAACTTTCCTATGTGGGTCAGCCTTGCAGAGTGTTGCATTTTATGGCTGCATCGCCATTTCTGGCATTCATTATTTAATTCCCAGAGGGTATGCATGCTCACCAGAGAGACAGAGAGACTGAGAGAGAGAGACAGCACTCCCCAATGGGGTGTGGTCACTCCACTAGGGGTGGAGATTCAAACTGCTGTTGGCCAGGTGGGATTGGATCTGGCTCCCTTAATGATTAGGCTAGAGCCGGCACCTTGTATTAATAATATTCTCCAGTTCATGCAGACCAGACCAGCTGCTTGTCTCCCCTCTGGCTGATTTCCAACCTCAGAAGAGAAAGCTGAAAGGATTCTGTGCTTGTTACCCCAGTGTCACCCGCTACTTCTATCTTCCGATATCAACTCTTTTTTTTTTAATTAATTCTTTTTTTAAAATTTATTTATTCATTCATTTATTTTAATTTGACCAGAGAGCAAAAGACACACACACACACACACACACACACACACACACACACGGGGGGGGGGGGGGGAAGAAAGCGAGAAAGCAAGCCACCAGATCTGGATCTCGAACCATGGTCAGCCATGTGGGAATGTCCAGCGCCTTAACCACCATGCCACCTGCTGGTCCCCGATATCAACTCTTTAAAAAAAAAAGGGACCAGCAGTTACCGTAATGGCTATGTCGCTGAACTCCCATGTAGCCGATTGCAGTTCAAGTCCCGGACCCGGTGGCTTAAACTCACGCCGGGCGCATGTGCATGTGTACCCAAGATCCCGAGAGGAGAATAGAGGAAAAGGGATTGCGGCGTGGCCATCCCTCGGCGGGTGATTTCTCGCTTTCTATCTCTGTCTCTTTCTGGGGAGCGCACATGCCCTATAGCAAAAACCTCTTCAAAAAATTATTTTATTTTATCTTTATTTATTTTATTTTAATTTGACCATAGAGGTATCAGCAGGTGGTGTGGTGGCTAAGGCGCTGGACACTCCCACATGGCCGACCACAGTTCAAGTCCTGGACCTGGTGGCCTGCTTTCTCACTTAACCTTTCTCTCTCTGTGAGTGTGTGTGTCTCTCTCTGATCAAATTAAAATAAACAAATGAATAAATAAATAAATTATTAATTTGACCATAGAGAGAGAGGGAGGGGGGAAATGAGAAAGCAAGCCACATGTATGTGTCCAAGAGAGACAGAGAGGGAGAAAGCACTTGCCAGTGGGGCATGGTCACACTGCCATGCCTTTTCCATCTTTCCACCTTTCAGGATTTGGGCACACATGCACAGGTGCCCGGCATATTTTTCAAGCCACTAGAGCTGGGAATTGAATTGTGGTCTGCCAAGAGGGTGGGGGTCTGGCCCTGTTTTTTTTTTTACTGAGCTTGGGATCTTAGCAGAATTATTTAGCTTCTGAGACTCTAGTTCTTCACTGATAAAATGGGGTTATGGGGACCAGCAGATGGTGAAATGGTTACGTTGCTGGACTCCCACATAGTTGACTGTGGTTCGAGTACTGAACCTGGCAGCTTACAACTTATGCCAGGCACATGTGTGTGCATGCCCAAAATTCCAAGAGGATAATGAAAGGGAAGGCACTGTAGTGTGGCCATCCTCCGTGAGGGTGATTTCTCACTTTCTGTTTCTCTCTCTCTTTCTGTCTCTCGGTGAGTGCACGTGCCCTGTAGCAAAAAATCTCTTCAAAAAAAAGAAAAAGAAAAGGAAAATGGGTTATGAACAGGGTCAGCAGGCGGCATGAAAGTTAATACACTGAATCCTATATGGCTGACTGCAGGATTCAAATCCTGAAACCAGCTGCTTGAAAACCATGCCGGGCAAGTGTGCATGCATGTCTCGAATCCCAAGAGAACAGAAGTGAAGGGATTGCAGTATGGCCATCCCTTTTGGGGGGTGATTTTTTTCAATCTCTCTCTCTCTCTCTCTCTCTCTCTCTGTATTGCTCCAGTGGGCATAGGCACTGTATAACAAACAAAAAAGGTTAAGATCCCTAGCCTATGTCATGTTAGAAGATTGTTGGTAATTGATACAGAGAGCCCAGTGTACTGTACTGTCGATTCGTGATGACAGCCAGCCACCATCACCCCAATAGCGTCTGCTGAGCTGTGAGTGTGCTGGGCCTGTTACTTAACCTTTCTGAGCCCCAAGTTTCTCATGAGATCCAGTAAGTGATGAGCTTTAAATATTTCCTGGAGATAGCTGAAAGGGTCAAATGAGGTAATGGATGCAAAAACACTTTTTGAACAATAGAAAGCAAAAAATGCCTTCATTTTCCCAACTAAAGTTAAGGGTGGGGACTCAAGCCACACTCCCCGAGTCTCTCTGTCTCTCTATCACTCTCTGGTGAGTGTACACGCCCTAAAGCATAAACTAAAAAAAAAACCAAAAAGATTATATAAGTGGATTAACCATGCAAAACACCTGCTAGCAAACACTATACTGTTCTATTTTTTTTTTTTTTTTAAAGGATTACTTAATTTGGGGCCGGCAGGTGGTGTGGTTAGAGGCGTTGGATTCCCACAGGTTGACTGCGGTTCAAGTCCTGGATCTGGCGGCTTGCTTTCTCACTTTCCCTTTCTCTCTCTGTCTCTGTCTGGTCAAATTCAAACAAAACAAAACAAAACAATAACAATAACAAATAGAATTAAAAAAATAATTCTTTTAAAAAATTACTTCATTTAAATTTCCTCCTTTCCTGTCCTTTTCTTTCCTTTCCAGAGAGAGACAGAGCAAGAGAGCGAGAGGGGATGTGAGAAAGCAAGCCGCCAGGTCCAGGATTCAAACCACAGTTAGCCGCGGGTCCAGCCACACCCCCCACCCGTCCACCGTGCCACCTGCTGGCCCCCTGTTCTCTTTTTCTTAAGTATTTTTATTGGGCTAACTCCCCAGCCTGGTGGTTAAGATGGATATGTTCAATATGGCCAACAGCCCAGTTCAAATCCCAGCCCTGGGAGCTGAAAAAAACATGGCAGGAGTATGTGCATGTGTACCTAAAATCCTAACAGGGTGGAGAGATGAAGAAAAGGGATTGTGGTGTGACCACACCTCATTTGGGGGGTGCTTTCACCCTCTCTCCCCTTCCCCTCTCTGGTGAGCACACATGCCCTCTAGCAAAAAAAAATTAAATTTTAGTTTAGTTTTTTAGTTTTGCTATCAGGTACATGTGCTTGCCAGAGAGAGATTGGGAGAGAGAGAAAGTGAGAAAACACCCCACCAGGGGGGTGGTCATGTTGTAATCCCTTCTCCTCTCTCCTCTCAGGATTCTGGGCATGTACACATATGTGCCCAATATGCTTTATTTTTTAAAAATGATTATTTAATTTTATTATTATTTTAATTTGTTATAGGGCATGTGCACTCACCAGAGAGACAGAAAGAGAGAGGGAAAGTAAGAAAGCAAGCTGTCAGGTCCGGGATTCAAACCACAGTCAGTCATGTGGGAGTTCAGTGCCTTTACCACTACACCATCTGCTGGCCCCCTGCCCCCATATGCTTTTTTTAAAAAAAAATTATTCTGTTTGACTTTATTTATTCATTCATTCATTTTATTTTAATTTGACCAGTCACATACACACACACACACACACACACACACACACACATTCACACACACACAGAATGAGAGAGAAAATAAGAAAATAAGCCACCAGATCCAAGACTCGAACCATAATTGGCCATATGGGAATGTCCAGCATCCTAACCACCATGCCACCTGCTGGTCCCAACTTTATTTATTTATTTTAATTTGACCAGAGAGGGATAGAGTGAGAGAGAGGGAGGGAGGGAAAGTGAGAAAACAAACCACCAGGTCCAGGACTTAAACCAAGGTTGGCCATATGGGAGCCCAGTGCCTTTAACCACCACGCCACCTGCTGGCCCCCCCATGTGTTTTTTTATTTTTTATTTTTTGGAGAGGTTTTTGCTATAGGGTGTGTGTGCTCGCCAGAAAGACACACAGAGAGAGACAGAAAGCGAGAAATCACCCCCCAGGGGTGATGGCCATGCCACAATCCCTTCTCCATTCTCCTCCTGGGATCTCGGGCATGCATGCACATGCACCCAGCGTCAGTTTAAGCCACCAGATCTGGGACTTGAACTGTGGTTGACTACATGGGAGTCCAACGACACAGCCATTATGCAAACAACTGGTCCCCCCCCCTTTTTTTTGAGAGAGATCTTTGCTACAGGACACATGTGATCACTAGAGAGACAGAGAGACAGAGACAGAAAGAAATCAGTTCCTGGGAGCATGGCCATGCTGCAGTCCCTTCTCCATTCTCGGGATCTTGGGTATGCAAGCACATGCACCTGGCATGAGTTTCAAGCCACTGGGTCTGAGACTCAACCACCGTTGGCCTTGTGGGAGTCCAGTGACGTAACCATTATATTGTCTACTGGTCCCCAGGGGTGATTTTTTACTTTCCCTCTCACCGTCTCTGTCTCTCTCCATCAAGCACATGCACTTTATGGTAAAAACCTTTAAACAAAAAAAGAAAGAAAGAAAGAAAGGTTGACTGGAAGGGAAGGGCCCAGAGAATGAAGCCTATGAGCCAGGTTAGAGGAGGGTAAGGAGAATCTCCACCCTTCATGGAGCCCTCTAGGAGAGGCTAGCTGAGACCCAGGGGGGAACCTGAGCACTGGGCAGGGAGGACACCTCTGGTGAGGTCATTTCTACAGAGGTGCCAGGGCTGAGAGCCAAGGAACACGCCAGGCCCTGATACCAGCTTTACATGCCAACTCCAGCCAGGACCTACCTTTCCAACTTGATGCATTGCCTGGCTCCCTCCAGTCCCTCTACCTCTTCTCTCCCCTACACCAGGTACTTCAGAGGCTCATCAAGTCGCGGGGGAAGTCTCAGTCCAAACACCTCAACGTCCAGATAGCAGCCTCGGAGAAGCTGGCACAGTGTCCACCTGTGAGTGTGCCGATCCCGGAGAAGGGAAGGGAGGGAGGGCGTTTGGGTTCTCCTGTTTTTTTCTGGTCTGCGTGGGACACAGAGTGACCAGAACACCTGGGCAGGTCTGTAGGTATAGACAGGTCTGGAGGGAGAATATTGGTCAGGCAGTCAGAGACTGGGTTCAAGTCCCAGAAGCATTTCTTCTCAGTGGGGAGCTCAGTCCCCTCCCCTCTCGTAGTCTCGGCTTCCTTCTCTAGAATGAAGGAGTTGGACACTACCTGAGCGCCAACACCTCTTGCAGTTCTGCACTCTGTAGATCTGGAGTTCTCCTTCTCTCCCTCCACGGTCAGAGGCCTCTTTTAACCTTGTCCTTCAACCCTTTGACTCCACCCACGGCACCCAGGCCACACCCTCAACCCTTGGTCACGCCCCCTGCTCATCCCAGCCCTGCCTCCTAACCCCGCCTCCACAGGAAATGTTTGATATCATCCTGGACGAGAACCAACTGGAGGATGCCTGCGAGCACTTGGCAGAGTACTTGGAAGCCTATTGGAAGGCCACACACCCGCCCAGCAGCACGCCGCCCAATCCGCTGCTGAACCGCACCATGGCTACTGCAGCCCTGGCTGCCAGCCCCGCCCCTGTCTCCAACCTCCAGGTACAGGTGCTCACCTCGCTCAGGAGAAACCTCAGCTTCTGGGGCGGGCTGGAGGCCCCACAGCGGGGCGGCGGCGCGGTGCCCCAGCAGCAGGAGCACGCTATGTAGCGGGCACCTCCGCCCGTCTTCCCTCCACCCAGGACTCGGAACTGGAGTGTAGGGAACAGGGGAACAGAGAGAAGAGCTTTATTTTGTAAAAAATGTGAGCAGCAGTTTCTGGTGTCTGTGGTTTTTGGTGGGACTGGGGCTGGCTGGTGCTGCCTCCCTGGGCTTGGTAACGTAGGACTGCGTCTGTTGGATGTGAGGCCGGAGTGGGGCCCGTTTAGAACAAGGGACTAGGGAGAAAATACGAGGACGACTGAGCTCACTCGCTGGCCTGAGCTCACTTGCTGGACTGCACACCTCTCTTAGCGCACAGAGCAGGGCCCTCAGACCCAGAAAACCTATCGAGCTGGGGAACTGCAGAGATTGAGACTTTCCAGAGTCCCACCTCAGGAGGGACCCAGAATATAGCTTCTTCTATGAGTTGGTGCCCTCCACCCTTCACCAGTTACATAAAGAAAGGCCCTCCTGTGGGTGCCCCTTCCTGCCTCACCCTCCTCCCAGGGGAGCTGCAGCCCATCTTTGAGACCACAGCATTAAGTGACGAGAGCCAGAAGAAACCCATATGAGATCAATCTAGGCTGTGGCTTTTCAAGTTCACTGAATCTTACGTGGAAGCCAAATATATAGATAAAGCAACCTTCCTCTCTGCTCAGGGCGAGCTGGGGGCTTGACCCCTTTACCTCCATGAGGAACTTTGAAGAACTTCTGTTTCCTCTCCACCCCACCCCAGATCTCCAGGGAGTAGTCTGGAAACTGCTGTTCTAGTCTAATCCCCAGCACAACAACCTGGGTCACACAGCGGGGGTGGGGTGGGGTCATTTGCTTGGGGAGTCACACAGCTTAAAGTGGCAGGACTGAGACTAGAATCGGGCGTCTCTGTGCATCGCCCCCCACCCTTGGTGACAGTGGCCATCAGCTCACTTTCACGTGCCACTTGGTGATGAGGACACTGGGCCACCTCATCATTCGTAACCTGCTATGGGGATAGGCGAGGGACCCCATCTACCTTGGAGACTCATCTGACCAGGATATGGGGGAGAAGGTGGGTGTCTGGAAGCCTATAACTGGGGTCTGGCGTGGGCTGAAGAAGCTGGGGTCAGTGAGTCTGAGCTGAAATCCCCTCTTAATTGGAAAACCAAAGGTGATGACTAACCCAATCAGCCACTAACGAGGAGCAGTACTAGAGCTGCTAATGATGATTAACCCCCAGGTAGCATTAATGACATGCAGTGAGGAAGTGGCTAATTGCCCATGGGCTCTCCATCCTGGTTACCATGAAAACTCATGGCATCTGCACATCTTAGGAAGGTGGGAGCCCCTTGTCCCAGCGCGGGGGCAAATGCCCTGACATCTGACCTCTGTCCGGCCTCCAGAGCCATTTGCCTGGGCGGGTACCCTAGTCAGCAGCCTCCTACTTCAGCCAGGCCCGGTGTCGTTGTGCTGTCACTAACCTGCTTGCTTTGTTGTGTTTTTCTCACCCCTGCCTGATCTGCATGGTGTGTGCCGTCTGTCTGCTAACCAGGGACCCTACCTTGCTTCCGGGGACCAGCCACTGGAACGGGCCACCGGGGAGCACGCCAGCGTGCACGAATACCCGGGGGAGCTGGGCCAGCCCCCAGGCCTTTACCCCAGCAGTCACCCACCGGGCCGGGCAGGCACCCTGCGGGCGCTGTCCCGCCAAGACACGTTTGATGCCGACACCCCCGGCAGCCGAAACTCTGCCTACACGGAGCTGGGAGACTCGTGTGTGGACATGGAGACCGACCCCTCAGAGGGTCCAGGGCTTGGAGACCCTGCGGGGGGCGGCACCCCACCAGCCCGACAGGGCTCCTGGGAGGATGAGGAAGACTATGAGGAGGAGCTGACCGACAACCGGAACCGGGGCCGGAATAAGGCCCGCTACTGCGCTGAGGGTGGGACTCCAGCTCTGGGGCGCAACAAGAACGAGCTGGAGGGCTGGGGACGAGGAGTCTACATCCGCTGAGAAGAGGGGCCCCCGCTGTGGGAGGGCAGAGGGGCTCACCACCCGAGATGTGTGCTGCCTCCAGGGGGCGCCGTCTCCCTCCTCAGATGCCTTCGCGACTTGGTGTTTGGATGGTATTACCGCAGCTTCTGGGAGGCCCTTACGCCCAGCCATAGGTTTTTACCTGCCTGCTGTGGATGGATGGGGGGATACCCACCTTTCTGAAGTGTCCCCTTTTCCCCATCTCAGGGGGCTCTTCTCCCAGAGAAAAGGTGCACTTCCTTAACTTTCTACTCCGGCCTCTAAAGTGAGGGCCCCAAATGGGGCGGCCCTTCTCCCACCCTGGAGTGTTTGGGAAGGGTTGGGCGCTTTCCCCAAGGTGGCTCTCTTCCCCAAACCCCAGATCCACCGTCCCTCACCAGGTCCGCCCCCCAGCTTCCTGGCAGCATTGTCTGGTGGGTGAAGGCCGCAGTGTGGAATCCTGGGGGGCAGCTGGCCTCAGGGAGGGCTCTGGGTGGAAATGTAGGCATCAGGTGAGGCCCCCTTCGCCCTCAGTGGCCACCGCAGTGCAGGGCCCAGAGCCCTGAGAAGTGGGCCACGCTGGACACTGCTACCCACCCACCACTTCCATACCTCGGCCTTCATCTGCACCAGGAATGAGCTTGCCTCCGACATTCCCTGCCTGCTGCTGTCAGAAGAGGGGCCCCCTGCATCTGAGCTCCCCCGCCCCCGCCCCTGTGCCACCTGGGTGTGGAGCCCATGGGACAGTGGTCTGCCTCATTTTAAACCAAAAAACTGCTCCTTCACCCTCACCGTGAGGCCCCAGGGGAGAGGCCTGGGGGTTGGTGCCCCAGTGGCACCCACCATCCCAGGGGTCACTTCAGGACTTTGGACCTCCCCTGGGGCCTCGGCTGCTGCTACTGCTGCTCTGTTTTCACCTCTCGTGATCCTGTCCTTCACCCGAGTCCACTTCCTCCAGGACAGGCCGCGGTTCCCCTTCGCCCCTGGGGTACCCTCTGCCTCCGTGCCCCTACAGCCCAGTGGCCCTGCCCCTCCTCAGCACCCCAGCTGGGCCGGAGAGAGCCGATTGTGCCAACGAGGACTGGGCCCTGCCTGGCTGCCCGCCTCAGGGATGGGCACCTCACGCCTGTCTCGCCACCTCCTGTGCCAATGTTTTCCCACCCCCTGGGTGGGTGCAGCTTCCTCTTACCGGTTAGAAGACACCACTGCCCACTCTTTCCCTCTCCTGTCTGGTGTCCTGTGCCTCCATCTGTCGTTTGTCTGTCTGTACTCCCCTAGGAGAAGTATTTTGCCACATATAAAATCGCCATCTTGTCCTTTGCGGCCGTCTCCCAAGCCTGCTTCTTTGTTCCCACCACATGATTGTCACTCCTGGGGTACTAGGCACCTGGAGCTGCTGACGCAGGGGCAGCAAAGGTGGGTGCTGAGTAAGCTCGCCTGAGCTGTCCTGCAGCTGTGGTGCGTCCCTTCAAGCCTCGCAGGGACTGCCGGGCTGCCTCAGCTCCCTGTCCAGCCCCGAGCCCCACCCCTGCCTGACTCCCCACCTGTAGAGCCAGGAGAAATGGGAAGCTGGGGTCCTCCTTACTAGGTGGGGTCCAGGCCCACTGATGCCGTGTCTTAAAAACAGGAATCAGGGGACCAGCAGTTAGCGTAATGGCTATGTCGCTGGACTCCCATTTAGTCGACTGCGGTTAGCATCCCAGACCTGGTGGCTTAAAACTCACGCCGGGCGCGTGTGCGTGCGTGCCCAAGACCCCGAGAGGAGAATGGAGGAGAAGGGATTGCGGCATGGCCATCCCCCCTGGGGGGTGATTTCTCGCTTTCTGTCTCTCTGTCTCTGTCTTTCTGGCAAGCGCACGTGCCCTATAGCAAAAACTTCTCAAAAAAAAAAAAAAAAAAAAAACAAACAGGAATGTTCTGCTTCTGTGGCCTTGCTGTGCCCTAAAACCTCGAGGGAGGGAGGAGCTGAGCATCTAGGTTTACCAGTGCCATGTCTCCCTTGGCCCCTGATAACCAGCTTTGGAGGTGGGGGTGGGCTACTTGTGTGTGGCGGGGAGAACACTGGGGACTCCACCAGTCCCGGCCTGAGAGAAGAGTCTGCAGGTGCCAGCTCCGGGCAGCCAGCTGGCAGGATGTGGACTCTGGCAGTTGCTGCAGTTGCTTGTTCCTGCCTCAGCACCCACAAACCAGGTCCTAACACCTCTAAGGTGGCCCCGGGGGACTGGCGTTTCTGGTCCAGTTTCCACCAGTATGCTACGGCCCAAAGCATGTGTGTATGTGTTTGTGTGCGTGTGCACATGCGTGTAGAGGGCAGCAGACTTCTCCACGTGAGGGGTCAGCAGCTCAAGGGAAGAGGAACTGGAAGGCCACATGGTTGGGCCAAGGGGAGCTGATGGCAAAGTCAATGAGAGCCTGGTCCCTGCCTCCCAGCACAGGGCTCCTCCTGCCTTTCCGTGGCATCATTCCGTCCTGTGCGTATCCATTGACCGAACCCCGAGCACCTCCTACGTGCTAGTGGGAGTTATAGACAGCCTCAGTACAGCACAATGAGTTCTCTGCTGTGAGACGCTCTGGGTTCTGTGGGAACCTGGAAGAGGGTCACTCCTTTCATCTAGGAGGTCAGGAGAGGCTTCCTGGAGGAGGTGAGGCTTGAGCAGAGCCTCGAAGCATGGTTAGGAGTTAACCTGGGCAGGTAAGTGGGGGACATATTTGAGGCAGAGGAAGCTGAGAACACGCGAGACATGTTATTGGCATCTCACTAGCTAAGGGCTCTCCAGGTGTAGCCAAAGAGGGGCCGGCTGCAGCAGATCACTGTGGGCTTCCGGTTCCATTAAGGAATTGGGTTTTGTCCTAAAGCTGGTGTGCAAAGAGCTTAGGGTTGTGGGGACCAGTGGGTGGTGTAGTGGTTAAGGTGCTGGACTCCCATATGACCAACTGTGGTTCAAGTCCTGTCCCTGGTGGTTTGAAACTCATGCCAGGTGGGACCAGCAGTTAGCGTAATGGCTATGTCGCTGGACTCCCACGTAGTCGACCGCGGTTCGAGTCCTGGACCCGGTGGCTTAAACTCATGCCGGGCGCGTGTGTGTGTGTGCCCAAGATCCCGAGAGGAGAATGGAGGAGAAGGGATTGTGGCTGGCTATCCCCCCTGGGGGTGATTTCTCGCTTTCTGTCTCTCTGTCTCTGTCTGTCTGGCGAGCGCACGCGCCCTATAGCAAAAACGTCTCAAAAAAAAAAAAAAAAAAGAAAAGAAAAAGAAAAAGAAACTCATGCCAGGTGCGAGTGCATGTGTGCCTAAAATCCTGAGAGGAGAATGGAGGGGAAGGGATTGTGGTGATTTATCGCTTTCTGTCTCTCTGGTGAGTGCATGCACCCTATAGCAAAAATCTCTCTCTAAAAAGAAAAAAGAATCCCAGAGTCATTGGAGAGCAAATGGAGATGGCTAGTGAGAGATAGGGCAGCATGTGGGGCATGCCAACTGCATGTGAAAAATAACGGACTAGAGGCTGAAATGGTAAGTCCAACTTTGGACAAGTGGGTTTAGGTGCCTGTGAGATCCTCAAGAGGAGAGAAGCAGGACTGGCCCCATGATCCAGTGGTTACGAGAGCCAGCTCCCTCATGGATGGTCACATGGTTTGAGTCCTGGCCCCAGTGGATTGAGAAACATGTAGGGTACATGTGTATGCATGCCCCAAATCCCAACAAGATGGAGAAATGGAGGAGAAGAAGTGAAGGGTGCTTTCTCCTTCTGTCTCTCTCTGGTGAATGTGCACAGCCTCTAACAAACTTTTAAAAAATAAATGATAAGAGGAAATGAGCAGGAGACAGCTCAGTGCATGGTCTAGTCCTCCATAGAGAGGCGTGGGGCGAAGTCTGATAATTTAGGTCAAGGGCAGAGATTATTAACTTCAGTTTGAAGACAAAGCTCAGAGAGGTTGAGCTACTTATTCACAGTTACACAGCCATGGAGCTCAGACTTGAATGCAGATAAACAGGTTTCTGGTACTGTGGCGCCTTTAACCTCCAAGTCCTGTGCTAATTCCTCTGCCCTAGGATACACCAGCTTCTGCTAGGGTTGGGGCAGACAGAAGCAGGTATCTAGAGAGATTTCTGGGTGGTATGGTGGTTAAGGCACTGGACTCCCACATGGCCAACTGAGGTTCAAGTCCTAGACCTAGCAGCTTGAAAATCACAGCCAAGATCCCAGGAGGAGAACGGAGGAGAAGGGATTGTGGCATGGCCATATCCCCTGGGGGGAGGTTTCTCACTTTCACTCTCTCTGCCCCTCTCCTGCAAGCACATGCCCTATGGCAAAAACCTAATAAAAAATACATAAATAAAAAGTTAAAGGTATTTCTGTCTTCTCACCATGTGCTGTCTGCCTGAAATTGCATTTGTCCTTAACTTGTAGGCAAGGGCGTTTCTGGCTGGCGTAAAAATACTGACACAGAGAGAGAGTCTTGTTTTCTGTAACCACAAGCCCTCACCCAACTCTACCTGCACAACTAGTAAGTTGGTGATTGTGAAAATGTGAAGATTTCAACTACTGTGAAACCGGCTGGGACAGGTCTGGGTTGGTCTTGTGACCATAGCCGCCTCAGGACTCAAGAACAGAGGTGGTGGGGCCCCCTTCTACCTGTACCCGTCTTCTTCCTCTTCGCATCAAGTTCTGTCTTTTGGTTTCCACTGTTCTAAAATAGAGCGAGGAGTCTGGTGGTGGCACAGTGGGGATGCAGCTAGACCCACGTGGGCAAGGTCTTGTGTTTGTATTCTGGGATTGCCCTGAGCACGCTAGGCATGTGTGTGTCCATGATCAGGCTGGCTGACTCAGTGGGTGGATTGTGGCATGGAGACCCTGTTGGGGTCTCCATGTTGGAGTGCCCTCTCTGTCTCTCTGTTTTTCTGAAGAAATAGATAAGTACACTTACGAAAGTAAAAGAAAGTTGCTGAGGGGCTGGCTGGTGGTATGGGGGTAAGGTGTTGGACTATCACATGGTTGACCACAGTTTGAGTCCTGGACCTGGTAACTTGCTTTCTCACTTTCCCTCTCTTTCTCTGTCTCATGCTGGTAATAAATAAATAAATGAATAAATAATAATAATAATAATAATAATAATAATAATAATAAGAGGCCAGCAGGTGGCATAGTGGTTGAGGTGTTGGACTTCCACATGGCTGACCATGGTTTGAAACTCACGTTGGGCGCTTGTGCGTGCCCAAGATCCCAACAGGAGAATGGAGAAGGGATTGCAGCATGACCATCCTCCACTGGGAGGTGATTTCTTGCTTTCTGTGTCTCTCTGTCTCTCCAAAGAATACCCATGCCCCATAGCAAAAATCTCTCTCTCTCAAAAAATAATGATCCTTCGAATAATTATAAATAAAACACAATAATATATATATATTTTTAAAGTAGCTGAGCTGGGACCATAGCCCAGAAGCAAGAGCATGTCCCAATTCAATATCCTGGGGAAAAGTCTTGCATTAGGTCCAATAATAACTTCTTTGGAGAAGCGTGCCTAGCCTCCCTTGTAAATCAGGCCTTCCTACCTACTGTCCCTCAGAGGGGTGTGTGTGTGTGTCTGTGTGTGTGTGTGTGTGTGTGTGTGTGTGTCTTTTACCCTCCAGACCATTAGGCTCCAAGAAAACCCAGAGTGGGTCTGTGTGGTCTACTTGGTGTTTCCTGTCTTACATTTGTCAGATGAATGAATGAATGACTGTCCCTTAGGAGCCAGGCTCTGGGCTTCACAGTGGAGGCAGTCATGGTGGAGGCGGCTCTCTTGTTCTGCTTACTGAATGTGCTTCCAGCTTGCAAGGTGTTACTTTCAATTCTGCAATTGGGGCTGGGAGGGCGGGAGGAAGACAGGATGCACTAAGAAGCTCCCCCACCCCCAATCCCCACCCTCTCCCAGGAAGCAGATGGAAAAGTGCTTAAAACACTGCCACTTCCCCAGCACCCTCTGTGCACCCAGCCCCAGCTCCTTTTCTCCGAGGGCTCAGAGAAAAGGATAGTAGTTAATTCTGGCAGTCAGTTCTCCATTCTCCTAACTCTGGGCACCAAGCTGGGTGGAATGAAATTCTATTTTTAATGAGCTATTCTCTCTCTTCTCCCCACAAGCATCCCAGCCTTCTTCTGTCCTCTTAAAACTTGTGCTCATATTCTTTTTCTTGAGAGAGATTTTTACCATAGGGCACATGCACTCACTGGAGAGACAGAGACACAGAGAGACAGAAATCGAGAAATCACCCCCTGGGGGGATATGGTCATGCTACAATCCTTTTCCTCTATTCTCCTCTTGGGATTTTGGGGATGTGCACACACATGCCTGTATGTGTTTCAAGCCACTGAGTCCAGGACTCAAACCGTGGTCAACCATGTAGGAGTCCAGTGCCTTCACCACTAAGCCACCTGCTCGCTCCACTCAAATTGCTTTTTAAATTCTCCAATCACCATTTCTCGGACTGTAGCTTAGCTCATTCTGTTAGTGCAGACACAGCCGCACATTCCCACTGTGTGCCAGGCACTGGACCAGGCAGGGAGAGGGGGCCTATGTGTGTGAACAGGGTCTGAACCCCATCTTCTAAGAGCCACAAGTGATTGGAGGGTACAGACTTGCCAGTCTAGAATCCCACTGTAGAGAGGCACCCATGTGGCTGGAGAACCAAGCCAGGACTTGGGAAGTAGGTGGCTTTCGTGGCACGGCAGCGAGAGTCTCAGGCAGCCTCCTTTCGGAGACAGTGGAGGACATTCAAGTGGAGCAACTGCAGAAGCAAAGACAGTCGGGAGGAGCCCGGCGTGTGAAGGCTGGGACCAGAGGATGCAGAACCTGGGAGCTCCACCTGCAAACGCAGGTGGGGTTGCTCATGGAAGCTCTTGACTGTCAGGAGAGGAGACTGACCCGAGTCCAGTGGGCAGTAGGGAATCATTGAAGGTTTATGAGCTGGGGAGTAACAGACCCTGAGCCGTGCTTTAGGAGGATTAATGGAGCTGTGAGGATGCCCTGAAGCAGGGAGACCAGTGAAGGGGCAGTTACCTGAGTGGAGAGGAGCAATCTGGTGCTGTGGGAGGGCAGTGGTGGTGGTGGGTGGGGTGTTGACAGGAGCTGCCGGATATACTGCATCTGTGGGGTGGGGGTGTGAGGGGCGCTGCTGGTTTCCTGCCACCATGAGTTAGTGCCTTTACCACTTCTCTTTTTGTTTTCTGGTTTTTCCCAGTTTAAGCAAAGATAGAAATTTGCTCTCTCTTCCTCCCCTTCCTCCAGCCTGACCTAGTTCTCTCCATATTCTCCTCTGCTGGGTTTTAGTATCTGAGACCCCTCCACAGGGTCTTGGGCTGGGGGATCCCGCTCCTCCTTGTCTCAGACCCATACCCCGGGGGGTCAGAACTGTAGCAGCAGCACTGATTTACCCCTAGCAGTTGCCCAGCACCAAAGGACCTGCAAAGGAAGAACCACACTGCCCTTCCCCAGGGGAACCTGTTTGGAGCGGGACTACAAACCCACCCTAGTGAGACAGCGAGGAGCCTGAGGATGGGAAATACAGTCCCGGCTGGAGGGCGTCAGGGAGCCCTGTCTGTCCCACACAGCTGGTAGGTGCAGAGGGTGGGTCGCTTGGGGTTTTGCTTCAGTCTCGCGCCCTAGACATGGCTCTCAGAGGGAGAGCCTCTGGGCACTGTGCTGTGACACTTCATTTCAAGGGGAGGGCGAAGCAGTCAGTCCAGATCCCTGCCGCTTTTTGTTTCTCAGGGAAGACTGGGAGCTCTGGGCCCCATCTTCCTTGCACCTCCAGGGCCCTGGACAGGCAGCCCCTTGTCACCATGATGGTCATAGCACCCACAAAGGGACAGCGTCCCAGGGGAGTTTTAGTTGTGCCTGGTAACGGGTGGGACTTCCCGGCCTTCCCAGGCGAAACTGCCGGGCCCGCCCCCAGGGGCGGAGCTCCCAGCACCAGGCGGACTCCGGTGCCGGAGACCGCCGAGTCCTGCCCTTGCCCAGCCCCGGGACGTGCCATGGGACAGCTGATGGCCAAGTTGATGAGTATTTTCGGGAACCAGGGTAAGGGGCACGCAGGTTACTCGACCAGCCACTTTGATCTTACTTTCTCCCGGGGCTCCCTCGATTTGGGGTCCTGGGACAAACACTGCAGGGGACCTCGGGCTCTGCTCCTCGCTTGTTCCGCAGTCAGTCTCCTCTAGCCGCTGTTCCCGCCGCTCCGCTCGGTTCCCGCACTCCGACGCCCTCCAGGGCGCAAGGCGGGTCGAGTCTTCTTCCTCCCGGCTTAACTACGGTGGCGGCGGGGATGGGAGACCAGCGACCACGACTTCGGGCTCGACTCTTTCCCAGATCCCTTCTCCGAGGATCACTTGCCCAGACGTGAGAAGGGAGGTGGGCCCAGCCCACTGTCCGAGAGTGGCGCACCTGTTGTTCAGGGTCCTGAGAAGCAAGGTGGCAGGAGAGGCAAAGGTCCCCCTCCGCAGGGAACACTGACAGCCCGGGACAGCCTGGTGGGAGCACACTGTCCCTCGGTCTTCGGATTTGCCCCTGATCCTGCTCTCCCTCCCCCTCCCCCGTGCCTCCAGAGCACAAGGTTATCATCGTGGGACTGGACAATGCAGGAAAAACCACCATTCTCTACCAGTTGTAAGTGACTCTCAGGTGGGGAGAGGAGAGGGTTGAGCCTCTCATCAGACTGACAGGCATTTGGATTAATCATCAGAGCTTTCTCTCGGGTTCTGGGGCTCACCTATAGGCTGGGGGAGTGAGGGGGGACCCTGGTATGACCTCCCTGGTATGTGGGCCTTTTGGTGGAGCAGCGGGGTCCTGTGCCGAGTGCCAAACCGGGTCCCCCTCCATCCCGGTCTTCTGCCATCTACCCCTGGCAGCTGCCCGGGCAGGTGCTGAACCTGCCTCTTCTTTCCTGCTGCCTGCCCTTTGCTCCTGCTCCCCTAGCCTCCTTTCTCACCCCTGCACCCTCCATTTGCCTGTTGTTTTTCTGCCCCTTCTTCAAACATAGAGGGGGAAGGGGAGGGCCAGCTTCGGGCAGAGTTGGGCTCTGTGGCTCTCGGCTTAGGGCCCACACTGGTGCTGTGTAAACAGTCTGTTTTCCTCGCTGTTCACTTTGGGTGTTAGCCCTGGGTTTGCGAGCCTCCAAGTACTTTAAAGTACTCTATTTACTTGGTATATACTTTTCCCTGAAAAAGTAATATATAAAAATGTTTTTGTTTTTTTTTTTTGAGAGGTTTTCGCTATAGGGCGTGTGCGCTCGCCAGACAGACAGACATAGAGACGGAAAGCGAGAAATCATCCCCCAGGGTAGATGGTCACACCGCAATCCCTTCCCCTCCATTCTCCTCTCGGGACCTTGGGCTCGCATGCACACGTGCCCGGCGTGAGTTTTAAGCCACCGGGTCCGGGACACGAACCGCTGTCGACTACGTAGGAGTCCAGCCGCGGTCAACTACGTGGGAATCCAGCGACATAGCCATTACACTAACTGCTGGTCCCTAAAAATGGTTTTAAAAAGTAGGGAAAATTCCAGCAGTCTAAGAATATAGAGTAAGAAGTATGTTTCTTTCTCACTCCCACCTCTCAATTTTCCTTCTTGAGGCAACCATGGTTATAACTTCTTGGTAACCCTTTAAGAAGCATTCTTTGCATATAAAAACATGTATGTGTGTGTTTTCTGTGTCACTTTAACAAAGCACCTCTCTGATGGTCCTGCTGTGTCTGTCTCACGTTTCTGATCTCAGGAGCGCTCATCTGGAAACTTGTTAGAAATGCAAAACCTGGGGCCAGCAGGTGGCATGGTGTTTGAGGCACTAGACTCCCCCATGGCCAACCATGGTTTGAGTCCTGGCCTTGGAGGCTTGAAAGTCACACCAAACACATGAGCGTACATGTCCAAAATCCTAGGAAGAATATGGAAGAGAAAGGATAGCAGTGTGGCCATCCTCCCTGGGGGGATGATTTCTCACTTAGCCTCTCACCATCTCTCTTGCTCTCTTTCTTGCCTCTCTCTGATGAGCACATATGACCTATTAAAAAAATGAAGGAAAAAAAGAGAAAGAAATACAAAATCTTGGGCCCAGCCCCAACCCACATTTTTTTTTTTTTTTTTTGAGAGGTTTTTGCTATAGAGTGTGTGCATGTACCAGAAAGACAAAGAGAGACAGAAAGTGAGAAATCACCCCCCAGGGGGGATGGCCACTCTGCAATCCCTTCTCTTCCATTCTCCTCTCAGGATCTTGGACAAACCCACATTTTGACAAGATTCCAGGTGAATCAACTGCATATCACTTCTTAGAAACTGCTCTAATTAGTGTCCCTCTCTAGGGTCAAAACTTGAATCAACAACTTTGGCTTCTGTGATCCAGCCACAGCAGGGTTTGATCTCACTCCTGTCTCCCAGCACAAAGCCTGGCCTGCTGCCAGGCTGGGTCAACGTGGGCTGAGTCGTTCTGAGTGAGACCCAACCTGCCTTTGGAATAGAGGGTTGGGGGTCAAGGCTGGGAGCCAGCTGGCCTGAGCTCTCAGTACCTCCCCTGCCTCCCTAGCCTGACGAAGGAGGTGGTTCACACGTGTCCCACCATTGGCAGCAATGTGGAGGAGATCGTTCTGCGGAAGACTCACTTCCTCGTGTGGGACATAGGGGGGCAGGAGGCTCTGCGCTCCTCCTGGACCACGTACTACTCCAACACTGAGGTGAGGAGGGTGCCGGGGCTGGAGGGGTCTCCGAGGCAGTTGTGTGATATTAGTCAGTCACTTAACCTTTCTGAGCTTTGGTTACTTCCTGTTCTGGGAGATGGAGAGCATAATAATGATCTCCTTGAGATCTCCCTGAATGACAATAATAAAGCAATGCCTAATGGGGCCTGATGGTAGTCTAGGTTTAAAATGAGCTGCTCTGTGAGGCTGACTCACATGGGAAGTTTCCAGGCTCACGTCTAGTAGACCTTCTTGAGCAAGTGGGATCAAGATCCTGTTGGCAGTGCTGTCTCTCACTTTTTCTCTCTGTCTCTCTCTCACACATAAAAGAAATAAATAAATAGGGCCAGCTCGTAGAGTGGTGGTTAAAGCACCTAATCCCACATGGTCAACTGCATGGCTCGAGACCTGGACCCAGCAGCTTGAAAGACACTGGAGGAACATTTGCATGTGTGCCCAAAAAATCCCCAAAGGAGGGAGAAATGGAGAAGGGATTGCAGTATGACTATTCCCCATGGGGGGGGGGTTGCCATCTCATGTCCCCCCCACTCCAGGGAATGTATGAGCCTTCTGGCAAAATTGAAGTAAATAAATAAATAAACTTAAAAATTATAGAGAGCCAGCTCCATGGCCCAATGGTTAAGGGAGCTACGTCTCACATGGCCTGTTGTACAGTTCAAACCCCAGAGGCTTGGAAAATACACTGGATGCTGTATGTGTGTGCCCGAAATCCCAGGAAGATGGAAAGATGGAGAAGGGATCGTGGCATAACCATGCCCTATTTTTTTTTTGGGGGGGGAGAGGTTTTTGCTATAGGGTACATGGGCTCGCCAGAGAGAAAGAGAGACAGAAAGCGAGAAATCACCCCCCTCCCCCAGGGGGGATGGCCATGCTGCAATCCCTTCTCCTCCATTCTCTTCTCGGGATCTTGGGCATGCACACACACGCACCTGGCGTGAGTTTAAGCCACTGGGTCCGGGACTCGAACTGTGGTCACCTACATGGGAGTCCAGTGACATAGCCATTACTCCAATTGCTGGTCCCTAACATGTCCATGTCCTATTAGGGAGATGTTTCTTTTTCTCCCTCTCCCTTTCATCTCACTGTCTTTTTCTGGCAAGGGCATGCACCCTATGGCAAGTTAAAAAGTTATTAATATCTATGGGCCAGGATCCTGCATGGCCAACTGTATGGTCTGAGTTCTGAACCTGTGGCTTGAAAATCACACTGGGCACGTGTGCATGTGTGTCCAATTCCAAGAGGAGAATGGAGGAGAAGGGATTGTGCATGGCCATCCCCACCCTCATGTGGGAGGGTGCGATTTCTCACTTTTCCTCTCTCTCTGTCTCTTTCTCTCTCTGTTGAGTGCACACACCCTATAGCAAAAAACGTTTAAAAAAACTGGGGCTTGCAGGTGGTGCGGTGGTTAAGGCACTGGACTCCCAGGACTCCCACATGGCATGAGTCCCAGACCTGGAGGCTTGTTTCTCACTTTCCCTTTCTCTCTCATTAGATTAAGAAATAGCAATAATTAATAAAACTAAATATGTAAGTATTAAAGAAATACATAATAGCTAGTGCACATGAGTCATATTCAGCGTGGTGCAGTGCCTGTTCATATTTTGATTCCTTCCCAGCAGCATCGTCTGCAGGCTGGCAGCTTTCTGTCTGACACACTGGATGGGGTAGGCTCTGTCTCTGGGGTCTTACTTTCCTACTCTGGCAGGAGTAGAATTCAGTAGTCTCATCCCCGGAGTGGGACAGAGCTGGGTTTGAACTCCAGGACTGCCACTCACCAGCTGTGTGGCCGAGGGCAAGATACATAACCGCCCTGAGGCTTGGTCCCCTCAGCTGGAAAATGAGGATAATAATAGCTCTGATCACACAGGGACAGGGCAAGGCTTACAGAAGCCATGACCGCTAGGGCTTAGCACAGCCTCTGGTGCGCAAACAGAAGTCTCTGCAGAAAAGGTAGTTACCAAGGTGGGACCAAGGTGGGGAGGTCTTAAAACTGCAGTTTCTTTTGTTTGGGGCTGGCATCTGGGCAGTGTGGAGGCCAGTGGGGCAGCGCAGTGGGCAAGAAACCAAACAGAAAGTGGCTCACCTGCCACTCATGACTCCTCTCTACTGGCCAGTTCATCATCCTTGTGATTGACAGCACAGACCGGGATCGGCTGTGGACCACCCGGGAGGAACTGTATAAGATGCTGGCCCATGAGGTAAGCCCCTTGCAATAGGGAGAGGGCCCAGTGGTGCTAGCTGTGAGACCTCAGGCTAGTCACTTAGCCTCTCTGAGCTTCATCCCTGATGCTGCAGTCTCTGGGAGCCTGGATCTCAGCAGCATGGGATTGCTTCATGCATGTCTCAGATGACAATGCCCTGAGCACAACTGATCACAGAAGCCAGAGTCGCTAGTTCAAGCCCTGATCCCACCTCTTACTCCTTGTGGGACCCTAGATACTATGCCTCTCTAATCCTTAGTTTCCCCAAGTCTAAAATGAGTAGGATCATCAATTCTCACCATGTGGGATGGTTGTAAGGATTATATGAGCAGGTAGGGAGGCATTCCATCAGCTGTTGATGTCACTTGATGTAGTCACCTCCCCCAGCCTGGGCCTCTCTTGCTGGAGAGAGCCCGGGAGGACACATGGGACAGGGAAAGGGGATACTGGACCTTGGCTGACTGGGACTGGGCTTCTCTGTCCACAGGCTCTTCGAGATGCTTCGGTCCTGATCTTTGCCAACAAGCAGGATATGAAGGGCTCCATGACCACCATGGAGATCTCCCAGTTCCTGAGTCTCAGTGCCATCAAAGACCACCCGTGGCATATACAGGCCTGCTGTGCCCTCACTGGGGAAGGGTTAGTAGCTCCCCATCTGGACATCCAGGCACTGGTCCAACCAATGGACAGCCGACCACCAGAACCCTTCAGTTCCTCTCCTGGCAGCAGAGGTTCACAGCTGGCTCAGGGCCCAGTCAGCTGAGCACTGACCCACAGCTGATATGCTGTGGGTAAGCAGTGAGCCAGACAGCTCTCCTCTTTTTTTTTTGGAGAGGTTTTTGCTATAGGGTACGTGTGCTCACCAGAAAGACAGAGAGACAGAGAGACAGAAAGTGAGAAATCATCCCCCAGGGGGATGGCCACGCTGCAATCACTTCTCCTCCATTCTCCTCTCGGGATCTTGGGCATACACGCACACGCGCCCAGCATGAGTTTAAATCACCAGGTCTGGGACTCGAACCATGGTCAACTACATGGGAGTCCAGCAACATAGTCATTACACCAACTCCTGGTCCTGACAGCCTTCCTCTTAAGAGGAAACTGAGGAACACTTGGGGCCAGCCTGAGGCATGGTGGTTAAGATGGCCAGGTCCCACATAGCTGACTAACTGGTTTGAGTCCCAGATCCTACTCTTGAGAAACTTGCATGAGTGCCCCCAGTCCTGAGTTGGGAGAAATAGAGAAGGGATTGCAACCATGACCACGCCCCATTGGGGCTGCTTTCTCTCTTTCCTTCTCTCTCTAGTGAGTGCACACACGCTCTGGCAAAAATTGATTTAAAAAAAAAAAAAAAGGAGGTGGAGTGGTGGTCAGGGAAACACCACCTAAACACAAGAATTTAAGTACTGAGGAGTGGTAGAAGGAAAGGGAAACTGGATAGCAGTGATAGAGGGGCCGTGATGGGTCTGGTTTAGCTTTGATGATCAAGGATGGCCCCTCTTCAGAGCTGACCTTTTTTGTTGTTGTTATAGGGGATGTGTGCTCACTTGAGAGAGAGAAACAGAGATAGAGAGGGAAAGTAAGAAAGCACTCCCTAATCCCTTCTCCTCTATTCTCCTCTTCAGATTTTGGGCACCCACACACATGCTTCTAGAATGTGTTTTGAGCTGCTGGGTCTGGAATTCAAACTATGCAGCTGGCCATATGGGATCCAGTTATCTCCATGCCACCTGTTAGACCCAGAGGTGACTTTTGGGCTGAGACCTGAATGGAGAGGAAACAGCCAGGGAAAGACCTGGGGACCAGTCTTCCAGGCAGGGATCACTGAGCCCTGACCTTGAGCTTTCCTATCTGTGAAGAGCAGGACAACCACACCTACTGCCTCCTAGGGTTTCTGTGGGAGTAAATGACAGCATTCATTCAGCAAACCTTTGAGGAGCAAAGTCACCTGGCATTGGAGAAAAAGCAGAGAACGAAACGACCCCTGCTTTCATAGAACTTACTTTTCAGTGGCGGAGACAGACAATAAACAAGAAAAATATACAGTACATTAACATGCTTACTTATAGCATTTAACAAAGATAAATACAAAGGAGGGGAGTAGAAAAGGGATGTTGGGGGGCCGGCAGGTGGCATGGTGGTTAAGGGCGCTGGACTCCCACATGGCCGAACAAGGTTTGAGTCCCAGACCTGGCAGCTTGCTTTCTCACTTCCCCTCTCTGTCTCTCTCACTCTGTCCCTCTCTGGTCAAATTAAAAGTAAATAAAGTTAGGGACCGGCAGTTAGCGTAATGGCTATGTCGCTGGATTCCCACGTAGTCAACCGCGGTTCGAGTCCCGGACCTGGTGGCTTAAACTCACGCTGGGCGCGTGTGCGTGCGTGCCCAAGATCCCGAGAGGAGAATGGAGGAGAAGGGATTGCGGCGTGGCCATCCCCCCTGGGGGGTGATTTCTTGCTTTCTATCTCTCTGTCTCTCTCTGTCTGTCTGGCGAGCGCACGTGCCCTATAGCAAAAAAAAAACCTCTCCAAAAAAAAAAGAAAAAAAAAAAGTAAATAAAGTTAAATAACAATAATTAAAAAAAAAAAAGAAAAGAGATGTTGGAAGTCTATGGAGATAATGTTGCAATTTTAGATAAGATCCAGGAAAGGGCTGCTCAGAGGGTAGCTACTGAACAAACATGGATGTGAGGCAGCATCGGTAGGAAATTCTGTACCTTGTTCCTCTCACGCAGAATGGTGGCAAGCTGGGCTCCCAGATGTCTGGGTTATTTTGTTTGCTTTTTAAAATTTTGCCTGAGGGCATGTGTGCTTGGAGAGAGAAAGAGAGAGAGAAAGTGAGAAAGCACCCCCCATGGGACATGGTTACAATCCCTTCTCCCCCATTTCTCTCTCCTTTTGGCCTTTGGGCACATGTGCACATATGCCCTGGTGTTTTTCAAGCCATAGAGGTTGGGACTCGAACCACGACATGCTGAGCTGTGTGGGATCTAGCTACCTTAACCACCAGGCCACAGGCTGGCTCCCAAGTGTTTTTTATTTTTTTAATTAAAAAAAATTTTTTTAAGCATAAATTTTATTTATTTATTTTAATTTGACCAGAGAGGGAGAGAAAGAGAGAGAAAGTGAGAAAGAAACCACCAGGTCTGGGACTCGAACCATGGTTGGCCATATGGGAGCCTAGCACCCTTAACCACTATGCCACCTACAAGCCCCTGGGCCAGGGGCCCCCTCACCCCCAATCTACAGTCAGTTCAGTTCAGCCAGCATTTCCTAAGTACCCACGTGCTGGGTGAGGCTGAGATGATGTCGAGAGGGCCAAGGCTCCACCCTTGCTCTGGTGCTACCTGGGTCTAGTGGGGAAACTGGTGGGGCTGCTTCCCAGGCCTTTGAGGTCACCCAGTGATGGAGGAGGTAGGTGGTGGGCATTGAGCCTTGGCCAGAGACATGGATAAGGGGCCGAGGAAGGTGGGTTCCCAGGCTTCTTCCTCATAGAAGCCTTCCTGTCTCTCAGTCATCCAGAGACCTCTGTACATCTTCCCGACCTCTATCACAGAATGTAGCTGTAGGATTATGTGTCCGTTTGTTTAACATCCATCTCCTCGGCAGACTGGGAGCCTTGGAGTAACCAGCTCCTACCTAGCACAGTACCCAAAGCACAGCAGGTACTCAAGGCAGTTCGTCTTTGTTGATCGAATATCTGGGTGTCACCCTGGTCACCCTTGGGTCTGCTCGGGCAGGGGCTGGGGGCTCGAAGGCTGTCACCCTATGCGATACGCTGACTGCTCTGCTCTTCCCTCCCTGCAGGCTTCCTGCCGGGCTCCAGTGGATGCACGCTCAGGCCACAGCCCACTGACGTCCCAGCCCACGGCCAGCGGTCTCTCTGGGGTTTTGCATGGTCAGCGTGGGTGGGAAGCCCATGCGATATCTATTATTTGTCTATGGTTCTCTGGCGGGGGCGAGGCAGCCATGGACAGTGAGACTGCCACTGTCTGCCCAGCCCCTCGGGAGGGGGAGCTGGCCCGAAGACCCTGAATTGCTGCAGACAGAGCAGCAGAAAAAGCTGTCCCATATTCCACGCTGCAGTTGTCCTTGGAGACACCAGGAAGCTGTTAGATGTCTTGAGGGATTAGGAGGTGGAGCCTTCTCCCTATTCTCAGCACTCAGTCTTTGAGTAGGAAAAATATGTGTGTCGGGGGCAGAGTAAGAGACCCCAGAGTTGCTCTTCAGTTCCTATGATCACACACTCTCCCACCCCTGCCCCAGCTTTCTGGCCCTTCAGCCATTTTTGACCCATATGCTTTGGGCAAAGGAGATTCCAGAAGGGTGAAGGGGGTGGGCTCAGGGGGAGAAGGGCAGAGCCAAAAGCCAGGAGAGGAAAGGGGACAGAATATGACACCCAGGCAGGGACAATCCTCCTCTCCTTGGCACTGCAAGGGTTCCATTCCTCCTTCTCCTCCCCTCCCCTCTGAGTTGCTGCCTCTACCTCAGTTTTGGGGCTTTGAGCCTCCCAGTAGTACCCCCACCATGAAGCCCACTCCTCAGACCTGCTTGTTCTGTTCATCTTTGTGTAATGATTTTTTCTTAACATATATTAGGATTTTTATAAAACTGTAATAAATGCCATATAGAAAACTGCTCACCTCTTATTTCTGTCTGTCCTTTCTGTCTGTTCCTCAAACTGACTTTTGGATCTTGTGCAAAACTCTTGGAAAAATCCACTTTAAAAATGGTCAGTGGAGACCTGCCTCAAGGGTCCAGTCAGCTAGGGGGATGGCTGCCTGTACTGGGCTTGCCTGGGAGTGCTTGGCTTTGCCTGGGTCTGGGGAAGGGAATGATTTGGTACTGACTGATGGAGAAGGGGAAGAGAGCCCCTTGAGACTGGAAAAGCCCAGAAATCCTATCTGGTAGAGATGGAGACCCAGGCTACCCACATGTCCGCAGGGTTGGGGGATGGGGGGCAGTGCTTAGCCTTAGAAGACATGGGATGGTTCTGGGGATAGTGGGTCTTTCCCTTTCCAAGTCTGGCAGGAGTTTTGAATCAGCATTCCTTAATGTGTGGTTTGTCTGGACTGTGATTACGGAGGAAGAAGTTAGGAATTCTAGCTGTCTCCATGGTATTTTGTTGTGTTTTTCCATGAAGTTATTTTGACCTAGTCCTCAGGTCAAAACTACAAGAGAAAAGAAACCCGAATAGTACCTTACTTTATTCGACAGAAAACTATCCTAACAAGAAGCCGCCAGCGCGTGGGGGTATAGCTCAGTGGTAGAGCATTTGACTGCAGATCAAGAGGTCCCCGGTTCAAATCCGGGTGCCCCCTCTGCACTGTGGAGTCTTTTCCCTTTATTTTTTACCTCTACCCCAAGGCCGCCCCTCGTTTCATTACTCATAGTCTACTTCACAAATTCCTTCGTACGAAGGGAATCGTTGGTAAGACGGGAGTCGTTAGGGTGTGATCGCGGTCTTCTGGTCGGACCCGTGACGGTGGAGTCTCAGGTCCTGCCTGTGGCTCTGTCTGTGTGCCCAAGGGTGGGATCTGGGTCAAGTGAGGACGAAGTGCTCTGCGCTAACCCCTAGAGGACGCTGCGGACAGCCCCTTAATGGTGTGGCAGAGGTCGGCGCGCCCCAGGGTCGGCCTGCCTTATGGGAGGGAGGCTGAGTTTTCAGGTCCGGGCATGGGCTGGGAAAGGAAGGCCAGGAGAAGTTGTGTGAGCCTGCAGGGGCTCAAAGAGGCGGTGAGAAGCAAGACCCGGGCTCCGGTAGGGCCGGAGCGTGGGACCCGGAGAGCGACCGCCAAAGCGAGAGCTCTAAGCGTCTCCGCAGACTTCCCTCCGCACCTGCCGATCACTCTTTTTTACACGGCGAGTAGGAATCTTAGCTCGGAGCTCCAAGAAATAACTTTGTTTCCAAGCGAGTACCTTCCAGGAATTTATAGGCTCTCCATTTCTTGAACACATTCCATCCGACCAGTAATTCGCTACGGCGCCTGCGCAGCAGCGCCAAGGGGCCACCTGCGGCCAACAACCAGCAGAGGGGGTATAGCTCAGTGGTAGAGCATTTGACTGCAGATCAAGAGGTCCCCGGTTCAAATCCGGGTGCCCCCTCTAGGCGATAGCCGCTTTTTGTGTTCTGCTAGATCCTGTAGGTCATTTAAGAAATGATTTGTACGCATTGTGAAGTTATATGTGATTCAATGTAATATAAACAAGATCATGATATTAATAAATAAATTTTTAAAAATAAAAATAAAAAAGAAGAAAAAAATTATTTGTAGACAGGAGCCTGCCCCCAGCCCCCGTTCCCACCCCATCCTCCCACCCACTTTTACAGGCCAGATGGGTGAGGAGGGAGTCTCTGGTCCTGCGGATTGCTTGTTCTGTGTGTATGTTCAAGTGTGGACGCAGGGCTAGGCAGGGCTAGGACCTCCCGGTTGACATCTGGAGGACGGTGCAGACCGCCGGCTCTGTAGTGTTAGGGTGGAGGCTGGGCCTGCCCCGACCTGTGCCTAAGGGGTAAGGAAAAATGATGAGTTTTAAAGGCCAGCCTTGGACTGAGGAAGGAAGGGGGAGCGGCAAGCCTCCTGAGCCTGTGGGAGGGTGAAAGGAGCTAAGAAGCATTAAGGGCGCTCCGGTAGGGCTCAAACTTGGGACCCGCCTAGAGCAACGCCGGTAAAACGAGGGATCCCCCAAGTGTCTCCGCAGAGTTCCCCTTCGCACCTGCAGATTTCATTTTTCTTACACCGCGAGTAGGAATCTTTGGCTCGGAGCTTCAAGAAACAACCTTGTTTTCAAGTGAGTAATCTGGGATTTCTATTCTCTCCATTCCGTGCACACCGACTCAAAAGTTTTCCATTTCTTCGCCACGGCGCTTGCGCAGCAGCAGCACTACTAGGCCACCTGTGGCCACCCTCAGCTCAGCAGGGGAGCGACTGATTACAAATCGACTCCCCTCGGGGTCTGCAGCGGGCCTCCCCCTCCTTAAAAGCAACTTCTTTGTCTTGGGCAAGAACTTTTCAAATACCTCCCCCACCCCCGTCGTGTTCACATTCTTTTCTCCCCTCCTCTTTAACTCTCCTTCGGTCAGAGGAGGCGCGGTGGCGGAGTGCGAGGAGCTGGGGAATTTCCGAGCAGTGGCTCTCAAAATGTGGGCCCGGGACCTGAGCAGCAACGCCCGGGTGCGTGCTGGAAATGCAGGTGCTCGGGCCTCGTCGGACACCTGATGAGTTCGGAACGTGGAGCGGAGCCCGAGAATCTGTACGGAGCAAGTTCTCCACTGGTTCTGCGGAGGCTCAAGTTCTACAGCCTTGCACCGAAAAACACGGACGCGGCATTGATTTCCAAGTTGCCATTTCAGCCTGAGCCCTTAGAAAGGACCTGAGACAGACCGCGGGGCACCCCGAAAGGGGGAAATGTACAGACACCATGGTCCAAGCTGGAATTCTGTCCCAGGACATCTCACCTTGACCTCCGGGAAGTTAGGGGCGACATGGACTCCCAGGGCCAGAGGTCGCGGACAGCCTCGGGGCAGGCAGGGATGGTGAGGGAAACCGCGGAATGTGAGCGCTGAGTGTCGTCACGTGGCCGCTGGGGGGCAGCAAGACGCCGCAGCTGGAAGCGGCAGCCTAGTTGTTGCCATTTGAGAGTCGGTCGAGTTGGGATTTAAATCAGACATCAAGAAGAACTTACACACGGGTTAGGGTTAGGGTTTGTCCCATGGTAAAGAATAGAAGGTTTAGGGTTGGAGGGGGTCTTCTCTGGGACCCTGAGTCCTAAGGATGGGAGAATTGGGATCCTGAGAGATTAGAGTCTTGAATCGTTCCCTTTCCCAGGTCCTCCATGAGAACCCACCTCTTCCAGCCCACCCTGTACCTTTTCCTGTCCCCACGCATATCCCTCCTTCTGGGGAATTTCCCCAGGGGCCGTGGCGTCCACACCCTCGCACTCCGCGATTTTCCAGTCCCCAGGCCCCGGCCAGGTCGAAGCCAGGGCCCCGCAGCCCCTCTCCCACCCTCAGCGCCCAGCCCCCTGCCACTGCACAAAGTAGGACAGGGAGGGAAGAGGCACCTCCATGTCCTGACCTGATTCCCTGCCGTCTATTACATCTCCTAAATTGCGGGTATTTTTACTCTGTCCTGGAAGTAAAAAAGAGAATCTATCCCCAGAGCCATCTAAGGTGTGGCGGGTGGGGTGAGACGTTTCCTTGCTCTGAGGCTGACTTTGGAGATTGTCTGGGTCCTGCCCGGAGCGGGCCTGGAGCCCCCAGAGAGGAGGGTGGCCAGGTCACTGGCGCCGGGGGCGGGGTCCAGAAGTCCAGGGTATTTCAGAGGAGGGGCGAGGGCCCTCCATCCCCAGTCTGCTGGGCTATGGGGTAATATTGTGCTGCGAATGGGCTTGGGGAGATAAAGTAGGAATAAGTTGGCGAGAGAAGCTGGGGTCCCTGCTGCAAGCGGAGATTCCTGGGGCGGTGTGTGTGTGTGTGTGTGTGTGTGTGTGTGTGTGTGCAAGGCATCCGAAATCCACAGGACTCAGAAAGTGCGAAGCCTGTAGGAGCTGGGGGCAGGGGAGAATGGCAAGAGCCCATGGCCTAGGGAGGGGGGTGTCCATCTTTTCCTGGGGTCCCCCCTCTCGGGTCTTCTCTCCGCGGTTTTTCCGGGAGAAGCAGTGGGGGGCAGGCAGGGACTAAGTGTGGACTGCGGGCGGCCGATGCTCTCGAGGAGTCCTCCCCACGGTCCCCTATCCCTAGTTCCCGCCCTGGGAGCGGCCGGAGCAGCTCTTGGGGAGCGCTGGGAGCGCCGGGGGAAGGCTGGGGAGCGCTCCCGCGGCGCCGCGCCCCCGCCCCGCCCCCCAGCTACCCTCCCCCGCTCCCTCCCCCAGGCCGCAGCCGCCGAGGCTCTGCTCGCTGCCGCCCTCCCGCTAGCGCTCTCTCGGCTCCCGCCGACTTCCCGGCCGCGCGCTCCGCCGCCACCTCGCCGCCCACCCCTCCGCCTGCGGTCCAGGGACTGCGCCGCCCGAGCCCTCACCCCTCCCTGGCCAGGGCGGGCGCAGCGAGCGGGCCGGGGGCGGGTCCCGGCACCCACCATGAGGGGCGAGCTCTGGCTCCTGCTGCTGGTGCTCAGGGAGGCTGCCCGGGCGCTGAGCCCCCAGCCCGGAGCAGGTAGGACTGGACGGAGGTGGCCGGGTGGGCCAGGGCGGGCATGGGGCAGGCGGGCAGGTGTGGGCTGAGGTACACAGGGACACGCTGGCCGTGGCCAGGAGGGGGTCTATGGTCCCCTGGGAGGCAGGGGGTGTTGAGAGTTGTGAGCTGGCTAACCCGGACCTCACTCTCCCAAACACACAGGGTGTGTGAGTGAGGGTGGAGGTATTGAGATGGATGCCCCACGCTGTCCTCCTGGAAGGACAGCGGGAGAGGGGGCTCTATGAGGCAGTGGGCTCTGGCCACACAGGGGACAGTGGGACAGTGGTTGGGACCCATGGCCACCCCAGGTCAGGCTGAAATTTGATGGGCCTGGAGCGAAGCCCTCTCTTTCCTGCGCCCTCCCCAAGCTGAGCCAGGTTGGGTGTGAGCTAGATCTGGAGGCTGGGTGAGAGGAGCAGCAGGGGATGCAGGACCCAGGTCTCTGGGGTAAGAGCAGCAGTCTAACTGGCCTTCCTCTGGAGGCTGAGAGGTGGTGGGTCCAGGAGGGGTCAACTCGCTGCTCCCTCATTCCCCAGTCTCAAGGGTCCCCATGACTCCTGCTCTGCTCAGTCTAAGTGACCTTTGACCTTCAGCTGATCTGGCTCCAGAGGTGCGTGTGTCAGGGCTGGGCCGTCTTGCTCACTCCTCCTTCCTGTACCAGTTCTCCAAAACCATCTCTCCCACCCAAAGTCCTTTCTGAGATCTAACTCAGATCTCCCATGTTGCAAAAGGCAGACCGTTTTTCAACATAGACTCTAAGTTCTTCCTGCTCCTCATGCTCCCAGACTTTCTCTGGGGCTGGGGAGTTGGGTTATTCTATTCCCGAGCCTCTTGACTGCGACCTGGGAAGGTTGTGATCTCTGCCTCAGTGGCTTCTGGTGCCTTGGATGGGACGAGGGAGAGGATTGTGGAAGGGGGCGCTGTCACTGGGCTGCTGTGTCTCAGGGGCGCAGGCACCCAGCACAGCTCCTATGTCAGCCTTCTTGACTTTAATGGTCTTTGCTCTGTAGCTGAGACAGGAGGGGATGGGAGGAAGAGGGCGCTGATGGGGACATGTGGGCAGGGAGTGCTGGAGGCTGACGCGTCCTGAGGCTGCTGGTGCAGAACAGCCAATTTTCAGGGAGAGCACAGAGGATGGCCAGAGACAGCCTCTGTTCACTAGCTCTCTTGCTGTGTGAGGTTGGGCAAGTTACTCTCCCTCTCTGGACTTATTTCTATATTTATAAAGTGATACTGTTGGCAAAACCTGTGACTTGGTTGTGGAATCATGAGAGTCTTTTTTCTCAGTCTCTTTAATGATTGTCTTTCCCTTTCAGATTTGTTATGTTGCATATAGGTAACTGATCTTTTTTTTTTTTTTTTTTTTTAATCCACATAAACAGAACAGAGTGGGACAGGTTAATTTCTGAGGCTCTTTGCAGCCTCGACCTGGTGTGACCTTCTGAATTCAGGGTCCTGGGTTGATGAGGGAGGGCTTTGAACTGCTGACTGAGTTGGGTGAACCATGGAAAGAGTTGGAGAAGAGGAATTGCACGATAGCAAAGATGGGCTGAGGGGGGTGGCTAGATCCAGCTCCATCTGATGGCTGGCTCTTCAGAGTTGGGTTGGGATAGAAGACACTTGGGGAGAGCAGGAAGAAGGGGTTGGGGAAGAGCCTTGAGTCACTTCTCTAAGGAGAGATCACCTGTCTTCTCGGCTGTGATGGTGATGGAGCCAGGACAATGGACTTTCTCTGCAGCAGGAGGGACTGAGGTTAGAGCTCGGGAAGCCGTAAGAAGCCAGAAGGTGCAGCTGTTGGCTCAGCCCGGGCTGTCTTCACGGGCTAGGCCAGATTTGAGGGAGGGCCTTCGTGGAGGCAGGGGATGTCTTCTGGGGACAAGGCTTGGGAGTGGGGCCTTCTGGAGGAGGGTTACTAAGTAGGGTTACCTCGCTCTGGTGGATGGAGAAGCCCTTGGGACCAGAAAAAGGGGAGCGGGGAGCAGGACCAGAAGAAGTGCTGGCCTCGGCAGTGGAGGGGGACCCTGGGAGGTAACTGACCACTCCCCACTCGTGTGATGGATGGGCTTGTTCGGTGGTGCCTTGAGACTTTATCCAGTATTGTGGGGAGCAGCAGAGAGATGGATGACCCAAACATAGTGTCCTTGGCAGAGGAGACCAGGAGAGGCTGGCAGGCCAGGAGAGGCAATAGACAGATGGCTTCGAGGTGCACAGGGAGAGTGAGGGGTATGGGGGTCTGGCCCCTGTAGAACCCAGGGGTACCTGGAGCAGACAAGGAAGGAAGAGGTGGCTGGAAGTGGCATCTGGGCCTGGGAGTCCTGCAGGAGGCCAGGGCTAGCACTGACCCTGCAGACCCTGACCACTTTGTCCTTTCTCTGAGTTGGTTTCCCCTTTCTGTAAAATGGGGGGATTGGACCAGATGGTCTCTAGGGCCCCTCCTGCCATTATTCTGCTTCCAACTTCCTGCTTGCCCACCAGGGCAAATAAACTTACAGCTCCCACCCTTTCGTCTGTCTGATTTTCTCCACAGTTCTCGCACCTACCACACGTTGCCTTATTTACCTCATTATGGAGGTGCACTGGCCAGAGAGAGACAGAGATAGAGGGAGAAAGTGCCCCCCCCCCCCTGCATTGGGAATGGTCGCACTGCAATCTCTTCTCCTCCACCTCTCCCTCCTCTTGGGATTTTTGGACCTCCGGGTCCAGGACTCAACCCAGAGCGACAAGGCGTCGGTGATGTGGGGTCCAGCAGCCTGGATCACCAGACCACAGCGCCGGCCCGCCTCATTATGCTTAGCCATGTCTCCATGGAGAAGACATGGGTTGTGTGTGCCTGCCCACCGTGGGCTCCCCATAACTCCCGCACAGTGCCTGGCACACAGTAGGTCTCAGTAAACATGTGCCCACTGTGTGACTCCAAGGTGGTCACAGCGCTCACACCCACCCTTCAACCAGGAGAGCTGAGTCCTCCTCCTTGCCCGCCCCCTCATTTCTCCTGCTCCCTGACACTTTCTGGAGCCTCCCTCCCTCTCCCCAGGCAAGGGTCCTCACCGGGTTCCTCCTGCTGGAGGGAATGTGGCAGGATTTCAGCTTTGGGTCTGGAGTCTTCCCTGGGCCCCTCAGAAAGTTGGTCTCCATGGGAGACCCAGGGAAGGCAGGAAGACTTCGCTTGGTGCTTTGTGTACATTGTTTTGTTAAAGACTGAACAACCGACCAAATGTAGGGTTTTTTTTTTTAGAATTATTTATTTAATTTTATTTATTCATTCATTCCTTTTAATTTGACCAGAAAGAAACCAGAGATAGAAAGGGGGAAAGTGAGAAAGCAAGCCACCAGGTCCAGGACTCAAACCATGATCAGCCATGTGAGAATGTCCAGTGCCTCAACCCCCATGCCACCTGCTGGCCCCTCCAAATGTAGGTTTTATCATCCCCACCTTACAGATGAGGAAACGGGGACCAGCAGTTAGCGTAATGGCTATGTCGCTGGACTCCCACGTAGTCGACCGCGGTTCGAGTCCCGGACCCGGCGGCTTAAACTCACGCCGGGCGCGTGTGCGTGCGTGCCCAAGATCCCGAGAGGAGAATGGAGGAGAAGGGATTGCGGCGTGGCCATCCCCCCTGGGGGGTGATTTCCTGCTTTCTATCTCTCTGTCTCTCTCTGTCTGTCTGGCGAGCGCACGCGCCCTATAGCAAAAAAAACCTCTCCAAAAAAAAAAGAAAAAAAAAAAAAAAAAAAAAAAAAAAAACAGATGAGGAAACGGAGGTTTTGGGAGATTATGTAATGTGCCCAGTGACAGTCAGTACCTAGATGCGGGGCCAAAACTGTACTATTTTATTGCTGTCATGTTGCAGTGGGGGTTTCCAGGCGGTCTGTGCCCCAAGGGAAGGGACTCCTCAGTCCTGTGACTCTCAGGTACTCAGGACCTTTGGAGATGCTCCGCCCTTCCCCTTTCCCTTCCTCCCTCCCTTCCAACCATCTGTGTGTCTCAGGTACTCAGGGCATTTAAAGATGCTTGCCTTCCTCTCTTCTCCGGCCTCCCCTGGCCTCCCTTGGCCTCCCCTGCCCTCCCCTGCCCTCCCAGCTTCCTTCCTAACATCCGTCATCCCCGTCATCCCTGTGTGCATGCTGAGCCTTCGCTCTGCCAGGCAGCTGGGGCCTGTGGGTGCACAGGCAGCAACAGGTGATGTGCTGGGGTCCGAGCTGGTGCACCTGCATTTGAGGTGAGGGGAGACATGTCAGGGAGGCTCTGGGAAGAAGTGGCATTCTGTGAGGCTGAGGGGTGAGCAAGAACTACTCAGGAGAAAGGTTTATTTAGAGAGCAGAGCCGTCCTGGCCGAGAAAACTGCCTTGTGAAGCTCTGTGGTTAGAGACGGCTTTAGAGAAACGGGCTGGAGGAGCGAGAGGGATCCATGATGCAGGGCCTCGAATCAGCCAGCAGACGTGGCGAGATGGGAGCAGGAGAGACATAGGGTCAGCTTTGTCCTCCAGACGGCTCATCTGGCTACAGTGAGGGAGACTAGCTCAAGGGCACTGTGGGGGGAGGCTGAAGTGAATACCAGGAGAGAGGCCGTGGGGGCCTGGCCTGCGTGGTGGCCATAGGGCTGGAATGGCAAGCTTGGGTGGGTGCATGGGATGACAGAGCTGAGCCCAGGCTCTGGGGTGGCCCAAAGTTAGCCCCTCTGCCCCTTGCCATGGAGCAGGGTGATGGCAGCTGAGGGCACTAGGGAACTACCTCTGGGCTGTCCCCCACATGCCAGCACCCAGGGAAGGGCTCTCCAGGGACCCAGCCCACATGGCAGCCCGGAGCTGTCCCCGAACCTTAGGTCACTTACTGCACTCTCTGTGGTTCTGAGAAGATTCTGGAGCTGGCCTGCCTGAATTCAAATTCTGCCATGGACCTTGGTAGCTTCCTTAAAACATTTTTTTGTGGGGGGAGACTAGCAGGTGGTGTGGTGGGTAAGGTGCTGGACTCCCACATGGTGACTGCAGTTCAAGTCCTGGACCTGGCAGGTTGCTTTCTCACTTTTCCTCAACTCTCTCTTTGTCTCTCTGGGCAAATTAAAATAACTAACTAAATAAAATGAAATAAATACTTCTTTATTATTATTTTTAAAAACTTTCCAGAGGGTGTGTGTACTTGCTGGAGAGAGACAGAGAAAGAAAGAGAGAGAGAAAGTAAGAAAGCACCTCCCATGGGACACGCTGGCACCCATGGGTTACCCTGGCATTGTGTCCTCAATGATGCGGGGATCATGCCCCTCCTGTTTGCAAGACATCTACATTTGAAGAGGGTGGAGAGAGTCCTGGGGGAACTCAATCCCTTCTCCTCCATTTCACCCTCCTTTTGGGATTTTGGCCATGCATATACACCCACCTGGTGTGTTTCTCAAGCCTTTGGATCTGGGGCTTGCACTACGTAGTCAGCCATGTGGAATCCAGCCTTCTTCTTCTTCTTCTTCTTCTTTTTTTTTTTAAATAATTATTTATTTAATTTTATTTATTCATTTATTTATTTTAATTTGCCCAGAGGGAGACACACACAGAGAGAGAGAAAGAGAGAGAGAGAGAGTAGAGAGGAGAGAGAGAGAAAGAGAGAGAGGGAGAAGGAAAATGAGAAAGCAAGCCACCAGGTCCAGGGCTTGAACTGTGGTCAGCCAAGTGGGAATATCCAGCACCTTAACCACCACACCACCTGCTGGTCCCAGAATCCAGCCTTCTTAACTGCCAGGCCACGGGCTGGTCCTGTTCCTTCGTGTTTTGTGTCTCAGTTTCCCCACTTGTAAAATGAATCTAAAACTAGTACCTACTTCATGGGGTTATTGTGGGGATGAAGTGACTTCACGTGTTTAAAGCACTTAGAATAGTGGTAGCCAGGGGTACCCTTCTCTAAAGTTAGTGCTCCCTGTTGTTACTAGTGTCATTATTTAAAGTTTTTTTCATCAGAGCCAAACAAAGAGACAAGCAACCTCCACAGTATAATCCAGCCCCAGACTTTCTGCCAGCCAGGATCATGGACACACATGCCGCCATGCCCGGGAACCCAAAGCCTGGTCCTCCATGTGGCTTCTAGCATGGCAGAGTGTCCCACCACTGCTGCATGGCCGACATATTTTTTAATGCCAGAAGCCACGTGCACAGGTGGGGAGAGCGAGCACGCCCAATGCCGCAGTCAGTTTATTCTCTGTCCCACCCTGATCCTGCGCTTGTGGTGTCACGTCTGCTGCACTGTGGGCCACCTCCTGACGACGATCACCATTGTGACATCTCACTATTTGGGGCTCTGAGCAAGTGCATGAATGAACGAGTGGATGAACAGCTTGTGTTCCAGAAGCTTCTTGCTATCACGCACAGGCGGGCATCTCACATGCACTGGCCTGGGGTGATGCTGGGAAGATGGGGCTCTTTTGGTGTAAGGCAGGAGGCGGGGCAAGGAGGGTGGCGGGAGGTATGTTCAGATGCATGAGCATGCAGCGGGGAGGGCGAGACTTTCGGGCACGTCGGTGGGTGTGCGCAGGCATATGGGCCCCCATACACACATGTGAGCACCCGACTAGCTGGCTCCTCTGCGTGTTGAGGAGGTGAAGTCCTGTTACTGACCGCAGGAGGAGGGAGGGTGGTGGGGGACAGATGTGCTAGGGCTTGGGAGGGAAGACTCCGGCTAGGCCAGCTAGGGCAGGGCTCCTCCATCTGTGACCTTTGTTCTGCTGTCTTTCGTGGACTCCTCGCCTCCGACCCTGTTCCTGATCCTCTATGTATAAACCTCACGTTTGCTTCTCCCCAGATGCTCATGGCAGCCTGTGAAGGGGCATCATTGTCCTCCCCATTCAGGAACAAGGAGGCTGAGTCATGGAGGAGTACATCGATGGGTTCAAGGTCCCAGAGCTGTGGGTGGTGGGACTGGGTGGAGAAGGAAATCCAGATGTCTTCTCCTGAACACCCTGTGGCTGGGCTCCCTCCCCAGACGGCAGGCCTCCACCCCCGGCACCCTCCTGACTCGGTTATACGGTTGATGCTACAGATGCCCTGCAGCCCTCTCTGGCCGGGCTGAGCTCCTCCACTTGTTCCTTGCATGAGCCTTTCCTGTCCTGGCTGCTGCCCAGGCCTCAGGGCTGCTTGCAGGAGGTCCCGGGGAGCCAGGCAGACCAGCCCAGCACAAACAGTTCTGTCTCCAGACACAGCGTGGCCCCACCCGAGAGGGGCAAGATAGTCTGGCTCGGGGTCTGGGCAGCGAGCAGGCTGCCTTTCCAGCCCTGGGCTCAGGCCCATCCGTGGGCAGCCAGTGGGCATCTTGGAGAAGGGGTCTGGGGCCACCTCATCTCCCCATATTCTCCAGGAGCATCTGGTTGTGATTAGGGGCAGAGAAGTGAGAGGGGACCGGCAAGGGTCCAGCGGGTGCCAGCAGCCAAGAATGACTTAATTGGATAAAATGTCTAATGACAAACCAGAGCCCTGCAGCAGAGGCCTGGCCCCGGCCCCAGGCCTGGTCCTGGCAAGCCTTGCCTCAGTCTCTGTCCTCGCTGGTGTCCACAGGCTACCCCCAGCATTGTGTCCTCGATGCAGTGATTGAGCCCCGACTGTCTGCAAGGCACTCTCTGCACTCTAAGGTCCTGGGGACAGTCAAGTGTCCTAGGAGGACAGGCACAGGGTCACATCCCTGGGTGCTCCGGGAGAGGGAGCCTTGCCCAGGAGCTCTGGGGAGTCGGGCAGAGGAGGCAGAGGTTGAGAAGCACATGTGGTACAGAGTGGGCCCGAAATTGATGAGGGCCACAGGCAAGGACTGTCAGGCCCATCTGTACAGTGATCTGCACTACATATGCTTCCACTCTAGTTGTGACAATTGGGATGACGAACTAAGCCACAGCTTTGGGGGCACAAAGCATTCTGAAATGGAAAAGGATGGTTTTTGTATCATTTAAAATTAGCAGGGCTGAGGCCAGCAGGTGATGTAGTGGTTACATTGCTGGAATCCCACATGGCTGACCACAGTTCGCATCCTGGACCCGGTGGCCTGAAACTCACGCAGGGTGCATGTGTGTGAGTGCTCAAAATCCTGAGAGGAAAATGGAGAATAAGGGATTGTGGCATGGCCATCCCTCCTTAGGGGTGATTTCTCGCTTTTTGTCTCTCTGTCCCTCTCTGTCTCTCCAGCAAGCATGCCCTATAGCAAAAATAAATAAATAGATAACTAACTAACTTACTAACTAACTAACTAAATAAATACATAAGGGGCCAGCAGGAGGTGTGGTGGTTGAGGTGCTGGACTCCCACATGGCCGACTGTAGTTCAAGTCCCAGACCTGGTGGCTTGCTTTCTCACTTTCCCTCTCTCTGTTTCTCTCTAGTCAGATTAAAAAATAACAGTAATAAATAAAATAAAATAATTCTTTGAAAAAAATAAAATAAAATTAGTAGGGACGCAGGTGGCATGGTGGTTAAGGCAGGCACTGGATTCCACGTGGCTAATTCCACAGTTCAAGTCCTAGACCAGGCAGGTGTGCATGAGTGCCCAAACTCCCAAGAGGAGAATGAAAGAGAAGGGATTGGAGCGTGTTCATCACACCTGGGGATGTCTCTCTCCAGTGAACACATGTGCTTTGTGGCAAAAAAAAAAAAAAAAAAAAAAAAAAAAAAAAAAATCTAAAAAGAAAGCTAATAATAATTTAACAACCTAGAGGGAACTGGAGAGAACATGGAGTCTAGGAATGACTGCAAAATGGCCTGTGTGTGGCCACTTTCCAGGCCTGTGCTGGGGCAGACATTGCTAATCAATCATGACATTCTTTCCTGCTGAATGTAAATGGAGTCTGAGTTCTTCTCAATTAGAATGCTCCTGCCTGTCACTAATCAACTGGAGATGGCATTTGAGATGAAATATATTTGCCCTTGTTCTATGGGGAAAGTAATTTCCCAAGGTATTGGGTTGTCTGAAAAGTCATGATGCATTTTTGCTTAGGAAAACTTTTCCGACAACCCAATATTTGAAGGTAGTGATAGGACTAAAACAGTGGTTCTCGATAGGGTGAGGAGGACAGTTTTGCTTCCCAGGGGATATTTGGCAGTGTCTGGAGACATTTTCAATCGTCACAAACTGGTGCACAGAAGAGGTGCTTCTGGCATCTCGTGAGTAGAAACCAAGGATGCTGCTATTCATCTTTCAATGTACAGGGCAACCCCGTCCCTCCTCCACAAAGTCCAGTCCAATAAACAACCCAATTTAAAAATGGGCAAAAGACTTAATGGACAGTCCTCCAAAGAAGATATGCAAGTGGCCAATAAGCACATGAAAAGATATTTCACATCATTAATCACTGGGGAAAATGCTCAGCAAAACCACCAACCTGCTGGTGCAGTCCTGGCGTATTGGACTGCAGTGCTGGAAGCCACGTGGCTGACTGATCTGGATCCCCGGGTTGGCCTGAAAACACTCCCACCACAAGGAGTTAGAGGGTTGGAGAAAGGGATCACAGTGCGACGAGACCCTGACAAGGGTGCTTTCTCTCTCTCTCATGCTTCCAACACTGTGAGATGCCAACTCATACCCATTACGATGGCTACTATCAAAAAAAACAGAAAATAGGGACCAGCAGTTGGTGTAATGGCTATGTTGCTGGACTCCCATGTAGTCTACTGGGGTTCGAGTCCCAGACCTGGTGGCTTAAACTCACGCCGGGAGCATGTGTGTGCAGGCCCAAGATCCCAAGAGGAGAATGGAGGAGAGGGGATTGTGACATGGCCATTCTCCCTGGGGAGTGATTTCTCGCTTTCTGTCTCTCTCTGTCTTTCTGGCAAGTGCATGTGCCCTATAGCAAAAACCTCTCAAAAAAACCAACAACAACAAAAAAAACCCCAGAAAATAACAAGTGCTAGTGAGGTGCGGCGAGCCCCTGCACATTGCTAGTGGGAACGTACGTGGACTATAGCCATTTTACATGGGAAACAATATTACGATTCCTCAAAGTAGTAAAACCACAATTACCGTGATCTAGCACTCTCACTTCTGGGTATATACTCCCAAAGAACTGAAAGCAGGGTCCTGAGCTAGCTGGTGGCTAACTGTGCAGTTCGAGTCCTGGACCCAAAGGCTTGAAAAACACTTCCAGGCGTGTGTGCCCAAAATCTTGAAAGGAGGAAGAAAGGATTAAGGCATGACCATCCCCCATGCTTTCTCACTTTCTCTCTTTCTCCCCCAGTGAGAACAAACTAAAAAAAAAAAAAAAAAGAAGAAGAAAGAAAGAAAAGAAAAGCAGGGGTCTTAAGTGGGGGCATTTGTACACCCATGCTCGTGTCAGCATTGTTCACAATAACTAAAACATGGAAGAAATCCAAGTGTCTACCGAAAGAGGAATGGATAAGCAAAAATGGAATATTATTCTGCCACATGCTATGACATGGGTGAATTCTGAGGACAATATGCTAAGTGTTGTCACAGAAAGACAAATATCACATATAATTCTACTTACACGAGATGCTTAGAATAGTCCAATTCATACGGACAGAAAGTAGAATGGCGGTTGCCAGGTGAGGGAAGGGAGGAAGGAAATGGAGTTATTGTTTAAAGGGTACGCTTCAGTTTTTTAAAGAAAAGAATTATTTATTTAATTTTATTAATTATTATTATTACTATTATTATTTTAATTTGACCAGAGAGAGAAAGGGAAAGGGAAAGTGAGAAAGCAAGCCATCAGGCTTGGGACTCAAACCACAGTCTGCCATGTGGGAGTCGAACACCTTAACCACCACACCACCTGACAGTGTCAAGAGTTCTAGTTTTACGAAACAAGAGAGTTAGGGAGATGGATGTTGATGCTGATTGCACACCATCATGAATATGTTTACTAATACTGACCTATAACTTAAACATGGTTGTAAGATGGTCAATTTTATATGTATTTTGCTATACTCCAAAAAAGAAAGAAAGAAAGAAAGAAAGAAAGAGAGAGAGAGAGAGAGAGAGAGAGAGAGAGAGAGAAGAAAGAAAGAAAGAAAGAAAGAAAGAAAGAAAGAAAGAAAGAAAGAAAGAAAGAAAGAAAAAAAATAGGGAAAAAAAGAGAATTACTGAGCCCCAAATGTGAAGGTTAAATAGCCCTGAATGAAAAGGGCTCTGCTGTGGGTTCATCTAGTCCTCTGTGCCTCCTCAAAGATGAGTTATATGCTATTTTGGGGAAAGAAATAAGGAACTATCTTGGGAAGTTCTAGAATGGTGGTTCTCACCCTTGTCTGCAGAGTTCTTTAAATCCCGGGCTTCTCAAAGTCTCCCCTGGGGATCTTTTAAGAAACCTAGGGTCAGCATCAACTGGTAGCATAGTGGTTAAGGCAATGGACTTCCACATGGCTGACTGTGGTTTGAGTCCCAGGCCTGGTGGCTTAAAACTCAAGCTAGGTAGGTGTGTTCCCAAAATCCCAAGTGGAGAATGGGGGAGAATGGAGGGCTTGTGGCATGCTCATCCCTCCTGGAGGATAATTTCTCGCTTTCTGTCTCTCTGTCTCTCTTTCTGGCGAGTGCCCGTGCCCTATAGCAACAATCTCTCAGAAACATACCATAGACCGATCACATCAGATCTCTTGGGTGGGAACCAGACATCAGGAATTTTTGCAGTGCCCCAGGTGATGCCCGTGTCACTAATAATCACTCTTTGGAAGCAGATCAACTTGGGTTTGAAGCTTACCTCCATCTCTAGGCTGCTCTGTGACCTTTTATCCCTGAGCCTTGGATTCCTGTCCACAAAATGGAGATCATCCACCTAACTGCACAGGGCCATGTGTAAACTGCCTGTCCTGGAGCTGGGCACAGGGCGCTCAGTGCACGGTGGGCGACTTCTGTCCTGGTGAACACACGGCCCCAAAGTCAGCGGTGCTGGGGCCTCTGCAGAGTAAGTGGGCTGGCTTCCCCTCCAGGATCTTCACTCTGGACTGCCAGGATTCAGCTTTCTGTCCCCTTCTCTCAGGTCACGATGAAGGCCGAGGCTCTGGATGGGCTGCCAAGAGGACCCCACGGGGCTGGAATCGAAGAACTCGAGAGAGCCCTGGGCAGGGACTGGAGCCAGACAAGACCCAGCTGAGCCAGGACCTGGGTGGGAGCACCCTGGCCATCGACACGCTGTCAGACAACAGGACCAGGGTGGTGGTGAGTGCTGCAGGGATGTGGGGGGGGAGGGCTGGGAAGGGGTTGGGTCTCTAGGTGCCTCAGGTGTATTTGCCAAATCTGAAAATCACATATCTTCTGGGGTTGGCCCTGCAGGTCAGAGTGGAGAGAGGGATCCCAGGGGATATGGAAGCAGAGCCCAAACTGGGTCATTAAATCATAATGTCTTGGAGCTTCACAGGCTGCCTACTTCCTCCTGGACAGAGAGGGAAAGCAACTTGCTCCAGGATGCACAGCCTGGCCACGTGGTCCCAACACTGGACTCTTCTATGGCCTGGGGAAGAAAAAGCTGAAGGTGGCGTTATTAGTTACATCCCAGCTGTCAACTCGGCCCCTCCTCCACCCCATTTGGACAGACTGTGGGACCCAGGACTGGTTGTTGGGGGGATGGTAATGACTGTTTAGCCTGAGGGCAGGTGCTTTTTTGGGGGGTGAGGCAGTAGAGAAACTATTTGGGGTGCTGCTTTAGGAGAGGACCCCCTCTGGAGAAGTTCTGAGGGAGGAGGTCCAGGACAGGACCACGGCTTGGGGGAAGTCTTTGCAGGCTGTCAGAGGCCGATGGAAACCTTTGTGTATCTGGGCACATCTGTAATCCTACATTTCTGGTACATTGCTCTCCCGTGACCTGTGTGGGCTGTAGGTGAGTGTCTGGGATACGTGCATATGCGATTGAGTGTGCCCAGGCCTGGTGTGGGCACTTGTGATTGGGAGTGAAGAGGGTGGATTCTCAGGACGCAGAAATACTACAGGAGGAGAAACAGCGAGAGGACGTGCTTCTCAGGATCGATTTGTTTGCTTTATGTTTAGTAACTGTTTTCTAAGTTTTTGAGATTTTTGTTATAGGGCGTGTGCATTCTTAGAGAGACAGAAAGTGAGAAGTCACTCCCCGGGGGGATGGCCACACTGCAATTCCTTTTTAGTCTCCTCTCAGGATTTTGGGCATGCACGCACACACGCCCAGTGTGAGTGGTAGGTCGCCAGGTCCAGGACTTGAACAGCGGTCAGCTGCGTGGGAGCCCAGTGATGTAACCATTACGTCATCTGCTGGTCCCTTAGTAACTGTTTTCTAAATCAGTATGTGCAGATGTCAGAAAGGTCAAAGAGGGCTAAAAGTGTAAAGCGGAGCAAGCAGTCCTGCCCCCTTCTCCTGCGAACCATTCACCCCTTCCTCAGAAGGAGCCATCTCGGGCTGCTTCTCCTGGTGTTCGCTTCCATATTCCCAAGCACTTTGCTTCTGTGGCCAGTTCTTGATGAACTGGTTTTAGACATCCTCTGTTGACTGTGTGGTGTGGTAGGTTAGATGCAGCTTTTATGTATTCCCCGAGTATTATTTTACTTTCTCTCAATCTTTTTGTTTTATCCATATGCAGTATATCGCATTATTATCATGTAAATACTGGCTCCATTCATCCTAACAAGGTAATATATTTTTTTTTTTTTTCTTGTATAATTTGAATTTTTCCTGGATCCTTGCCCTGCCCCCGCTTTGGACTTTGTGGCTTGTATTTACTGAGGTTGTATTTTCTTTCTTTTCTTTTTTTTAGAGAGAGAGATTTTTGTTATAGGACACGTGCACTTGCCAGAGAGACAGAGAGAGAGAAAGTAAGAAATCACCCCCCCGCCAGGGGGGATGGCCACGCCGCAATCCCTTCTCCTCCATTCTCCCCTCGGGGTCCTGGGCACACACGCACATGCGCCCGGCCTGAGGTTTAAGCCACTGGTCCAAGACTCGAGCCGCAGTCGACTACGTGGGAATCCAGAGACATGATCATTACACCTGATCTGCTGGTCCCCAAGGCTGCATTCTCTAATTCATCCATTGGTCTCAAATATTAGTATAATCTGTGGTGTAGTTAAACCTGCCAATTCCTTTTTCCCCTGGAAACCTCTCTCCTGTCAGTCTGTTCCCACCTGACTGACTGCCTAGTGCCACCATCCTGGGGCCTCCCTGCGCCTTCATCCTGGGAAATCCCCTGTCCCTCCCCTCTGTCCCATTCCCTGTTCCCTTGAGCCTGGGTCTTCAATTTCCTGTACCACTGCCTTGTTATTTAGCATCCTGGGGAAATCTGCACAGGAGGAACGATTCTCCTGAGAACTCGCATGTCTGAAAATGCCTTAGCTCTGTGTCCTCATTTGATTGGTGGTTTGGCTAAATGTAGAGTTCTTGATTAAAAATGATTTTCCTACAGCAGTTTGGAGAAATCGCACCAATGCCTTCTGGCTTCTAACGTCACTGTTAAAGAGTTTTGGTGGCATTCTCGCTCCTGATTTTCGAATAGACCTGTTGTCCCTGGCTCGTGGAAGTTTCCAGCATGTTCCCTGCAGCCAGGCGTTCTGAAATTGCAGTGGTGTACCCTCCTCTGGCTATTTTCTTCCACCAGCCTGACACTGGTGCATTGTTTCAGTCTGGAGATGTATTTTCATTGGTTCTGGAAAGTTGTTCTGCTCTCTTTCTTTCTTTTTTTTTTTTAGATAATTATTTATTTAATTTTTAAGTTATTTATTCATTTATTTTAATTTGGCCATAGAAAGACACAGAGAGAAAGAGGGGGAAAGTGAGAAAGCAAGCCACTGGGTTCAAGATTCAAACCGCAGTCAGCCATGTGGGAGTGTCCAGTGCCTTAACCACCACACCACCTGCTGATCCCCTGCCTTATTTCTTTCATAGTTCTCTCCCTACCATATTCTCTCTCTCTCTTTTTAAATTGCCATAGTGTATGTGCATGCATGCGTGTCATCATGTGGAGAGAGAAGGAAAGTGAGAAAGCAGTCCTGGGGATGGCCATGCCACAGTCCCTTCTCCTCCCTTCTCATCTTGGGATTTTGGGCTCATACATGTACATGGCATGTTTTCAAGTCAGCCAGTCCAGAACTCGAACCTCTGTAGTTGGCCATGTGGGACCCAGCCATCTTAACCACAACGCTCCCAGCTGGCCCTCTTTTGGATTTTTGTTATTTGTTAATTTGATCATTATTGTTATTACTCCACTTTCTGGGAGATTTTCAACCTTATTTTTCATGTTACTGATTTTTTCTACCATCATTTTTAATTTCTAAGAGTTCTTTGCTCTTTATTTTTTAATTTATTAGTATTTTCTTTTATCATCTTATTATTTTCTTTTTACAAAAAAGTCTTTTGTTCTTGCATCATGCACATAATATCCTCTCTCTGGGGACACTAAACAATTTTTTTGAGATTTTTTTGTTTCCAGCTATCCACTTGCTTCCAGCTATCCATATCTTTTCTCTTGGGTACTTTTTATATTTTGCTATGGGGTACGTGTGCTTGATGGAGAGAGAGAGAGACAGAAAACAAGAAATCACTTCCCGGAGCAATGGCCACGCTGCAATCCCGTCTCCATTCTTCTCTCGAGATATTGGGCATCACGCACATGTGCCCAGCATGAGTTTTATTTTGTTTTGTTTGTGTTTGTGTTATTTATTTATTTACTTATTTGGAGAGGTTTTTGCTATACGGTGTATTCACTCGCCAAGAAGACAGAGACTGAGAGACAGAAAGCGAGAATTCACTCCCCAGGGGAAATGGCCAACCCGCAATCCCTTCTCCTCCATTCTCTCAGGATCTTGGGCACGCACGCACACATGCCTGGGGTGAGTTTCAGCCACCGGGCGTGGGGCTCGAACTGTGGTTGACTACTGGGAGTTCAGTGACATAGCCATTACGCCAAGTGGTGCCCAGCATGAGTTTTAAGTCACGGAGTCTGATACGGAACTGTGGGTGACTCCGTGGGAGTTCAGTGTTGTAACCATTATGCCATCTGCTGGTCCCTCTCTCAGTTACTACAAGTGAGATTCTGTTTTTATTTAAAATTATAAGATTTTTTTCATTAAAATAGTGTCAATTTTTGCACTAATTTACATTTTTCAAAAGAATTGTTTTATTTTGTATTTTTATTATTATTAATTTGATCAGAGAGAGAAAGAGAGAGGGAAAGTGAGAAAGCAAGCCACCAGGTCTGGGACTCAAACTGAAGTCTCCCATGTGGGAGTCCAGTGCCTTAACCACAGTGCCACCTGCTGGTCCCCTAATTTGAATTTTTAAGAAATATTGCATTAAAATTAAAAAATCTTGATTCCTAAGATTTTTAGTGCCGACTTACACGTTGCCCTGAGTTAAGTAAGTTCCTCCCTTGCTTCAACCAAGCCCTGGCTTCGAGGTGGTACCTCAGAGAACACAGCCGCACTTTTTTCCCATTCGGCTCTGTCTCGGCGACCCACAGAACCAAGGGGCAGGGCAGTCACTATGGGAGGCTGGGGTAGAAGGCGAGGGCAGGAGGGGTCCCTGAGTAAGGGGACACCTGACTGCTCCCCACTGCCTCTGCCTCCCAGCTTTCTTGGGCCATTGGTTAAATAGCCAATACCTGCCCCGAGCCAGACACATGGTTCGAAGGGTTATGTCCCAGCCTGCATGAAGAAGAGCTTTCAGCAGAGAGCCACAGAGACTCAGACCTCTGTAAGCAATTGTCCATGGGTGTTCAGAAAGGGAGCCAGCATGGATTCAATAACACGAAAAGCGTAAAAAACCATGACACAAATTTGTAGACTCCACCCTGGACAGACTGGTTACGAGCACTGGAGATGGTGCCTGGGCATTCGTTTCTTTAGAAGTTGTCCACGTGACCCTGATGGTCACCTTGGAGTGGGAACTTCTGGCCTGTGAGATTTCAGACCACAGTGTACGTAGCTGGCCACCAGACTGATCGCCAGAACTTGAGGCGTTCTCAGGCTCTGGTGGTGGACTTGAGCATGAGGCTTCATACCCACCCTCAGTGGCCATGCATCAAGGGCCCATGTAAGCAGGTGGCACAGTGGTTGACACTCTTGAATCCCACATGGTTGATGTGGTTGAGTCCCACATGGCACTTTGGAACTCATGCTGAGTGTGTGTGCATGCATGTCCCAGATTCCTAAAGAATGGAAGAGAAGGGACTGTGGTGTGGCCATCCCCCCAGGGGGTAATTTCTCACTTCCTATCTCTTTGTCTCTCTCTGTCTCTCCAGAGAACAAACATGCCCTATAGCAAAAAAATTAAAAATAAAATAGAACTCTCAAAAAAAATTTTTTTAAGCACAGGTCAGAAGCCAGGTTGCCCTGGAAAGAGGCCCCTCTGACTGCCTGAGGGGTTGCCCCCAGCTCAGCCTAAGAGAAAGGAGGAGCAGACTTTCAAAGCTAACTAACTGGAGAGGAGCGTTTGGGTGTCAGATCTGTCCTGGGCTGGAATGGCACCTGCCTCCAGCCAGATGAAACTACTAGGATAAATATAAACATAAATCCTGGCGTGGCGTTTCAAAGAGCTGGGAGAGATGCCATTCGGCTCCTCGCTGCCTGTGGGATGGGGTGAGTCAGGCACTGGCGGCGGCTGCCAAGGAGTAGGTGGGGGGCCCGGTGCATTCATGGAAGCCCGTTGAAACCTGGAGAAACCTGGGACCTCTGTGCTGGGGCTCTGGGGATTCTACAGGCATTTTTTTTTTTTTAAGTTTATTTATTTCTTCCATGAGCAAGAAAGAAGCAGAGAGAGACAGAGAGTGCCCCCAATGGAGTCTTCACACTGAGATCCACTTCCAGCTTCGGCCGTTCCTGAATCATGGACATACATGTGTCAGTCATACTCAGGGAGGCCTCCAGACTTGAACTGGTAACCTTCCCATGTGGGTCAGCCTCAGGAGCATCACACTATTTGGCATCTGAGCTATTTCTTGGCCTGACCACAGCTGAGGGGCTTGCACCCCATTTTCATGTGGTTTTCTAGAGATCAGAGGAGTCCAGGGGGTGGCTGAGGTGGTGAAGAGGCTTGGACTCTTATCATGGGAGCAACGGTGGGAGGTGTTTAGGGCATTTAGCCTGGTAGAAAGTTCTGGATGTGGCTATTTTCTAATACTGTGGTTGCAGGGCTGTGACTGGGGCTGGGGGAACAGACTTATCGCTTATTACCTCCTGCACTGGATTATCTACTTAATTGTTTGTATTTTCCATCTTTCCCTGGCACGCACGCACCTTGGGAGCAGAGACTGTTTTATCACTCTATTGTCAGGGCCTGGCCCACAGCAGGCGCGCCTTTATTTTAAAAAGTTATTTGCTAGAAGATGTGTGTTCTTTCCAGAGAGAGACAGAGAGAGAGAAGGAAAGGGAAAAGCACCTCCTGTGGGAGACAGTCACACAGCAATCCCTTTTCTTCCATTCCTCCCTCTTTGGAATTTGGGATTTGCACACACACACCCTGCATGTGTCTCAAGCCTCTGGATCTGGGATTCGAGCTGCTTAGTCAGCCATATAGGACCCAGCCCCCTTAATCACTATGCCAGCGGCTAGCCCAGTTCTGCTTCTTTTTATTATTATTATTATTTATTTATTTAATTTCATTTGTTATTATTATTATTATAGTTTTTTGTTTTTTTTTTTTTTTTTTTTTTTTTTTTTTTTTTTTTTGCTATAGGGCTCATGCACTCGCCAGAAAGATAGAGAGAGACAGAGAGACAGACAGAAAATGAGAAATCACCCCCCAGGGAGGATAGCCACACCGCAATCCCTTCTCCTCCATTCTCTCCTAGGGATCTTGGGCACACACGCACACATGCCCGGTATGAGTTCAAGCCACTGGGTCCGGGACTCAAACTGCAGTCAACTACGTGGGAGTTCAGCGACACAGCCATTATGCTAACCGCTGGTCCCTCATTATTATTTTTTAAAATTTGACTAGACAGAGATAGAGAAAGGGAAAGCAAGAAAGCAAGCCTCCAGGTCTGGGACTCAAACCATGGTCAGCCATGTGGGAATCCAGCGCCTTAACCACCACACCACTTGCCAGCCCCAGCCTGGAGCTTCTTATTTAAGGACTGAAGGGAATAGGGGTTTCTCCAACCTCAGAGGTCTCTAGACGTGGGGCTGAGGAAGGCCAGAGTTATGCCTAGGGTGGGCTGTTGACCTCAGTGTCCTCTACGGACCCCAGCTCTACCGACTCTTGGAGTCCCACACATATAAGAGAATGTTGACTTCTACGCATGACAGCGTGCTGTGCACGTGTTCGTGACCCAGGTGGTCCCATGCCTGGATCCTCAGGGGCCCGTGTTCTATCCCTACTCCACACTGACCCTATTAATCCCTGTGCAGTGTCCAACTGAGGAGGCCGATGATCTGAGCAGCATGGCCAGCCTGCAAACCCCGCTCCCCACGGTACCCCAGCCTGGAGAGCGGGCAGCCTCCTCGTGGGCAGGAGCCCAGGAAAGGGGCCCGGAGACTTCTCCATTTCCGATAGCTCAGTCTCCATGGCCTAAGAGAATGAGAGCTAGAGGAGTGTGGGGAAGGGGTATTGCAGCAAGTTCAGTTGGTCTGTTTCAGAAGTGATTTCGACAGGAAGACACTGCCGCTGTTCATCCATATTACCACCTGCTTTGTGTCACCCTCTGCTCCGGGGCCATATCCTGGCTAGGGACCAGGCAGAAGGGCTGCTACTCCCTCCTCTTTCCCCTGAGCCCACCCCAGTACCTTCTCACCCTCCTGCATTGTTCCTCAGTACAATAGCTCCCATCCTTAGGTGGTGGTTTTCCTTCTCTTAGTTTCAGTTATGGTAACTGAATTTATTAAATGAAGATTCCAGAAATAAAAATTCATAAGTTGTTTAGTTGACTTTTAAAAAGAATGATTTATTTAATTTTATTTTTTTAAATTTGCTATTGGGCATGTGTGCTCACCAGAGAGAGAGAAAGAGAGAGAGAGCGAGCGAGCGAAAGTGAGAAAGCAAGCCTCCAAGTCTGGGACTCAAACCACAGTTAGCCATGTGGGAGTCCAGTGACTTAACCACCATGCCACCGGCTGACCTTCAGTTCCTAAGTTTTAACACACGCTGTTCTGAGTAGTGTGATGAAATCCCGAGCTCCCACTCCAGCAGCCCTGGGTGTGAAGCATCCCTTTGTCCAGCGGATCCACGCTGCATTGGCACCTTGTCTGTAGTCCTTGTCTGTAGTCCCTTGGGGGCTTGAGGCTTCTCAGGATCGGATGAATGGGTCATAGAGGAAGGTGAGTGCACGCAGGAAGGAATTCTGAGAGAGGGAGGAAGCACGTTCACGTGACTTTGTTATGGTAGATTGTTTTTTCTTTTTTTTAAACTTTATTTAAATTTGATCAAAGAGGGACAGCGTGTGTGTGTGTGTGTGTGTGTGTGTGTGTGTGTGAGAGAGAGAGAGAGAGAGAGAGAGAGAGAGAGAAAGTGAAAGTGAGGAAGCAAGTCGCCAAGTCTGGGACTTGAACCGCGGTTGGCCACGTGGGAGTCCAGCACCCTCAACCACCACACTACCTGCCAGCCCAGGATACATTGTTATACTTGTTCCATTTTAGTAGTTATCATTAGTTATTAGTTCATTATTTTGTTAGTTATTAATCTATTATTTATTGATATCTTACTATATCTAACTTATAAATGAAATTTTATAAAAGGAAAAATCCTACATAGGGCTCAGACTCTCCTGAGTTTCAGGTATCCACTGGGGGTCTTGGGCTATATCCCCATGGGCAAGGGGGGACACAGTGCACCCAGCCTCCTCAACCCAGCCCCCTCCCCTCAGCCTCTGTCCAGCCCTTCTGCCCAGCACCCCTGGTGGCTACCCCACCTCAGCCCTTCTTCCGACCCAGAACCTGCTGCTTTGGAACCTCGAGGCGCCCAGCCTGCACTCCCGTCCCAGGGTGAGCTGGCACTCCCAGGCCTTGGCGAACCATCCCCTTAAATTTCACTCCCACACCCACTGCTCGCCACATCCCAGCGGAAACAGGGCTCCTGTCCTGACTCAAATTTCCAGAGATTTCCCACCAAGACCAACCCTGAAGCCCTGGGGCCACTGGGAACGTTAGGGGTCACCCAGGGCTGGGGGAGCCATAGTGCAGAGTCAGGAACCCTGGGAGTGTCAGTTTAGTCTCTAAGAGGCCGGGAGGGGGAGGCCTTGGACAAAGGTTCTTTTTCCTTTGGGGATGTCCAAGTCCTACCCCACAGTTTTCTTGGTTCCATGCTCCAGGTCTAGAGCTGGAATATGGGAGGACCAAGCTCCAGAATATTCAGATTTGGGGGTGGCCCCCCTTTTACTCCGTAATAGAAAAGACTGCTCTGCCTCCACTCTGGTCTTCCTGGCCCAGCCTCCCTGAATTCCACTCTCCTCTTGGACTCAAGGAAAACTTCCCAGGCCTTAGGAAGGCTGAGGGACCCACGTCAGCTGGCGCCATGTTGGGCAGGGAGAGGACAAGTGATGTGACGCTGCTTGGTTTCCTCAACCTTCCAAAGGAGGCAGTCCCCATAAAGAGGCCTCCAGAGGGTCCCCGGACCCAGATCTCAGGGCCTAGGGAGTCAGGACAGACAGACTTGCAGCACAGACACGCTGGGACTGTGAGGCCTTGGTGGAAAGCCCGCTGCACAGATGCAGGTGCTCAGGGGAAGGGCGAGGCCAGGACATGGGGCAGGAAGGCTTTGGTGGACAGTTGGGGTGTGTGGAGGGAGAAGGTTGTGAGCTGAATTTCGAAGAGGAAAGCTAGTAATTGTTGTGAGAAGAAAGGGTGTTCAGGGAGGCGGGAGGCGAGAGGCGGGAGGCGGAGGTCTTCAGGGCTGCAGAAAGAGCCACATCAGTCCTGGCCAGGATCTTGGTCCTGACATGTACCAGCTGCGTGGCTGTGGGCTGGATGCTCAGTCTCTCAGCAAGCCTGATGTCAGAGCCTGCAAGTCCTCCTAGCTAACACTTCCCAAATGCGTGGCAAATACTGCCCTCACGGGGTCAGAGCAAAGGGCAAGGCACAAGGCTCAGGAGGGCTTCTCGGGCCAGGGGTCTCCCTCGCCTCAGGGTCAGGAACGTGCCCCAGCTCCTGGCCTCTGCTCAGCCGGACCTTTGTCTCGCCCAGATCCTGCTTGTTGACCTTCTGCTTTTTTTCTTGGGCTCCTCCCTCCTTCTCTCCCTCCCTCTCCTCTTTCCTTCCTTCCTTCCTTCCTTCCTTCCTTCCTTCCTTCCTTCCTTCCTTCCTTCCTTCCTTTTTTCCTTCCTTCTTTCTCCTTGTTGTTGAGGAGATATTCAGGTAACACAAAATTAAGCATTTTAAGGTAAACTATGAGCCCAGCCTCCATGGTGTAGGCAGAGGTACTGGACTGCAGGGCTGGAGGCCATGTGCTCACTGCAGTTGGAGTTCCTGGCCTGCCTGGCCTGAAAACACACTAGGCGCACATATGTGTGCCCGAGATCCTGGTGGGCCTGGAGGACTGGAGAAAGGGGATTGTGGTCTGACTGAGCTCTGTGGTGAACGCTTCTCTCTCTTGCTTATGCACATGCTCTAACATGAATAATGATTTAAAAATCCTTTAAAAAAAATAGGCCAGCTCTATGGCTCAGTGGTTAAGGGAGTTGGAGCCCAGATGGCCACAGTGCAGTCTGAGTCTTGGCCCTGGTGGCTTGAAAACCATGCCAGGTGTGTGTGCATGCGAGCCCCAAATCCAATAAGGTAAAGAAATGGAGGAGAAGGGATTGAGGCATGACCGTGCCCTGCTGGGGAGGGGGTGCTCTCTAGAGAGTGCACGTGCCCTCTGGCAAACTAAAAGTAAATAAAGTCAGCAATCCACTGACATTGAATTCACACTGTTGTGCAACGACCACCTCCATCCAGCTCCAAAATAGTTTCATCAGCCCAAAGGAAATCCTGTAACCACTAAGCAGTTGTTTCCCATCACCCCAGCTCCCAGCAACCTCCAATGTGTGTTCAATTTCTATGAAGTGACCTGTTCTGAATATTTATGCCCCCAACCCCAATTTGTACGTTGAAAACAAAACCCCAATATTTGGGGCAGCTGATGCCATGGTGATTAAGGCAGCTAGATCCCATATGGGTAACTGCATGGTTCAAGTCCTGTACCAGGCAGCTTAAAAAAAAACATGCTAAGTACATGTGCATGCATGTCCAAAACCCCAAAAGGAAAGATGGAGAAGGGATCATAGTATAACTATCCCCTATGGGAGGTGCTTTCTCACTTTCTCTTTCTTCTCTCTCTCTCTCTCTCTCTCTGTCTGTCTTTCTCTCTGGTGAGTGCATGCACCCTCTAGCAAATTAAAAAAGCAAACAACACTCCAATATTCAAATAAACATTACCTATTTATATGAAATACAAATGTAATTATACCCTATGTGTGTCTGGACCCTCTGTGTCTGGTATCTTTCACTTAGCATAATGTTTTAGCGGTTCATCCATTTTGTGGCTGAGTAACATTCTGTTGTGTGGCTATATTAGAATTTGTTTATCCAGTCATTTATTGATGAACATTTGGGCCGTTCCCACCTTTTTGGCTGTTGTAAGTAGCACTGCTAGGAATATACTTTGTAAATGTACTGGTTTGAGTACCTGTTTTCAGCTCTTTGGGGTGTATTTTTAAGAGTGAAATCGCTGCATCAGATGGTAATTGGATGTTTAACTTTCTGAGGAACTGTTGCCCTGTTTCCCACAGCAACTGAACCATATTTCATTCCCACGGGTACAATGGACAAGAGATCCAGTTTCTCTGCATCCTTGCCAACACTCGTTACTTCCTTTTTTTTTTTTTTTTTTTTTTTTTTATAGCCATCCTAGTTAGGGTATGAAGTGATACCTCATTGTGGGTTTGATTTGCCTCACCCTGATGACTAATGATGTTCAGTGTCTTTCCATGTGCTTGTTGGCTGTTTGTATATCTTTTTTTTTTTTTTTTTTTTTTTTTTGGGTGGGGGGAGGTTTTTGCTATAGGGCACGTGCGCTCACCAGACAGACAGAGACAGAGAGACAGAAAGCGAGAAATCACCCCCCAGGGGGGATGGCCACACTGCAATCCCTTCTCCGTTCTCCTCTCAGGATCTTGGGCACGCACGCACACGCGCCCGGTGTGAGTTTTAAGCTGCTGGGTCCGGGGCTCAAACCGCAGTCAACTACATGGGAGTCCAGCGGCATAGCCATTGCGCTAACTGCTGGTCCCTGCTGTTTGTGTATCTTCTTTGGAGAAATGTCCATTCGAGTTCTTTTCTCATTTTATTTTATTTGCCCATGTATTAATTGGGTTGTTTGTCTTTGTCTTGAGTAAGTTTCTTTATCTCTCTGAGCTTATTTCTCTACTGTCGAATGGGGATTCTATTGTTCATGTTATTGTAAAGAATAGCAGGGTTATTTCAGCACAGGGTTGGGAATGATAAACTCTAGCTGACGAGACTGCTCTAGGGTGAGCCACCATCTTGGTTTTCCCAGGATGGTCCTAGTTTTAGCACTGAACCCCTTGGTTCCAGGCAAACCAGGACATTGGTCACCCTCTTCTGGCCCCAGGTAAGATGAATAGTGTGTACCTGCTATGGTCTGAATGCTTAGGCCCCTCCCCCTCCCACGTGTTGAAACCAGATCCCCAGTGCAGTCGTATCAGCAGGTGGGGACTTCAGGAGGGGATTTGGTCATGAAGGTGGAGCCCTCAGGAATGGGATCCTTTCACCATATAGGAATACAGCAACAAACACCGTTTGCAAAGTCCTTACCAGGGACTGAATTTGCTGGCGCCTTGATCTTGGATTTCTCAGCCTCTAGAACTGTGAGCAATAAATGTCTATAGTTTATACGTTATCCAGTCTAAGGGCCAGCAGGTCGTGTGGTGGTTAAGGCACTGGTGCCCTCCTGAGAGAATGTGGTTTGAGCTCCAGACCTACTGGCTTGAAAGTCACTCTGGGCACTATGTGTACGTGCCTATGCTCCTGAGAGGAGACTGGGAGAGATGGGATTGTAGCATGGCTATCCCCGTGTGTGTGTGAGTGAGTGTGTGTGTGTGTGTGCATGCGCAGTGGGGGGTGATTTCTCACTTTTCCTCTCTCTGTCTCTCTCTGGTGAGTTCATGTGCTTTCTGGCAAAAACCAAAACCAAAAAGCTTAAATTGCCCAGTCTAAAGGTATTTTGTTATGGCAACCTGAATGGACCTAGACAGCATCCTTGCCAAGTCATTGTTCTGAATCACTTTCCTCATCTTTAAAGTGAATTTGAGGGTCCAGCAGTTAGCGTAATGGCTATGTTGCTGAACTCCTATGTAGCTGGCTGCAGTTCGAGTCCCGGACCCGGTGGCTTAAACTCACGCCAGGTGCATGTGCGTGCATGCCCAAGATCCCAAGAGGAGAATGGAGGAGAAGAGACTGCGGCGTGCCCATCCCCCCTGGGGGGTGATTTCTCGCTTTCTATCTCTCTGTGTCTCTCTGTCTTTCTGGTGAGCGCACATGCCCTATAGCAAAAACCTCTCAAAAAATAAAAAAAAAAAAAGAAAAAAGAAAAGAAAAGAAAAAAAGTGAATTCGAGATTGCCTCACAGAGTTGTTGTAAGAGTTAGATGATGTGGCCAGCAGGTGGCGTGGTGGTTAAGGCAGCTGGACTCCCACATGGCTGACAGAATTTGAGTCCTGGATTTGGCAGCTTGCTTTCTTACTTTCCTTCTCTCTCTCCAGTCAACTTAAAAAAATTAAAATAAAATAATGACGATGAATAAACAAATATATATATCAGATGAACTACTGGACTGAGAAAGTTAACCAGAAAGATCCCTGCCAGACCTTATCTGAAAGTATAAAACTAGGACCACGGCAACAAAGGAAGATTTCCCCACCTTAAGCTTCGGGCGCTGCCCTTCGTTTCCTGAAAGCGTTGCAGTATCTGAGAGCTTGTCAGCAATGCAGACTCTCTGGCTCTTCAGACCTGCAGAATCAGAATCGGACTCCTGGTAATTCACATGCACTCTCAAGACTGAGAAGCACAGCTTTATACCAAACGCTCTGATGCAGGGGAAATCATGCAGGATGTGGAAAGTGCATCAGTAAGTTCATCACAGTATTTATGAGAGAGCATAAAAATTGGAAGCAACCTAAATGCTCCATAAAAGGGAAATAGTTCAGAAAATTATAGGCTTTCTTCTGACTGGCCTGTCATGCAGTCATTATAAATGATGGTTAAAAATGCCATGGTGACCATCAAAAACTGCTCTAGATAGCACAGAACGTGATCGGGACGGTGCATAGATCGGATGATCAGAGGACCATAACTGTGTGATATGATATGCATGAGAGATGCATTGGAAGGAAATATGCCAACTTGGTACCAGATGAGGGCTGGGGAGGTCTGTTTTTGTTTTTTCTCATCCCAGTTCTCGGTGGTGTATGTTCCGTATTTATGCTATAAAATCTCTATTCTTGCTGTCTCTCAGAAAGCCCACATATTGAATCACTGCCAGAATAAAATGATTCTTCCATTTCCATGAAGTGTTGGGGGTATTAAGAGATTCTTTGGAGCCAACAGGTGGCCTAGTAGTTAAGGCACTGGATTCTTACATGGCTGACCATGGTTCGAGTCCTGGACCTGGTGGCTTGAAAATGATGCCAGGTATATATGTGTGGATGCCCACAATTCTAAGAGGAGAATGGAAAAGAAGGGATTGTGGTGTGGCCATTCCCTCTGAGGAGGGGAGAGTGATTTCACACTTTCCCTCTCTCTTTGGCAAAAATCTAAAAAAAAAGAGAGAGAGAGAAAAGAAATTCTTTGGCTGGAAAGCCAGGACTCACCCTCTTTTCAAGCTTAACCCCAGGGCTTTCTCAGGTCAGCCTCACTCACCCTGACACCTCTTTACCCCAGGCCCTGAACAGATACAAGAGCTCCTTTGTCTAGTTTGGGTCCCTCCTTTCTGGGTTCTACAGGGGACCCACTTCTGCATGTCTGTGATGGCAAGTGCTCTGTATGGGTTATTGCCACCTGGCATTTGGCTGTCTCCTGAGGGCAGTGGGGAGTTATCGTGTGGATACACGAGTGGAGGGGAGATAATGACAACAGCTGTGTTCGAAGAGCCTTCCTGAGTGCCAGCCTCATTCTATGGCTTTACGTTTAATCCACACAGCGACCCTAAGAAGTGGGTGTTCCTGATATTTTATTCTCTCTTTAATTATCCTGAATAGAGAAGTAAAGTCATCTTTCCAAGGTCACTCAGCTAGTGAGTGGCAGAACCAGGAGAAGTCAGGTCTTTCTGCCTTCAGAGATTTTACTCTTTACTATTGTCTCCTTGGGGACAAATGAGTGATGTGCTGGTGCAAAGGGTGCCTCTAGACCAGTACTTCTTGAACTTATAGTGCAAAAGAACTGTTGCGGGGCGGGGTGGGGGGCAGCCACATGGCATGGTGGTTAAGATAGCTGGACCCCACATAACTGAGTGCATGGCTTGAGAACTGGACCGATGCTTTGAAGAACACACTGGGTCATGGGACCAGCAGTTGGTGTAACGGCTATGTCGCTGGACTCCCGTGTAGTTGACCACGGTTAGAGTCCCGGACCCGGTGGCTTAAACTCACGCCAGGTGTGTATGCGTGTGTGCCCAAGATCCCGAGAGGAGAATGGATGAGAAGGGATTGCGGTGTGGCCATCTCCCCTGGGGGGTGATTTTTCATTTTCTATCTCTCTGTCTCTCTCTGTCTTTCTGACAGCGCATGAGCCCTATAGCAAAAATCTCTCCAAAAAAAAAAAAAAAAGAAAGAAAAGAAAAAAAAAGAAAAGAAAAACACACTGGGCTGGGGTCAGCAGGTGGTGTGGTGGTTAAGGTGGCAGCCTAGACCTGGTGGCTTGAAAATAATGCCAGGTGTGTGTGCATGCATGGCCAAAATTCCAAGAGGAGAATGGAGAAGGGATTGTGGTGTGGCCATCTTTCATGGTGGGAGGTGATTTCTCACTTTCCCTCTCTCTCTGTCTCCAGCGAGCACACACACACTACGGCAAAAACCCTAAAGAAAAGAAAAAAGAAAAACACGCTGGGCTGTGTGTGTGCATGCCTAAAACCCTGAGAGGAGAATGGAGAAGCAGGGAATGCGGGTATGGTTATCCCCCTGCCCCCAGGTGCTGTTGCACTGCCCCCCTCTGGTGAGCACACACCCTATAGCAAATTAAAAATCCAACAACTGGGAATCTTGTTCAAATGCACGTCCTGATTCAGCAGCTTTGGGGGTTGAGATTAGTAGTCGGCATTTATTTATTCCTATCGTCCTTCCTTCCTTTTCCTTCTTCTTCTTCTCCTTCTTCTTCTTTTTTTTAATTTGCCAGAAGACACACGAGCTTGCCAGATAAATGGAGAAAGAGAGAGAGAAGGCACCCCGCAATGGGGCATAGTCACACAAGACCGCAATCCCACCCCCTCTCTTTCTCCATCCTGTTGGAATTTTGGAAACATTCTCACACGCAGCAGCATAGTTTTTAAGCCTCCAGGGCCTGGATTCGAACTGCAATTGGCCACTTGGGGTTCTTCTCCCTTAACCATTAAGCCACAGGGCTGGCCTGGGGAGTCTGCACTTCTGATGCCCTCCCAGGCGATGCTGAAGTTGCTGAGCCCTGGGCACACTCTGAGCAGTGGGGATCTGGAATACATTACTGCTGGTCTTATAAGGCCTCGTGGAATGGTGGTGGCAGGGACAGGGTGCCCCTCCTCCCGGAGTCCCTCCAGTGCCTCCTGGGTTGGCCCTGGCTGCCTCCAGCGCCATCCTGACCAGCCTCACGGGCCAAGCCTCTACAGCAGGCCCTGCGGGTGCCCTTGGTTGCTGCCCCAGGATCTCCACCTGCCAGTTGGCTGGCAGGTGACAGGCCGGTTGTGACAGCTTAGCCGGAGTTCCTGTCCAGAACCATCTTGAGCTCAGCCAAGGTAAATGCTGCCCTGCTGTCAGAAATGAAGTGCCTGGCGGGCCTCCGGGCATAAATAATTGAGGCAAGAGACATTATAACGGCAGGCATTTAAGTGGATTGGGGATTGTTTTGAAGAGGCAGCCTCCACAGTCAAGATGTCTCCTGGAAAGGTCTAAGAAATCATCGTAATAGCTCTCTCACCAAATACCTGCTGCGGCCAGGCGCGGGCTGAGAGCTTGCGTTGAGATGTGTTGTCTAATCCTCTCAAGAACTCTGCAAGAAAAGTGACTGACAAGGGGACTGGCGCTCTGAGAGGAGAGTTGCTGGGCACCAACTATTATGTCATGGAACTCGTTTCTGAACTTGGGTCTGGCTCACTCCACAGCACTCGGTCCTAGAGTGGCGGTTCTCAAACTGTGCTCCTCGGCACTCTAAGGGTCCCACAGGTGGAGAAGGGATTGCAGGTGTGGTCTCAGGGCTGCTGAGGAATGGAGGCTGGTGGAGAAGGACGTAACCCAGCAGGCTGGGCCCCAGGTTATCCCCGCACAGTGGCTTTACTTTGATGTGACTTAAGTGTTGTGCTTCCATGGAAGATTAGTTAGAAGAAAGGATTTCTCCGCCACAAATGTTTGAAATCCACATATGCTGTCTCCCAAAATGAGTACGGATTATTGACGGGGCTTCTTGCACGAAAGGAAACAGTCGTCTCGGTGGACTTGGCCAGTGGTCCAGCTTGTGCTAACCCTCTTCATAATGTCAGGTCACCCTGTCGTGTCTTCCAGCCAAGGCTTCTATCCTCCAGGTTGGAGTGCCTGGGGAATGTCCTCTGGGTGACCCATGGCAGGTGGGATGTGTGGCGGGTATGAACTGTGTGAATTTTCGGGCAGGCCCAGGGCCGGGCTCGGCCCCTGTATCCTTCAGAGACACCACCATGGAGCCGGATGAGGAAGTCCTGGGACGGACCAGCCTGCTGGGGCTGCTTAGGGCTTTGTGTTCATCAGGACACAGGTTCAGCTGTTGTAAGAAATGCCTCGCTGGGGCCGGCAGATGGTGTAGCGGTTATGTCACTGGATTCCCACGTGGTTGACCACAGTTCTAGACACGGACCTGGTGACTTGAAAATCATGCTGGGTGCGTGTGCATGCGTGTCCAAGATCCCAGGGGTGGGGAGAATGGAGGAGAGATTGCAGCATGGCCATCCTCCTTGAGAAGTGCTTTTTCACTTTCCTTCTCACTGTCTCTGTCTCTCTCCAGTGAGTGTACATGCCCTAAGGCAAAAACCTCTGAGAAAAAAAAAGAAATGCCTAGCTGACAAGACACAGAGACATGAGAGAAAGCTATCCTTCTCTCATGTATGTAAGCAAGGGTTGATCCCATGTCTCTGTGGTGTCAGGGACCCAGGTTCCCTTGATCTTGTTGCTCTGCCCTCTGCAACACCTGCCTGCCATTTTGTGGCCCAAGATGGCTGTCTCAGCTCCCTCCATCACATCTGCATCCCAGCCAGTGGGACTGGGCAAGGAGAGGTGCCCCATTCCTACTAAGGATGATCATTCTGCTCATCTTCCACTGGCTGGGCCTGGTCATGGAGCCACGGTCGGCTGTCAGGAGCGCTGGGAAATAGAATCTTTGCCCGGGAAGCATCTCTTTGTGAGCTGCACTTGCTCAGGGAAGAGCTCGAGGAATCTGGAGTCACCATTCTGTGTCCAGGACATTCCAGCTCTGGGAATGCTCTCCATGGACATGGATTCCCCGAGGAGCCTCTGGTTCCTTCACAAGTGGCTTCCGTGCCATCGGAGGGGGGAGGATGCTGTCCTTGTCGGAGCCATGTGGCTCATTCTCCGCGTAGTCTCTGGCACCAGCAGCTGCGGGGTCCTGTGCTTCCTCTTATCAGCAGGCAGAGTCTGAACGCCCACCGTGCCAGGTGCCAAGCGCCAAGCCCTACACTGGGTAGGTGCTGGGGCAGGGGTTGAACACAGCAGGTCCCCACTCTTTGTCCCCAAGGCCTGTCCTCTGCTCAAGACCCATGGTGGGGGTCTGATGAGAGAGATTTTTTTTTTTTTTTGGAGAGGTTTTTGCTATAGGGCACGTGCGCTCGCCAGAAAGACAGAGAGAGACAGAGAGACAGAAAGTGAGAAATCACCCTCCAGGGGGGATGGCCATGATGCAATCCCTTCTCCTCCATTCTCCCCTCGGGATCTTGGGCACGCACGCACACGCGCCCGGCGTGAGTTGTAAGCCACCGGGTCCGAGATGCGAACCGCGGTCGACTACGTGGGAGTCCAGCGACATAGCCATTACGCTAACTGCTGGTTCCCGGTTTCAGGTAGTTTTGTGATTTGGGGCCTCAGTTTCCCCACTTGTAAAATGGGACTGATACGAGTCCTCCCTGTGAGGTCGTCACGCAGCGCTGTGTGTGAAATGCCCAGCATGCTGCTGCCACAGCTCAACCCATGTCAGCTTCCCTTCTCCTCCTCACACTCTCTCAAATTTGTCCTTGGCTCTGCCCAGCGGTGTCCCCGCTCCAAGTTGTCCCCTCCCCCCATTTTGGCCACAGCCATCGCCTTATGGCCTCCCTCGGCCTGAGCTCTGAGTGGATAGAGCTCTGGGAGTAAGGTCACCTGTGCCAGGAGAGTGGTCCATGGGGGCCAGGCAGGGGCCGGCAGCAGACTCCGCGTGCTGCCCCCTGAGGCAGGCCTTCCCTTGGCGGGCGGCTGTATTGGCACTTTCTTTTCTTTTCTCTCTATGGCAGGGAGTATGCATGTGGGAGGGAGAGCGAGAGAGCGAGAGCACCCTGCACAGGGTCTCCTCACACTGTGACCCCTTACCCCAGCCCTTCAGCTTCCCAGGATTCTGGGTGTGTTTTCAGGCCGACCCGTGGTGGCCACATGACGTCCAGCCTTGCGGGGCACTGGCGTTTCCACTGGACCATCGCAGCTGGGCCTGTACCTGGCACCTCTGAGACCTGGAGCAGAGCCTTGGCCTTGTCCCACCTGGCCTGGTGGGGCGTTCTGAGGCCTCAGGGCTCTTGCTGTCCCTGGCATTGGCTGACATTGAAGAGAATCTTGGCTTCGGAGATAGAGGCAGCAGTTCTTTTGTTTCTGACTCTCCTTGAGTTGAATAGATGAAAAATTTGTGTGGGGAAGAGGTGCCACGAACGAGTCCTAGGGTCCTCAGATGTCAGAGCTGAGGTCCACGGCCTGGTCCTCAGCAGGGCACCACTGGCTGGGGCTGGACTGGCCACTTGTCTTTCACGAGATGCGATCCCAGGACACCCACCCTTTCTGTCTCAGGTGAGATGGCGAGACACCTCTGATCTGCTGGGCCTTCGTAACTGCAGAGCATGGCTCTGTCCAGGGCCTCGTTTCTGACACATGCGGTTCATGGGGGAGGCCATCACTGTGGGGGAGCCCTCCCTGGGGGAGCCCTCACTGTGGGAGAGCCCTCACTATGGTGAGCCCTCATCATGCCCTCACCCTCGGGCGCCCTCAGCATGGGGGAGCCCTCACCATGGGGAAGCAGATGATGGAAACCAGGCCCTTCTCCAAGCCTCAGACAGCTGCCTTCCACACAGGCCTGCTCAGGCTCCCGACCGAGAGCCGTGCTCGGCTGACCCCAGCCCTCCCTGAGAGCACCTGCTGCCCTGTTCCATTTGCTAACACGATCCTGTTTTGGTCACCAGAGATGTGGTTGGATTGATAAAACAAGCATAGATGCACAGGCTTTCAACAAACTATATTTTATGGTCGCTCTTTGTTCAACAAATCCCGCAGCTGAACACATACTTTGTGTTTAGGTAAAGGCCGGCCTTGCCCTTGGGGGCCTTACGGTCAAAGTATAACCTCCAACCAAGGGAAGGCCTGCCTCAGGTCTGCTTCAGGTCCCTGCCAGAAAAGGCGGACGCGGAGCCACAAGTACAGAAGCCAAGTAAATCATTCCGAGTGTGCAGAGAAGAAGCGGTATGAGAGCTATGCACGGGGCACCAGAGTGGAACTGGGGCATCAGGGAGGCCCTCCGAGGTGACCAGTGAGCTGAGGCCTGGCTGATGAGAAGAGTCATCTTCTATATCGGGAGGAGTAGAGGTGTGGGGCAGGGAAGGCACCAAGGCCTCAAGGCAGACAGGTGCGTGGTGCCTTCAGAACTGAGAAAAGTCCAGTAGGACTGGACACAGAGGGCAGTGAGAGAGGGGGTGCTCAGTGGGGCCAGACAGCCCTACACCTGCTTGTGTGTAACAGTGAGCTGAGCCCAGGGACCAAGGAGCCTCTCTCCAGCATAACATCAGGAGGGGCCCGAGGGGGAGGTGAGGATGGAAACTCCAGGCAGGACCAGCGAGCGCGGAGGTGTGAGTGAGTTGGCATCCTGAGGCCGTCTGGGAAGTCTGGTCCAGTGGATGGGCACAGGAGGACGCAGAGGTGCCGGGACCTTTCATGCAGGCTGAGGAGTTGGGGTTTTGCCTCGAAGGAGCCCTGGATGGCTTGTGAACAGCCCGATGGGCCTTGCAGGTGGCTTAGATCGGTTTCATGGCCGTGCCCAGGACAGGCGGACAAGCGGGCAGTCCGGAGGCAGGAGGGGACGAAGGCAGCAATGGCAGTGGGGCTCCCCACCCCCGTGTTTCTCCTCCTCATCTTCCCCTAGCCGCCTTTACTCAAGGTCCCCGGAGTGTGTCACTTGTCAGAAGAGCTGAGCCTGCTTCCCGGCAGGTGAGGAGTGCAAGACCCCTCGTCCCTGCCCCTGCTGGGCCCAGGGCAAGGGCTGGCTGGGCAGCTGGCAGCCTGGCAGGGAGAACATTGTCTGCCCTGCTGTGTCTGCAGCCACCGCCGCTGGGCAGCCTGATTAATGACCCGCGATGCTCAGAGATCCCTGCGGGTCAGCAGCCCCATCTGTGCCATGCTGGCTGCTCAGGGAACCCCCTGCCCGGCTCCTTCCGCTGCCACGGGTGCTTTTGGGTGGGCTCTGAGAAATGCTAGGACCTACCCTTTCCCCTCACCCCCCTGCTCTTCACCCCTTGTGCCAGCCACTTCCCAGGCCTCCTTCAAATCCTGGCTCCAAGTCCCCTGGAGGACAGGTTCACGGGAGCCCTCGTCTGGCTCCTTCTTTATTTTATCCTCCTCGGGGCACACCAGCGGCTCAGAAATGAGAAATGCGCCTTGAAGGAACCCTGGCTACTTCTCTCCCTCCCCTTCCCCCAGCCCTCTGATGGCTGCAGAACAGGTCTCAGCCCTGCCCGTCTGTGCCCACACAGCCTGTTTACGTAGGTCCCACCTCTGCCATTGGGCTAGCACCCCGAGATCCAGGGTTGGCCTCCTCCATGACACGTGACACTGGGACACTATAAGTTGTTTTTTTTTCTCCCTTAAGTAGGGGGTCCCTGAAGGCGGGGGCTGTCTCTCTCTTAGTCTGAGAGCCCTCTGAAGACAAGGGCTCTGTTTGGGGCCATCCTGTCTGTCTCTCCCTTGTGCCCCAAGACACACTGGCTTCGGTGTGCTCCGAAGGGACTCGGGGCCGCAGGATAAGCCCCCGTCTTGTCTGGAAAAGGCAGGGCTCAGCACGCCTATCGCAGGCATGGATCTGGCTGGGACCAGACGTGTTGGGGCATGGCTAGGAGCTCGATAGTGCACTGTCTGGGGCCAAGGGGAGCCCTGGGGCTCCCAGATATAACCCAGGTCCAGCAACCTGGGAGGACGATGACTTCCTGTGGGGAGGGGTGGAGGGTGGCCCCGGAGCACCTGCCTACTCATACCTCTGCGGGCTCTGTCTTGGGCGCTGGCAGGAGGACAACCACAGCTACTATGTGTCCCGAATCTATGGCCCCAGCGAGCCCCGCAGCCGGGAACTGTGGGTGGATGTGGCCGAGGCCAACCGGAGTCAAGTGAAGGTCCACCGGATCCTCTCCAACACCCACCGGCAGGCTGCGGTGAGTGCCCCGGGCCCCAACAGTGCCGCCCTGGTGCTCCCCTGCAGGGCTAGGAGGCCAGAGGCAGCTGCCCTGCCTGGTCAGTGGGTGTGGCCAAGGTCTGAAGCTGTGATCTGGGAGGTGTTTTCCAGGGATCCCCCAGGGCTCAGCAGAGGAGGGATGCCGAGGTGTGGCCCTGGGAGCCAGCTCTGGATCTGCCTGCCCCCACCCTGTCCAGACAAGCAGGGGGCAGTGTGGGTGCCCAGCCCCTTGGCCTGCAGCTCACCCCACGCTGACTGTCTCCCATCCCCTGCAGAGAGTGGTCTTGTCCTTTGATTTCCCATTCTACGGGCATCCTCTGCGGCAGATCACCATAGCAACCGGAGGTAAGGCCACATCAGCAGGACCTGGGGAGCGCGTGGGAATCCCAGCTTCAACCTGGGGGCCTCCTCAAGAGACTCACCGGGGACAGAGTTGTATGGATAGACTGGGGAGGTGCCGATGCTGGGCTCTTTGGGAGCCCCGTTCTCAGAAGGGAGATCCGCGAATGTCAGGCCACCCTCTTATATCAGCCGACCTGCTTGTGTGTGTGCGTGCATACTCGTGTGTGTCCGTGTATGCATTTCCTTCTGAGCCAGCACAGGACAGCGTGGACAGCCCAGTGGTCCCTGAGTCTCAGTCTGTGAACGAGACAGGGAGACGTATTGAGAGCCTCGGCCCCAGGAGAAGCCCACCTTCCACACTTCAGTGTGCACACTCCCAGAGACGGGTGTCACCTCCTCTTCCCGCCTCTCCACCCTGCAGCCTGTGCCCCCTGGAGGGGCAAGGAGAGCTGTCTCTGACCCGAGGCCTTTTGCTCTCTACACTCCAGACCAGAGCCCACCAGGTGGGGACAGGCAAAGGCCTGAAACCCACTTCCGGCTCTATCTGTACCACCCCTTCCTGCCCTTGGGGAAAGACCCCCAAAGCAGCCCTCCGTGACTCCTCTGCACCCCTGTATGCCCTAGGCTTCATCTTCATGGGGGACGTGATCCACCGGATGCTCACAGCTACTCAGTACGTGGCCCCGCTGATGGCCAACTTCAACCCCGGCTACTCCGACAATTCCACAGTCGCTTACTTTGACAACGGTGAGAGCAGACAGAGTTTAAGTCACCCAGCTCCAGGGAGCCCATGGTCCAGTCCCTTTAGAAGAGCCCAAGGTCCAGAAAGAGCAAGCATCCCTAGCCACCCAGCTAGGCAACCACCCCACCTTCGTGCCCAGTTTCCTCAGCCATGAGAGGGGGACAAGCCTGCTCCCAGCAGGGCCTAACAAGAGAACAAAGTGAAGTACTTGGGTCTCCGTAGAGGTAAAGTAAATGTTAGGGTCCTTCAGCCCTTCCCATTGTCCCCAGGTTGCCCCCCACCCAAGAAAACAGACATTTCTCCTATTTCTCTTCCTTCTCATCTCAAGGGGTTAGGATAGGCAAGAATAAAGGAGTATGCGTGGGGCAAGAGGAGATCAAACATGGCACCCTCAGGCTGCGGCCGGACTTCCGGCTCCCCTCCACTTGGGCAGCCAGGACTGCCCCGCTCCTGCCTCCACTTTCCGATTGCCCCATCATCCCAAGGGGACCTGGCCTGGGGCCAGTCCACTCTGGCTGCCCCCTCTGCGGGACCTCCTCCCTGTACTATGTCCCTGCTCTTCTCCGCAGGGACGGTTTTTGTTGTCCAGTGGGACCACGTCTACCTCCAAGGCCGGGAGGACAGGGGCAGTTTTCACCTTCCAGGCGGCTCTGCACCGGGACGGACGCATCGTCTTCGGCTACAAAGAGGTGAGTGGGCTCAACCGCAGCGATGCTGGGTCTGGGAGACTGCCTCCCTTTCCGCAGTTATTTGTAGAGACCCTGCAGTGTGCCAGGACAGAGCTTGGAGCTGGGGACACAGCAGTATGGCTGAACCTTGTGCAGCTTGAAGTCTGGGTGAGGAGCTAGACAGTAGTTACAGGGACAAATGTAGACTCGCCACTGTGGCAGGGCTCCCACGTACAGGTGGCTGGAGCTAATGGAGCCTTTTCCAGGGCTCTTCACCTTGGCAGAGGTCAGGGGAGGCTTTCCTGAAAAAAGAAAGGCGGGGGGGGGGGGGGGTTTGAAATGTGCAGACCGACTAGGAAGTAAACAAGGAAAAGAGTAAAGTGTGTTCACGAGAGAGAACGGTGTGTGCAAGGGCCCTGTGACAGGACCAGCATGGCTTGTACGATGCACCAAAAGAAGGTAGCATGGCTGGAGGGGAGAGAGTGAGGGCCAAGACAGGGCGGGGACACGACCAGATTTGCCTCTCAGAAAGGTCCCTCTGGATTTAGAGTGGAGAACAGATGGTCGAGGGCTCAGAGGGAATACTGGGAAATGATTAAGGAGAGAGGTGGAGGCGAACTGAAAAGTGAGGGCCACTTAGTGGGTTCCTTCACAGGATTTGGGGATGATCCGATAAGGGAGGGGAAAAAATGAAAAAAGAGAGGGGCTGAGGTTGCCTCCCAGGTTTCTAGCCTGCAGGGAGGCACCCTCCACTGAGATGCAGGAAATGTGCATGGAAGGCGTTGGGGAAGACTTGGAGTCTGGCTGAGATACAGGTCTGAGAAGTCTCTGAGTTCTTCAAGAAATGACACCAAGCTGGCAGATGGGTCTGAAGCTCAGAGGGGAAGCATGGGGTGGCCCGAGAGTGTCAGGGTAGATGGAGCCTCTTCTCCCCTGCTGCAGATCCCTATGCCAGTCCCGGAAATCAGCTCCTCCCAGCACCCTGTCAAAGCGGGCCTGTCAGAAGCCTTCATGATTCTCAATTCATCCCCGGATGCGCCCGGTGAGTCCTCAGGAAGCCAGCAGTACCCCGGCTGGGGCGGTCTCAACTCAGACTGGTCAGTCCCAGGCTGGTGGGGGGACGGCAGGATGGAGAATGGATGGATGGTAGGAAGCTGAGTGAGAGCTGAGGGCGGAAAGGAGCATAATGAGTTCTGACTCTGTTCTGGCGCAGGGACTGGTTTTCCCAGCAGAATCTCCAGTAGGAGGCGCTGCTCTGGCTGTTAAGGGGAAGGGGAGCGAGAGCCCCTCCATTTGGTGCCCTCTCCTTAGAACATCTTCAAAGACACCCACTTTGGGCCTTGGAGTCCTCCCAGAGTGCAACCATAATGGTCTTATCCCTAGTGACAAAAAAGGGGTGATGCAGGGGTGTCCGGAGACAGGAATCCAGCCTCAGCCACGCTGTTAACTCTGTCCTGTAGCAAATCACATCATCTCTCTGCTCAGGTGCCTCATCTGTAAACTGGGGGTGTAGCTGGAGGGGTGCTTCTTCTTCCCAGGTCCTCCTCTACCACTGACATGTTAGGCGACCATAACCCTCTGATCCCCGGCCCATGCCCATGAAAGTCTTGACTTCGCAGCCCTGCGAAGGCTGTAGGCACGCTGTCCGCTACTTCTAGACCCTTGGCTCAGAGATTCTTTCATTAACTTTTTTTTTTTTTTTTTTTTTTTTTTTTGCCGAAGGGCACTTACACTCCCAGGGAGAGTCAGACAAAGAGAGAGGAAGTGAGAAATCACCCCCCAGGGGGGACAGCCACACTGCAATCCCTTCTCCATTCTTCTCCTGGGGTTTTGGGGTGCACACACACATGCCTGAAGCAATTTCAAGCCTTCAGGTCCAGACTCAAACCACAGTTGGCCATGTGGGAGTCCAGCGCCTTGACCACCATACCACCTACTGACCCTGAGACATTTTGAACTTGGCTTCTTCTGCTGACCTGCATGTATAAAGTTACACCATGTAACCTGCAGGACCCCAGGCAGGTCCAGAAAGAAGCCCTGTCTGCTCTTCTCCATCCTGCCTGGGAGTTGCTAAGGTGCCTTCCGGTAGAGGGGCAAGGCATCACCATTCTGTGAATCAGGGCTTCAGGGGAGCACTGTTTCTGGCACCAGTGGGATCTGGCTCCCAGTGCACAGCACTTAATCCCGTGCTCTGTGCTCCGAGGTCACCCAAGCGGTCACAGGGTCAGATAGCTATGTCCAAAGCAAGCTCTGCAGATCCCAGCATGTTGCGTTCCCCATGGGAGAGCATGCCGGTCACTGCCTCGGTCACTTGAGGGCGTCCCAAGTCAAGGGCTGGACTGCGGTGCTCTCATGTTCCTTCTTCTAGCCCCTCCAAGGGTTGCCAACGGAGACGGAATGTGCTTATAAAATGCCAAGCGCAGTGCATGGCCAGGGCACTCAGAGTAAAGGTTGGTTGTTACCCGGTGGGCATCCTTAACCCAGCCACACCTCAGCCTTCCACGTCCATGGGTGCAGGTGTGTGGCACCCGAGGGCTGAGGGGCTGGCGAATGGGCCGGCTTCATTCTCAGCAGTCCAAGGATTCTCTCCCTCCTTCAGAAATTCACCAGCCCCTCCTGCCTCTACTTCCTAAATCTCCCTTTCCTTTTTGCTTGTTTGATTATGTATGTATCTATTTCTTCCTTGAGAAGAGAGAGAGAGAGTCACCCCCAGCAGGGTTTTCATGTTGCCACCCACCCCTGGCCTCAGCCAGCCTAGATCCTGGGTACATGTGTACCACTGGCATGCAGAGGACAGTCTCAGGATGTGAACTTGGGACCTTTCCCATGTGGGTACAGGAGTACCACCACTCGCCATCACCTGCCCTTACAATTTCTCTTTCTAGTCTCCCCTTTTCTCATTATCTGCCTGGTCCCAACCTTCCTGGCTGTGCGTAAGCAAGCCTAGACTTTATCCCGTAAGTACTTAATCTCCTCCTAAGACCAGTGGCCATAGCCCTCCCACACGGTGTAATATTGAGGGAGGTGGAAGAGGGGAGGGACTTGGAGTGGAGGATATTTGATTTGCACATGCTTCTGGGAAGCAGTTTTGAGGTCAAGTTTTGGCTCCTCTCCTTGGGATTAATCCAACCCTCACATCACTATGGTGGTCTCAGCCTATAGTTCTAGTTACAAGTGGCTCTGGTGGGCTTGGGGACAGAGTGCTCATGGCTAAGCTGTAAACGAGGACTCTCTCATCCTTGGTTAGCTGTCAGGTTGGTTATGGCCTCAATCCGCTCATGGCCCAGTTAGCTGGTGGCTGTACCTTCAGTCTGGCTTGTTAGTGAGGAGACAGGCTTGCACCTCCCCTCTTCCCTTCCTCTCCTCCCACTGCCCTCTGCCTCCTCTCCTCCACAGTTGTCTTTGATGCCATGATTCACTGCCAGCCATGACGCATGCTTCCCCTGTGTGGACCTTGTGCTCCAGTGGCCATAGACCCAGACTCCAAGCCGGGCATGGTGCCCGTTACGCAGCCGGCACTTCACGCATGTGAACTTCTCACCCTCCTTCCCTCAAACAAGCCTTCAACTTCCAGAGCCTTTGTTATGTTACTGCTGCACTCAGAGCCAGGAGTCCACAGGGCAACAATGCTGGGAGGCCTCATTAGAGTCTGCCAACCACGCTGATTATAGTCCCGTTCTCCAGGCACTGAGCTCTACGTTATCTTATTTGTTTGTTTGTTAGTTTTTGCTATAGGGTGTGTGCACTTGCAAATAGAGACAGAGACAGACAGAGAGAGAGAGAGAAAGAGAGAGGGAAAGTGAGAAATCACCCTGTAGGGGAGATGGCCACACCACAGTCCCTTCTCCTCTCAGGATTTTGGGCATGCACACAAATGTGCCTGGTGTGATTTTCAGGTCAGCAGATCCAGAATTCAAACCGTGCAGTTGGTCATGTGAGATCCAGCCCCTTAACCTCCATGCCACTTGTTAGCGCCTCTACAATATCTTACTGGCTCTTCCTCTCACCCCCAACACTGTGAGTGACGTCTGTACATTTGTCCCTTTCTAAATGAGGATACAGATGTTCAGAGAGGTGGCTCAGTGACTTGCCCGTGGCCACACAGCTTTGAAAGGAAGAACTTGAATCCAGATCTTCCCAATTTAAATCCTGGAGTCCACCACGGAGTCTTTCTTCGTCTGACCTACCCCTATTCCACCCAGAGAAATGAATCCGTTCCCACCCAGGCTGTTTTCCACGATAACTGGCTGTGTCTGGGCTTTTCTCCTCCCTCTCCATCCCAAGTGCATTACTGAACCCTGGGGCAGGGACTAGTTTGTGTTATCTGTGCCTCCTGCACGGGGCTTTGGGCGAGGCAGTGTCGGGAAACGTGCGTTAGATCAAGCTGCTGAATGAGGGTGAGTGAGAGGAAGCTGGATCCCAGGGAGTATCTGCATCCTGAGGCTCCTCTGTGATTCTGAAGTGAAAGGCGGCTTTAGAGCAAGTGGGGGGCAGGGAGGGGTGTAGGGGGCGAGTGTGTGGGGTCAGGGGGGTGGGGAGAAACACAGCCCACCTGCAATAACAGAGGGAGACGGTGCCTGCCCTGTGAGCCAGAAGGAGACTCAAGGTCTCTGCCGTGGGGACTGCCAGAGCCTGTGACTCCAGGTGCCGGTGGCTGACGTATGGGCCTCCCTGCCAGGAAAAGGCAGACGCCTGACCTCCAGGCACTGCCCTGGGGCTCACTGCCTCCAGTCTCTCTCCTCTCTGTCCCCCACTTCTTGTCACTGCTAGGTCTGATCACGTCATTCTCTGGCTCCCTGTTACCTGCAGGGTCAAGTCAAAATCCATGGCATAGCATTCAAGGCCCCGTGCAGCCAGGCCCAGCCAATCCTGGGGCTCAGCGCCAAGCCCTCTGTCTGGGCAGCTCTGGTCTGAGTACCGTGTTCCCTGAACATGCCAAGGGCTGTCCACATCTTGGTGACACGGTTCACCACCCCAACCCTGTTTACCTCTTGACAAAACTCTACCCACGCATGGTCCAGCTCAGATGCTGTCTCCTCTGGGAAGTGGAATTCACGGCTTCTCTCCTACGCCCCCAATTCTCTGATCCCTTTAGTGTAGAACTCCTCATGCTGCCCTGCTGTCTGCCTTCTTCCCCGCTGGCAGGGAACCCCTGGGGGTGTCTGTGACTCCTGCTCTGAGCCTAGCGCCTAGGCAGGCATGAAAAGTGAGTAACAGGGCCAGCTCTGTAGCACAACAGCTAAACACAACACAGAGGAAGGAGGATCCCATGACTGAGCGGGTCTGAGTCCTGGCCCCATCAATTTAAAAAGATGCGGGGTACACATGCCTAGGACCCTGTTGGGATGGAAAGTTGAAGTAAAAAGCATCACAAAGTGACCAGGACCCATTGGGAACTTCTTTCCCTTTCTGATGTGTGCACACACACCCTCTGGCATCTACAGGGGGGAAAAAAAAAGAGCAACATTGCAAGCACACGGAGCCAGTTGCTGGGGTTAGGGTACGTTGAAAGAAATGGTATAGCAGAGACCCCGTACACTGCTCTAAGTGACCCTAAGTGAGAACAGGGACTGGATGCCATTTGAGTTTGAGAGTGAGTATTTCAGATATTGCATTTCTTTTTTTTTTTTTTTTCCTTTTTTTTTTAATTGATAGAGGATACGTGTGTCTACCAGAGAGATTGAGAGAGAGGAGGCATCCCCCAGTGGGGTGTGGTCACACTGTAATCCCTTTTCCTCCTTTTCACCATTCCATCAGGATTTAGGCACACATGCACCTGCATCATGGGTTTTTTAAGCCACTAGGGACAGGATTTGAACCGTAGTTAGCTATGCAGGATCTGGCTCCCAGCGCATAGCGTGTAACCGTTGCACTATGGGCCAGCCCTGCATTGCTTTTTGGCAGTTTTTAGCTTGGGGAACAGGCATAGACTCAGGAGGTCTGGGAACTCCTGAAGTTGTATGTGGAATATTGAGACGCGAGTGGGGAGCATATGCACGTCGGTGCATTTTCTGGGGCAGTGTCCATGACGTTCACTGGGTTTTTAAATGGGCCACAATCTGCTTTCAGGAGTGATGGCTTTATGTCTAAGACGCCACATCCTCTAGTCTGATATTCAACCCAGCTAGTAGGGAATCAGTTTGGATTAGGCTGGGCTGCAAATAACAGAAAACTCGAATAACCGTGGCTTCGGTGAACCAGAAGTCCAGGAAGAGACCTCTGCTCTGCAGGCTCTGTCACCACCATGGATGTCCCCATTGTCCAAGCCCCCCTGGTTGCACAGAATGATGGCTTCACTGTCCTTGTACCCAGGCTTGGTTCCTCCCTCCTGAAGGGACTGTGAGGAGAAGTGTTTGATTCCTCACTATTCAAGAATCCCCCAGCCGGGACCAGCAGTTAGTATAATGGCTATGTCGCTGGACTCCCACGTAGTTGACTGAGGTTCGAGTCCCGGACCTGGTGGCTTAAACTCACGCCGAGCGCATGTGCGTGCATGTTCAGGATCTCAAGAGGAGAATGGAGGAGAAGGTATTGCGCTGTGGCCATCCCCTCTGGGGGTTGATTTCTCGCTTTCTGTCTCTCTGTCTCTCTCTGTCTTTCTGGCGAGTGCACGTGCCCTAGAGCAAAAACCTCTCAAAAAAAAAAAAAAAAGGGGGGGGGGGACCAGCATTTAGCGTAATGGCTATGTTGCTGGACTCCCACGTAGTCTACTGTGGTTCGAGTCCCGGACCTGGTGGCTTAAACTCATGCCGGGCGTGTGTGCGTGTGTGCCCAAGATCCCGAGAGGAGGATGGAGGAGAAGGGATTGCAGCATGGCCATCCCCCATGGAGGGTGATTTCTCGCTTTTTATCTCTCTGTCTCTCTCTGTCTGTCTGGCGAGCGCATGTGCCCTATAGCAAAAACCTCTCCAAAAATATTTTTTAAAAAAAGAATCCCTCCCAGCCATGGAAGTCTGTAGTCTAGGGGAATCTCTCCTCTCCACCCTTCCTGGCCTGGGGAAGGGGGGTGGTGGGGGGTGGTAGGATGAAGAGGATGGTGAAAATAGCCAGTTTTTCTCATTTTCCTTACTTCCTTACATCAGCGTTACACAGGCTCTGAGCAGTCTGCAGAGCATCGCTGATGAAAAGTCAAGGGCAGGTGACAGCGTGTGCCCGCAGAGACGGCCTGAACACGCAGGGTAGGGCGTGTGCTCTTTATTTCATGGGGCAATCTGTCAGAGGTCAATGTGATTTCCTCTATACCCTTGCTTAAGGAACTCCTCGTATCAACACAAAAGCAACGTTGGCATAGCTACCATCAAAACGGACAGAGCGGCCAGCTAGTGGCATGATTAAGGTGAATGGATCCCACGTGGCTGACTATGGGGTTCATTCCAGATCCAGCAGCTTGCAAAACACACTGGGTGACTACGTGAGGGTGCCCAAAATCCCAGGAGGAAGATGGAGGAGAAGGGATTGTGGCATGGCCATCTCCCCTGGGAGGTGATTTCTCATTTTCCCTCTCAACCGCTCTCCTGCTCACACACTTTATAGCAAATTAAAAACAACAACAACAACAACAACAAGGGGCCAACAGGTGGCATAGTGGTTAAGGCACTGGACTCCTATGTGGTCAACCATGGTTCAAGTCCCAGACCTGGAGGTTTGAAACTCAAGCTGACACATGTGCATGTGTGCCTAAAATCCTAAGAGAAGGGATTGTGGCATGGCCATCCCTCTGGGGAGTGATTTCTTGCTTTCTCGCTTTGTCTTGCCGGTGAGTGTGTGTGCCCTGTTGCAAAACTCCCTCAACAAAACAAAACAAAACATAAACAAAAAAACAACTGACAGAGACTAAATTAGTGGACTCAGTTAATGGAGAGTTTATTGTAAAGGGCTCCACGCTGTGGCCTGCCCTTTGGCTGGCCCCAGGATGGCCTCGGACAGCCCCAACACTCTGGTCCTCCTCCTTGACCAGAATTTTCCTTTCCAAGGCACATCGGAGTCCAGGGATGTGTCAGAAGCCTGTACCGTGCTCGTGTGGGGGAGCTATGAGGTCTGGAGTTGTGCAGAAGGGTTGTGGGGGCGTGGTCTCTAACGCTGGCTGATTTCATTTCTCCCCTTCCTGATAAACGATCCATAAAAGTGTCCTTTCTCAGAGGTTTTTATCTGGGAGCCTTTCCTCTCTGCCTTTCCTTTTTCTCTTCTGTTTTTTTTATTTTTTCCCACTCTTCTGCTCCTTTTGCCTTGCCATTTCTTTCTTTTTTTTTTTTTTTTTTTCATTCGATGTTTTAGTTTGCTATGGGGCACATGTGCTTGCCAGAGAGAGAGAGAATGAGAAATCACCCCTTGGGGGGTGACCACATCACCATTCCTTCTCCTCTTGGGATTTTGGGCATGCACGCATACATACCCGGTATGTTTTCGAGGCCACTGGGTCCAGGACTCAAACCACACAGTTGGCCATGTGAGATTTAGTTGCCTTAACCACCACACCCCTGGCTGGCCCAAGTCTTGTCATGTCTTACCTCTTTTTTTCCCTCTATCTTTTTATTAAAGTTTATTCATTTATTTCTTCCGTGAACAAGAATCAGAGAGAAAGAGAGACAGAGACAAAGAGACAGCATGACCAACAAGCTCTTGATGCCACTACTCACCCTGAGCCTCAGCCAGCCCTGGGTCTTCTGCCTGGCATACTCAGGGAGCTCTCTGGTTGTGAACCTGGAACCCTGTCATGTGGTCAGCCTCGAGGAGCACCGTGGTTTACTCTGTGCCTCGTCTGACCCCCTCTGCCCTTTGCTACTTTGCTTTGGGGCTGAGGAGGACTCCTCCTGCTTCCCCTCATGGGCTACAATCTCCTTGGAAGAACGAAGAATCAAATGAGCAAAGAAATGAATGAATGAATGGAGGCGTCCCCCAAACCACCACCTTCCACTTCTCTACTCTGTAACCACCCATTCCGGGGGGAAGTTTGTGGCTGGTCGTTATGGTCTCCTGACTTCTGACCAAACCAGCATCCTCCCAGTGGCATCTGGTATTGAAACAAAACAGGATGTGAAAACCTTTTTTTCTTTTTTTTTCTATTTTTTTAATTTAAGGTTTTGCCATAGGGTGCATGCACCTGTCAGAGAGGAGAGACAGAGAGATGGTCTTTGGGGGTATGTTCACACTGCAATCTCTTCTCCACCAGTCTCCTCTCAGGATTTTGGGCACACATGCACACGCACCCAGCATGATTTTCAAGCCACTGAGTCCAGGACTCTAACTGTGGTTGGCCACATGAGAGTCCAGCACCTTAACCACCATGCCACCAGCTGGCCTTTAAAAACCTCTTTTGAACCATGAACATTTTTTGATTGGGCAGCTGTGTTTTCTGTGTCTGAACCTTAGTATTTCTGAACCTCTGATGACTGGAAGCAGAGATAAACCAGAACGCTTCAAGCTGCCAGAAATGTGGCTTTGGGGCAGCCCCCATCCTGGTTACAGAAGGCTCCAAGCAAGGATCCATGCAGGCGAATGTCATCCTCGGGTGAGCCCCAGATGTTGGGGAAATAATTCAAGAGCACATAACTCGGGCGATGATATTAGGACTCTATTTATAGAACAATAAAATATGACCCAAGCCATGCACTCAAACAAGTGCAAGACAACGGTTGAAGTGAGCCTACATGTCAAGTGAGAGATGTCTTTCCACACAGCACCCTCGCCCCCTTCCTGCCGCTCCATCCCCTGCTCGGCTGCTAGGGCTGTGTGTGTTTTCAGAGGAACTCTGACAAGCCCTGGCTTAGCCCTGCTTGGGTGTCTCCCCAGCTCGCCTCCCTAGCCTGATGGTGGGAAGGCCCATCTCTAGATCCTGGCATGAGGTTTCTAGAAACCCTGGCTTCCCTGGCTGCCAACGTGTGTCTCTGTCCTTGAAATCCATCTCTGTCCTTGGCCAATCCATATCTCCCTGTGGGCCCCTACTCTGTGTCCCTTTGTCCCTCCCACTCCCTTTCCTCCTGACCAGGCCTCGCCTTTCATCTTTGCTGGGGGAGAAATTCTGAAAGCCAGCTCTCCTCCTCCTGTGGGTTCTGACTTAAGGGCTCTGTCTGACTTTCTGTGGCTTTGGGGGCATCCCTTTGAGAAAGGCCACAGTCTGTGGTGGGCTGGGTAGGAAGGGCGTGCTTCCTCTGGGCTGCAGGCTGACGTAATAACTTAGGTTCCCACGACTGCTGGTAACCCATTCACAGCCTTTACTTGAGACTCTGTTAAGGGCAGGACCCTGTGTTAGGGGATGCTTTCGTATGAGTTTCTCTTTTAAATACGTGTTTTCCATCCAAGGCTGTGGATAGCTTAGTAAATGCTGAAGCGTTATACAGAATTTTACCTGTCCGTGGGTTAATCTGAACCTCAGTTTCCCCGCTTATGAAAGGAATGGCAGGACAACTTGGCTTTTTATTTTTTGAGAGAGAGATGTTTGCTATAGGGCATGTGTGCTTGCTGGAGAGACAGAGAGTCGGAGAGACAGAAAGGAAGAAATCATCCCCCAGGAGGGAAGGCCATGCCACAATCCCTTCTTTCCTATTCTCTTCTTGGGATTTGGGGCACTCAAGCACATGCGCCGAGCATGAGTTTCAAGCTGGTGGGTCTGGAACTTGAACTGCAGTCGACCACCTGGGAGTCCAGCGACGTAACCATTACACCATCTGCTGGTCCCGGTAACTTGGCTCCTTAGCACCCTGCTCTCCACCTGGTATGTCAGGGACCACCTCTGACGCCTCTCAGAGAGCCCACACCCGGGCAGTGCTCATCTGATGGGCACCTGCCTGGACCTTCTGAACCCCCGCTGTCTTTCACTCTTTCCGATTGTTTTCCTGAGAAGCAGTGAGTTTCCTGATCTGCCCGGAAATGGAAGGAAGGGAAAGAGGCAGGAGGAGGCCTGGGTCTCATTCTAAACCCTCCAGCTCTGATTTAGGAGTCAAGGGGCAGGAAGGTGCATCGGGGCCAGAGCGGCCATCCTCCTTGGCGGGAAAGGAGAGCCAAGGCAAAGCCCTCCCACTGCCCGTCTCAGGACAACCCGGTAGATGGGTGCAGTGGGAGGAACCCGAGATGAGTACCCTCTGAGCAGCCCTCAGTGGGGGCCTGGGTGAGTCACCCCAGCCCCAGGCCCATTTGCCTTCTGGGAAGTGATATGTCTGGCTTCTCTCCTTACCATCTCCTGGGACTGGGGTTCACGGCAAAGCACGAAACAGCATCTACTCTAGACCAGGAAGAAAGAGGGGAAACCAGGGTGGGGATGGCACCCACAGGAAGAGAAGCAAGCAGCCTGGACTTGGAGGCCAGCGGGGACAGGAGAGGGCACAGGCTGTGGAGGCGGGGACGGGTGGGGTGGCAGTCGTGGCTGGGAAGGTGAAGGTGGGAGACCAGGACATCCAAATGCCAGAGACAGAGAGACAGAAAGCGAGAAATCACCCCCTAGGGGGAATGGTCACGCCGCAATCCCTTCTCCTCCATTCTCCTCTCAGGATCTTGGGCATGCACGCACACGTGCCCGGCGTGAGTTTAAGCCATCGGGTCCGGGACTCGAACCGCAGTTGACTACATGGGAGTTCAGTGACATAGCCATTACGCTAACTGCTGGTCCCGAACTTTTTATTTTTTAGGGAGATTTTTGCTATAGGGCGTATGTGCTCGTCAGAGAGACAGAAAGTGAAAAATCACCTCCCAAAGGGAATGGCCGTGCTGCAATACCTTTTCCTCCATTCTTGTCTTGGGATCTTGGGCATACACACACACATGCCCAGTCTGAGTTTCAAGCCACCAGGTCTGAGACTTGAACCACAATTGGCCATGAGGGAGTCCGGTGACATAATCATTATGTCACTTGCTGGTTCCATTTATGAGCTTTTTTTTTTTTTTTTTTTTTTTTTTTTTTTTTGAGAGGTTTTTGCTATAGGGCTCATGCACTTGCCAGACAGACACAGAGAGAGAGAGAGAGACAGAGAGAGAGAGACAGAGAGAGACAGAAAGCAAGAAATCACCCCCCGGGGGGGAATGGCCATGCTGCAATCCCTTCTCCTCCATTCTCCTCTCAGGATCTTGAGCACGGATGCACACACATGCACCCAACATGAGTTTAAGCCACTGGGTCTGGGACTTGAACCGCGGTCGACTACATGGGAGTCCAGCAACATAGCCATTACGGTATCTGCTGGTTCCCCCATTTATGAGCTTTGTACAAAAAGTTATTTATTTATTTTTTTCCATGAGAGAGAAAGATGGAGGGCACCCCCAACACGGTCTTCATTCCTCAATCTACCCCCAGCCTAGTCAGCCTAGGTCATTGGCATATGCAGGGAGGCCTGGGATGCAAACTTGGGACTTTATCATGTGAATCAGCCTTGCTGAGTGTTGCATTACTGATATGCTACATCTACCCCCACCCCAGGAACTTTCTGAAGTCCCCCCGTACAGCTGAGCTATTCTGTTAAGCAATAGACTCCTCTAGATTCTTCATATAGGAAGGGGAGTGGCGGTTGGGACACCCAACAGTAGCACAGGATGCACTCCGTGGCATGAATGCTCCTACTACCTCTGCTGCCACCTTGGGAAATTTGCCTCCAAGCCACCTTCAGCTGAGTGAGAAACTTATATCGTCACCTACTCTGGGTTTCTAGTGACGAAAACCCAATTCACACTAGCTTAAACAGAAAAGAGAGTGCATTGAGGGATACTGAAATAGGCCAAAGAACCAAAGGAAGAGCTGAACAACTAGGAAGATTGGTACTAGGGCAGGTCTGGGACTCCAGGACTGGGAACACCACCAGTAGCTTCTGTTTCTCTCCACAAAGTGGCTTCACTCTTGGCCTCTCCCCATGGGATTGGAATGGTGGCTGTTCACAGGCTCTGAGCTTACGTCTTCTTACAGCGTCATTACCAGAGAGTTAAAGCTCTCTGGTAAAGTTAAAAGTCCCAGGGAAGGTCTCTGATTGGTCCAGCTCCCGTCAGCTGCCCAGCCCTGGACCAATCACTGCCAGGGGGATCCAGGGAAGCAGGATCATGGAAGAAGATGGCTGCTCTGGAGCAAACCACATGTAGGTGTGAGATAGGAGCAGTTCTCCTAAAGGGAATTCTGTTTCCAGAAGGAGGAAGGAGGGCTGGGTAGACTACACTAAGTGCCCTTTCCCCTTATGGTGAAATTTGTTTTACAAAGCTCAGACTCTGGCTGTCTGAAGAAAACCAACCTTAAATTATACTTTTTGGGTGTGCTTGGTGGTGTGAAAAATATCAGAGCGCCTCAGATTCTAGAAAAATATTTTTCTCTACAGTTCCAGATTTATGTCCCAAGGATGTCATAGCAGGTGTTTCTGTCTTCCAATTTCATAGACAAGAAACTGAGACTCAAATGATCTGCCTAAGGTTACCCCGCAAGTCAGGAGCAGGACTTTAATCAGAACGTGAGTCTCCTGACTCAGGTTTTTAAAATTAATTAATTAATTAACTTATTTATTAAGAGGTTTTTGCCTTAGGGCATGTCCACTCACTAGAGAGAGACAGAGAAAGTGAGAGAAAAAGTGAGAAATCACCCCCTAGGGAGGATGATCACACCGCAATACCTTCTCCTTCATTCTTTTCCCAGGATCTTGGGCCCACATGCACATGTGCCCAGTGTGATTTTCAAGCCACTGGGTCCAGAACTGGAGCCACGGTCGGCCATGTGGGAGTCCAGCGATGTAACCACTATGCCATCAGACTTGGGTTTTGTAGGAAGTTTCGGCAGGGGCCGGGGTAGGACTTAAGCCTGCTTTCAGGCCCTGAACTACCTGGGGCTTCTCTTGAGGAGACAATAGGAGGAAGGTCAGCAATATGCAAAGGTCAGCCTGTCTGGTGTCTGTAGGGTGCTCACTGTGGGTCAAGGCCGAATAGGCCCTCATGTCCCCACAACCTGGTGCATGCAGGGGCAGGAGCGCACCTATCATGAATTGGGGTGAGGAGGGAGCTGATCAAGGAGGCTCCTTAGAGGAGGAGGCCTTTGAGCTGGATCTGGAAGGATGAGTTAGACAAGGACAGAATCAGTGGAAGAATATATGGGTTGGGGGAATAGCAGGTGAGAAGGCACAGAGACATGGGGAAGCAAAGGACCCCTCACGTTCCAACTCTAGGAACATGCATCCAGTCAAGCCTGCGTACAACCAAGGCTCTCCTCTCAAGGCCGCTCCTGTCCTCCTGCCTCCCTGCAACTTCGACATCATTCTCTCAGGTTGACGGGTTTACTTTTTGCCCTCAGCAGCTGCGTGCCAGGGTGTGGGTACAAAGTCCTCTGACTGGGACACGCTCCTGATGACAGGCTTTGCCTCTGTTTCAGAAAGTCGGCGAAGGACCATCTTCGAATACCACCGTGTGGAGCTGGACCCGAGCAAGATCGTCAGCACGTCAGCCGTGGAGTTCACCCCATTGCCAAGTGAGTAGGGGCCATTCCCACTGATGGGGCATTCTGCGATGTGGAAAAAGCTTTGGAGCCAGACTGAGTTCACCCACCACTAGGCCTACCACTGACCCTGTGGGGCTTGGCTCTGAACCCTGGGCCTCCGTTTTTCTCTTAGAACAGGAAACCTAACACCACCTCCCTTGCGGAGCTAAGGAAGGGTTAGACTCCAAGGTAGAAGTGAGCACGTAAGCGCGGCTCTGATGCCTGGGAAGTGTTTCATGAATAGATAATAGTTTGTCGTTGTAATTTTCTTGGAGGAGGTGACCCTGGAGTCCACAGACAGAAGGCAATGCAAGGATTTAGTAAGCACCCATCCAGCACCTCAAGGCCTGCTCCCTCCCCTGTCCACACCCCACTCACCTAGAGTTGAAGACCCACCATGACCAGGGCCCCACCTGCTACTGCTGCTCCTGTAGGATAGAGGGTGATGCTCTTGGGGATTTGACTAGGACAGTTGGGGAGAGTGAGGAAAAGGCTTCACTTCCTTCTTGTGTCATTTTTTTTTTTTTAATGGCCAGAGGGCACATGCACTTGTGCAAAGATTTCAGGGGAAGATGAGAAAGCATCCCCTATGAGGAATGGTCAGGCCCAAATCTCTTCTCCTTCATTTCTCTTTCTTGTAGGGATTTTGGGCACACACATGAACCTGGCGTGTTTCTCAAGCTGCCTGGCTAGGGAGTTGAACCGCAGGTTGGCTCTGTGGGATCCAGGCAGTTTAACTACCACACCACCGGCTGGCCACCATTCTTGTGTCTTTAAGAGGATGTTAACTTCCTCTCCCATCTCATGTGCCTCCAGCTCCCCTCTGAAACCAAGGCCTTCTCCCCGCCTTCTGTGGCATCCCTGGCTTCTCCTTCTCCCCTTCCTTCTCCTTGGAGATCTGGGATCAGGCAGGTAGAGCAGGAAGGAGGAGAAAGAATTTTCTCAGATGCTAGGCAGCCAGGGCTCAGCAGGTGTCCTACCCTGAAGAAGACAAAAGACTCAGACACCATGGGTCACAGGGCGAGGACACTTTGTAGTCACGCCCTCACCCGTAACCCAGTCACTCTCCCCATCGAGGCAGGAGCCCGAGGGCCTGAGAACCAGGGAGACGTAGGGCCCGAGAACGAGGGATTCCTCAAGGGCTGCTGAGAGCAAACCGCAGTCCTCGGACTCAGATAAAACTACATTTAGAAGAAGGACATCCAAGGGCAGGGCTCGCTGCTGGACGGAAGCAGTGACACATCCTGGGAATACGTTTCTGGGACACTGTCGGAGCCTTGAAGACACGCCCACCCCCGCTCCCGGTGAATCCATGAGCGTGTCGTAGAGGCAGGGCATGTAGTGCAGGTGAGGAAGGAAGGCCAGTAGGTGCCGTGGGTACCCCATGAGGCTCCTAGGGTTTCCTCTTGTGGCCCGTTTGGCTGGAGCATTTTAAGGACCTCCAGAGTTGCTGGGATGGCAAGGCCTGGGCTCCCACATAGATGTCCATGTGGACGGGCTGGTGGGACTTGGGTGTGTTGTCCAGGTTGTGATATGAGCCCTCAGGAGCCCAGTCAGCTTTGTCCCAAGAGCACTCTGCATCTCCTGGCATCCCTTACTATTCTGGCATGGGGAGGGCTTGCCCAAGGGGCTTCTAGAGGTGTAGATGGGCAGAGAAATCCACAGTGGGACCTCGAGGCTAAGAGCTTGGGCTTAGGCTTAGACAGACCGTGGTTCAAATCCCAACCTGCCACTCTTAGCTCCAGGATTCTCTCCAAGTCTCAGTTCCCTCCTCTGTAAGGGGGCATAACAAGAGCACGTAGAATCCATTGAACATACACGACTGGGCGCTGTGCTAGCCCTCTGGATAAACCAGGAAACGAAACAATCAAAGAGCACTCATCCTTGGGAACCAGCAGTTAGCATAATGGCTATGTCGCTGGACTCCCACGTAGTCGACCGCGGTTCGCATCCCGGACCTGGTGGCTTAAAACTCACGCCGGGCGCGTGTGCGTGCGTGCCCAAGATCCTGAGAGGAGAACGGAGGAGAAGGGATTGCGGCGTGACCATCCCCCCTGGGGGGTGATTTCTCGCTTTCTGTCTCTCTGTCTCTCTCTCTCTGTCTGGCGAGCGCACGCGCCCTATAGCAAAAAATCCTCTCAAAAAAAAAAAAAAAAAAAAAAAAAAGAGCACTCATCCTTCTGCTCAAGCTGGTCCCTGCTTGGTTCCTGCTGTGGTGTTCTATGCACCCTTCCAGGGCCTGCAGGGCCATGGTAGACAAAGGACACAGTGCCACCGACCACCAGGCCCACCCACCAAAGGTCTAAAGGTGGTCACACCTTGCCCCACACAGCCTGTCTCCAACTCGCCAAGGGTAGTAGCCAGCTGCCATCTTGTTGGAGCTCTGTGTAAGGCCAATTAGTTCCCTGATTAATGCACTGTGGGATTGTTGCATGGAAACTCACTTAGGAAGAACTGCGTGGCACACTTATCGAGTGGTCCTTGTCCTCTAGTTACTTGTCTCTTCTTGCTGCCGTCAATGCGCTCCGTTTGGCTGCTTACGAGATGAGCCCTCACGCTGCACACTTTCTAGGCAAGTGCCTGTCCCTGTGCAATCAAATGCGTGAACTATGTGGCAGGATCTTCTCAAGGGCTTTCTTGATTGACAGGGCTTCAGCCAATCAGTTTCTACTCTGGGAGGAGGCAGTTGTCAGGTCTCTGGTGCCTTTCATTCTGGGTCTATATGCTCACAGTCAACAATCTCCACTCTGCAAAACATCTTAAAATTTGAGTTATTCCTTCTCTTTTCCTTCAAGTGGGAGTTCTTATTATCTTTCAACTATTCCCTAATTCCTACAGCCAAGAAACTAATTTCTGGGACCAGCAGTTAGCGTAATGGCTATGTTGCTGGATTCCCACGTAGTCGACCACGGTTCGAGTCCCAGACCTGGTGGCTTAAACTCACGCTGGGCGCGTGTGTGTGCATGCCCAAGATCCCGAGAGGAGAATGGAGGAGAAGGGATTGCGGTGTGGCCATCCCCCCGGGGGGTGATTTCTCACTTTCTATCTCTCTGTCTCTCTCTGTCTGGCGAGCGCACGGACCCTGTAGCAAAAACCTCTCCAAAAAAAAGAAAAAAAAAAAAGAAACTAATTTCTACAGGGCAGGCAAGGAGAGAGGGGACGGGTTCTTTGGGAAGAGTCCCTGTCGGTTCATTGAAATGACGCAGACAGCTTTACTCAGGAGTTTTTAGAGTGTTGCCGGAGGAAAGGCATGGTGACCATGTTGGCTGCAGGCCACTAACATGTCAATGAACCTTGCATTCCAAGCAGTTTAAAAAGACAGCTTACTTTCACCTCTGCTCTTATTAATGTTCAGCTTGGGGAATTTCCATTGTTTCTTCTCAACAAAAGGGGAAAGAGGGATCCCAGGCTTTTTTGGGGATCCCTGCTTGGGTTCAGGATGAGATTTTCCTGCTGAATCTCTAGCACCAGCTCAGGGCCTGAGCCCCTGGAGAAGGAGGGAAGGAAGGGAGGAGATAAGGAAGTTAATCGGCGCTGGCCTCATGTGAGGGGGGCATTAATGACCTCGAGGGTTCCCTTTATGCCAGAGACTCCATAGTTCTGAAAGGACCCAAAATGTAGGGATCCTGTGGACAGGCCCTGGGGCTGAGCGGCCACTGCCTTCTGTCTTGCAGCCTGCCTGCAGCATCAGAGCTGCGACGCCTGTGTGTCCTCGGACCTGACCTTCAACTGCAGCTGGTGCCATGTCCTCCAGAGGTGTGTACCCAGGGTTCCCCGCTGAGCTCCATGGGCAGACCGTGAAGGAGGCGGCAGAAGGTGGCAAGGCCCCGTTCCCAGCCTCAGGCTCATTGCCCACGATCTGCCGACATGACCAACAGGATGGTATCTCTGGCCAGCACCACTCTGATCCTTAGAAGGTCACAGACGTGAGATATTTCTCTGAGGCTTATGACTGATTAAGGTGTCTGGGTGGCCTGGGGTGACGCTGGTCTTCTGGACGACTATTCAGGGATCCCAGCTGATGCAGCTCCCTCCACACACATGGGAAAGGCTGATTCATCCTAGATCAGAGCTTCCACACAGCCGTGAGCAGCCCAGACCTAGGGCTCCTCTTTCACATGCAGATTCCTGGGCTGCCCCAGACCCCCTGCATCAGGATCTCTGGGAGAGAAGCCAGGTACCTGCATTTTAACACGGTGCCTCGTCTGCAAACAAGTGTAAAAACTGCCGGCTCAGAGGCAGGGTATGATCTGAAGGCCTGCGGCTGTTGGCCAAGAACCCCAGGACTCAATATCACCTTGCGATCTATAACCGGGTTTCCTGGAAACCAGAGGTGTGGACATGGCAGGCATCTGTGGACAGCTGGGAGACGCTACCAAGCTGCATTTACTTGGTTTGGGAAGCTCAGAAAGTTCTGAGTGAGAGTCAATTGTAGGGATCAAGTTCTTAAATCCAGCTCATCTTCCACTCCTTGTTCTGAAGTCATTTCCTAACAGATTAGACTCAGAATTGAATCTCTGTTCCCTGTCCAAGATAAATAAACAGTAGGAGGAAAAGAGAACAAGGGTTCTTTTGGGGACTAGGGCCCTCATGAGATTGGGGATCCTTATGAACTCCGAGAGTCTTTCAGGCAATCTCGCCAACTGCAAAATTACCGTCTCTGAGTTCCCATGCAGCTGTCGTGTATCCGTCAGCATTTCCTTTGCTCCTTTCCAATATCCCAGTGCAGAAATAGAAGCTCTCATCCTTACGGGCAGCCTGCCTAGCACACAGGGCTTGGCACTGGACTGGGAGGAGAGAGTGCGGCTCTTCAGGCTTCCCAGGTGTTCTTCCCACCAGCTGTGCTTTTATTGACTCTCTGGGGCCTCAGTTTGTTTACTCTGTAAAATGGGCTGGGGTTATGTGATTTAGGGAGATGTGGGTGAGGAAGGCACTTTGTTATATTTAAACTTCTTAATTACCAAGGAGCATTTTAAAAATAATTATTTAATAATAATAATTATTATTATTTAATTTGACCAGAGAGAGAGAAGAAGGAAAGTGAGAAAAACCACCAGATCTGGGACTCGAACCATGGTCAGCAAAGTGGGAGTCCAGAGCCTTAACTTCCATGCCACCTGCCAGCCTCCTAAATAGCATTTTTACAAAGCATCCATGGTCCTTCACATGAAGGTCATGAACCTCAGTGAGAATACATAGGGTAGACGCTGATTGGTTCTTTCCAGAGTGAAGCTTGGTAGAGTAACCCCAAGACTGTGAGGCTCTGGGAGAGTTTGTCAAAATGCACATTCCTGGGCCCTGCCTCAACCCACTGAACATGACCTTCTGGGAGCAGGATCTCAGGAATCTGATTTTTGAAGAGGTCTGTCTTGTACACTTTTCAATTTGAGAGCCATGGTCTCGGCGATGGGGAGATCACCAAGATGACCTCAGATGAGCCCTGGGATCCTGGGGCCAGCTGCCTCCGCATGACTCAGCATCCAACAAGAGCTGAGCCATGAGAACTGCAAAATGGGTCAGCCGAAGCTAAACCCCCATATCAGCACAACCCCCGTTTAATGCACACGCCTGACCCAGAGAGCGTGGCCTTTGAATGAGGGCTGGGCCCCCCTCAACATGAAGAGGTTGGTCAGGCTGGGGGAGGGGCAGGGCCTCTGGATGTGGGCTCTGCCTTCCCTGTGGTTATGTTAACTACAGCACAGAGCAATTCCATCAGAGGGAGTGAGGCTGATGCGGGTGGAAACCATCCCCTCCCCAGGCGCCCCTTGGGCCTGGGCTTGCTCCAGTGCCTGCCCTTCTTTTCCAGCCTTCTGGAGTCTCAACGCCAACTGAGAATGACCTCAGGTCCCTAAGAAGCCAGCAGGCAGAGCTGGTGCAATGGGGCCCGACGTGGCCTCTCCCACCCACAGCTGCTTTCAATTGCCGGGTGGTTTTCTCCTTCCGTCCCCTCCCCACCACCCACTCTGCCTTCTGCAGCCTCCCAGGGCTCCCCCCTCGGGCTCTGGGACCCATCACAGCCTGGCAGGTGTTTTCTTGCACTCTACATTGCCCCCGCTGGCCTACTCTGCAGTCTAAGGTTGACCTTTACTCCAGGACTAACTCAGGAAATGAAGGTCGTAATCTTTGCCATACAGCGTCATGACGAGGGTCACGCGAGATGGTGCAGGAGCAGCGAGTGGCTGAGCAGCTGCTGGCACACGGGAGAGGCACGTTAAGTGGCCATTTCTCATGTCCTTCTTTGAATCCAGGTTGGGTGGCTCAGGGCTTGGAACGAGATGCTCTTAGGCTTTTTGGACGAAAGGCTCAATCTTTAAAGAACCAGTTAACTTGATGTAAAAGAGACTTTAGTTCCCAGCCTCCAGTAGCCTCCGTAGGTCCTGGGCACAGAGGGCTTGAGAGAACATGTTACGGGTCAGCTCAGCCGCCTCTGTGGCAAGAGGAGCAGCTCGGAGCTCAGGGCCAAGTGCTCTCATCTTCAGAAGGCAACAGAGATCCTGGAAAGCCTCGCCCTCAGCCTCACCATATCTGGGGCAGACGGGCAGCTAGTTGTGGTTCGGGTGGTTCGGGATGTCATTCTTCCCATGAAGATGGGTCTCACCTTGAGCAGGGCTGTGGGGGGAGGCGTTGGTGCTGGAGTGAGAAGGGCAGAGATTGGGCAGGTGCCCTGGAGAATGTCCTCTGCTCATGCCCATGCCCTGGCCATTCCCTTGGGAGTGCTTGGCTCCTCCCCAGAGGCCCTTGTCAGCCAGTTCTCCATCTCTTCCAGCCTCTGGCAGGACCTTCATCTCTGCCCTGTTACTACTTTTTTTTAGAAGTTTTTGACTTAGGGGGTGTGTGCTTGCCAGAGAGAAACAGAGACAGTGTGAGAGAAAGTGAGAAATCACCCCCTAGGGAGGATGGCCACGCCACAGCCCCTTTGCCTCTGTTTTCTTCCTGGCATCTTGGGCAGGCACTTACATGAGCCCGGCCTGAGACTCAAGCCACCAGGTCTGAGACTTGAACCGTGGTCAGCCATGTGGGAGTTCTGCAACATAACTGCTATGCCATCTGCTGGTCCCCATCTCTGCCCATCACACCAGGAGGTGTTGATTCAGTCGACTGAGTCTCACCTTTGGCCCAGCTCGCCATCCCAGCTCGGGCCCCGGCAGTGCTGGGGGAGCTCTGTGAGAGAGCAAAGCTCTCCGGATGAATCCCCTGGACTCTCAGCAGTGCTCTGACAGCACAGCGTCAAGGTGACCTTAACGCTCAGTAGAGGTCATGCCATCCACATAGCATCCCTCCACCCATCTGCCACACATACCTGGGCGTTCCTGGCCTCAGTCCTGGGGGCCTCGATCAGAAGGAACATGGGGATGCCCTCCCTTTCCTTCTGTATAGAGAAGAAGTAGAGTGGGTAGGAGGGTCTGACTTCTGGCCCTGCAGCCAGTGCTCAGGACACCTGCCCCGTGGCCTTGGGGAGCTCGACTGTCCCAGGCCTGGGGGCTCAGCTTTACTAAATAGGGAGAAGGGAAGGGGAAAGTGTCTCTGTCAGTCCCATCACACTTCTGACCTTTTGGCCCCCCTGCAGATGTTCCAGTGGCTTTGACCGCTACCGCCAGGAATGGCTGGCCTACGGCTGTGCTCAGGAGGTGAGAGGCCTGTGTGATCTGCTGAGTCCTGGTGCCCGGTGATGGGGATGGAAGCGCTACCAGCAGACCATGCCCTGGTGGCTCTTCTCAAGGCACCTTTAGCCCGTGGCCATACCCTCCCCTTCATCTGGGATTTGTTTTCAGACTGGTCTGAGCCAGGTAAACCAGCTCTGGCAGGTTTTAGAGGGCTCCGTGGGTCTCTGGACAAGCACCTCTGGTGACTGGGCCTACAGCAGGCAGCTCCCTGGGCATTCTTGGTTCATGCAAAACATACGTTGGGCCTGGCTTCCACTGCAGCCCGGCTCCTCCTGGAGACTGTGCACCTGGTGACATTGATGACACTCCTGCCGAAGCTCTGGCCCTCTGGTTTTGGAGGAAGGCTGTCATTCATGAAGGAAGCTTGTTCCAGGCACTTCCCATTAGAATCTCATATAGATGCTGATGCATGGCTAGAATTTTCCAGAATACTCAGTGCTTTAATTCTGGTAGAGAGTATCCTATCCTCACATCTTAGACTAACACTGACAGACCTGGTCACCCATGTGTCCTTTCCCTCCCTGCCCCTTCTCTCTTGCAATGCCTATGCCAAGCACCCGCTGTCTGCTGTCTGCCCTCCACTCACCCTTAGTTAACATGACCCCAAGCACTGGGGCCATCAGAGGGGGAGACTGGAGCTCAGGGACGTGTAATGGCTTGGCCTGCATCTCACAGCTAGAAGGTGCTGGGCCCAGCCTTTAGACATAACCCTCAGACCCACTGTCATGCACTCATTATGGTCTGTTTTGTTAGTCTGGGCCTGGGTGAGCTGTTTTTCTCTGGATTTAAAACTATGTCCAGCAGCCCACTTCTGATGTTGGCTGTCAGGAAATGTGCAGATTTTCTCTATGTATTTAAGACTGGCATCTCAGCTGCTGCTTTGAAGAAGGCTTTGGAGCAGCCAACGGGTAAATGGCCCTGTATGATAAGACACTTTGGGGATGAAAGGAAGGCGCAAATGCATTCAGGGGCCAGCTCAGTCCGGGGCAGCAGGGCTGGGGTCTTTCTTGCAGGCAGAAGGCAGGACGTGTGAGGACTTCCAGGACGAGGATCACTTCTCAGCCTCCCCTGACAGCTCTTTGGGTCCCTTTGACAGAGACCTCACCACCTCTTCCTCCTCCCTCTTTGCAGACAGCCTCACCACTGAAGGTAAGGCAGGAGCCCAGGTGGGGGGAGGGGAGGGGAGCCTGGGGAAGAGCTGCCCTGCCCTGTGGATTATCTGCTGGCAGGGGAACTGCCCAGCCTCTACAGATGAGGGTCCTGGAGAACGTAGATCCCGTGCTGGGGAGTCGTGGAGGCAGGCTTTGAGCAAGTGAACTCCAGTCTCAGGCTCTAACCATTGTGCTGGCCTACTAGGGCTGTGGGATAGAATTCACTGTGGAGCAGTGAAAATAATGTCCCGGCCCATGCCAGGAATTTCACAGAACTTCTCTCAGTTAATCTGACTAGTAATCCTGGCAGGACCTGAGAGGCCTCATGTCCCTGTAGCAGGTGCGAGTTCTGTTTATACCTGTAGATGCAAGAGAAAGACGGCCTGATTTTCCATCACTTAACTTAGCTTCTGACTCCCAGGCCCTGCTAGGCTGCGCAGTGGAGGAGTCCACCTCGCTCCGGCACTTGGCTCCCTGCTTCCAGAACCTTGGGCAGGTTGAGTGTCCAGGAAGGACCACAGCTAATTCCTATGACGGCTTGGCCAACCTCAGGGCTTCTCTGCTACCTCAAGGCCTGGGGGTCTCGGCTGGAGCTGGAAGAGGTCTGGCCACGAGGCGGGTGGTGGCGTATTCACCATCCGGGACACCTCGTGTTGGCCCCGCCCACCCTGGGCCCTTAAATCCCTTTCTTCTCTCTGTCCTCCAGGGTTTTTGCCTGTCCTCTCGCTGTTCATTTTCCATGCACACATCTTGGTCTGCAAACTCCTTCCCCTCAGGCTAAGATGGAAAGACTTGGAATTCTGAGCCTACTTGAAAGGAGTAAATGGAAAGGAAGGAAGGACAGAGGGAAAAAAAATCAGTATTTTAAAGATTATTTAGCCATGATCCTGCTGTATAGATAAGGAAATGGGTTTATAAGGGGCAAAGTGGGTTACTCAGGGTTACATGGGCCGGGGGCGGGGGCTGGGAACGGGGTGGGGGGTAGAATGTTCTTCCATGGTGTCCAGTGCCTTTCTAAACATTGCCCAGAGGACTAGCGAACCAGAGCAGGGACTGGGCGAGTTGGCCCAGGACAGATATAGAGGAGTCAAAACAAATGGTAGAAAGAGCTGGCAGTCTGGGGGAGTCTGAACATACTCAGTTCTCCTAACGATCCTGGGCATTGGCTGTTACATCCCTCTGTTATAGACCAGATGCCGAGGCTCAGACAAGTGGATAGTTTGCCCAGGGCCACACAGCCAGGAAGAGATGCAGGTGGGTCTCATCTGGCTCCAAGAGCAGTGCTCATTCCCCTCGACCCCGCTGCCTCTCTTCATGCTAAGAGAAACAGAACAGGGTCTGCGTGGACTCAGGGGGCAGGGTGAAACAATGAAGGGTGAACACAAGAGGCAGACTGGGACAGCCCCCACTACTCTGACATTGCTCAGGAATGACAGGGAGCTGGTAGCACTCGGGCTGAGAGCAGAGTGTGTACTGGTGCTGTGCAGGAGTTAAGGAAAAAGAACCAGCAAGAAACCTTGACCTTGAGGAGTTAACAAGTCCAGGGGCCACGTAGGAGGAAGTAACCCCAGGAGCTTATTGAGGGCCCATTTTGAGCCCGGAGCTGGGCTGGGGGAATGCAGACACCCCCCCCACACCCCTCGAGTGTTTACCATTTTGTTGAGCTGGAATGTCAAAGGCCGAAGGGCCACTGTGGTGGATATGGGGTGCCCAGGACATGGCACCTGGGGGCCGAGTTCAAACCCTGCCTTGGCCTCCTAAGGGTTAAGTCTCCCACATCGCTGCCCTGGTGGGCAGTTCTACACAGAGACAGCGAGTCCTTCTGCCAGTTTTATGATCCATGTGGCTCTCCTGCCGGCCCAGGAATGGGTCTCACTTCTGTTTGCTGCATAATGGTTCCTGGCAGAAAACATTAATTAGAGTAAGTGGAAACAATTATGGCTCTGTGCCCTTCGAGTCCTGGAGCAGGTGGCAGAGAGGATGGAGTTACATCTGTAAGAAAAAAAACTTTTAATGACACCCCCCTTTACCCAAATTTCACAGTGTCTTGGCAGGGCAGGTTTTAGTGGTCCTCCTGCCTGTGCCGTGAAGAGCCCGCCCGGGGAGACTTGGCAGAGGCAGTGCAGGGTAGAATCTATCTCGCACACTCCCTCTCAGGGTACAGTCTGAACAGGGAGGGGGATGTAGCACTCTGGCAGAGGGACCTGCTTGGGCAGGACCCAGTGAGAGAGCAGACAGCGCAGTGGGAGCAGGCGGCCTGGGCTGGACTGTCAGAACCGGAGCCCTTCACTTGCAAAGGAATGCTCCAGTCCGTTAACAAACCAGACGACCTCCGAGTGGCAGACAAGTGCCACGAAGCCCATGTGTTTTGTTGCGCAGAGACAGGCACTCACGTAGAAGGACTGTGTAGCGCGAGGCTCGTCTCCTAAGCACTGCGCAGCGCACCAGTGAAAGCAGCCGGAATGGAGCACTAACTACTGGGAAATGACCAGCCAGCGGGGCTGGCATCGTGTTGATGGCGGCTGGATCCCACCTGGCTGACTGCGCGGTTTGAGTCCTGGACCTGATGGCTTAAAAACACACCAGGCATGCGTGTGTGCGTGTGTGTGTGTGTGTGTGTGTGTGTGCACACCCAAAATCCCAAGAGAATTGGAGGAGAAGGGATTGCAACATGGCTATCTTCCTGGAGGGTGATTTCTCACTTTTCCTTTTTCTTTTGGTCTGTCTCTGTTGAGAAAGAAAGAACGAAAGAAAGAAAGAAAAGGAAGGAAGGAAGGAAGGAAGGAAGGAAGGAAGGAAGGAAGGAAGGAAGGAAAGGGAAGGGAAGGGAAGGGAAGGGAAGGGAAGGGAAGGGAAGGGAAGGGAAGGAAAGGAAAGGAAAGGAAAGAAAAGAAAGGAAAAGAAAAGAAAAGAAAGAAAAGAAAAGAAAAGAAAAGAAAAGAAAAGAAAAGAAAAGAAAAGAAAAGAAAAGAAAAGAAAAGAAAAGAAAAGAAAAGAAAAGAAAAATATTTTTGAGGGACCAGCAATTGGTGTAATGACTATGTCACTGGACTTCCATATAGCCTACCGTGATTCGATTCCCGGACTCGGTGGCTTAAACTCACGCCAGGTGCGTGTGTGTGCATGCCCAGGATCCCGAGAGGAGAGTGGAGGAGAAAGGATTGCAGCGTGGCTGTCCCTCCTGGGGGGTGATTTCTCACTTTCTGTCTCTCCACCTCTGTCTTCCTGGCGAGCACACACACTGTATAGAAAAAAACCTCTCAAAAAGAAAAAGAAAAGAAAAAAGGAAATATATTTTTGAAAGAATTACTTTATTTCAATTTAGTTAGTTTAGTTTGACCAGAGAGGGACAGAGAAAAAGAGAGGGAAAGAGAGAAAGCAGTTCACCAAATCTGGGCCTGAACCATGGTCAGTGACGTGGGAGTCCAGTGCCCTCAACCACCACACCACCTGCCGGCCCCAAATCTTTTTTTTTTTTTTTTTTAGAGTGATTTTTCCTATAGGGTGCATGCACTTGCTGGAGAGACAGAGAGACAGAAAGTGAGAAATCACCCCCTGGTGGGGGGGGTGTCATGCCACAGTCCCCTCTGCTCCATTCTCCTCTCGGGATTTTGAGCATGCATGTGCCTGGTGTGTTTCAAGTCTCCAGGTCCGGGACTCAAATTGCGGTCGGCCCTGTGGGCATCCAGTGAGGTCACCATTATGCCATCTGCTGGTCCCAGAACCATTTCCTTTTTTGTCTACTACTGAAAGGTGTGGACTGGGCTGCTATTGATTTCCTGTGGACTAGATTCACAAGTTGATTTGAATCAAGTTTGTTTGCCTAGTGATACTTTATTAATCCATTTATTATTTTCAACTTACAGTAACAACATAGATGCATACTTGTGTTAAATATGTTATTTATTGGAATTCCTAAAGAAAATATATCTTCATATGTCTACACAACTCTATCTTGTTTTACTTTCTATTTTTTTAGCTTTCATTATTGCATTTGTTTTCATTTTTATATATTTATTTTTATTAATGGATTCATTTTACATTCTTTCACCGAACATCATCACAGCATCCAAAATGCGATTTCCAATCCAGAATACACTGTCAAGTGGCTTAATCATACATGTTATGGTCAACAAATCATTTTCCATTTCAGGTTTTACTTTGTATTTTTAGGGGTTGCTTTTTCTAGTTGCCCTCAATAGGCATGACCATGCCGCGATCTTTTTCCTTCCATTTCTCTTTCCTGCCAGGGTGTCGAGCATGGATGTGCACGCTCATGTTATGTTTTCAAGCCTCCAGGCTGTGAGTCAGACTTCAGTCAGCCATGCGGATTCAGTTTCCTATGTCCAGTGCTTACCCACTGTGCCACAGGGCGGGCCCTTGAGGAGTTGCTTTTCTTTTTTTTTCTTTTTCTTGTTAGAGGGCATGTATGCTCACTAGAAAGTCAAAGAGTCAGAGAGAGAGGGAGAGGAGAAAGCACCTCCCATGGAGTATGTCACTCTGCGATCCCTTCTCCTTGATCTCCCCCTCCTTCTGGGATGTTGGCAAGCATGCACACGTGCCCAGTTTATTTCTCAAGCTGCCAGGTCTAGGACACCAACCATGCAGTAGGCCACGTGGAATCCAGCTGCCTCAACCACCAGGCCACACAGCTGGCCCAGGGTGGCTTTTTAAATTTCCTTTTTAAAATATTTATGTAATCATGAAATGATGATTGCTATGATTTCAAAATCAAATCTACCAAAGCCATGGCCTAGTGAGCAAGAACGTGCACGGTCTCAACTGAGTGCTCCAGATGGCTGGCCTTCCTCCTTTGGCCTCATCTCTTACCACCTCAGGCCACATATTCTCTGTGCTCAGCTATGCTGGACTGCTGTGTGACTTTGAGCAAGTCACTTCCCCTCTCGGTGCCTCAGTCTCTTTGCCTCAACAATGGAAGTTTAGATTGAACCTCCATAAATTCCTACCCAGACTCTGAGAGACAAAGGCCCTCGTGATTCCACTAACCTCGCTCCTTCTGTCCTCTCTCTTTGAAGATGACACCAAGTTGAACCCCTACGCAGGAGGAGAGGGTGAGTACAGAACTGCCTGCTCCTCTTCATCAGACCCACTGCCTCATGGACTCGCTCCAGAAGAGGTTGCCACAGTCACCCGGCCTGTTGTGGGGGGCAAGGGTGGGAGCAAAAACACCCTGAGCTTCCCTGACCTCCTGGTGGGTGGGAAGGCAGGGGAGCTCTGGGCTCTGCCCCCCTAATTGAAGGAACATGATCGTACACACATTTCTCTGAACTATGAACCTCGGGGTTCTCCTGGCCTCTTTGCTTTTCTATATTCACTGTCCTGAAAGAATTGAGGGGGAGGCGGAGTGCTGAGCCAGGGCGAGTGGACAGGTGTGGCCTGGGATATCAGCCTCTCCTTCCGGGGGGCTCACAGGCAGTGAGGGCTGGGGGACCCTTTCCTACCTGTTTCCTTCCATTCCTACTCTGGGTTGGCAGAGAGCAAAAATCCACCACAAAATATCGACAATATTGGCAGGTGGCAGAAGGTGGGATCCCCACCCCCATTACCTGGGAGGATAATCTCTCTAAGGACAGGAGGTGGTTCCACTCTCCTACCCTCGCCCAGGGTCAGCCCAGGCCCTTGCCACAATGCTGCAAGAGTGGAGATGGAAATGCCTTCGACTCCCGACGCCCAGGCCCAGAGGCTGTGACCTCTGTAGGCATCGGGTGTTGGGGAGGGTGCACAGTCCCCTCACTCTGCACCACGTGCTCAGCAGCTGAATCCCTGCTGGAATCCCTGATTGTCATGCCATCAGGGTCCCTGCTGCTGTGGGCCGATCCCCATGCCGGCTGGGGGACTCTAGCTGGAGGCCTTTCACCCAGCTCTCCACTGCTGGCAGATGGAGTCACTAGCCTGCGCTGGAGCACCCCATCCTTTCTCTGCTGGGTTTCCTCTGCTTACAGGGTACCAGGCAGAGAGAAGGGGGCAGGAGGACAATGATTGTGAATGCGTGCAACGTCCCATAAAATCTCCCTCCCCGTCACTTCTCATCCTACCCACTAGCCACGTAAAACAGAGTCAGCATTTCTGTTGCTGACACACTCACCCCTGTCTTCTCTACCGCGTTGTCTGATGTCTCTGGGGGAGGTGAAGAGGCAAATGCTATAGCCCCCCAGGTCAGGTCAGGGAAGGAGGCTTCTGAGTGGCCAGCTCTGAAGGCGTGTGTCTGTGAGCAAATTAACCTCTCTGTGTTTCCATCATCTCAGTCACACAAGAAGAGGGTTGGGCAGGGTGTGCTTCCAGCTCTGCAGTCTATGGAGCATGCTCTGCCTCTTCCTTGGAATGGCTTTCAAACAGCGGGATGACCTCAGAGTGTGCCTGCTGGTTTACGAGCTTCCAGGGGACCTCGTTCATTCCGTAGCCTTTTACTGAGTGCCTGCGATGGATCTGCCATGTTTTCTGAGAGCTGAGAACAGAGATGAATAGGACACTGTCCTTCCTTTCTAGCAGGTTGCAGTCTGGTCGTGGACAGTGACAAGCAGAAAGTATGACAATTCACTGTTGTGACAGCTGGCACTTACTGAGGTCTTCTAAGAGGATAGTGATGCCGGGCACGGTTGTCAGCGCTCGACATGAATGATCATGTCTTAACCCTCATACGGAACCCATTAGGGAGTTACTAGTCCCATCCTTGTTCTACAGAAGTGGGATAACAAAGACACAGGAAGGTTAAATAATCTGCCTCACACCACACAGCTAGTAAGTGGTGGGTCACAGAGATTTGAACCCAGGCAGCCAGACTCCAGATCCCAAATCTTTTTGTTATTGTTGTTGTTGTTGTTGGAGAGGTTTTTTGTTGTTTTGTTGTTGTTGTTGTTGTTTTTGCTATAGGGTACGTGCACTCGCCAGAAAGACAGAGAGAGACAGAAAGTGAGAAATCACCCCCCCCGGGGGGGATGGCCACACCACAATCCCTTCTCCATTCTCCTCTCGGGATCTTGGGCACGCATGCACACGTGCCCAGTGTGAGTTTAAGCCACTGAGTCCAGGACTCAAACTGTGGTCGACTACATTAGAGTTCAGTGACATAGCCATTACGCTAACTGCTAATCCCAAATCTTAACCATCACATGCTTTCTGTAATTCCTTTAAAATGGTTATTGTGACACAAGTATCAGAGACAACTTCTCCTGGGATCCTTATTAGACATTTGGGCAACTTTTTTTTTGGAGAGATTTTTTACTCTAGGGCATGTGTACTCACCAGAGAGAGACAGAGAGAGAGAAAGCGACAAATTGCCCCCCAGGGGGGAGGCCATGCCACAATCCATTCTCCCCCATTCTCCCCTTGGGATTTTGGGCATGCACGCACACTCACCTGGCGTGAGTTTCAAGCCACCAGGTTCAGGACTTGAACCAGAGTCGGCCATGTGGGAGTCTAGTACCTTAACCACCACACCACCTGACAACCCCCACTTGGGTAACTTTTAAGTGATTTTGGAAAGCCACACAAACAGCACCAAGGACATTTGTGCCACATTCACAAGGATTCTACCAACTCTCATGCCCACATTTTCATGTATGTAATAGGGAGACCTGGAGTTCTGTGAGTTTCCATCTCTGGGCATTGTCAGAACCTGAGACTCTATGGCCCAGACTTCCCTGCCTCCCCCAGTCCCTCCTGCCCTAACGGTCTTTCCACAGGCCTTCAGAGCAACCTGTCCCCCAAGGCGCCGGGCTCCCCTGTGCACCTGGGCACCGTTGTGGGCATCGTGCTGGCGGCCCTCCTCGTGGCAGCGGTCCTCCTGGCTGGAATTTACATCAGCGGTCACCCCACCTCCAACGCTGCACTCTTCTTCATCGAGGTCAGTGGGGAGCGTGGCCACAGGGCTGCCACTTGCTTCTGCATCAGCATTTCCTGGCCATGCCGTGCCATCCCTCCCCCTCCTATACCTAAGTCGGTTTATTTGTAAAATCTACTGTAGGGTGTGTGTGCACTCTCTGAAGACAGGGGGAGAGAGAAAGTGAGAAACCACCCCTCAGAGAGGACCATCATGCTGTTGTCCCTTCTCTTCCATTCTCCTCTTGGGATTCTGGGCACACATGCACATACCAGGTGTGTTTTTCAAGCCGCTGGGTCCGGGACTTGAACCATGTGGTCGGCCATGTGGGATCCAGACACCTTAACTGCCGCACTACCTGGCTGGCTCCTTGGGGTTTTTCTTGCTTTTGTTTTTGTTTCTTCCTGCAGAGGGCATGGATACTTGCCAAAAAGAAAGAGAGAGAGAGAGCGGCAAGGCACCCCCGTGACCAGTGCCACATGGTCGTGCTGCAGTCCTTTTCCCTCCATTTCTCATCCTCTCAGGATCAGCATTAAGGTCATGCGCATACACACATACAAGCACTGGGCAGGACTTAAGCCGCAGCTGGCCATGTGGGCTCTGGCTCCCTTAACCAGCAGGATACAGGGCCAGCCCCACACCTGAGAAGCCTCCATCTACCCCATCCTGGCCTGGCGGGCACTGGCTGCTCCCTGCAGTCCTTCACCCCCACACTCGGCCCCAGAACTCTCTCCTTCCTGTCCTTAGGATCAGCCTGTCTGCTCTTGCTCTTCCTTTGGTGAAATCAGAAAAGTCCCCAGAGGAAAGAAAGAAGGTCCAAAGTGTTACCCGGCACTCATTTGGTGGCTAGGTGCCAACCTCTAACGATATATGGTCTCTCGTGCCCAAATTCTAGGCTTGAGACCTATTCAAAGCCGTAATGGAACCAAAGTCACGTCCTCTTTTGCCTACTTATGTGGTTTTTTATGTTAAAGTTAATAAGGAAAGGAACCAGCAGACAGCGTAATGGTTATGTTGCTGGACTCCCACGTGGCCGACCACGATTTGAGTCCTGGACCTGGTGGCTCAAAACTCACGCCAGGCGTGTGTGCATGTGTGCCCAAAATCCCAAGAGGAGAATAGAGGAGAAGGGATTGTGGCATGGCCATGCTCCTGGGGGGTGATTTCTCACTTTCTGTCTCTATCTCTTTCTGTTTACCCACTGAGTGAACACACCCTACAGTAAAAATCTCTCCAAAATTAATAAATGAGTTGCTAAGACAAAACAATGATCAGGGCTGCTCTCTGGAGCTTTAGTGGAGGGGGTCCCGGCACGAATATCTGGGCATTCAGAGGACCCAGCCTGCAGTGCAGAGCAGGAAGGCTCAACTCCATCACCCTGGGCCACAGGGCTTGGCAATCTTGTCCCCAGCCCACCTCTCTGTGTCTTTCTCTGGTCAAATTAAAATGAATGAATACATAAAATAAAATAAATAATTATAGCAAAATTATTTAATTTTATTATTATTTTTTTAATTTGCACATGCACTCGCCAGAGAGAGATGAACTGAGAGATAAAGTGAGAAAGCAAACCACCAGGTCCGGGTCTTGAACCATGATCAGCCATGTGGGAAGCCAGCGCCTCAAGCACCATACCACCTGCTGGCCCCATGGCCCTGTTTTCCATGAATATGAGTAATTCATTCTGGGTCTTTACTGAGCTCGGTACCACCTGGGATCCGCAGGTCACAGGGATGCTGGTAGGGTGGGTCTAGGGCAGACCAGGGAATCTGCGTCTTTTTTTTTTTTGGATAAGTTTTTGTCTTAGGGTGCACATGCATGAAAGAGAGAGAGGGAAAGTGAGAAATCACCCCCAAGGGGGGGATGGCCGTGCCACAGTCCCTTCTCTGTTCTCCTGGGATCTTGGGCACACAGGTACACACGCCTGGTATGCTTTTGAAGCCACCACATCTGGGACTTGAACCATAGTCGGCCATGTGGGAGTCCAGCAATGTAACCACTGTGCCATCCACTGGCCCTGGACATCTGCATCTTCTTCTTAGTTTTTTTAAAGAATTATTTTATTTAACTTTATTTATTTATTTATTTATTTATTTATTTATTTTAATTTGACCGGAAAGGGACCGAGTGAGAGAGAGAGAGAGCACAAGAGAGAAAGTGAGAAAGCAAACTGCTAGATCCAGCGCTCTAACTGCAGTCAGCCATGTGGGAGTCCAGCGCCCTTAACCACCACACCACCTGCTGGCCCCGGAATCTGCATCTTAATAAACCCCCCAGTTGATACTGATGCAAGACCTGTGCCATCTGGAGGGTCATTCTGGTACTTCCAGAGCCTCTCAGATCACTCCAGCGGTCTCTGTCCCACTCTGCCACTTTCCACAACCTCCGGTCCCTACTCAGTGTGTCGATGACACTTTGTGCTAAAGCCACCAAAGGAGAGAGAAAACGCTCTCCTTTCAAACTTTGGAAACAGAGACCTTAGTCATCTGCTTGGTCCTCAGTAGGTTCCCCCGTGTCCCAGGGCCCTTGTAAGAGACAGTCTTGGCACTGTCCCTTGGGGGTGGGGCCCCCATGATGGGGTCACACCTGCTGACTTTGTCTTGTGTACCCCTCACTCTGCAGCGGAGACCTCACCACTGGCCAGCCATGAAGTTCCGCAACCCACCCCAGCCATTCTACCTACACGGAGGTGGAACCCTCGGGCCATGAGAAGGAGGGCTTCGTGGAGGCCGAGCAGTGCTGAGAGTGACAGAGGTCCCCTCTGAAAGACAGGAAAGAAGACCCGGGCCTCCAAACAGATGCATCAAAGCAAAATGGAGAAGCGACTATCCCTGGCCTCCTCCGAGCATGCCCGGGCCAGGAAGAGGAGATGGTGGTTTTTGGTGCCAACACGAAAAACAGTGTAGTCATCATACCCCACGTCTCCAAGACAGGCAGAAAGGCAGCCACGTGGGTCTTTTCAGGGAACAATAACCTCATCTGAACCCGTTTTGGTGTACAGGGTTCCCCCTTCCTGGTCTCTCTGTGGTCTAGTGTATGGCTGTTCCAAAGCTCTCTCAGATCTGAGGATGGCCAGTGCCCTGCTCCTGGTCACCTGCAGCCCAGGCCTACGACACAAGCTGACGAAGGTCTAGATGGGGGCCCCTGCAACCCAAAGCCCGTGGACTGAAGAACTGGTCCTCAGGGCTGTAGAGCTGACATATTCAGCCCAGCTTCTGAGGCTTTGGAAGTTGGAAGGAGTTAGCCCATTAAACACAGGTGTGGCTGCTCTCAGCCCTTAGGGCGTATTGTCGTGGAGGAAAGCCAAATGACAGGAGGGAAGAAACGCCTGGGGAAATTGCATTTTTAGGCTTGCCCTCTTGCCCTTCCTGCAACTGTTACTTCTGCATTAAAATGTGTGCAGCCGGCATCGCAGGCTTCAACCCAACCTGCAGTCCAGCCTCTGCCTGGCTATATACTGTCTGGGGCTCCCTATTCCCACGGCACGCTTGGTGCCTGTTTGTCACGGGCCTCTTCTGCCGTCAGTGTCAGTAAGAACCTCCAAAGGTAGGGCTTGCCTGATTAATAGTTTTCCTCCTCTGAACTGGATTTATAGAGCCATTAAAGACAAATGAGGGGGAGCTCCTTGAGACATACCCAGCAGGGAACTTCAGTTAGAAGCAAAGCCAAAATGTGGGGACAGAGGAAGCTGGCCTGAGAGCAGGAACTTTCTGCCTAAGACCTTGACCTGGAAAGTTGCCTCCTTCCCTCCATCTCTGCTAGAAGTCTTTGGGGTGGGACCGGCAGTTGGCGTAATGGCTATGTTACTGGATTCCCATGTAGTCGACTGTGGTTCGAGCCCCAGACCCCACGGCTTAAACTCACACCAGGCACGTGTGCGTGTATGCCCAAGATCCCAAGAGGAGGATGGAGGAGAAGGGATTGCAGCGTGGCCATCCCCCCGGGGGGTGATTTCTCACTTTCTGTCTCTCTGCCTCTCTGTCTTTCTGGTGAGCACACACACCCTGTAGCAAAAATCTCTCAAAAAAAAAAAAAAAAAAATGTCTTTGGGGTGTAGAGTTTAGGCTCCCAAACTTCATCTGGTTTCAGGGAATTCAGTCCCAGTGATGAGTTGGGACTGCCTCTGAAGGACATTTAAATAAAAATCTATAGCTCGCCCTCATTCAAAGCAACAATATCAGCCCTTTTATGGGTGCCCTAGGTACAGCAGCGACACTCTCCAGCTTCCCCAGAAAACCTGATTATGGCCACTTCCCTTCAGCTCTCATCAGATGTCACCCAGCCAGCTGGTGGGCCCTGTGACGCGGGAGGCCACCTCTTCTGGTCTTAGCTAGAGCAAGGTTGAAAATGTCCTTTGTCACTCAGTAGACCTATGAGAACAACTTTTAAAATCCGCATATTTTCCAGGGCTCCCAGGGCATATACCCAAGTATACACATATAAACATACACACACACACACACACACACACACACACACACACATTTCCCTTACTGCTGAAACATTAGAAAAGGCTGTCACTGTGCTCAGCCTTAAACTTGGTTTGTTAAATTACGACAGTGGCAAAAGCTGCCAGCCAACCAACCACACAGCTCAAGTGGCAGAGGGTCCACCACCTGGGCCGCCGTTCCTCCAGTTGTGGTCATGGCTAAGACGCTCTTTCTCCGGGTCCTGGAGCAGACTCAGACTGGCACGAAGCACTGACCAGGGGCTGCCCTGACCTCCTGGCCACGAGAACCCGTACCGGAAGTCAGCGTCACGGTTCAGATGCCACCAATCTCTCTCTCAACACACACCTACCTGAAGCCACAGCACAATGAGAAGAATCTGGGGACCGAGGGCACCCCAGCTGCCCTAAATGCAATATCTACGATTCACATGTCTAGTGTGAATTCTCTGCATGGATTCTCAGTGTTAATAGTAAAGGAAATCATATTTTATGACTTCTGTGTGCAAAAAAAAGTGCACAGGATTTTCAGTGTCGTTCTCCAAATCGCCACCCATCCCTTACTGTGTGACTGCCCTCTTCACTCAGGACCTGCCCTTGGGAGTGTAGGAACCACCTCCAATACCTGCCCCTCAGGGGGCTTTGCCCAGCCTCCCCCACCTCTGCCAGACACAGCCTGGAAAGAGATCCCAGCTATTTACTACGCTGGGTCGGTAAATCCCTGGAAGTGAGCCTCCGCGACTTGAATCTGCTCTCTAGAGATACAAAATAAATCTGAGTATGTTGATGCTGCCACATTTCTGGATGCTTTGCACTCGAACAACTTTATCAGACGCTTTGTGTTTTTATTACTTTGTGTTTTCTGCTCACAAAACATGGTTTAGCAAACCAAAACAAAGAGAGGAAAAATTCTGAACTCCTCACAGCCAAAATCGGTGATGCCAAATTTCAGGCTCCAAACAAGCCAATTTATAAGTAAACATGCTGTGTTTGCCAAATAAAAAGGGAACGTGTTGGAAACGGCAACAGGGACTGGTGGAGAAGGTGCTGAGCTGCTCAGAAAGGGAGAAGGTGGGTACTTTGACCTCAGCCCTGCCCCTGACGAGCTGTGTGAGGGAGGCCAAGTCACTGAACTTCTCTGGGCCTAGTTCCACCTCTGCGGAAGAGAAGATGCTAGTCTCACTGTTCTAAGGAACGACTTTAGCAAATAGCTTCACCTCTTGTTCTGTTTTCATTTTTTCCCCCCTACAGTCTTATTTTACTCAAGTAACTAAACAACTAAGACTGTTATCCTGATAGGGTGACCAAATTGTTCTAGTTCGTTTGGAACTTTCTTGGTTCTAACACTGAAAATCATGTATCCCAGGCAACCCCTCAATCCTGGGCACCCTGGATAATTGGTCCCTTTATCCCTGGAGCAGCCTTCCCACCTCATTGGCTGAAGAAATAAGTTAATAATGTCAAGCATTTGCAGAGCACTTAATTTTTGGAATGAGGGGACCAACAGTTGGCGTAATGGCTATGTCTCTGGACTCCCATGTAATCGACCACAGTTTGAGTCCCAAACCCGGTGGCTTAGATTCACACCGGGCACATGTATGTGCCCAAGATCTTGAGAAGAGAATGGTGGAGAAGGAATTGTGGCGTGGCCATCCCCCCTGGGGGGTGATTTCTCACTTTCTGTCTCTCTCTTTCTGTCTTTCTGGTGAGCGTACACGCCCTATAGCAAAAACCTCTCTCCATGCACTCACCAGAGAGAGAGAAAGTGAGAAATCACCCTCCAGGAGAGATAGCCACACCATAATCCATTCTCCTCTAGGAATTTGGGGCCCACATGCCCATGTGCCCAGCATGTTTTTCAAGCTACCAGGTCCAGGACTGGCATGGTTAGCCATATGGAATCCACCTGTGCTAACCACTAGTGCCCTGAAAACCTCTTTTTTTTTGGAGAGGTTTTCGCTATTGGGTGCATGCACTCGCCAGACAGACAGAGAGAGACATAGAGACAGAAAGCAAGAAATCACCCCCCCAGGGGGTGATTTTTCGCTTTCTGTCTCTTTCTCTCTGTCTCTCCAGCGAGTGCATGCTCCCATAGCAAAAACCTCTCTAAAAATAAATAAATATATATATAATTCTTAAAAGAAAAATAATTAGGAGCTCTTTCCATAAGCTTCGCCAAGGGCCTGGGCAATGCCGTCATACATTTATCTTCCTGAACGGAGGATGACGGATTACATCATGATGGGGCTGGAGAGGCAGGGAAGCGGGAAGGAAAAGGAGAAGCTTCACTTGAACTGCTAAAACCAAAGAGACGTTCTTTGGGGAATGACTTTTCTGACGTTCATAAAACATTTTACACTTGGTCCCTTGAGACAGCTAAATTATGCCTACAGTTTTCTGCAAAGTTAACAGCACTGAAAAAGAAACACCAGAATCTAGGCTAGCAACGTCTCACCATACACCCCGAGTCCTGAGTTAGAACCTCCCCTTATAGGTTCGGTCTTCCTCTTCAGCTTTTTATTCAGAAATTGACTGTGACTATCACATAATCTGATGGAATGACCAAAAGGCATATGATTCACTATGTCCAGTTAAGCTGAGAAAAGTCAGAAATTCCTCAAAAAAAAAAAAAAAATCAGATCTGGTTTCCCCTCCGTTGATCTGCTCTACAGTCTCCTGGTTAGAGACTGTAGGTTAGATCCTATCTTATGTTTTGTTTTGTTCCATTTTAGACAAATTTTTGCTATAGGGTGTGTGTGCTCGCCAGAGAGACAGGAAGTGAGAAATCATCTGAGGAGGATGGCCACGCCGCAATCCCTTCTCCTCCATTCTCCTCTCGGGATCTTGGGGACCCACGCACATGCGCCCAGCATGAGCTTTAAGCTGCCGGGGACCACGACTTGAACTGTGGTTGACTATGTGGGAGTTCAGCAATGTAACCGTTAGGCCATCTGCTGGTCCCTTGTTTTTGATTTTTAAGGTTTTTGCCATGAGGCATGTGCGCCCACCAGAGACAGAGACAGTGAGAGAGAAAGTGACAAATAACCCCCCAGTGGGGATGGCCATTCACAATCCCTTCTCCTCCACTTTCCTCCCTGAATCTCGGGCACGCACGCACACAGGCCTGGTGTGATTTTCAAGCAACTGTGTCTGGGACTCAAACCGCAGTTGGCAGTGTGGGAGTCCAGCCATGTAACCAGGACGTCATCTGCTGGCCCCAGATGACTGCTTTTCAAGCAGATCAGACAAGGCACTGGGTTCACTTTTGTATTTCTTCATAAACCTCCATTACATCAATTGTTGTGACTTCTTTTTACAAACAGGTTAAACTAATACAATATCTACAGTGATGTCTGGCATAAAATGGGTACTGAAAGCTTTTTTGCAAAACAAATAAATGGAGACCAGGTGACATGCTGCTAAACCTCACAAGAAGCACTCCTTTTCCTCCACTGAGAAATCCCTCACAGGAATATTTTGAGGGCAAGACACATCTTCCTGTTGTTCGGAAAGCAGGTAGCCAGGCTGAGAGAATCCCGGATGTGGTTTCCTTGCAGGCTGGTGCATAGGATTGGCTGACAGGCTGTGGAAGGGCGGGACAAAGCCGCACATCCTGACCAGAGAGGGAACTTCCAATCCCTAGGGCTGCGGAATAACCAGAAACCGGAGTTGGGAATCCTCATTTCTCCCCTTGCCCGCTTCCTTTCCTGCATGAGAAGAGAAGGTTAAGGTCCCCTGAGGACCCCAGAACCAGGACACTGCAGCGCTGGACACAGAGGCAGAGCCCATCCCCAGGGCCGCCCAGCCCCCTCCGGGCTGGATCTTCCACCTTCTGGTTATTTGGCCAAAAAGTGCCAATTAGCTTTCAGTCGTCAAAATTTAAATATACGACTCATAGGCATCCCCCTTCATGAAGAAGGACACAGCATGAGGAAGTGCAGGATGCCGGAAGCACCGCTAGTGTTTCTTGAACAAATTCCTGCCTGACCCCATCCTCACAGTCTGGACTCAGTTTCTGGGGATACTCACTTGCTGTGAAACAAATACTTAAGGATCGTGGGAGGCATGGCCCACAGCCCAGCGTGGACTAGAGTCAGGCACTGAAAGGCTACAAAGGACCATCTCCTTTTCTTGGTTTAGGAAATTTTACCAAAACAGTCCTCTAAGGGAGTGATTTGCCTTTGAGACCTCAGGGAGGCAGAGACGTACCTGCAGGGCCTCCAGCGAAGTTCCTCCCAGCTTCCTACCTGGATCTGCGGGAGAAAGAAATCTCCAGGGTGGTTTCTGCTACTTCCTTCTTGGTGTCTTCTCTTCAGGCAGCTGTGGATTCGACAACCAGCAATTACAGGAGCCAGGATGAGTGCAGGCTCTGCACAGGTTACAGTCGGTTCAACAAAGCTCCTCATCGGTTTGGCATAAACGGAGCTCTCAGCCCTGCCTCCAGCCCCACTCATAATGAAAGGCTCCCTAGTAGAGGGCTTTACAGCTTTCAAAACACTTTCACATGCTCTTAAAGTCAGGACAAGCAGAGATGGGGACTGTCCTTCCCCCAGCCCCAGCCCAAGCACGATGCTGAGTTCAGCATAAGAATAATCCATAATCTAAATGGACATATCTTTTATTTTTAAATACTTATTTTATTTTACTTAACTTTATTTATTTATTTAAATTTTACCAAAGAGGGACAGGATGTAAAAGAGAGAGAGAGGGAAAGTGAGAAAGCAAGCCACCAGGTCTGGGACTCGAACCACAGTCAGCCATGTGGGAGTCCAGCACCCTAAACTACCACGCCACCTGCTGGCCTCTAAACTGACATATCTTAATATTTCTTTTTCCAAGAGTGAGAGAGACAGAGACAGAAAGATAGGCCCCTGGCAGAGCTCCACGCCATGATCCTTCCCAGCCTCAGCCAGTCCCATGCTCTTGGCATGTTCAGGGACATCTTCAGATTTGAACCCAGAACCTTTCCGCATGGCTCAGCCTTGCAATGTTGTGTTACCACTGTGCGGTGTCCAGTCCCCATCTGAGCACTTTCTCAGTAGAGTATCTCATCTGATCCTCATAGTTCTTGGAGGGGTGAGAATTAGCAGCCTATTCTAAGGAAACTGAAGCCCAGGGCACTGAATCATTTTCCCAGACCTCGCAGCCTTGAACATGCACATGGCCCTTTCTGAGATCTCACTGGAGAGTCACCTCTGCCTGCCACCAATAACAGAATGATAGTACTTATGGAATGCCTTTTGTGAGCCTGGCAGTGCTAGGAACCTCATATGCATTCCAGACCACAGGTAGAAAGGAAGAAATTGCTAGGGACCAGCAGGTGGCATGGTGGTTAAGGCGCTGGACTCCCATATGGCCAGCTGTGGTTAGAGTACCAGACCTGGTGGCTTTAAACTCATGCCCGATGCATGTGTGTGTTCCTGAAATCCAGAGAGAAGGGATTGCAGCATGGCCATCCCCTCAGGGGGTGATTTCTCGCCTTGTCTCTGGTAAGCGAACGCTCCTTATAGCAAAAATCTCTCAAAAAGAAAAGAAAAAAGTGATTATCTTGGATTCCCAAGGATGTCCATCAAGTGCACTTCTTGGGCACTTACCCTGGGCCCTGAAGTAGTTTTGGAAATACAGAAAATAAGAGCTAAGGTGCTTATAGTAGAGTTACTGAGACAAGGTGAAATCACATGAAATGGAGAATCACGCAATCTGATCCATACTTATGGCCTTTTGGTAAGCAGACGAAACACTCAGAACTATGGTAACTTGAGAGCCAGGACGGAAGACCCAGAACTATACCCTTCGACATGGGAGTCACTGGCCCTTGTGTTGATGGAGTGCCTAAACTGTGGCTGGTCTGAACTGAGATGTGCTGACCCTGTAAAACAAAAACTGGATTTGTAAAACCTACTACAAGATGGGGGCTGTCAGGTGACACAGTGGTTAAGGGCACTGGACTCCCACATGGCTAACCGCAGTTCGAGTCCCGGACCTAGCAGCTTGGTTTCTCACTTGCTTTCTCTCTCTCTCTCTTGTCAAATTGAAATAAATAAATAAATAAAAGTGTAATCAAAGAAAATGATCAGAAGGCCAGTCCTGGGGCTTAGTGGTTAAGGGAGCTGGATCCTGCATGACTATGCAGTTCAAATTCCAGCTCAGCAACTTGAAAAACATGTTGGGTGCATGTGCACACATGCCCCAAATCCTAACAGGATGGAGAAGTGGAGGAGAAGGGAGTGTGTCATGACCATGCCCCACTAGGGGCCTGCTTTCTCCCTTTCAGTCTCTGTCTCTCTGCTGTTCTCTGACGAGCACACATACAAACCAAAAGCATTTTCATCCTCCTAATCCCATCACAACCAAATCTCAACATAAGAAATTTTGAGGGACTTTGAAACCACTGCAATGGGTAAGTTAAAACTATATGTAATGGGGGCCAGCAGATGGCGTAGCAGTTATGTCACTGGACTCCCACTTGGCCAACCACAATTTGAGTCCCGGACTCAGTGGAAAATTACTCTGGGTGCGTGTGTGTGTGTGTGCACACCCAAAATCCCAAGAGGAGAATGGAGGAGAAGGGGTTGTGGTGTGGCCATCCTCCTAGAGGGTGATTTTTCCCTCTCACTATCTCTGTCCCTCTCTTTCCAGCAAGTGCACACACCCTAAGGCAAAAACCTCTTTTTAAAAAATAACAACAAAAAACTATATGTACTGGAATGGAGAGTGTCCACAATCATATTTTTTTTCAAGTTTTTGTCATAGGATGTGTGTGCTGTCTGGAGAGAGATGAAAGAGGGAAAGTGAGAAAACAGCCCCTGAGGGAATGGCCATGCCACAACTCCTTCTCCATTCTCTTCCTGGTGTTTTGGGCACGTGCACCCATGTGTCTGGTGTGATTCTCAAGCCATCAGGTCCAAGACTCGAACTGCAGTTAGCCATGTGGGAATCCAGTGTCTTACCCACCACACCACCTGCTGGCCCCACAATAATTTTTTGTTTTTTACAATGACTGCCTATTATCAGAAAAAATAAAATATGTCTATTATTTATTTTAAATAAAGATATAAAATTAATTTGCCCAAGTCCATCTAGTTGGCTGGCTACAGAGCCAGGACTTAACCCCTGTCCCCTGTTTTTTTAAATCTTTTTTTTTTTTTAGAGGTTTTTGCTATAGGGCGCATGTGCTTGCCGGGAAACACAGAGAGAGATAGAGAGACAGAAAGCAAGAAATCACCCCCCATGGGGGATGGCCAAGCCACAATCCCTTCTCCTCCATTCTCTTCTTGGGATCTTGGGCACGCACACACATGCTCCTGGCATGAGTTTAAGCCATCAGGTCTGGAACTCGAACCACGGTTGACTACATGGGAGTCCAGCGACATAGCCATTATGCCAACTGCTGGTCCCAGAACTCTGTCCCTTTTATGATTCTAATTCATGCTCTTACCCCATGAGAACCAACAGAGGGAGTGGCTTTGGAGGGCACAGAAGGCAAATTCTCACCTCTGTTCAGTCTCTCTGTAATATCCCCAGAAGGTGGCCAGATAGCATTTGCTTGAATATCTCCAATAGTGGGAGAGTCATTACCCTCCCAGACAGCATGCCCCACTGATGGCCAGCTGATTGTTAGAATTTTCCTCCACAGAACGAGGAGAAATCTGTCTATCCTAAGATCTTCTCTTGAGTTCTGGATCTTCACAGAGGAGGTAGCCCACTTCAGCCAGGTCAAAAGAGTGGGCTGGCTTGCATGATGTCTAAGGAGGGACTCAGAACATGTCCAGCGCCTGCCCCACACCCCATTCCTCCCACCTCCACCTCCCAGCACCTCAGGCGGGTGGCCGGGCCAGGGGAAGTCTTGCCTGCCTAGCCGGCACTGTCTCCATGATGTGCCTGAATTTCCATTCTGCTTAAGGCCTCCCACCGCGGAAAGGATAATTACCTGCCTGCTGGGCTGACAGGTTCCCATCTGGTGAGGGCTGAACGCTGTGTCTTTCCAACAGACACCAGAAAAGGCAAGCTCCTGGCCTGGCTTTGACAGATTCCCTCAGCTGCTCCAAGGCAAAAGAAAATTGCTGAGGTGAGGGCGGGGGCGGTGGAGGGAGGAGGCCTAGAAAGGAGAAGAGGCTGAGTCTGGGCTGCTAATGAATTCCCTGTGATCTCACTCGTTCTTATTCCAGCACATGCTATTCTGCAAAAATTGGTGGGGCTGCCTTGCCAGCTGGAGCCTGAAAACGTGCCCAGGTAGACAGAAGCTAGAGTCTAAGAACAGCCTGTGAAATGGTGCTGGCTGCCTGCTGAGGCGTGCATGCCCAGGACAGACAGTAAAAGGAGGGGTTCCTCTTGACATGGTACTTCAGGGGGCTGCTTTCCTGTCCTGCCCCTCCCCACCTCTGCAATCCCTTCACAGTGACAGCAGAGCTGAGAACCTGGGAACGTTCACAGCCAGGAGAAGGGGATCAGCCACTGCCCCTTGCCTGCTCTCGTCTCCACTTTCTGCATCCAAAATAATACAAGAAACGCCCCCCAGAGTTTTAGTGAAAGGTCTGGAATCTGTAACTCAACCCCTGGTTCCATTTCATTCACTGAAGCTGTGTCAGGGCCTGTGCTTGATCAAGACTGCGGGCCAGTCATCTGCTGCTAACCACCATGGCAAGTGGGTCCTGAGAGGCGTGTAACTAGCACGGTTAGGCTCCCATAGAGCCACCGCGACATTATTGCTTGACAACCATGTACCAGGCTTCCCCTAAGTGCTTTAGATACTTGCCACAAACTGTAAGCCAAGAATTCTTCTTTTTTTTTTTTTTAAGCTCATTTTATTTATTTCTTTCATGAACAAGAGAAACAGATTCAGGCACTACCAACAAGATCTTCATACCATGATCCACTTCCAGCTTCACCCAGACCAAGACCACGGGACACACATGTGCCTGGCATGGACAGGGAGGTCTCCGGCTGTGAACCAGGAACTTCCTTGGGCCGGTCGGCCTCAGAGAGTATTGTCTAACTGCTCCACCACCCTCCAGCCCAGGAGTTATTCTTATTAACATTTTACAGTGTAGAGACCAGTAGATGGCGTAATGATTACCACTGGACTCCCATGTAGTTGACTGCAGTTCAAGTCCCAGACCCAGCAGCTTAAAACTCATGTTGGGCATGTGTGTGTGCGCATGCCCAAAATCCCAAGAGGAGAGGGACCAGCAGTTAGCATAATGGCTATGTCACTGAACTCCCATGTAGTCGACCGTGGTTCAAGTCCTGCACCCGGTGGCTTAAACTCACACCGGGCGCATGTGCGTGCATGCCCAAGATCCCAAGAGGAGAATGGAGGAGAAGGCATTGCAGCGTGGCCAATCACCCCTGGGGGGTGATTTCTCGCTTTCTGTCTCTGTCTCTCTCTGTCTTTCTGGCGAGTGCATGTTCCCTATAGCAAAAACCTTTCCAAAAAAAAAAAAAAAAAAAGAAAGAAAAAGAAAAAGAAAAAAAAATCTCAAGAGGAGAATGAAGAAGAGATTATGGTGGCCATGCACCCTCAGGAGTGATTTCTCGCTTTCTGTCTGTCTAGCACACAAGCTCTATGGCAAAAATCTCTCTCTAAGGGGCCAACAGGTAGCTTGGTGGTTAAGGACACTGGACTCCCACATGGCCGAACACAATTTAAGTCCTGGACCTGGCGGCTCGCTCTCTCTCTCTCTCTCTCTCTCTCTCATTCTGTCCCCTCTCTGGTCAAATTAAATAAATAAATAATATTAAATAAAATAATTATTTTTTAAAAAATCTCTCTCAGGACCAGCAGCTGGCGTGGTGGTTAAGGTGCTGAATACTCCCACATGGCTGACCATGGTTTGAATCCCAGTCCTGGTGGCTTGCTTTCTCACTTTCCTTCTCTCTCTCTCTCTCTCTCACTCTCTCTGGGTCTCTCTCTGGTCAAATTAAAAATAAATAAATGAATACATAAAATTAAATAAAATAATTCTTAAAAAAAACCTCTCTCTAAAAAATGTTTACAAAGTGGAAACAGAGTTCAGAAGACTTAAATAATAAGGCCACTTATATGAAAAATAACAGAGAGAGAATCTGAACCCAGATGTGTCCTGCTATAAAATCTGTACTTTAAAAATCAAAATATGGGGCCGGTAGATGACGTGGTGGTTAACACACTGGATCCCACATGGTTCAAATCTTGGACCCTGCAGCTTGAAAAACACACCAGGCGCATGTGCGTGCTTGCCCCAAATCCTGACATTATAACAGATATCTGGCAAGTATAGTACTAGTTTGGGGGGAGAGTGATTTTTCACTTTCCCTCTCCCTCTCTCTCTCTCTTTCTCTGTCTCTCTCCTGTGAGCACACAGGCTCTATGCAAAAAGCTAAAAAAAATTTTAAATGGGCCAGCTGGCGGTGCAGTGGTTGAAGTGGCTGGATCTCACATGACTGACTAAGCAGTTCAAGTCCTGGAGACGGCAGCTTGAAAATCACACTAGGCATGTGTGCACGCACATCCAAAATCCCAAGAGGAGAGGGGAGGAGATAGGAATGGGTTTGGTCATCCTCTCTGGGAGGTGATTTCTCTCATTTTCCCTCTCTTTCTCTCTCCAATGAGCACATGCATCCTGTAGGAAATTTTTTTTAAAATGTAATAAACAGAACAAAATTTTTATTATAAAAAATGTCTCAAGTACTCAAAGTACCAACAACTAGTCTATGATTGCTGGATATCTGTCAATATATCACAATAACCACCAAGATGGGACCACTCTTGTAGCTTCAACACCCCACCTATTCTCAATTCTCCTCATTGGGTTATTTCAACACAAACCTTAAACATTTCATCCATAAGTAGTTTAGAATATATCTCTAAAGGACAAGGACTGTCTTAACCTCCTCAAAAATAATGATTCTAGTTGAGAGATTATCAAGAAAATGTCCTTTTTAATTCATTTGTTTGTTTTAGAGGTTTTAGCCATAGGGTGCATGCACTCACTGGAGAGAAATCGCCCCTGGGAGGGAAATGGCCATGCTGCAGTCCCTTCTCCCCCATTCTCCCCCGGGATCTTGGGCATGCACGCACATACACCCAGCATGATTTTCAAGCCTCTGGGTTTGAGACTCGAACCATGGTCAGCCATGTGAGAGTCAGTGACATAACCATTATGCCACCCGCTGACCCCATCCTACCGTTCTTTGAAACAGAAAAACTGCAAGATGTTCATCACTCTCACAGGGGAATAAAGCATTTCATTGGCTGCCTGTGGCATTTTCGCATAACGTTTGGGGCACGCAGTCATTGTCAGCCAAGTCTAGGAATGCCCGTGTGGCACCCCTCTGTCACGAGGATCTGTCATCTTGCCACACGAAATAGCCCTTCTCTGCAAGTTACCCTTGAGTTACACCTACAGAGCCACAAAGGAATGTAGGGGGTAGGGGGAGGCGGTGCTGGGAGGGGACGTAACATGACCAGTTCTTCCAGTTGCACTATCTGGAGTGTGTTAAGTTGCTGGCTGTCTCGTATGTTTGGAATAGTGTCAACATGTACTGAACATGCCTACTACATGTCAAACACTGAGCCAGGCCTTTCCATAGGTGCCAGGCATCTAATGCTTGGGTTTTTAATTTGTTTTTTTTCTGTTTGCTATAGTGTGTGTGTGTGTGTGTGTGTGTGTGTGTCTCAACAGAGAAATACAGAGAGAGAAGGAGAGAGAGAAAAAGTGAGAAATCACCCTCCAGGGAGGATGGGCATGTTGCAATCCTTTCTCCTCTATTTCCCCTCTTGGGATTTTGGCCACACATCCACACACACCCAGCATGTTTTTCAAGCCTCCAGGTCCAGGACTCAAAATGCATTGTAGGCCAGGTAAGATCAAGCTACCTTGACTGACTACTATACCACTGGCTGGGCCATGGGTTTTAAATTTTGTATTAGATTTTGGTGGGTCAGATTTCCATTTGGTTTGGAATTGCATCCCATGCTGGATTATGGAAGAGATGATAATCCCTCCAGGGCTGAATCCATCAATCAGCAGCATTTCTTGAGAGAGAGAGAGAGAGAGAGAGAGAGAGAGAGAGAGAGAGAGCGCTACCCTGAGAATCACCAGTAAGTGTAAGACTAGAACATGATCTGCTCCTGCCCTACACTGCCCTCTCCTGCCGTGGACAAAATCTCAGTGTATTCAAGTCCACAAATACTGAGTAATCTCCCTTGCCAGGTTCCAGCCTTGTCAGCCCCATCCTAAGGAGCTTAGGGGTCTGGCAGGTTGGATAAGCCAAAGTACACAGAAAAGTAGGTCTACACAGACTTACCAACTGCCACCACAGATGCGAAAGTAACATTTCACAGCGGCAATACTGAGAGGCAACAGCAGCACTTCGTGATGGAAACCAGGCCATGTTGGCCAGGCGGGCACGTAAGACACGGGATGTTTCCCAGGACAGCTGTGCGGTTTGCTCTGCCCTGCCGTGCACAGCTGACTGCAAAGGAAGAGGCCACGCACTGGGTTCTGCTCTCCAGGTCCTCCTCACAGTGACACTGCCATGGCCCTTACTGGGGATGGCTGGCTTTGGTCCATCGCATTCTCCCACAAGTCCAAAGTGTCCTGACTACTCTGGGCTGTTTGCTGTTTCCCATGGGAGCCTGGATGTGGGAGGAGATGGCTCCTGGAGTTTGCTTGTTGGCCCTGGAAAGTTGGGGCATGCCGCAGTTCCTGGACCCCCAGCAGAAGGGCTGCTCAGGGGAATCACTGCTTTTCTTTTTCCTTTTTTTTTTTTTTTTTTTTTTTTTTTTTGAGAGGTTTTTGCTATAGGGTGCATGTTCTCACCAGAAAGACAGATAGAAACAGAGAAATAGAAAGTGAGAAATCACCCCCCACCCCCCGGGGGATGGCCACACTGCAATCCCTTCTCCTCCATTCTCCTCTTGGGATCTTGGGCATGCACACACATGTGCCTGGCGTAAGTTTAAGCTACTGGGTCTGGGACTATATGGGAGTCCATTACGCCAACTGCTGGTCCCAGGGGATCATTGGTATTCTGCAGCAGTGAGCATGACAGGGGCTGAGTTGGAGGGAAGAGTTGTGGCTGCCGGAACTAGACCCAGGGTTAGGGTTTTACAGGCAGAGGTGATGGGGAGGGAACTGTAAGAAAAAAGGCATGGGGGGGGGGGGGCAGAAAGGAAGAAGCAAAGCATTTTCAGGGAACCCCAGTGGAGTCCAGGCCGTAGTGGAAGGCAGGAGGGGAGAACCTTGGAGATGCACCTGGAGAAGCAGTCTAGGGAATTTGAAAACCTGGGGCCAGCATACAGCATAGCGATTACATCTCTGGACTCCCGCATGACCCACTGTGGTTCGAGTTCCAGACCCCATGGCTTGAAAATCACCCCATGTGCGTGTGCGTGTGTGCCCAAGGTCCCAGGAGGAGAAAGGAAGAGAAGGGATTATGATATGGCCATTCCCCTGAGAGTGATTTCTTACTTTCCCTTTCTTAGTCTCTCTCTCTCCCCCTAGCATGTGCACAGGCCCTATGGAAAAACAAAACAAAGCCCCTGTGAAAATCTGCTGAGGACTTTCATGGGCAATGGAGAGCCAATGAAGGGGCCTGGCAGAATTCACTGGCCTGTGAAATGTTAATATGGCCCAGCAAATCACATGGGTTGAACTGGAGGGGAAATGCAAGCCCAGAGCCCGGCTGGAAGGCCCCGAGTACACACTCGGCTGCAATTGCTGCTCACTTCCCCAGGGCTCCCCGGCCACGCGGGACTCTCAACTAAGTCTCCATTGACCCCACGTCCTGGGAATGGGCCTGCGCTAGTACCAATGTGTTATTTGCCCAGACTCTGGGACATAATATGTACTCAGTGAATATGCAAAGGGTGGAAGGGGAACACAAGGAAGGAAAAAAAGGGGGAAAAGAGAAAGGAAGCCAAAATGCTATGGGCTACAGCGATGGTCTAGGGGAGAGGTAACGAAGGGTGGTGGACACGCCAGGTCGGGAGCCACAGGTATTTCTGCAAAGCAGATCCACAGGACTTGGCAAGCGGCAGATGTGGGAGGAAACGGGAACAAGGATGCTAGAGGACTGGGGGAGGATGGTGCCGCTGAGAGAACTCAGACTGACAGGAGCAGAAGTAAGCTGGCGGGAAAAGGCGGTAAGAGGATGCTTCTCCGTTTGGGCCAGGCTGCCCGAGGTAGCTGTCCAGACAGTTCCCGGACACACGGGGCCACAGCTCAGGAGGGAACCTGGCCTGCAGAGGGCCTGGTGCAATTGCAGGATTGAGTGAGGTCACTAAGCAGGGGAGCGAGACAAGAGGCCCCAGCACAGAGCCTCATGGGAGGCCAAGATTTAAGGAAAGAGAAGAAGCAGCTGTTGGGAAAAAAAAGGAAAACTGGGAACATGCAGCGTCGTGGTTGCCAAGGAGGAGTGTCTGAAGCTGGGGGAGGTGTTAGCAGTGTCAGATGCTTCAGAGGGCCAGTGAGACCCCCGGAGAGCCCGCCATCGAGGTCACGGGAGTCCTAGAAAGGTGCGAGGACTGTGACGTGTAGAGGGCAGGACCGACATGGCGTCCGTTAAGGAAGAAGTGGGTGGTGAGGACAGGAGGCAGATAGAGAAACACTCTATGAAGGACTTTGGCAGCAAGGGGGAGGAGAAGAAAGGCCTGTGGCTGGAGGGAGAGGTGGGGCTGGAGGAAGATGTGTTTTTCCAATGAGTGAGACAAGAACCAATTTGTAGGCGGAAGAGGAGGAAATGGCGAGATGTACAAGGATGGACACAGAGGGCATTTGGTGCTGCAGAGAAGGTCCCAGAGGAGGGGGACATCAGGAGGGCATGTTTTTTCAAACACGTACAAATCAAAGCAGCACCCAAGGGGTGAAAATAAGTCCCTATATTTGAAAAGCAGTGAAATGCAATCTATAGGACATATTTATGTGCTTTATCCCATTTAATCCTCACCAGAAGCATTTTATTATCTCTACTGAAATGCAAGGAGGTTAGATGATTTCCCTAAGATCATACAGCTAATCAGTAGAAGAATCTGGGATCACAGGGTTATTAATCAAGGCCAGCAGGTGGCCTGGAGGTGAGGGCACTAGAGCCCACATTGCTGATTTTACGGTTCTAGGCCCAGACCCAGTGTTTTAAAAATCATGCCGTGTGTGCTTGCCCAAGATCCTAAGAGGAGAATGGAGAAGGGATTGTGGTGTGGCCATCACCCTTGGGGGCTGATTTCTCACTCTTTCTCTCTGACTCTGGCGAGCACACAAAAACTAAAAAATAAGAAAGAGAGAGAAAGAAAGAAAGGGTTAATCACAAGAAGATCAAGTGCCTGCTTTGTCAACACTGTGGTAGGTGCCGCAGATCCCAAAGGGAACAGGAAAGGGCCCTTATCCTGGAGAAGCTCATACTGTTGGGGCTCGATAGTGGAGCAACAATAAAACAGGTGCTCTGGGAGGCTGACCCACATGGGAAGCTTCTGGGTTTACATCCAGAGACCTCCCTGAGTATGCCAGGCACTGGGGCTGGTTAAGGCAGAGGTGGATCATGGCACCAGGACCCTGTTTGGGGTACCATCTCTGTCTTTCCCTCTCTCATTCATTTATGGAAGAAATAAAATTTAAAAACAAAACAAAACAAATGAAAAAGCTCACAACCTACCAATAAACATTCCCACAGATATAAATGTGCATGAACTTAGACCAAGGAGAGAGAGGAACACGATGCAAGGGAGCTTTCAAGAGGAGGGGATTGAGCTGAGTCTGGAAGGACAAACAGGAACGGGCTGGCTGAGAAGTGCGTGACAAGAGAAAAGACCTCCCAGCAAAGGAGATTGATGTGCCAGAGCCCAGGACCTTGGAAACTGAGCTACTCGCTCTGTGCTTCCCTGGGGGAGAGTGCTATTTTTTCTCCTTGCTTAAGCCAATGAAGGCTTTTAAGCAAGGGAAAGATGTCATCAGATTTGCTTTTCAGAATATTCACACTGCAGGTGCCCTGGAGAGGATGGATTAAAGGAAGACATTTTGGGGGATTAGGAAGACCAGTTAATGCAAATATACTGGCCCAGACTGAAGAAAACAAGGGCATGGACTGGGGCATAGCATTTGTAATGGACTAGTGAATGAAGAGATATAAATAAAGATATATAGGTGTGGGTATAAGAGTACTTCAAGAGGTGGAAAGTGTGGAAAAGTGGGATTAAAGTACAAGTTGATTGGGACCAGCAGATGGTGTAATGATTATGTCGCAGGATTCCCACGTAGTTGACCGTGGTTTGAGTCCCATACCCAGAGGCTTAAAATTCATGCTGGCCACATGTATGTGCATGCCCAAAATCCTGAAAAGAGAACGGAGGAGAAGGGATTGTGGTGTGGCCACTCCCTTCCCCCTCCCCCTGCCAGGTTGATTTCTTGCTTTCTATCTCTCTGTCTCTCTGGCAAGCATACGCGACCTATTGCAAAAAATTATCTTTAAAAGAAAAGTATGAGTTGGTTTTGTTAAAAATTTTGAAAATCCATGAATATTTTTTTTTAAATAACACACATTTTCCATGAACTTTTTGAAGACTCACATAGGTAGATATAAAGAAAGAACTAGCCAGCTTTGGAGGAAGGAGGAGACAAGGAAATAAGGAAATGGAAGGGTCTAGGATAACTCCCAAGTTCTGGCTTGAACAGAGCAGGAAGAAAAGCTGATGTTGGTGGGGTGGGAGTTGGGTAGGGAAGCTTACAGGTCATCCAGGTGGAGATGTCCAGGAGATATGGGAATGTGGGGTCTGGTGCTCATGGGGGCAGCTGGCCTGGAGATAGAGCTTTGTCATTTATCTGGGTAAGGTAGTGGCTGGAGCCGTTGGTGGGCGTGGGTGCTTGGAGAGAAGAAAACGGGTTCTCTTACACAGTCTTAGGAGTACTGTAATAGGTGCAAGAGAACACACCGAGAAGGAGGTAAATGCAGAGACCAGAGAGGTAGGAGAGGAAGAAAGGAGAAAGTCACAGGAGACACAGAAATTGAGGCACTCCTAGAAACTGGGAGGATGCTACTGAGAGGGAGAGAGAAATACTGTCATTTGCTTTCAGAGGGAGGGGAGATGGTTTCCCCCAGGCTGGCTCCAGAAGGCTTTATAAATAAACGTGAATAAAAGAAAGGCCCTAGCCTAGCCTCGCTGGTATGGGTATAGCAAGCACCAATGCTCAAGCCACATGGCTGATCATGGCTTGGATCCCAGGCTGACCTGAAACACGCCAAGTTTGCACATGCCCAAGCTGGAGGGCCGAGGAAGGGGACTGTGGTGTGACCAAACCCATTAAGAGTGCCTCTCGCTCACACATAGGTGTACACATACACACCTGCTCTCTCATGAATAAAATAAACTTAAAAAAAAAAAAAAAGACAACACAGCATGTCATTAAAAAAAAAAAAAAGGAAGACAGGGTCAGCCCCTGAACCTATGGTTAAGCAAGTTGGATTCCATATGGCAGACCACAGGTTGAATCCTGGTCCAGCAGCTTGAAAAACAATCCTGAAAGGATGGAGAAATGGAGGACAAGGGATTGTGGCATGACCACGCCCCATTAGGTGGTGTCTCCCTCTCTCCACTCCCCGCCCCCTCTGGCAAGAGTATACACCCTCTGGCAATTAAAAGAGAAAAAAAAAAAGAGAGAGAGAGAGAGAGAGGAGAGAGGAGGAAAAAGAGCCCTTTCAAACTGAGAAATGGAAGGAAAGAGGGTGGAGTCCTTCTCCTCTCTGGTTTGCTGTGTTTTCTTGACTCTTGCTACGATAATCGGTGCATTCACAGAAAATAAAGCATGATATTTGACAAAATGTGGAGACTCAGATGTTCAAAATGTTTCTATTACATGTTTCCAAACCAGACCGGCTGAAAATGGAGACTTTCCAATGTGATCATGTTGTCCTTAAAAATGTTCCATTGATAAACACGAAACTGTTCTGTTTACCACAAATGTTAAGGAGGAAAATAAACAACAGGGCTATTTAGGAGTGTTTCAAAATTGAAGTTCAAACCATAATAGAAAACAAGAGACAAAAAGATTCCAAACTGCGTGAACACTGCAGACCTCAGCTGCCCTTGAAATCTCTCCGTCTGCCTAACATTACATAATTCTTCATCAGCCAAAGATATCGGTTTCAAATGCTAAAATTCACTGTGTATGTGTCATACTTAAAGGACAGGGTATTTAAAGGAAAGAATAATATAAGGAGATGTAAAAAGATTTCAGAACCAATGCACATGTAGGCCTGAGAATTTTCTAGAGCAACTTCAAGGATATTATTGAAAAATAAGTGATGCGCTTTTCCAATTGACCCAGGCACCCTAACTGACCCTTCTGCTGACAATAACTAAAAATGCTAGATAAAATAATAAAAACGTCTTCTAAATACATAAATAAAAGTAAGGAATCTTCAGTCAAAAACAAGTGACTGTTGAAATTCAGAGAGATAAGTAGAGCAATTGCCAAGCCAGTCAGCTTTTTATTTTTATTTTCTTGTTTGTTTTTGGAGAGATTTTTGCTAGAGGGCTGGTGCGCTCACCAGAGAGACAAAGAGAAAGACAAAGTAAGAAATCAACCCCTGGGAGGAATGGCCACTCTGCAATCCCTTCTCCTCCTGGGATCTTGGGTATGACATCTCTAACTGCCAGACCTGGGACTTGAGCGGTGATCAGCCATGTGGGAGTCCAGCGCTTTAACCACTACAACACCTGCTGGCCCCATGTTTTGGTTTTTAAAAGCTCCAGGGAAGAGTCAGCAGGTGGTGTGGTGGTTAAGGTGCTTGTACTCCCATAAAATGGACTGTGGTTCAAGTCCCAGACCTGCCAATGGTTTGAAAATCACACCAGCCCTGTGTGTATGCACGCCCAAAATCCCAGGAAGAGAATGGAGGAGACAGAATTGTGGCATGGTCATCCCTCTTGGGGGTGGGGGTGGGTGATTTCTCATTGTCTCTCTCAGTCTCTCTCCACCAAGCACTCAGGTCCTACAGCAAACCTAAAAAAAGAAGCAGCAGCTCCAGGAACAGGAGACGGAGCCCAGGATCTGCCTAAGGTGGAGATTCAAACTGGATATCCTCCCACAAAGATAGGATTCTAAAACTGAATCCCACTTAGATCTAACTACAAATAGATCTAACCTCTCCAGCTGGAGGGTCTGCAACCAAATAGCCTGCCTTGAAGCCTGGAAATATGTAAAAAATGCAAAACTGAAAATGCATACTCAAAAGGGAGGCTAACACAAGTTTACAGTGGAGGATTGTATCAATTGGGTGATCTGAAAGCCTCCAGCTGAGAATTTTAAATGTTCCTACCTGAAGTGCTGGAATAAGCAAATGCAATCCACTACAGAAAAACCCATCTTTATCTCAGGCATCAAAAAAATCCCACAAAGTTGGGACCAGCAGTTAGCGTAATGGCTATGTCGCTGGACTCCCACGTAGTCAACCGCGGTTCGAGTCCCGGACCTGGCGGCTTAAACTCACGCCGACACGCGTGCCCAAGATCCCGAGAGGAGAATGGAGGAGAAGGGATTGCGGCGTGGCCATCCCCCCTGGGGGGTGATTTTTCGCTTTCTATCTCTCTGTCTCTCTGTCTGTCTGGCAAGCGCACGCGCCCTATAGCTAAAACCTCTCCAAAAAAAAAAAAAAAAAAAAATCCCACAAAGTTTTCAGAAATAGAAGCTTGGGCCAGCTGGTGGCATGGTGGTTAAGGCAGCTGGATCCCACATGGCTGACTGTACGGTTCGAGTTCCAGACCAGGCAGCTGGAGAAACATGCTGGGCATATGTGCATGTGTGCCTGCCTCAAATCCCAGAAGGAAAGAGAGATGGAGGAAAAGGGATTATGGCATGGCCCTGCCCCAAGGGGGATGCTTTCTCCTCTCTCTCTCTGTCTTTCTGGTGAGGTGCACCCACCTTCTGGCAAAATTTAAAAGTGTATTTATATACAAGACGCTTTTTATACGTGATAATACCAGCCTTTTAGTCCATCCCTAAGGAACTAAAGGTCCTGGGAATGGAACCATGTCAGTGCAATCTTTTTTACATTATTCATTTAAGAAAAACGGGTGCCCTTTAAGTATTTTGTTCTCTTTCTTTCTTAATTGCTAGAGAATGCAGGCAGTTGCCAGAGACAGAGGAAGAGAAAGAGAGAAAACATCCGTCAATGACGTGTGGTCATTGGAGGAAGACAATCCCTTCTCCTCCATTTCTCCATCCCGGGGGGATTTGGGGCACGCGTGCACACATGCCTGGTGTGTTTTTCCAGCCACTGTGGCCAGGATTCAAACTGCAGTTGGACACATGGAATCTAGTTTCCTCAACCAAGAGACTACGGGGCTGGACCTGAAGATTTTTTCAAAATTTGGGAACGAAAAGAAGTCAGAAAGGGTCAAATCAGGACAGCACAGTATATCTCATAATTTACCATAAAAACTCTCACAAAATTACCCTTTTTGATGAGTGGAATGAGCAGGAGTACAGTCGTGGCAGAGGAGGACTCTCTGGTGAAACTTCCCAGATATTTTTTGGCTAAAACTTCAGCTAACTTTCTCAAAACATGTTCATAGTAAGCAGATGTGATCGCTCTTTGGCCCTCCAGAAAGTCTTCAAGCAAAGTGCCTTGAGCATCCCCCAAAAATGCTTGCTCTCGACAGGTCCATCGTAGCTGTGCCTGGACTACTTCCACCTCTTAGTAGCCCTTGCTTTGATTGTTCATCGTCTTCAGGATTGTACTGGTAAAGTCCTGTGTTATGTCCTGTTATATTAGGTCATCGGGAAAGCCATGATGTATTTTTCTATGCAAAAATGCATCATGACTTTCCAGACAACCCCATAGTTCTTTGAAGAATTACGTCAGGATTTTATCTAAAAATTTCCATGGAAAAGCCTGGCTCTTGTCTACAGCTGATCTGGCGCAAGTTTTGGCACCCATCAAGCAGAGAGTCTGCTTAACTTTCATTTTTCATTCAGAACTGTGTAAGCCGAAGCAAATGAGATGGTGTTGATTATTATTTCTGCTGTTGTCGGTCCTCTTCAGTTAGGGCACAAATAAAATTATTTCCTTGGAAATGGATGTGGATGGTCTCTGCCACCACAGGCATCGACTTCAATGTCATCTTCTGTCTTCTTAAAACAAGTTAGCCATGGGACCAGCAGATGGTGAAGTGGTTACATCACTGGACTCCCACATAGCTGATCCCAGTTCAAGTCCCAGACCCAGTGGCTTCAAATTCGTGCTGGGCACGTTTAAAGTTAGCCATGTACAAACTGCTGATTTCTTTGGAGTATTGCCCTCAAGTTTTTTGTGAAGCTTTAATCATTTTACCATTCTCCCACCCAAGCTTCTCCATAAATTTGGTGTTTGTTCTTATTTTGATTTTTTACAGAATTCATGTTATTCTGATAGGGGCTCTTTTCAAACTGCTGCCTTATTCTCTTAATACCTTAAACTAGAACCTGTTCAGACATATTAGCAAGTGAGTATTAGTTTATTTTCATGCAAAAAACTATGATATTCAGGCCAGCTTGTGGCCTGGTGGTTAAGGGGGCTGGATCTCACGTAGCCAACCATGTGGTTCAAGTTCCAGACCTGGTGGCTTGAAAAACGTATCTGGAGCATGTGCATGCATGCCCAAAAACCCAAAGGGAGGGAGAGATGGACAAAGGATTGTGGTGTGAGCATTCCCCATGGGAGGTGCTTTCTTGCTTACTCCCTCTCTCTTTCCCTCTGTTGCTCTCAGGTTAGCACATGTGCTCTCTGGCAAAAAATTAAAAAGAAAAAAAAATTATATTCAGGACTGGTGATTCAGGGAGCTGAATTCTACATGCAATGTGGTTCAAGACCTGGACCCAAGTGGCTTGAAATGCCAGGTATGTGTGTGTACATGCCCCAAATCCTGACAAGATGGAGAAATGAAGGAGAAGGGATTGCAGCGTGCCCATGCCCCATTGGGGGTTGCTTTCCCTTCCCCACCCCTCTGTCTCTGGCAAGTGCGCAGCCCTCTGGCAAATTAAAAAAATTTTTTGATATCCATGCACAGTTTTGTATGTTTCCGTGAACTTTTTGAAGGCCCCTCATATGTATATATGTGTGTGTTTGTATATTTACCTTCAAATGATTTAGAAAAAGAAAACACACACACACACATAAATAGTCAGATAAAGTAAACATGGCAAAATGTTAACAATTGTGGCATGTCTATGAGTGCCGATTGTACCGTTCTTTCCACTTTTGTGTACGTTAAAATTTTTTTATGAGTGGGACCAGCAGATGGTGTAATGGTTATGTTGCTGGACTCCCACATAAGTAACTTTAGCTCAAGTCTCAGACCTGACAGCCTGAAACTCACACCAGACACGTGTGCATGTGTTCCCAAGATCCCAAGAGGAGACTGGAGGAGAAGAGATTGTGGTGTGGTCATTTCCCCTAGGGGGTGATTTCTCGCTTTCTGTCTCTCTGGTGAGTGTACTCATCCTATAGCAGAAATCTCTGGAAATTTTTGTTTTTTACAATGAAAAGTCATGAAAGGGGACCAGCAGGTGGCATGGTGATTAAGGTGCTGGTCACTCCCACATGGCTGACCATGATTAAAGTCCCGGACCTGATGGCCTGCTTTCTCACTTTCCATCTTTCTCTCTCTCTCTCTCTCTCTCTCTCTCTCTCTCTCTCTGTGTGTGTGTGTGTGTGTGTGTGTGTCTCTCTGGTCAAATTAAAATAAATAAATGAATAAATAAAATAAAAATAAATAATTATTTTAAAAAAAAAAGAAAAGTCATGAAAAAAGGAAAGAAGTCATGAAATGTACCACATTAACAGAGTAAGGGGGCTGGTTCCATAGTGCAACAGTGATGCAAAGAAAGCCAGATCCCAGATGGCAGCCATGATTCAAGTCCTGGCCTGGACAGCCTGAAACATACTGGGCACACCAACAAATGCCCGAGATCCAATAAGCTGGAACACTGGAGAAAGGGGCGTGCAGCATAACCAGGCTCTGTGGAAGGTGCTCCTCTCTCTCTCTCTCTCTCTCACACACACACACACACACACACACACACTTACATGTATACACACACATGAATAAAGAAAATAATTAAATAAAAAGAAAACAGAACAAACAGAATAAGAGAAAAACATCTTTGATAAAATTGAACATCCATTTATAATTTTAAAGAGAAAAACCCAGGCCAGCCAATGGCATGGTGGTTAAGGCAGCTGGATCTCACATGGCTGACTGTGGTTCGAGTCCCCGACCCAGCAGCTTGCAAAACATGCCTAATGCCTGTGTGTGCCCAGAAACCCAAGGCAGAAGGGAGTAGAGTGGATTGTAGTAGCATGGTCATTCCCCCACCCCAGAGTGTGCTTTTTCGCTTTCTCTCTCTCCAGTGAGCACATGCACCCTATAGCAAATTTTAAAAAGAAAGAGAAAGACGAAAGAAAAACCCTTGGCCCAGCCAGAGTACCATGTGCTGATAGACACTGCTACTCAGCAGGCTGGGGCCACATGGGGGGGCCCAAGTTAGATTCCTGTCTCACCCTAAAAGTTGTGGGCAGCCATGTGGGATTCAGTTCTCTTAACCATTTTGCCATCCACTGATAGAATTTGTCATTTAAAAGAAATAAACTAGGGGCCAGCCGGTGGCGAGGTAGTTAAGGCGCAGGACTCCCACATGGCCAAACATGGTTTGAGTCTCAAAACTGGCAGCTTGAAAATCACACTGGGTGCATGTTTGTCCCTAAAATCCCAAGCGGAAAATGGAGGAGAAGGGATTGTGGTATGGCCCTCCCCCCTGGGAAGGGTGATTTCTCTCTTTCCTTCTCACTATCTTGGGCGAGCTCACATACCCTATGGCAAAATCCTAAAAAAACAAGAAAAATTAGTTAGTTAAACAGTATGAAGTACCTACGAATAAATTTAACGAAAGACATTCCAGACCTCTGAAAATTAGTGAAAAAATTATAAAACTTTATTAAAAATATTTTAGAGCCAGTCAATGGCATGGTGGTTAATATGCTGGACTCCATATGACTGACTATGGTTCAAGTCTCAGACCTGGCAACTTGCTTTCTCACTTTCCCTCTCTCTCTCTGTGTGTCTCTCTCTGGCCAAATTAAAAACAAATATAAAAATAAAATTTTTAAAAATGATTATTTTTTAGGGACAAAGAAATGTGGTATTATCTGTTGAAGTTATAGTTTAATCAACTGGACTAGGGAGAAATGTTCACATATTGAAATATTCACTTTGTAAGCTAAAAACGGTCATTGAATGTATAAAAAAAAGAAATAAAAGGAAAAAATATTTTAAAAAGATATTTTTAAATGCTAAAATAGAAGGCTATGCTATGTTCATAGACTTTAAGACTCATATTTGTAAAAATATCAGTTCTCCCCAAAATGATCTATAGATTCAGTATAATCCCAGTTAAAAGCCTCAGATTTTGTGAAGAATTTGATAAGCTTATGTTAAAATGTGGAATTACAGGGCCAGCTGGTGGCATGGTAGTGAAGGCAGCTGGACCCCTCACAGTCAACTGGGCAGTTGCTCCCTCTAAGGGGGTAGTGAGGCGGGGAGATGACCATTCTACTCCATTCTCCTCCTGGGTTTCTGGGCACACACATGCACTAGGCATGTTGTTCAAGCTGCTGGATCTGGGAAAAACTGCTGAATCATGTGCGTACGTGCCCAAATTCCTGAAAGGAGGGAGAAATAGAGGAGAGGGGATTGTGGCATGACCATGCCCCATCAGGGGTGCTTTCTCATTATCCCACCCTCTCTTTCTCTTTCTGTCTCTCTCTGGTGAGTGCATGTACCCTCTGGTAAATTAAAAACAACAAAAGGAAAAAACACTGAAATTACAAAAGGTCAGACACAGCCAAAACAAAATAAGATCTAGACTTATTTTCCAGATCTAGCCTTTTTGAGAGACAATAATGATTAAGACAGCGTGACTTTGGAGGACAGAAAAACAGAGCAATGAAAAGCACAGCAAAGCCCAGAAACACAAACTTGTCTGTATATTTGATAAATAACCAGGGAAGTCTTTTGGATAAATGAAAAAGAGCTCGGATTTTGCAATAAATAGCACTAGGACATTGTATCTGTACACAAAAAAATAAAATTGGTACTCACTCTATTTTCATCATTCACAAAATTCAGTTGCAGGTGAGTCAGAGACCCAAATATGAAAGGCAAAGCCATGAAGCTTCCTAAAGATATAAAGGAGACTGTTTTCCTAACTTCAGAGTAGGGAAGGGTTCTTTCTTTTCTTTCTTTCTTTCGCTCTTCTCCCTTTTTTCTTTCTATCTTCCTTCCTTCCTTCATTTCTTTCGTTTTTCTTTCTATTTTTTAAATTTTGCCAGAGTGTATACAAGCTTGCTAGCGAGAAAGATGGAAAGAGAGAGAAAGCATCTCTCAAAGACACATGGTCACACCATAATCTCTTCGCCTCTATGTCTCCATCCTATTAGGATTTGGGGCATACACACGTACATGTCTGGCATGTTTTTCAAGCTGCTGGCACCTGAACTCAGGTCACAAAGTTAGCCTTGTGCGATCTGGTTCCCTCAACAACTAGGCCACAGGGCTGACCCCAAGATTTCTTAAACAAGAGACAAAAAGCATTAACCTACTGGTTCTTGCCAGGGACAATTTTGCCCCCCACTCCAGGGAACACTTGACAATATGATATAATTTACAATCATCAAGTTGGCAAAAAAAAAAAAAATAGTCCAACAGTATCAAATATTGGGCACAGAGATGGAATGACAGGAAATCTCATGCATTGGGATGAGTGTATAAATTGGTACAACCACTCTGGCAAAGAGTTTGGCATTATCTGGGGAATTTGAAAATGCTCATTTCCTAACCTGGGGATTTCTATTTCTAGTTATATGTGCCAGATAAATGCATGACCATTTGCATTTATCTGGCACATATAAAACATGAAAAACAATATTCGTTACAGTATTGCAACAATTCCTCAACAGTAAAATGGATACGTAGTGGTACATCTCTATAATAGAATGCCACACACCAGGGATAATTCGTAAGTTCTAGCTACATACAGCAACACAGAAGACCCTCAAAAACACAGTGTTGAGTGAAGATGGGATGAAGAAAGGAGATACAATTGAAGAGGTGCACTTCTGAGTTTCTCAGACATGATTATATTTCATTTCTTGGCTGGTAATAGAGTCATAGTATTCATCTTATAGTTGTTTTAAAAATTATATTTACATATTTTTCATGCATTCTTTTCTATGTATGCTCTATTTCTGTTAAAATTTTATTTTATTTGGAGAGATTTTTGCTATAGGGCACATGTGCTCGCCAGAAAGACAGAGAGAGACAGAGAGACAGAAAGTGAGAAATCACCCCCCAGGGAGGATGGCCACGCCACAATCCCTTCTCCTCCATTCTCCTCTCGGGATCTTGGGCACACACGCACATGTGCCCGGCATGAGTTTAAGCCACCGGGTCCAGGACTCAAACCACGGTCGACTACATGGGAGTCCAGCGACATAGCCATTATGCCAACTGCTGGTCCCTCTGTTAAAATTCTAAACACATATAACATATGAGTAGAAGAAATATAAACACTGTGTTAAAGCTACAATAAGGAGAGGGAGAAGAGGGGATCAGAGCAGACTTTGCGAGGTCCTAATGATGTTCTGTTTGTTCTTTCTCTCTGGTTTATTCATGATAGAGAGATAAGCACCCTTAGCAGGATCTCGCACCATGATCCTCCAGCCAGCCAGGATCCTGGCACATATGCGCCTGGCATGTACAAGTTGGTGAGTGAATGAAACCCACCATCTTCCATCTGAGTTCAGCATGGCTTGACAGTGCGTGACCACTGCGCCACCAGGCTGGCCCGTGATGTGCAGCTGCTCACACCGAGTGGGGGTGGATATGCAAGGGCTCACTGGATCAAGAGTCGTTATTGCTTACATATACTTTGCAAATATTCTCTTTTTTCTACTTAATATTTAATAAATGTTATTTTAAAAGGAAATTCTAACAATGCAGTGTTTTGTTTGTGGGCTTTATTTGTAAATCTGGTATGCTCTCCAACACTGAGGCCAGCTACTCGATTGAGCTCGTCAAGTCAGCTTCTCTCCTGACACCCTTGTGGTGGTGTATCATGTCCAAGGCATTTTGGAAAAAATACTCGTAACGTGGGGCTAGCTGGTGGCGTGGTGGTTAAGGTGGCTGCATCCCACATAGCCAACTGTACCATAGGAGCTCTTGAGATGGCAGCATCAGAAACATGCCGGGCATGTGTGTGTGCATGCCCAAAATCTGAGAAGAGAAGGGACTATGGCATAGCCATTCCCCCGGGTGGTGCTTTCTCATTTCCCTGCTCTCTCTCTCTCTGGCAAGTGTTCATATCCTATGGCAAAAAAGAAAAGAAAAGAAAAGAAAAGAAAAGAAAAGAAAAGAAAAGAAAAGAAAGGAAAGGAAAGGAAAGGAAAGGAAAGGAAAGGAAAGGAAAGGAAAGGAAAGGAAAGGAAAGGAAAGGAAAAGAAAAGAAAAGAAAAGAAAAGAAAAGAAAAGAAAAGAAAAGAGAAAAGAAAAAAAACCGTGATGATCAGACAATTCAGTACATAATAAGCTGTAACTCTTTATGCAAGGAGTTAAATAGAGAAAATGTCCTCCTTGGGGTACATTAAAGTTTTGCTGAGGCTCTTCCAGTACCTCCAAGAATATAAACAGAGTCACTGTGCTCAGCCTGTTATTCCCCTCTGCTTTTTTTTTTTTTTTTTTTTGCCAACGTTAACAAAGAAATAATACATAAAATATAGCCACATAAAATATCCTGTCAAATTTGACACAGAAAACATTTTCCTAGGATAAAGTACCAAGTGCTTCTCCCACTATATCGGAAAATGAGTAGGGCTTGTTACCATGCGAGTCCAGAGGGCCTTAGGACTGAGCCCCCAGTGTCACTAAGAGCCTCAAATTTGGCTCTTTGACCACTTTCCCAGATGAGAGAGCAACATAGTCACAAAGACAGTGGGCAAGGTTAGATGAAGACATTGGTTACTCTCCTCTACGGCAGTGTCCCCAAACCAGAGCACTCACTTCAGTAGTGGCTATGAGTTAACATTTGTTAGAAGGCTTATTGAGACCAGCAGTTAGCGTAATGGCTATGTCGCTGGATTCCTATGTAGTCCACCGCGGTTCGAGTCCCAGACCTGGTGGCTTAAACTCACACCAGGCGTGTGTGCATGCGTGCCCAAAATCCTGAGAGGAGAATGGAGGAGAAGGGATTGCAGCATGGCCATCCCCCCGGGGGGGTGATTTCTTGCTTTCTGTCTCTCTGTCTCTCTCTGTCTTTCTGGCAAGTGCACACACCCTATAGCAAACACCTCCCCGCCCCCAAAAAAAGGCGGCTTATCATCGTGACCAGCACTGCAGTGTCTCTCTTGGTTTGGAATTCTAACTTACTAAATGTAAGTATCTTCAGATGTATTACAAATTTCATAACGCTGTTTTGCTGTTTCTTCATTTTTAAATAAATCTGGGATTTCTTTTTTTTTTTTTTTTTTCTAAAGGTTCTTGCCTTAGGGTCCATGCGCTTGCCGGAGAGAGAGAGAGAGACAATGAGAGGGAAAATGAAAAATCCCTCCCGGGTTGGGGGGATGGCCCTGCTGCAATCCCTTCTCCTCCATTCTCCTCCCTGGATCCTGGGTACACACACATGCCCAGCGTGCATTTCAAGTCGCCAGGTCTAAGACTTGAACCATGCTTGGCCATGTGGGAGCCCAGTAACATAACCCCACACCATCTGCTGGCCCCAAATCTGGAGTTTTTAAAGATTAGGGTTGTTGGGACCCATAGATGACAAAGCAGTTACATCTTTGGACTCCAACATGGCCCACCACAGTTCAAGTCCTAGACCTGGCGACTTGAAATTCATGCCAGGTGTGTGTGCGTGTGTGCAGGATCCCTAGAGGAGAACGGAGAAGGGACTGTGGCGTGACCATCCCCCTGAGGGGTGATTTCTCACTTTCCCTCTCACTATCTCTGTCTCTCTCTCTCTCCCCAGCGTGCACACTCACCCTAAGGTTAAAAACCTCTAAACAAAGAAGAAAGATTGGGGTTGTCAGGCCAAGGGGAAGAAGGAGGCCATAGCCCTTCTGTCATGAAGAAGCAGGAGACCAAGAAGGTGATGAATCCCTTTTGACAAAAGGCCTAAAACCTGTGGCACCAGACAGGACTTCCAGCCAAAGGGAATCTCACCTGCCTTCTCGAACAGCCCCTGCAGCAGACGAGGGCTGAAAGAGCGCCCTGTGATTAAACAGCTCGCCCAGGCCATGGCTGCTCAGCCGCTGAGCTGGCCCACAAGCAGGTACGAAACCCCTGTGTTCTCCAGAACTGGGGGCATGCAGGCACGTGTGCCCATGATTTTCAAGCCACCAGGAAGCAGGAGAGCCAGCCAAGACTGGGCCTGGACTGAGAAGAAAACTGCTGACAAAAGGGTGGTCTCAAATAGGAGGCCTGTCCTTCACGCAAGGGTTCAGACTGTCACCAGCTGGGTGGAGATCAAGAATGTTCTGGGAGGACCAGCAGCTGGCATAATGGCTATGTCGCTAGACTCCCATGTGGTTGACCACGGTTCGAGTCACGGACCCGGTAGCTTAAACTTACACCGGGCGCGCATGTGCATGTGTGCCCAAGATCCCGAGAGGAGAAGGGATTGCAGAGTGGCCATCCTCCCTGGGGGGTGATTTCTCGCTTTCTGTCTCTCTGTCTCTCTGTCTCTCTCTGTCTTTCTGGTGAGCACATATACCCTATAGCAAAAAAAAAAAAAAAAAAAAAAAAAGCTCTGGGGGCCAGCAGGTGGTGTGGTGGTTAAGGCACTAGACTCCCACATGGCCAACCATGGTTAAATAATTCTTTAAAAAAAAAAAAAAAAAGGAATGCTCTGGGCCAGCTGGTGGTACAGTGATTAAGACAGCTGGATCCCACATGGCCTACTGCGTGGTTTCAGTCTTGGACGCAGGTGACTTGGGAAACACTGGGCATACGTGTGTGTGAGCCCAAAATCCTGAGGAAGATGAAGGAAAAGGAAGTGCATCATGGTCATCCTCCCTAGGGGAGTGCTTTCACACTTTCTCTCTGTTTCCAGCGAGTCACACACCCTATAGCAAGTTAAAACATAAGAAATAAATAGAATGCTTAGCTGATGGTCACAGAACCCATTGAGTGGGTTGTCTTCCTGTCTGCCCTGAGTTATGAGATGGGGGAAAGGCCAGGCTGCAACGTCTAACCCACAGGAAGGCCCATGGATCACCTACATGCGGGTTACCTGGAAGACAAGGGCGCTCTGGCTAAGGCGGTGGAAGCTATCAGGACCAATCACAGTGGCCTGGGTATGGACATCACAGTGACAGCTATGGTGAGGTCTGCTGCCACTAGGAAGGCAGTGTCCCGGATACAAAAGCTGTGGTTGGGAACCAGCAGTTAGCGTAATGGCTATGTCGCTGGACTCCCACGTAGTCGACCGCGGTTCGCGTCTCGGACCCGGTGGCTTACAACTCACGCCGGGCGCGTGTGCGTGCGTGCCCAAGATCCCGAGAGGAGAATGGAGGAGAAGGGATTGCAGCGTGACCATCCCCCCTGGGGGGTGATTTCTCGCTTTCTGTCTCTATGTCTCTCTCTGTCTGTCTGGCGAGCGCACGCGCCCTATAGCAAAAAAACCTCTCCAAAAAAAAAAAAAAAAAAAAGCTGTGGTTGGCATTGCCAAGCTGGAAAAGGCAAGAGCTAAAGAACTTGCCATTCAACTGGGCCAAATGTACATTGCTGAGTTTTCTGCACATAAAAATAATATTCTCCTTCAAAAAAATTGGGGTTGGTAGCAAACAAAACTAGAAGAAATCCAGTTATGTTTTCATTTCAGGTAAGCAAGTAAATTCTTAGTATGAATGCATCCCGTGCAAAATGCAGGACAATTGTACCCAAAACAGTGTTCATTGTTTATCTGAAATTCAAATGTAACTGGGTGTCCTGTATTTTATCTGTCCGTCCTATTTTTTTTTTTTTTGCAATTTTTTTTTTAGAGGTTTTTGCTATAGGGCGTGTGCACTCGCCAGCCAGAGAGAGACAGAGAGACAGAAAGCGAGAAATCACTCCCCGGGGGGTGGCCACGCTGCAATCCCTTCTCCTCTCAGGATCTTGGGCACGCACACACATGTACCCAGCGTGACTTTTAAGCCACCAGGTCCCAGACTTGAACCGCGGTCGACTACATGGGAGTCCAGCGACATAGCCATTATGCTAACTGCTGGTCCCTGACTGTCCTTTTTTTTTTTTTTTTTTTAGTTTTGGTTTGACCAGAGAGAGAGAGAGAAAGTGAGAATGGAAGCTGCCAGGTCCAGGACTAGAACCTCAGTCAGCCATGTGGGAGTCCAGCGCCCTGAACCACAACGCCACCTGCCGGCCCTGCTGGCAGTCCTATTAAAAATAAATGCTCGGCCTCTCCACCTCTGTGTGCCCTGAAGTGGGTGGGAAAGGGAAGTAACATAAATAGAGCATCTGTTCTGTATGAGCCAAGTGCATCCAGTGTGGTCTCATTTAAACACCACACCCAATCTATGGGTATATATTATTACTCTATTTTACAAGTGAACACGAAGCCTGGGTACTTTATTCAAGGCAAGACAGCAAGCATCAGATGCATGAGGAATCAAATTCAGGTTTGCTTCCTAAATCTGTGCTCTTTCCTTTTGTAGTTTCCATCAGGAAGATTTCAAATGGGCTTTCTCCTGCCTCTCACTCCCCTCACCCTCTGTTTTAAGATTTTAATCAAAGGGGGGAAAACATTCTAAAATACTCGGAAGGCTTTTCTATCATAACTTAATATATTTTTTTCATGTCTAATTCAATTTGCTTGCATCGAGGGTAACGTAATTCTTAATAAAATTCGCATAGCCTGACCTGTTTCAAGGAATTTATTTTAATGAAGAATTTTGCCTTAGGAGAGAGTAATTTCTTTGGAGCTCAATTTCCTCATCTGTAAACTAAGGGTGTTCTCTGTCAACTAAAGTGTTTTCCAGTTTTCTACTTTACGATCAGCACCCTCCCCCCTTCTCTGCTCCTTCATCTGTCCCCGCACCTCCCCACTTGAAAAAAAATCATATTAAATTTTATATGGCTCTCTGCTGCCACCTGTTGAAAAAATCAGAGCATACATTTCTGCTTAAAAATTGACCTCTGTTCAGTAACCACAGGCAGGCCCTTTGGTACTGCGGCTTGTTGGCTTAGTAATTTCAGTCAATTAATGAGAATTATAGTTTTCTGGGTTTTCCAAATTTCAGTGTTTTCAATGTGCAAAACATTCCAGATTAACCTGAACTTTGACCATCTGGAAATCAATTTGTTTTAGCAGTTTTTCCCACATAAGAGTATTTTTCATACTTATCTAGTGTTTTAGCATGACAAAACTACCAAATCTATTCACATGGACTTTGCTTTTTCATTATTAATAGTATTTTTAAATTTGCCAGAGGCTGCGTGTACTCATCAAATAGAGCTGCACCTCCCTCCCCCATGAGGCATGGTCACGCCGCAATCCTCTCTCCTGCATTTCTCCTTCAGAGACTTTCAGAGATGAACATACATGCTCCACATGTTTTACCAGGTCCAGGTCTTGAACCATGCAGTTGGCCACATGGGATCCAGCTGCTTTAACCATCATGCCACCAGCTGGCCCAGACTTCACTTTAACAACTGCCTTTAGTGTTGCATTCACAAGTCTGGTGAGAAGTATTTAATAGCACAGAAAAGACATTTTTGTGCTTTGGCAAGGCAAGGGTACAACGCTCATCCAATTTTGCACAATCTAAGATACGCCGACATATGTTTTTTAAAAAAAATCTGGCTGCTTTGCACCTGGAAAGTTTAATTTTTGAACCAGAAAAATGCTTCTTAAGTTAAAGGCTGAGTGTGGGACTTGATATTTTTTAAAAAGACTGTTTTTGGGGCCAGCAGGCACCATGGTGGTTAAGGCACTGGACTCCCACATAGCCAACTCCACAGTTCAAGTCCTGAACCTGGCAACCTGTGTTCTTGCTTTCTCCTACTCTCTCTCTCTTTCTCTCTCTGGTTACCACACATGTCCTATAGCAAATTAAAATAGTAATAATACTGTTAAATAAATCTTCAAAACAAAAGATTTTTAAAAGACTATTTCTTATAGAAATTTTTAAAATAATTATTTTATTATTTATTTTTTCTTTCTTTCTTTCTTTTTTAATATGATGAGAGACAGAGAGGAAGTGAGAAAGCAAGCCACCAGGTCCGGGACTTGAACCATGAATGGCCACGTAGGAGAGTGTCCAACGCCTTAACCATCATGCCACCTACTGGTCCCTCATATAGCAATTTAAAGTTCACAGCAAAATTGAGAGAAAGGTACAGAGAGTTCCCACATACCACCCACCCCCACACAGCCCCGCCTTCCCGACTATCCACAGCCCCCACTGGAGTGGGGCATTGTCACAGTCAGTGAGCCCACACTGACACATCACTATCACCTGACAGCTATGGTTTGCGTTCGGGTTCATTCTTGGTGTTGCATATTTTATGGATTTTGACAAGTACATAGTAACACGTATCCACCATTAAAACGCTAATACTAAATACTAGAGTATTTTCACTGCACTGAAAATCTTCTGTGTTCTATACATCTCTTCCCTAACCCAACCCCTGGAAACCACTGATCTTTCTTTCTTTTTTTTTTTTTTTTTTTTTTTTTTGAGAGGTTTTTGCTATAGGGCGCTTGCGCTTGCCAGACAGACAGAGAGACAGAGAGACAGAAAGCGAGAAATCACCCCCCCAAGGGGGGATGGCCATGTCACAATCCCTTCTCCTCCATTTTCCTCTCGGGATCTTGGGCACGTACGCACACGCGCCTGGCGTGAGTTTAAGCCACCAGGTCTGGGACTCGAACCGCAGTCAACTACGTGGGAGTCCAGTAACATAGACATTACGCTAACTGCTGGTCCCAAAACCACTGATCTTTTTGCTATTTCCATAGTTTTACCTTTTCCAGATGTCATATAACTGAAATCATACAGTGTGTAGTTTTTTAGATTGGCTCCTTTCAATATATAAGTATTTAAGCTTTTTTTTTTTGAGAGTTTTTTGTTTGTTTTGTTTTGTTTCGTTTTGTTTTTTTGCTATAGGGCGCGTGCACTCACCAGAAAAACAGAGAGACAGAAAGTGAGAAAACACCCCCCCAGAAGGGATGGACACGCCGCAATCTCTTTTCCTCCATTCTCCTCTCAGGATCTTGGGCACACATACACATGTGCCTGGCATGAGTTTAAGCCACTGGGTCCGGGACTTGAACCACAGTTGACTACATGGGAATCCAGTGATGCAGCCATTAAGCCAACTGCTGGTCCCATATGTATTTAAGCTTTTTTCTTTTTTCATGACTCAATAGTCCATTTCTTATTGTTTCTAAATAATATTCCACTGTCTGGATGTACCATGTCATCTGTTTATTCACCTACTGAAGGACATCTTGGTTGCTTACAAGCAAATGTATTATATTGACAATTAAAGCTACTATAAACATCTATATACAGATTTTTATACAAAGTTTTTAATTCATTTGAGTAAATACAAAGGAGTATAACTTACCAGATCATATGGTGAGAGTAAGTTTAGTTTTGTAAGAAAGTGCCAAATAGTCTTCCAAAGTGACCCTACTATTTTGCATTGCCAAAATAGTTGCTCCACATCTTTGTCAGCATTTGGTGTTATCAGTGTTTTGGACTTTGACCATTCTAATAAGTATGTAATAGTGTCACATTGAAGTTTAAATTCGTAATTCCCTAATGACATATTATGGTGATCATCTTTTCAGTTATTTTTTTGCCATCTGTATATCTATTGTTTTTAGATTATTTTATTTAACTTTATTTACTTATTATTTTTAAATTTGACCACAAAGGGACAGAGAGAAAGAGAGTGTGGGAAAGTGAGAAAGCAAGCTACCAGGTCTGAGACTCGAGCCATGGTCAGCCATGTGGGAGTCCAGCAACCTTAACCACCACGCCATCTGCCAGTCCCAACCATCTGTATATTGTCTTTGAGGGGTCTGATCAGGTCTTTTGCTCATTTTAAATGTTTTCTTATTGTTGAGTTTTAAGAATTCTTTCTACATACGTATTTTGGATAGCCCTTTTAAAGCATATTTGCAGGACCAGCAGATGGTGTAATGGTTATGTAGGTGGACACCCACATAGTTGATAATGATTTGAGTCCCAGACCCAGTGGTTTAAAACTCATGCCTGGTGCGTGTGTGTGCATGCCCAAGATCCCAAGTGGAGAATGGAGGAGAAGGGACTGCTGTGTGGCCATCCCCCTTGGGGGAGGGTGATTTCTCGCTTGCTTTCTGTCTGTATCTGTGGCAAGCACACGCTCCCTATCGCAAAAATCTCACTTGAAAAGAAAGAAGAAAGAAAAAAAAAACATATACATGCTTCATTTCTTTTTTTCTTAGGGCACACACATTCACCGAAGGGGAATGGTGAGAAGTCACTTCTTGTGGGGGATGGGCCATGGCACAATCCCTTGTCCTCCCTTCTTCTCTTGGGATTTTGGGCTTGCATGCACAAGTGCCTGGCATGTTCTTTGAGCCACCAGGTGTGGGACTCAAACCAAAGTGTTGGCCATGTGAGATCCAGCCACCTCAATCACCACACCGCCTCGCTGACCTCAGAAAGTCAATTTTTAACTAGATATGTCTTTTTCAAATGTTTTCTCCCCAATCTGTTACTTGTTGGCCTACTTTTTTTTTTTTTTAATTTAACCAGAGAGGGCGGGAGAGAGAGATAGAGAGAGAGGAAAGTGAGAAAGCAAACTGCCAGCTCCGGAACTCGAACCAGGGTCAGCCATATGGGAGTCCAGTGCCCTTAACCACCATGCCATCTGCTGGCCCCAGGCCTATTTTTTTTTCTTTTCTTTAACTTTATTTATTTATTTATTTATTTATTTATTTAAATTTGACCAGAGGGGGACAGAGCGAGAGAGAGAGAGGAAGAAAGTGACAAAGCAAGCTGCTAGGTCTGGGACTTGAACCACTGCTGGCCCCATTTTTTTTTTTTTTTGTAAGAATTATTTTATTGGAGGGGGCCTGCAGGTGGAATGGTGGTTAAGGGTGCTGGACTCCCACACGACTGACCGTGATTCGAGTCCCAGACCTGGCAGCTTACTTTCTCACTTTCTCTCTCCCTCTCTCTCTCCCTCTCTCTCTCTCTTTCATCTCTCTCATTCTGTCCCTCTCTGGTCAAATTAAAATAAATAAAGTTAAATAAAATAATTCTTTAAAAAATAAAAATAATTATTTTACTGGGGCCAGCAGATGGAGTAGTGGTTGAGGCGCTGGACTCCCACAAGGCCGACCGTGGTTTGATCCCAAACCTGGCGACTTGAAACTCATGCTGGGCGCATGTGAGTGTGCCCAAAATCCCAAGAGAACAATGGAGGAGAAAGGGTTACAGTGTGACCATCGCTCCCCACCCCATTAGTGATTTCTCACTTTCTCTCTCTCCATCTCTTTCTGATTCTCTGGCAAGCATTTGCAACCTATGGCAAAAATCTCTCTAAAAAACTTGGGGCCAGCAGGTGGCATGGTGTCTGAGGCACTGGACCCCCCGTGATCAACCATGGTTTGAGTCCCAGACTTGACACCTTCTGTCTCTCTCTGGTGAGTGTGTATGCCCTATGGATTTGTTTTAGTAACACTTAAAAATTTTTTAGTTATTTATTTCTTTTTATTTCTTTTTATTTTTAAATTTAGTCAGAGAGAGAGAAAAGAAAAAGTGAGAAAGCAAGCTGCCAGGTCTGGGACTCAAACTATGGTTGGCCAGGTGGGAGTATTGTGCCTTAACCACCACATCACCTGCCAGCTCCAGCCCCATTTTTTTTTTTAAGAGTGAGAATTTTGTTATAGGGTACATGTTCTCAATAGAGAGACAGAGACAGAAAGTGAAAAATTACCCCCCAGGGGGATGGCCACTTGTAATCCCTTCTCCTCCATTCTCCTCTCAGGATTTTGGGCACACACACAAATGCGCCCAGTGTGAGTTTCAAGCCACTGGGTCCGGGACTTGAAACACGGTTAACTACGTGGAAGTCCGGTGACATAACCATTACGCTATCTGCTGGTCCCCCTAGCCCTACTTTTTAAAACAATTAAAAACACTTCCCAGAATCCTCACCATAATGCTAAAAGTGCAGTTCAAATAATATAACCATAAGTATAAAATATGGGACTGAGTGCAATGCCAGTGAGGGGTGAGCCTGCTTCACAGGGTGGGAGCCACAAGCGAGTCCCTTCATATCTGAATTCACATTATCTCAGGGTTTTGGGGTGTAGCTGCCTGAGTCTGATCAACCTAATGGGCAGTCAAATCAGAAGCCTACATTTTTAAAAAAATTATTTATTGGGAACCAGCAGTTAGCATAATGGCTATGTCGCTGGACTCCCACGTAGTCGACCGTGGTTCGCATCCCAGACCCGGTGGCTTAAAACTCACGCTGGGCGCGTGTGCGTGCCCAAGATCCCGAGAGGAGAATGGAGGAGAAGGGATTGCGGCGTGACCATCCCCCCTGGGGGGTGATTTCTCGCTTTCTGTCTCTATGTCTCTCTCTGTCAGCCTGGCGAGCGCACGCGCCCTATAGCGAAAAACCTCTCAAAAAAAAAGAATTATTTATTTAATTATATGTATTCATTCATTTATTTTAATTTGACCAGAGAGAGACACACAGAGAGAGAGAGAGAGAAAGTGAGAAAGAAAGCCACCAAGTCTAGGACTCGAACCATGGTTGGCCATGTAGGAGTATCGAGTGCCTTAACCACCATGCCACCTGCTACTCCCTAAGAATCCTACATTTTATTTTTTTAATTTCTAAAAAAAAAAAAAAAGAAAGAAAGAAATTGCCCTTAAGGGACCAGCAGATAGTGTAATGGCTATGTGACTGGACTCCCATGTAGTCAACCGCAGTTTGAGTCCCAGATCCGGTGGCTTAAACTCAACGTTGGGCATGTGTGTGTGCGTGCCCAAGATCCCAAGAGGAGAATGGAGGAGAAGGGATTGTGTTGTGGTCATTCCCCCTGGGGGGTGATTTCTCTCTGTCTCTCTCTGTCTTTCTGGCGAGCGCATGCACCCTATAGCCAAAACCCCTCAAAAAAAAAAAGAAAAAAAAAAATCTGGGGCAGCGGGGCTTCTTTAAAAGGAGGTCAAGAAAAGATTTGGGGAAAAGGAGGTAATGCCTACTCACCGTTATACTCTTCGTCCTGCCTCATGACTTCCCAGACAGAGCTATATATAACATAAACTAGCTTAAATATGTGAATACATTTATTATTGCCATCTTTCTTTCTATGACATTCATTTAAAAATATCCAAGACTTTCCAGCCCTTCTCCATTTCTTCCATATGTGGTACAATAATAAATAATGGTGCATACTTTAAATACTTTTTCTTATAATACCTATAATGGGGGCTCAATGGAGAGAGTTTGGAAAATTCTACCCACATATTAATAACATCATTCCTTCTAGTCTTTTTTTTTTAAAGAATTATTTATTTAACTTTATTTATTCATTCATTTATTTTTAATTTACCAGAGAGAGACACAGAAAGAGAAAGCAGACCACCAGGTCCAGGACTTGAACCCGTAGTCAGCCACATGGGAGTGTCCAGCACCTTAACCACCATGTCATCCGCTGGTCCCCCCCTTCTAGTCTTTTATATAACTTAAATATACATTGTTTCTCTCAAAACAGGGTAATACTGTACATACTATTTTATAGTTGATTTTATTTCAATGTATTTCTTTCTTTTTTTTGGAGAAGTTTTTGCCATAGGGCGCGTGTGCTCATCAGACAGACAGAGAGAGACAGAAAGCGAGAAGTCACCCCCCCAGGCGGGATGGCCACGTCGCAATCCCTTCTCCTCCATTCTCCTCTCGGGATCTTGGGCACACACGCACACGGGCCCGGCATGAGTTTTAAGCCACCGGGTCCAGGACTCGAACTGCGGTCGACTACATGGGAGTCCAGCAACATAGCCATTACGCTAACTGCTGGTCCCTTGATGTATTTATTTCTTCCATGAAAGAGACAGAGCACCTCCCAAAGGGTCCTAACACCTGATTCTCCCCAGCTTCAGCCAGCCCTGGATCATGGCACACATGTGCCAATCACCAGATGTGAATCTAGAACTTTCCCACATGGATCAGCTTCTCAGCATGTCAAATTCAAAAATGAAAGAAACAAACAAACCTGGGGACCATCCTTATCTCTTCTCTTTCTCTCCCTCCCCTGTTGAATCCACCAGCAAATTCAGTAACTTTTATCTTCAAAGTGTATCTCAAACCCATCTCTCCAGGGCCACCATTCTAGTCCTGCAATAATATTTTAACGGATCTCACCTTGCATTTCTACCTGCTTCATTCCTGTGCCCCAAAAAAACCAGGGCAATCTTAAGCTTTTGTTATAGGACATGTGCACTCACCAGAGGGAGACACAGAGTGAAAGAGAGAGAGAGAAAGTGAGAAACCACCAGGGCAGGGGTCGGGGATTGCCGAGGCCCGCCATTATCCCTTTTCTTCCATTATCCTCTTAGGATTTTAGGCACACACACATACACACCCAATGCGTCTTTCAAGCCACGGAGTCTGAGACTCAAACTGCGAATTCACCCATTGTGGGATCCCTGTGGGATCCAGCCGCCTTACTGACCATGCCACAGGCTCGCCTCAGAGCAATCATTTAATGTAAATCAGATCAAATCACTCTCTGCTTAAAACCTTCAATGACTTCCAATGCAGTTGAATAAAATCTAAATTCTCACCACTCAGGATCCTTGTATCCAGCATGCACTCTTAGCCCACTGCCCAGGGCTGAGACATTTTCAAGAAACTATTAAAAAATGATTGGGGGGGTGACCAGCAGTTAGAGTAATGGCTATGTCGCTGGGCTCCCATGTAGTCAACAGTGGTTCGTGTCCCAGACCTGGTGGCTTAAAACATGCCGAGTGTGTGTGCGTGCGTGCCCAAGATCCCGAGAGGACAATGAAGGAGAAGGGATTGCGGGGTGGCCATCCCCCCTGGGGGGTAATTTCTCGCTTTCTGTCTGTCTCTCTCTGTCTGTCTGGCAAGCGCATGCGCCCTATAGCAAAAACCTCTCCAAAAAAAATGATTGGGGGTGGAGGTGAGACCTGGCTTCAAAAGATACAAAGTCGAAATGGATAAATATTCGTGACTACTTAATATAACAACATGTCAACTAATGCGAAATTTCAACTCAGCCTTTAGGTAGTTACTTACATATTTTAATACATATTTTGCTAGATTCAATGTGGAATTGGTTTCCCCCAAATAGGAGAATCTTTCCAGCTGTTTCCCTTTCCCTCAGCCCTTCTTCTGACTGGCTCCTTCTCTATCAGTTCTCAAATTAAATATGGCCTCCTCAAAGGGACTTTCATGACCAATCAATCCATCTAAAGTAGCTATCATAAACATGCATGCATGCACACGCACAACGCACGCACACTCCCCCTTTATTCTCTGTAGTCTTATTTCCTCCATAAGACTGCTCTCACCATCTGCAGATACTCTGTCCGCTTATTCTACCTTACCCATTAGGCTAATAAACTCTATTAAGGCAGGAAACAGGTGTCTGCGCTCTGTCCTATCCTTAGGGCCTATGCTAGTGCCTGCTCACAGCAGGCTTCAATATACAGTTACTGAGTGAAGGAATACATGAATGAGAACTTAATCTTCAAAGGAAAACTTAATCTTCTAGAAAGTTTAATCTCCAAGCCAGAAAGATTTGTCTTGGACTCCATCTTGAGAGGCTATAAGTGCTCGTCTTCCTTTGATTCTACGCAGAAAGGTTTTAAAAAGAAGGCTTGGAGGTGTTTTTCCGGCCAACGTTTTGATGAAAATTTGTGTAACTAACCCTATTGGGGTGGGGGTGAGGAGAACCAAAAATTGGCTCAAAACTAGGCGGAGGGAAAGGAAGACGAGGAAGATGTGGGTGACTCGCCAGATTTGGGTTCCTGGTTTGCACCCTCCCTCACCTCCCCAGACAGTAACAGCTCCAGCCCTTTCCAGGCATCAACTTGGAGAGAAATAACTGGGGCCTAAGCGACCGTCTTTCATTATTCATGAGAAGGAGGGCACTATGGAAACCGAGATTGCTTGCTATTCATGAGGGGGAGGAGCCTCCTTCCCGCTGGGGGTCCTGGGAAGATCTAAAATATTCATGAGGGAGGCGGGCCCACAGGGGGAGGGGAACCGAGGTCGCTTGCTATTCATGAGGGGCGAGGCCTCCTTCCCGCTGGGGCTCCTGGGAAAATCTAAAATATTCATGAGGGAGGCGGGCCCACGGTGATTGGGGGCGGGGTCGCTTGCTATTCATGAGGGGGCGGGGCCTCCTTCCCGCTGGGGCTCCTGGGAGAGTTCTAAATTGTTCCTGAGGGCCCGGGGAGTCCGAGGAGGCGGGAACGCGGCTCCGGAGCTGAGCGGAGCCGGACCCTCCCACATCCCGGCGACGAATCCTTGAGGAGAAACTTTCTTTATGAAACATTAGGAGATTTGAGGATGACGGGCCAAAACGCTTAACTCTCATTTTCCTGTGATTCTTTAGCCGGAAAACTGTCAAAATCTGTGGTAAAAAGAGGGTTTGTTTTTTTTTTCCTTCAGTGCTTACTCGAGGAGATTATAATGTCATCGTTTTATGGACTGAGGGGGGTAAAAAAATGTGGTTGGAGTCTCAGACTAGCCAATTATTCCTTTAGGTCTCCCTAGTTGACCTCTCGGGAGATGTTTTGGGCTGATACCCGAGCAGGTGGGGTGTTTCTTCAGAGGGTTTGTGTTAGAGCAGAACACGTCCTGGCCAATTGTCCTTTTTCTCTGGGGTGGGGGGGCGTCATCTCCCCCCCCGCCCCCCCCCCCCCCCCCCCCCCCCCCGGGCGCTCGAAACCTCTCACTGGGTCAGAAATTAGGGACGGAGCAGGTGTGGACACGTCCTTCTATTACTCGTTCCATTTGTGATTCTCATTCTCTAGAGGGATGAGAGGAAGGAAGCCAGAAATCACTTGGGATCCTTCGGGATTACACCTTTAGGATTTTCAGAAAAGCCTTTTTCCCCCAACACGTCCAGTCCTGAGTAAGGAAAATAAGGAATTTTCAGAGGAGATGAGTTTTAAAAGAATTTGAGCTCAGTTATTTAATCTTCTCAGAGGTTTAAAAATATATGCACTCAGTGGCTGACACCTGGAGTCTCTGGTGTCAGGGAGTCTTTGAAGACCCCACAAGGCCCCACCCAAGTGCCACCATACAGGGTTCCTCAGAGAAACAGGACAAATCCTATGCCAGATTTCTACTTTATTATCATGAAAATGCTTTTCAAAGACAACCCTGTGGTTTAAATAAATTAGGATTCCTCCACTTGGTGGGATTATACCCAAGCCTTAAAATATATATACTTGCAGAAATGTATTGACAGGCCTGGAAAGGGGATTCATTGAAAAAAGCAGATTACTAAGTAGTGTGATTATGATTAGAATATATATATATATGTGAAATTGTAGATTAATATAAGCCACAGTGTGATTTTCTTCTTTTTATTTAACTGGGTTTTTTCGTTGTTTCTTTTTTTAGTTTTTGCTATAGAGTGTGTGTGTCCCTGCCAGGGAGAGGAAAAGTGAGAAATCACCCACTAAGGAAGATGGCCACACTGCTGTTCCTTCTCCTCCAATCTCCCCTTGGGAATTTGGGTACACATACACAGTCATTCCAGGTCCTGGACTTGAACCATGCAGCCAGCCATGTGGGATACAGTACTTTGATGTCCTTACCACCTACTGGTCCTATTTCAATGTATTTCATAAACTTTTTGATGTTGCTTATGAAATATTAATAATTATTTTTAAATACCTACTAAATTAAACTTCTCACTGGGTGCTAAAACAAAGTGCTTATGGTACGGTTTTAGAGGTTAGATGGGGACCGGCAGGTGGCATGGTGTTTAAAGGCCCTAGACTCCCACATGGCTGACCACAGTTTGAGTCCCAGACCTGGCAGCTTGTTTTCTCCCTTTCCCTTTGTCTGTCTCTCTATGGTCAAATTAAAAAATAATAACAAATGAAATTAAATAAATAATTCTTTTTTAAAGAAGGTTAGATTACGCTTTCCACTAAGCAGTAGATTTCTTTGTTACATTTTCAGATATATAACTAATTTTGAATTGGTGTAAATTCATATGTAACCTTTTAAAATGATTAGTAACAATGTGATTTTAGCAATTTTGTACAGGTAGGAGAAGATGTGTTTTGATAAGATTTATTTGTAACTCTTTGATGAAATGTCCTAGTTACTTCAGAAACAAAGACTCTTAAAATGGAGTCACAGTTATGTATTCACGCACCTACAGAAACACAAAAGACATTATTCACTGAACTGGAACAATAAAGTAACACAAAGTCACAGTGTGTGTAGCATAAGATATTTAGTAAGTTCCTTCAAGAAACATTCATCCTGGGCCAGCAGATGGCATGGAGATTAAGGTAGATCCCTTGAGGGGGCCCAGAAGGTGGCATGGTGGTTAAGTGCACTGGACTCCCACATGGCCGACCGCAGTTTGTGGACCTGGTAGCTTACTTTCTCACTTTCTCTCTCTTTCTCTGCTCTGTCCCTCTCTGGTCAAATTAAAATAAATACATACATAAATGTTAAATAAGGTGGGTCCCTTGGGACCAGCAAGTGGCATGGTGGTTAAGATATTGGACACTCCCATGTGTCTGACTGCAGTTCAAGCCCTGGACCTGGTGGCTTGCTTTCTCACTTTTCCTCTCTTTCTCTTTCTGTGTTTCTCTCTGGTCAAATTAAAATAAATGCATGAGTAAAATTAAGTAATTCTGGGACCAGCAGTTAGCATAATGGCTATGTCGCTGAACTCCCAGGTAGCCAACTGCAGTTCAAGTCTCAGACTCGGTGGCTTAAACTCACGCTGGGCACATGTGCATGCGTGCCCAAGATCCCGAGAGGAGAATGGAGAAGGGATTGTGGCGTTGCCATCCCCCCGGGGAGTGATTTCTCGCTTTCTATCTCTCTTTCTCTCTCTGTCTTTCTGGCGAGCGCACGCGCCCTATAGCAAAAACCTCTCCAAAAATAATAATAATAATTCTTTTAAAAAAATGACTGGATACCACATAGCTAAGTGCACAGTTCAAGTCCCAGACCCGGTCGCTTAAAAACATGCCAGGAGAAGATGTGTGTACCCAAAATCCTGAGAGGAGAATGAAAGAAAAGGGATTGTAGCATGGCCATCCCCCCTGTGGAGGTGCTTTCTCACTTTCTCTCTCTGCTCTCTCTTTCTCTGTCTCTAGAGAGAGCTAATGCTCTATGGGAATTTTTTTAAAGAAGAAATGTTTACCTTCTATATTAAATTGTGTAGGCCTTTCCTAAGATTTATCAGTGACTATTTTTTAATCAGTTATTTATTTTATTTATTATTATTATTTTCGTTTGCTATAGGTGTGTGTGTTCACCAGAGAAGGACAGAAAGAGAGAAAGCAAGCCACCAGATCTAGGACTCAAACAGCAGTCCACCATGTGGGAGTCCAGCACCTTAACCACCATGCTACCAGCTGGCCCCAATCAGTGACTATTATTAACAAAAAGTAGAATCAAGGAAGAATTATTATTGTTCATTGTTTATTCACCCCTGCTTGTTTTTCAATCTGCCAAGTCCAGGATTTGAACTATGGTTGCCCATGTGGGATCCAGCTCCCTTAACTATCAGGCTTTATATTGACCATTTTGTATATTAAATCTTTTACTTTTCACCTATTTTGCATTTTTTTAAGAATATGTTTCATCCTGGGGACCAGCAGTTAGCGTAATGGCTATGTTGCTGGATTCCCATGTAGTCGATTGTGGTTCGAGTCCCAGACCTAGTGGCTTAAACTCACACTGGGTGCATGTGCATGAGTGCCCAAGATCCCGAGGAGAAAGGAAGAGAAGGGATTACAGCGTGGCCATCCTCCCTGGGGGGGTGGGGGTGGGGGGGTGATTTCTTGCTTTCTGTCTCTCTGTCTCTCTCTGTCTTTCTGGCGAGTGCACATATCCTATAGCAAAAACCTCTCAAAAAAAAAAAAGAATATGTTTCATCCAAATTCACTTCTCATTACTATTAAAACTCTAGGATATTTGCCTAAAGAGGTAAAGAATTTTCAAATTGTTCAAATGATGCTGATATAAAAAGTAGGGCTGGGGCCAGCAGGTGATATGGTGGCTAAGGCACTGAATTCTCACATGGTCAACCACAGTTTAAGTCCTAGACCTGGCAGCTTGGAAATCACGCCAGGCATTTGTGTGTGCATTCTCAAAATCCAAAGAGAAGAATGGAGGAAAGGAATTTTGGCATGGCCATCCCCCATGGGACATGATTTCTCATTTTCCCTCTCTCTAGTGAATGCACATGCCCCCAATAACAAAAAATTTTTTTAAAAATTAAATAAAATAATAATAATAAAAAAAGACGCCACTGGTGGGAACTCCATAAGTTGGATAGTATGTTAAAATTTTGTAGATATGATGATACGGCTATTGCCTATCAAAATATGGACTTCTTCATTTAAAAAGAATAGCTCTTCATTGGTTCAATTTCCTTTATTCTTTGTCTCTTGTACTTTGTTTTTTTCTAACTAGGATAAATTGATGAGCTAAGAAAAAGGATGGCATCTACAATAAATACCAGTTTCACTTTGATTCCCAGCCAGAAATACAGACGTAGTAATCGTCGATCCAACTATTTTTCCAACACATTTGATTCAGATTATCAGCTCTTATCAACGCTTGGAAATTTTAAAGCCTTGCCATTGGAAATATTTCAAATAATTTTAAGATATTTGTCAGGTGAGATTTGGGGACTACAAGTAGACTACATAAGACACTAGAATACTTTTACTTTTTCCAAGAAATAGTTTACCATCTTGGGCTCTGCTAAAACTTTAATGGTTTTCATGTTAAGTTTGTTTTGTTTTGTTTTGTTTTCTATAGATGAATTATTTTTTTAATTATTTAACTTTATTTATTTATTTTAGTTTGACCATAGAGAGAGAGAGTGAGAAAGTGAGAAAGCAAGTTGCCGGGTCCAGTACTCAAACTTCAGTCAGCCACGTGGGAGTCTGGCGCCCCTAACCACCACATCATCTGCCGGTCCCCATTAAGTTTATTTTCTAAAGTTTCATCATTGTTAGGAAAGAGTACAGTGAGAACACAATGCTCAAACTCTTTAAAGAATGTCTCTCTAGGGACCAGCAGTTGACGTAATGGCAGTGTTGCTGGACTCCCATGTAGTCAACCACGGTTCGAGTTCTGGACCCCGTGGCTTAAACTCAATGCCGGGCGCATGTATGTGCGGGCCCAAGATCCCTAGAGAAGAATGGAGAAGGGATTGAGGTGTGGCCATCCCCCCTGAGGGGTGATTTCTTGCTTTATATCTCTCTGTCTCTCTCTGTCTTTCTGGCGAGCGCACGTGCCCTATAGCAAAAACCTCCAAAAAAAAAAAAGAGTGCCTCTCTATATATAATGACATAGTAACTTGATTGTTACATCCCAACATGTTTCTGAGTCATTGAGAACTGGATTTAAAACATTTTAAAGATTTTTCCCTCTGAGCTTATTATTATTATTAATGAGTTAACTTGGGACCAGCAGTTGATGTAATGGCTGTGTCACTGGACTCCCATGTAGTTGACCACAGTTCGAGTCCTGGACCCCGTGGCTTAAACTTACGCCGGGCACATGTGCATGCATGCCCAAGATCCCTAAAGGAGAATTGAGGAGAAGGGATTGGAGCGTGACCATCTCCCCTGGGGGGTGATTTCTCACTTTCTGTCTCTCTGTGTCTCTGTCTTTCTGGCAAGTGCATGTGCCCTATAGCAAAAATCTCTCCAAAAAAAAAAAAAAGAGTTATCTGTTAATATTAATGATGTTCTTGCGTTTAAGCTGTTCATACACATATGTATATATCTATATATATATATATCTATTTCTTTTGGTAGTGAAGGATATCAGCATGCTAAGCATGGTGTCCAAAACAGTCAGCCAGCACATTATTAATTATATCTCAACTTCATCAGGAAGCAAAAGACTTTTACGACAGGATTTTCATAACCTTGAACTGCCTGGCAGGAGTCAAGACTCTGCTATACTGGAGCACTACAGATCTCTAGGTAATTTATATCATGAGAAATGCAACAAGAAATAAGTTTAATTAAGAGGATTTTATTATACAATCCTGTAAAGCTAGTGGGAAACAATATTTCCTAAAATGTGCCTATTTCTGTAATGCTTTTATACTTCACTGTGAAGACTTTCCCTTCACAATAGTCCCATACATTTACCTTTAAGAAAACATCTTCAATATAATCAGTCCTTGTGATTTTACATGGATACACTGTCACCTATGCTTTTTGTCATGTGGCTTACCATTTTAGGAAATTGATGCACATTCTATGCTTCACTTCTTGTGGATCTGATGAGTTTTATCTCTGTATCTCTCCCTTTCAAACATAATCCTAGTCCTTAAAAATAGAAAAGAAACTTAAACACGTTGTAGAAGTCATTTATTTTTATTAGGAACTATGCTTTTCTTTTCTTTTTTAAAAGCACTCTACACATTTACTGATAAATCATTATATTACAATTAAATTGACCTTATCAAAGGAAATTCTGTATATTTTCTTCTCTGATTTATAATCATTTATGTCTTTTAATCCATTCATTGATTTTATTCTCTATAGACTGCTGAAATGAAATTCTAATTTTGACTTGACTAATGGCACCAATTTAATTATGAAACTACCTTCATAATTAACCAAAGCATGGCAATGAAATCAAATATCAAGATAATGTTGAGATTTAAATAAATGCATAGTATTAGGTTATTGGGAAAGTCATAACGTGTTGTTCTATGCAAAAATGTGTCAAGACATTCCCAACAATGAAATAGTAAGTTAAATGAATATTGCCTTTTAGTGGCCCCAGGATGAAATAAGACTGGGACCGGCAGATAGTGTAAATGGTTACATCGCTGAACTCCCATGTAGTCAACCACGGTTCGAGTTCCAGACCGAGTGGCTTGAAACTCACACCAGGTATATGTGAATGTGTGCCCAAGATCCTGAGAAGAGAATGAAGTAGAAAGGATTGTGGTGTGGCTATCCCCCCAGGGGCTGATTTCTCTTTCTGTCTGTCTAGCAATCTCATGCACCCTGTAATAAAAATCTCTCTAAAAAAAAGAAAAAAAAAAAAAGGCTGGCAGGTGATGTGGTGGTTAAGGGCTCTGGATTCCCACATGGCCTACTGTGGTTTCGGTCCCAGGCCTGGCAGCTTGGTTTTTCACTGTCCTTCTCTCTCTCTCTCTCACTCACTCTCTCTCTCTCTCTCTCTCACTTTGTCCATCTCTGGTCAAATTAAAATAAATAAATAAATAAATAAAGTTAAATAAAATAATTCAAAAAATAGTTTCATCATATTGTTGATTTTTGTTTTAGTTTGCTATAGGGTGTATGGGGCTCACCAGAAAGAGAGAAAGAGAAAGTGAGAAATCATCCTGGAGTGAGGAATGGCCATGCAGCAATCCTTCTCCTCCATTCTCCTCTTGGGATTTTGGGTACATATGCTGTGTGATAATTGCTTTTTGTTGCCTCCCATTATGAAAATCTTTTTTCAAATATCAGTAGTTGCAGGGGAAGTGATACTTTGTAATAGAGCTTATCCTTTGGTTTTATTCTATTGATACAAGAGTTGTTTTTTTTTCCCCCTCCCTGACCAAGTCTCAATTGCTTAAACAAACAAAACGGTGTTAATACATTATGTGGATAATTCAACTAAGAATACAAATATATAGTAGCTTTTTTTTTTTTTTTTTTTTGGAAAGGTTTTTGCTATAGGGTGCGTGCACTCACCAGAAAGACAGAGAGAGACAGAAAGCAAGAAATCACCCCCCAGGGAAGATGGCCACGCCACAATCCCTTCTCCTCCATTCTCCTCTTAGGATCTTGGGCACGTATGCACATGCGCCTGGTGTGAGTTTAAGCCACCGGGTCCGGGACTCGAACCACAATCAACTACATGGGAGTCCAGCAACATAGCCATTACACCAACTGCTGGTCCCTGTACTAGCTTTTTAAAAGTTTATTTCTTTCTTAAGTGACAGAGACAGAGAGAGAACACCCTCAACAGGGTCCCAATACTCCAATCCACTCCCAGCTTTATGTCGCCTTAAATCTGTGTGTGCCCAGCTTACTTAAGGAAGTCTCCATATGCAAACCTGGAACCTTCCCATGTAGGTCAGTTTCAGAGAACAGCACATTTTACCACTGCACCACTTTCTGGCCCCTTAATAGCTGACTTTTTAAAATGGTTTTACTTATGGAATAATTTCCACCTTCCTTTTCATCTTGATGCAGACACTAGGCTGATACATTAGGTTAATATTTGATATACTTGCTAGTTTCTCACATTGCTGTTTCTATCTTATCTGTCCTTTTCAGACATTAAAATAACATTTTCAGAATCCTGTGCTTTGGAGATTATAAATTTTAATTGGCTTCTTCATACAAAACAGAGCAGATGGCCAATGAGGAAAAAACATTGTATCTGACTCTATTTTAGTAGGAAAAATTTTTAAAAAGTTAGTCTCTAATGTGTAAGGCAAAGCACCTGTGTTTAAAAATAAATAAATAAATAAATCAGCTAGTACTAGGTTTTATGGCAGTTGACATAATAGCTATGTCACTGGACTCCCATGTAGTCGACCGCGGTTCGAGTCTCGGACCCAGTGGTTTAAACTCATGCTGGGTGCTTGTGCATGTGTGCCCAAGATCCCAAGAGGAGAATGGAGGAGAAGGGATTGTGGCATGGCTATCCCCCCCTGGGGGGGTGATTTCTTGCTTTCTGTCTCTCTGTCTCTGTCTTTCTGGTGAGTGCATGCACCCTATAACAAAAACCTCTCAAAAAAATTTTTTTTAATTTATTTATTTGCATTCATTCACTGAACATCATTACAGCATACAAAATGAGATTTTCCATCCAAAGTACATTGTATATTGTCTCAATCAAGCACATCAACAAACATGTTATTGTCAGCAAATGATCTTCCATTTCTTGTCTTCTGTATGTTTTGCTTTTATTCCCCCCCATCCTTGATTCCCTATCTCCTACCCTCTCCCATCTCCCACTCTCCTCCCACACTGTCTCTGGTATCTAAGTTTGCTTTCTATACTGTTTTCTCCTCACATTTTATTGTATCGCCAAAGACTCTAATCAATCCAAATACCCTCATAGCAAACACAGGTGATACACACATTTCCATGAACACAAGTCTTACTTTACGCATCCTATAAAGTAGCACCTAGCTGGGGCTACATATCCTACTGCAGTCATTGAATAGATATATATTTTTTTTCTGAAACTTTTTTTTGTAACTCAATTTACATTCCTTCCCTAAGCTTCATCACAGCATACAAAGTGCAATCTCCCATCCAGTACACACTGCATAGTGACACAATCATGCACATTACAAAAAATTTTCCATTACTAGTTCCTAGAATTACTTCCACCCCTCTTTCTGACCCTCTGTCCCTTCCCACCCTCCTCTCACACCACCTCCGGTGTCTACAATTGTCCTTCGTTCCCTTCCCACCCACGTTGCATTGATCACACAATTTCCTACATAATCTAACTACTTTCAATGATGAGTTCACTCATTACTACTAAGAAAACCAGTTTTAACTTAACTCAAAGAAGTGCCAAGGAACTTTGCTTAAAGCCAGGAAACAAGTTAGGATTCTGTTCAAATGGTAGGTGCATGAACCTATCAGTCTCATGTACTTTTATCTTCTGTTCTGGTTCAATTTTCCTGATTAAATTCTGGGATATAATATTCAACTCCAGACTTGTCCCTATGATTAAGTTGGCCACTTTCATAGTTTTTGGACTCTTATTTCCATGTGTCTGTGTTTAATTTTCTTGATACAACACACCCTTGAGAACTTCTTGGAGATCTGGTCTGGTGCTGGTAAATTCTTTCAGGTTTTGTTTATCTGAGAATGTTCTTGTCTTTTCTTCCCACCTGAAAGATAATCTTGCCGGGTACAGTATTCTTGGCTGAAATTGCTTCTCTCGTAACACTTTGAATATATTTTCCCATTCTCTCCTCGCTCGCATTGTTTCCGATGAGAGATCTGCTGTTAGCCTGATGGGATGTCCTTTGTAGGTAACTTGATGTTTCTCTCTTGCCAATCTTAGTATCTTGTCTTTGTCTGTGGCTTTGGTCAACCTGGCTATAATGTGTCTTGGAGAAGATCTTCTTGGGTTGATTTTATTTGGGGTCCTTTGTATTTCCTGGGACTGGATCTTCGAATGCCTCTCTAGGTTTGGAAAGTTTTCTTGCAGGATTTCATGGAATAGATTATCAATGCCTTTATGGGTCTCTTCACCTTCTGGAATGCCAATTATCCGGATATTTGGACGTTTGATGGTATCCAGTACTTCTCGCATATCATTCTCAAATTTTTGGGCCATTTTCTCAGTCTTCGTGGTGGATTTTTCTAAGCCAGCCATTTTCTCTTCTACATCTGAGATTCTATTTTCTGAATGATCTAGTCTGCTTTTAATACTTTCAAGGGAGATTTTGACTTCTTGTATTATAGACTTCATCTCTAGCAGTTCCGTTTGAGTCTTTCGTAAAGTGTGTAATTCCTCTTTTAGATCTTGCAAGAATTTCCTCATCTCCTGGAACTCGGCAACTTCTTTCTCCTTTCTCTTTAGCAGTTCATTATCTCTCTTTTCTTCCATCTCTGTTAGCTTCGACATTATGAATGCTCTAAATTCCTTATCAGACATTTCCATGACTTTCACCGAACTGCTTGTGGATGAAGGAGAGTTACTCTTTTCCATTGGAGGAGAGGTATTTTCTTGTTTTCCCATATTTCTCATGATCCGACGGTGATTTCTTGTCATCTGATGGATGGTGTGTTTCTTTCAAATTCTTGCAGTTAAGCCTCAATGTTCAGGAGCAAGCAGACAGAGGTGTTCTAGAATCTGTTTGCCGTTCTGTTGTGATCGCACACTAGCTTTGCTTGCTGGAGGCTGAATTATGAGTAGAAAATCTTCATTTCTCCTGTACCCTGAAATATCTAGTTCCCAGTAGCCATGCGGAATCCTCTGAAGGAAGCTCAAAATTTTTTTTTAAAATAATAATTTTTAAAAAATAGGAGTTGTGGGGCTAGCAAGTGGCATGGTGGTTAAAGGTGCTGGACTCCCACATGGCTGACCACAGTTCGAGTCCTGGACCTGATGGCTTGCTTCCTCACTTTCCCTTGCTCTCTCTGTCTCTCTCTGATCAAACTTAAAAATAATAATAAGTAAAGTTAAATCAAATTTTTTTAAAAATAGGAGTTGTGAGCCAATAGGTAGTGTGGTAGTTAAGGCGCTGGAGTCCCACATGGCCGACCATGGTTCTAGCCCTGGACCTCAAGGCTTGCTTTCTCACTCTCCCCTCCCCATCTCTCTCTGGTCAAATTAAATAATAATAATAATAATAATAATAATAATAATAATGGGCCATTAGGTGGCATGGTGGTTAAGGGCACTGGACTTCACATGACCGACTGTGGTTGGAGTCCCGGACCCGGTGGCTTGCTTTCTCATTTCCTCTCTTTCTCATACTTTCCCTCTCTGGTCAAATTAAAATAAATAAATAAATAAATAAAGTTAAATAAAATAATTATATAAAAATAATAAAAAAATAAAGTTGAACAGATAATTCTTTTAAAAAATAAAACTCATTTTAAAAAGTTTAAAAAAAAATAGAGTTGCAGGGCCAGCTGGTGGCATCATGGTTAAGGTAAAGGCAACTGGGTCCTACATGGCTGGCTGTACTGTATGAGTCCTGGATTGGCAGCTTAAAAGACAAACCAGGCACACATGTGTGCATGCCCTACATTCCAAATGGAGGAAGTAATGCAAGAGAAGGAATTGTAGTGTGACCCTTCCCTACAAGGGGTGATTTCTCACTTTCTACTCTCTGTGTCTCTGGTGAGCACATGTGCCCCTGGCAAATTAAAAAAAAAAAAAAATATATATATATATATATATATATGTGTGTGTGTGTGTGTGTGTGTATACATATATATATATATATATATATATATATATAAATTTTATTTTAGAAAAGACAACCGACATATAATTATAGCTTACAATTCCCTAGCTATGATATGCCATGGGACTGACTGCATGCCAAAACATGCAAGGAAAAGAACTCAGCCTAAAACCAAACACTGAAAATTCTTTTTATATACAAAATTAGGAGCATTTATGTTTAAAACTAAATTCTGGTCATGTGGTACCCAAACATAGCAACTTCTAAAGATAAATTAGAGTCTTATAGAATCTTCAGCTTTATATAAAGTAGTTATTATATTATGTAAAAAAGTAAATGCAGAAAAGATGAAAACTGGAGAAAATCATGATATCCAGGTATATATTTTCCTACCATATATTTTATTTTTAGTTGAGGACATTTGCCTGTGCAGGAATGTTAACAGTGTATTACCATTTTAGGAAAATAGAACTCCTAAAGTTTGAGGAAAATCATATACTTCCTGTCACTGTAATTCAAGTTACATATCTCACTGAGAAACTGAAGTTTTTTTTAAATGTCTGAACATAAAATCCTATGCATTCTTAGCATGCAAACCCCATAAAAGGATATCTTTGAAGGACAAGAGATAGTTCATCCAAACTGGATACTTTTTGTGAGCAAAAATAACATCTAACTTTTGAAATTTCAAGTATTTATTACTTAAAATTTTTATATTTAGAAAAAAGAATACAAAATCACTTTTCTTATTCTTTACATATTTTACTTTAACAGCTCTTAAAGCAATTTTCTTTATAGATATGAGGTTTATTTCATGAGATATTGGAATTTGTTTCCTACAGAATAAAGACAAAATAGTTTCCCTAATGAATCTCTATATCTTATCATTGTATCGTTTTGTTTGTTTGTTTGTTTGTCTTAAATTTTGCCAGAGTGTGTGCACTCTCTGGAGAGAGAGAGAGAGAGAGAGAGAGAGAGATGGGGCTGGGGGAGTGAGAAAGCACTCCCCATGGGGCATGGTCATGCCACAATCCCTTTTCTGTATTTTTATTTTATTATTTTTCTCTCTTTCTGTATTTTGAGTGGGACCACACATATGCAGGCCCCCATATGTCTTTCAAGCTGCTGGATCTGAGATTCAAACCACACAGCCCACCATGTGGAATCTAGCTATCTTTTTCTTTTTTAAAAGATTTATTTTTTTTAATTTTTTTTTATTTTTATTTTTTTTACAGAGTGTTCTTCAATTTTGACCAGAGAGAGACAGACAGAGAGAAAGTGAGAGTGAGAAAGCAAGCCTCCAGGTCCAGGACTTGAACCATGGTTGGCCACGTGGGAGTCCAGCACCTCAACCACCACTTCACCTGCCAGCCTCGAGATCTAGCTATCTTAACTATACCACCAACTGACCTCATTCTATTTTTCAATGAAGTAAGTTTTTTTTTTTAACTTTCTTTATTTATTTTAGAATTATTTTATTTAACTTTATTTATTATTATTATTATTGTTGTTTTCCAGTTTGATCAGAGACAGACAGAGAGAGGAAGTGAGAAAGCAAGTCACCAGGTCTGAGACTTGAACCGTGGTTGGCCATGTGGGAGTCCAGCGCCTTTAACCACCACGCCACTTGCCAGCCCCTATTTATTTATTTTAATTTGACCAGAGAGAGACAGAACAAGAGAGAGAAAGTGAGAAAGCAAGCCACCAGATCCGGGACTCGAACCATGTTCGGCCATGTGGGAGACCAGCGCCCTTAACCACCACACCATCTGCCGACCCCAACACCATTCTATTTTTTAAAACCTAAATGCTTTTTTCACATATGTCCTATAGTATCCATTTTATAACTTTTGCAAGATTTTATGTGTTGGCCCCATAGACAAATATCAGAGTCACTTGCTAAATGCCATATATCAATAGTAAAAACACTATGCATTCTTCTTCCCAAACTTTCTCATAAAAACCATAAAAGGACAGCAGGTACCATGATGGTTAAAGCAGCTAGATCCCACATAGCTGACTGCATAGATAGAATCCTAGATCTGGCAGCTTGAAAAACACAACGTGTGTGTGTGTGTGTGTGTGTGTGTGTGTGTGTGTGTGTCCAAAATCCCAAGAGAATTGAGAAGGGATTATGGCATGGTCATTCACCCAGAGGATGTTTTTTTCACTTTCCCCCCCTCTCTCTCTCTTTCTGTCCAGTGAGCATACAAGCCCTATAGCAAAAATTATGGAGAAAAAAAAAAAAAAAAAGACATGGTCTACTCTGGTATACCATACTTGACTTTCAGAAAATATGATGCTGTGCTCTGTTGGTATTCTTAAATTAATTGCTTTGGTATTGTTTTTCCTTGTATTTCTTTACTTTCTCAGGTCTACTATTTAAAAGATGCACATTGCTGCTACCCACAAAGGAAAGGCTAAAGTACATTCACAAGATCCTCATAGAAGTAAGATCGCACTTTTGAACTAGTTCATAATCTTGATTTGCAGTAAAGATATTCTACTACTAATGTCTTGCACTCGTTTCTAGCCTGTCTTTAGTAGTAGAATTTCATGACTCAGTACTAAAATTATGGTAATTTAAAATACTGTTCACCTATTTTTTTTTTTTGGAATAAAGAAATTTTAATAGAAAAGCTTACCCCACACCCAAAAGATGTGCCATTTTTTAGAAAAGGTCTTGCTATGTCATGATCCTCCTCAGCTGGAACTACAGGTGCATGCCACTGCACCCAGCTTTTTAGGATGGGCCAGGAATCAAACCCGGGCCGCCCAAGTAGCAGTGTTAGTCAGCATACCACCTTGGCTGGTAGTCTTTTACTTATCATAAAACAATATATATAACTAAGCACATTATTCACATTTATCTTATCCCACATAGGAATCCTGAGGAAGTTTTAAAGTGGTGACCTATATATTGTATTAAGATAAAATAATTTCTGAATATTAAAATCTGTTTAAATGTACAAAATGTAGGAAAGCATTTAATATACAAAATAGCAAAACTTTATGATAATAGATTTGGAGATGTGTATCAGTATGTTTGGGTATAATCTCCACATAAAACTTTGAATTTTACTATACAAATCCAAACACACTGCCATCTCTCGTATACATACTCCCTCAGGGTATGCAGAGTGTTTTGGGGGCACTGACTTTTTCCATGTCAGTTTTTGCATTGAGCTGTGTGGTCTACATCATTGCAGCAACTTCCCAGGTGACCTTTCCGCAGTCCATTCTATCACTCCCCGAACCTTTCTATATGTTGAAATCCTAAAATGTCACATTCATCAAGATAACTTGCTTGGGGACCAGCAGGTGGCATGGTGGTTGAGGTGCTGGACACTCCCACATGGCTGACCACGGTTCGAGTCCCGGACCTGGTAGCTTGCTTTCTCACTTCCCCTCTTTCTCTCTCTCTCTGTGTCTCTCTCTGTCAAATTAAGAATAAATGAATGAATAAATAAATAATTTTTTAAAAAAGATAACTTGCTTGATTAAGAATCTTTCAGTGGCTACTCAATTTCAGCAAGATAAGATCCAAAGTCTCTAGTTGATATTTAGTTTCCCCATAATGCAGCCTTACATCCTACTGCTTTGAACCTAATTAAGCTGGTTATATCTTTCTTACCAAATAGTGTTTATTCTGTCTCCATGGTTTTGTCTTTATTTTTCCCTCACCAGTCCTTCCTATTTTTTTTATCTGAGTTCTACTTCAAGACATTATTTCACTTATTTCCTTCATAATCTTTTTTGATCATTCCTAGATTTATCTTTTCTCTGTTTTCATATCGTCTCACATAGTATTTATTCAGTGATTTTAACATCTAAAACCTGAGTTATGATCATTTCACATGTGTATATGTTATTCTCCTAAATAGTGAGTTCCTTCAGAGCAACAGTTTTGTTTTTATATTTCTTTTGTAATCTTCACCTATGTAACACAATGCTAGTCAGAATATATACTGAAGATTTCCTTATTTTCATTAAGTTTGGCTATCAAATCATTGTACAGTTCTACTGAAAGGCAGGAATTAACAGTTGTTCTCTTTACAGGTTTCCTGTTTTAAATTCAGTGGCTGTGCAGCTCCTATGCAATGTTTAGGATTATCATGTTATGGCATGTTTTTGCAGGTAGGTTTTTTTAATTAAAGAAGAAAGGAATACTTTTTGAATAGTTAACAAGTAGAGCATGTAATCTTTCTACAGGTTGATAGAAATTATAATCCTAGCAAAATAAAATTGTAAAGATTTGAGAATGTATTTATCTAATAGTGTGCCATCTCAGATTTTCCTCTTGGATTTCCCACTGGTAAAACATACTTAACTTGGGAGACCAGCAGATGGTATAGCAGTTATATTACTGGACTCCCGCATGCCCAACCGTGGGTCGAATCCTGGACCTGGTGGCTGCAAAATCACGCCAGGCGTGTGTGTGCGTGCCCTAGATCCTGGGAGGAGAATGGAGACGAGATTGTGGAGTGGCCATCATCCCTGGGGGATGATTTCTCACTTTCCTTTTCACTGTCTTTGTCTCTTTCTCTCCTGCCAGTGCATGTACCCTAAGGCAAAAAAAAAAAACTCTTAAAAAACAAAACAAAACAAAGTTTAACTTGGGACCAGCAAATGGCATAATGGTTATGCTGCTGGACTCCCACATAATTGACTGCAGTTTGAATCCCAGACCCAGTGACTTAAAACACACCAAGGGCATGTACATGTGTGCTCAAGATCCTGAGAGGAGAATGGAGGAAAAGGGGTTGTGGTATGGCCATCCCCCCTGTGGGGGATGATTTCTCGCTTTCTATGTCTCTGTCTCCCTAGCAAGCCCATACGCCCTATAGCAAAAAATAAATAAATAAATAAAAGAATGCTTTTTAAAATGTATTTAACTTTATTTATTTACTTATTTTATTTTGACCAGAGAAGACAGAGAGCAAGAAAGAGAGAGAGAGAGAAGATGAGAAAGCAAGCCACCAGGTCCAGGACTCAAACCGCCATTGACCACGTGGGAGTCCAGCGCCCTTAACCACCACACCACCTGCTGGTCCCTTTAAAATTAAAAAAAAAAAAAAATCAACTGGGACCAGCAGTTAGCGTAATGGCTATGTCGCTGGACTCCCATGTAGTCGACTGCGGTTCGCATCCCGGACCCAGTGGCTTAAAACTCATGCCGGGCACGTGTGCATGCATGCCCAGGATCCTGAGAGGAGAATGGAGGAGAAGGGATTGCGGCGTGACCTTCACCCCTGGGGGGGTGATTTCTAGCTCTCTGTCTCTCTGTCTTTGTCTGGCGAGCGCACACGCCCTATAGCAAAAAAAACCTCTCCAAAAAAAAAAAAGAAATCAACTGTATGATTTCAAGAACACTTTTGAGTAACCTTTCATTGAAAACAAAGAAGATAATCATAATTAGCATTTCATTTTTAGAGCTCTTACTATGTATCAGATGCTGTTCTGAGCAGTTTATATGTATTAACTAATTGAAAACTTACAACACCATGTGCGCTAGGCACTGAACCTGGGAGGATCTTGCTTGTATCCCAGACTACTATCCATGAACTCGCAAACGTCCAGTCTCTAGGTGCGCAGGCCCTCCTATTAGCCTTCTTTCAAGTTTTGCTTCTTTAATTTTGTTTTTGTTTGTTTGTTTCTTTCTTTGTGACTAATAATATTTATACATGTATTCATGTAAAATTCAAAAGGTACAAAAGATACAAAGTGAAAGTGTTATTCCTAAGTCTGTCCTTCTATCCAGTGAGTTCCCTTCACCAGGAATAATCAATGTTACTAGTTTCTTGAACTTGTATGTTCTTCCAGAGAGAATTAGAATAGTTCCTAAACTATTGAAATCCAGTGAAATATTTTAATAACTATTTAAGAAGAATTTCTTATTAATCAACATTCAAATATCCTTTATATATGTATATAAACACTTTTGAAATATATGAATATATAACACATACGTATATTCATCTGTGCATTCTAGTAAGTGCAAAAATTATTAAATTTTTCTCTAATAAAGTTTTGTTTTGATTGTTCACATACACAAGTCATAAATAAATGTTTAAAACTAAAATGAGATCATCATTTGTAAACAATACCATAAATGACAGCTAGAGGGGGTAAAAGGGATTCTGCTGTAAAACTAGGCCACAGTTTGATTGTGAGTAGGCCATCTAAAGCTGTAGTCTGGGGTTTTAGTTTATTTCATTATTTTCCTCATATCACCAAAGTTCAGGATTCAATACTGTTTGAAAGTTCTCTGAAAAGATACTTCCTTTCCAGCCAAAAACTGGATTTTGGAGCACTTCTAGATTTTATGTAAACTTCTAATTAATTTGAATAATATAGTTCCATAGTAGATAAAAATTGCATACTATAGGACCAGCAGTTGGCGTAATGGCTGTGTTACTAGGCTCCCATGTAGTCGACTGCGGTTCAAGTCCTGGACCTGGTGACTTAAAACTCATGCCGGGCGCATGTGCTTGTATGCCCAAGATCCTGAGAGGAGAATGGAGGAGAAGGGATTGCGGAGTGGCCGTCCCCCCCGGGGGGTGATTTCTCGCTTTCTGTCTGTCTCTCTCTCTCTGTCCTTCTGGCGAGCACATGCGCTCTATAGCAAAAAACCCTCAAAAAAAAAAAAAAAAATACATGCTACTCTGATCCTGTGTCAAAAAGAGGCTCATAAGGCAATAGTGACTTACATTTTGATTTGATGGTCTGAATATCTGAAATGTTTCCTTTCTTTTCCTTAGACCTTAACAGCAGGTTGGGATGAGCTCGAGTGTCATCGTGTCTTTAACTTCTTGTGTGAGCTGACTAATCTCTCGCGCAAGGTGCAGACTGTTGTCTGCAGCAAACCAGGTAAAGAACTATAATTCACCTGGGACCAGCAGGTGGCGTGGTGGCTAAGGTACTGGACACTCCCACAGGGCCAACCATGGTTTGAGTCTGGGGCCTGGTGTCTTGCTCTCTCTCGTTCTCTGTGTGTGTGTGTATTTCTCTCTGGTCAAATTAAAAAATAAGTGAATTAATAAGTAAAATTAAATAAATGATTATTTAAAAAAAAAAACTACAATTCACAGATGATATTATATACAGATTAAAATAGAAGAAAAAAGGCAAAGTTAAAACTATGTTTAAAGATAAATGGTGGGGGACCAGCAGTTAGCGTAATGGCTATGTCGCTGGACTCCCACGTAGTCGACCGCGGTTCGAGTCCCGGACCCGGCGGCTTAAACTCACGCCGGGCGCGTGTGCGTGCGTGCCCAAGATCCCGAGAGGAGAATGGAGGAAAAGGGATTGCGGCGTGGCCATCCCCCCTGGGGGGTGATTTCCTGCTTTCTATCTCTCTGTCTCTCTCTGTCTGTCTGGCGAGCGCACGCGCCCTATAGCAAAAAACCTCTCCAAAAAAAAAAAAAAAAAAAAAAAAAGATAAATGGTGGCAAGCTAGCTCCATGGCCTTGGTTAAGGATCTCACGTGGTCTACTGCAATTTAAATCCCACCCTGGTGGCTTGAAAAACACACTGGGCACATGTGCATGTGTGCCCAAAATTCTAACAGGGCGGAAAAATGAAGAAGAGATTCTGGCACACAATACCCCACTGAAGGGTGCTTTTCCCCTCTGACTCCCTCTCTTTCTCTGGAGGAGGCACATACCTTTTGGCAATTAAACAAAAAGTAAATAAATTGTAGTACAAAGGACTTCAAAAAGTTCATGAGAAATGAATATTATGAAAATACTATGTGTGGATTTCAATTTATTTTGCACCAAAATAAACTCATACTCAATTCTATTTTCCATAGACTTTTTGAAGCACTCTCACATGTAGGAAAATGACAAAGAAATGTACGGGAATGAAACACGGAGTGACATAATGAGGCAAAACAGCAATATGTGTTTGAGGAAAAACAAGTACTCAAAGGGCTTCAACTGGATTGATACTATTTTACTCCTGTGCCAGCTATGGAGTGGCAGTTAAGGCAGCTGGATCCCACATGGCTGGCTGTGGAATTGGAGTCGTGGACCCAACAACTTGAAAAAATTGCCACATGTGTGTGTACACATGTCCACAATTCTGAGAGGAGAAATGGAAGGAAAGGGATTGTGATGTGACCATCCCCCATGGGGTGGGCTTTCTCACTTTCTCTCTCTCCAGTGAGCACAGATACCCTTTGGCAAATTGAAAAACATTTAAAAAGGAAAAGAAAAAAAACAATATTTTTATTCTTTAAACTAGATGTGAATACAAATAAGTTCATTATAGTGCTCTTTTTTTAAAGTTTTTGCCATAGGGCACATGTACTTGCCAGAGAGACAGAGTCAGAGAGAAAGAAAAGTGAGAAATCCTCCCCAGGGGGGTTGGCCATGCTGTAGTCCCTTCTCCTCCAGTCTCCTCTCTGGATTTGGGGCACACACACACACACACACCCAGCCTGATTCTTAAGCCACCAAGTCTGGGGTTCAAACCAAGGTTGACCATGAGGGAATCCAGTACCCCAACCACCATGCCCCCTCAATAAAGCTTTGGGTTTTTTTTCTTCTTTTATTTTCTAATTTTTTTATGTTCAATCACTGTACACCTTTACAGCACACAAAATGGATTTTCCTGGCATTAATAACACTGTATATTAGTCTGGTCAAAGATATTACCACACACATTATCATCAGCAGATAATTTTCCATTTTTTATGTCTGTTTTATGCTCTTTTTCCTCCTGAGTCCCTCCTACCTGCTCCCTAATAAAGCTATTTTTATAAAATAGTCCCAGGCCAGGCCATGAGGTGGTGGTGAAGTTAGCTAGATTCACATGGCCAACTGCATGGATCTTGAGTCCTGAACCTGGTGGCTTAAAAAACACACTGAGTTTATATATGTGTGTGCCCAAAATGCTTTCTTCTCCTCTTCCTCCTCCTCCTCCTTCTTCCTCCTCTTTTTCCTCCTCCTCATCCTCCTCCCTCCTCCCCCCTTCTTCCTCCTCCTCACCTTCCTTCTTCTTCTACCTTTTTTTAGAGGTTTTTGCCATAGGGCATATGCACTCACTGGAGAAAGACAGAGACAGTGAGAAAGAAAGAGAGAAATCACGCCCTCCTTCCCTAGGGGAGATAGCCATGCCATAATCCCTTCTCCTCCATTTTCCTCCTGGGATCTTGGACATGCACACATACACGCCTGGCACAATTTTCAAGCCACCAGGTCTGGGGCTTAAACCATAGTTGGCAATGTGGGAGTCCAGTGACATAGCCGCTACAAAATCTGCTGGCCTTTGTGCCCAAAATTCTTAAAGGTGGGAGAAATGAAAGAGGAGGGATTGCAGTGTGACCTTTCCCCATCAGGGTTGCTTTCTTGCTTTCCTTCTCTCTGTCTCTGGTGAGCATACATGCCCTCCAGCAAATGATAGATAGATAGATAGATAGATAGATAGATAGATAGATAGATAGATAGATAGATATTTAGTTATTTTATTTAACATGTATTTATTTATTTGTTTGTTTGTTTTAATTTGACCAGAGAGGGACAGAGTGGAGAGAGAGAGAGGGAGAGGGAAAGTGAGAAAGCAAGTCACCAGGTCTAGAACTCAAACTGCAGTCAGCCACATGGGAGTCCAGCACCCTTAGCCACCATGCCACCTGCTGGCCCCTATATTATTTTTTAAACAGATTTTTTTTTTCTGTAGGGTACATATGCTTGCCAGAGAGACAGAAAGTAAGAAATCACTCCCCATGGGAGATGGCCATGCTGCAATCCCTTGTCCTCCATTCTCCTCTTGGGATTTTGGGCACACACACACACAGCATGTTTCAAGCCACTGGGTCCAGGACCTGAACCGTGGTTGACCATGTGTGAGTTCAGTGACATAATCATTACACCATCTGCTGGTCCCAATTTTTTTTTAAGACAGATTTTTGCTATAGGGCGCATGCACTCTCCAGAGAGACAGAAAGACACAGAGATAGAAAGTGACAAATCTCTCTCCCCCCAAGGATATGGCCACATAGCAATCCCTTCTCTTTCATTCACCTCTTGGTATTTTGGGCATGCCCACATACATGCCCATCATGAGTTTCAAGCCATTGGGTCCAGGATTTAGACTGTGGTCGGCCATGTGGAAATCCAGTGATGTAACCATTATGCCATCTACTGGTCCCCAGCAATAAATTTTTTAAAAATAAGAATAATCCCTCAATGGAGCCAGCAGGTGACTTGGTGGTTGGTGTACTGGACTCCCACATGACCGACTGCAGTTTGAGTCCTGGACCTGGTGCCTTTCTTTCTCACTTTCCCTCTCTCTTCCCTCTCTGTCTCTGGTGAGTGCACATGCCCTATAGCAAAATTTGAAAATAAATAAATAATTTCTTTAAAAAATAATCCCTTGATAATCTAAAATTTTTTAAATATTTATTTATTTTACTTAATTTCATTATTACTATTTATTTTTAATTTTACCACAGAGAGAGAGAGAAAGGTAAAGTGAGAAAGCAAGCCACCAGGTCCAGGACTTGAACCACGATCGGCCATGTGGGAGTCCAGCACCTTAACTACCACTCCACCTGCCAGCCCCTAAAATTTTTATGGAGTAAAATGAAGGAATGCTTTGAGTACAAAGCATATTAATAATATATCCCTTTGGAGCCAGCAGGTGGCATAGTGGTTAAGACACTGGATTCCCATATGACTGATGTGGTTCAAGTCCTGGACCCAGTGGCTTGAATCTCGCGTGAGACACGTGTGCATGTGTTCCCAAAATCCTGAGAGGAGAATGGAGGAGAAAGGATTGTGGTATGGCCATCCCTCCTTGGGGGTCATTTGTTGTTTTCTGTTTCCCTGTCTCTCTGTCTCTCCAGCAAGTGCAGGCACCCTATAGAAAAAAAAATCTCTTAAAAAAATAAAATAAGGAATGTATATGTTTGACTTTTCTCTGTATTTATTTCTTTTTAAAACCAAAATTGTGAGATTCTAGTAAACTTAGACATGTCTCTTGATTGATTCATTTATTCAGTGTCAAATATAAGTCAGGAAGGTAAGAGGAAGTAGACATTCAAACTACGAGTTATGACAATCTAAGAGCAGGTGATCTCTTGGTTACTTCCTGCTTAGAAACCAGGTTTATGATCACTAGTTAACCATAATCATTAGTATGTTACTCCAATCATTATTTAATATGCACATCAACCTTTCTAGGAACAATGGTTTATAGTTCTTTTTCTTCATAGGAAGTGCCCGAAAACTGGAATTAAGGATCAGATTGTTCTGTAGGAATGTTCTACTTGATCATTGGGCATATCGAAGTGATTCTGCCTTTTGGCTGACACGAATATTAAAACCATGGCCTATGGTGAACCAGGCAAGATTACTGTATATCATTTTTGGGCCAATATGTCCTCAGGATGGTAAGCACCCATTTTTATGGGATATATATAAATATTTTTTCATTCTGCAGATATTTATTCAGGGATATATATTAAATAAAGGGCTAGTTACCTTTACTCTAGGAAGCATATTTTTGTACCTGCTCAGTTTCATCATTCCTAATCACTAAGCTGTGCTTCATCATATCAAAGACATATATACTGCATTAACTTGTATATAACCTAACTTCATTACAGAAATTGTTCTGCTGTAGGCCATTACAAATATATTCCTGTCATCTCTTGTTTACCTAAAATAGATGCTTTTCATTTTAAACATTAGCTTAATTCAAGGTTATATTTGCTATTGGAGGGGACTAATAGTGCTGGTGGGGTAAAATGGTAGCCAGAATTGATGCTTTACTTAATTTTGAATGTGTAATATGATTTTTGCCCATTTTTTTTGTTTCTCTAAGTTTTGCTTAGACCAATGTTAAAATTATCATGCATTTCTTCAGTTCACATTGACTTGTGTCAGGAGGTAACCAATTTAAAGTATGTTAAATAGCAGCAGGAAGTCAGTCTGGAATTAAAATTTGTGCATAATCCACAAGAAAATTGGTCATGGGTAGATAATAAAAAGTTAGCCAAATTACTGTATTTTGATATAAATGTTCAAAATACTCTCAAATATAGTATGGTCTCTTTTTAAAAAATTTTTTTCTAGCATTCTCTCGTTTAAAGATATCAGTGGATTTTATTTTATTTTAGTAAGATTACATTGATTGCTGGGCCAACAGGTGGTGTGGAGGTTAAGTTGCTAGATCCCACAAAGCAGCCTCCACAGTTTGAATCCCAGACTTGGTAGCTTAAACATCATGTCAGGCATGTGTGTGTACCCAAAATCCTGAGAAAATGGAGAAGGGATTACAGCTTGGCTATCATCCCCTGGGGGGCGATTTCTCACTTTCCCCCTCTCTCTTCCTCTCTCTCTCTCTGTCTCTGTCTCTCTCTGGTGAGCATACATGCTCTATACCAAAACTAAAAAAAAAAAAAAAAAAAAAAAAAAAAAAAAAAAAAACCTAAAAATAAAAAAAGATAACATCAATTGCTTATTCCAGTTTCCGTTACAGGATAGCATTATCTTTGAACTAGAAACATTATTGTGCTTGCAAAACTGCCTTTTCTTCACTTCAATTTAGCTATTGTTGCTGTGCTTCATCATGTCAGTAAGAGAAATTCAAATTTATCATTATCAGAATTGACCTTTCATCATGAAAGTTATTTAAATAAGTAATAGTGTTCCATTATGCAATCTACTTTTCTTTTTAAGCAATCCATGAAGTCTTTATCCCAAAGACAACTGTTCTGTGATAACCTAGTTTTTTGTTTCAATTCAGGACAGGTAATTTGGCAGAAAATGACAGAAGGACCTACGGATGAATATAGTCTGAAAGGTTTGGCTGAAGCCATCAAGTTACTGTATGATACAGGCACCAAAGAATGGACAGCAGATGATGTCATCAGTCTTGTAGATGAACTGTCAGGTAAAATATATATGTTTACTAATATAGAATATTATAAATTTATTATTAGAATGCAGTTATAAAATCATAAGGATAGGGACCAGCTGTTGGCATAGTGGTTGGGGCACTGGACTCCCATAAAATTGACCAAGATTCAAATCCCAGACTTGGTGACTTGAAACTCAAGCCAGGCACATGTGTGTGCGAGCCTAAAATCCTGAGGAGAATGGAGGAGAAGGGATTGTGGCATGGTCATCCCCCCAGGGAGTGATTTCTTCCTTTCTGTCTCTTTATCTCTCTAGCAAATGCATGCATCCTATAGCAAAAATCTCTCTCTCTTAAAAAAAAATTGTAAGGATAAGTCTACAAATAACAAAGTGCCTCTTAGAAATCACTGAATACTCCAAAATATTTAAAGAGTTGAGCATTATGTTTGAATAGAATACATATAATCAATCACCTTATTATCCTTCAAGTGCCAATTTCATAAACACAGATTTATTATACGTATTTGAATACTTCATAGTTTAGCTCGATGACTCTCATTTTGCGAGTTTGCAGAAATACCTTCCTAAGTTATGAAGAAGAAAGCCTTCTGCTGCTGATCCAGGAGAGGTGAAACAATTTTTCCCATTCCTGCATTATCCTTTAGATTCTAACATTTGCAAGGGTTTTTTCCCTTACACAGAATTAGACCACCTTGCCTGCTGACCTATGTGTAGGAGAATTGCTTTGACTGTATAACTAGTACGTTTGTAAGATCTACCAAGACGGTGCAATAATGTCTGTCTCTGGCTATGTGCTGTAATTGAAAAACAAACACTTTTTCTAAGCCTTTCCCTTGGCATTGATTGTATTTACAATAAAGTGATAGAATATTGCACATATTCAATGATGTTTACTATAGCTACTATGTAATTTCTCATTAAATAACTGTTCTTCCTCTAATAAAAGTGGTTCCCCGTGAATGGCTTCTGGAGAATAATGCGCGTCTCCTAATCCTGAGTGGGAACAACATCTGTTTCACGTTCATGGCTAGTAAAGCTGTGAATGGACGAGTCATTGAACTGGCAAGGCTCACAGTCTTTTTGGCCCTGGTAAGTTAAAAAATGAGTTTTTCTCTAGCAAGTTGTTTGATATTACAGTTTACCTATCAGGGAGCTTCCCTGAAGGAATTTAAGACAAGACATTTTGAAAGAATAAGTACTTAAGTATGTATTTTTGAGCTTATAAAATATAGGGGGCCAGCAGGTGGCATGGTGGTTAAGGGCACTGGACTCCCACATAGCTGACCATGGTTCGAGGCCAGGACCTGGCAGCTTGCTTTCTCACTTTCTCTCTCTCTGTGTCTCTCTGTCCCTCTCTGGTCAAATTAAAATAAATCAATAAATCAATAAAGTTAAATAAAATCAATTTAAAAATATTAAAATATGTATAAGCTGTATTTGTAATCCTTTCTCACACAAATTTCTTCTCACTTCATATATAGACTGTCATTATACAGCTCTGCTCAATTATATTGTTTTTTAAAACTTTCATTAAAAAGAAAGCATCCCAGGACCAGCAAGTGGCATTGTGTTTGAGGCGCTGGACACTCCCATCCCACATGGCTGACCACGGTTCGAATCCTGGACCTGGTGGCTTGCTTTCTCACTTTCTCTCTCTCTCTGTATCCCTCTCCAGTTAAATTAAAGTAAATGAATGAATAAATTTAAAAAATTAAATAATTCTTAAAAAAAAAAAAAGGAAAGAAAGAAAGCACTTCATGGGACCAGCAGATGGTGTAATGGTTACATCGCTGCAGTCTCACATAGTTGACAGCTGTTCAAGTCACAGATCCGGTGGCTTAAAACACATTGGGCATAGGATAGCAGCATGGTCATCCCCCCTGGTGCGTGCTTTCTCACTTTCCTTCTCACTCTCTGTCTCTCAGCTTGTCTCTCCAGCAAGTGCATGAATCCTATAGCAAATTAAAAATACATAAATAAATAGTGTTCTGGCCCCCCCAAAAAAGAAAATACCACACTGGGTGCATGTGCATGCATGCCCAAGATCCCAGGAGGAGAATGGAGGAGAAGGCATTGTGGAGTGGTCATCCACCCTGGGGAGTGATTTCTCATTTTCTATCTCTCTGACAAGCATATGTACCCTATAGCAAAAATCTCTCTATTAAAAAAAAAGGAAAGAAGACATTCCAGGGGCCAGCAAGTGGAGTGGTGGTTAAGATGGTCTTCCATGTGGCTGACCATGGTATGAGTCCTGGAACTAGCTAGAGCTTGAAAATCAAAGTCCTGAGAGGGGAAAGGAGGAGGGTGATTTGATCTGCTTCATAATAATCATTGTTCATGTAAAGTAGGCAAGGAGAGGATGTTGGAGTGAATGGAGGTAGAGTTAAAACAAGCTTGGGACCAGCAGTTAGCGTAATGGCTATGTTGCTGGACTCCCATGTAGTCGACCGCGGTTCGAGTCCCGGACCCGGTGGCTTAAACTCACGCCGGGCGCGTGTGCGTGCGTGCCCGAGATCCTGAGAGGAGAATGGAGGAGAAGGGATTGTGGCGTGGCCATCCCCCCTGGGGGGTGATTTCCTGCTTTCTATCTCTCTGTCTCTCTCTGTCTGTCTGGCGAGCGCACGCACCCTATAGCAAAAACCTCTCCAAAAAAAGAAAAAAAAAAAAAAAAAAACAAGCTGGGTACTGGGGATTCATACCATTCTCTCTACTTTCATATGGTTAAAATGTTTCAAAATAAAATATATTTAATGTGCATTTGTTTAACACAAATGTATTGAATGCTGACTCTGGGCCATACACAGTATGAGATTCTAGGACTATGAAAATGAATAGAGGGAACCAGCAGATGGCATAATGGTGACGTCATTGGACTCCCACATAGTCGACTGCAGTTTGAGTCCTGGACCTGGAGACTTAAAACTTGTATCAGGTTCATATGCATGTGTACCCAAAATCCCAAGAGGAGAATGGAAGAGAAAGGATTGCAGTGTGGCCATCCTCTCTGGAGCATGATTTCTCATCTTCTGTCTCTCTGTCTCTCTGGAAAGCACACGTGCCCTATAGCAAAAATCTCTCTGGGAAAAAAAAAAAAGCAGCAAATTAATAGAGCAAATCTCTGACTACAAGCTGCTAATAGTTTTAAAAGAAATATCAAGGTACACATAAATACAGTGAAACTTGTGCAAGATATATATCCAAAAAGGGGTCACTAAGAGAGACAGTATCAGGTGAGAATTAAGGACAGAGAGAACATTACAGTAGATAAAAGTTTTGTAAAAAAATGAATTGGAGGGGACCAGCAGTTAGTGTAATGGCTATGTCGCTGGACTCCCATGGAGTCGACCGTGGTTCGCGTCCCAGACCCGGTGGCTTAAAAACTCATGCCGGGCGTGTGTGTGTGAATGCCCAAGATCCCGAGAGGAGAACGGAGGAGAAGGGATTGCGGCATGGCCATCCCCCCTGGGGGGTGATTTTTCACTTTCTGTCTCTGTTTCTCTCTGTCTGTCTGGCGAGTGCACGCGCCCTATAGCAAAAAACTCTCAAAAAAAAAAAAAAATGAATTGGAGGCCACTTGTTTGTTTCTGAAGCATAAAACTTGACAACTTTGGTCCAGGAAGCTGCTCCTGGCGACTCTGCAGCCGTCACTGTGACACAAAACGAATATATTGAATTACATCGTAAACGCTATGGATACCGGTTGGATTATCATGAGAAATGAGAAACAAGGAAAGTTGGGAGGGTCGTGAATGTTCAAAGAAGGCAAAAAAGATGATTGGTCTGAAGGCTAAGCTCTATAATAAACAGTGCCATGTTGAGAAAATACAAATGAAAAAGATTATCAAGATACATGAAAAGAGGAACACCAAACAAAAGAATGATGAAAAGACTCCATAAGGAGCAGTACCTGCCTATCTGTTGGACAGAGAAGGACAGTCCCGAGCTAAAGTACTTTCCAATATGATTAAACAAAAATGGAAAGAGAAAGCAGGAAAATGGGAAGTTCCTCTACCCAAAGTTCGAACTCAGGGAGAAACAGAAGTATTAAAAATTATTTGAGGGACCAGCGGTTAGCGTAATGGCTATGTCACTGGACTCTCATGCAGTCGACCACAGTTCAAGTCCTGGACCTAGTGGCTTAAATTCACACCAGGTGCATGTGCATGCGTGCCCAAGATCCCCAGAGGAGAATGGAGAAGAGATTACGGCATGGCCATCCCTCCTGGAGGATGATTTCTCGCTTTCTGTCTTTCTGTCTTTCTCTGTCTTTCTGGCGAGCGCACGTGCCCTATAAGGAAAACCTCTCCAAAAAAAAAAAAGTTATTTGAGGGACCAGCAGGTGGCATGGTGCTTCAGGGCACTGGACTCCCACATGGCCAACTGTGGTTCAAGTCCTGAACCTGGCGACTTGCTTTCTCACTTTCCCTTTCTCTGTCTCTCTTTCACTCTGTCCCTCTCTGGTCAAATTTAAATAAATAAATAAAATTAAATAAAATAATTATTTTTTAAAAAAAAGTTATTCAAACAGAAAAGAGAAAAAAGAAGGCATGGAAGAGGATGGTTACAAAACTCTGCTTTGTTGGAGATGGCTTTAGTAGAAAACCACCTAAATATGAAAGATTCATTAAGCCAATGGGCTTATATTTCAAGAAGGCCCACGTAACACATCCTGAACTGAAAGCCACCAATACTTGGTGTAAAGAAGAATTCCCTCATCCCCACTATGTACAGTATTGGGTGTTATCACCAAAGGTACTGTCATTGAGGTGAACGTGAGCGAATTGGGCCTTCTGACACAAGGAGGCAAGGTTATTTGGGGGAAATATGCCCAAGTTACCAACAATCCTGAAAATGATGGATGCATAAACGCTGTCTTACTGATTTGATAGCAGTTGCATACAAATAACTCCTTGTAATTTTTGAAGATGATACACCATCTGGAAAGCCATCATGACTGATGTTTCTGAATATAGCCGGTCTTACATGTCTGATGTCATCAAAAGATTATTTATTAAATTGTACAAAAACATTAAAGTGGCCTGGTTTTACAAAAAAAAAAAAAAAATGAATTGGAGGGGCTGGCAGGTGACATGGTGGTTAAGGTGCTGGACTCTCACATGGTTGACTATGGTTCAAGCCCCAGACCTGGTGGCTTGCTTTCTCACTTTCCCTCTCTCTCCTTCTGTCTCTCTCATCAAATTAAATAATAATAATGATACTGAAGAAAATTAAATAAATCATTCTTAAAAAAATTAAAAAAGGAATTGGAAGAGTTCACTAGGCAGGCGGGGATGGCAGCAGATTATTCAATGCAACAGAGAAGTGGAACCACTGATCACCTTCAGGGACCTGCAAGTAATTCTGTGTTATTTCTAAAGGGTAAAGCATGCACAAGAGAGCTAGCGGGAGGTGAAGTCAGACAGGAAAGAAGAGACTAGGTCGGGAGAGCTCTGTAGGCCTTTCTGTAGAGTTTGAACCCATTCTCTCAGGGAGCCGCTGAAAAGTTTTAAGAAGGGGAGAGAAATGATTAGTTTTGTGTTTTTGGCCGCTCACTTTGGCAGCACTATTGCAAGCAGAATGGAGAAAAAGTCGCTAGGGGTGGAGAAGCCTTCTCTAGAAAGCCTTCCCTGATTAACATTTCAGCTGTGATCATGGGGCCAGCAGGTGGCGTGGTGGTCAACTGTGATCATTAATGTTCTCTAAATGGCCTCTGATTTACCTTATTTTTATTTTCCCTTACTATTAGTGTTCTCTTTATCTTCATTTACTATTCCCATGTGTCATTATATGTGTGGGCTAAGTCATTTCCCAAAATAGATTGCTAACTCTGAAATCCAGGACTGTGTCACTTACTTCTGTAGTACCTGGTACAGTACTTACATATAAATAGCAAATACATCTTTCCTGTCAGATGACCATTATTTAGTTATATTACGTAGTTGATTTCATGCTGTACATTATCTATTTGGCTATGAAAATTAAATTGTCTATTTAGTATATTAGTAAATAAATCTTTTACCTTTCCATCAACTTTAGCTAAGAACACAAAATTTTATAAAGAATTATTTATTGATTTATTTGTATTTTTATTATTATTCATTTTTAAAATAATATTCATTTGACCAGAGAGAAATAGAGAAAGTGAGAAAGCAAGCTGCTGGGTCTTGGACTCAAACCACAGTCAGCCATGTGGGAGTCCAGTGCCTTAACCACCATGCCACCTGCCAGCCCTTTATTATTATTTATTTTTAGGTTGTCATAGGGTTTGTGTGCTCATTGGAAAGAAGAGAGAGAGAGAGATTCAGAGAGAGGGAAAGTGAGATGGCCATGCATCAATCCATTTGCTCTTTTACTCTTGAGATTTTGGGGATGCACACACATGCGCCTAGTGTTATTTTCAAGCCACTGGGTCCGAGACTGAAAAAGTGGTCAGCCACGTAGAAGTCCAGTGCCTTAACCGCTACACCACTTGCTGGCCCCGGAAAATGTTACCTTTACTTTAAATGTTTTATCTTTTAAATGATAGAGAAAAAAATAACCCCCAAAACTCTCAAAATGACAAGCTGATAATACTGAAGAGTCCTCTGACCTAGTGAAATTGTCTATTTGTCTATCATCCTCCTTGGACTCCTTAAAAATAGAGCTTTGGGAGACCAGCAGTTGACATAATGGCTATGTCACTGGACTCCCATGTAGTCAACTGCAGTTTTGAGTCTCGGACCTGGTGGCTTAAACTCACACTGGGCGCGTATGCATGCGTGCCCAAGATCCCGAGAGGAGAATGGAGGAGAAGGGATTGCGGCGTGGCCATCCCCCCTGGGGGGTGATTTATTGCTTTCTGTCTCTGTGTCTCTCTCTGTCTTTCTGGAGAGTACGCCTGCCCTATAGCAAAAATCTCTCCAAAAAAAAAAAAAAAAAAAAGTAGAGCTCTGGGGACAGGCAAGTGGCATGGCACTTAAGGCACTGGACTCCCACATGGCTAACCACAGTTTGAGTCAAAATAATTTGTTGTTGTCTCTCTCTCTCTGGTCAAATTTAAAATAATAATAATGAATAAAATTAAAATCTTAAAAAGTAATTTTTAAAAGTAGAGCTTTGTCTTTATGGCGTTTCATTGTATCTCAAACTCTTAGCAGGTGCTCAATAAATGTTTATTGAACAAGTGAATTGGAAGAAGCCTTGGGGTTGGGAGGTGGCATGGCGATTAAGGGCACTAGACTCCCACATGGTTTGCTTTCTCACTTTCCCTCTCTCTCTCTCACTCTGCCCAGCTCTGGTTAAATTAAAACAAATAAATTAAGTAAAATAATTCTTTTTTAAAAAAGTTATTTTTCTTATGTTCAATAACTGTTTTCAATGTTAAGTTTTGCATTAATAAATAACATATGATAATCTTGTATTAAGCTTTTATTTGTTTCCACAAAATTATACCATTTGGATACAAAAGAGCATTAGGTATACAAGTACTTCCATTTATAGACTCAATATGTTATCATGTGTAATAAATTATGTAAAATCATAAATCATTATCGTCAATTCCATTTTCAAATTCTACAGCTTTTTTCACATGAAGGTTTACAATAATGCCTTGTATGTCTAACTCAGGTGTGTGAGAAAGAACTATACTGCATGGATTGGGCAGTTAAAATGATGCAGAAAGTCTGTAAAGTTTTTAGCACCCCTGTGGAAAGAAATAACTTCCTGCAGAGTGTGGCAAATGCATTCGCATGTGTTATCATGGAGATGCTGCAAACTATCATGTCTGGTGAGTAAAAATGTAGATGGTATATAGGTTCTAATCTGAACTGAAGGAAGAGCTTCAACGTTTCATTTCTAGACTAAGAAAGAAGGAACTGGCATTTTTTTTCATCAGATAGTTAGTTCCTACATTTTTTTTTTTTTCACTTATTAAATTTGGCCTTAGGATAGTGGTTAAGGCAGCTGGAATGCATATGGCTTACTATGCAGTTTAAGTCCTAGACCCAGTGGCTTGAAAAACACACTGGGCACATGTGCATGTGTACCCAAAATCCCAAGAGGAGAATGGAGGAGAAGGGATTGCAGCATGGCCATCTCCTTTAGGGGGTGATTTCTCACTTTCTCTATATATATATGTATCTCTGGCAAGTACACACACCCTAAGGCAAAAAAAAAAAAAAAAAAAAAGAAATCTCAAATTTGGCTTGTCAGGGTCTTGCCACATCACAGTCCAGTTAGCTAGGTCCACAGGCAAGCACCCCACATGCCTGACCTGAATAGATTGGGTTGGGAATTGTTCCTGGGGATCCCATGCTGCCTCAGCCATTGCACAGTGGCACCCTCCCATTCATGTCCTGCAGCTGGGTCTGCTATTATTTTTAATGAGGAACATAAAGAAAAGTCTGCTCTGAAAGGAACCAACTTGAATTTTACATGGCAAAAATTAATCTGTTGTTGTCTATTTATTCTTATTTATTTCATGAGAGAGAGAGACCCCAACAGGGCTTTCCTGCCACCATCTACCTCCCATCTCACTTGGCATGCACAAGGAAATCCCAGGACATGAACCTAGGACCTTTCCCATGGGGGTCCAGCTACAGTACCACTGTGCCACCATCTGGGCCACAGCAAACATTTTTACTTTTTCCTTTACCAATTATCATAAGTTCCATAATCATGTCATGTATTTGTATCTTTTTTAAAAAAAATAATTATTTCATTTAACTTTGTTCATCATACTTTTTTGTTTTGGTAATTTGACCAGAGAGAGAGACACAGAGCGGGAAAGTGAAAAAACAAGCTGCCAGGTCCGGAACTCAAACTGTGGTCAGCCATGTGCGAATCCAGCACCTCAACCACCAAACCACCTGCTGGCCCCTGTAGTTTTGTTTTGGGTTTTTTTTAATAATTATTTTATTTATTATTATTATTACATTCAACCAGAGAGAGACAGAGAGGGAAAATGAAAAAGCAAGCCACTAGGTCCGGGGTTCAAACCACAGTTGGCCATGTGGGATTCCAGTGCCTTAACCACCACACCATCTGCTGGCCCCAGCCCCTGTATAGTTTTGGTGGTTGTTGTTTTTAATTTAACATATATATATATATATATATATATATATATATATATGTACATGTATATATATATATTTATTTATTTATTTATTTATTTATTTATTTATTTATTTTAATTTGACCAAAGAGAGACAGAGTGAGAGAGAGTAAAAAAGCAAGCTTCCAGGTCCGGGACTCGAACCATGGTCAACCATGTGGAAGTCCAGCACCCTTAACCACTGTGCCACCTGCCAGCACCCCCTGTATAGTGGTTTTTTTTTTTTTTTTTTGGAGAGGTTTTTTGCTATAGGGCACGTGCGCTCGCCAGACAGAGAGAAACAGAGAGACAGAAAGCGAGAAATCACCCCCCAGGGGGGATAGCCACGTCGCAATCCCTTCTCCTCCATTCTCCTCTTGGGATCTTGGGCACGCATGCACATGCGCCCGGCGTGAGTTTTAAGCCACCAGGTCCGGGACGCAAACTGTGGTCGACTACATGGGAGTCCAGCGACATAGCCATTACGCTAAATGCTGGTCCCATCCCCTGTATAGTTTTAACCAAATATTATTTTCCAGTTTATTGGGAACCAACATTATAATTAATATTACTAAGAAAATAATTATAATTAATATTACTGAGAAAACTAAGGCTTAGAGAAATTACCTGACTTGCCCAAGGTCATAAAGTTAGAAGCATTAAAGCATAACCCAACATCCTTTTCTTCAGATTTTTTTTATAAGAATTATTTATTTTTTATTTTATTTACTCATTCATTTATTTACTTTTTTTTTTTTTGAGAGGTTTTTCGCTATAGGGCGCGTGCGCTCGCCAGACAGACAGAGAGAGACAGAGAGATAGAAAGCGAGAAATCACCCCCCAGGGGGGGTGGTCATGCCGCAATCCCTTCTCCTCCATTCTCCTCTCGGGATCTTGGGCACGCACGCACACACGCCCGGCGTGAGTTGTAAGCCACCGGGTCTGAGACGCGAACCGCGGTCGACTACGTGGGAGTCCAGCGACATAGCCATTACGCTAACTGCTGGTTCCCTCATTTATTTACTTATTTTTAAACTTTGGTCAAAGAGACAAATGGGGGGTGAGAGTGAGAAAGCAAGCCAAGCCACCAGGTTCATGTGGGAGTGTCCAGCACCTTAACCAACACAGCACCTGCTGGTCCCATTTTTCTTCAGACTTCTAATCCAGTGTTCTATATAATTACATGATCTCAAAAGTAAGTATGACATAGTAAATGTTGCTAACAGAAAGTCCTCTGTTTAAATGTCATTAGAAGGGGCCAGCAGGTGGAGTGGTGGTTAAAGTGCTGAACTCCCACATGGCCGACCATGGTCCGAGTCCCAATCCTGGTGGCTTGCTTTCTCACTCTCTCTCTCTCTCTATATATATATATATCTTTCTGTGGTAAAATTGAATAATAATAGTAAATAAAATCAAATACATATTTTAAAAATAAATATTATTAGAAACAACTAGAACGTCTTAAATTTCAAATAAATCACATATTAAATGTTTAACTGTTATTTTCTTTTCCTTGCTCCTTGTTCCTGTGTGTGGTATGTAGGAGACCGTGATGAAGATGACAGAAGCTTTTTGAATTTGTTCCATCTTGTACATGCTCAGGCTAACTTCCACAAGGAAGTCCTATATTTGACTATGAATACTCTCTCTACCTAAGTACTCAGAAAGTCTTGCCTTCAGAGAATATCTCACTGAATAATCAGAAGAGTACTACTTTCCACACCCCAAAAATAGCATCCATGGGACTTTTTATCATCTAAGTAACCTAAGAATTCAAAAGCTGCATAGAATTTTAGAAGCAACCGCTTACACAATTATTAATATAAAAATAACAGGCAACCCAAGAATGTGTTGAGATTTCTCTGGAAAATAGGCTCTGCTTTATTGGTGTTTGGTAAACCTAACACCACGCCAAAATATAATGTTAGCTGTCCAAGAATCTGGGGCTAGCCCAACCTGTATATGTGGGGCTTTGAAGCAAGAGAAAATTTTGTTTTATAGTCAAGACAGACCCAAATTCACTAAATAATATGTATCTGTTCATTTTGCTTAAGTTGTAGAGACATAGCCCAGGATGTTTTGTTAAGATCTGCAATATGGTGTTTTAGAATGTGCAGAATATAAACCACAGTTTTCTACCACCTTCTTGGCTTATGCTTACAGAGAGCATTACATTTTGTTCACGCTTTGCAATGAACAAACAGATAAAAACAAAACCAAAGGAAGTATTTTCTTCAAATCACACAAGAGGCCTATAAATAGAGGAAGGGATATTGTCTCAGTTAAAGTCAAATCATCTTTGGTACTTTTCTGCATATTAGAGTAAAATGTTGCAAATAAGAGAAAACACAAAAGAGAAGAAAGTAGCTACGCTTCAAGAACAAGTCATCACCAATAATTTGCCCTTTGTCCTTAAGTTTTTCTCCCTACCTAAAAAGTGGGCTTTGCTGAAGGAAACTAGAAGCACGATGGTTGTCCGAGCAGCTATGAAGAGGTTTCTCTCCACTCAAGTCGATGGATTCCGAGATGCTCCAGGACTATTTGGGTCTGACTGGCATCTGCCCTGTCGCTGTTCCTAGTGCAGTGGATAGTAAGCGTGCCTCACGGGGTTGGAATCATGCTGGAGCCGTCCTGGATCTCCCATTTTCTTCTCCTTGGGTTTGACCACTTTGCTTCTTCTGAGAACATGCTCTGTTCCACTGGACTTCTCAGAGGCTGACTTTCTTGTCCTAAGCCCTTGATGTAATGTACCTCAGCAGAGAGAGGAATAAACCCTAGGACCTACAGAAATTACCTGCAGAAGTAAGGTGAAAATTGTGGGAAATTCTCAACTCTTTAGCAAGCAGGGTTTGGTAAGAACTTAATAGGAGTTGGGGCTGGCAGGTGGCATGGTGGTTAAGGGCCACTAGACACTCACATGGTTGACTGTGGTTTGAGTCCTGGACCTGGACCTGTCAGCTTTCTCTCTCTCTCTCTCTCTCTCTCTCTCTCTTGCTTTTGCTCTGTCCCTCTCTGGTCAAATTTAAATACATAAAGTTAAAATAAAATAATTATTTTTTAAAAATGAAGTTAATAGGAGTGAGGAAGAGTGAGGTTTGTGGAGAAAATATAAATTGTGATAACAGACTTTACTGTATTTCGATAGCAAACACAATCACTTTTGTTTTGGAAGAGTTAGAAATTAATTCCTTTTCTTTGATGAATTGCCTAATTATAATCCCATTGCTGGCAGGAATTGTTTCTCTGAAGTTCATCACTTGCATTTTTAAAAAAAATTGGAGGGCCAGCAGGTGGCATAGTGGTTAAAAAGCGCTGAATTCCCACATGGCTGACGGCAGTTCGAGTCCTGGACCTGGCGGCTTGCTTTCTCCCTTTTGCTTTCTCCCTCTGGTCAAATTTAAAAATAATAACAAGTAACTAAATAAATAAATAATTCTTAAAAAAATTTTTTTTGAGAGAACATATACTTAGAGAGAGAGAGAAAGCAAGAAAGAACCCCACCATGGAGGATGGTCACACTACAATTCCTTTTCCTCTGTTTCTCCTTTCAGGACTTTGGGCAAACATGTACACCAACCAGGTGTGTTTTTTTAAGCTGCTGGATCTGGGACTCAAATAGCATGGTTGACCATGGGGGTCCAACCCCTTAACCACCAGGCCCACAGCTTGCCTGTTTTTGCATACTTATACAAAAACAAAGTTATTGCTTTTATCCTGGTTTTATTTTCTTCTTCTCAGTTTGAGAATTCATCACAACTGAAGCATAAAGATTAAAAGTTGGGGGGCCAGTGCCAGCAGGTGGCGGTTGAGGTGCTGGACTCCCAGTGGCTGACTACAATTCAAGTCTCAGACCAGGCGGCTTGCTTTCTCACTTTCTCACTCGCTCTCTCTTTGTCTCACTCTGGTGAGCATGCATGCCTTATAGCAAATTGAAAAATAATAACAATAGATAAATAAATAATGTTTGGGGGCCAGCAGGTGGTGTGGTGGTTGACTCCTACATGGCCAACTATGGTTTGAGTCCTGGACCTGGCAGCTTGCCTTCTCACTTCCCCTCTTTCTGTGTCTCTCTCTGGTAAATTGAAAATAATAATAAAAATAATAAAATCAAATAATTCTTTAAAAAATTAAAAGTTTAGGGCCAGTAGGTGACGTGGTGGTTAAGGCACTAGACACTCCCATACAGTCGACCACAGTTCAAGTCCTGGACCTGGTGGCTTGCTTTCGCACTTTCCCTCTCTCTCTCTTTCTCTCTCTCATGTCTCTCTCTGGTCAAATTAAAATGGATGAATGAATAAAATAAATAAATAAATAATTCTTTTTTAAAAATTAAAAATTAAAAGTTTGCAGATACCAGAATAACACCTTAATTAGCTTTTCCCCCTCTCTTTTCCTCATACATGCTTGGAAGGCATAGGTTCACTTATCAAAACATGATTCCGGGAACCAGCAGTTAGCGTAATGGCTATGTCGCTGGACTCCCACGTAGTCGACCGCGGTTCGCGTCCCGGACCTGGCGGCTTAAACTCACGCCGGGCGCGTGTGCGTGCGTGCCCAAGATCCCGAGAGAAGAATGGAGGAGAAGGGATTGCGGCGTGACCATCCCCCCGGGGGGTGATTTCTCGCTTTCTGTCTCTATGTCTCTCTCTGTCTGTCTGGCGAGCGCACGCGCCCTATAGTGAAAAACCTCTCAAAAAAAAAAAAAAAAAAAAAAAAAACCATGATTCCAAGTTGAGCATATACTCCATTTGATTATTTGGAAGGAAAAGAAAAAAAAGAAAGTAAACAGTTTACTATAGTAAATATTGTAACACTTTACTAAATAGATGCTAGGTACCTTTTTCTTTTTCTTTTTTAGTTGCCAGAATGCATGTATATCACCAGAGAGAGGGACAGAGTACCTCCCCCACAATGGAACATGGCCAAGCCATGTCAGGATTTGGAGCATGCACATACACTCACAGCATGTTTTTCAAGTCACCATGGGTGGGATGTGAACCAGTTTGTCATGTAGGATCTTGCTTTTAAATTTTTAAGAGCTAGATCTGGCCCTTAAATTTTTAAAAATTCACATTATTTTATTTTTCTTAATAATCATCAGGCTATCTCACTCTCCCCCAAAATTTGGAACATGAAGTTTGGCTCATTCTTTGGGTGCAGTAAACAGTATCATTTTGCCACCATTAAAAAGTAAACTGACATATTCTTCATTTAATTACTAATATAAATAGCATTTGTGATCAAATTAGTAGTTTCTTCAATTAGTGGCCTAGTGGTTTGCTGAGTACATTTGCCAATAGGAATAAGTGTAATATCAAGTTTTAAACTGGAAGTCTAGCTTGAAAAAGCATTTATTATTATTACCACTATTATTGATGCTTAAGTGATATGGATAGTCATATTGCCACAAAATAGACCATTTGCAAAATGAATAGCCTAAAAATTTCAGTCAATTAAAGCCTGTCCATTTCTAACTATAGAACAGTAATAATAACGTAACTATGTAAACTATTAGGAAGTTAGATCATTTAGCCAGTATTTTCTTTTTTAGTTCTTTTTTTTTTTTTTTTTTTTTTTTTTTTTTTTTTTTTTTTTTTTTTTTTTTGTCATAGGGCACGTGTGCTCACTAGAGAGGAAAGAAACAGACAGTGAGAGGGAAAGTGAGAAATCACCCCTGAGGGGGGATGGCCACACCAAAATCCCTTTTCCTCCATTCTCCTGGGGATTGGGGGCATGCACGTACATGCATTTTGCATGATTTTCAAGCTGTTGAGTCTGGGACTCAAACCAGGGTCATGTGGGAATCCAGCAGCTTGGCCACCCCCACTTGCTTGCCTTTTTGTAGTGATTTTTCTGAATCTCCTTTGACTTTGATTTATAGGATGATTTTTACTTCCACCAGAAGGCAAGTTCAGCAACACACGATCATATTAATATCTATCTTTATTATTGTTTCTACATATACACCAAAACTAATTATGCTACTTTTATAAAGAACTAAAGTTTCTATCTTGTGGTAAGTACTCTCTATGTACCTTGTGAAACCACAGGACTTTAACACCTTTTTGAATGATTTCTCATGCTCTGTGTCCCCTGTGTCCACTCCACTTTATCGTGTTCACAAGGCTGGGAGCAAACGGCTCCACTCAGGAAGCGGTTGCAGCTTCTTTATCCGGCTGTTCTACCGCATGAGCAATAGGCACCTACTTCACACGTCCCGCATCCTGGGATGACTGCTTCATGCTACATGCTACCAGGTCAATAGCAACAGTTTAATCGCCAGGACAGTTACTCACCTTTGAGATCAGAGCAAGTAGGAGGTGCTGCGGAAAGTGCAAGTGGAAGAAGCATCTTCTATCCAAGCCCTAACCTGGTCCTTATCTGTCAGGAGTTAACCTCTCTATTCAAATAGTGCTCAGTTACAGAATTTACGTTGATAAATGTAAGGAAGGATTAGAAACAAAAATGGCTCTCCGGCCATCAGACACTTTACCAGCAGTGTGAGTTCTGTAGCAATCCCACCAGCAGGTAGCTGTAAAATCTGTATGCAATCAAGATGTGGATGTTTGTTCCTTTGTTTACTGAGATGTCATTAAAATAGGAGACAAGACCTGAAAAACAGCTGTATTGAACAGTTTTTTCCAGGTTAAAGAAAAAAAATACCAAAAGACTAATTAAGAACACATTATTTTCATCAAGAAAAAAACGGATATAACTCCAGAAAAATCTTCAAGTAACTAGAGGCATTTGAAAGGCTCTCAAATTAAAAAATAATAATAATAATAAGTTTCTTTTTTTTTCCCCCTGCTATAGAGCACATGAGCTCACAGGAGGCAGAGAGAAGGAAAGTGAGAAATCCCTTCCCCCCCACTCCCAAGGAGGATGGCCATGCCATAATCCCTTCTCCTTCATTCTCCTCCTGGGATTTGGGGCATGAATGCACACGTACCTGGCATGATTTTTGTGCTGCCGGGTCCAGGACTCAAATCACAGTTGGTCATGTGGGAGTCCACTGCCTTACCACTACATTACCTGCTGGCAAAACATTTAATACTGTAGGGGCTGGCAGGTGGCGTGGTGGTTGAGGGTGCTGGACTCTCATATGGCAGACCACAGTTTGAGTCCCGGACCTGGTGGCTTGCTTTCTCACTTTCTCTCTCTCTCTCTCTCTCTCTCTCTCTTCACTCTGTCCCTCTCCGGTCAAATTAAAATAAATAAACAAATAAGTAAATAAATAAAATTTATATAAAAAACATTTAATTATGTAGACATTCTAAGATCACTGCTTTCTTACAGATGCATAAAACTGAAAAAATATGCATTGTTATTTCAAAAGTATTGTATCTATGTTTAAATGTCTACCTAAATATTTAATATTTGTTAAATTTTATTTAATTTATTATTTACTCCTGTTAATAAAAAAATTAAAATGGAAATATTTTTAGCTTGTTCTGAGTTTGTTGTTATGCAAGTCATTGAGTTTCTTGTGGAGAACTTTTTTTCTTTTTAGGGAGATTTTTGGTGTAGGACACATGCTGGAGAGACAGAGAGACAGAAAGCAAGAGATCACTCCACAAGAGAGGAGGGTGGCCACGCTGCACCACAATCCCTTCTCCATTCTCCTCTTGGGATTTTGGGCATGCACGCACACGTGCCCAGTGTGAGTTTTAAATCGCTGGGTCCAACATTCGAATCACAGTTAACTATGCGGGAGTCCAGCAATGTAACCGTTTCACCATCTGCTGGTCCCTCTTGTGGAGAACTTTAAGCTTTAAGCTATATTATAATAAAAAAATAGAATGCCTTAATATAAAAACATGTTGTAATTAGCTATATAGTTACATATATGTAGACTTTTGCATATAAAAAATTAAGCACTTTCATGTACTATCAACAACTCATAAATTGAGCAGTAGTCTGTAAGTAGAACAGTATTCTATATTTTTGAATTAGGAGATCAAATCCCCAATTATTATTCCTATTGCTGCTAAACTAGAAATTCTTCAATTATCATATCTATAGTTTAACACCATTTTCAAGACACAAAATATGTAGAGACCAACCAGGGCACATGTGCCCTGTAGCAAAAATTTTTTAAAAAGTGGGACCAGCAGTTAGCGTAATGGCTATGTCGCTGGACTCCCACGTAGTCGACCGTGGTTCGAGTCCCGGACCCGGCGGCTTAAACTCACGCCGGGCGCGTGTGCGTGCGTGCCCAAGATCCCGAGAGGAGAATGGAGGAGAAGGGATTGCGGCGTGGCCATCCCCCCTGGGGGGTGATTTCCTGCTTTCTATCTCTCTGTCTCTCTCTGTCTGTCTGGCGAGCGCATGCGCCCTATAGCAAAAACCTCTCCAAAAAAAGAAAAAAAAAAAAAATTTTTTTTTAAAGTAATTAAGTATTGTGAATTGCCTGCGATTTCTCATGTCTACAAGATCTTAGAGTGTTCTTTTTTAGAATTCTTTCTTTCTTTAATTTTATTTATTCATTCATTTGCTTAATTTTTTTTTAAGAATTATTTTATTTATTTAATTATTATTTCACATGAGTTTTGCCAGAGAAAGAGAGAGAGGGGAAAGTGAGAAAGCAAGCCACCAGGCCTGGGACTCAAACCGTGGTTGGCCATGTGGGAATTCCAGCGTCTTAACCACCACGCCACCTGCTGGCCCCCCATTTGCTTAATTTTTTAGTTATTTATTCACTTATTTAATTTCATTTGTTATCATTTTTTTTTTATTTTAATTTGACCAAAGAGAGACAGAGAAAGAGAGAGAAAGGGAAAGCAAGAAAGCAAGCTGCCAGATCTGGGACTCGAACCATGGTCGGCCATGTGGGAGTCCAGAGCCTTTAACCACCACACCACTTGCCGGCCCCCATTCATTTAGTTGAATTTGACCAGAGAGAGATACACACAGAGAGAGAAGGGAAGTGAGAAAGCAAGCCACCGGTCCAGGACTCAAACCGCGGTCTACTACATGGGAGTCCAGTGACATAGCCATTATGCCAACTGCTGGTCCCAGTATATTTAATTTTTTTAATTTAATTTTTAAATTTTTAAAGGATTAATTTTTTTTTTAACCACCATTCTTCAATTTCGACCAGAGAGAGACAGATGGAGAGAAAGAAGAGTGAGAAAGCAAAGCACTAGGTCTAGGACTTGAACTGTGGTCGGCCATGTGGGAGTTCAGTGCCTCAGCCACCACGCTGCCTGCCGGCCCCCATTTTTTATTTTTTTAAAGGCATTTACGCTATAAGGCATGTATGCTAGCCAGAGAGACATAGATACAAGAGAGAGAAAGGAGAGGGAGAAATTACTCCCCAGCAGGGTGAGGTCATGCAGCAATCCCCTCTCCTCCATTTTTCTTTCTTTCTTTTTTTTTTTCTTGATAGGTTTTTGCTATAGGGCATATGCACTCACCAGAAAGACAGAGAGAGACAGAGAGACAGAAAGCGAGAAATCACCCCCCAGGGGGGATGGCCACGCCACAATCCCTTCTCCTCCATTCTCCTCTCGGGATCTTGGGCACGCAAGCACACGTGCCCAGTGTGAGTTTAAGCCACCGGGTCTGGGACTCCAACTATGGCCTACTATGTGGGAGTCCAGCGATGTAACCATTATGCCATCTGCTGATCCCTCCTCCATTTTTCCATCCTGTCAGAATTTGGGCACTCACGCACATGCATGCAGTGTGGATCCAAACTGTGATTGGCCATGCGGATCTGGCTCACTTCTTGGCTACTGGGTCAGCCGCTTTAAGGGCTTTTGAAGTCTTAATAATACTAAATTAAACTTTTCTTTTTTCTTTTTCAGTTTTGCTTTAGGGTGAGTACACTTACTGGAGAGAGAAAGGGGGTTGTGGTCTAGGACTCGATCCACAGTCAGCCAGGTGGGATCTGGTTGCCCTAACCACTACACCTCCTAGCTGGCCCAGCAGGTAATAATTCTTAACGTGTCACACTAATTTTTTTTCCAGATAACTTGCTGTTATTCAGAGATGTTTTTACCACATGGACATGAGCCAAGTACAATCTTCATTTTATTGGACATGATTGCCTTATGATAATAGATTTGTAAAATGTATACAGATCTTATAGAAGTAACTTTCGTCCGTGCTTTGTTATGATTTGGGCTGCCAATATACACATGCTGTGGCTTAAATGATCATTTTTTAAAATAAAATAACAGTAAAGCCATGTTATGAACTAGCATAATGCATGGATATAAGCACAAAGTCATATGTTGTTTTTTTTTTTCCAAAATACATGTTTTTTTTTTTTTTTTTCTTTTTAAATCATGGTATTTCACAAGTAACTGTAAAGGTGGATTTTCCTCCTGTCCTTACATTGTGCCCAATCCTAATGGTATATATCACTGGTATGTGACTGAAATGGCCTAACTTCTTTTTTAGTTTGCTAGAGGGTGGCTGCGCTCTCTGGAGAGAGAGAGGGAGAATGAGAAAGCCCTCCCTCCATGGGGAAGACCACACTGCAATCCTTTCACCTCCATTTTCCTCTGGGGACCTTGGCACACACGCACACGCACTGTCATGGGTCTTCAGCTACCAGGTCCAGACTTGAACCACTCAGCTGGATATGAGATCCAGCTGCATTAACCACCATGCCACCTGCTGGCCCTTTTTTCCTGTGTGTTTGTGTACACGTGTGCATGTGTGCATGTGTGTGTTCAGAAAGTGTCTGTCTCTATTATAATCCTCCTGCCTCAGCCTCCCAGGTAGCTGGGACTACTGGCCGATGCTGCCACACCAGGTTTTTGTTATCTTTTCTTTTCTTTGTGCTATAGGGTGTGTGTGTTTGCTGGAAAGATGAAAGAGAGAATGCACGTACCCATCAAGGGGGATGGCCGCCCCACAATCCCTTCTCTGTTCTCTCAGGATTTGGGGCACACACACACACACACACACACACGCTTAGCATGGTTTTCAAGCTGCCGGATCCAAGATTCAAACCATGCAGTTGGCATGTGGAATCCTTAACCACCTTAGCTACCTTAACCACCATGCCACTGATGGCCCACACCAGGGTTTTTAGGGTGGGTTGAAAATCCAGTTGCGGATGCCGGCAGGTGGTGTGGCAGTTAAGGGCCCTTAAGGACTCCCACATGGTTGACAGCAGTTTGAGTCCTAGACCTGGCACCTTGCTTTCTCACTTTCCCGCTCATGCTCTCTCACTCTGTCCCTCTCAAATAATAAATGAATAAAGTTAAATAAAATAATTCTTTAAAAGAAATCCAGCTGGGCCTCCTATGTGGCACCCACCTAACAAGCAGCCAACCAAACCTTTATGGTGGCTGGGCCTCTTGTTCAAAGCTTTGTCTCTAATTTGCCAGAGTATGCATTAACTTGCCAGACAGAGAGAGAGAGAAAGTACTTCTAGTGGGTGTGCTCACATCCCATTTCCTTTCCTCGTTTCTCCTTCCCGTCAGGATTTTGGGCATGCACTTGCACTCAGCTTGTTTTTCAAGTCACTTAGGCTGGGATTTGAACCATAGTGGGCCATGCGGAATCTGGCTCCCTTAATTACTGTTCTACAGGGCCCTCCCCCCACTTTTTTTTTAGTTTGTTATAGGGCTCACTGGAGAAAGAGAGAGGGAGAGAGAGAGGGGAAGTGAGAAATCACCTCCCGGGGGGATGGCCATGTTGCAATCCCTTCTCCATTTTCCTCTTGGAATTTTGGACACAGATACACACACCCAGCATGATTTTCTTTCTTTTCTTTTTTTTTTTTTTTTTAAAGAATTATTTTATTTCACTTTATTTATTTATTTGATCAGTGAGGGACAGAGTGAGAGAGAGAGAAAGTGAGAAAGTGAATTGCCAGGTCCAGGACTCGAACCTCAGTTGACCCTGTGGGAGTCCAGCACCCTTAACTACAATGCCACCTGCCGGTTCCCCACAGCATGATTTTCAATCCACCACGTCTGAGAATCAAACCATGGTCAACTATGTGGGATCCAGCTACCTTAACCACCACACCAACTGTTGGCCCCTAAAACAATAATTTAAGAAGCTATTAATTTACTTTTTCTTAAGCTGGAAGGAGAAATCACATGTATGACAATTATGGTGGACTTTTCAAAGGACTAGATAATACAGATTTGGAGGCCAATTTGACTCTGAATGCCAAAAAATGTGATTTCTGCAAACCTTAATGGACAGAGAAATATATTGGAAGCTTTTATCCAGAAAAAAAAAAAATCATGTGGGAGAAAGAGATTTTTCTAAATGAATATAGTCATCTTGTTTCAATTACTTCTAATTTGGTCAAGACTAAGAATGAGGCTTATATAATCCTTTTTCTCTTTAAATGAGATGCTGGATCACAAGTGGTATGAGGCAAGGAAGGAGTGATAAATCTGAAAAACTCAATGACAAGTCCCTTCTGGCTGGAGAGTGAGACAGAGGAAACCACACAGCCCTAAACTGCAATCTGTAAAGACACTGATCAAGTGATTCCTTCACAGATAAAGACAGATAACTTGAACTCGCCCTCAGACTTTTCCAAGAGAACCCCCTGTGAGAGGGAAAGAAAAGAGTATATTTCAGCATAATGTGCAGTTGCATTTAGACCTAAGGAAAGGGGATTGAAATGACATTTTGAGGGAGCAGCAGGTGGTGTAGTGGTTATGTCACTGGACTCCTACATGGCCGACCGTGGTTTGAGTCCTGGACCTGGTGGCTTGAAAATCACACCGGGTGGGTGGGCGTGTGCGCCCAAGATCCTGGGAGGAAAATGGAGGAGAAAGGATTTGTGGTGTCCCCCCTGGGGGCAATCTCTCACTTTCCTTCTCACTGTCTCCATCTCTTCAACAAGCACACTTGCCTTACGGGAAAAGCCTTTAAGGAACCAGTAGATGGCGTAATGGGTGTGTTGCTGGACTCACATAGTTGACCGTGGTCCCAGTTCAGACCTGATGGCTTAAAAGTCACGCCAGGCGTGTGTGAATGCATGCCCAAGATAACGAGAGGAGAATGAAGGGATTGTGTGGTTTCTCATTTTCTATCTCTGTCTCTCCAGTGAGTGTACACACCCTAGAGCAAAAATCTCTCCCTAAAAAAAGAAAGAAAAAAAAAGAAAAAGAAAAACCTCTGAAAAAAAACTAAAATGCCATTTTGAGCAGTGCTCCATAGTAACTTTAATGAGTCTCCATTCCAACATCCTGCACTCGCGACGCCCTCCAGCTCAAACGCGTAGCCTCTACCAGCCGTGTCCGTGACTTCCTGATGTCCTGGCCGAGTGTCTCTGCCTCTGAGCTCAAAAAGCCTCTTGCATGCCCGGGTTTAACCATGTCTGGAAGGCTCTGGAAGAGGTCTGCTGGGCAGTAGGACTGCTGCTGTGGCTAAGAGGAGACCTCGTTGGATTGAAGACCAGGAGCTGTGGGAAACCCAGAAACAGAAAGTCTCAGGTGGGCATATCCACAAAGGTATCAGCTCCGAGTGCGGTGATGGGCTAGGAAAAGAGTGAGGAATTCTTCCCTCTCCATTAAATCCCACGGATGAGGAAAAATGGACATCTCCCTCCCCCAAACCCCACCGCACGTAAATCTCATTGGCTAGCTCATCCTCAAGTGCGAATGAGTCATTAATTCATTAATGAATGCACTAATGTGAGCATCGTGCTAACCCACTGCGCCAGCGTATAAAGACGCGTCCCACCTCTAGTTCCCGGGGGAAATGGACAATCTGGAGTTTGAGCACTGAACTTTTAGAAGAGATGAGGAAATAATAGCCCCTCCCTGCCATGCACATCACTCCCAACCTGAAAATCCTTTGCGTTGTAGGTTGTCTTTTTAATTTTTAAAATCGTCTTTTAAATTAGGTTTCTCCCAAGAGAAGCTAGCATTTCTTACGCTTTTCAGAATAGTCTGAGAAATACTACATCAGTGGATCTGAAGGGGGAAAAAACAAAACAGGAAAACAAGCACTCTTTTCATTTTGTTTTTCAATCAATACCCGAAATAATGACCAGAAGCAAAAGTCCCCCGGTGCGTCAGCAAGCAGGGTGCTGGGCCGTTCAGCTTCATCCTCCCCTCCTAGCTCTCCTCCTGCAGACGCCAGCCGCAGCTCCAGGCCGCTAGAGCAGATAGATGATGTAGGACAGTATGACCAGGCCTATGATGGCAAAGAACATCAGGATGAAAATATCCAGCATCGTGGAGTCCCAGGCCCACACGAGGCCTCTGGGTCTGGGGAAACGGGAGCCGTGTGCACGGAGGTCGCAGACAGTGGAGAGAAATGGCTCCTCTCCCCTCCTCCGCTCAGCCCTCGATCCGTTCCCCTCCCCCTCCCAGGGACCTGAGACTAAGGGATGCCACGCTCCATCAGCAGCTCACCCTCCCCAACACACACACACACACACACACACACACACACACAGTCAACCAATCGCCAGGCCTGGGGGTGGGTAACCAGGGAACTGCTAGGTTTAGACCAGGCAGAACTGAAGAGGCTCAATTTCCATTTCTTCCCAGGAACCCAGTCCCATCCCTCTGTACCTAAATGAGTCTGTATGTTACGGTGTGGGAGGAGAATGGCTTCTATCCAGGCTCCCTAGGAAGAAGTTCTCCTGATTGTCTTTCTTCCCTTTTCCTTTCACGCATCTTTGGCAAGTTATCTTGGGGGGGGGGGGAGGGGTGGGAATGACTGGGAGTTGAGTGGGCCACTGGCAAAATTTAGAGGAAAGGCCAAAGGTCTCATGTGGTGTCAGCTGGCATCCTTGTGGGTGGTGCCAACACTCAGCTATCCCCGCACTGGACAAGATACTGCGCACGGGGTATCATTTCAGCCTCCCAGTCTTACAGATGGGACTCAGGGATGGTCAGCAATGTTTCCCAGCTTAGAACTGGCAGAAGCCTGCCCAGCAACCCCACCTCCTGGTATATATCACAGGGAAATGAGTCAGTATGTGGTCAACATATCTGCACCCCAGTGTTTACTGCAGCATTACTCACAATAACCAAGATATGGAACCAACCTAAGTGTCCAGCAACAGCTGAATAGATAATGCAAGTTATCCATTTGCACACACACACACACACACACACACAGTGGAATACTATTTAGCCATTAAAAAGAATGAACTCCTGGGAACCAGGAGTTAGTGTAATGGCTATGTCGCTGGACTCCCACGTAGTTGACTGCGGTTCGCGTCCCGGACCCGGTGGCTTAAAACTCACGTCGGGCGCGTGTGCATGCGTGCCCAAGATCCCGAGAGGAGAATGGAGGAGAAGGGATTGCGGTGTGACCATCCCCCCTGGGGGGTGATTTCTCGCTTTCTGTCTCTGTGTCTCTCTCTGTCTGTCTGGTGAGCGCACGCGCCCTATAGCGAAAAAAACCTCTCCAAAAAAAAAAAAAGAATGAACTCCTCTCATTTGAGGGTAAATGTATGAGCATGGAGGAGGCTATGTTAAGTAACATAAGCCAGACACAAAAAGAGAAATACCACGTTTTCCCTCACATGTGAAAATGGAAAAAAAAAAATGGGACCAGCAGTTAGCGTAATGGCAATGTTGCTGGACTCCCATGCAGTCGACCGCAGTTTGAGTCCCGTACCAAGTGGCTTAAACTCACGCCAGGTGCATGTGCGTGCGTGCCCAAGATCCCGAGAGGAGGATGGAGGAGAAGGGATTGCGGCATGGCCATCCCCCTGGGGGGGTGATTTCTCGCTTTCTGTATCTCTGTCTCTCTCTGTCTTTCTGGTGAGCACACGTGTCCTATAGCAAAAAAAACCTCTCTCTAAAAAAAAAGAGAGAGAGAGAGTGAAACTCACAGAAGTAGAAAGGTAAAGAATGACTTATGGAGCCAGCCAAGTGGTGTGGTGGTTAAGGCAGTTCGAGTCCTGGTCCAGGGGCTTGAGAAAAATGCCAGAGATGTGAACATGCCCAAAACCGGAAAGGAGAATGGAGGAGAAGGGATTGTGGTGTGGCCATTCCCCCAGGGGGTGCTTTCTCACTTTCCCTCTCCCTCCCTCTATCTTTCTGTCTCTCTCCAGTGAGCACATGTGTCCTACAGCACATTAAAAAAAAAAGAATGACTGCAAGAGGCTCGGAAGAATGGGGAGGTGGACCAGAGGGATATTGACTAATGAAAACAAAATTATGGTTGGATAAGAGGAACAGTATCTAAGGCTATAAAATACAGTAAGGAAATGTGGTTAACAACTTCCTGCATGTCTCAGAGTAGCTACAAAAGATGATTTTGAATATTCCCAGCGCGAAGATAACAGATAGTTGAGATGATGGATATGCTAATTAACCTGATTTAATCATTACACATTGTATTCATGTACTGAAAAATCACTTTGTACTCCCACAAATATGTACATTATATGTTAATTTATAAAAAAGAAACTACAGAGAAGAATGGGCTTTGACTAATAACTAAATTTGGATAAAGAGTAATTTTTTAAGGATTATTTTACTTAATTTTGTTTATTTATGTATTTAAATTTGACCAGAGAGGGACAGAGTGAGAGAGAGAGAGAAAGTGAGAGAGCAAACCAGGTTCAGGACTCGAACCGGCTGGCCATGTGCAGTCCAGTGTCCCTAACCACCATGCCATCTGCTGGCCCTGATAAAGAGTAATTTTATTTTATTTGTTTTTTAATTTTTTAGTTTTTGCTATAGGGCACATGCACTTGCTGGAGAGAGACAGACCGAAAGTGAGAGATCATCCCCCCGGGAGGAATGGCCATGCCACAATCCCTTCTCCTCCATTCTCCCCTCAGAATTTTGGGCACACACACACATGTGCCTGGCACATTTCCCAAGCTGTTGTGTCTGAGACTCGAATTATGCAGCTAGGCATCCACCCACCTCAACCATGCCACTGGTTGGCCCAGGATAAGAAATAATTGTAAAAATCTGGGATCTTTGCAACTGACAAAACAGTTATTGGGACCAGCAGTTGGTGTAATGGCTGTGTCACTGGACTACTATGTAGTTGACTGCAGTTCGAGTCCTGGACCCGGTGGCTCAAACTCACGCCGGGCGTGTGTGTGTGTGTGTGTGTGTGTGTGTGTCCAAGATCTTGAGAGGAGAACAGAGGAGAAAGGATTGCGGCATGGCCATCCACCCTGGGAGGTGATTTCTCACTTTCTGTCTCTCTCTTTCTGGTGAGCACATGCACTCTATAGCAAAAACTTCTTCAAAAAAGAAAACAGTTATTAAAAATTAATTTGAGGGACCGGCAGTTAGCGTAATGGCTATGTCGCTGGACTCCCACATAGTCAACCACGGTTCGCGTCCCGGACCCGGCTGCTTAAACTCACGCCGGGCGCATGTGCGTGCGTGCCCAAGATCCCGAGAGGAGAATGGAGGAGAAAGGATTGCGGCGTGACCATCCCCACTGGGGGGTGATTTCTCGCTTTCTATCTCTCTGTCTCTCTCTGTCTGTCTGGCGAGCGCACGCGCCCTATTGCAAAAACCTCTCAAAAAAAATAATTAATTTGAGAGGCTGACAGGTGGCGTAGTGGTTAAAGGTGCTGGATTCCCACAAGGCCGACCGCAGTTTGAGTCCTGGACCTGGAGGTTTGCTTTCTCGCTTTCCCTTTTCTCTATCTCTGTCTGGTCAAATTAAAAAATAATAATAACAAGTGGAATTAAATAAATAAATAAATCTTTTTAAAAAATGAATTTGATTTAGGCCAACAGTGATTTCTCACTTTCCCTCTCCGTCCACTGGTGAGCACACTCACCCTATACCAAAACTAAAAAAAAAAAAAAAAAAAAAAAAAAAAAAAAAAAAAAGTGACTCAAAAAAGAAAAGAAACAGCAGAAGCCAGGATTTGAAACCAGGTTTGCAGACCCCAAGGTCCATATTCGTTCTCTCTCGCCCCCGACTGGTTCAGTCTGTTAGTCTGAAAGGCCCCTCAAGCCCACCTGTGCTGCTCAGCTCGGATGCGTTTGCTCGGGCCCTCCGCTTCCGGGATGAGCACCAGAGGTCCCCCTCTGTCTGCTGGGCCGTCTCGTTTTAGCTATTGCCCTTATCTTGTTTTCTCTCGGATCCTCTTCAGAGACCTCAGCACTATGTTCCTACAGAGAGACATTGTTGAGTTCTGAGGCCCATCCCTGCGCCGTCTAGAAGTGCACATTCTAGATTGGTTTCTTCCAAGGGAAAAAGAGAAGGGTCAGTTTTACTTAGTTTTTGGTTTTCTTCTTTCTTTTTTTAAGAGAGATTTTTTCTATAGGGTGTGTGTGCTTGCTGGAAAGATAGAAAGTGAGGGGGGATGGCCACACCGCAATCCCTTCTCCATTCTCCTCTCAGGATCTTGGGCACGCACACACTCATGCACCCGGCATGAGTTTCAAGTCGCCAGGTCCGGGCCTTGAACCATGGTTGACTACGTGGGAGTCCAGGGACGTAACGATTACATCTTCTGCTGGTCCGTATTTAGTTAGTTTTAAATTTGCCAAAAGGCATGTGCATTTCCTGGAGAGAGACAGGGAAAATGAGAAATCATCTCCCATGGGGCATGGTCATACCGCAATCCCTTCTCCTCTATCCCTCCCTCCTCTAGAGATTTTGAGCACATGCACACACATTCCCAGTGTGTTTCTCAACACTCAGCTGCAAGTCTGGACTTGAACCACAAAGTAGTCATGTGGGATCTAGCCACCTTAAGCCCATGGCACTGGTTGGCTCTTATTTATTTTTAAAGTTCATTTATTTTATTCATAATAGTGTGTATTTGAATGGGAGCAAGAGAAACACACCCTCAATAGGTCTTGTCACAGGGCCATTCTGTGTCCCCAGCCCTCTAGCGTCTCAGGACCCTGTCTATGTGCACACAAACCTGGTGTGTTCTCAAGACAGTCTGGAGCTCCAAACCCTGGAGCTCCAGGCACACGGCTTCCAGCATTGAAGTTCAGTTTGCCACCTACTGCGCCACCAGGCTGGGCCTTAGCATTTAAGACTCAGTCATGTCTTGTGTTGTTTTGTGTCTTTTCATGTTTCAATTATTTCCTATTAAATTAAAAAAGAAATCCCAGGCCAGCAGGTGGCACAAAGTTTAAGGCACTGGATCCCACGTGGTCAACTCTGCAGTTCAAGTCCCAGACTTGGTGACTAGAAAAATCACACTGGGTACATGTGTGTGCATGCCTAAAACCCAAGAGAAAGAAGGAGAAGGGACTGGGGCATGGCCATCCCCCCTGGCGAGGTGAGTTCTCACTTTCCCTGTCTCTCTTTGGCAAGTGCACATGCCCAATAACAAAACTGATTTTGGAGGCTGGCAAGTGATGGTTAAGGTTGCTGGACTCCCACATGGCCAACTGCAGTTTGGATCCCAGACCTGGTGACTTGATCTCTCATTTTCCCTCTCTCTCACTGTCTCTCTCTGGTCAAATTTAAAATAATTAATAATAATAAATTAATAAGGTTAAATAAAATAATTATTAAAAAGAAAAAACAAAACTGGGACCAGTGGGTGGCGTGGTGGGTAAGGTGCTGGACATTCCTACATGGCCGAACACAGCTCAAGTCCCAGAACTGATGATGGCTTGCTTTCTCACATTCCCTTTCTCTCTCTGGTCAAATTAAAGATAAATTAATGAATAAATGAAGTTAAATAAATAATTCTTTTAAAAAAATCTTAAAAAACTAATTTTTAAAATAATTATCTATTTAATTTTATTTATTGCCATTATATTATTATTTTTTTGAAATAATTTTTAAATTTTATTTATTCATTCATTTATTTTAATTTGACCAGAAAGAGCCACACAGAGAGAGAGAGGGAAAGTGAAAGAGCAAGCAACCAGGTCAGGGACTTGAACCGCGGTTGGCCATGTGGGAGTGTCCAGCACTGTAACCACCACACCACCTGCTGGTCCCCTATATTATTACTATTTTTTTGCTTTGCTATAGGGCAGGTGCGCTCACCAAAAAGACAAGGGTGGGAGGGAACGGTGAGAAAGCAAACCTCCAGGTCTGAGACTCAAACCATGGACTACCATGTGGGAGCCCAGTGCCTTGACCACCATGCCACCTGCTGGTCCCACAAAAGTGAAATAAAATTCCTGGAGATTAGTCTGAGGCCTAATCTCCTCGGCCCCACCAGTATACTTTCTTTGAAGGGCCAGGGAGTTAAGATACCAGTAACTCCGTCACAGTGCTGGATCTCAGGAAGGTAAGCCACTTCTAACAACTCCTCCCAGGGGCCCATCCCCAGGAGGCAGGACACAGAGCTTCCTGCGAGCAAGTGGAGACTTGGCACTGATGCCATCCAAAGGAGACAGCCCCCTCAAATCACCCTGAAGGTGAATGAGTCTCTAGATAGAGGGGCCTGCAGCTGCAGGCGGGGGCAGCCCGCAGGAGGCTGGTTTGGTGACTGCTGTAATTCCCTCTTCTGGGAAAATGCTCTGCAGCCTGCGCCTTTGGAGGGGAGCAGGTGTCAGCACCATCTTTAATTACCCAGCCCAGCACAGCCTGGAGTACTCCCCGCGCCGCTCCAGCCCTGCTGACTCAGGCCACGTCATACTCCTGACAGTGGAGGTCTGGCTCAGGGAAAGCCCTCTTCTCTCCACCCTGCTGTTCCCCGAGGCCTGTGAGTGCTTTCATTCTGAGCCTGTGGAAAATGCCCTTCTCCACAAAGTGACTGGATACAAGGCTGACTGGTGGCACCGAGTGGGGACAAAGGGGCTGGGTTCCCTCTTACCATTGTCCTCTTCCCACCTGACTGAGCAAGAGGGGAGGCCATCTGGCTTGAGCAGAGATTGCAGGCCTGGGCAACTGGAGTACGAGAGATGCCATCAGGAGAGAGGCAAAGGGCTTGGGCACCTGCTACTGTGGCAAGGCAGCAAGGCAGCATGGCAGCTTGGCAGCAAGGCAGCATGGCAGCAAGGCAGCATAGCCTCATGGCAGCAAGGCAGCATGGCAGCTTGGCAGCATGGCACAAGACCATGAGCGCCACACCAGGGCCCCGAGGCTCCACCACAGCTGTGCTACTCCCGCCACATGCATGGCCTTTCCGGGTCTCAGCGGGCCCATCTTTAGAGGAGATATAAAGTAACTCCTCTCCCAGGGCTGCCAGAGAGAGCAAAGGGAGAGACATGTGCTACAGACCGTGTTCCTGACCCTGGGCAGTGGGGAGGCCAGCCGGTGGCGTGGAGGTTAGGGAGGGTGGGTCCACCCTGGGCAGTGGGGAGGCCAGCCAGTGCTGTGGTTAGGGAGGGTGGGTCTACCCTGGGCACAGTGGGGAGGCTAGCCTGTGGCATGGAGGTTAGGGAGGTGGGTCCACCCTGGGCACAGTGGGGGGGGGGGGGCTCCACCCTGGGCACAGTGGGGTGGGGCCAGCCAGTGGCATGGAGGTTAGGGAGGGTGGACCCCACATGGTCAACTGTGCTGTTTGAGTCCCCCAACCAGTGGTTTGAGAAACACATCGGGCATGTGAGCATGCGTACCCCAAAATCACAAGAATACTGAAGGGATTGTGGCATGGCCAGCCCCATGGGAGGGTGATCCCTCACTCTCCCTATTTCTTTATGTCCCTCCTGGGAAGTGCATGCACCCTATAGCAAACTGAAAAAATTAGTTCTTTGGGTTGCCAGGCCACCTGATAGGCGGCTTTGTCCCACCGCAGACTGTCCTGTCCTGTCATTCCTTGGCCTGGGCTTGTATGGCACTCCTGCTTTGTGAGCCGGGACTGCTCCAAGCAAACTCAGTCATTAATTCAGGTACTTGCCAAGCACCATCTGGGAGGGGTCCTGGAGATTTAAAGATGAATGAAGGGCACTGGGTGGGCGAGGCTGTTGAAAACTAAGGGGGTGAGACAGTAAGAGGGGATCAGCGCTCAGGGATCTGGAGTGTCACCAACTGGGCAGAGGGAGGATCAGGTAGCAGCTATAAACGCAGCTGGGGACTAGGGTGTTCTCAAGGAGGAAGTAGGTGCCAAGAGCCCCTCGGCTGCCAGTCCAGCAGTTTCTGCCTTGGAGAGCAGCAGGGCTCCCGGAGGGCACCGGCCGACGTCCCCAGGCAGACGGGACACACTCACACAGCGACACCTCAGAGCCAGGGAGGAAACCAAGTCCGCAGGTAAAAATTATACTTTTATTTGAGTCACCAGGAGAAAGATTCACTTGTGGTTCAAGTCAAATGTTCAGAATCATAACAGGCCAGAGAGGTTTGCTCCCGAGCACAGGCCCACGACAGAGGGGACCAAAACAGACCAAAGAAGGGACAACAACCCCATATAAAAAGATGAATGGACGGCTTCACACGCACGATAGAAATGTTGGGACAGAGGCAAATTTCCATTTCTTTTTAAATACAGGTTGCTGGGGTGTTTTTGTTTTTGTTTTGTTTTTTTTCCAGCTATTTAAAAAAAAAAAAAAAGGCCCGAAAGTGCTTATGTGAAGGGAGAGAGGCAGAAATTAAGCAAGTTTTCCCTGGAGGGACGGAAGGGCGGGAGAGAACAGGAAGCAGTGCTGGGAGAACTCATTTGCTCATCCGTGGGCTTAACTTTGGGCTTAACCCAAAGTCCCTTTCGCATTCTAGCTTTGCAGCATCGGCTTTCCTGGGACCAGACGGGCTGAGCCCTCTGCCAACGCAAGACCAGACCAGGGTCTCAGCCCAGTCCTGGGGGTTCCTTGCTCTCGCAGGGGTGGGCAGTTCCAGTAGGAACGAGGACCCCCCAGCAGCCCCGGGGCCCTTCAGCACCAGTGTGACAGTCCTTCCTCCCTCTGGGGGTGTGTAAGAAAATGACTGCTATTTTTAGGATGGGCAGAGCAGAGGGAGGGGCTGGCAGAAAGATCCCAGCAGCTGGCTAGCCTCGTTTTGGAAGGAAAATTAAGTAAAAACAGGCTGCTTCGGCTTCTCTGGGCTCTCCGGGTGACAGAAGCAAAGGGCACCCCCCTGCTAACTCACCACCCCCCCCAGTCACAGGTCCCCCGTCCCCCAGCAGGATGTGCCCCTGACCTTTGGTCCCCGAATCCACATTGTGCTTTGAGATAGAGAGGAAATGGAATGGACCGCACCTCCTCCGAGGCTGCTAAGATTGCTTCCCCGAGAGAGGTTCCCTCTGCCTCCTCTGGGCCTGAACACCCCTATACAACACCCCGCCTGCCCTCACCCACGCAGAGGCCCAAGAGGAAAAGGGATTGGCCAGGCAGGGGCTCCTCACCCAGACATTCTCTCCATCTGATTGGGGGAAACACTCCCAAATGAACTAACGAGTAGTTGACGAGGACACCCCAAGGTGACATGATTTCTAAATAGGATACACGGAGGGACAGGATGTCAGTCGTGGGCCCTGGAGGACACAGGGTAAAGACTGGAGGGGGACCCAGAGATGAATAAAGTCGGGCAAGGGTTGTCACAGCCCCCACGGGCGGGGAAGGATCTTGGATACAGCACCATCTTCCACTTCCCGCCCTGGAGTCTGCGCTTCCAGTTTGTAGCCCTGGGACCGTCTCCCTTGCTTCAAGGGGGCATTAAGAGCTCCCAGAGTGTGGGGGGCACAGTCCCCTGGCCTGCAGCCCAGACACAGAGATGGGGCAGAGAATATGCCTGGAGCTGCGAAGCCTCTCCCCACACCCACCCCAAGCTCAGCACCTACCAACCCCATAACCACCCCATTTTTGCACACTGCAGAGGATGGGTGGACTTCCCCCACTCAAGAGACAGGAGAGAGAAGGAATTTTCACTCCAAAGAAAACCTAAGGAACTTCTCTCCTCCGGGACACTCCTCTTTCCTGTGGGTTTTGAGAAAAAAATCAGGGCAGATGGCCCTGCAAACCCTCCCGGTGCACCTGGCCCTTCTCGCTCACTCACACGCTTGCCTGTCGCAGACGCCTGCGGACGCCCTCGCTCCTGCCCCCCTTTGCCGGGTCTTGGAGATAGAGGTCCCTGCTGGCTCCGTGTCCACTTGGCCTTGGGTGGGCCTGGAAGGCCCTGAGACCTCTTCCTGTGAGGAGTAGGGAGAAGTCCACTAAGCCCCAATCTGGGGGCTGGTGCAGGCCAACAGGGCCCCCAGGGTTTCCAGCCAAGGAGGCGAGCAGGGAGCCCTGGGGTTCAGCGTGGGAGACAGGAGAGAACAGCCGGTCCCCTTCCTTCCTGCGGCTGTCCCTAAAATTCAGAAAGGCAAGAACCTGGCCTAAGCACTGCTTCCCGGGGAGCTCTTTACCCACCCCAGGGCTGCGTGGGCCGCAGGGCAAAATCACAGTGTGAGGAGGAACACACGTGGGAGCGGGGACCCCCTGCGAGGACTCTGCCCTCCTTTGGTTGCCCTTGTAGGGGGGGGCCCTCTGTGGCCAGCAGTTCCCTACTGGAGAAAGGTAAAGCCCAACTCCTGGTCCCTACACAACAGTGGAGCCCCATCCCTGTCCCCACCCCAGGGACAAGGGGCTGGGACCCCATTCTGGGGAATGTATGAATGTAGGGAGCCCCTCCGGGGGCCTGGAATGTCTCAGAAGGTCTGGGTGTGAGGGGGTAGGAGAGAGAGAGAGGCAGACAGAGGCCGAAGCCAATAGGTCTCCCGCTTCGGCGCAGCCCCAGGCCACGCCCGTCCCATCCAGAGACAACCCAGAGGCCGGAGGAGGGGAAACCAGGCCAGAGGAAGGAGCCCGCGCAAGTGGCAGAACAAGGCTTCGGTTGGCAGAAGCAGCTGGAGGAGGGGTGGGAAACAACAAGCTGTCGCAGATTTAAAAAAAAAACAGAGACACTGAAGAGTGACAGGTCACGCCCCAGGTGGATGGATGCTGTGGAATGCACTGGAGACCGGTGGGGCGGGGCCTGCGGGGCTCAGATGGCCTCCACGTAGTTGGCCGGCAGCATCCCCGTGTCGCCGGTGCGCTCCACGGTCCCGTACATCCAGCCGTCATCGATCTGCTGCACGTTGACGATGGTGTCCCCGTCCTGGAAGGAGACCTCATCCTCGTCGGCGGCGCTGTAGTCGTACACGGCGCGGTACCGCTTCTGTGGGGAGAGCACAGTCAGCCCCGCGCCCTGCACAGGCTCTCCGGGTACGAGCACTTCTTCCCAGCCCTGGGGGCCCCGGGGCCGAGCAGGGGGAGGGGTGAGCCACCACACGGACCCGGCGTTTCTGACGTCCTGTCTCACTGCCAGAGTGCAATTGCCCTTTTACAGGCAGGTGGCATGGGGGCTGGCAGGTGGAGTGGTGGTTAAGGACACTGGATTCCCACATGGTCAACCATGGTTCGAGTCCTGGACCTGGCGACTTGCTTTCTCACTTTCCCTTTCTCTCTGTCCCTCTCTGGTCAAACTGAAATAAATAAATTAAGTTTGGATAAAATAACTTTTTTTTTTTTAAAGGCAGGCAGCATCTACCAAGGTCCAGACTATGACAGGGACAGAGCTGCCTCAGCTCTCTCCTACCTCCTCACACAGGACCACAGTAGGGCCCAACCGACACCATGCCATGGTATGTATGCTGGACCAGCTGGTGGCATGGTGATTAAAGTGGCTTGTCCCACATGGCCGAGTTTGTGGTCTGAGTCTCAGAGTTGGCAGCTTGGAAAACATGCTAGGAGTAAGTGTGTGCGTGTGTGTGTGCGCTAGCAAAATTCTGAGAAGAGAACAAAGGAAAAGGGACTGTTATGTGGCCATGCCCCTCACGGGTGCTTTCTCACTTTCCCTCTGTTTATCTCTGTCTTTCTCCAGCAAATGATGTGTCCTATAACAGAAAACTAAAAAATATATAATAAGTTAAAAAATTAAAAAACCACATGGCTGACCATGGTTTGAGTCCTGGACCTGGCAACTTGCTTTCTCACTTTCTCGCTGTGTCTCTTTCTCTAGTCAAATTTAAAAAATAATGATAAAGGCTAAAATTAAATAAATAATTCTTAAAAACTATTTAAAAAAAAGCATTCTAGGCCAGCTGGTGGTGTGGTAGTTGAGACAGCTGAATCCCACATGGCTGGCTGACCAGACCTGGCAGCTCAGAGAACAAGGGGGCACATGTGCGTGCATGCCCAAAATCCTGAGAGGAGACTGGAGAAGGGACTGCAGTATGTGCAAATTACAAAATAACAATAATAAGTTTTTTTCTTTTTTAAGAGTTTTTTTTTCTTTTTCTTTTTTCTTTTTTTTTCTTTCTTTCTTTTTTTTTTTTTTTTTTTTTTTTTTGCTATAGGGTGCATGCGCTCACCAGAAAGAAAGACAGAGACAGAGAGACAGAAAGCGAGAAATCACCCCCCCCAGGGGGGATGGCCATGCCCACAATCCCTTCTCCTCCATTCTCCTCTCGGGATCTTGGGCACTCACGCACACGCGCCCAGCGTGAGTTTTAAGCCACCGGGCCATTATGCTAACTGCTGGTCCCTTTTTAAGAGATTTTTATAGGGCACGTGTGCTTTCCAGAGAGATAGAAAGTGAGAAATCACCCCCTGGGGGATGGCAATGCCACAATCCCATCTCCTCCATTCTCCTCTTGGGATTTTGGGGATGCACACATGCACACACACATGCCTGTTGCGGGTTTCAAGTCACCAGGTCCAGGACTTGAACCACAGTTGACCATGTGGGAGTCCAGTGCCTTAACCACCACACCACTTGCTGGCCCCAATACATTTCTTAAGAAATTAAAACATGGCATACCCTGTTTGCTATTATTTGCATTACTATATGCCCCAGAGTTTTTTTTTTTTTTTTTTTTTTTTTTTTAATAGTTTGCTACAGGGTGCATGCACTCGCTAGAGAGAGAGAGAGAGAGACAGACAGACAGACAGACCAACAGATGGTGTAATGGTTACATCACTGGACTCCCATGTAGTTGACCATGGTTTAAATCCCAGACCTGGCAGTTTAAAATTCACACTAGGCGCATGTGCGTATGTGCCCAAAATCCCGAAAGGAGAATGAAGGAGAAAGGATTGTGTCGTGGCCACCCCCCAGGGTGGGGGGGTGATTTCTTGCTTTCTGTCTCTGTGTTGAGCGCACATGCCCCATATCAAAAATTTCTTTTAAAAAAAAATTCTCTTAAAAAAAAGAGAGAGAGAGAGAGAGAGAGGGCGAAAGTGAGAAATCACCCCATCACTCCCTGGGGGTATGGCTACACCACAATCCTTTCTCCTCCATTCTCCTCTTGGGACTTTGGGTCTGCCCATGCATGCTACTGGTGTGTTTCAAGCTGCTGGGCTCAAGACCCAAACTGTGAAATCAGGCATGTAATGCAACAACCCGAATCTCCATGCCATCTGCTGGCCTGGTATTTTCCCTTTGAAGTGGTGATAAGTCTGGTTTCATTCCCAAGTTCAGGACAAAGACGTCCCCTGGGAGAAAAAGCTCCAGGGGTCATAAGGTGTCTATGGGTGCCACTGTCCAAACCTCAGGCAAAATGCTCTGCTTCAGCCCCAGCTCTAAGGAATGCCCAGGAGTGCACGTGAAAGCCACGCTCTGACCGGAGCCAGTGACATTCTGCCTTCCCCTGACCTCACTGTCCTTGACATCAACTCATGTCTGGAGTTCACAGGACAAGGCCTGAAATCCATGGGCCTGCAGGTAGGAGGTCACACCCTTACGGAGTGACCTTGGTCTCTGTCACCAACCATGCTGCAGGAGTCTCCCCTTGCATCAGCCTCCTGCTCTCTCATCTCTCTCCCTGCCTCCACCCTCGACCTTTGCTTCCCCTTCTCAGTACAGCTGCCACTGAACCTTTATGGTAGCATGGTGGCTTGGGTTCTGGACTCCCACATGGCCGATAACAGTTCAAGTTCTGGACCTGATGACTTGCTGTCACACTTTCCCTCTCTCTCTTTCTCTGGTTAAATTTAAAAAACAATAAATTAATTAAATTAAATCCATAATTCTTACAAACAAACATAGCCAGCCTGGCCCTGTAGGGCAGTGGGAAGCACTGTGCAAACGAAATTGGATCCCACATGCCACCCCCTCCCACCCACTCTGGTGGCTTCAAAACGCAGGCACCTGCAGCCGCTCTTCCTGAGGGCCTTCCCAAACCACCCAGGGCAGGTGGGTCTCCTCTGCCGTTTTCTACCCCTCGACCCCACTGGTCCCCTTCAAAGCTCTTTTCCCAAATTGCCAGTGTTCTCTGAGTTTGCCCACGTCCCCGCAGGCCCCCACCTCCGAGCTCCCCCCACCAGGGTCTCTCCCTCCCCCAGGGCTACTCACCCCGCCCCCGCCTGGGGCACTGCGCTGTATGGACACTGGGGCTGCGGGCTCCTTGTAGCCACCGTAGGACTGGGCCACCTGCTGCTGCTGGGGCTGCTGGTAAACTGGGAGGTGCGAGGGGATGATGGGCTCAGAAACGGTCCCGCCAAAGCCACCCCTCCCAGAGCCCCCGCAGAGGCCACATGGTAAACCTCCACCCCACGCCCTGCCTCGCTCAACCGCCATTTCTCCCAGGCTTCTGTGCATGTGTGCACATGTGCTCGGTGTGTCCCCTACAGCAGGGGCCCACATTGGCCAGGGCCTGTCCTTCGGAGCCCCTCGGCCCAGCATGGGTCTGCCTCAGCAGTCCCGTGTGGGTGCGTGTGCGTGTGGCACGGGTGAGGCTTCTCTCTGACCTCCCACCCCCCGGCTGGCCCTGACCTCAGGTCCTCTGTGCCCTCGGGCCCTACACGCACCGGGCGCGCTGGTCGGGATGTGATGAGGCGGCGGCGGCTGCTGCTGCTCCGGGGGCCTCCGGTAGCTGCTGCTGTCCTGGGGATCCCGGCGATCCGGCTCCATGCCTTCACCCCCACTTGGGCCCATGCGGCTCTTCTCAAACTCCTCATGGTATTTTATCTGCAGGGGCAGGAGGCACTGGTGAAGGGGCCACAGGAAACCAACCAGTCCCACCCCCGGCTGGCACTCGAGACTCCAGGATGGAAGTGGGCTCTGTGCTCAGGGTCCACCTGAGAGCACGAGCTGCGTGACCCTGGACAAACTGCATACCCTTACCAAGCCTCGGTTTCCACCTCCATGTAACGGGAGGGTGTCTCCCGCGGGTGTTGCCGGTGGATGCAATAAGGTGACAGATGTGAGAGGGCTGTGAGTCGTCATGTCCCTGCACTGTGGTGGGTTGAGGGGGGCTGTCCCCGCCCCCACCCATGTGGGCAATACCTACAGCAGCAACTCCCGTTTTCTGAGCCCTTACTACGTGCCAGGCTTGGGAGGTGGTTCCCATCACAGGCACCTCTACTTTGTCAACACAGGAGGGGTGCACTGCCTTTCTACCTAACAGACAGGAAGGAAACCGAGGCACTGGCAAAAAAAGCGCGCTGCCCAAGATCGTGCAGATCCCAGAGTCAGTTTAATCGGCTCAATCATTAGGCAATTCTGCCTCTCGTACATATGACGTCACAGAGGCCAGAGTCCAAGGGTCCTCTGCTGTGGGGACGAGAAACGTCAGACACTCCCTGAGAGTGGAACATTGTCCTCAGAAGGGGTTCCTCCTCTCTTTAACTTTATTTTGCCAAGGGCACGTGCTCATCGGAGAGAAACAGAGAGAGGGAGGAAAAGTGAGAAAGCACCGTGGGGAATGGCCACGCCACAACCCTTCTCCTCCATTCCTGTCCCCTTTTATGATTCTGGGCACGCACACATGCACATCTACAATGTTTCTTTTCTTTCTTTCTTTTTTTTTTTAAAAAAAGAATTCATTTAATTTTATCATTATCTTTTTTTTTCCTTTTTCTTTTTTCTTTTAAATTTGCTACAGAGCACACCTGCTCGCCAGAGAGAAAGAGAAAGAGAGGGAAAGTGAGAAAACAATCCATCAGGTCCAGAACTCGAACGCGTGGTTGGCCACGTGGGGGTCCAGCATCTCAACCACCACACCAACTGCTGGCCCCGCCCAGCATGTTTCTTGAGCAGCCGGGTCCACAACTCTAACCGAGCGTCAGTCACGTGGGATCTAGCCCCCTTAACCAGCATGCCATGGGCTGGCCTGGGTTCCTCTATTTGCCAAGTTCCAAAAGCAGGCAAAGAGAGGTCTGGCGAAGTCATACTGCTCAAGATCACCCCACCGGGTGGCACGTGAGGCTCCAAGGCCTCCATCTAGTCCTTGGCCCATTGGGCACTCTGGCTGCAGAGACCCCCAGCTCTACCACACTACCACCCAGGAGACTCGAACCAGACCAGTGTTGTTTGAGCTGAGACTCATGCCTGCCCAGGACCAGCATCAGCCAACCAGGCGGGAGGGCGAGGGAGGGACAGGTGGACAGGTGGCCTCGTGTTTAGTTGTGGAGGGGAGGGAAACCGCACTCTCTGCCTGGATCCCTGGGGTGCTATGACCGAGGACCTGGCCCACTTAAAGTTCTTGCCACCTCTATCAGAGACCCAAGGAGGACCAGCCACAGGAAGAACCCATCCCAACCGCCAGAAAGGGACCTCAGGGCTGACTGGCCCCAGCTCGGCGCTTCCAGACACCTGAGTCTGAGATAAACAGTCCCTCATTCACCCTCTTCCAGTCGAGTCCAGAAGTGGTGAAACCCTAGATGGCCTCGGTCCCCTCCACCGCGGATACTGTGGCACCTTTCTGGGCACTGGCCCTAACCCCTGCCCAGTCTGAAAGACTGTCTGAACATCCTTCTGGGATTGTGCCCAAGCCCCAGACTCGGGAGAATCACCCCGGCTCCCTGTGCCTGGCGGAGCTCCAGCCCCCCATCACCACCATCTGGCTGGCCTCCCTGCTTCCAGCTGCCCCATGCAGTGTGAGGCCCACTGCTTCAGATCTCTCTAAACCCCAACCTCAGCTGGCCCAGGCCCTGCACCCGGCCCTCTTCCCAGACACCCCATCTTGGGTGGTTTGGGAGTCTCATATTGTGTGCATCAGCAAGAACTATACCCCCAGAAACGCACCCATTGTAGGACCCATGTGGCCCACACGTGTGGGTGTGGATGCTGTTCCCCATGGACACCACACAGGGTCCACTCCTTCCTGAGACAGTGCAGGAATGGAGGAGAAGGCCTGCTCTGTAAATATGGTGCCACAGTTTGAACGTTCCCTCCAAAACTCACAGTGAAATTTAACTACCATTGTGATGGTATGAAGAGGTGGGACTTTTTTTGTTTTGTTTTGTTATAGGGCTCATGCACTCACCAGAGAAAAGAAGAGAGAAAGTAAGAAAGTATTCCCCAGGGGGGATGACTACGCTACAATCCCTTCTCTAGTCTTCTCTCAGGGATTCTGGGCACACATGCACACACACCTGGCATGTTTTCAAGCTCCTGTGTCTGGGACTCAAATCATGCTGTCAGCCATGTGGGATCCAGCTGCCTTAACCATGCTCTGCCCTCATCAAGGAAGCAATGTTATTATCAAGGGGTTGGGTTAGTAATCACCGGAGTGGGCCCCTACTTTCTATTTTGTACACTGGCTGCCGCCCCCACTATACGATGACCCTCACCCGATGCCAGCTCTTGGACTTCCCAGCCTCCAGAAGCACAAACCCAAATCACTTCTCTGCTTCGTAAATTACTCCATTTGTGATATTTTTAGAAAATGGACTGAGACCACGAGCAGCCCAGCCATGTCCTTCTTCCACATTTAGGGAACCTGCTCTGTGCCTGTGAGGTAGGAGACTAGGACCCTAAAAATATAGGTAGGGTATGGGCCCAAAATAGAACCAATGAAATGGCTGAATTTTGAGTTAGAGGCAGTGGTGGCTCAGTGACTGACCTAGACAGCATGACTGAGACGTCAAACAAAGGCTTTTTCCAGGCCCCACCACATTCCAGGAAGAAGATAAGATACTGGTTTTCATGACCCAAAGCTTCAAGACAAAGACTCTCCTGACATTGGTGCTCACTTCAAAATTGGGAAGATAATTGGGCCCATCCCGCCTGGGCCCCTCCCCACAGGACGGGAATGTGTACACAAGGCCCACCTAGAACAAGTCAGGACATATCCTTCCTGACCCAAATAAAAACCCCTCACCACAGTCCTTCCTTGGCAACCCATTTTCCGGGACCCCTCCCTGTCCTTTGTAAACTCCCCACTTGGTTATCCCTACTCTCTGTGTCCCCAACTCTAATTCTTCCTGGGCGTGGGACAAGAACCCGTGTCTCACTGCAAGTGTGGGCCTGGTCACCCCTGCACCCCTGTATTCCTGCATTGCCCAGATCTGAGCTGTCTGCTAGGTCTGAGAGGATGAATGAGGAGGAAAAGTAGGTCCACCTTCCAGGAGGTGAGTCTACCAGTCTATCCAACTGGTAACCGCCCCAGAGTGCAAAGGGGTGAGCAGTTGTTTGTGTTTTTTTTAAACTTTGCCAGAGAATGTATGTACTTGGGGGGGGGGAGCATCTTCCACAGGGCATGGTCACACAGTAACGCCGTCTGTCTCTGTTTTCCTCTAAGATTTTGGGTGCACACGCACATACACATGCCTGGAGTGTTTTTTTCAAGCTACTGGGTCCAGACTTGAACCGTGCAGTCAGCCATGTGGGATCCAGCAGCCATAACCACCAAGCCACGGGCGGCCAGCCCAGGGAGCAGTCTTAACAGAGGACTGAGGCTCCCTCCTCTGGGAACTCAGGGAAAAGTCTCCAGGAAGTGACCTTGGAACTAAACTTTGAAGGACAGAGGATTTGTAGGTTCAAAGAGCAAGAGCCAAAATCAGGCATTCTGGGCACTGGGCATTCAGTGCATGGATGTGTGGGGGCTGGGGGAGGTCCTGAGTGTGACCAGAGCTTAGGAAGAGACCTGGCCAGAGGCGGCTGTTCTCTGGACAGTGATTGGTTCAGGTACGGACACGTGTCATAGGCTAGGCCAACCAGAGAGTGCAAGGTTCTTTTCTGCAGGCGCTAAGAGGAAGCAGGTGGGAGAATGAAGGTCTGGCGCTATTGGTGGCCATCCTGCCCACCCGTGGAGATGCCTCTGTGAAAAAACAAAGCCAGACAAGGAGGACAAAGGGGGCCTGGAGGGCACAACCGAGAACTCCCAGTGACGTCAGCCTGGAATCTCACAGACATGTTGTTGCCAACAGCAAGAGCCCTCCAGTGAGTCTATTTAGGGGGCAGTGAGCCTGCCCTAGTTGGACTGAGAACCCCAGCTCTCTTGGAAGGGCACTGGGTGCTCTCAGACTCAGGGCCAGTGCTTCGCGCTAGGATCCATAAGGAAAGGGAAGAGGCGACTCTCCCAGGCTACTCCGTAAGCACCCCTGGCAGGTGGAGGTGGGAAGACAAGAGGAGGCCAAGTTGGCCACCTAGATTCATGCACTTCACACACATTAGCTCACTCGATCTTACCCATGAGCCTTTGGGGTAGGCACTATTATATCCCTCATATCCAGAGAAGACAAGCACCCTGCCAAGGTCACCCAGACAAATAGGGGTGGGGCAGGGATTAGGATCCCCTGGAGGCAGCCCGGCTCCCCGGTCAGGGTGGTCCAGCTTCCTCTCGTCCTTCAAGGCCCACCTAGTCCTTGGACCCAGGCCCAGCTCCTAGGGTACATTCAGGGCGCCTCGTCTGTCCCCACAGCCCTTGGGCCGTGCTGTGTTGTCAGTGGCGGGCATCTTTCACTAGCTGGGAAGGTGGGGTAGGAGCCAGTTATTTGGATCCCTCGGCCCCCCCTGCACCTCATGCCCCAGGCACTCAAGGCTGGCTGCACGGAGCAGACCAGGACCCTGGAGACCCTCCAGATCTCTGTGTCTTAGTATCTGATCTCCAGGAAGCAGTGACAGAGCAGTAATGCCGATGGGCCCATACAGGAAAGTCCTGGGCCTGACTCCCTGTACTGCCGGACATGGGCGTGCCCGTTATCAGGGACTGGCTGCGGCTGGGGACTGGGGTGGATCCCGGCACGGGGACCCTGATGGGGGATGCCTCTCTCTGCTTCTCTCTCTTCCTCTCCATCTTCTGGAATAAACTACTTAAAATCTCCTCCATTAGGGCTGGGGTTCTGCGTTTTGAAAAGCTCCCCAGGTGAATGTGAAGCAGGCTCTGGTTTGAGAACCAGTGGTCCAGGGCAGAAGTGGGAAAACGAGGGCCTGTGGGCCCAATCCAGCTCACTGCTTCTCTGCTTATAGCCCACGAACTAAGAATGGTTTCCACAGTTTTTAACACTTGGGGTGGAAGGGAAAGGGAGTAACAAAAGAGGAATAATAATTTGCAACACATGAAATTTCTCTGAAATCTACATTTCATTCTCTAGAAAAGTTTTTATTTTTTTAAAATTTACTATAGAGCACATGCACTTGCCAGAGAAGAGAGAGAGAGACAGAGACAGAGAGAGAAGGAAAGTGAGAAAGCATTGTGGATGGGGTGTTGGCCATGCCACAATCCCTTCTCCTTTTCTTCCCTCGGGATCTTGGGCATGCATGCACACATGCCCGGTATGTTTTCAAGCCAGTGAGTCCAGGACTCCAACTGCCCAGTTCACCATGTGAGATCTAACTGCCTAACCATGCTGTCACCTAGTTGGCCCCTCTTTTTCTTCTCTTGTTAGAGGGAGCATGTGCTCACTGGGAAAAGGGAGAGAGAAAGGAAAAGTGAGAAAGCACTCCCCATAGGGGATGGCCATGCCTCAATCCCTTCTCTTCCAGCTCTCCTCTTAGGAGTTTGGGCACACATACACATGAGTGTGTTTTTCAAGCTGCCAAGTCTGGGATTTGAATTGTGCAGCTGACCGTGTGGGATCTAGCCACCTTAACCACCATGCCACAAGTGGGGCCCCAGAAATAAAGTTGTCTTTTTTTCTTTATTCATGATAGGGCACATGCATGTGCATGTGACAGCAAGGGAGGGAGTACACACCCTCCACAGGGTCCGGTCACACCGCAGTCTCGTTCCCTCCAGTCCTCTAGCCCACTGCATCTCGGGCTCTCACTGGGGTCTTACTAGAACACAGCCACCCTTGTCATCTACCTCGCATCCACGGCTGCTCTCGTGTTCTAAGCACAGAGCTGAGTAGCTGCAACAGAGGCCATGGTGGCCTCGAAGCCTAAATTATTCACTACCTGGCTCTCTCCAGGAGAAGCTCGCGGACCTCGGCTTGCCAAACTACCTGACTGCACTCTCCTGTTAGTTACATATTTGTAGTGCAATCCTCCCAAAGTACATGTATTTTATTAGTTACCCACAAGTTATTATTATTTTATAAATATGGAATATATATAGTAAAACTTAAAAATATGAATTTTTCCTTTTATTCATGATAAAGTGTGTGCACACGCGTGTGGAGTGAGGCGACCCCCTTCATCCAGCCCTCCAGCCTGTTGGATTCTGAGCACTTGAGTGTGTGCCTGGCATATTCAGGCTGACCAAGCCAAGGATTCAAACCACAATTACCACGTGGGATCTGGCTTCTCTTGAGCAGCGCGTTACCACTGCATTGTGGAGCCAGCTCACTAAATATAACTTTTAAATGTACGAGGTGAAGGGGCCAGCAGTTGGCATGGTGGTTACGGTGCTGGACTCCCATATTGCCAAAGGTGGTTCAAGTCCCAGACTTGGTAGCTTGCTTTCCCACTTTTCCTCTTCCTCTCTCTTGTCTCTCCCTGGTGAATTAAAATAATAATAATAAAAAATAAAAAAATTAAATAAATAATTTTTCAAAAACAGGGGTACAAAGTGAGAAAGAACCAGAGGAGGCCAGCCTGGCAGTGGGGCAGTTAAGGCAGTCCTGGATCTGGTGGCCTGAAAAATACTCCAGGCAAGTATGCATGCATGCCCAAAATCCTGAGAAGAGAATGGAGGAGACACATCACAGCGGGCCACCCCCCAGGGGGTGATTTCTCACTGTCCCTTTCTCCCTCTGGTGAACTCACTCACCCTATTCCAAACTAAAAAAGAACCAGAAGCAGCAGTTCTAAGGCCTTCTTCCCAAAATCTCGCTGGGTCTGTGTGTTGCACAGACCCCACCTGGGACACCTGTGGGGCATCTACTAGCGAGGAACCTGGAAAAAGAACAACACTGGAAGGTGCTAAGACCCAGGGGCTGATGCTCCGGAGCGCTAGGCTGAGCGCTAGGCCGAGTGCTAGGCTGAGTGCTCCAGAGTGCTAGGCTGAGTGCTAGGCTGGACCCGACGGGACAGAGAAAACAGCTGACAGCTCCTCCCCCAGGTTAAAGCAGGACACTGAACAAGGAAACTGGTTCTACCCCAGGCAGACCCAGGCCCTGAACTCCCTCCAGGCCCTGGCCCCTGAGTACAGGCTGGTTCTCACTTCCTGCTCACCAGGATCCTGCCCTGCCTTTTCCTGATCCTGGAAATGTGGGGGGAGGGGCACAGGAAGGAGGAGGGGCACGGCCGGCTGTTTCCTGGAGCAGAAGGAACCCTTAAGTGGTGCTCTGGGTGCTGGCCAGCGGCCAGCCCAGCTCTCTCTGCTGCCATCCTGGGCCCCTGGCATGCGCATGCGCAGAGGTGAGAGTCAGCAGGGCTTGCAGGTTCCTAACTGGGCTAGAGGTTCGGAGCTGGGGCCAACCAGGAATACTGCTGGCCTCTGCTGGCTAAATGCCATTATTTGCTGGGCCCAGGCTGGGGAACAGGCAGGGCAGTGGCAAAGCCCAGGACAGGGCCCCCAGCTCCCACTCAGAAGGGCACCTGGGGTGAGTTCTCACACACCCATCTCCCCGTCTACTCCTTTAGTGCCTCTGTCTACAGGGAGACCATGGAAGGAAACACCCCTCCGGAGGCCTCCAGGCCCACAAGGCATCTGCCCTTCTGACTTTTGTCCTGGAGTGGGGAAGAGCTTCCCTGTTTTCTTTCTGTTAATAAAGACAGGCCTGGGGACCAGTAGGTTACTTCACTGGACTCCCACATAGTAGACAGTGGTTCGAGTCCTGGACCCAGAGGCTTAAAACTTATGCCGGCTGTGTGTGCATTTGGGCCCCAAAATTCTGAGAGGAAAATAGAGAAGAAGGGATTGAGGTATGGCCTCAGGGCAGGATGATTTCTCGCTTTCTTTCTCTGTTTCTCTGGAGAGCACATGCGACTTTATAGCAAAAATCTCACTTAAAAAAAAAAAATGAAGGGACCAGCAGTTAGCATAATGGCTATGTCGCTGAACTCCCATGTAGTCAACTGAGGTTCGAGTACCGGACCGGTGGCTTAAACTCATGCTGGGCGCGTGTGCATGCGTGCCCAAGATCCCGAGAGGAGAATGGAGGAGAAGGGATTGCGGCGTGGCCATCCCCTCTGGGGGGTGATTTCTCACTTTCTGTCTCTCTGTCTCTCTGACGAACGCACGCGCCCTATAGCAAAATCCTCTCTTAAAAAAAAAATAAAATGAAGACAAGCCTGACCCTGAGGAAGAGACTTGGGAACAAGGTCTGTACTGGGTCCTGAGGGTGTTAGCAGGCAGCCTCGATCCTGCATTAGTGGTGGGGTGATAGGGCGCCCAGGGAAGAGGGCCTGGCTAGGGCCGCTCCTCCTCCACACCAAGGGCTCCAGGCAGCCAAGACTGGTTCAATAACCCCCTCCCCATAGTGTCCTACAGATTCAGACCTCCATCATGGGCTGTTCCACCCCCCACTTACTTATATGACCTTGGGAGAGTCTCTCTCCCCTGACCTCAGTTTCCTCATATGGAGACAAGGTTGTGTGGTACCATCTGCTCCCAGGTAGTCTGGTCCTGAGGACCCTGACCCGTTCTGGGCACCTAAGCAAACTCTAAGGTGAAAGCCAGTGTGGCCACATGTGGACTTCCACACATGGCTGGAGGCATCGGTCCTGCACCTTAAATAGTTACGACACGTGAACAATGTACATACATTAGGGCCGCTGACTCAGGTGGCCCAGTGGCAGCCTGGACATAGAGGACGTCCTCCTGCACCAGGGCACGCAGCACCTGCTCCATCGGCCTTAAGGACCCTCACACCTTCCTGGCTCTCACACTGAGGTCACAAACGCTCTTCGCACATTACTTCTCTTGACCTTGACAATAATCACCCTAAAAAATACGTCGGACATGGACACTTTCATCCCCATTTTCCAGAAGAGGAGGATGAGACTCAGAAGTTAAACGACTTCCCAGGGCAGAGCTTTCATTGCACAGCACCTGGGGCTGGTAATACAAGGACAGTCACGGCTGCACCAGCCCTTTCCTGGGGACAGGCATGGAGCAGGGTGACCACACACCCACATCGGCCTCCTGGTCCCAGGTCACACCTGCTGCTCAGGAACAAATTTCTTTTCTTAAAATAATTATTTATTTAGGGGCCAGCAGGTGATGTGGTGGTTAAGGATGCTGGACTCCCAAATGGCTGACCATGGTTTGAGTCCTGGACCTGGCGGCTTGCTTTCTCACTTTCCCTCTCTCTTTCTCCCCCTCCCCCTCTCTGGTCAAATTAAAAAATAAATAATTAAATAAACAAAGTTAAATAAAATACTAAAAAAAAATTATTTAATTTCATTTAGTCATTCATTTATTTTAATTTGACCAGAGACAGACACAAGGGGCAGGGAGAGGGGGATGAGAAAGCAAGCCACCAGGTCCAGGATTTGAACCATGGTCGACCATGTGGGAGTGTTCAGTGCCTTAACCACCACTCCACCAGCTGGTCCCCAGGAATAAGTATTAATAGCACCTCCTTCACTCTCTAAAGGATCTCCCTAGCTGGAGAGAGGAAGGCCCCAAGCACGCAGACTTGGGAGAGGCAGCATGGAGGAGATAAACAGGCTGAGGAAAGAAAGATCACGGGTCCCTCTGCCGGGGCCCCTGCACAAACTTCCATATCCTCAATGTCCTTCCCCGGCCTCTCCAGAGCATGGAAAGGCTGTGCCATTACTTCGCTGGCTGACCTAGTGGTCTGTTAGGCAAACAGGTACGCAAGGGCGTGTTAGCACATCTACAAGGCAAAAAGGCACTTCCCAGACTTCAAGCTGACCCCTGCTCCAAGCTCAGCAAGGTTCTCATCTTCTTTTGTTTATTTTTATTTTTTTTAATTTTTTAATTTTTTTTTTTTTTTTTTGCCATAAGGCATGTCTGCTCACTAGAGAGAGACAGAGAGAAACACACAGAGAGGAGGAAAGTGGGAAATCACCCCCTGGGAGAATGGCCATACTGCAATCCCTTCTCCTCTATTCTCCTCCCATCCTTTGGGTGCACATATGTCCAGCACGTTTTTCAAGCAGCCAGGTCTGGGACTCAAACCATGGAGTCAACCATGAGATCCAGTGCCTTAACCACCATGCCACCTACCAGCCCCTTTATTTTTTTTAAAGATTTATTTATTTATTTATTTATTCATTCATTCATTCATTTCAATTTGACCAGAGAGAGACACAGAGAGTGAGGAAAGTGAGAAAGCAAGCCACCAGGTCCAGGACTCGAACCATGGTCGGCCATGTGGGAGTGTCCAGCACCTTAACCACCATGCCACCTGCTGGTCCTACTAGTCCCTTTATTTTTTATTTTTAAATTTTGCTGTAGGGCAAGAGTAGTTGCTAGAGAGAGACAGAAAGTGAGAAAGCACCCCCCTGGGGTTGAGATGGCCACACTGCAATCCCTTCTCCTCCATTCTCCTCTCAGGATTTTGGGTGCACACATGCACACATGTGCCTGGTGTGTTTTTCTAGCTGTCAGGCCCAGGACTAAAACTGCTCAGTCAGCTATGTGGGCTCCAGTGCCTTAACCACCAGGCCACTGTCTGGTCCAGTTCTGATCTTGCAAGAGCCCTAGTGAGGGTTGCCCTAAACCCAGACATGTCAACAGAGCCCCCCCTTATGAAGTGGCTTCTGTGGAAGGAGGCCATGTTAGTGCATTCATGAAAGCCACGTGCATGTAAGTCTGGAGGCCCAGGCCTAAAGACCCTCCCCGCTCAGACAAGCCCCACTTGCTGGGCCTCCAGGATGACTGGGTAGGGCCCACCCGAAGCTCTGCTGGCTGGTGTGCTGTTTTCTGAGCCCCCTGCTCTCCTGACTGCGGTGGAAAACAGAAGTCTGACTCTCCACTGGTCACGCTCACATGATTCTCCATCACGGTGAGGCAGGGGCAGGAGCTGGGAATGGAACCATCAGCTCACTAAGCCAGGGACTTCTTTTTTCCCCTTTTTTAAAGTAACACTGCCTCCCACTCATCCAGGTCTTATTTGTGTTTATTCGTGCATTACTCATTTCCTTTTCTTAGCCGGCTCAAAACAATTTTATCATTATCATTCCCGTTTTACAAACGGGGGAAGCCGAAAACCAGCAGGTGGGTAAGTGGTGGGTTAAGTCTGAATCCAATCCTAACATCAGAGCCCTAGTTTTCAACCAGCATGCAATACTGCTCCCTACTCGAGACTCACGCTATTTTATTTAAAAAGCTAATATGGGGGCCAGCCCGGCAGTGCAGCAGGTTAAGCCCTGTGCCTGGATCTCATGTGGCCAACTGCAGTTTGATCCCACCCCAGTGGCTTGAGAAACACGCTGTGTGTCTATGTGCCCAAAATGGAAGAAAAAGGACTGTGCGAGCCATGCCCCATGGGGGCTGCTTTCTCCCTCTCGCAGGCAAGTGCATGAGCCTACTGGCCATGAAAAAAATTGTGTGTGTGTGTGTGATCTTGCAAGAGCCCTAGTATATTTATATATAAATACACATACACACACACACACACACACACACACACACACATAAATCTGTGCTCTGCTTCGGTAAGCAGGGAAATTCAAGTTAAAACCACAGTGAGATACCACACACGTGATCAAAGTGGATAAAATGGACAAGTCTGCGGATATGGAACCATGGAAACTCTCTTCGTGGCTGTTGGGAGGGTAAATCAGTAAAAGCACTTAGAAAATAGTTCAGCATTATCTGGTCAAGTCGAAGGAACACAGACCCTAACATCCAGCACTCCACTGCACTTAAGCAAATATGTATGACCACGCCCATGGCACCAGGAAACAATCCATACGTGCATTAACAACAGTCAATAAAACGTGGCACAATCATCAACAGAATACTACACAGCAACGAACAAGAATGAACTACCACTACATGCAAACATGCTCTTTTTTTTTGCGGGGGGGAGAGGTTTTTGCTATAGGGCACATGTGCTCGCCAGACAGAGACAGACAGAGAGATAGAAAGCGAGAAATCACCCTCCGGGGGGGATGGCCACACAGCAATCCCTTCTCCTCCATTCTCCTCTTGGGATCTTGGGCACGCAAGCACACGCGCCCGGCGTGAGTTTAAGCCACTGGGACCGGGACTCGACATAGCCATTACGCTAACTGCTGGTCCCCAAACATGCTCTTAAAACCCAGTGTTGTGCAAAAGATGCAAGACACAAAAAATTACCAACGTTCAAAATTAGGTAAATAAAACTGCTGGTCCCGCTAACAGTGGGATATTAACTATCACTAGTTCTGTCACTAACTGTACCCACCACTTGCTTTCACTGATTAGCATTTGCCTATGTCACTCATATTCTCCACTTTAATCCCCAGCTGATACCCTCATAATCACGGTAAAGAAATATGATAGGTATTTACTATATGAGAGTTATGTTTTTAACACTGAAAAGTATTTTGACAGAGGTATGGTAATAGTATGTATGTTCTATTTCTTGACCTACATGGTGAGTAAAGAAGTATTTATAATGTTTTTCTGTGTTATATGTCAAATATACAAAAGTTAAAATACGCAAATGGGAAGTCCATATATGAGAGGGACTTTAAAAAGTTCACGGGCAGGGCTGGCAGGTGGCATGGTGGTTAAGGTGCTGGACTCCCACATTGCCAACCAAAGTTTGAATCCTAGGCCTGGCGGCTTGCTTTCTCATTTCTGCCCACTCTGTCTCTCTCCTGTCAAATTAAAAAAAAATAATAAGAGGACCAGCAAATGGCATAACAGCTATGTCGCTGGACTCCCACATAGATGACTGCAGTTCGAGTCCCAGACCTGAAGGCTTAGAACTCACACTGGGCGCATATGTGTGCATGCCCAAAAGTCCCAAGAGGAGAAGGGATTGCAGCATGGCCATCCTCCCCTGAGGGGTGATTTCTTGCTTTCTGTTTCTCTGTCTCTCTCTGTTTCTCTGGTGAGTGCATATGCCCTATAGCAAAAATCTCTCTCTTAAAAAAGAAAAAAAGAAAAGAAAAATAACAAATTTTAAAATTAAATAATTCTAAAAAATAAGTTCATGGAAAATTCGTATTATGAAAATGAGGCGCTAGACATACACATAGCTGACTTAGTTCGAGTCCCAGACCTGGCAGCTTGCTCTCTCACTTTCCCTCTCTTTATCTCTAGTGAGAGTACATGCCCTATAGCAAATTAAAACATAGTGATAAAAAAGATGAAAAATTTTGGAGAGATTTTTGGTATAGGGTGCATGCACTCACTGTAGAGACAGAGACAGAAAGTGAGAAATCACACCCCAATGTGGATGGCCACACCACAATCCCTTCTCCTCCATTCTCCTCCTAGGATTTTGGCCATGCACCCACATGCCCCGGTGTAAGTTTAAAAAAGAAAAAAAAAAAAAAAAAAAGCAGAGGGTCCCATAAAGGGACTCCAACAACCGAAGTTTCCTATCCATTAAAGCCATTAGAGCTGACCAGAGACCAGGATCCCCAACATATAAGCTTCATTCTACAGCTCAAGGCTGGGGCCTCTAGTCCCTTTCAATGTCTTTAATGATGACACATTTATTCACTAGAGAGATATAATTTATTAGCATCTTTCCTCCAAAATTTTAATCTACATATTCTATTTAATTTTTTATTTAACTTTATTCATTCATTCATTTATTTATTTATTTATTTTAATTTGATCAGAGACAGACAGAATGAGAGAGAGAGGGAAAAGTGAGAAAGCAAGCTGCCAGGTCTAGGACTTGAACCATGGTCAGCCATGTCGGGAGTTCAGCACCTTAACCACACACTACCTACCGGCCCCTTAATTCATGTATTCTGAGTATTAGACAATGACCAAACTTTTCAACCAAACTTAACTCTCTATCCCTTCCTTAGCCAGTGTAAAAATCGGACAGGTCTGCTTGTAAAGCAACAAAAATAATAATATCAACAACACTTACCGGGTTCTAAGCACCCGACATTGTCCTAGCAGCTGCCCTCTCCAGGAAAGCTTACTGTTCCCTTTTACAGATGAAGAGACTGATGCTCAGAGAGGTCTCCCAGCCACTGAGTAATAGAAGCTAGGGTTCTGGCCCTTGCTGTTTCTTCCCAGCCACCATCTTGCTCTTAGCAAGACAGGACAGACCACACATGTCCAGAGCACGCTGGGGAGGAAGGCCTGTGAGTCGCATTTTCTGTAAGTACCATATTGCTGCCTGGGGATCCAACACAGTTCCTGGGAGGCTTGAGTCTGACGGACTGCATTACTGAGACCAAGAGCTTTCCGGCACTGGGGTCCCAGCTGAGGTCCCAGCCTACGCTGCAAAAGCAGCAACCCAGGCAGGTTTAAGTCACCTCCCCCACCTCAGCAGAGGACAATCAGCTAATGGCAGCCCTGTGGTTAAAGATAAGATGGTTATCTCGCAGGTGCATCTTCTTGGCAACTTTGCGGTTTTATTACTAGGACTCATCATTAACATCTCCAATAACAGGAGGGAAGGAGTAGGTGGAATGGACTGGGTATGGCCTATTCTGGAAGCCTTCCAGGAAAGGAGAAGGAATGACTCCGCTCCTCCCAAACCCATGGGTGAGGCAATGAGTGAAGGTGCTGGGGGCTGGGGCAGTGGCAGGAGCAGGCGTCAGAGACAAGGCCTTCATCAGGAAACCCTCAGAGGCTGGAGGGCCAAGCTCCAGGGTTTCCCGGCACTCAGGCCACCTTCCCCTCCCCCGCCCTCTTTACCCTTGGCAGGGTCTGGGCCAGAGGGGCACTCCAGGGTACTATGACAGCCCTGGCAATACAAAGGAAGCTACAAGAGGCTTTTGGAGGGAAGAGGAACCAGAGCCCTCTTGAGGCCCGTCCTCCTCGCTCAGAAGGAAGCCCATCGTCCTAGCCCAAAGGAAGCTGCCTGTTACCTCAGGTCACCAACCTAGTTGCCAAACCCATTTAGTAAATCTGCAACCACGATCTTCACACAGTCAAATAGAACAGAAAAGGGGTCAGACGGTGGCTTGGAGGTAACAGATGAGGTTCTGTGAGGCTGACCCATGTGGGAAAGTTCTAGGTTCCTATCCGGAGGCCTTCCTAGGGATGTGGGGCACACGCCTGCCCACAATCTGGGCTGGCTGAGGCTGAGGGAGGATGGCAGCATCCAGACCCCGTTGGAAACGCTTGCTGCTCACTCGCTCTCTCTCTCACTCATAGAAGAAATAAATAACATTAAAATTTTCTTCTTTCTTATGCTTATAAAAAGTATTCTTAAAATTATTTTATTTAACTTTATTTATTATTACTACTATTTTCCAGTTTGATCAGAGAGACAGAGAGAGAGAGGAAAACTGAGAAAGGTCCAGGATTAGAACCACGATCACAATGTGGGAGTCTAGCGCCTTTAACCACCACGCCACCGACTGGCCCCATAGAAAACATTTTTTAAAAGTTTTAGGGTGGGGTTGGCCAGTGGTGTGATAATTAAGGGTGCTGGACTCCACATGGCTGACCATGGTTTGAGTCCCAGACCTGGTGGCTTGCTTTCTCACTTTTCCTCTCTCTCTCTCTCTCTCTGGTCAAATATAATAAATGCATACATACACACATACATTCAAATAAAATAATTATTTAAAAATATATATATATATTTTGCCAGCCAGGTGGTGTGGTAGTTAAGGTGGCTGGATCCTACATGGTCGACAACGCAGTTCAAGACCCTGGACTCGGAGAATGCAGAAGGGATTGGTGCTTTCTCTTTCTCTCTCTGTCCCTAGTGAGCACACATGCCCTGTAGCGAAATTTAAACAAACAAAAACTGGAAGAACTCAGCTGATATAAATCATTAATAATTTTTTAAATATTAAATAAAAGTTTTAAAGAAACAAAAGGGAAAAAAAAGAAGAGACCTGAATGCCCTAAAAGTAGTAAGTACTAGTTCGTAAAAGTTTTGATTCTATTTTCTCCCTAAATAAATGCATGCTGTGTGGTGGGACGCGACATAAAATGTGTTTCTTATTATAGGTTGAAAGTCAGAGTTTGAAAGCCCTGGTTGTGTGCACAGCTGGGTCTGCAGGCTGCGGGCTGCCCAGTGCATCTGAAAGCTACCTGGCAGCCTGCTCTAAGTATGGCCCTTTAGAAGGGAGCGCCTGGCAGGGAGGCTGGGGAAAGGGCCAGAGGGAGGGTGCTGGGCCACAGAAACCCAGGCCCCCTGCAGCCTCTATCCCCAGTCTCTCAGCCCAAAGAGACACTAGACAACCTGCTGACCCTTCTAGATGTGAAGACAACTGCTTGCCCAAGCCATAGTTCGCAGGCCCACCTAGCCCAGGCTGGCTGAGCACACCCCACAGCTCTGCATCCCAGGACCCTGTGCACAGGTCCCCTGCCTGTGTCCTGTGGTGGCGGCTCAGGGCAGCGCCCTGCCCCCACATGCCCAGAGCCACCCAGGCTGCTGGTCTGTGGTTCAGCCAAGCAGGAAACAGAGGCCTGCTCTCTGGCCACAGATACCGGGGAGGGAGCACGATACCGGGACCATGGATTCAGTGCCTCTCTTGTCACAGCCAAGGCTGACGCTGTCCCTGGGCCAGGAGGGCCCAGACCACAGGGTGAGGGGCCAGCGGGCAACCAGCGGGGGTTTTTACACAGGAAGGAAGAGCCAGTGAGGTGGGGGAGGAGGCTGAGGTAGGGCGGAAATGACTGCAATGTCAGCACCCCAAGGCAGACCAGGACGGGGGAGGGAGGAGGAGGAGGCCCACCCCTGCCCCCCAGTTTGGACCTCTGCACTAAGATAAAAATCCCAGTCTTCACCCTGACACCGACATACCCAGGGCTAGGAAAGAGCATCTTCAGAGAGAGCGGAGGGGGATCTAGCACGCTGCCCTGCCCGCACACCCCCAGAGCATAGTCCCTTCAAAGCAGAAGTGCTATGTGGGCCGAGGGCGGCAAAGAGGGAGTCTGGGGTGCACAGAGAACAGGCATCTGGAAACCCCAAGCCCTTCCCTTCCCTATGCTCAAGCAGTCTCCAGCCAGACCCTCCCAGAGTAGGGACAATGGAGGAAACCGACCTCCTTGGTGTCTGCCAGGAGGGCAGGGAGGGTGGCAAGGGGTGGAGGAGGGGGTGGGGGCAGGGGCTTACATTACTGATCTGGTCTTGGGTCTTCTTGATTCTCTGGAGTTCCGGTGTGTCCGCCACCACGCTGAAGCCTTTGCCCTTGTTCTTCTCAAACTCCTCCTTGTAGCGCACCTGGAGGGCCCACAAGGGAGGGAAGAGGGACTGGAGTCAGGCCAGGGGCAGCAGGTCAGCCCAGGGGCCCCTCTGAGGCAGCCAGCAGTCAGGAGATGGGGCAGGGAGTTGGAGAAAGGAAAGCCCTGCCCAGAAATGCCCATCTCAAAGCAGAAGGCTTAGCCAAAAAGCATTAGGCTAATAACGATGTCAATCCGTGAAGCTTTCTGCAGCGCCTTCTGAGTGGTGGGCGTAGTGCCAGGGGCCCTGTGTGAACTATCTCGTTTCAGTCTCGACATCTCACACACATTTTATCAGCTCCATTTTACTGATAAGGAAATAGAGCCACGGAGAGGCAAGGTCTCCTGCCCAAGGTCCCAGAGTAGAGCAGCAATGGTCCAGAGGCACCAGGGTGCAAACCCTCACCATCCAGCTCCCAGCCCTTCAAGCCAGCCCATCCTGCCTGAAAGCTGAATAGGAAGAAGGTTCTTTCCAGAGCGCCTAGAACTGCCCCTGCCCTCACCCTGGGCAGGATGCAGCCCGACCCACGGAAAGCCTGGGTGAGTTTTTAAGTGACCAGCTGACGGAGGGCCGTGCCAAAGGAGAGTTGGTGCCCAGAAAGGAGGGTGTGAGACAGCCACCGGGAAGCTGGATCAATGAGCCTTTGACGGGCCCTGGCGGCTTCCTGGAGCCTGCCGGGCCAGCTTCCGAGGCCACTGCCACAGGAGGGGAGGAAGCTGGGAAGGGACAGGCAGCATTTCAGAACAAGCTCGGGGAAGAACCCTTCCACCACACCGCTGCCATCCTCTTCTGAGAACGCCACAGGAAACTCAAGTACTAGAGGCTCAAGTCTGACACCAGGAAGGACTTCCCTGCCACCAACCACGCTGTGATACGAGGAACAGTTCGTCCTCCCCGGGGCGTCGAAGAACAGAGCAGAGGCTGAGAAATGCTCACGGGGCAGGGAACGCTTGTAGTGCCGTGGCTTCCAGGGCCCTCACTGTCCACTGCAGCAGCCATCTGTTCCAGACCCCGCCAGCTGCCTGGATTTCCTCCATGGGGGAAACGGGTCAGCTCAGGACATGGCGTTGGGGACCTTGGGAGTTTCCAGGATGAAAAGCTCACACGGCTTCCAGGCATGGAGTCATCTGGCCACAGCACTGATGTGCACGCTGACCTGACCGAAAACACACATGTACGTTGCCACGGCCACACCTGCCAGGCCCTCCACGCATCCGTCAGGGGTCAGGGGTCCTTGTTTGTCCCCTAGAGCCCAGGCCTCCTATTCAGGACTTCTTCCTCTTTTGCTCTGATTCAGGCTGAAAAGAAAGGCCTTGGTGTGCCAGTTCCTATCAGACCCGAAGATAATGCAGTGGACGTAGACACCAGGCCACCCTGGGGCCCAGAAGCCACCCATCATCCACACGTCCAGGAAGGCCTGGGCCAACACTGGGACTCTCAGAGGGAAGCAGGGTACCCCTTGGAAAGGTGAGGCACCCAGAGACAGAAAACTGTAGTTCCAAGTGCCAACGCCCTGACTCTAAAGCCCCTGCTCTCGGTTTCCTCACCTGTAAAAAGACCTGTCCCGGTGCCCAGTTAAAATACGGGGCGGAGCTTCCTGCCAAGCATGGGCAGAGTGGGACGGAGCTAGTACTGACAGACTCAGCCTCCCACCTGCTGAGTGATCTCGGGCCTCGGGTTCCACATGCAGTGGAGAGCACACCAGGCATGCCGGCTGGTGACAGACCAAGCTCTGAAGAACGGAGCACGCGCAGAACAGAGTGGGCTCAACCCGTACGGGTGGGGCGCCACGTGAAAGTGCTCAGTCCCTGTCACAGTGCCAAACGAGCCCGTCCCCACCGCCTTCCTCTGTTTTCTGGCTTTGCAAGGGTCAGGCCCTTAATCCAAGGAAATAACTGTCGTGGTGACACTCAATGACATCAACTGGTTCCCAGGCTCGGGAACTGCCTCCCCCTCCCTGGTGGGGAAGGATAACTCATTTCGCTGAGGCCCAGAGAGGGAACGGCTGCCGAGGAACAGAGGCTGAGAAAGGCCTGGGCTCACGCCTCCTTGCTGTGTCTCTAGACAAGTCGGTGCCTCTCTCTGGGACCACTTAGGGGCTGGCTAGCCGATCTCTAAAAGCCTCTCACCTGTGGTCTGTGCCATTCTGTAACCATCCTGAGGCCTGACCGGAGAATCCAGATGGGGAAGACTATCTGAGAGGTCTTCTGGTGAAAAGGGGTAGGAACAGCCTAGAAACAGAAGCACTGGCCCTCTGGTCTGGCAGGACCAGCAGCATGTCACCAGGGTCCCTGTGCAGGGAAGGGACCTGCCTGAGGTCCCTTGATCCAGGCTGTCCGTCAGGTCAAAGTACAACTCTGCACTTCAACAGCTGCCTCCATCCCTGGGGGACAGCTGGGCCTCCCATCCTGGGAAGTCCCACAGTCAGGCCAGGATTAATGCCTGAGGCCCCTGAAGCCTAAACAACCCTGGGCACCATCTACTTTTCATATGTAGGTTCTAAGTGATCTCCCTGCATCTGCTGTCCACCCTGCCCCAGCACACAGCAGGGACATGCCAACGTCTGCTGCAGAAGCGGGGAAGGAGCCAAACGCACCTGCATCATCTCCAAGCAAATGAGGCAGCACCAGGTGAAAAATAACTGCCTTGATGGCCCAATACAAGAATGATAAGAAAGATATTGGTGCAAAAACATGTAGTGGAGCCAGCAGGTGGCATGGAGGTTAAGGCACTGGATCCCATATGGCCCATTATGTGGTTTGAGTCCCAGACCTGGCAGCTTGAAAATCACGGGCATGTGTGCATGTGTGCCCAAAATCCCAAGGGGAGAATGGAGAAGGAATTGGGGCATGGCCATCCCCCAGGGGATGATTTCTTACTTTCCATCCTCCCCCCACAATAAGCACACATATCCTATAGCAAAATTTATATATATATGTGTATATATATATATATATATATATTATATTATATTAAGTATAATATATACTTATTATATGTCTACTATGTGTTGGGCCCACACATACTATAACCCGTCTCCTAATAGAAGAAACCTTCTAAAAAAGAAACCTATTTTGGGATCAGCAAGTGGCATGGTGATTAAGATGCTGGATTCTCACAAGGTCAACGCTGGTTTGAGTCTCAGACCTGGTGGCTTGCTTTCTCTCTCTTTCTCTCTCTCTCTCTCTGGCGAGTGCCTGTATCATGTTTAAATATAATAATGATAATAAATAATAATTTAAAAAAAGAAAACTTTTTTAGATCACACACAAAGATGGAGAAGAGAGCTAATGACAAAGGCTGGGGCTGGAAGCAGAACTAGTCAAAGATCACTATATTGGTGGGGCTGACAGGTGGTGTGGTGGTTAAAGGTCCCGGACTCCCACAATGGCCAACTGTGGTTCAAGTCCTGGACTTGGTGGCTTGCTTTCTCACTTTCCCTCTCTCTCTGTCTGATCAAACTGGAAAATAATAAACAAGTAAAGTTAAATAAAATAATTATTTTTTAAAAAGTTATTTATTTAAAATTTTTGAGAGATTTTTGCTATAGGGTGTGTGTGCTCGCCACAAAGACAGAGAGAGACAGAGAGACAGAAAGTGAGAAATCACCCCCAAGGGGGGATGGCCACACTGCAATCCCTTCTCCTCCATTCTCCTCTTGGGATCTTGGGCACGCATGCACACACGCCCAGCGTGAGTTTAAGCCACTGGGGCCGGGACTCAAACCATGGTTGACTAAATGGGAGTCCAGCGACATAGCCATTATGCCAACTGCTGGTCCCAATATTTTTATTATTTTTATTATTATTACTTTAATTTGATCAGAGAGTGAAAGTGAGAAAGCAAGCCATCAAATCCAGGACTCGAACTATGGTCGTCCATGTGGAAGTCCAGCACCCTAACCACCATGCCACCTGCTGATCCCTAAAATAATTCTTAAAAATAAAAAAGATTACTATGTTGGGACTGGCAGGTGGCATAATGGTCTCGTTGCTGGACTCCCACATAGTTGACCACAGTTCGAGTCCCAGACCCGGAGGCTTAAAACTAACACCAGGTGTGTGTGGATGCATGCCCAAAATTTCAAGAGGAGAATGGAGGAGAAGGAATTGTGGCGTGGCCATTACCCAGGGGGCGCGGGGGGGGGGGATGATTTCTCATTTTCTGTCTCTCTCTGTCTCTCTGGAGAGCACATGCACCCTATAGTAAAAATCTCTTAAAAAAAAAAAAAAAAAAAAAGATCTCTGTGTCTGTTTCTTAGCTTCCTCATGCCCAAGTTCCATTTCCTCTTTCCAGGAGAGTAGTGATAGCGGACCTTTACTGACTCCTTGTCAGACACCATTAAGTGCCCAATACAAGGGGACCAAAAGTTGGCATAGTGGTTAAGGTGCTGAACACTCCCACATGGCCAACCACAGTTCGAGTCCCGGACCTGGAGGCTTCCTTTCTCCCTTTCCCTCTCTCTCTCTGTGTGTCTCTCTCTGGTCAAGTTAAAACAAATGGATGAATAAATAAAATTAAATAAATAATCATTTTTTAAAAAATGCCTAACATAGACCAATATTCTCAACACAACTTTGGACAAAGGTAATCCCCATTTTACAGCTCAAAGACTGTGGCACAGAGAGGTTAAATAACTTGCCCAAAGTCACACAGCTAGTGGAAGCAGATCTGGGACGGGACCTGTCAGGTAAGAGCAGTGCTTCCGGCTACGCCGCCTGCGGTGCCGGTCTCAGGACCCAAGGTAAGAATGGACACTTTGCAGGGCACAAGGTGAGGCTCTCCTTGTTCTCCTCCTCCCCTCCCCTCTGTGGCATTCCCACAGGGCCATGAAGGTATGACAGAAGAGAACATGAGAGGCTCTCTGCTTGCACTTCTGTCTGGGGTTGGGAGATCTCCAGCTCAGGCCTACCCCAAAGCTGCTGCCTCCACCCAGCCTGGGACTGGGGGGTGCAGGGGTTGGGGAGCTGCAGGTGAAGGAGGGGGCAGGGCCCAGCTGCCAGCTCCCTGCTCTGCCAGGCCTGGGCAGGACCATCCAGAGGGTTATTTCCGGACAGCTCTGTGGTTCCCCCTCCCACAGGGGAGGCTCCAGGTGTCCCAGACACCCAAAGTGCCACTTTGGGACCAATATAGTGACAGGAAAACAGAATGAAATAGCACGGGCAGCTTCCCAGGGCCGGAAGGGCTGAGTGAGACAACCAAGGCAGGCCCAGGAAGGGGCTCTGGAAAGAGACCAGCTGACAGACTGGTGGGGCGGGCCGGGTAGGCGGACTAGGCTCCCACTTCCCTTCCCGCCAGCCACAGGCCATGCTAGCGGCCCTGCCCCCAGAGCAGCCACAGGAACCAGAACCTGTCACCGCCCCCAGCCAGGCTGGCTCAGCGCTTCCAAGCCTGGGTCCGGATCCGGGCCCAGCCCTGACCTCTAGGCAACTGGGTTGCTGTGCCCACTTTCCTGGTGAGAGGCCAACCTCGGACCACCCAGCTGGTGGGAGGTGGAAGGGGTATGGAACCAGGTCCACAAAGAGCCCAGGGCCTTTTCCTCCCCACACTCTACCTCTCCCAGCCCCCAGCCTGAAGCCCCAAGAACCCCAACTTCAGGGGAGTAGAGCTGGGCCTTTGTCAAAGCCCTAATTCCCAGGCCTCACACCCCTCGGAGCAAACAGGGCAAGCTCCTTCCGATGGCTCCTGCCGGTCCCCCTCCCTGCCCAGGGGCCCATTCCGAGTCTTTCAAACCACTCAGGGTCAAATGCAGGGTCCTGGGGCTCACCCCAGGCTTGCCAAACAAAAGTCCCTTGGGTGGGGCCTAGCAGTAGGATTCCAGCAAGCCCCCTCCTACATGATGGTGGCCAGTGTGTACTACAGGTGGGGGACAGGGCAGCATGTCACAGGAGTCAGCTGCTAAGAGAAAACGGTTCTGGGGCCAGACTGAATGGACTTAAGATCTGCCTGTCACTGGGCTCTGGGTAAGTGGAATGGCCTTGCGAGATCTGAGTCCCCATCCATCCGGGGGCAGAGGAGCCCCTCCTCCAGATGGTGGTGAGGACTAAATGGAGGCAGGTGGCCACGAGGAGTCTCCCAAAAGCTCACAGCAAATGTGTGTGATGAAAACACTACGCATGAATTTCAAATTTCTCTGCACCAAAATAAACTCGCACTTGAATTCCATGTCCCAGGAACGTTTGGACGTCTGCCTCATGTCGCACAGCCTGGGCCTCGGTGAGAACCTACTGAAGAGGGACCGTCACTCATGCTTTCCCCAACCTGCCCAGGAGCACGCCAGGCCCCTGGGAAGCCAAGGGCAGGGGTGGGCAAAGGAGCCCCTAAAGCCTGGGTGTGGCTTGTTCTTTCCCTATGAAGGGCCAAAGCCTCCCAACCAACAGCAGCACAGTCACCTGCTGGCTTCTCCACCTGGGTGTGCTTCCTCCTACAGAGCCTGCCTCTCGGGGATCAGGTTCCAGGGGCAAAAAGAGCTGCAGCCTGGCTTTTGTGGGATGGACAAAGGCTGAGGGGTTCGAATTTCTCCTCCTGAGAACAGGAGGGGTGTGTCTCTTGCCTCCCCGTGTGTGTGTGTGTGTGTGTGTGTGTGTGTGTGTGTGTGTGTGCGCGCGCGCGTGCATGCACGTGTGCATGTGCGTGTGCACTCCCCCCATTCCCCATCTCTGGACATGCGCCTTTACCCAGACCTGCCGTTGTTTCCGCCAGCAGCTCCTCTTCTGGGTCCCTCTCCAGGCAGAGACATTTGGGCAGTAGGCAGGGCTGTCCCTGACCCCTCTCTGCCAGCGGGACCCCCAGTTGGCAGAGGTCGGCTGCAGTGTTCGTGCACCGCAGGCGCTGGGTTGAGGTGAGCAGGTGTGAGCTGAGCCTGAGGGACAAGCCCACTTCCTGCACTTGGTCCCCTCTGCTGCGGAGCACAGGGACATGAGCTCAGGCTGCAGAGCTCAGGCACGGTTAAAGAGCAAAAAGCAAGCAGCCCCAGTCCTGAAGCCTCTTACTCTAGGTGTCGGTGGCCCAAGCTCTGTGCCCACCTCTGCCTCAGTTCCTGCATCGGTAAACTGCAGGAAACAGCTCTTCCACCCACACCCCGCCCTGCGCCCCCAGTTGGGTCTGGGATAAATGGGGCGAAGTAACTAAAAGCACTTGCTAAACTACCGCCATTCTCGTCAGCACCAGGGGCCGTCTCTGTGCTCCTTAGAGAGTCAGATGGAAACCGGGAAGAACGTCAGCCTCTGTGGTAGACGAACGTGCGCTCAGAGCCGCAGCCTCTACTTCCTCTGCTGTAAAGCGGCTGACCCTACCCCCTGCACAGCTGCCGTGAGGACTGCACGAATCCAGGAGCACTGAGCTGCAGCTACTGCAACGACCCGTCGCACCTGCTCGATCCTGGCCAGTCTCTCAGTGCCTCGGGCACTTCATCTGTACGATGGGAGGGCTACACGGAAAGCCCTACCCAGGGAGGGTGCTTCTCTCTGATGGAACCCAGGCAGGGCAGGCCAGGTGGAAATCAGGCAGTCCCACTCTGGAGGGGTGGGGGGTGATCCCCTGTCCCCATGGCCTAGCATTTTCCTGGTCCCCAGCACCCTGCCCACTGTGTGAGTCCCAGTATGCATTCTCTCCTTCACTTTAATCCCTGCTGAAGACCCGCCCCATCACACCCCACGGCAGGCCAGGCTTGTCCCAGAAGTCCTCCCAAGTCCCAGGTAGGGGTAGCTGTGGGACGTCAGGGCAGCAGACCCTTTTCTCATTCCTCAGTGTCCACTGAAGACCAAGTTCCCTCTGGGCCAGGAGGGACAGGGCCCTGCCTGTGACAAGGGCCTGCAGCCCTCCCCACACACCTGTGCTCAGGAAAGTCAGGCCTAAGGAGAAAAGGCAGGACAGTTCCCCCCTCTTGGCAGGGCCCCTTCACACCCTGCCCTTCGAAGGCCAGAGAAGGGGTGGGGACATGTCTCTAGAGTGGGTGGGCTGTGTCACTTCAGACTGGCACGAGCCTAGAGACACAAGTTTCCGTTTCCGGGGCTGCCCCTAACCCCTCCTTTGTGGGTGGGTATGAAAAGAGAGGAGGGAGGGGAAAACAGTTTCCTGGAGGAGGCAGACTTTAGGGCATCCCAGAGCAGACACCCACGCCTCTCCAACCTGCCCTAGGTAGGAAGGCCAGCATGTTCCCTGACTCCTTAGTCAGGACACGGGAAGTAACAGAGTGCAAGCTGGGGTAGATAGGCTGGCGAGGACAGGGTTTTAGCACCTAGGCCTTGCTGAGGGACCACAGGGGAAGGAGCCCTTGCTAAATGTGGGGTTACGACAGCCCTCCCCGCCAGGCCACAGCCCAGCCCCGCCCCTCACCTGACTCTGGAGCTCACTCTGTTGCTTGAGGCGGAGGTTTTCCGGGGTGTCGGCCACCATGGTGAAGGACTGCTTGGGGTAGTGTCTGCAGGACATAAAAATAGAGTGTGGGTCACTCCGGGGCCAGGCCAGGAGCCTCTGGGCTTCTCGCAGATTCTGGCTCTCCTGAGAACTTCCTCTTGTCCCAGAGCAGTCCCTGTCCCAGACCCAGCCGCAGGACCTTGGTGGCCGTGACTGTGGCCAAAGAGAGGTAAGCACTTCTCAGACTCCGCCTGGGCTGGCCAGACTGAGAAGGCACAGAGGGCCTGAGTGGTCGGCAGGTTGGGGAAAATCGTCCTGAGCCAAGGAAGTCGTCGGGACACTCTAAGGGTTCCAGATTCCTCTTGTGTGGGGATAACCCATGCTTGGCATCTACAGGCATGGGATCAGGGCCAAGCTTTCAGTTAAGACGAGAAATGGAGGGAACCAGCAGTTAGCGTAATGGCTATGTCGCTGGACTTCCACGCAGTCGACCGCGGTTCATGTCCCGGACCCAGTGGCTTAAAACTCACGCCGGGTGCGTGTGTGTGCGTGCCCAAGATCCCAAGAGGAGAATGGAGGAGAAGGGATTGCGGCGTGACCATCCCCCCTGGGGGGTGATTTCTCGCTTTCTGTCTCTATGTCTCTCTCTGTCTGTCTGATGAGCACACGCGCCCTATAGCGAAAAACCTCTCAAAAAAAAAAAAAAGACCAGAAATGGAGACCAACCATGTGGGCAGGGTTTGGGGGAATGGAGGACAAGAGGGACACAGAGACAGAGGGAAAGGACATTCATATCCAGGGGGGCTTCTCAGAGGAAGTGGCAAGAAAGAGAATGCACTTGTCCAAAGTGGCATTTCAAGAAGGCTAACAAGAGGCCAGCCAGTGGTGTGGTGGTGAAGGTGGCTGGATCCCACACAGCTGACAGCACCGTTTGAATCCTGACCCCCAGCTTGAGAAACAAACTGGGCACATGTGCATGCCTGCCCACAATTCCAAAAGGAGGGAAAGGTGGAGAAGGGCTTGCAGCATGACTATTCCTCAAGGGGGCTGCTTTTTCCCTTAAGAGGGAGGAGCTAACAAGGTCCAGCATAATTGGAGACTGTTAGCTTGTAGCAGGAAGACCAGCTTAAAACCAAAAAGGAAGGTCACCCGTGGGTGACAGATAACAAACAATAACAACAGTTCACATTAGCCCTGTACTAAGGACTTACACAACTTGGTTCATAGAATTCTCTCTGCCACCTGATGTGGCTAGTCCTGTCATTATCCCCCTTTGACAGATGGGAAAATTGAGAGCACATAGATTTATCAGTATGGCCAAGAAACACAGCCAGTAAGTGGTGGGATCCAGATTTGCACTCGGATCATCTCTTTTGAGACCAATATGCTGAGGGACCAGCAGTTAGTGTAATGGCTATGTCGCTGGACTCCCATGTGGTCGACCGCGGTTGAGTCCCGGACTTGGCTTAAACTCACGCCGGGCGCATGTGCATGTGTGCCCAAGATCCCGAGAGGAGAATGGAGAAGGGATTGCGGCGTGGCCATCTCCCCGGGGGGTGATTTCTCGCTTTCTGTCTCTGTCTCTCTCCTTCTGGTGAGTGCACGCGCCCTATAGCAAAACCTCTAAAAAAAAAAAAAGAAAAAGAAAAAAAGAAAAAAGAAAGAAAAGAAAGAGACCAATATGCTGAACAAAACCATCCGATCTCCAGGCACAGGACAGACCAGGGTCCAGCAGTGCAGGGAGAGGGCAGGCTTGGAAGTAGCAGAAACGAGGGGAGCACACAGAGCCAAGCCATGAGGACCGCCAGAGCAGTCAGGCCCAACCCCCTCAGTTCACAGTGAAAACAAGTATGGCGGTCGGGCCCTTATCACTCAGCAATCTTCACAGTCAACTGAGTTATTACATCAGTTTACTGCCTGGCCTTTCCACTATTTCCCCAGGAGGGGAAGGCTTTTCTTTTGTTTTTGATCTCCTTTGTTCATTTATTTATCCCAAGCTTCTAGAACAGTAACTGGAACGTTATTCCCAAGTTTTAGTCCCAACCAGACATTGAAGCAATCGGGACTAGAACTTGGGTCTCTTACATTCCCTGGGTCATCATAAGTTTTCCAACCACCCAGCCAAAGGGGACGCATCCCTGAGTCAGTGGCTTCTGTATGTGCTGGTGTGTGAACCTATTTCAGGGACCAGGGGTGGCTTCCCAAGCAGGAGCCCAAGGTCTGGCCATTTTTAGCCCTGGGTGACCACCTCTCACCCAGCTGTGAGCACTGCAGGTCCCTGACTCACAGGCTGCCCCAGGGAAGAGCTGGGTGGTCTCCCGGGACCTCTTCCCAGCATGTGCCACCCTGGCTGGCTGTCGTGCCTAAGAGTTGACATAAGCTGCCCACCTGCCTGTGCTTTTCCGAAGCTGGCAAGTTCCCAGCCACCTGTAGCACCCTGAGCCAGAGCGACCTGTAAACGTGTGACCGACCTCTGTGCCACCATTTGTGAAGGGAAGGATATGGGCTTTGAAAAACTCAACCAAGAGGGGTGTGACCAGAAAGGTCACAGTGCTGGGCTCTAGCCCTGCCACGGGCTTCCTGGGGAACTCTGGCAAATCCTCTTCTCCCCTGGCTAGTTTCACAGTCTGGGACCTAGGTGAGTGTGGCTGTGCCCTTCCCCAGCCTCAGGACTGAGGCCCAGCTGGCCGCTTCCCCCACAGAGGGAAGGAAGCAGGAGGAGAAAAGCAAACACAGGTGCCTGCAGCTGCCAACGGAAACAGCCCGTGCACACATGCGGGACTGAGTCCGGGGTCCAGTCCCCAGGCTTGGCCCAGCTCCACGCCAGGGCCAGGGCCACCCATGGCTGAGCAACTCTATTGGAAATTCCTGAGCCGTTCCAGGACAAGGGAAGATTAACTAGGAGTCTATTCCTGAAGACCAGAGGGAGAAGAGCAGAGGGACTGAAGTAAGACTTCCAGCAGAACTGGGTGGCCCTGATGTCCCCGGAAAGAGGCCTTCAGAGATGAGCCTCATCCCGAATCAGAGCCTCTCTAAAGACACCTCCAGGTGAGGGCTGCGGTGAGGACAGCATTTTTAGAGACTCACGTGGCAGAGAGGGCTAGGGCAGCGGGAATGTGAAAGAGACCTCTAGACAGCTTTGATCTGGAACTTGGAGAGTCTAAGGCCCAGCTGCAGTGGGGTGCACCACTGTGGGTGCTGCACCCACAGTGAGGTGCACTGTGCTTCGCAGGCTAGGACCACGTGGGAGGCCTGAGTTTGATTTCCAGTCCTCCTTAATGGCCCAGTCCAGTGGTGTGCACCTGCTGTTCCAGACTGGGAGGCGGAAGCAAGAGGACTGTGACATGGTGAAGCATTATCTTGCTTTTTTTAAAATAAATAAATAAATAACAAAGGGACCAGCAGTCAGCATAATGGCTATGTCACTGAACTCCCATGTAGTCGACTGCAGTTCGAGTCCCAGACCCGGTGGCTTAAACTCACGCCAGGCGCGTGTGCGTGCATGCCCAAGATCCCGAGAGGAGAATGGAGGAGAAGGGATTGCGGCGTGGCCATTCCCCCCCAAGGGAGGGGGGGTGATTTCTCGCTTTCTGTCTCTCTGTGTCTTTCTGGCGAGTGCGCGTGCCCTATAGCAAAAACCTCTCCCCCCCCCAAAATAAATAAATAAATAAATAAATAAATAACAGAAACAAATTAAATAAATTATTCAGGTGCCCAAATAACAGAAAGCACCTTGACGGGGTCTCATTGCACTGCGATCCCTGGCCCGTGCCCCTCCGGCTTCAGGATCCCGGACACCCACGTGCCTGGTGTGCTTTCAGGCCAGCCCAGGGATCTGAACCCACAGTTGGCCATGTAGTTTCCAGCCTTGTAGGGCGCTACATTACTACTGCATCACAGGCCAGAAAACTCTGTCTTTAAAAAAGAAGGAAAAAAGGAATAATCTGAGAAGATGGTGCAGGTTAGCCTGGGGTAGGGGAGCAGGGGCTCGGTGGCTAGCAGTTTGGCAAACACAAGTGCTTGGGAGCCAGAGTGCAAACACTGGAGTTTCCTACTTGCGTGAATGTACAGGGTTAAAGCAGAGGGTCAGCTCCAGTGGCCCAAGGACAGCCAGACACATGCACCTGATACGCCCCACCCACTCCTCAGCTCCTGCACACTGCGTATGCCCCACACGTGATGAATACATATGTGTACCCTCCGCAGCAAAGGGCGTCTCCCAGACAGCAAAACAGTGGGTCCACTTGCAACAGCAACAGCTATGTCACAAGCCATCCCCACACCTACGCCCTACCCTGGCCCTCACCAGTCTCTACACCCCACCGGGTCTCAGGAGCTCCTCTGTCACATGCAGGCAGTGCCCCGCATGGGGCTGGCAGGTACTCTGTCCTCCGTTTGGAACCACCATGACTCTCCACCCAGCTCAGCACCCCCTCCAGAGCCAAGAACACTAATCCCATCAGACGGGAAGGGGGAGGGGGTGGGCCAGCCTAGATGTTGACTTGGCTTAATTCAGCAGGGGTGGAGGAAGGATTTTAATCCTGCATCAGATTAACTAGATTAAAGAGAAGCCCCAGAGCCTCCAATCTCCTACTACTGCCCCCTAAACCCAACTCCAGGCAGAGGAAGGCGGCAGACGCAGCACAGGCTCTATTCCTCCGGCTGGGTCAGCCTGTCCCCTCCCTGCAGCCCCCAGCCCTGGCGAGACAACCCTGCCTTTCCCTTCCTCTGTTCACTGCGCTTCGGGTTCCCATGGCAACCTCATCCTCAGCTCCAGGCAGGAGAGCAACGAGAGCGAGAGGGAGGTCTATGGGGGTGGGGAAGAGACGCAGACTGCAGGGTGTCCTCAACTAAGGAGGAGCCCAAGGGGGCCAAGGAGATGGTGTCTGCAGGATTCTTATAGACAACCTACACGTGGAAGACAGGGGCCTCGGGTGTTTCCAGAAGGAGGGTATAAGAAGGGCCGTGCTGTGCCCCTCCCCCTCCAACTTGACGGGCTTCCTCTGACTTGACCTCCTTCCAGAAACAACTGCTGGGAATCCTACCTTCCCCAACCTCTCTGTCCTCAGGCTGATGTGCCTGCTACCCCTGGCCTCAGATCCCAGTTGGGCTGTGTGTGTGTGTGTGTGTGTGTGTGTGTGTGTGTGAGCCAATGTGGGTGCTTTGACAGCTCGGGGCCCTGTCCCAACAGACTGGGTCATGGAGAGGAAGCCCAGGCACAGAGCTGAGACCAGGGCACAGCTGTTCTTTGTCCCTCTGTGGGCCAGCCAGCATATGGCAGGGCCCCCTGTCAATCATCCCAAATGGGTGAGCTCTTTGCAAAGCCTTCCCCACCTCCCTTACTGCTATCAGCCATTCTGTGGGACAGAGAGGTGTGGAGACAGCCCCCGCTAGGACAGGATGCCTGGGGGGGGCTAGGGAAAGGACCTAGCATCCATGAGAGCAAAACCAGGAAAAGACCTCTTCTGGGCAAGAACAGGGATGGGCGGGGCACTCAGGCGGCAGAGCTTAGGCAGAGCTTAGGCCTTCAGGAGAATTTAGAGGTACCCGATGCAGCTTCGTAATACTCTGTGCCCTGTGCACCGTATATTGAGCCCTTAAAAATTGCCACAAGGCTTTGGGCTAGGCAAAGCAGCCACTACCACTGCACCCATCTTACAGATGAAGAAACTGAGGCTCAGTGTCAAGGACAGAGGCCTTATTGCACTGTCCCCAATACCACAGCAGTCCAGATGGGCCCCAGTCCACCTCCAGGTGTTCAGAGCTCCAGGGAAGGTTGTGCTTGGCAGGGTGGATGCAAAGCACATTATCCTTCAAACCCTGCCTGTCTGTAAGTATGACCATTATGAGAGACCCCAGAGGGTGACCCTAGAAGGCCACCTCTGGTTAGGAGTTGCCTCTTCTTCAGACCTTGCAAAAGCAAGTGTCCCCAAGGACTAGGACCAGCAGGGATGCAGGAGGGCAGCCTCTGCCCCAGTGAGGGGTCACTCCTGAAGGCCTATGAGACACTTTCCTGCTCAAGGACAGGCAGGATGCCGAGAAGCTGCGAGGGTTACGGGCTTAAGGTGACAGGGACAGTTTGTAGGGCACCGGTCTCACTCCCACTTCTGCCATTAGCCACGATCCAGCAGCAGAACAGGAACAAACCAGAGATCCCGAAGCCCAGCTCCCCTTCCACATGTGACCTCACCCCTTCCAGGCTTGAACCCTTCCCAACCACAGCTTTGTGTTCAAGGAGGAACAAAAATACACCAACAAAAGTAACAAGGAGCTTTTGGTTTTACCAAAAGGGGAAGAAAGGAAAAAAAAAAAAAAAAAAAACAGCCAGCCTTGACATCCTGCCTCTGGAAAGGGCTGCTGATTCCAAAGCCCCTGCTGGGAACACTGCCCGCAGCTGGCCAGGGCTCTGTCCGCTAACCCAGTTTCTCCCTGTCCCCCCAGGCCCAAGGAGCTGAAGTGGTGGGGACAGGAAGCAACAAAGAAGCATTGTTGGAACAGAGGGGGAAAAATGAACGGGCAAAAGATCAAGGCTAGACACGAGAAGAACTTATCAGCCCTCAGGGATACCAGGCAAAAGGAAAAAAAGACAAAGCATGCACCTGTTCCTCTTGGCAAAACACAAAGAGCTATGCTGGGCCTCAGTTTCCTCATCTGTAAAATGGGGGTGCTGGGAAGCACAGTGATCCCTAAAGTTCCTTGAGGCCCCGATTTGAGGATGACAGCAAGGTGAAGGGAGTTGCCTGAGACTCCGTCTGACCATTGTGCCCACGGTTTGAATTCATCTCCCCCATCCCCAAGGTTCAGCAGGACCTCTTCCCACTCTCACTCCTAGTACCAACCTCGCTCCCTAAGACACCTGATCCCAATTTTCCCAGTAGAGGCAGAGAATTCTGGGGAGTCAAGAAAGCTCCAGGCCCCAATCCTGGATTTGCCCACCACTGCCCCCACCTCTTAAAAGCAGCTGGGAGGAGCCAGCAGGTAGCATGGTGGTTAAGGATCTAGATCCCACATGGCCACAGCACGGTTCGAATCCTGGACTTGGCAGCTTGAAAAACATGCCAGGCACATGTGTGTGCATGCCCACAATCCCAAGAGAAGAGTAAAAAAGAGATGGGACTGCAGCATGGCTAGCCTCCCTGAGGAGTGATTTCTCATTTTCCTTCTCTGTCTCTCTCCAGAGAGTGCACACACCCTCCATCAAAAAGACTAAAAAGGAAAAAAGGGGACCAGCAGTTAGCAAAATGGCTATGTCGCTGGACTCCCATGTAGTCGACCATGGTTCGCGTCCTGGGCCCGGTGGCTTAAAACTCATGCCGGGCGCGTGTGCGTGAGTGCCCAAGATCCCGAGAGGAGAATGGAGGAGAAGGGATTGTGGCGTGGCCATCCCCCCTGGGGGGTGATTTCTTGCTTTCTGTCTCTCTGTCTCTGTCTGTCTGTCTGGTGAGTGCACGCGCCCTATAGCAAAACCCTCTTAAAAAAAAAAAAAAAGGTAGCTGGGGTTAGAAACGCTTGCTAGAATCCAGAGACACTTAGGCACACAGGCCCATCCAGCAGGCCTTCACCCCACTCCCATCTGAGGCCTGAGGGAAGAAACAAGAACCTCTCCATCCTCCTCAGCTGCTCACGGACAGCACCAGGAAACAGAGGGTGGACCAAGATATCTGCAGTCGGTGAAGGGGCAAGTTGCAATCGAGTCCCCCTTTCCCTTCTCCAGCCCACGTCCACCCTGCACTTGACATCCCAAAAGATGGTTCCTCTGGCCTGTCTATAGGCTCCCCAAGAGGAGGAGCCGGACAGTTCCCCAGGCTCCCACCCCCAGTCCTGACCTCCAGGCTCTGGGAGCATTTGCATAGAGACAAAGAAGCAGGTTTGTACAGAGCCAGGGAGCCAGGGCGTGAGGCCCAATCCCGATAACAAAACAAATCATAAATACTCTTTCCAACCAACAGAGCTGGCTCACCCCACCCATCTAGAAGCTCCAAGAAGAAATTCGGTTAGCCATAAGTGCAGCCTCTACCTTGCCAGAGATGCCTGCATGGCTGCGGCCCAAATGTGAGAAGGGAATCCTGGAAGTGAGAGCGATCCAGCCCAGCTCCCTGCAGTTTCTCCCCAGCCCCAGGCCCCCCCACCCAGAGCCCAGTGTGTGTCTGGGCACGTGTGAAGCTGCACGTAAGTGGGGTGGGTGGTCCTCCACGCCAGGCAGGCTTGGCAGCGAGCTCCGGCCTGGGTTCTCTCCCATCCCACTCCCAGATAAGGAGAGAAACAGAAGAAGCCTTTTCTCTGCTTAGGTGTAGCTGCTTACAGTCACTTTCCAGAACTAAAATCTCAGTTTTGAGAAGCTGAGTCTCAGTTTTGGAAGCTACAGGGAAAGACAAACAGCTTTCTTCTCTCTTGACCACCTCCCTGCAAGATCCTAGCTCCCCCACTCAGAGCTCAAGGACGGGCTAGACATGGGCAGAACAGAGAGGCCTCCCTGCACGCCAAACTCATTCACTGGTGGGCCCACCTGCTGGGGACATGCCAGGAGATTCCACCTGCCCTTTTGCGTGTCACACTAGGTTTAGTGCAGCATGGAGCAGGTGGTGAGGAGAAGCCTGAGGTGCACAAAGGAAGGCAAGAAGAACAGGAATGGGCAACCCTATGCCCTGGCAACACCAGGCTTCAGGAATCCGACTGTCACTGAAGGGGTCATGGCAGGAGGAAAACAGGAGAGAGGACAATGAACACTTGGCATCATGCCCGGCATACAGCAGGTAGCTAATAAACACGTTGGTGCAAGGTCCGGCACCCCTGGGTAGGAATTTTGACCCTGAAGAAACCAAGGCTTCTAGGCACTCCTTGCAGGCAGGGCCTGTGTGACTAGCTGCACAGCAGATGCCAGGGTGAGGGTGTGGGCAGGCCCTGGGGCAAGGTGCTACTACAGCTAGAGTCACAAAGTCCCACACCTTCCCCCTCATCCAGGGTCCTTCCCAGGACCAGCTGCGCATGGCAAGGCCAGGGTTGTAAAGTCTGGAGAGGAACTGAGAGGTCTACCTGCTTTGTTGGGTGGATAAAAGGGGCATGTCTGCCTTGACAGGCTGGAGGCAGTAGCTTCACCTTCTGTCTCTGCTTCCCACCCCCAGCTCCTACAGGAGCCCCCCCCCACCCCCGCTCACTTTCTGGGGTCTCCCCAGAAGACAGTGAGAACAGGAAGCTGGGATGTTGGCATTAGGCTAAAAATGCAGAGGAAACAAGGCCAAGTCTGATTTCTTCCTCCAACTCCCACTGCTCACCGAATTCTAGGCTAGCAGTCTTAGAGGAAGACACAGGAACCAGCGTGCCTCCGCCACCACCGGGGCTCCTCCGGAGGCCAGCCCCCAAGGAGGCTTAGAATCTAGCCCTGCAGTGGTCCAGCAGCCAGGGGGTTAACTGCCTTGGCTTCTCTGAACCCCACCCTGGTCCCCAATGGAGAGAGGAAGTGGCAGAGAATCAGGCTTGTGTGAGCCCTTAAGAATTTGAAGAATGTCCTATTTCCCTTGGTGGGGGGGTGAGAGGGGTTAGAAGGGGGAGAGGAACAGTGGAAGTGAACAGAAGGCAAGGGGCAGCGGAAGGAGGAGCCAGGACAGAGCTGTGACACTTCCTCTACCCCAGGCAGCCTGCCCAGTGCCCCAGTCCTTCTAGATGGGACAAGGTGCCTATTGCTCCCTGGAATAGAAATCTGTTTTCCCAGTACCTGCCCAGGCTGGCTACAATGTTTGCTGAATGACTGAACCCCAAAGAGATGGCACAGTGGCATCAGCGGGAGTGCGGGTGCCGTATGGAGGAGAAAGTCCTACAAAGGGGCTTAGGCCTCCCACCCCTTTTAGACAAGTCCCAGATTTCCTTTTCTGGGTGAACTTTGGCTGCAAAGAGCCTCCTGATTGAGTATTAAAAACAAAAAAATGGCAGGCAGCAGGCAGCATGGAGGTTCAAGGCATGGATCCCATGTGGCCAATTCTAAGGCTGAGTCCTGGACCTGGCAGCTTGAAAATCACGCCGCATGTGTGCTTGCATGCCCCAAATCCCAAGGGGAGAATGGAGAAGGGATTGTGATATGTCTCTTCTCCCCCAGGGGTGATTTCTCATTTTCCCTCTGTCTCTGCAGAGGGCACTTGTCCTATAGCAAAAAACTTAAAAAAAAGATAACGGATGGGACCAGCAGTTAGCGTAACGGCTATGTTGCTGAACTCCTATGTAGTCGCCTGAGGTTCAAGTCCTGGATCCAGTGGCTTAAATTCACACTGGGCGCGTGTGCATGCATGCCCAAGATCACGAGTGGAGAATGGAGGAGAAGGGATTGCGGTGTGGTCATCCCCCCCCCCCCCGGGGAGTGATTTCTCACTTTCCATCTCTCTGTCTTTTTCTGTCTTTCTGGGAAGCGCATGCACCCTATAGCAAAAACCTCTATAAAACAAAACAAAAGATAACAGGACTCAAGTCAGATCCTAAGTTTATTTGAATACTGATCTTGTCACCTACTTGCAAATGACTCAACCTTCTGGAGCCCCCACCTAGCAGGGTGGCTGTGAGGTCCTGCCTGTGCTGGGCAGCAGGGCCTGATGCTAGATTTGCACTGGCTATTCACAGGGTTAACTTCCGGGGTGCCCTTCCTGGAGCTGCATGGGATGGGGGGACCTCTACCACAACCCACCCTTCTGCCCCACTCTAACCCTCCACCTCTAGCAGGCCAGGCTGCAGGTCCCAGAGCAAAAGCTCATCATACTCCAAAGTAGCCTCCATGGCTTCCCTCACTGGGCCAGGAAGAGGTCTGTCCTGGGCCAGGCCACACAGCTCATCCTGCCCAACTTCTCGAGAAATGAACACCCGGGAGCAGGAGCTAGGGTTCCAAAAAGCCTTCCTGAAGGATCCACTAGAGGAATTAACCCCCAAGGCCTAGGAGGTACCCAGGTGAGAAAAGAAGCCTGTCAATTGCTGTTCCGAGGAGAGCAATGAGGCAGGAGAAAGGAAACCGAGTCCCCAACCCCTGACACGACTGGGCAGAAACAGGGCGGGTCACGTATCTTGCCGCAGGGTGCAGTGCAGAGAACATGCTTGTTTCAGTACCCAGAGACTGGGTTTGAAGGATTAACAGATGCTCACTAGTCATGGGGTTTGGGAAAAGTCCCTTCCCTTTCTCAAGTCTCAGTCTCCTCATCTGTAAAACGGGAACAATAGCCCTTCGTTCAGCTGTTGTGAGGACAAGATGTGATTAAAGTGTACCAAGCAAGGTGTGGCAGTGCAAGGACATCTCGTGGGTATGGGAAGTGGAGGAGGAACTTGGGGAGGGAGCCAGGTGCCCACCCCGCCCCTGCCTGTGCCCGGGGCAGGACTCACGCGTTGCAGTAGGGCTTCTTCTCATAGCCCTTGTAGTTCTTCATATTCAGTGTCATCTTGCAGGTCTCACAATGGAAGCATGCTTTATGCCAGAACTGCGGACAGAGACAGAGGAGGACGCTCATCAGACCCCAGGACATAAGGAAGGGGGCTCAGGAGCGTTCCATCCCAAGGACAAGGATGGTCCTAAGCACACAGCTGTGGGGAGAACATGGGATCAGCCCCGGGAGTGGGAGCATCTCAGGTCACAGGCTCCGGCAGCTGAGGACACTCCCCTCCCCGTTCCCGCCTCCCACCAGCCAGCCACCTGAGCTGCCTAGAGCAGAGCGGGAGAAGGGCAGGCGGGAGGTAGGAGTAGGGAAGAGCCCAGTTTAGCGGGGGCAGCAGCCCCAAGAAAGTCAGCTTCACCTCCCCTGACCACTCTTCTCCCAGAACCAGAGAGGCCTCATTGCTTATGCAAAGCGGCACTAGGGTTGCTAAGAAGCAGCCGCTGAACAGGAAGGGGCAGCTCCTCCAGCCTCAGCCAGGCCTGGAGAAGGAGGGCCCAGCCCCCACATATGTGCATGTACACGCATGCATCCAGAACACAGGGACTCCTAGCTTCCACATCAGGGCCGACAGGTAGAAAGACACACACACACGTACACCAGCCCTACTTGAGCTGCTGGTGATACTCCAGCTCTGTTTCCCACTTCCTGTGGGGACCCCCCACACACAACCAACCAGAGGAGGGGGTGGGCCCAGGCCCTAGGCACCACACTCACGGGCTGTCTACCTTCCTGCATCCTTCTCCCACTCCCAGCCAGCTAAGGTAGGAGGCACCCAGCAGCTAGCCCCCCACAGAGACACAGGAGACTGTGCTTCAAAGCCCTGGAGCCAGGCCCCCCCCATAGTGAACAATGAAGCTCACCCCACTCGCTGTTTGACCTTGGGCAGGACCCTGCACCTCTCTGTGTCCGGAAAATGGATGCAGTAAGTACCTATCCCTCTTGGGATTGCTGAGGATTAATGAGAAGGCACCTGCGAAGCCCTCGGCAGAGCACCGGGCACCTCTGAGTGCTCAATGTTAGGTGTAGGCACTGCAGCCCAGGGGCCTGGCAGCTGGTGAGGGGTTTAGTGGGGGGCTTCACAGTGCCCAACCCAAGCCCAGTGTGAATGAAGAACAAGACTCCAGCAATGCTCCACAGGGTCCTGGAACTGAGCCACCAGGAACAGTCCAAGGTAGCTGGTCAATGGAGGGAACAGAATAGAAAGTCAAGAGAGGAGAGAGGATACCCCACCCCTGAGAAGGTGAATGCTCAGGCAAATCCATGCAAATGAGATGTAAATTCACCCCTGGCACCAACCAACCAGGGATCCAGCTGCCAGGACCCCAAAACCCAGGCTGCCTAGGTAATTGGCTCGCCTATCCTTGCCTCTCTTTCCAGCTGTCAAGGGAGATGCTGCTGGTCCCCAGAGGAGGTGCGTGACCAAGGAGGGGCCAGGAGAGCAGTTCGAAGGTGCCCACCACAGGACTGGTTCCTGGCCACCTGTCAAGGAATTTCCCAAGGTGACGCTTTCAAAAAGTGTTTCCTCAACCAAAAGGTGCTTGTGACACCCTAGGAGGTGGGAACAGCAGAAAGGAAAGGGGAAAGCTGGGGTTCAACGTCCCCACTTCAATTACCAGGGTAATTGCCTTCCAATAGGGTACTTTCCTGATCAAGGAGACCCAAAGGTAACATCTAACGGAATATCAAACAAAGTGATCGGAGAACGCTCTCTTTGGAAAGAAGGCCAGCTGGAAGTTTGGAAGCCAAAAGATGGCTGGACTAAGCTTGGCCCCCACCCCAGAACCCCAGCACCTCCCATCGCAACTCCAGACTCCTCCAGTGCAGAACCCCAGTACACACAGCCCACTGGGAAACTACAACAGGGTGGTCCCTGCCTCCATAGGCCCCCCAAGGTGACAGCCCCAGCCCTCCCCCAGTGGCTGGGAGGCATTGGCAGAGTGCCCCGGCCTTGTCACCACCCAGTCTGCTGGCCTCTGCCTGCTTAGCAGCACATGCCCCTGCTTGGGCCCCCGCCTCCCCCTACCCCGCAGGGGCCTGCCAGGAAAAACATTCTCTGGAATCCAGACCGTGACCCACTTTCACACACACATTCGCAGGAATACACACTGTCCCGGGGTGGGGGACCTCCAAGGCGGCCTCCCGATAGCCTTGGGGAGACCAAGGCAGAGAGACGGCCACCCCTACCCTAGCACACGGTCAGTCCCCATTCTGGAGCCCAGCCTGTTGGAGAAAGGGGACAGAGCATACTGATCAGGCTGGGGGTGCAGGGCCAATACTCAACTCGGGGGTTCCACAAGACCTCTCTGGGCTGCTACTTGGAGGTGAGCTCCTATACAGACGGGTGGCACCTGTCTCCATCACATCACTCCTAGAGATGCCCTCCCTGCGCTCAGCTAGACCCACAAGAGGCTGCAATAGGAGAGGGGTCCCCTATGCCCTCATCGGGGCTCAGGAGCAGAACATGGCAAGAGTAGACCAAGTGCCTGCTCCTGCTCGGTAAGGACGCTGGTAAGGGGGAGCGAAAAACCACTGTCTCCAGAGGTGCCGGGAGGGGTGATGACGGAAGCAGGCTCTGCGCCCCGCACAGTGCCTGGCACCTGAGTTGCTCTGTGTCACTCCCCTCCACTCTCTGGAAGACGACGCTGAGGTTCAGAAAATCTAGCCGCTCCTGCCACTGTGTCCTCTTTGGGATAGGAAAGTTGTGGGGAGGGGAAGCAGAAAATGGCCAGTCATCCAACAGCCCTGAAGGCCAAGCCTGGACTGGGCCCCAAGGCTCTATGATGAAAGAAAACCTGTCCCTGGTGCCAGCAGGTGGTGTGTGTGTTAAGGCGCTGGACAGTCCCACATGGCTAGCCATGGTTCGAGTCCTGGACCTGGTGGCTTGCCTTTTCACTTTCCTTCTCTCTCTTTCTCTGTGTCTCTCTCTGATCAAAATTTTTAAAAAGGAATGAATAAGTAAAATAAATAGTTCTTTTTTATCTTTAAGGATTATTTTTTATTTTTTATTTAACTTTATTCATTTGTTCATTTATTCTAGTTTGATCAGAGAGGGCCAGAGTGAGAAAGTGAAAGAAAGTGAGAAAGTAAGCCGCCAGGTCCAGGACTCGAACTGTGGTTGGCCATGTGGGAAACCCGCGCCCTTAACCACCGTGTGCCTGCCAGCCCCAATAAATAGTTCCTTAAAAAAAAAAAGAAAAGAAAAGAAACCTTGTTCCTGTCTCGGAGAGGCCTAGTGAAGGGCACTGTCAGGGAAAAAGGACAGTTTACTCCCACGGTGGCCCAGGGTCCCCGGGAGCCTGTCCCAGAGCAGGAGCCCTCCTCTGTTAGCGGCTCCAGGTAAAAAGGTTTCAGAGTGCATTCCTGGGATCCAGGACTCAGGGGAGCAAAGTGCACCTCGAGGCATGTGATCCCGGTGCTTCCCACTGCCTGCAAAGTCCAGTTTCCCTATCCACAGACACAGGAGAGCCCCAGAACAAACCTCTGGTGCCGGTTAAAAGCCTTTCAGCCCAGACCCCGGGCTCCAGAGGAGGATCACCCTTGGCATTATTTCCTTGCCTGCCTACAACCCATTCTACGGAAAACCCACTGCACAGAAATGGAGGCTGGGTTGGGGGGATGGTAGCCATGCAAAGAACCTCACCACTTGCCCTAGGCCTGGGCTAGCCCCTGTCCCTCCCCAGCCCTGAGTAGGGGGATGTACTGGGCTTCAGGTCACTAGCCTGCAGCCTGGCACCTTGCCACCTTACCCCAGGCTGCCGGGGTGGCTGTGACTCAGGGCTAGAGTATGAGACCTTACCCTCCCTTCCTGTTACCCAGGGTTACAGTTTCTCCCTCCTCCAGGGGCAACTCCAGCCCCACCCTGGCTGGGTCACCAGCCCAGCTCAATCGGTCACCTGGGCCACTTAAAGGCTTAAAGGCACAGATCTTTGCTGCACCCCAGAAATCCCTAGTATCCCAGCTCCACCCCAGGCCCAGAAGGTTCCTGCAGACAGGGTCAGGAAGGACTCAGATCCACTTTTGGCATTAATGGGATCATGTAAATAGAAGTACCTTTTACAAACACAACAGCATAAGAGCTGAGCAAAATTCCGAATGTGAAGTCAGCTCTGGCTAAGAAAAGGTTATGGGGCCAGCAGATGGCATAGCAGCTATGTCACTGGACTCCTATGTGGCTGACCTCAGTTTGAGTCCTGGACCCAGTGGCTTGAAACTCACACTGGGGACAAGTGCATGCTTAAGATCGCAGGAAGAGAATGGAGGAGAAGGGATTGTGGCGTGGCCATCCTCCCTGGGGGAGGGAGTAATTTCTCACTTTCTGTCTCTCCATCTCTGTCTCTGGGAGGTGCACACACCCAGGGGTGGTGATGGGTGAATTCTCTGAGCCTCCGTTTACGGGTTCATGTTTACAGAAGGATTCACTTCTGCTTTGTGAGGCTCTGTGAAGACAGCCTGGCGCGTTCCACTAAGGAGTAGCTATTATCATGAATGGACGGCCATGAGGTGTTCAGGGGACATTGTGAGCTTCAGCTGGGAGAGCAGGGCACAGGCCGTAATGACGATGCTCCCTTCGACGGGGGAAGGCTTCTCAGACCACCAGGGGCACAGAACCTGCCCTAATCGGGGATTCCAGGGGAAGGCCGCAGACCAATCACCTACCTTTCTGAACGTCTCCACCTATTTACAGAAGCCTGGGGAAGCAAGCCAGGGGAGAAGAACATGGCAAAGTTCCTGACAACGCAGGTCCCCAGATACAAAGTAGGTGTTCAATAAATATTTGTTGAATGAATGAGAGAATGAGGTCACCCTGTTTCTCCCCCAGCTCTAATCCCAGAAGTCCTCCAGGGAAGCAAAGTTTCGACCTCCTTCCTCAAACAACGTCATCAGCAATACATATTTATCCAGAATGCAAAGCACACTGGGTAGTGCAGGTTGGTTGGGGGCAGGGTGGCCTTCACAGGTGACATGGCCTTTATCTACCTGTGCCTTTGGGAGATAAGGCTCCGGGAGGAGAAAAGGCTAACCCCAAGGACACAGCTTGCGCTTTGGGCCACACAGTGGGCCGAGTGCCTTAGGGATTGCAGTGAAGCCGAGGAGTCTCATTTGACTCTTACTGGAAGAAGGAAAGCCTTGGGAAGTTGGTTAGCAACCGTGCCTCTGGGACTGAATGTTCCCCCCTCCCAGGTCTCAGCCCAGAATCCTTCAGCACTGCCTCTCCATTCCAGGTACGTGCCTTTACTGCCTGGGAAGGAACAGGTCTGACACCCGGGCATTTTGAATCGCCTGCTTAGTGCAGGGGGAGAGGTAGGCAACACCAACTCCCACTTCCAGGGCAACTCCCACCTGAATGTCCTTTTCCAGCCCAAATGAGCAAGAGAAGAGCTGGGCAGGGCACCCCAAGGGATCCACACTCCCTCCTCTCTAAGAGGCAGCCACCATGTCTTCACAAGGGAGAGGATGTGCGGCTGCACAGAGCATTCCGAGAGGTGTGGAGGACACAGCCTTTCCCTACCACACACCTTCTTCCCATTTGGCCGGCTTGTTAATGCACTACACCTCCTCCAAGGACATGACGTTTTCATACCCATCTGACAGATGGTGAATACTGAGGCCCAGAGCCATTCACTAAGCTGGTGGGAGAAGACCTGGAACTAGGACCGAGCCTCCCAGCTCCAGGCTAGCAGTCCTCCCGTGGTATATTGCTTCTGCCCGATATGGATGGAAGGGCCACTGCCTCTTCCCAGTTCATACTGCAGAGAAGAGGAGGCATGGGGAACTCAAGATGCAGAGCCAGAATCCTATGGGGTGGGGGTGGGGGACAGCACTGTGCAAGGACAGTTCCGTTCTCAAGGGGAGAATCCCCCCAACTGGCTCCAAACTCAAGTAGTACTCTCAGAGGCTGGTACGGTCACCAGCCAGGTCACACCTTCCCTTGGGCACACACTGTGTCCCTTGGCCTCCTCCTGCCCACTCACGCCCAGGAATGACAGTGGAACTGCAGCATCCCCATAAGTCCTCTTCCCCCAGGAGCAAGTGCAAACGCATTTCTGAACCAGGAACCCCACCTCCTCACCCTGACTCAGAGGCCAAAGGTCACTGAGGGCGCTCCAATCCCAAGGGGGAAGGGAGAGACAAAGCAGCCAATGACCATCCTATTCCAAACAAAAGCTGGCTCCAGGTCTGCCATGATCTTGGCCCCAGAGGCTCTGCACCCCTCTTTCGTCCAGTCCCCCCACCCCTGCCAGTTCAGCCAGAAGGGAGGGAATATGTGGATTTGAAGCCAGCTGTAGGTGATGCGTGACAGACACAATAAGGGACAGAAGAAAATCACAGAGGCCTGGCCTCTAGACTAGGGAGGGGGCACAGAGGAGGGATAGGTTTTTGCCTTAGGATCTTAGGGAGCTTACAAGAGGACAGGATCCTATCCCAAACTGCTGGAAACACCCAGTTCTACTCCCCCCACCTCCACGAGTATAATGGCAACCAGATGAAAGAGTCTAGCTTGGAGGTATAGCCCCCCAGGGGACAGTGAATTTCCAAAAGGCCACCTTCCCCTCCCCCCAAAAGGCTCCCCCTTTCCTTGGCTTCCCCAGAACTCATCAACCCCACCCTGCATTGGAGAAACCTGCTTTGAAAAGTTAGCTCTTTGTTCTAGGAGAGCCGGCCTCCAGACTCTGAGCACAATTTCAGGAGATTTCTGAAGCACCCCCCACCACCACCACCCTACTCCAGAACCCGACCCCGCCCGGCTTAGGTACCGGGAATTGGCTTTTAATTTGAGGTGGAGGTTGGGAAGCAATGGAAGGGTCTGCTAGTCCACTAGCCACTGAATCACCAAGGGGGCTGCAGGTCGTTTAGAAAAAGGGAGTCTCGAGGTGGGGCTCGGGTGCTTAACCGTGCGCCCCCCTCGCCAGACGCAACACTCTCGGACTGATAGCCCTGCCCCCCAGTCTCCAGGCCGGGAAGCTGGAACCCGCGCAGCTGGAGAAGAAGGTTTCACTAGGCCCCCCAACCTCTGCCCCGCCCCCCTCCGCCCCCTCCCCCAGAGCCCCGCGCTTCCGCCTACTTGGCGCTCGGCTAGCCGGCTAGAGGGAGCGGCCGTCCCTTCTTACTCTCCCAGCCCTAGGGGGCGGGACTGCACCCCTAACCTTCCCCCACATACCCAGGGCCTGGCTTCCCTGCTCCGCCCAGGTCCCCCGGCCCCGGGGCACAGAGCCCAGCCTTCTTCAGTAGTGGCTGCTTGGCACGCGTGGACTCCTCGCCTCGCCTGGGATCCCCTGGTTTCTAGACTAGGGTCTATCCCCACACCCTATGACACCGCCCGCCCGCCCTTCCTTCCCCTGGGATTGCGGGGATGAAGCGGCGAAGACCGGCCCCTCTATCTTCCCTCAGTTCGGAGCACTGCTTGGAGACTGCAAAGACGCATCCCCCAGTCCCAAGCTCACCTTATCCAGACAGTTCACCTTCTCCGTGGGGTACACGATCTTGCCGCACCGGGCGCAGTTGGGGTTCATGGTTCCAGGAAAGGCTTGTGGGGGGATCGCCCGAGCTAGCGCGCGTTCTCTTTCCCCGGGCGAGCTGGCGGTAGGCGGTCGCGGCTGCAACTATGCAGGCGGCAGCGACGGCGGCTGGAACTGGGGAACTGGCCTCCGCCTCCGCCCTCCTTCCCCTAATAAACACAGCGGGGAGGAGGGGCTGCACCCGGGCGGGGACGCGCCTCGGGCGCGGGCAGTGGCGCGCGCGGCGAGGCGCGCTCCCGGGCCGACGTGGGGCTGTGCGGGGGCGAATTCCGGGGAGGGCTTCGGGGCCAGGGGTGTTCTAGCCCCAGCGCTCTCCCGCGCACCGCACTCTTTCCAGGTCGGGTCGGAAGCTGGAGGCGGCATGGAGCCGGACTGGCTGCACGTCTGGGGCGCCCTGTCCGCAGGAAGGCGGCCACCCTCTCACCCGTCAGACGTGGGGTTGGACCCCTCCTGAACACGGGGGCAGTTCACCAAATCTGGGGACTTTCCCTTCCGCTAGTTGATACCTGGAGTGAACCTGCGGGCCGATCGGGAACCCCCTGCCCGGTCCCCCAGTCAGAACCCTTCTCACCCACCCCCTTTCCCACATTTGTAAGGCAGGATCGATCCCTTTCTCCTGTGCTCAGCGCCGAGCGGTCCAGGCTAGCTCTTTCTTCCCCGAGCCTCTGCGGTGCAGTTTTCCCCGAGGTTTCCCGGATCTGGGTGCCTCTTTCAGCTTGGCCCCCTTTCCTCCATCCTTTCATTTCATCTTTACGCCCTGCCTCCAGTGTAGAGCGCCAAGTGTGTCTCAATACCCAAAAGAGCTGTCTCCAGCACCGTAAAGGACGTGGGGGTATAGCTCAGTGGTAGAGCATTTGACTGCAGATCAAGAGGTCCCCGGTTCAAATCCGGGTGCCCCCTCGGTGGCTTTTCCCCTACGAGTAGAAAAAACCTACACATTTTTATTCCTTTATTACCATACTTTGGGCCCTGGATGAAAGGAAAACTACTGAAAAAAAAAATCTCTTCCTCTAGTGCAACTGCAGCGGAAAGCTTTCAGTTTTACTTTGTGCGGAGCGCTAAGGAGGAGGGATGGTACGCGCACAATTCAGTACAAAAGCTGCGCGTTCCCAATACTGGCGCCGGATTTTAGCAGCCGCTGCTACCGGCCTCAGCCTACGCGGCTTCGGCGCGGGGTTTCAGCGACTGGATGACTCCTCCAGGTTGGCGGCGGGGGGCGTGGATCAAACGAGGAAAACCGGGAGACGCAGCCGTTCTCCAACTTCAACCTAATTTACTACCGTGCCATGGTTGTGTGTGTGCAGACCCTTCCATTTCTCATGACGTAGGCAGAGGGGAAGCACTTCGAGAACTTTAAAATGGCCAGTGCACCTACCTCGACTCGGTTTCCCCCCACCCCCGACTCGTTTTAATTACAAAAATAAAGTGACATTCCGATGCAAACTGATAACGAATGCAGTGATTCTCAGATTTGAGAGTGCATCAGAATTATCTGGAAGGCTTGGTAAAACATCCCCAGTTTCTAATTCTGTAGGCCTGCTCTAGGGCCTGGAGAATTTTTATTTCCAACAAGTTCCCAGGTAATACACACTTTGGGAACCACTGGATAAATAATACAAGGCTGTGGAGTTTGGTGACCTCAAGGTGGGGAGAGGGAGCTGAGGGATGACATGGCTGATGGTATCACTAGGAAAAAGCCGCCCACTGTGCTGAGTGAAACAGGGCATCCCCTTTACTAGGTTTTGCCCAAAAAAAGAAAAAATGAAGGAGAAAAGGAGAGGCATGCTGCCTGGGTCAGGGGGCAGTGGTGATATTTTAAACCCGGAATCTGGTTGTGTCATCCCTCCGGGCCTCTGGGGAGTGCATTTTTTAATCAGGGGCAAAATACTGTAAACTCTCCTGCTGGTCTGGACAGAGACAGAACCGGGTTGGGGTCTGGTACAAAAGTCAAGCTCTATAAATAACCAACTTTTCTTTTCTTTCCTGAGCACCAAACTTGAACCTACCACCTATAGTTGTTCAAGCCAAAGCGCTGCTTTCAAGCTAATATAAAGAGAGGAGAGAATAATACACTTTTACTATATCATATCTGTGCTGTCTTGTTAAATTTTGTGAGTATATAAACCTTATGAATTTGGATTTGTTCTCCTAGTCTTCCTGGTCAGATATTAAGAAAAATAATACTGCCACACCTCTGACTTTTTTTTTTTTTTTCGTTTTTATCCAAAAACACAAACCAAAGGATCTCCAACAGTCTAGGATAGAGGGGCTACGCACTGCCTGAGTACTACAGGTTGACAGTTGAGGTGAGTGACTACAGGGAGTTATCTTCATTCAGTCGGTGTCTATTTCTAATGTATCCTAAACGTCTGAAGAGAGGAAATTAGTCTGGACAAAAATATGTAAAGTAAACCAAGGGGGCACCCGGATTTGAACCGGGGACCTCTTGATCTGCAGTCAAATGCTCTACCACTGAGCTATACCCCCTCTGCTGGCTGTTCCTTGCTAAATTCTTTTTACATTAGTCCTCTGGTTTTTTGTGGTTTTTTTTTTTGTGTGTGTGTGTGGTTTTTTTTTTTTTTTGTATTACTGTTTTTTCTTTTGTGGACAATTACTCTTTTTGTGAGATGATACTGAATTTACCAATGCAAGGATACAAATTAAAAGACCAACTAAAGACAGCAACAGTTTGAAATGTGAATTTAGACACCAATTTTCCTTTCCTAGGCTTCTTTTTTTAAAATTATATTTAATTTTATTTATTCATTTACTTATTTTATTTTGACCAGAGAGACACAGAGAGAGACAAAGTAAACAAGCTACCAGGTTCAGGACTTGAACCATAGTTAGCCATGTGGGAATGTCCAGCACCTTAACCACCATACCACCTGCTGGTCCCCATCTAGGCTTAATTCTTGATCCACAATCCCACTCATTTCTTTCCCCTAAGAAGCCAGTAAACAACCTTTAGCAAAACTGAATAGGGACTCTTTTCCTTGGTCTCCCCCCAAAGAATACAAATACCAGCTACCATGCCATCTCCACTGGCCGCCTTCCTGGCTGCGCACTCCAGTGGTCCCCTCTTTTTACTACACATCCCTCTCAGGTGAGGACACACTGTCAAAACAGATACCAAGGTTCTCACCAAGTTAACAATTTACTAGAGACAGACAAGAACTAAACTAGCACAAATGAATAGACAAAGCAATGCCCACTAGTGATAAAGATGTGATTAAAATAAAAAGCCAGATGTGTCAGGGGTAGGTAGTGGAGTACTATTTCAGGGTGACTCTCCGTGACTATCCACAGAGAGCCTTTCTGAGCAGGTACTTTGGCAGTTCAGGCCTGAATGACATGGAAGAGGCCATCTTTGGGGGAAAGACATTGCAGGTGGAGGAAATGGCTACTGCAAAGATCCCAGGGCCATTGTGGCTAGAGGAAGGTGGGCCAGGGACAGACCAAGGCAAGATAGCCAGAGAAGTAGCCCAGGCTGTGGAGAGCCACATAGGTACAGGGAAGGCGTCTGAATAGTATAGCAAATGGATGAAAAGCCACTGGACAGTTTCGAGCAGGGGACTTTGCAAACATCACCCAGAATGCTGCAGGGGGGATTGACTGGGAGTCATGAGTAGATCCAGAGAATACATACAATGAAGTATTATATTTCTTTAAAAAGAAAGATATCTCATGCCAGGCACACACGTGTGTATGTGCCCAAAATCCTGAGAGGAGAAATGGAGGAGAAGGGATGATGGCATGGCCAGCCCCCCAGGAGGAGCTTTTTCACTTTCTCTCTCTCCCACCCTCCTGCAAGCACATGGGCCCTATAGCAAAAAAAAATAATAATAAATAATAATAATAATAGTAATTTAAATGATGAGTAAGTTCTAGAGGTCTGCTGTGCAATGTTATGCCAATAGTTAACAGTACCGTATTGTATACTTAAAAATATAGGAGGGTAGATCTCATCTTAAATGTTCTTAACACGTTAAAAAAAATAGTGGGCACAGAGAGGCTAGTTAGGAATCTATTGCAATAGTACGGGTGAGGTGAGACGTGGCAGTGATGTCTTAGACTACAGTGGGGTATTGGTTTTCTATTGCTACTGTAACCAACTTGCACAATTCATTTGCTTAAAACAACATACATTCGGGACCAGCAGATGGCGCAAAGGTTACATTGCTAGACTCCCACATAGTCAACTATGGTTCACATCTCAGACCCAGAGGCTTAAAACTCAGGCAAGGAGCAGAACTCATGCAAGGTATGTGTGTGTGCATGCCCAAAATCCCAAGAGGAGAATGGAGAGGAAGATGATTGCAGTGTGGCCATCTGCCCTGGGGGTGGTTTCTCATTTCTGTCTCTCTGTCTCTCTGGTGACCACATCTGCTCTATAGCAAAAATCTCTCTCTTAAAAAAGAAAACACAATTATTTATTTATTTTAGAGAGATTTTTGCTACAGGGTGCATGCGTTTGCCAGAGTTAGAAAGCGAGAAATCACACCCCTCTACCCAGAGGGGATGGGCATGATGCAATCTCTTCTCCAACATTCTCCTCTCAAGATTTTGGGCACACTTACACAGGCACCCGGCGTGAGTTTTAAGCTGCTGGGTCTAGGGACTTGAACCGAGGTCAACTATGTGGGAGCCTAGTGATGTAACCATTGCACCATCTGCTGGTCCCAACACACAAGTATTATCTTACCATTCTGGGGGTCGGAACTTCAAAATCGATCTCACCAGACTAAATTCAAGGTGTTAGCATGCCTTCGTTCCTTCTGGAGGCTTTATGGGACAGTTTCTTTGACTTTTCTTGTTTTTGGAGGCTGCTTTGCTCCTTGGTTTATAGTCTCCTCCTCAACCTTCAAACCCACAGCCTAGCATCCTGTCTCCTTCGACCTCTACTTCCATCCTATGTCTTCTCACTGACTCCGCCTCCTGCTTCCCTCTTACACACTGAGCTCGCTTGGGTAATCCAGGCTCATGTCCCCATATCAAGACCTTTTACTTAATCACATCTGCAAAGTCCCTTTTATATGTAAGGTGACACATTCACAAGTGGGTTCCCTAGAAGACTGGGCTGCGGCATTATTCAGAAGACTAGGATTTCATCTACACCACCTGGGAACAGTGGAAGAATGCAGATAGACGGCCATGGCAGAGAAGCCATAGCACTGCCTGGGTCAATGGCTTAGAGAAGAATCAGGAATGATTTATCCTTTTTTCTATCCACCACTATCTGAGTGGATGGTGGTGTGGTTTCTTAAAATTTAAAAAGAAAGGAAGGGGGGGCCAGCAGGTAGCATAGTAGTTAAGGCGCTGCAGTTTGAATCCCAGACCTGGTGGCTTGAAACTCATGCCAGGTGCATGGGTGTGCTCATGTGCCCAAAACCCCGAGAGGAGAATGGAGGACAAGGCATTGTAGCCATTCCCCCACCATTCTCCGCCCCTAGTCTTTCCAGTGAGTGCATGTACTCTAGCAAAAATTGCTCAAAAAAAAAAAAAAAAAAAAAAAAGAAGGCATAGAAGAAAATCACTGGGGGAAGGTCAGGTAAATTTAGAAAAAAAGTTTCTTTTACAAAAAGTAATAAATTACAGCCACAAGCCTGTCCTCATGGACTTGATAGCCTAGTATCAGGGTTGACATGTTAAGTTTGAAGTGGATGGATATTATAGAAGAAGGATATTCTGTAATAGATATTATAGAAGAAATGGATATTATAGATATTGTTCTATAAAATCAGGAGAGCCACATGATTTTAAAGGGGAGAGGTTCGGGCTGGAACTATGCTTTTGGCCATTGTCAATGTATAGATGATAGGTGATGAAAGATTTAGTTTGATCTCCAATGGTTACATTTTCAGGAATTTTTAAACAGTTGGTTGACTTGGAGCCAGCAGGTGGGGTAGTGGTTAAGGTGCTGGACTCCTTCATGGTCGACCCCAATTCGACTCCTGGACTCAGTGGCTTGAAACGCACAGGGCACATGTGCACATCTGCCCAAAATCCTTAGAAGAGAATGAAGGAGAAGGGATTGTGGCGTGGCCATCCCCCAGGGGGTGATTTTTCACTTCTCTCTCACTCATGGAAGAAATAAACAACATAATTTTTTCTTCTTTTTTTTTTTTTACTTATAAAAAATATGTTTTGGGGCCAGCAGGTAGTATGGTAGTTAAAGGTGCTAGATTCCCACATGGCCAACCGTGGTTCGAGTACCAGACCTGGCCGTTTGCTTTCTCCCTTTTCCTCTCTCTCTCAGACTCTCTCTGGTCAAATTAAAAAGTAATAATAAATGGAATTAAATAAATTAATAGTTTAAATATATATATGTTTTAATTGTTTTATTTAACTTTATTTATTATTACTATTATTTTCTGGTTTGATCAGAGAGAGAAAGAGAGACAGGGAAACTGAGAAAGCAAGTTGCCAGGTCCAGGACTTGAACTGCAGTTAGCCATGTGGGAGTCCAGCACCCTTAACCACCACACCTGACGGCCCAAAATAAATAATTCTTTTAAAAAATTACTTATTTAATTTTATTATTATTATTTTATTTGACCAGGAAGAGACAGAGAGTGAGAAAGCAAGCTGCCAGATCCAGGACTGTGAATCACAGCCAGCCATGTGGGAGTTCAGTGCCTTAACCAACCACCTGCTGGCCTTGAGATGAATGTATTTTCATCACAGAAATTGACAATTATTACAGTCAGGTTCCTCAGAGTGGGTTGTTCACGATGTTATCAACACTGCACCACACCTGATTCTGTTTTCTTCAAAAAGGAAGAGGCAAGTTCTTCAGCTAGGAGAGTGAGGAGGAAAGATAAGGTATGGAAGGTTTGAGACAGCAGAGAGTACATGAGAGAGCCATTTGGGAGAGTGAGAAAGTGTGTGTATTTGGGCAGTGGTGTAATATGCTAAGCAGAGAGCTCGTTTGAGATTGGACACAAACTTGGTGCGTTTTCTTCACACTTAGCTGCTTATCCGCAGGTTTGGTGTAGCACCAGAGCTGAGTTTAATGAGGTTGTAGTTTGGCTGGCAAGTATAACCTGGGCTTACAGTGAGCCATGCACTGTGCCAGGTACTTTGGGGAATACAAAAAAATAATATGACATGATTCCTGCCCTCAAGGGACTTACAGTCTGGGTTGGAAAAAATAAGATATTCTCCAAGGAGCAGGCAGGTAGTGTGGTGGTTAAGGGGCTGGACTCCCACATGGTTGATTGCGGTTCAAGTCCCAGACCTAGCAGCTTGCTTTCTTGCTTTCTCTCTTTCTCTGGTCAAATTATAATAATGAATAAAATTAAATAAAAGAATTTACACACACACACACATATTCTCCAAGGGGAAAAACTACCTGATATTAGAGAAAGCAAATGAAGGGAATAGTAGAAATTTGGAGATAGGGGAGCTGGAAAGTGGTGTGGTGGTTAAGGCGCTGGACACTCCTACGTGGCCACAGTTTGAGTCCTGGACCCCGTGGCTTGTTTTCTCACTTTCCCTCTCTCTCTATGTCTCTCTGGTAAAATTAAAATAAATGAATGAGGGACCAGTTGGTGGTGTGGTGGTTAAGGTGTTGGACACTCCCACATGGCAGACCCCGGTTCAAGTCCCGGACCTGACAGCTTGCTTCTTCACATCCCCTCTCTCTTGCTCTCTCTGCATGTGTGTCTATTTCTGGTCAAAATAAATAAATGCATGAATAAATTAAAAAATTAAGTAAATATTTTTTAAAAAGTAAATGAATGAATAAATAAAATTAAATAAATAATTCTTTAAAAAAAGATATTTGGAGATAGGTAGTTTATGATCACAGGAATGAAATCCGAAATAACTGAGCAGGTGATCACAGCTATGTAGGAGGAAACCTGCTGGTATTTGAAGGAGCCAGGAGAGAGGAAGCGATCAAAGATGGTGGAGAATATGGAGACCCTGGGGGCAAGTCTGGCCTGGAAGCAGAAAGGACAAGGGAAGCACTTTTTGTGGACAAAATACCAGGCCAGGGATTCATTGCAGTTCAGGGAGGATAGAAATTAAACTTGAAGAATTCCCAGATGCCAGAGGTAAAAAAAAAAAAAAGAGGTGTAGTGATGGAAGAGAAGAATCCCATAGCACACACTCACAGGACTTTTTTTTAAAAATAATTATTTATTTAACTTTATTTATTTAGAGAATTATTTATTTTGGGACCAGCAGTTAGCGTAATGGCTATGTCGCTGGGACTCCCACGTGGTCGACTGCAGTTCGAGTCCCGGACCCAGTGGATTAAAACTCACGCCTGGCACGTGTGCGTGCGTGCCCAAGATCCCGAGAGGAGAATGGAGGAGAAGGGATTGTGGCATGGCTGCCCCCCCCTGGGGGGTGATTTTCTTGCTTTCTGTCTCTCTGTCCCCTCTCTGTCTGGTGAGCACACACACCCTATAGCAAAAAACCTCTCAAAAAAAAAAAAAAAAAAGAAAAAAAAAGAATTATTTATTTTAATTTTTTTACTCATTCATTCATTTTAATTTGAACTGAGAGAAACACAGAGAGTTAGAAAGTGAGAAAGTAAGCCACCAGGTTTTGGGGACTCAAACCACAGTCAGCCATATGGGAGTGTCCAGCACCTTAACCATTATGCCACCTGCTGGTCCCCACAGTTATTTATTTTTAATTTGACCAGAGAGGGACAGAGTGAAAGACAGAAGGAAAGTGAGAAAGCAAGCTTCCCGGTCTGGGATCCGGACTTCGGTCGGCCATGTGGGAGTCCAGTGCCCTTAACCACCACTCCACCGGCCAGTCCCCCCTTAACCACCACTCCACTGGCCAGTCCCCCCCCACCCACAGGATTTTTGAGCCTGGGTTAGAGCTGGCTTCTCCCTTTTCTCCCATCACATGGCTGGTGTATTGTTTGTGAAATCTCTTGGTTTTTCAGTATCACTCCCTAGGAATCTGGAATAGATTACCATAGATACCAAAGAAACTATCCATCACTGGAGGCAGTAACTGGTCAGTAAACATAATAATAAAGCTGTAATCCCTCTACTTCAGCCAGAGGGGGGTATAGCTCAGGGGGTAGAGCATTTGACTGCAGATCAAGAGGTCCCCGGTTCAAATCCGGGTGCCCCCCTAGTAGCTTCACTTTTAAAATGGCAGAAACAAGGAAAAGAAACTAAAGTTCCCCTTTCTTCAATATCTCTTCCACGTATACATCTTCCTGATATCCAAATCAACATGTAAACAAGGGAATTACTATACAATATGATGTCTGTGAAAATTGGAACATTGTCTGAATTACTGTGTGTCAAGGTCTGAGAACCATTAGGTAACCTCTCTGGTCTGTATGTGAAGAACCACTTTTTATAATAATACTGTGATATGATTTGATTGTTTCACTCCTCTTTCATGAGTATACAGTGGAGCTTTCCAGAGGTTACATGATGTGTGATATCACAACAGTTTAGATGTAGAGAGACCAGCAGATGGTGTAATGGTTACATCTCTGGACTCCCATACAATCTACTATGGTTCGAGTCCAGACCCAATGACTTAAAAACTCACACCGGATGGGGCTGGCAGGTGGCATGGTGGATAAAGGGTGCTGGATTCCTACATGGGCCGACCTCGGCTCGAGTCCTGGAGCTGGCAGCTTGCTTTCTTGCTTTCCCTTGCTCTCTCTCCCTCTGTCTGTGTCAGGTCAAATTGAAAAAGTATTAATAACAAGTAGAAAATTAAAAAAAAAAAAAAAGGAAAAAAAATAACAAGTGGAATTAAATAAATAAATAAATATAGCTTTAAAAAAAAAAAAACTCACACGGTGATTTCTCACTTCCTGTCTTTCTGTCTCTCTGGTGAACACACATGTCCTATAGCAAAAAATCTCTCTAAAAAATAAATAGGGGACAAGCAGATGGCATAACAGTTATTATCTAAAAATGGATTAATAAATAGTGAAACATTTTTCAATTTTAATCTCTAATGTGGTAAGTGTCCATAAAAACAGCTTCTATAGGGATGGGCAGGTGGTGCTAAAGGTTCTGGATTCCCACAATTCTCTTTTTTTAAATTAATTAATTTACTTAATATTTAAATTTGACCAGAGAGGGACAGAGTGAGAGCGAGAGAGAGAGAGAGAAAAGTGAGAAAGCAAGCCACCAGATCCAGAACTCGAACTATGGCTGGCTGTGTGGAAGTCCAACACCCTTAACCACCATGCCACCTGCTGGCCCAATAAAACAATTCTTTAAAGAAAATATAAAAAGAAATAGCTTGGAGTGTCCTCTCGGGCCATAAGCGGGTGCTGTCGGCGCCCTCTCCCTGTGCTCCCCGCCATGCCTCGGAAAATTGAGGAAATCAAAGACTTTCTGCTAACAGGCCCGACGAAAGGACGCCAAATCTGTCAAGATCAAGAAAAAATAAGGATAATGTGAAGTTTAAAGTTCAGTGTAGCAGATACCTTTACACCTTGGTCATCACGGACAAAGAGAAGGCGGAGAAGCTGAAGCAGTCCCCTGCCCCCAGGTTTTGGCGGTGAAGGAGCTGAAATGAACCAGACGCTGTTTGAACTACATTAAACATTTTAAAATTCTGAAAAAAAAAAAAAAAAAAAAAAAGAAATAGCTTGTATAGGGGCCACCAGATGGTGTGGTGGATAAGGGCGCTGGATTCCCACATGGCCAACCATGGTTCAGGTCCTGGACCTGGTGGCTTGCTTTCTCACTTTCCCTTTCTCTCTCTTTCTCTCTCTCTCTCATCAAATAAAGAAAAAAAGTAACAATAACAAATGGAAATAAATAAATAAATTCTTTTTAAAAAAAAGAAATAGCTTGTATAAAGAAAAATTCTCTGAGACCCTTAGTAACGTAAGAGTGAAAAGGGGTCTAAGATGAAAAGATTTGAGACCCACTGCGAGTAAAGAGGTGACTCAAAGGAGAGAATGCCGAGACTGTGTGATGGCACAGGGAAGGGATGACACTGAGCGGCGTTTTGAAGAACAAATCGCGGATAAAGCAGGAGAAGGCACACAGAGAGCAGGAAGTGGGAAACTGGAGATATGTCCAGAAATCCCAAGCAGTTTGGTGTTGCTGGAACATGACAACCAATTTCAATGAGCTTCGATTTTCTGGTGTATTACTCCTAACCCTACGGTAAAAGTAATGCATTATCCATTTAAATGCCCATGTTTCTGACCCAAGCTAGGGGACTGGAAAAATAAATTCATGATAGTCCCAAGTAAATATGGGAAGTTATAGCAGTGAGGAAACCTAAGACTTCCAAGAAAAGTTTCATTTTTTTTTTTGTTTGTTTCCCCAAAAGATTTTTTCTATTAGATACATGTACTCATCAGAGAGATGAGAGAGAGACAGAAAACAAGAAATCACCCCCCTGGGGATGGCCCACACCCCCACATGAGTTTACAGCAGGTCTAAGGATTCAAACCATAGTCCACTACAAGGGAATCCACTGACATAACCATTACACCAACTGCTGGTCCTGCCAGGTCTAAGTCTTGAACCACTGTTAGCCACATAGGAGTCCAACACCTTAACCACTACGCCACCTGCTGGGTCCTCCAGGAAAAGCTTTAAGTGGAAGGCCTCTAATCCTACCTGAATACCTGGATAGTGATTTTCTGTGGGTTTTCTCAGCTTGAGTCCAAACCACGTAAAGAAACCTTTAAAGACTGGGCTACCGGTAACTAATGTGCAGCAGTAAATTTCTATAGGCTGGATACAGGGGCTGTACCAATAATGGTGAAAGCAAATCAAGGACCAGAAATCCCAAGCAGTTTGGTGTTGCTGGAGTGTGGAGTGTAACAGGAGAAGTGGCAGATGAGGCCCGGGAGGAGATAGGTCAGCCTGGGAAGACTTCAGTGTTATAGGAAGAAGTTTAGACTTCCTTCTCTAAGCTCTTGCCAGTGTAGGGTTAAGAAGGGGGAATTATGGTCAGACCCAGTAGAGGCCGTTGCAATAGCTTTGAACCAAGTGCAGACCTTAGGAGGCATGGAAAGAAAACATTTAGGAAATAGAGACAAGTCAACAGATCTTGGCGACTAGCTTTGGGAGCCTGGGAGAAGTGCAGAAACCAATTTTAGCCCTGTTTTTCTGGTTGAGACACTGGTGGTATCAACCAATAAAACTCTTCCTCTGATAGCTTCTTCATCTTGGTTGACGGCAATGTCAGACTCAAAGCCCTGGAGACATTTTTGATTCGTCTTTCTTTCATGCTCCACATTTTGTTGGTTCTATACCCAAAATACATAATCTAACTACTAGATTGTCAGAAAAGTCATGATGCAGTTTTTGCATAGAAAAATACATCACAATTTTCCTGATGACCCAATATATCACATTACTTCAATCACTAGCATTCTAGTCCAAACCACTACCATTCTTTATTATTATTTTTTTTAATATATAGGGCGTATACACTCACTGGAGAGAGAGAGAAAGAGAGAAATCACCCCTTGGGGGGATGGCCATGCCACAATCCCTTCTCTTCCATCCATTCTCTTCTCAGGATTTTTGGCATGCACATACATGTGCCCAGTATGTTTTCTTTTTTTGTTTTCAGTTTTATTTATGCATTTATTTATTCATTTTAATTTGACCAGAGAGGGACAGAGAGAGAGAAAGTGAGAAAGCAAATTGCCAGGACCAGGACTCAAACCGCAGTCCGCCATGTGGGAGTCCATCACTCTTAACACCATGCCACCTGCCAGCCCCCCAGTGTGTTTTCCAGACCACTAGGTCTGGGACCCAGATCCTTCAGTCAACTATGTGGGATCCAGTTGCCCTAAACAATGCTAATTGGCTGGCCCTTGTATTATTATTTTTAAAGTTTCTTTTTTTGGTGCGTATGACATAGAGACACCCTTAACATGGTCTTGATGCTGCAATTCACTCCTAGCTTCAGCCAGATCTGGATCGTGGACCTGCATTTTCAGGGAGGTTTCCAGATGAGAACTAGCAAACCTAGAACCTTTCCATACAGTCAGCCTTGTAGAGCATTGTGTTTTATCACTGAGCAAGCTCCAACTCCCCAAATCACTATTGCTTCTCTTCAGAATTATTGCAATAGCTTCCTAACAGATTTCTTTGTATCCTTGTGTCCCTTCTCACCATCTAGTGTCAACGATGTAACCATAATGATTTTTCTGACATATTAGATCATGTCTCTCCTCTGCCTAACATAGGGCAATGGTTCTCCATTTCACTCAGTAAACGTCCATAGTGGTTTGGTTCCATTGCTTCTGATCTCATTTCCAGCTACTCTTCCCTTCATTTACCTGCCCAGTTGCTCCTGGATACCTTCCTGTTCTCATTCCATTCAGGGACATTGACTGCGTTAGGGCTTGTCATAACTGATGGCTATCTAGACCTCTCTTCCTCCCAAGAGCTGTATTCCTAACTTCCTCACCTTCGAATCTTTGCTTTGATGTCAACTTCAATGAAGCCTACACTGATTTTTTTTTCCTTTATTTTTTTTAGCTAGAGAGCAAGTGCCACTGTGGGGCAGGGAAAAAAAGTTGTTTATTCATTTACTTATAATAATTATTTGAGGGGGACCAGCAGGTGGCGTGGTGGTTAAGGCACTGGACACTCCCACATGGCCAACCAGGGTTCAAGTCCTGAATCTGGTGGCTTGCTTTCTCACTTCCTCTCTCTCTCAGTCTCACCCTCTGTCTCTCTCTGGTCAAACTAAAAAAATATATAATAATAAGTGAATGAATAAATAAAATAAATAATTATTTTTTAAAAATAATAATTATTTGAGGAACCAGCTGATGGTGCAGGGGTTACATCACTGGACTCCCACATGGCTGACTGTGGTTCCAGTCCTGGAACCATGGCTTGAAATTCATGCTGGGCATGTGTGACTACCTGCCCAAGATTCTGCAAGGAGATTAGAGAAGGGATTGAGGTGTGGCCATCCTCACTGGGGGGGGGGGGGGGGGGGTGATTAATTTCTCACTTTCTGTCTTTCTTTCTCTCTCTGACAAACTCAAGCATCCTATAGCAAAAAATCTCTCTCTAGGGGCTGGCAGATGGCATGGTGGTTAATGGTGCTGGGCTCCCACATGGCTGACTACAGTTCAAGTCCTGGACCTGGCAGCTGGCCTTCTCACTTTCCCTCTCTCTCACTCTGTCCCTCTCTGGTCAAATTAAAATAAATAAATAAGGTTAAATAAATAATCCTAAAAAAAAAAAAAAAAAACCTCTCTAAAAAATTAATTATTTATTTCAGGCCAGCAGGTGGTCTAGTGGTTAAGGTGCTGTACTTCCGCACCTTGGGAGTCCTGGACCTGGCAGCTTGAAAATACAACAGGCAAATGTGTGTGCGTGCCCCAGATCCTGAAAGGAGAAGGGACTGCAGTGTAGCCATCCCCCCTGGTGGGGGGTGTGATTTCTCACTTTCTGTCTCTCTGGTCAACCAACACGCCCTATAGCAAAAAAACTCTCAAAATTGTTTTCTAACTTAATTCTTATTCATTATTATTATTTAATTTTCTACAGGGCACATGTGCTTACCAGAGAGAGAGACAAAGTGAGAAAGTAAAGTGTCAGGTCTGGGGCTCAAACCATAGTCAGCCATGTGGGAGTCCAGCACCTTAAGCACCTTAACCACTACACTGCCTCTCCAACAGAAAGAAGTGATTTTTTTTGTTGTTTTTATTTACTTATTTATTTTTTAACTGTTCAAACATTTTGCCTACTAAATTTTATTATTTTTTTCCCTAAATAGCACTTTTTTTTTTTTTTTTTTTTTTTAGAAATTTTTTGCATGTGCTTGCCAGAGAGAGACAGAAAGCGAGAAATCATCCCCTAGGGGAGATGGCCACACAGCAATCCCTTCTTCATTCTCTCTCAGGACTTTGGGCACACAGGCACCAGCTAGGCCTGGTGTTAAGTTTTTTTTTTTTTTTTTTTTGGAGAGGTTTTTCGCTATAGGGCGCGTGCGCTCGCCAGCCAGACAGAGAGAGACATAGAGACAGAAAGCGAGAAATCACCCCCCCAGGGGGGATGGTCACGCCGCAATCCCTTCTCCTCCATTCTCCTCTCGGGATCTTGGGCACGCACGCACATGCGCCCGGCGTGAGTTGTAAGCCACCGGGTCCGAGACGCGAACCGCGGTCGACTACGTGGGAGTCCAGCGACATAGCCATTACGCTAACTGCTGGTTCCCGGTGTTAAGTTTTGTGCCTTTTTTTTTTTTTTTTTTGAGAGATTTTTTCGCTATAGGACGCGAGCGCTCACCAGACAGACAGAGAGAGACATTAGAGGCAGAAAAGCGAGAAGAAATCACCCCCCAGGGGGGATGGTCACGCCGCAATCCCTTCTCCTCCATTCTCCTCTCGGGATCTTGGGTACACACGCACACGCGCCCAGCGTGAGTTTTAAGCCACCAGGTCTGGGACGCAAACTGCGGTCGACCACGTGGGAGTCCAGCGACATAGCCATTACGCTAACTGCTGGTTCCCCCCCACACTTTTTTTTTTTTTGACTACAGGGTATGTGCACTTGCTGGAGAGCCACGGCACAATTCTTTCTCCTTGGGATGTCAGGCATGCATGCACAGTTGCCTGGTTTAAGCTATGTAGTCAGGGACTCTAACTGCAGTCAACTGCGTGGGAGTCCAGTGACGTAACCATTATACCACCTGCTGGCCCTAAGAGAAGTGCGTGTTTTATTTTTATTTTTTAAGGCATTATTTTATTTAATTTTATTTCTTTTGACCAGATAGGGAAGGAGAGGTGGGGGGGGGGGGAGAGAAAGCTACCAGGTCCAGGACTCGAACTGCAGTCGGCCACGTAGAGGTGGACGTCCAGCACCCTCAACCACCATGCCACCTGCCAGTCCCATGAGAGAAGTATTTTTGACAGGTTGTCACATTGTGATTTTTCCTGCTTCAGCTTCCCAGGCAACCAGGATTACAGATGCTACATTGCCAGGTCTGCTAGAAACCCAACCAGGGACCAACCAGGGCCTCCCTTGTAGCCTCAGCCATATAGCACAGTGGCACCTGCCACCTGTGCTATGATGGCTGGCATATTTGTTTTTTTGATTGCCATCTGCCGCCAGTCCTAATCCCTTTTGCTGTTTTACTTTTTCATAATACTTAGCTCCACCTAACATGTCTCCTGAAATTTATTTATTTTACCCACTGTTTTAGTGTATAATAACAGTCTTCACCTCCACCTCAGCAGAATATAAGCTTCCTAAGGACAAGAATGATCAGTTTTGTTCCTGGACATATGCCCTGGGCAGAATCTGGCATAAAGTAGGTGCTCAATAACTATCTGAATGAATGTATTGAACGAAGGGAAAAAGCCAGAATGAGGTTGGGGGGGGGTGGAGGAGCCTGAAGCTGTGAAAGGGATAATAAAACAATATACTAAATTCAGTACAGAATGGTATGGAACCAAGCACACAGAGAGGAAATGATCAGCAGCGCCATCACAGCACTTAACAATTGTAGCCAATTCTGGGACCAGCAGGTGATGTGGTGGTTATAAAGTGCTGGACTCACATGGCTCACCGTAGTTCGACTTAGACCGGGTGGCTTACTTTTTTTCTTTCTCTCTCTCGCTGTCTTCCTCTAGTGAATAAATAATAAGTAATTATTTTCTTTTAAAAAAAATTGTACCCAATTCTAATGAAACTGCTTACTGCTCACTCAGCCCTGTTCCTTGGCGGTCCCTATGCAACACGAAACGAATTTTAATTATTTCTGAATCTTTTGTGTCCACAGAAATGCCTGGCACGCACATACTAAGTAATCAAAAGAGGTTGATGGGTAAACTAACCAGTCAATGTCCTCAACTATAAATATTTTCGAGCTCGCAGGGAGGAGACTCCGTACCCCTTTCTTCAAACACTTCCCTTCACCGCCCACTCGGCAGCGAGGGATTGAGCCGACGTCCTGGACTCATTACGTCATAAAACAGCGTCCTGGGAAAGGAGCCGGCTTTAACAAAGTCTCCGTCACGTGACCGGAGTGGGCGGAGCTCCTAAGGTCATATCCCAGTGTTCTTTGTACGTACTTCCTTTCTGTCTTTTTCCGGCGTTCAAGATGTCGAAGCGAGGTGAGGTTTTAGGCTTTAAGAGTATCCTCCGCCATCTGTCGCGCGGCCGCTTTCGGCCTCGCCGAGAGTGGCGTCTCTGGGCAACTGGGAGTTGAGCTGTCGGGATCCCCACGTCATTTTAGACCGAGCCGAGCGAGATCACTCCGCCAATATCACTGATGTGGTTGGAGGTGGGCCTGTGCGGTCTCCCGCCTTGCAGAAGGCACTGCTTGTTGTAAAGGTTGGAGTCGTCCAAGCCCCTTAATGTCGACATACAGATGGTAATAGTGAGGCGTCGGCTGTTTTCCGTGAGGACCGGGTGGCGCGCGGAGAGGGTTTAAGTGAGATTCTAGAGGAAAAGAAATGTGTGGTCTTCCGAAGCACGTTCGACGAGCTTACGGGTTGAGAGTGTTGAGGAGAACCCCGAGTCGTGTCTAGACAGTGCTTTCTCAATCCTGTTTACCTTTTCTTTCTACCCGCAGGACGTGGTGGGTCCTCCGGGGCAAAGTTCCGGATTTCCCTGGGTCTTCCAGTAGGCGCTGTGATCAACTGTGCTGACAACACAGGTGAAGCCTTTGCTGTCTGCTACACTCCCCTTTTTAAAAGCACTCAGTGGGCCTTTGCTAATGACCCACTGAGCCGTCAAGAAAGGGCAGAGTAAAACACCACTTTTGGGTGAAGTGGCAGCGTGTTGTGTTGTTTTGCTTCAATCCGTGGTGTGACAAGGTGTTCTACCTTGGCATTTAGCTGGGCAGTGTGCAGAGGGAGACGCTTTGGAAGTGTTTAGAAAATGTTGCATCCCTGGAATGGCTTAGTAAGTTCTCGCCCCCCAAAAATGTGGTTTTGATTTTCATTCTTACGTAGGAGCCAAAAATCTGTATATCATCTCTGTGAAGGGGATCAAGGGACGGCTGAACAGGCTTCCTGCTGCTGGCGTGGGTGACATGGTGATGGCCACGGTCAAGAAAGGCAAACCAGAGCTCAGGAAGAAAGGTGAGTGGACATCAAGTCCTCCTTTTCACATGTTGGGTAACTGAGGGACTTAATCCCTATATTGGATAGTGGGACAATAATTTTACATTTCCTCAAGACCTTTGAAAGCTTGCTGTCTTTAGAGAGACAGTGTGAGAGTGGCATACATATCTGAAAACTGAGGTTCTGCTGTCTTAGGACTCATCTTGTCACTTGCTACATTCTTTGTTGGCTTCTGGTGTAAGCTGAGGGCCACTTCCCCAGCTCAGTTCATCAGACACTTGTGGACTGTATCATACCTGTAGAAGTGAAAGCCCTGCCTGTCCTGGAACTTACTGGCCACATTTGCTGGATGCCATCCGCTACACTGGGCTCCTTTTGATTCTTGAATTCCTGCTCCAACCTTTGCTTCTTCCAGCCTCAGGTCCTTTGTCCTTGTTGTGCTCTTGCTGGGATACTCTAAGCCACTCATCTTCAGCTCATGTGATTACTGACGCTTCTTCTTCTGTCCAGACAACCTTTAGTCCAGGTGGAAATTTGTGGCATTTAGAGTCGTCGTCCGTGCTTAAAGCTCAGTTTATTGCTTATTTTTGGGCCAGATACATACATTCGTATGTACGTATGTACATGTATATATATCATATGTAGTGAGCATAGTATATGTTTTGGTTTTTTTGGTTTTTTTTTTTGTTTTTTTTTGGAGAGGTTTTTCACTATAGGGCGCGTGCGCTCGCCAGACAGACAGAGAGAGACATAGAGACAGAAAGCGAGAAATCACCCCCCGGGGGGATGGTCACGCCGCAATCCCTTCTCCTCTCGGGATCTAGGGCACGCACACACACGCGCCCAGTGTGAGTTGTAAGCTACCGGGTCCGAGACGTGAACCGCAGTCGACTACGTGGGAGTCCAGCGACATAGCCATTACGCTAACTGCTGGTTCCCAACATAGTATATGTTTTGATGGGTGGCTTAGAGCTAGACCAGGTGAGATCACAGCTTTTTTTTAAAAAAAGAATTATTCATTCATTTATTATTATTATTATTATTATTATTATTATTATTATTTTACTTGACCAGAGGGAGGCAGAGAGAGAGTGAGAAAGCAAGCCACCAGGTCTAGGACTTGAACTGTGGTCAGCCATGTGGGAGTGTCCAGCATCTTAACCACCACGCCACTTGCTGGTCCCCGAGATCACAGCTTTATTAATATTTATGTTATCTGGGCCTGGCTGGTGATGTGGTGATTATGGGCACTAGACTCCCACATGGCCAACAATGATTTGAGTCCTGGATCTGGTGGCTTTCTTTCTCTCTCTGTCCCTCTCTGATCAAATTAAATAAAGTAAAATACTTCTTTAAATAAAGATTTATGTCATCCTGGGTGAGTTTGTTTTTTGTTTGTTTTATTTTTGTTTTGCTATATAGGGCTTGTGGGCTCACCAGAGAGAGACAGGTGAGAAATTACAGAAAGTGAGATGGCCATACCGCAATCCCTTCTCTATTCTTCTCTTGGTGATTTTGGGTGTGCGTGCACGCACACCCCTTTGCTCCCCCCAGCCTGAGTTTTAAGCTTTTGGGTCCAGGATTCAAACTGGGGTCGACCATGTGGGAGTCTAGCAATGTAACTATCACACCATCTGCTGGTCCCTGGAATTACTGCCTTGAAAGGAAACACTTTCTAGGAGGTTGGGAGACCCAGGTGATAACCGGGTATGTAGAGCATCACATGCTATCAAGCCCTGCACTTGGCAAGCACAGAATGCCAGGTGGAATGCTGTGTGCTTTAAGGCAGGTTCTTTTTTATTTATTTATTTATTTTTTAAAAGAATTAGTCTATTTAACAATATTTACTTTTTAAAATTTATTCATTCATTTTAATTTGACCAGTGAAAGACACACAGAAAGAGGGAAAATGAGAAAGCAAGCCTCTAGGTCCGGTACTCAAACCACGGTCGGCCACGGGGAAGCATCCAGCGCCTTTACCACCACGCCACCTGCTGGTCAGTATTATTTTAATTTGGTCAGAGAGAGAGCAATAAAGTGAGAAAGCAAGCTACCAGGTCCAGGACTTGAACCACAGTTGGCCATGTGGAATCCAGCACCACTAACCATGACGCCACCTGCTGGCCCCAAGGCAGGTTCTTATAGACGATACTAACTCAAAATTGTGGACATTGGGGCCAGCAGATGATGTAGTAGTTATGTTGCTGAACTCCCACATGACCAGCCACAGTTCGAGTCCTGGACCTGGTGGCATCAAAATCACACCAGGCACAGGTGCTTGCCTGACCAAGGTCCTGGGACAGTGGAGGAGAAGGGGTTATGGTGTGGCCATATCTCCTGGGGGGGTGATTTCTCACCTTCCCTCTCTGTCTGTGGTGAGCACACCAAGAACCTGCCTGCTGCTTAATCACAGGCTGCCCTCTGAAGTCTTATCACCGGGTGTGTGAATTAACAGCCAAGGCCTTAGAGCACTTCTCACTGGTAATGATCTGTCTTAGTTTAGCTATTCAGTACACTTTTTGGGGTGGGGAGAAGTTTTTGCTATAGGGCTCATGTGCTCACCAGAAAGACAGAGATAGACAGCAAGAAATCATCTCCCTGGGGGATGACCATGCCTCAATCCCTTCTCCACTCTCTTCTCATCAGGATCTTGGCCACACACACACCCAGTGTGAGTTCAAGCAAGCCACTGGGTCTGGGACTCAAACTGCAGTCAACTACATAGGAGTCCAGCGACATAGGCATTACTCCAACTGCTGGTCCCGAATTATTTTATTTTTAAAATACATTTATTTTTAATTTTGATGGGGTAGGAGTAACAAAGCAAGCCACCAGGTTCAGAACTCAAACTGATTGGCCATATGGGAGTGTCCAGTGCCTTAACCCCCACACTACCTGCTGGCCCCTCAGTGAACTTTTAAAAATATAAATATATATTTCATTTATTTGTTTATTTAGAGAGATTTTTGCTATAGGGCATATGCACTCACTGGAGAGACAGATAGCAAGAAATAACCTCCCAGGGGGAATGGCCACACTGCGATCCCTTCTCCATTCTTCTCCTAGTATCTTCGGCATGAACGCCTGGTGTGAGTTTGAAGCCACCAGGTCCAGGACTCGAACAGTAGTCAACCATGTGGGAGTCCAGCAGCATAACAACCATCATGCCATGTTTTTATTTACTATTTTGTTTGCTATGGTAAACATGCATTCACCAAAGAGAGGCAAACAAAGAGCAAGAAGGAAAGTGAGAAAGCAATCTGCCAGGTCTGGGACTCGAAGCATGGTCAGCCATGTGGGAGTCCAGCATCTTAATCACTGCATCACCTGCCAGCCCCTTGTTTTAAGAGAGGTTTATGCTATAGGGCATATGTGCTTACTAGAGAGAGAGAGTGACAACGAGAAATAATCCCCCAAGGAGGAGGTGGTCACACTACAATCCCTTCTCCATTCTCCTCTCTGGATTTTGGGCACACATGCACACTGGCCTGGTGTGAGTTTCAAGCCACTGGGTCTCAGGACTCAAACCACAGTCAACTATGATTAAGTTCACTATAGGGTATGTGTATTCACCAGAGAGAAAAAAGAGGAAAGTGAGAAAGCAAGCTACCAGGTCTGGGACTCGAACTGTGGTTGGCCATGTGGGAATCTGGTGCCTAACGTACCACACTATGTGTTGGTGGTGCACCTTAATTCAGTGGCTGAACGTTGCCTCCTGGGTATCTTAGCCTGTCCCTCCAGCTGTACGTCTTGCTCCCTTGGAGAAGTCTTAGCCATTCTTTTGTCTTCCAGAATGAGTGTGATGTGATGAGTACAGCACTCTAGTTCTGTTATTCTGTGTGCCTGCATCCACCCCATCACACACACCCCTCTCAGTAGCTTGTAGCCTTTGACCAAACATTTTTGTTTACCTTACCAATACCCACTTGGGGGTTGGTAGCACTGGTGGTGATTACGCGTCAATGAATCCATGTGTTAGTTGGGGTGTACCCTCTCTTCTTAGAACACTCCCTGAGTCTGACTAGTGGCCTGAGGAGCTATCAGTGAAGAGCATAGCAAAGGGTCATCACTTTGTATGACAGCAGGATGGACTGTTGGTCTCACTGGTAGAACAGACCAGACAACATTACTATTATTAGTATTTTTTCTTTTTTGGAGAGGTTTTTGCTGTAGGGCGCATGTGCTTGCCAGACAGACAGAGACAGAAAGCGAGAAATCACCCCCCAGGGGGGATGGCCACTCCACAATCCCTTCTCCATTCTCTCAGGATCTTGCGCACGCATGCACACGCGCCCAGTGTGAATTTTAAGTCACTGGGTCCAGGACTCAAACCACAGTCAACTACATGGGAGTCCAGCGACATAGCCATTATGCTAACTGCTGGTCCACAACATGATTATTTTTAAATTTTTGCTATAAGGCACATGCACTCACCAGAGAAAGAATACATGCCACCAGGTCCAGGACTAGAATTTTCCATTAATGCCATCTTTGGTCCTTGTTTCTGCTTAAATGAATATATCCCTTCACCTGGTGCTTGTATTTAACAAGTACAGAATGTGAGAAGGGGGCAGGACTAGTCTAGGATTTGTGGCCTAGACTACTTAATGCACGAATGAGAATTAAATGGTTTATGAGTAGATGGGAGCCTCTTATTAGTTAATAATTACTGCTTCTCGGGAACCAGCAGTTAGCGTAATGGCTGTGTCGCTGGACTCCCACGTAGTTAACCGCGGTTCCTGTCCTAGACCTGGTGGCTTAAAACTCAGGCCAGGCGCGTGTGTGTGCATGCCCAAGATCCCCAGAGGAGAGTGGAGGAGAAGGGATTGCAGCGTGACCATCCCCCCTTGGGGGTGATCTGTCTGGCGAGCGCACGCGCCCTATAGTGAAAACCTCTCAAAAAAAAAAAAAATTACTGCTTCTCAGTGTGTCCCATTGTTAACTTGATCATGTGGTGCCTACTTAACAGATTTGTGTAGGGCTTATGTCAAGGATTCTCAGGCTCACTGTCCTGCTCACTGTCCTGTGTTTCTAATGTTTGCACCTTGAATGTGGAACTGTTACCTCTGCTACTCCAAAAAGATGAACTTGCTCAAGGTTTCCAAGCTAGAATCAGTCAAGATTTTAACCCAGGTGTGTCTGACTCAAATCATTGTTTTTGAGCTTTACTGTGTGGTGATGCTTCACATTGAAGGTCTGGAAGTGTCCTTTTTTTTACTTTAGTGCAGGTAGCTGGAAAACAGTTCATCAAAAAGTTAAAGGGCCAGCTCTGTAGCCTGGTGGCTAGGGAGCCAGATCCCATGTGGCCCAGCCAAGGTTCTAATGCCTTCTTTGTCTCTGTCTCTGAAAAGTGCATGTGCCCTCTAGCAATTTTTATTTAAAAAAAGATTAAACAGGGAACCGGCAGTTAGCGTAATGGCTATGTCGCTGGACTCCCACGTAGTCGACTGCGGTTCACGTCCCGGACCCGGTGGCTTAAAACTCACGCCGGGTGCGTGTGCATGCATGCCGAAGATCCCGAGAGGAGAGTGGAGAAGGGATTGCGGCGTGACCATCCCCCCTAGGGGGTGATTTCTCGCTTTCTGTCTCTATGACTCTGTCTGTCTGGCGAGTGTATGCGCCCTATAGCGAAAACCTCTCAAAAAAAGAAAAGGTTAAACATAGACATATACGATAAATATGAGTTGAATTTTAATTGCCCAGCTCTTAGACCTTCAAGAAGTAATCATTTTTTTATTTTATTACTTTTTTTTTTCTTAGAGAAATTTTTGCTGTAGGGCATATATGCTTGCCAGGAAGACAGAAAGTCTCCCGGGAGGATGACCATGCTACAATCTCTTCTCCAGCCTCCCCTCAGATTTTAGACACACACACACACATGCCCGGTGTGCGTTTTTAAGCCACCGGGTCTGGGACTTGAACCGTGGTTGGCTACATGGGAGTCCAGCAGTGTAACCATTACGCCATCTGCTGGTTCCAATTTTTTTTTTTTTTTAAGTTTTGCCATAGTGGGTGCCTGTGCTCGCTGGAAAGAGACAGGGAAAGTGAGAGATCCCCCCCAAAAAAGGGGGGGGGAGGTGGCCATGCTGCATTCCCTGCCTTTGCATTCTCTTATTTTTGGCATGCACATGCACCTGGTGTGATTTTTTTCAAGCTGCCAGGTCTAGGTCTCAAACCATAGTTGGCCTTTTATGTCTTTTGCAAAAATGAGCTTGTCTGCTTTTTCCTGTTTAAATGGGCCATTACGATCCCATAACCTGCTCTTGTGTCGCAAATAACTTCCACTTACACAGTTACAGACATAGAAATCACGTTCAGTGGTTGCAAAGGATTTCATTATTTGCATATGCAGGTATTAGGCTAGATCCAAGTTTTTGCTCTATTAAAACAACATACATGTCCTATATTCCTATATTAGAAAGGTGTGGGTAGGATGGAATGGTCATGGTCTCTGGGACGTAATTCAATGGAGCGCAAGGATTGTATATATGCACACTAGCAGGTACACATTTTATTTGGGTAAATTGTAGGTGAGCTAATTCTTTTTAAGTAAGTACAGATTTATGCTTGTAAGAAAATGCTGTCAGTTTTGACTTTAGTGTTTGTATTGTCTCTCACACTCGTTTTTAGAAAGTGAAAAGTTAATAAGTATACGTTCTGTCCTGGGGTTCAAGCTGCTTTTATGGTAGCACTGGGACTTGCCAGATACATGATGGCTGCTTTCCTCTTTTTCCCTTAGTGCATCCAGCAGTGGTAATTCGACAACGAAAGTCATACCGGAGAAAAGATGGCGTATTTCTTTATTTTGAAGATAATGCAGGGGTCATAGTAAACAATAAAGGTGAAATGAAAGGTAAGAAAGCAATCCAGGAACCAGTGTTGCAGCAGTAAAATGTAATGCCCTCTTCAGATGGTGCCACGTGGGATGGCTCCTGGTCCAAATCTGAAGGCCTCCCTGAGTATATTTGACCAAGATCAGGGCTGGCATGTGATGAAAACAGGTGACCTGTAGACATGCAGAAACGCTTCTGTAAGCTACCCTAGCAGGGCTGTTGAGAAGATCTACGTACGAAAGCAGTATCTGCCTGCTGTCAATGGTTATCTTCCTGTTGTTGATACCCAATGCCCAAGATAGAGTATCTGCCTAATCAGACTGTCCCCCAAAAAAGATCAGAGAAATTATATGGCACCAGTCATCTTCCTGTCTTCAGACGATTTACATTAAAAAAAACTGGCTTTGCATCCTGATTCCTCTTCCCCTATTCTCTTTGCATTTCACTTCCTTCTTCCCCATTCCCTTTGCATCCCATTTTCCTGTTCCCTAATTTTCTGCAACAATAAAAAAAGTAACCATTAATAGCAGACAAATACTGGTTTCATATGTAAATGTTTCTCAATAGCCCTACTAAAATAAATTACAAAAGCACATTTCTGGCAGGTGGCACTGTGGTTAAGGTGCTGGACACTCCCACATGGATCACCTTGGTTCAAATCCTGGACCTGGTGGCTTGCTTTTTCACTTTCTCTGTCTATCTCTGATCAAATTAAAATGAACGAATGAGTGAATAAAGTTAAATAATTCTTTTAAAAAAAAAAAGGACGCCTCTGCGTGTCTAAAAGTCACGTGGTTTCAAACTAACTGTTCTCCACAGTGGAGGGTTTAACATTACATCAGGACCATCTTGGATTTTTTTGTTTGTTTTGGTTGGTTTAGGTTTCTATTTTTGCCATAGGGTGTATACTCTCACCACAGAGATAGAAAGTGACCAGCAGTTGGCATAATGGCTATGTCGCTGGACTCCCATGTAGTCAACCACGGTTCAAGTCCTAGACTCCGTGGCAAAGAAAGTGACTAGTCACTGGGGAGGGGAGGGGCATATGGACATGTCACAACCCTTCTCTATTCTCCTTGGGAACCCTGTACAGGCACACACATGTGCCTGGAGATTCTTGTACCACAGGGTGGTCTGGGACTCAAACCACAGTTGGCCATGTGGAGTCCAGCACCCTAGCCAAATCATGCCCCCATCTTGGGAGTTTGTTTTCATTTTAATAAAGATTTTTTTGCCATGGGGAGTGGACACTCACCAGAGAGATAGAAAGCAAGAAATCATCCCCCAGGTGGGCTGGCCATCCTGCAGTCCCTTCTCCATTCTCTTTTCAGGATTTTGGGCATGCATGCACATGAGCCCAGTGTGAATTTTAAGCCACTGGGTCTGCGTCTTAACCACTGTCAATTACGTGGGAGTCCAGCAACTTAACCATTATGTCATCTGATGGGCCCCACCTTGGGAGATTTTAATCTCATTCATGGGACCAGTAAATAAACTTTAAGAAAAATAAGTTTATGGGGGCTGGCTCCATGGTCTGATGGTTAAGACAGCCAGGTCTCACATGGCTGACCGTAGGGTTTGAGTCCTGGATCTAATAGCTTGAGAAACAGTGGACCTATGTATGTGTATGACCAAATGCCTAAAAGGGACTGAAGAAGAAGGGATTGTACTGTGACCATGCCCCATGAATGGTGATTTCTCCTTTTCCTCTGTCCGTTGAGTTTATGTATCCTCTAGTGGAAAACACACACACACAAGTTCATGAGAAATGGAATTAAAGTACAAGTTTATTTGAAAAACATAAAAGGATCAGCTCCATGGCATAGCAGTAATGAAGTACTGAAAAGAGGCCTGAACACACAGGGTGACCAGGTCCCCACATGATCAGGGATGGGAGCCTAGTGCCTGAGGGCTCCTGGGCTGAAGGAGTAGAGAAAAGGGAATGCTGTGTGAGCAGGCCCTGGAGGAGGTTTCTGTTTTTTTGTTTTTAAGTTTGCTAGAGTACTCTGGATACTCTGCAGAGAGAGTGAAAATGAAGTGGCACACCACAATCTCCTCTCCACCATGTGGGTATTCAAGCACACGTGCCTGGTGTGTTTTTGAATCTGCCAGGTCTGGGGCTCACCCTATGCAGTTGGCCATGTGGGATCTAGCCACCTTCACCACGCCACCGTTGGACCAGCCCTAATGAAAATGTAAAAGCTATCCATACTGCTCCTTAGGTAGAGGAAAAGCAGGGGGTCTCTGATGTCTTAACCCATCCCTTAATTTTCTTCATGCAGGTTCTGCCATCACGGGACCAGTGGCAAAGGAGTGCGCAGACTTGTGGCCGAGGATTGCATCTAATGCTGGCAGCATCGCATGATTCTCCAGTGTGTTTGTAAAAAAATAAATAAATTTAAACTGGTGCAAACTTTGAAGTTTCTGTAATAAAAAACTTGTGATTGCTGTTTTCAATTTCTGTTGTAAAAAAAAAAAAAGTTACTGGGGGGACCAGCAGATGACATAATGGCTATGTTGCTGGACTCCCGTGTAGTTGACTGGTTCAAGTCCTGGGCCCAGTGGCTTAAACTCATGCTGGGCATGTGCATGTGCGTGCCCAAGATCACGAGAAGAGAATGGAGGAGAAGGGATTGCAGTGTGTCCATCCCCCTTGGGGGGTGATTTCTCTTTCTGGCGACCACATGTGCCCTATAGCAAAAATCACTTCCAAAAAAAGTTACTAGGCTAGCTAGTGCTTAAGGCAGCTGGATCCTACATACGCAGTGTTTTTTTGGTTTTTTTTTTTTTTTTTTTTTTTTTTTTTTTTTTTTTTAAGAATTTTATTTAACTTGACTCATTTTAATTCAACCAGAGTTGGGTGGTTGAGAAAGCAAGTTGTCAGGTCCAGAACTCAACCACTTTTGGCCATGTCTAGCAACCTTAGCCACCACGCCACCTGCCAGCCCTGCCAACTGCAGTTTTGAGTCCCAGACCAAGTGGCTTGAAAAACCCTGCATACCCAAAATCGTGAGGAGACTAGAGAAGGGATTTTGCCATGGCCATCTCCCGTGGGGGGTGACTCACTTTCCCTCTCTACCTCTGGTAAGTATGCATGTCCTATGGCAAAACCTATCGCTGTTAGAACTTTGTTTTGTTCTCATGGTGGAAGATGATTTTAAGTCAGTACTGCAGGTTGGCTTTTTTGAGATTTTTGCTATAGGGCATGTGTGGTCACCAAAGAAAGGAGACAAACTGAGAAATCACCCCACCCCCAACCCCCAGAGGGGGCTGCACTGCAATCTCTTCTCCATTCTCAGTATCAGGAGCATGCACACACATCTCGTGTTTTAAGTTGCCAGGTCTGGGATTCAAATTGTCCACTCAGAGTCCAGTGATGTAAATATACCATCTGCTGGTCCCAGTACCTGCAGGTTTTTGTTGCTGTCAAATGACTGAGGCCAATGAGTGGAGGGTGGTTAAGGTGGCTGGATCCCACATGGGCGACTGCAGTGCAAATCCCAGACCCTGCAATGAAAATTTATACTGGGCATGTGTGTACCTGCTCCAAAAAACCTGAGAGGAAAAGGGATTGCATGGCCGTACTTCCTCACTTTACTATTTCTGAGGAGTTCACACACCCTATAGCAAGACAAGGTATAAAGAAAATGATCTAGTCAAGCAGAGAAAAATCACTGTTCAGGTTTGCTGTATCCTTTATACATCAAATTAATTGGAGGGAGTCCTGCAGGTGGCATGGTGAAGGGCACTGGACTCCCACATGGCCGACCACAGTTCCACTCCTGGACCTGGTGGCTTGCCTTCTCACTTTCCGTCTCTCTCTGTTCCTCTCTGGTCAAATTTAAGTACACAAAATTAAATAAATTCTTTATTAAAAAATTAACTGGAGGATAGTTAAGTGTCCACCTGTTTGTTTTAACAGGAAGATGAATGCTAGCTAGTAAAATGAATTGGGATGGGGGTGTGGAGACAAGCTCTAATGGACTGATTGGAAGGCAGGAGACCTGGATTCTGGTTCTGCCTCTACAGCTGACTGGATTTGAGAAACTTCTGAGCTTCAACTTAAAGTTCTAAAAATCATAATGGGAAAAAAAATCATAATAGGCAGGTGTGTGTATGTGCCCAAAACAATTTCAAGAGGAGAATGGGAAAGGGATTGTGGCATGGCTGTCCCCGGGCCATGTGGGAGTCCAGCTTCTTAGCCATACACCAGCTGGCTCAAAAATAAAAACTTCTTTTAAAAAAAATTAGAGGGACCAGCAGTTAGCGTAATGACTATGTCGCTGGACTCCCACGTAGTCAACCGCGGTTCGAGTCCCAGACCCAGTGGCTTAAACTCACGCCAGGTGAGTGTGGCGTGCCCAAGATCCCGAGAGGAGAATGGAGGAGAAGGGATTGCGGCGTGGCCATCCTCGGGGTGGGGGTGGGGGGGAATGAGTTCTTGCTTTCTCTCTGGCGAGTGCATGCTCCCTATAGCAAATAAATAAATAAACTCGCCGGGCGCCTGTGCGTGCGGGCCCAAGACCAAGATCCTGAGAGGAGACTGGAGGAAAAGGGATTGTTACATGGCCATCTCCCCTGGGGGGTGATTTCTCGCTTTCTGTCTGGGAGCGCTCGCGCCCTGAAGCAAAAACCTCTCCAAAAAAAAAAAGATTAGCCCGTGGACCAGCAGGTGGCGTGGTGGTTAAGGCGCTGGACACTCCAGCATGGATGACCACCACGCCACCTGCTGGCCCCAGAAGGGTTCTTGACACCACGTAATAATGTGCAGGGGAGCCCCATCTAGGCCTCTCACCTCCCACTGCAAGTGCTCTCCGAGGCTGCAGTGGTTGGGATGGCGCACTTTTGCGAGTGTCCTCTGCGACTGGAGAAGGGCTTTATCTTAGACGGGGTGGCCGTGAGTACCGTGGCCCGCTCCTATGAGCACCTGAGGCCCAAACTATGGTCCGCCATTCCGTCCTACAACGCGCAGCTGGACTACCACGCCCGCCGTTACTTCCAGAGCCACGTGGTTCCGCCCATTTTGAGCAAAACTGATCAGGTATCCTTGCACCCAGGAGGACCCCTCTTCCCACAGAAGCTGCCTTGCGGGCGGGGCTGACGTCTCAGTTTCTCACCTCCCCAAAGCCTGGCGTCTCAGTCACCAAGGAGGTGGCCCACTCCCACCTGCTCAGTTTTATAAATGAAACTCTAGAACCGCAGGGAGGAGGGTGACAGACGTTCAGAGCAAGTCCCCTGAAGTCACAGAATCACTTTCCACCCCCGAACTTGAAAATAGTGTTACTGCAGGGCTAAAGCCGGTCCCTCCCAATCTAATCGGTTTCATTGTTCTTTGCGATGTCACAGACCCGCCCTTCGGGGTGACTTCACGCCAGAAATTCTCTGAAAACGCAAAAGTCTGCATGACCTCAGTGATCAAGACAAATGGGAACTGTCCGAACTTGGGGAGGAGGCGCTTTCCGGCCTGTGACGTCATAGTTGCGGGGGTTGGGGACCTTCCTCTCTCAGGTCCTGTTGGGATCCTCCCTGGCCAAGTTCCTCTCAGGGGTCAAAGATCCTCATTCTTTTTTGGGATTATTTTCTTTATTTTTATTTTTTAACTTTTTTTTTAGAATTATTTACTTATTTTGTTATTATTTTTTAAATTTGACCAGAGAGAGAGAGAAAAGGAAAGTGAGAAAGGAAACTGCCAGATCCTGTACTCAAACCACAGTCAACCATGTGGAAATTCAGCGCCTTTAATCGCCTTGCCACCTGCTGGCCCCATATTTTTTTCAACTCTTTTTCCTCTAACACTGTGTTATGTATTATATGGGTTGTGTTGGGAAGGGAAAGGTGGGGTTATTCTGAACAAACCTTGCGTTGTTTTGAGGTCCTAAGTGTTTGTGTGTGCACATGTGTGTGCAGTGCATGTAGATGATGTGCCTCTGTGTGCCTACTCATGTAACTATGACAGGAAGAGCCAGAGTTTGTGGGGGGGTAGGGAGGGTCCAGAATTTAAAAACTTGGGGACTAGCAGGTAGCATGCTGGTTAAGACGCTGAACATTCCCACATGATCGACCACGGTTCCAGTCCCAGACCTGGTGGCTTGCTTTCTCATTTTCCCTTTCTCTCTGTGTGTCTCTCTCTGGTCAAATTAAAATAAATGAATGAATAAATAAAGTTAAATTATTTTAAAAAATAATTTAAAAGCTTGAGGGACCAGCAGGTGGCATGGTATTTGGGTCACTGGACTGCCACGTGGTTTGAGTCCCAGACCTGGTAGTTTCAAAATCATGGCAGGCAGGCCTGTGTGCTTGTACACCCAAAATCTGGGGAGGAGAATGGAGAAGGGATTGGTGAGGCCATATCCCCTAGGGGGGTATTTCTCACTTTCCTTCTCACTGTCACTGTCCACCAGTGCATAGACCCTATGACAAGAACCTAAAAAGGAAAAAAAAGGAGTTGAAAATAATACGATGTACACGTTTTTCAAAACTGTCACGTTCCATTTCTTGTAAGATTTCTTTAATTATCAAAGCCATTCATGGTATTTTCATTTAAATAAAGATCATGTGTATTGGGATCAGCAGATGGTGTGATGATTACATCGCTGGACTCCTACGTAGTCAACCACCGTTTGAGTCCCAGACCTAGCGGCTTAAAACTCATGTCAGACCATGTGCATGTGTGCCTGAAATACCTAGAGGAGAAGAAGGGATTGTGGCATCGTCATTCCCCATGGGATGTGATTTCTTGTTTTTTGTCTCTGGCGAGTACACGTGCCCTATAAGAAAAAAATCTCTAAAAAAAAAAAAAGAGGTTTATTAATTAACTATGCCAGGCCCTCTTTCTGTTCTATTTATTTTTATCATTTTATTTTTTTAGAGATTTTTGCTATAGGACTCACCAGAGAGACAGAAAGTGAGAAATCACCCCCAGGGGGATGGCCATGCTGCAGTCCCTTGCTCTTCCATTCTCCTCTTGGGATCTTGAGCATGCACACACATGGGTCAGGCATGAGTTTAAAGCCACCGGGTCCGGGACTCAAACTGTGGTCCACCGTGTGGGAGTCCAATAACATAACCATTATACCATCTACTCGTCTCATTTCTGCCCTATCTGTTCTGAGTCACTTAAATTTCACAACCACACTCCTTTTCCTGATGAGGAAATTGAGGCCTGGAAAAGCTGTGTCATGGACCTAGGATCACACAGTTTGTTCTGGCAGAGCTGGAGTAGGAAGCCAGTCTGGCAGCAGAGGCTGCCTCTCCCTGAGAAGCAAAGAGCATATTTAATCAGTCCGGCCCAGCTACCTCTGGCTCTGATGGCTCTCCTACCCAGCAAGTCCCAGAAGAGTTTGTGGCTGACCGTCTTCTGTATTTTCTCCCTCACTTTCAGGCTCATGGTGGTACCGGCAGAGACGGCTGGATAGTTGATTATTTCCACATATTCGGGCAAGGACAGAGATACCTCAACCGGAGAAACTGGGCCGGTGCAGGCAAGTGCCACCTCATTTTCCAGCCTTCCCTTGGTCTCACCGAGAAGTATGTGTGTCCCACAATTCAGGGCGACGGACTTGGCTGCAGAGAGACCTGATTGGGGGGAAGAGGCCCAGGGACTAGATCTTTCCAGATTTTCTTCTCTTACGTGAGCGGGTGGGTGCCACAGTGGTCCCAGGTACTCAGTTATCGAGGACCTACCTGTATGCCAAGTGCCTTTCACCATCACGCTCGGCCCATTTACCGCTGGGCAAACAGGTTCATGGAGTGAAAGAGATTTGCTGAGAAGGGCTGAGCTAGGACCGGAATCCCACTCTTTCCAGCTCTAACCCCTGTGTGCTCCCAGGGCAGGCCCTGTCCTGCTTGTTTTCCAGCCCTGACTTAGCAACAACGGGAAAGAGAGAGCTGAGGCTTTTCTCCCACCCCAACTCCACCACACTTTGGCCATGCTCCAGTCATGTGATCCTTCGCACCACTCGGCCAAATCTATCTTGTGCATTTTCTGCAGATGTGGGTCAGAGGCAAGGTTGAGATTTTCTCACTTTTGGGAGCAAGGCAAGTGCTGCCCAGCCCAGAAGTTTCTGGCCCCTCCTGTCCCAGCATATAACATTCAGGATCTTCCTGCAGCTATTCCTGGTGTGGGGTTTGATTTATAGGAAGGCTTCTGTTTCCTTGATCTTCCCAACCTTTGGCTTTTCAGTCAAGAGGCTTAGGATATTTGAGGATTGAGAGTTCAGCTCCCATACCAGCCCAGTGGGAGTGGGGAAGGCAATGAGTGACTCGGGCCTCCACCCCCACCTCCAGGGCATTCCCTCCAGCAGGTGACTGGGCATGACCACTACAATGCCGATCTGAAACTGATCAAGGGCTTCAATGGCCGGTTTGGCTACCGCAGGAACACCCCGGCCCTCCGCCAGCGCCCATCTGTCTTTGGTGAGGTCACCAAGTTCCCTCTCTTCTAGTAGCATCTCTTCCCATCACAGCACTCGACCTGAATTTCGAAGGCAGATGTTTAGATGCGCTCTCAATGTCAATGTCATTTTCTATATATTAAAAAAGTTTATTTGTGTCTCCAAGTATGTTTTTCCTTTCCTGAGGTTAAGAGGTAAGCTATCGATAGTTTCTCCACACTCAGCTTTTCTACCTTCTGGAGAGGAGGTGAAAGAGAAAGGCTTCTTGGGCCTATGTTCTTGCGCTCTCTGCCACTGCGTACCAGGCTGAGGGGCAGAGGCCTCGGTTCTCCCCTGGAGGAGTGATAAGAACCACGCTCCTTAACCCTGGACAAAGCACTTACTTCCCCAGGGCCCCAGGTCAGAGGCTGGCTCGTTTCCATCCACGATGGTCACAGAACTGGCCCTGGTTGCCCTGGGGATTTCCTTACATTCCTGATAGAGCCATCCCATCCGAAAGAACTGACATCATCCTCCTCCTTTCTGCCCTCAATTCATTCGAGGCAGGGTGTGAACAAGATGATGTCTGGGGTACTTTTTAGCCCAAGGATTCTGACACAGTAATACTGTGATTGTGGATACTATCTGCTTATGTCAGCTAGTTTCCAAGATGTCATTTTTCAAGTGTCCCCACCCAGTTTATTGGTGGCCAGGAGAAAAGCCAAAGCAAATGACAGATAGAAAAAGAGGTGGAGCCTTAGAACACAAAGCGTGCCAGAACTCTGTGGGTGGAACTTGGTTCTATTGAGTCACCATAAGTGGACAAGGAAGAGAAGCCTAGTAAGTCATGGGGGTATAGCTCAGGGGTAGAGCATTTGACTGCAGATCAAGAGGTCCCTGGTTCAAATCCGGGTGCCCCCTTCAACCTTTTCTTTTTCTATTAAATGTTTCTTTGCTTTTGATTTTTTTGCTATAGGGCACATGTGCTTGCCAGAGACAGGAAAAAAGAAAGGGTGAAGGGAAAGTGAGAAATCACTCCCCAGGAGGGATGGCTATGTCAGAATTCTCTCTCCTCCATCCTCCTCTCGGATTTTGGGCATGCATACACATATGCCCGGTGTGATTTTCAAGCTGCCAGATCTAGGACTCAAACTGTGTAGTTAGCCATGTGGGATCCAGCCACCTTAACCTCCACACCACCTTCTGGTTCCCATTAAATGGTTTTAATGGAGTAAAAAAGAAATACTGCCAGCTGCAGTGTCACTAAAACTGACAAGAGCTTTTCAACTTATGCTTGTTCTGAAATATTAATTTGTGTGACAAAGACAAATCACCCCATTTTTTTCATTCGTGTATTTTTCTTTGGGCCTGCCAATAATTACAGGGTTTTCCGAAAAGTCATGACTTATTTTTCTACATTTCTCTATGCAAAAATGTGTCATGATTTTTCTGATGACCCAATAGTTTCCAAGCCTTTCAATAGCCTCTTCGTACAATTATTCACCTGGTCCAAACCTATCCAATTCATGTTTTCAAGACAATCTTCCTCACATCGTCTGTCTAAACCTGCTCCCCAGATGGTGGGACTGCCCATTCCCTCTCCCCGTGTCCTGGGCCATGGCTTCCTTTTACTTGGTTTACTCCTCTGTCTGGTGAATAACCTCCAGGAACTCCCTAAGAAAGAACATATAGGAGTCCGAGTTTGAGTCTTTGCATGTCTGAAAATATCTTTATTTTATCCTCAAACTCTTAAGAGATAGTTTGGGAATCATATTCTCATAGAAAAAAAGTATCAGAAATTTGCAAATTTCCATTCTAGCTTCCTTTGATAAGTTTGATGTCATTCTTATTTCCATGTGTGACACTTTTCTCCTCTTGAGTTCTTTTTTTTGAGAGAGGTTCTTGCTATAGGGCACGTGTACTCACCAGAGACTCACAGAGACAGAAAGTGAAAAATCACCCTCCAGGGGGATGGCCACACCACAATTCCTTCTCCTCCAATCTCCTTTCGGAATTTTGAACACTTATGCACACACTCCCAGCGTGAGTTTCAAGCCACCGGGTGCAGGACTCAAACTGTGCTCGACTATGTGGGAGCCCAGCAATGGAACCATTACACCATCTGCTGGTCCCTTTAAAAAATAAGAGGGGCTGGCAGGTGGCTGGGGGTACTGGACTCCCACATGGCCAACCATGGTTCAAGTCCTGGACCTGGCACCTTGTTTTGAAAAATAATAAGAAGAATTTTTAATTTAATTAAAGAATTATTTTATTTAACTTGTTTATTTTTTTAATTTGACCAGAGAGGGACAGATTGAGAGAGGGAGAGAGAGAAAGAGAGAGAAAGTGAGAAAGCAAGTTGCCAGGTCCGGGACTTGAACTGCAGTTAGCCATTTGGGAGTCCAGCACCCTTAACCACCACACCACCTGCTGGCCCCATCAATAAGTTCTTAGGTTCTCTGTTCCTTATGTTCTAAAATTTTCATTGATGTACATGGCGATGCTTTTCAATCTAGAGATTCAAATCTCATTTTAAGTTTTTATTATTTTTTTGACAATTTCTTCATCATTTGCTCATTTTGGAATATATTTCCTCTCCTACTGTTCATTTGTCTTTTCTTTTTTTTTTTTCTTTTTTTTGAGAAGTTTGTTTTTTTTTCGCTATAGGGTGCGTGCCCTCGCCAGGCAGACAGAGAGAGACATAGAGACAGAAAGCAAGAAATCACCCCCCACGCCACAATCCCTTCTCCTCCCTTGTCCTCTCGGGATCTTGGGCACGCACGCACACACACGCTCCCGGCGTGAGTTTTAAGCCACCGGGTCCGGGACACGAACCGTGGTGGACTACATGGGAGTCCAGCGACATAGCCATTATGCTAACTGCTGGTTCCCTCATTTGTCTTTTCATTGTACCTTCTAGTTCTTTTTCCCTTTCTTTTTATTTTTTATTTTTAGGATTTTTGTCATAGGGCTCATGCACCTGCTGGGGGGTGGGGGAGAGAGAGAGAGAGAGAGAGAGAGAGAGAGAGAGGCAAGTGAGAAATCATACCCTAAGGGGGATGGCCACACTGCAATCCCTTCTCCTCTATCCTCCTCTTGGGATTTTGGGCATGCACAAATGTACATGTACCTGGTGTGTTTTTCAGGCTACTGGGTACAGGACTTCCACAGCTGGCCATGTGGGAATATGGTGCCTTAACTGCCATGCAGAGTCCAGCACCTCACCCACCATACCACCTCCTGGCCCCAAATAAATATTTTTTTTAAGAATTATTATATTGGGACCAGCAGTGGGCATAATGACTATGTCGCTGGACTTCCATGTAGTCAACCACGGTTCAATTCCTGGACCTGGTGGCTTAAACTCATGCTGGGCGCATGTACATGCGTGCCCAAGATCCCTAGAGGAGAAGGGATTGTGGCATGGCCATTCCCCCGGGAGGTGATTTCTCACTTTCTGTCTCTCTGTCTCTCTCTATCTGGTGAGCACACGTGCTCTATAGCAAAAAATTCTCTCAAAAATAAAAGAATTATTTTATTTTATTTACTTATTTAAATTTGACCAGAGAGGGACAGAGTGAAAGAGAGAGGAGTAGCGGAGGGAAAGTGAGAAAGCAAGTTGCCAGGTCCAGGACTCGAAACACAGTTGGTCATGTGGGAGTTCATCATCACACCACCTGCTGACCCCCAAATAAATCTTTTTTTTTTTAAATTTTAAAAAAAGAATTATTTATTTATTTCCATTTATTATTGTTATTATTATTTGAGAGGTTTTTGCTATAGGGCACGTGTGCTCACCAGAAAGACAGAGAGAGAAACAGAGAGACAGAAAGCGAGAAATCACTGCCAGGGGGGATGGCCACACAGCAATCCCTCCTCCTCCATTCTCCTCTTGGGATCTTGGGCACGCACTCACACGTGCCTGGCGTGAGTTTAAGTCACCTGGTCCGGAACTTGAACTGCGGTCAACTACATGGGAGTCCAGCGACGTAGCCATTACACCAATTGGTTATTGGTGGTTAAGGGTCTCATTTATTATTACTTTTAAAATTTGACCAGTGAGAGACAGACAGAGAGAGAAAGGGAGAAAGGGAGAAAGAAAGCCACCAGGTCTGGTACTTAAACCCTGGTCGGCCATATGTGAATCCAGTGCCTTTAACCACCACACCACCTGCTGGGCCCCAAATAAATCTTAAAAAAAAAAAAAGAAAATCTTGTTGCTGGGTCTGGCAGGTGGCACAGTGGTTAAGGCACTGGAATCCCTGCTGACTGTGGTCCGAGTCCTAGATCCCTCAACTTAAAACTCAAGCCAGGTGTGTGTTTATCAATGTCCAAGATCTTGAGAGGAGACTGGAGAAGAAGGTATTGCGGTGTGCCCATCCCCCTGGGCAGTGATTTCTCATTTTCCCTCTCTTTTTCTCTGTCTCTGACAATGCGCACACCCTGTGGAAAAATCTAAAAAACAGGCCAGCAGGTGGCGTGGTGGTTAAGGTGCTGGACTCCCACATGGTTGACATCAGTTCAAGTCCTAGATCTGGTGGCTTGCTTTCTCACTTTCCTTCTCTTTATTACTCTCTGGTGAGCACATGTGCCTGATAACAAATTAAAATAACAATAATAACAATAATAATAATAATAATAAGTTAAATTAAATAGATAATCCTTTTTAAAAATCTAAAAAAGCAACCACCTGCCCTTGGAAAAGGGTTATGGTGGGAGATTATGGAATTACAATTCATTAACATCTAGGTGATAATTAAGACTGTGGTGGTCCAGCAGGTGGCGTGGTGGTTAAGAGTGCTGGACTCCCACATGGCCAACCATGGTTCAAGTCTCAGACCTGGCAGCTTGTTTTCACACTTTCACCCTCTCTCTCTCACACACTCTGTCCCTCTCTGGTCAAATTAAAATAAATAAAGTTAAATAAAATAATAATTATTTTTTTGGAGAGGTTTATGCTACAGGGCACGTGCGCTTGCCAGAAAGACAGAGAGAGACAGAGTGACAGAAAGCAAGAAATCAACCCTCAGAGAGACACCACCTCCATTCTCCTCTCGGGATCTTGGCCATGCACGCACATACGCCCAGTGTGAGTTTAAGCCACTGGGTCTGGGACTCAAACCGCAGTCGACTACATGGGAGTTCAGCGACATAGACATTATGCCAACTGCTGGTCCTCCACTAAAATAATTCCTAAAAAAAATACGAGTAGTTCAGATTACCTAAGAGAGAACATTTATGAGAAGACCTAAGATGGAATCTAAGCTGTTAAAGAAAGAAAAAAATTTCCCTGAGAAGGATGCAGAAAAGAAAATCTGGAGATTGATGGGGAGCACTTGAGAGAAAGGTGTCTCAGTAAGGAGAGGGACCAGCAGTTAGCATAATGGCTATGTTGCTGGACTCCCATGTAGTTGGCCGCAGCGCGTGTGCATGCATGCCCAAGATCCCAAGAGGAGAACGGAGGAGAAGGGACTGTGGCGTGGCCAACCCCCCTGAGGGGTGATTTCTCGTTTTCTGTCTCTTTGTCTCTCTCTGTCTTTCTGGCGAGCGCACACGCCCAAACGCAAAATAACCTCTCCCCCCCAAAAAAAAGTAAGGAGAGAGCTATCTTCAATAGTAAAGGCTACTAGTCAGGGGGAGGATGAAATGCATCCATTTTATTTATTTTTAAAAAATTTTAAGAATTTTTTAAATTTAAATTTTGGAACCAGCAGTTGGCATAATGGCTATGTTGCTAGACTCCCATGTAATTGACCACTGGTTCGCGTCCCGGACCTGGTGGCTTAAATTCACGCCAGGCATGTGTGCGTGTGTGCCTAAGATCCCGAGAGGAGAATGGAGGAGATGGGATTGTGGCATGGCCATCCCTTCTGGGGGGTGATTTCTCACTTTTTGTCTCTCTCTCTGTTTTTCTGGCGAGCACACATGCCCTATAGCAAAACCTCTCCCCCCAAAAAAATCTATTTTATTTAACTTTTATTTATTTATTTATTTATTTATTTAAATTTGACCAAAGAGGAGCGGAGAGAGAGAGAGAAGGATAAGTGAGAAAGCAAGCCACCAGGTCTGGGATTTGAATTGTGTCATGTGAGTCCAGTGCACTTAACCACCACGCCACCTGCCAACCCCCCCCATTTCATTTAAACACAGGAGATTACTGAAGATCTTGGGAAGATGAGTTGAGTGGAGGGATGAGTTTAAGCAAAGTGTAAAGTGGAAGCAGGGTCTGAGTGGAGACAACTGGTTTCACGTTTGGTTATGGAGGGAGAGGAGAGTGCAACAGATGGAGCAAAAGACATAGTCATTTCATTTATGTCTTTATTTTATTATTATTATATTCTTAAGTTTGTTACAGGGCACATGTGCTCCTTGGAGAGAGACAGGAGAGGGAAAGTGAAAAAGCGCCCCCCTATTGTAGAAGGAATGGTCACACCACAATTCCTTCTCCATTTTCCTCTCTGCAATTTGGGCACACATGCACAGGTGCCTGGCTACCGCAATTGGGAACTGGAATCTCGTAGTCATGTCGGATCCAGCCACCTTAACCACCATGCCACAGGTGGGCCCAAGACATATATTCTTTTTTTTTTTTTTTTTTTTTTTTTTTGAGAGGTTTTTGTTATAGGGCGCATGCGCTCGCCAGAAAGACAGAGAGAGACAGAAAGACAGAAAGTGAGAAATCATGCCCCGGTGGGAGGAGGGGGGCAATGGCCACGCCGCAAGCCCTTCTCTTCCATTCTCCTCTTGGGATCTTGGGCATGCACGCACACGTGCCCGGTGTGAGTTTAAGCCACTGGGTCCGGGACTCAAACCAGTGGACTACATGGGAGTTCAGCGACATAGCCATTACACTAACTGCTGGTCCCTATTCATTTTAATATGACCAGAGAGACACAGAGAGAGAAAGTGAGAAAGCAAACCTCTAGGTTTGAGACTTGAACCGTTGTCAACCATGTGGAAGTGTGTGGCTTCTTAACCACCACACCACCTGCTGGTCCCCAACATGTATCCTTTAAAATGTTTATTTTTGGGGGACCAGCAGTTAGCATAATGGCTATGTCGCTGGATTCCCATGTAGTCAACCACGGTTCGAGTTCTGGACCCAGTGGCTTAAACCCTCTCAAAAAAAAAAAAAAAAAGTTTATTTATTTATTTAGAGAGGTATTTGTTTGTTTGTTTTCCCCCAGAAAGACAGAGTCAGACAGAAAGCAAGAAACCAACCCCCGGGAGGATGGCCACGCTCCATTCCCTTCTCTTCTATCCTCCTCTTAGGAGCTTGGGCTCCCACGCGCATGCGCCTAGCGTAAGTTTAAGCCACTAGGTCCGGGACTCAAACTGCGACTACATGGGAGTCCAGCAACATAGCCACTATGCCAACTGCTGGTGCATGATCTCTGGCATGCAAGCACACATGTACCCAAAATTCTGAAGGAGAATGAGGATCGCAGCTGTAGCCACCACCCCAGGAAGTGATTGCTCGCAGTGTCCTGCAAGTGGAAGTGCCCTATAGCAAACAAATCTCAAAAAAAAAAAAAAAAAAAAAAAAAAAAAAGTTTTGTATTTTTTTTGCTTGTTGTTTTTGCTATAGGGCATATATGCTCACCAGAGAAAGTGAGAAAGCAAGCTGCCAGGTCTTCCGAACCAGGTTGACCATGTGGCTGTCCCGTGCTTTAACCACCACCCCACCTGCCCACGGAATTTTATTGTGGAGATTTTTGCTATAGGGTGCATGCGCTGGCAGGAGAGAGAGACAGACAAAGTGAGAAATCACCTTTTTGATGGGATGGCTAAGCTACAGTCCCTTCACTCCCCAGGATCTTGGGCCATGAGATTCAAGCCACTGGATCTGAGGTTTGAATTCTGGTCAGCCATGTGGAATTCCAGCATCCTAACCATTACGCCAGCTGCTAGTCCCAAGACATGGTATTTTCAAAGGATCACTGGGCATATCTAAAATGCTGTTGACAAAGAGCCAGTACTGAGCGAGTACTGGAGAGAGGAAGGCGTGGGTTAATGTGCATTGTGAGAAAAGAAACCCAGAGAACTGCTGGGTCTTAGATAGGGGCACCGCTAAGTAGCGGAGGAGCAGGGAAGTGGGCAGCTGGCAGAGCCCAGAGCCTGGGGCAGGGAAGCAGAAGGAACTTTGGTTTCGTGGTCCTTATTTCCATACAATGGGCCTGAGGTAAGGAAGGCGGCCGCAAGTCGCGGTCTGAAGAGAGTCATTCTGAAAAGCCGTTTGGAACACCAGGGTGCGGAGATGGGTGGCTGGAGAGATGGCTTAGACGGATCCACCCTAGGGTCTAGCCGGGCACCACGGGGTCTAGCTTCCAGCGGGACGGCCAGTGCGCTGCCATGGCAACAGGCCGGGGGAGGAGCCCACCGCAGCCCTAAGGTAACAGAGCTGTGGCATTTTAAACAACGGGTAGGCCAAAAAAAAAAAAAAAGACGAGTCGGCGTACTGAGGCGGCCAAAATGAGACCAGAGCGGCTGCTACGAAAAGGCCTAAAAGTCAGCGGAAGCGGCACGTGATGCCATCACAGGGCGCGACAGGCAGTATTTACGTCATCGTTCCGCGACGCCGACTCAGTAATATGACGCTATCCCGGAAGTGGCCTCCGGATCGGGCGGTGAAAGTGGCAGCTGGTGACTCCCGGGCCAGATCCCGCGAGGTCGTCCCTGAACTATTTTTCTCCGTTTCCTCTGGATTCTCCCTGAGTCTTCCAGGCCAGCGTAGGGAGGACACGACTCCACCATCATGGGGGGTGGAGATCTGGTAAGTGGAGGGGGCCTGGGCGGGGGCGGACTGAGGCAGGAGACCTACTGGGGCTGGAGACCCACATTGGATGGGGGTGAAGAGGGTGATTACTGTGGCAGCCTTGCTTTAGGGGGCAGGGGTCCCGAAACCTTGGAGTGGGAGGCGGCCATTAGGGCCGCGGACGAAAGGGGCAGAACTGGGGAAGGAGTGCGAGGTGTGTCACGAACTGCGGCTGGTGGTTGGCCAGGGGATCAACCGGCTGGAGATTCCGGGAAGACCGGGAAAGGGGCCGGTTGGAACCATGGGTAGGGAAGGAGGCACACCGAGGCCAGGTCTCACGGGCTTTGTTTTGTAGGTCTTGGTTTGGGACACATCACCCTTTGGTCCACTAGGAGTTCAGAGTCTTGTCCTGGCTGGTTTGCATCCATCTCTCCGCCTTTGAGCGTGCCCTGGTCTCTATTTTAAACCTGAAGGAATCTTTGTATTCACCTTCTCACTTCCACTGCTCCTTCAGTGCTGGTTTCTGACCTGTAGTAACAGAGCTTTCTTCTGAATTCATAGCACTTATAAGTTATGCAAGTGTCCCCTAAACTGTTTGGTTCATTTGTGGGGGGGGCCAGGTCCCAAATGGAACAGTTGTACCCACAAGAGTATGGTGCAAAATTAGGAAAATGTTAACCTCCTGAAAGTGAGCTAATTGAATGTGCAGATAGATCAGCGTAGCTCTAGTAGAGTTTGTTAGATAATCTCTACTAACATGAGTTCCAGGACCCTTAGCAAGGGCCCTCTAATGTAGTGTGTTCTTCAGATGACTGTATTTAGGAACAAGAAAGCTCTAATCCAAGGTTTTCAATCTCAGCACTGTTGACAGTTTGGGCTAGATAATTCAGTGGGGTGTGGTGGTATTGGGGGGTACTGTTCTGTTGTTTAGCAATATCCTTGGCCTTTAGCCATTAGATGCACCCTCCTCCCCCAGTTGTGACAACCTGAAATGTCTCCAGATGTTGACACCTGTTCCTCTGGTGGCAAACTCACCTATGATTGGATGAGAGAGGGAAAGGAAGACCAGTAGGACAAGACGTGGGGGGGGGAGGGGCTAAGGCAAGAAGGATCGCACTGCTTGACAAAGGGAAAGGCAGCACAAGGAGAGAGAAAGGGAAGAAAGGGGAGCTCTCATTGGCTAAATATTTCCACATGCCAAGAGTATAAATTATGGCCCTGATCTCATTTAGTCTTCCTCACAGGCCTTCAGGTCTCCAGTCTGGGTCTGCTAAGCCCATTCGTCCTAGGCTAGCTAGCCCATTCATGCCTTTCCCCTGCATACATCTCTTCAGGATTTTGTGCTGTCAACAGGATGAAGTTCTGACCCTTAACATGGCTTATAAGGCTCTTAATTATTCAGCCATATTAAATTATTTGTGCTTTGTTTTATTGCTATTGGCTTTTTTCTTAGTTTATTCATTTCCTTTATTTCTCTCTCTTTCTGTATGTGTGTGTGTGTGTGTGTGAGAGAGAGAGAGAGAGAGAGAGAGAAGCATAGAGTCCTCATGCCACTGTCCACCCTCAGTCTCAGCCAGCTCAGATCTCAGGCACCTGTGCATACAGGATGTGCTTAGGAGGCCCCAGGGCATGAACCCAGGACCTTTCCCATGTGGGTCTAGCTGCTTTACTGCTGCACCACTGTCCAGCCCTATTTGTGCTGTTTTCTTACCACTGTGAGTGCAGTTGTGTGTGCTATTCCCCTGTTTGGAAATCTCTCCTTCTCCCCTTTTCCCATATCCCTAGGCTAATTTATTATTGTCCTTAGATATTACTTCCTCTGGGAAACATTCTTTATTTGGGAAACTGGACTAAAGCATTGGCTGATGGGGCAGAGAGAAAAGAGAAGCATTCTTTTAGGGTGTAGGGTGAGATCAGAATCAAGGGGAGATTCCTCGGAAGAACAGTTGAAAGAAGTACTAGGTGGATTGTAAGCCATGGAAGCTTAGGGGAGGTTAAGTAGACTTAAGGAAAGGAAGGTTGTGTTCCTGAGAATGAAAGTCTGGTGCCAAAGGTGCTTGAGTCCGGTTACCTTTCAAAGTATGAATCTTCTTCCCTTGCTGCCCATTTCTCCTGTTCTGCTCTTACCAACTCCCACTTTAGGTGTGGCCAGTGGAACTATGACTTGAGGGCACTGAAGGTTAAAACTGTCAGAAGGGAGTGCAGGAAGGACCTGCTCTATCCTGAAATTTTATGTACTTGTACATCCACCTGTTCCCATCCCAAGATGGGTGAGAGATTATTGGTAGTGAGATGTCTTGCCCTTACACACCCGCCTTAGCATCAGTTGGGTATGGAAGGATAGGTGAGGCTGGGCCAGTTAGACTTGCCACCCATCCACTCCCAAAATTACCAATATTTTCTTCCTCCTTTTATTTGCCACAGAATCTGAAGAAGAGTTGGCACCCGCAGACCCTCCGCAATGTGGAGAAGGTGTGGAAGGCTGAACAGAAACATGAGGCTGAGCGGAAGAAGATCGAAGAGCTTCAGCGGGAGCTTAGAGAGGAGCGGGCCCGGGAAGAGATGCAGCGCTACGCGGAGGATGTCGGGGCTGTCAAGTAAGCCAGGAGAGGGTGTCCAGGTGTGCAGGGACCTGCAGGACCGGCATGCAGGGGCGCATCCAGGTGTAGCATGATGGTGGGGTGGTTAAGAGGGCACTTTTAGAGTCAGACTGACCTGGGTTCTGAGGCTGGCTTCGCACAGACTAGTAATTAGGAGGGGCTCTGGGAGCCTTGGTTACTTCAGTAGAACCAGGGGAGTGATAATACCCGGCTCTGTAAGATTTGTTGGCCAGTAAGTGGGATAACATGTAAGGTTAGTGTGGGCCAGGCTGGTGGTGGTTAGTTGACAGCCTTGACTGAGCATGGTTGCCCCTACCCTGTCTCTCAGTACGTCAAGGCTTCAGTCCTGCCTTTCGTTAATGTAGTTCGGGTTCATTTTAGAGGGACAGTGAGGTCCCACCAAAGGAAGTGCATGCTATGTGACTGTGGACAGTTCCACTCAGGTTTACCCTGTTTTAGATAATAATTACCCTATTTATTTTGTGAAAGAAGTTGGGAGTAAACACATTCCAAGAAAATATAAAGCATAAAATATGCAGTACATTCGTAAATAATGAAATAAAAATGATAGATAGACTAAAACTGAGTAATCTGTATTGTCATTCCCCCTGTTTGTATCCTAATGGCAAGGTTTTAGGGTGCTGGGTGACACACTCCCTCACTGGGTTTGCAGAGCTTTGAATAATTTTATGACAGGAAGATTGGTGACATTTAGGGCTGTGTGTGTGAGACTTAGTTTCAATTCATGGAAATGGTATTTTGGAACTTAAGTGGGAGAAAAATCACACTCATTTGGGAAAATGAACTGGGGAGGAGGCTATTCAAACTTCCCTATGAAATTTAGAACGTTTTGGGACCAACAGATGGTGTAATAGTTATACTGCTGGACTCCCACATAGTCATGCCTGGTTGAAGTCCTGGACCTGGCAGCTTAAAACTCATGCTGGACATGGGGACCAGCAGGTGGCGTGGTGGTTAGGGCACAGGACACTCCCACATGGCAGACCACGGTTTAGGTCCCGGACCTGGTTGCTTGCTTTCTCACTTTCTCTCTCTCTCTCTCTCTGCCTCTCTCTGATCAAATTACAATGAATAAATAAAATTTAAAAAAGTAAAAAACAAAAACAAAAACTCATGCTGGGTGCACGTATGTATGTGCCCAAGATCCTGAGAGGAGAATGGAGGAGGCTGAGGGGCTGAGGTGTGGCCATCCTCTCTAGGGGGTGATTTCTTGTTTTCTATCTCTTTGTTTCTCTGTCTCTCTGGTGAGCGCATGTACCCTATAGCAAAAATCTCTTTAAAAAAAAAGAAAGAAAATTTAGAATAGTTTAGATGGAGCTTTGGAATTTTCAAATGCAATATGATATAGTTAGGGTATTGATACTTAAAATGAAGTAAGGGAATAAAATTTTATTTTAAATTTTGCAAAGTGTATGTACACTTGCCGGGGGGAGGGCAGGGCAAGAAGGAAAGGGAGAAAACATCCCCTGTGGTGGGTAGTCATCCCATAATCTCTTCTTCATCTCCATTTCTCCCTCCTTTCAGAATTTTAGGCATGCATACCCTTGCACCCAGTGTGTTTTTAAGGATGCCAGGTCTGGGACTTAAACCATGCAGTCTGCCATGTGGGATCCAGTTGCCTTAACCACCATGCCACTGGCTGGCCCCCAAGGTACCGTTTTTCTTTTTTTAGAGGTTTTTGCTATAGAGCACGTGTGCTCGCCAGAAAGACAGAGAGAGTCAGAGAGACAGAAGGTGAGAAATCACCCCCCAGGGGGGATGGCCATGCTGCAGTCCCTTCTCCTCCATTCTCCTCTTGTGATTTTGGGCACGCATGCACAGCGTGAGTTTAGGTCACGGATTTTGGGACTTGAACCATGGTCTACTACATGGGAGTCCAGTGACATAACCATTATGCCAACTGCTCATCTCTCCCCACCCCTGCTTTTTTTTTTAAATTTTGCTATAAGGCACATGCAATCCACGGAGAAAGAAGGGTGGAGGGGAGCCCAGGGAGGGGGATGGTCATACCACAAGCCCTTTTCCTCCTTTCTCCTCTTGCGATTTTGGACACACACATGTACCCAAGTGTGTTTTACAAGCTGCCGGGTTAGAGAATCAAACCACACAGCCGGTTTGTGGGATCTAACACCTTCACCACCATGCTACCAGCTGGCCCCCAAGACAGCTGGGCTTCCAGGAGTCTTCTCTCCCTGTGGCTTAACCATACTGTAGTTCTGTAGTTGGTTGTGGAATAAACCTCCCCATGCTGCAAAGCTACTTCCTCACTATGGACCTTAGGTTTTTTTTTTTTTTTTTTTTGCTACAGGGTGCGTGTGTTTGCCAGAAAGACAGAGAGACAGGAAGCGAGAGATCACCCCCCAGTGGGGATGGCCATGGGGCAATCCCTTCTCCTCCATTCTCCTCTCGGAATCTTGGGCACATTCACACACACGTCTGGCGTGAGTTTTAAGCCACCAGGTCCAGGACACGAACCATGGTTGACTACGTGGGAGTCCGGTGACATAGCCATTATGCTATCCTCTGGTCCCTGGACCTTAGATTTTAATAGCTGTCAAACCCTCGTCCTCTGTGGTTTACTTACACTGGAGAACTGGGAAAATCTGCAGTCTTCCACAGTTGGCCAATGTGCGCTCTCCTGCATACTTGCCCAACTTGACACCAGTGGTGAGAGTGATGCTTGGCTAGCTGGATGGAGCCTGACCCAGCAACCCACAATTAATTCTTTTTTTTTTTAAGTATTATTTATTATTTTTTTAAACTTTTGTTTTTATTATTCATTTATTTGTTTTGATTTTCAAGCTGCCGGGGGTGGGACTTGAACCATTGTCGGCTATGTGGAAATCCAGCACCTTAACCACACACCACCAGTTGATCCTTTTATTAATTATTATTATTGGGACCAGCAGTTAGCATAATGGCTATGTCGCTGAACTCCCATGTAACTGACCGCAGTTCGAGTCTCTGACCTGGTGGCTTAAACTCATGTCAGGTGCGTGTATGTGTGTGCCCAAGATCCCGAGAGGAGAATGGAGGAGAAGGGATTGTGGCATAGCCATCCCCCCAGGGGGTGATTTCTCGCTTTCTCTCTCTCTGTCTCTCTCTGTCTTTCTGGCGAGCACACGCAGAAAGACAGAAGTTTTGCCCTATAGCAAAAACCTCTCCAAAAAAAAAAATTATTATTATTCAATTTGACCAGAGCAAAGACAGAGAGAGAGGGGGAGGGAGGGAGGGAGGGAGAGTGAGAAAGCAAGCCATGAGGTCTGGGACTCAAACCATGGTCAGTCAAGTGCCTTAACCACCACACCATCTGCTGGCCTCCCACACTCAATTCTTTTATTATTTAAATAATGTTATTTATTTAATAATTTATTTTATTTTGACCAGAGAGAGACACACAGAGAGAGAAAGAGCAAGAGAGGAAGTGAGAAAGCAAGCCACCAGGTCTGGGACTCAAACCATGGTTGGCCATGTGGGAGTGTCCATTGCCTTAACCATCACACCACCTGCTGGCCTCCAATCAATTCTTAATTATGACTCTTGTGTTTTTCAAACCAATACCTTCCCCCCGCCCCCCCAAGAAAGTGCTTGTGCTTGCCAGAGAAAGAGAGAAAATAAGAAAGGGGAATGACCATGCCACAATCCCTTTTCCTTAATTCTCCCAAGATTTTGGGCTCACAAGCATATGCACCTGTAGTAATTTTCAAGCCACTGGGTCCAAGACTTGAACCGCAGTTGGCCATGTGGGAGTCCAGTGACCTGATCACTGATCACTATGCCATCTTCTGGCTCCAAACTGATCTTTTTTTTTTTTTTTTTTTTGGTTACATAAGTTAACCCATTTATTGTAGGCTAGTGATATTCCAAATGTTTATGGAGCTTCTCCTGGTCTTTCAATTCCTTCAGTCTTCTGATGGCAGACTTTACTGTGACAGCTGAAGTGGTGGTGTAGGTCCAGGCACACCAGCTGACATTTTCATGCAGGAATCACAGTGCCAGATCCCCACAGCCTGTCTCTTCATCTTAGTTTTGCCACAGAAGGAGCAAGTGTACTTGGCATGTTGGCTGATTTCAACTTTCTTCACTATTTTCCGGAGGGAGGCACCATAGTGGGTCTCGTATTTACTGACGATGCCAACCTTCTTGGTGCGTTTAGCCATATTGCCGTCACCTAGTCCAAGCCCAGAGAGCCAAACTGATCCTTTCAACAAGAAAAAAATTTCTAGAGTCATGGTCCTCTTGTATTGGTTTGAACTATTATTATTAAAAATGGTCCATCTAGGGCCAGCAGGTAGCAGGTTATGTCACTGGACTCCCACGTATTCAACCGCAGTTCACTTCCTGGACCTGGTGGCTTAAAACTCACGCCAGGCATGTGTGCGTGCGTGTGTGCCCAAAATCCCGAGAGGAGAGTGGAAGAGAAGAGATTGCGGCTTGGCCATCGCCCCAGGGAGTGATTTCTCGTTTTCTGTCTCTCTAGTGAGTACATGTGCCCAGCAGCAAAAATCTCTCTTAAAAAAAAAAAAGGTCCAACACTATAGCAGGTGCTACATGTTGCTGCTTGTTAGGCTAAGGCCATGTGGGAAGCCTGGTTTCAATCCTAGCCCACTTAAAAAAGCCAGGTAAGGGGACCAGCAGTTAGCGTAATGGCTATGTTGCTGGACTCCCATGTAGTCAACTGCGGTTTGTGTCTTGGACCTGGTGGCTTAAAACTCACGCCGGGCGCGTGTGCGTGCATGCCCAAGATCCCGAGAGGAAAATGGAGGAGAAGGGATTGCGGCGTGGCTATCCCCCCTGGGGGGTGATTTCTTGCTTTCTGTCTCTCTGTCTGCCTGGCGAGCGCACACACCCTATGGCAAAAAAACTCTCCAAAAAAAAGCCAGTTAAGGGGCTGGCAGGTGGCGTGGTGGTTACGGTTGCTGGACTTCCACACAGCTGACTGTGGTTCGAGTCCCAGACCTGGCGGCTTGCTGTCTCACTTTCCCTCTCTCTCTCTCACTCACTCACTCTGTCCCTCTCTGGTCAAATTCAAATAAATAAGTAAAGTTAAATAAAATAATTCTTTAAAAAAAAGAAAAAAAGCCAGGTGAGGTGGCATGCTCCTAGGGTCTCAGCTAATTAGGAAGTTGAGACAGGAAGATTGACACAGTGAGACCTTATCTAAAACACCATACCCACACATGCACATGCACACATACACACACACACACACAGAAGGTTCAAACATAACTAGGAAGACGTTCTTTTTATATGATAGAGAATGCATGTGTGTACGAGAGAGAGGCACCTTGAACAAGGTGTTATCATGCTGTGATCTCCTTCCCTAACCTTCCATGGATCCTGGGTGCCCATGCATGTGCCCAGCATGTTTTCAGGACTAATTGGGATCTGATCCTGTAATTGCCATATGGCTTCCCAGGACACTTTCATTATCACTGCCACAGAGGGTGGGCTGGAAGACATTCTTTATGTTCATAGTTGTTAGTATCCTAAAAACAAAACAGATACACAAATTTTAAAAGTCCTATTAAGGGACCAGTGGATGGTATAATGGTTACGTCACTGGACTCCCACGTAGTCGACAGTGGTTTGAGTCTTGAGCCCGGTGCCTTGAAACTCATGCATGGTGCGTGTGCATGTGTGTCCAAAATCCAGAAAGGAGATTGGAGGAGAAGGGATTGCAGTGTGGCCATCCTCCTTGGGGGTGATTTCTCACTTTCTGTCTTTCTGGCGAGCACACACACACTATAGCAAAAACCTCTCCCCCCAAAATAAATTCATATAAAATAATGATAAATAAAATTAAATAAATAATTTTTTTGGGAGAGGTTTTTGCTGTAGGGCGCGTGTGCTCACCAGAAAGACAGAAAGCGAGAAATCACCCCCCATGGGGGATGGCCATGCCGCAATCCCTTCTCCGTTCTCCTCTCGAGATCTTGGGCATGTATGCACACGTGCTCAGTGTGAGTTTAAGCCACCGGGTCCGGGACTCGAACCATGGTCGACTACATGGGAGTCTAGCGACATAGCCATTACACCAACTGCTGGTCCCCATCCCCACATTTTTAAAAGTCTTTTTTTCTCCCTTGAACCAGGAAAAAAGAAGAAAAATTAGACTGGATGTACCAGGGTCCTGGTGGGATGGTGAACCGTGATGAGTACCTGCTGGGACGCCCTATTGACAAATACGTCTTCGAGAAGATGGAGGAAAAGGAGGCAGGGTGCTCTTCTGAGACAGGACTCCTCCCCGGCTCTATCTTTGCCCCTTCAGGTGCCAATTCTCTTCTCGACATGGCCAGCAAAATCCGGGAGGACCCACTCTTCATCATCAGGTACTGTTGAGGCTGTTGCTTCATTGCTTTCCTACTGGTTTCCCCTTGGGTCTTATTTGTCATGTAAAGAATTGGTCTCCATTTGGACGTCCTAAATTTGTTGATTGACCTTTGGTCCTTAAAGATTGGCAGCTTCTTGGAAATTTGGGAATATATGTAGAGTTAACTAGATGGGTGAACAGCCCTTCTTACCCTCCAGTAGCAGAACCTCTTAAAAAGAAACCTTAGGGGGCCAGCAGGTGGCATGATGGTTAAGGTGCTGGATTCCCACATGGCCGAGGATCATTTGAGTCACAGACCCTGCAGCTTGAAAATCACACTAACAGGACCAGCAATTGGTGTAATGGCTATGTCACTGGACTTCCATGTAGTTTACTGCAGTTTGAGTCCTGAACCTGGTGGCTTAAACTCACGCCGGGTGCATGTGCGTGCATGCCCAAGATCCCAAGAGGAGAATGGAGGAGAAGGGATTGCGGCGTGACCATCACCCCTGGGGGGTGATTTCTCGCTTTCTATCTCTCTTGTCTCTTTCTGTCTGTCTGGCAAGCGCATGCGCCCTATAGCAAAAATCTCTTCAAAAGAAAAAAAAAAAAAAAAAAAAACCCCGAAACCTCTCCAAAAAAAAAAAAATGAAAAATGAAAATCACACTGGACACATATGCATACATGCCCAAAATCCCAAGAAAGAGGAGAGTGGAGGAGAAGGGTTTGCCATGTGGCCATCCTCACTGGGGGGTGATTTCTCACTTTTCCTCTTTCTCTCTCCCTCGAATGAGTGCACATGCCCGCCCTAAAAAAAATAAAAAGAAACTTTAGAAACTTAGAACATTTTGGATGCTGAATGAGACCACACTGTGTACATTATATATTTGGTTTAATTTGCATAATTTTGTTTCTGGTGTGTAAAATTGAACATGGAGAAATTTTTTTTTTTTAGTTTGCCATAGGGCACATGCACTCACTGGAGAGAGACAGAGGGAGAAAGTGAGAACCCCCCTACAGGAGGATGGTCGTGCCCTAATCTCTTCTTCATTCTCTTGTCGGAATTTTGGTCATACACACTGATGTGCCCAGCATGATTTTCTTTTTTTTTTTTTTTTTTTTTTTTTTGGAGAGATTTTTGCTATAGAGCATGTGCACTTGCCAGAAAGACAGAGAGAGACAGACAGACAGAAAGTGAGAAATTATGATCTGGGGGATGGCCACACCGCAATCTCTTCTCCTCCATTCTCCTCTCAGGATCTTTGGCACGCATGCACATGTGCCTGGCATGAGTTTAAGCCACCAAGTCCAGGACTCAAGCTGCGGTCAACCACATGGGAGTCTAGTGACAACCGTTGCTGCCAACTACTGGTCCCACCCAGCGTGATTTTCAAATCAGCAAGTTTGAGACTTGAACTATGCAGTTGACCATGGGAGGTCTATCTGCCTTAGCCTCCATACCACCTGCTGGCCTGAGAAATAAATAAATATATATATATTTTATTAAAGAATTATTTTATTGAACTTTATTTTATTTATTTGTTTATTTTAATTTGACCAGAGTGAGATAGAGAGAGAGGAGAGAGAGAGGGAATGTGAGAAAGCAAACCACTGGGCCCAGGACTTAAACCATGGTTGGCCATGTGGGAGTTTAGTGCAGTGCTCTTAACCACCACACCACCTGCTGGCCCTGAGAAATAAATATATATATATATATATATATATATATATATATATATATATATATATATTTATTTTTTTTTTTTGAGAGGTTTTTGCTATAGGGCGCGTGTGCTCGCCAGACGGACAGAGACATAGAGACAGAAAGCGAGAAATCACCCCCCAGGGGGGATGGTCACACCACAATCCCTTCTCCTCCATTCTCCTCTTGGGATCTTGGGCATGCACGCACACGCACCCGGCGTGAGTGTTAAGCCACCGGGTCCGGGACGCGAACCGCGGTCGACTACGTGGGAGTCCAGCGACATAGCCATTACGCTAACTGCTGGTTCCCATCAATCCTTTTTTTTTTTTTAGAGACGTTTTTGCCTTAAGGGATGTTTGCTCGCTGGAGCAAGAGAGACAGAGACAGTGAGAAGAAAAGGGAGAAATCACCCCCCCAGAGGATGGCCATACCACAATCCCTTCTTTTCCATTCTGCTCCTAGGATCTTGGGCACACATGCACATGTGCCTGGCATAATTTCAAGCCATTGGGTTTGGGACTTGAACCATCGTTGGCCATGTGGGATTCTAGCTATGTAATCACTGTGCCATCTGCTTGCCCTGACTCAACCCCTTTTACTCTAGCTCCTCAGGATTGGTAACCAGTGTGTTTTTAGATCCAGGGATTCAAACTTAGAATTGGTCATATGACTTCTAGCCTTGCAGGGTGCTTGCATTACCACTGTGTCACAGTGGCTGGGTCTATGTTACTATTTTCTTGTTGAATCCCTAACTTCTTTCTAAATTTTCATTGTTATAATATAATATGAACAACTTTGGCTTTCTTTGATTATTTCTTTACAGTAACAAATTCTTGAAGTAGAATTTGTGAGATCAAAGAGTATGTACTAGTTGTGAAGTTGTGATTAAGTGTTGTCAAATTATCCACTAGAAAGATTGACCAGTTTATCTTCCTATGAACAGTGTATGAGAGGAAGATGTATTTTTCCTTTTTTGTTTTTTTAATTTGCTGTAGAGTGTATGTGCTCTCTAGAGAGAGAAAGAAAGAAAGCACCCCGGGGGGATGGCTATACCACAATCCCTTCTCCTTTGGGGATTGTTGGACACACATGCTAGTATACCTGACGTGTTCGTCAAGCCTCCAGTTCTAGGATTCCAGCCATACTGTCACCCATGTGGAAATCAGCCACCTTAACCACAAAACTGGCCAACTAGCCCAAGAGTAAGACTTTTTGAAAGAGGATCCATTCTTTTTATTTCCCAGGTGGTTATCATGCTGAACAGTGGAGGTAATTTTTGAAATGTTAAAGCCATTTATATACAGAATGACACCTGTTTATTTCACCTTGAAGTCTTGACCACTGAGCCTAACAAAAAGTAGACCAGGCTCACTTTCTCTGAGTGCAGCAATGTAGACTTTCCCCACAGCATGCAGATTTCAGAGAGAGTTGTGGCTTCCACACGATCATAAAGATTTCAGTCTAGGGCTTCTGTTCACTGGGAAGAAGTGTTGCTACGTGGAATATGGTAAGTAGAATGACTTCTCATTCCAAAAGAAATAGTCATGTTCTTTGTCATTTCTTCTCTTAGGAAAAAGGAGGAGGAAAAAAAGAGAGAAGTATTGAACAATCCCGTTAAAATGAAGAAAATCAAAGAATTGGTAAGTAGTACATCTAGTAAACACCAAGAACATCTTTTAGGTATTATTTTTCTCTCCATTTACTCTTACCTCATGGTAGGGGAAGCAGAATGGCCTTTAAAAATTGTATCTTTTTTTTAAGAGGTGTTTTTTTTTTTTTTTTTTTTTTTTTTTTTTTTTTTTTTTTTTTTTTTTTTTTTGCCTTAGGAGGTGTGCACTTGCTGGAGAGACAGACAGGATGAGAGGAAAAGTGAGAAATCACCCCCTGAGGGAATGACCACGCTGCAATCCTTTCTCCTCTGTTTTCCTTCTGGGATCTTGGGCACGCACTCACATGCGCCTGGTGTGATTTTGAAGCCACCGGGTCCAGGACTTGAACTGTGATTGACCATGAGGTAGTTCAGTGATGTAATCGCTACACCATCTGCTGGTCCCTAAAAGCGTGTCTTTTGTGGGCCAACCTATGACCTAGTGGTTAATTTAAGGCTGCTGGATCCCACATGGCCAGTTGTATGTTTCAAGTCCCAAACCCAGTTGCTTGAGAAACACGCTGGGCATATGTGCCCAGAATCCCAAAGGGGGAGAGAGAGGGAGGAGAAGGGTTTGTGGCGTTACCATGGTCCATGGGAGGTGCTTTCTCCTCTCCATCTTCCTGGGGAAGTACATGTGCCCTCTAGCACACGTGCACATGCATGCACACAAAATTACATCTTTTATTTATTTTTATGATAGCACATGTGCATGCATGAGAGAGAGGGAGAAGCACTCTTGACGAGGTCTCATCATACCACGATTCCCTTTTTTCAGCTCTCCAGTTCAGGATCTTGGGCACACGTGTGTGCCCTATATGTTTTCGAGCTGACAGGGATTTTGAACCCACGGTCAGCCATATGGCTTCTAACCTTCAGGGTACCTGTGTTACCTTTGTGCCATAGTGGCTATACCAAAATTTTGTGTCTTTTAGAGACCATCTTCTGGTGATTTTATACAGGTTTTATTATTTACGTTTTTATTTTTAATTTAAGTTTCTCACATATATATGTGTGTGTGTGTGTGTCTGTGTGTGTGTGTGTGCGTGTCTGTGTGTGTGTGTGTGCATAGTCGTCAGGAAAGTCCTGACGTGTTTTTCTATGTTTTCCTATGCAAAATATGCTTCATGACTTTTCTGATAACTTTAAAAATTTTTTTTTTTTTTTAGTTTTTTGCTTCAGGGTGTGTGTACTTGCCAGAGGGAAATGGAGAGAAAGGGAAAATGAGAAATTGTCCTTCAGAGGAAATAGCCACACTGCAATAACTTCTCCATTCTCCTCTTGGGATTTTGGGCACACATGCCCGGCATGTTTTCAAGCTGCCAGATCTGGGACTCAAATCATGTAGTTGACCATGTGTGATCCAGCTGCCTTAACCTCCGTGCCACCTGCTCCCGCCCCCTGCCCCCCAGTTTTTTTTTTTTTTTTTTTTGGAGAGGTTTTTGCTATAGGGCGCGTGCGCTCGCCAGACAGACAGAGAGAGACAGAGAGATAGAAAGTGAGAAATCACCCCCCAGGGGGGATGGCCACGCCGCAATCCCTTCTCCTCCATTCTCCTCTCGGGATCTTGGGCACGCACGCACACGCGCCCGGCGTGAGTTTAAGCCGCCGGGTCCGGGACTCGAACCGCGGTCGACTACGTGGGAGTCCAGCAACATAGCCATTACGCTAACTGCTGGTCCCATCCCCCCCAGTTTTAATTTATTAAGCTCTATTTCCTCTGTCTTTTGGTTGGGAAAAAACACCACGTGGTATCATCTTTTCCAGCAATGGGAAATGCCTATGGAAAGCATGATCATGCCCTGTATTCAGAAGTCAGTGTCTTTGGTCATGGTCTAAAGCTTCTAGGCTCCATATGATTTATTACATTATTGTTACTCGGACCAGTTGGTAAGAAAAAATTAAAGACTGACCTTATAACCCCTGACTGGGGAACCAGCAGTTAGCGTAATGGCTATGTCGCTGGACTCCCATGTAGTCGACCACGGTTCGAGTCCCGGACCTGGTGACTTAAAACTCACGCCAGGCGCGTGTGCGTGCGTGCCCAAGATCCCGAGAGGAGAATGGAGGAGAAGGGATTGCGGCGTGACCATCCCCCCTGGGGGGTGATTTCTCGCTTTCTGTCTCTATGTCTCTCTCTGTCTGTCTGGCGAGCACACGTGCCCTATAGCAAAAACCTCTCCAAAAAAAAAAACCCCTGACTGGTTTTAGTGGAGCTGGGATTCTTTTGACATGAAGTGGAAGTTCTCAGGCAGTGGCTCTGGGAACTGTTGAAAAACACAAATCCCTAAGCCTCATCGGCCAGAGATTCTGTAGAGTTGTCTAGGGTGTGTTTTTGCACAGCCAGGGTTAAGACCCTCCCTGTTCTCTGTCTTGGATCCCATAGACCTAGAGGCCTGGAGGCAGTTTACACACGACCCAGTTCCTTCACAGCAGATGACAAAATTCTCCCTGGTTTTGAGTGGTTATGTTCTGGGCATTTTTCTAGTTGCAAATGAGCCTGGAAAAAAAGGAGAAGAAGAAAAAGAAGGAGAAGAAAAAGAAGCACAAGAAGCACAAGCGTAGAAGCTCCAGTAGCGACCTTTCAAGCAGTGAAGATGAGCACTGCGGGAGGTGAGTGTGTGGAGGTGGCCTCCCTCGTCGTGGATTCACTTGCTCGTCCATTCGTCCACTACAGAGATAGGAATTGAACACTTGCCCCAGCTGGAACTGCTGGGTATTGGAGTTCTAGTGGTGAGTCCTCAGACATGGGCCCTGTGCAAATAGAGCTTGCCATTAGTTCTCAAATTCCTCAATATGCTTAATCTGGGTGGATCTCTTGGCGTGCTGTTTGAGACACGTCCCCTGACAGAACTGACATTAGCTTTGTAGGTCTTAGGTCAGAGATCCTGGGTGGGTCTTAGTTTCGTCTCAGCCATGATTCCTCAGGACTGGAACGAATTTTATGCCAGCTTTTTTAATGGATTAATGGGCCCATGTGAGCCTGTTCGGCACATTTCCCGTGGGAGCAGTCAGTGCTGTAGCTGCTGACTCACTATTAGTCCCGGGAATAGCAGCACGAGGTGAGAGGAGAATGTGTTCAGGCGTTGGGGCTGAGAAGCTCGGCCCACGGGTTTTCACAGGAAAAACTTGACTGTGCTGATGCATCTTCAAGCAGACAGTCCAAATAGAGAAAGACACTGCCAAGCTAATAGCTGGGAGGCGGGAAAGGTCACATTGGAAGCAGGAAGCGTGCTTCAGCACAAGGGATTTAATCCAGGCTCTTATGCATTTTCTTTTTCAATGAGTGTGTGAATTTTCATCCTTTAGATCTCAAAAGAAGATGACAAATTCTTCCCCTATTTTGTCCAGAGTTCCTGGATATGGCTTACAGGTAGGAGTGTGCACTTCTCGAAGGGAGTGACTCTGGGACTCTGAAACGTGCCACTTTAGTAACTGCAGATGGAAGGGAGTTTAGGCAGCAAGGCTGGGGCTGCTTGGGGGTAGGCCCATTCCTCATCCTTGAGCCTCTTACCGTGTCTGAGGGCCCCTGAGCAGAGAGGCTAAGCCACCCAAGGAGCATGTAGGTATTCTGCCCACCCCTCTGCAAGTCATTTACATGAAACGTGCACATTTTAAGTGGATACGTTGGTGGCTTATGACAAATATACATTTCTCTTAGATTTTTTTTTGCCCTCTGTATTTTTTTTAATGATAGTAAGCATCTGCACATGGGCATGAGAGAGAGAAAGACCGTTGACAGGGTCTCGTCTCACTGTGACTCTTTTCTTTAACCCTCCAGTGTCTCAATATTCTGGGTACTTCACGTGTTTTCAGGCCGACTTAGAGATCCAAACTCCTGGTCAGCTATGTGGCTTCCAGCCTTGTAGGGGACTTGTTTTACTGTTGAACTATACTGGCTGGACCTGCTGTCTGTATTTACTTATTTATTTAAAGAGATTTTTGCTATAGCGTGCATATGCTTGCTGGAGAGACAGAAACAGACATAGAGATAGAAAGCAAGAAATCACCCCCCTGGGGGGTTGGTCATGCTGCAATCCCTTCTCCTTCATTCTCCTCTCAAGATTTTGAGCACGTATGCACACACACCAGGCATGAGTTGTAGGCCACTGGGTCTGGGACTTGAACCGCGGTCGACTATGTGGGAGTCCAGTGACAACCATTACACCACCTGCCGGTCCCTTTTTATTTATTTGTTTCTTTCTTTCTTTCTTTCTTTCTTTCTTTCTTTCTTTCTTTCTTTCTTTCTTTCTTTTTTTTTTAACTATAGGGTAAGTGCACTTGCCAGAGATGGAGACACAGAGAGAGAGGGAAAGTGAGAAGTTACCCCCCCGGGTGGATGACCATATTGCAGTCCTTTCTCTGTTCTCTCAGGCTGTTTTGGGGGGCATGCACGCATACATAGCTGGTGTGCCACTGGGTCTGGGACTTGAACCATGCAGTCAGCTATGTGCCTTAACCTTCAAGCCATCTGCTGTGCCTGTCTTTATCTGTTTTAACCTTAGGTCCTGTCCTATGTTCCATGCTTCTGCCTTTTGCTCTCCCTTTGGGTGAAGGGAAGAGCCAAGTATATTCTTGGATTGGGAAGATAATTCCCTAAGCTGTTCAGCTATCTGTGATCATTCAGTGTGATGGGATTGGTGTCCCCAGTTGGCTTATTACAGGACTTCATTGCTCATTTATTTCCTGTTTCATTGCATTTTCTCCTGAACTCCGGGACATTCCTGTGATTAGCTTCTCTTTTCTCCCCCCCTTTAACGATACAGGTCAGAGACTCTGCCCGTGACCAGGGACTGCAGGGTCCTCTAATGGGTGAACAAAAGGGAGCACGTGGGATGAAGAACCATGCCAGGTCTAGAAGCTCCTCCCACTCACCCCCTAGACATGCCAGCAAGAAGATCCCCAGAGAACTGAGGTCCCGGGACAGAAGGTCACGATCCCCGGGCAGAAGGTCACGGTCCCCCAGACCCAGCAAACTGTGAGTGTGTGAATCCACTGGGAAATAACCTATGACGACAGGGGTCTGGTCAGCAGGGTAGCAAGCTTGCTTTTGGTAATGTCCATCCATCAACTTTCCCAAACACCTTTGCTGTGTCGTTCCCTTCGTATCATTTATGTACACATCTGTATGTATACATTCTGTACCCACCTTACACATCTATGCGAAGCTCAGGCACCTAGGACCACGTATTGGAAGGTTCAGACTGTGCTAGCAGAGTCTCTGGGATGAGTTTAATGTCAAATCATACTGTCCCCTCTGCCTTTCTTTTTCTTCCACTTCTGCTCTCTCCTCTTCCATTCAGATCACAGTTCTGAAACCATTAGCCGTTCCATTGTTCAAGGACATAGTATTAGCTCTTATATTGAAAGGCTTTTCTCCTCTGCCCTTTGGATCTGTTACAGGCACGACTCGAAAGTGAACAGGCGGGAGAGAGGCCAAACCAAGAGCCCGTCCCCTAAGAAAGAGGCCTACCAAAGGCGGCACGCCCCCGGGTATACTAGGTAAGTCGAGCCCAGAGGGACACTTTGGATTCTGCATGCCTTACTGGAGAAGTGGTTCAAACCGGCATGAATGGACAATCAGTGTCGCCTCTGTGAAACCAACTTTTATTCATCTTGTCAACTTTTATAATTATTTATTCATTTTTATTATTTATTTATTTTTTTGCTGTGGGGTGGGTGCCACCATCATTTTTTTGGTTGTTTTGTTTTGGGGGAGGTTTTTGCTATAGGGCATGTGTGCTCACCAGAAAGACAGAGGGAGAGAGAGAGAGAGAGAGAGAAAGCAAGAAATCACCCTCCAGGGGGCATGGCTATGCTGCAGTCCCTTCTCTTCCATTCTCCTCTCGGGATCATGGGCATGCACACACATGTGCCTAGTGTTGAGTTTTTCTTTATTGAATTTCATTTTATTTATTTTAATTTGACCAGAGAGTGGGGGGGAGAGAGAGAGAGAGAGAAAAGGGAAGTACGAAAGCAAGCTACTAGGTTCGGGACTTGAATCGTGGTCGGCCATGTGGGAGTTCAGCGCTCTTAACCTCCACGCCACCTGTTTCCCCTACCCCCCGCCATGAGTTTTAAGTCACCAAGTCCAGGACTTGAACCACGGTCGACTACATGGGAGTCCAGCGACGTAGCCATTATGCCATCTGCTGGTCCTGATGATTATTTTTTAACTTGCCATAAGGCATGTGTGCTCACCAGAGGGAGACAGACAGGAAGTAAGAAAACAAGTTGTCAGATCTGGGACTTGAACCCACACTGAGTATTGCGTTGGGCCATGTGGGAGTCCAGTGTCTTTATCACCACGCCACCTGTTGGCCCCATCTTGTCAACCTTTAATGGTCCGCCCCACCCTGCCCCTGCACACCATCCTTTTGACTTCATGAATAATTTCATATGGGACTGTGCCTTGCCATCTGTCAGTATGTTAGTCCTCACAGAGATTTCCACAGAGAAGCTTTCTTTTTTTCTGCTAGAGGGTATGTGTGCTTGCCAGAGGGAGAGGCAGAGCAGAGCAGAAAGCACCACTTCCCATGGGAACAGTCATGCTGCAGCCCCTTCTCTTCACCTCTCCCTGCCTTCGGGATTCTGGGCGTGCATGCACTCACCTGCCGTGTCTTCCAGGCTACCGGGTATAGGACTTGAGCTGTGCAGTCAACCATGTAGGATTTGCCTTAACTATCATGCCACAGAGCTGATCCTCTTTCTTTTTTTTTTAAGTAAGTATTTTTTAATGCCAGAGAGTACATGGGCATGCATATGTACACACACACACACTCACGAGAGTGAAAGAAGAGAATGCACCTCTCCCCGCCATGGGGACTGGTCATGCTATCATCCTTTTGCATTCTGTTCTCGATCCTGGAAGGGCATGCGTGTGTGTGTATGTGCCCAAAATCCTAAGAGGAGAATGGAGGAGAAGGGATTGTGGCTTGGCCATCTCCCCAGGGGGTGAGTTCTCACTTTCTGTCTCTCTTTGTCTCTCTGGCAAGCCCACACACCTTAAAGAAAAAATACTATAAGAAAAAAAAAAAAAAGAATCACCTGAGAAACTGAAAAAAAAAAAAAATCCCATTACCCAGCTGCATGCTAGCCCTATTAAACTCTAATCTCGGGTGAGACCAGAGATCAGTATTTATGTTTTGAGTTTATGTAGTCTATTGTAAGAGTGAGAAAATCAAGTGCTCCAGCAGGCTCTTCATGCAACAGTCCACCCCCAGCTTTAGTCAGCCTCAGATGATGGGCGTTCCTGTACCTGGTGTGCATAGGGAGGTCTCCTGACGTGAACCTGGAGCCCTCCCGCTTGGGTCATCCACATAGTGTTGTGTTGCCACCATGCCGTGTCTGGCCCCAGACGTCAGTTTTTTTTTTTTTTTTTTTTTTTTAAATCATTGGAGAAAGATAGAGAGGGGAAAGAAACCAGTCTCAAGGTGGGATGGCCATACAATAGTCTCTTCTCCACCACTCTCCTCTTGGGATTTTGGGCATGCATGCATATGTACCGAGTGATTTTCAAGCCGCTGGGTCCGAGATGAACTACTCAGTTGGCCATTTGGGACCCAGTGCCTTAACCAGCACAATGCCTGCTGGCCTGAGAGGTCAGTATTTTTTATTTTTTATTTTATTTTATTTTATTTTATTTTATTTTATTTTATTTATTTTTTTTTTTTGGAGAGGTTTTTCGCTATAGGGCGCGTGCGCTCGCCAGACAGACAGAGAGAGACATAGAGACAGAAAGCGAGAAATCACCCCCCCAGGGGGGATGGTCACGCCGCAATCCCTTCTCCTCCATTCTCCTCTCGGGATCTTGGGCACGCACGCACACGTGCCTGGCGTGAGTTGTAAGCCACCGGGTCCGAGACGCGAACCGCGGTCGACTACGTGGGAGTCCAGCGACATAGCCATTACGCTAACTGCTGGTTCCCCAGTATTTTTTATTTTTAAAGAATTTTTTTTTACAATTATTTATTTAATTTATTGCTATTACTTTATTATTATTTTTAAATTTGACCAGAGAGACAGAGAAAGAGGATAGCTTCATGACTATGTTCTTGGACTCCCATGTAGTCGACTGTGGTTTGAGTCCCAGACCCAGTGGCTTTCACTCACGCCAGCGCGTGTGCGTGCATGCCCAAGATCCCGAGAGGAGAGTAGAAGAGAAGGGATTGCGGCGTGGCCATCCCTTCTGGGGGTGATTTCTCACTTTCTGTCTCTCTGTCTCTGTCTTTGTGGCAAGCACATGCGCCCTATAGCAAAAACCTCTCCAAAAAAAAAATCATGACTTTTCCGACAACCCAATATTTTGACTGGCAGCTTTCCAAAATACGTTACATATTTCTCAGCCTTCCCAGACAGAGTATATTACGCATAGCTTAATTCATGCTGCTCTGGGGAGTGCTCAGGAGTGCGTGCATTTTTATATTTTAAGGCTCTGGTCAGCACGTGACTATGCTTTTTCAGATCCTGTTTGATATTCTTTTGTCTCTCTTGCCATCTGGCATCATTTGAATTTGTCTTACTTTGTCAGTCTTTCTCATATCCCTGAAATTTTTTGTTTAATTTGGAGATTTAAAATGAGTTAAAGCCCTCAAGACATCTCTTCCAGGAGTGAAAACACAGAAACTTGGGACCAGCAGATGGTGCAATGGTTATGTTGCTGGACTCCCTTGTAGTCGATCATGGTTTGAGTCCCGGATCCAGTGGCTTAAATTTACACCGGGTATGTGTGCACCCAAGATCCCAAGAAGAGAACGGAGGAGAGGGGATTGTGGCATGGCCATTGCCCGGGGGGTGGGGAGGGGGTGCGGGGATTTCTTGCTTTCTGTCTCTCTGTCTCTGGTGAGCACACATGCCCTAGAGCAAAAATTCCTCTCAAAAAAATAAAAGAAAACACAAAAACTTTTTATTTAAAAATTTTTTAAGAATTATTTTATTTAACTTTTTATTTATTATTATTATCATTATTTTTCAGTTTGATCAGAGAAAGGCAGAGAGAGAGAGAGGAAGTGAGAAAGCAAGCCACCAGGTCTGAGACTGAACTGTGATCAGCCATGTGGGAGTCCAGCGCCTTTAACCACCATGCCACTTGCCGACCCCATATATTTTATTTTAATTTGACCAGAGAGGGATAGAGCAAGAGAGAGAACTCGCCAGGTCCAGGACTCGAACCACAGTGGGCCATGTGGGAGTCCAGCACCCTTAACTCCCATGCCACCTGCTAGCACCAAAAAACACAGAAACTTTAATGTGTAGATTTTTGTGTCTGTTTAAAGGTCTGTTTGTGTTTAGTGTCCCAATTAGTTAAAGTTGTTTTATGTAACTAACCTGAATCTGAGTTCAAACAAAAAATAAAAACTAAAAATACTTACAGCTACAAAACATTTTGGGGGGGACCAGCAGTTAGCGTAATAGCTATGTCGCTGGACTCCCACGTAGTCGACCATGGTTCGAGTCCCGGATCTGGAGGCTTAAACCCATGCTGGGCACGTGTGCGTTCGTACCCAAGATCCCGAGAGGAGAATGGAGGAAAAGGGATTGTGGTGTGGCCAGCTCCCCTTGGGGGGTGATTTGTTGCTTTCTGTCTCTCTCTATCTTTCTGGCGAGCGCATGTACCCTATAGCAAAAACCTCTCCAAAAAAAGAAAAAAAAATTTTATTTTTAAGAATTACTCTATTTATCCACTTATTTATTTTTTAATTTGACCAGGGAGGGACAGAGTGAGAGAGAGAGAGGGAAAGTGAGAAAGCAAGCTACTAGGTTCAGGACTTTAACCACAGTCAGCCATGTGGGAGTCCAGCATTCTTAACTACCACGCCACCTTCTGGTCCCTATTTTATTTTAATTTGACCAGTGAGAAACAGCATGTGAGAGAGAGAGGGAGAGAAAGGGAAAGTGAGGGGACCAGCAGTTAGCGTAGTGGCTATGTTTCAGGACTCCCATGTAGTCAACCGCGGTTCAAGTCCTGGACCCAGTGGCTTAAAACTCACGCTGGGTACGTGTGCATGCGTGCCCAAGATCCCAGGAGGATGGCACGGTAGCTAAGGACGCTGGACTCCCACATGGCCGGCCACAGTTCAAGTCCCAGACCTGGTGGCTTGCTTTCTCAGTTTCTCTCTCTCTCTCTCTCTGCCCCCGATCAAATTAAAATAAATAAATAAATAAACAAATAAATAAATAAAGATAATAAAATAATTATTTTTAAAAAAGGAGGCTCTGTATATTACAGTCATCTGAAAAGCAGTTGATTTGACACCAAACATTGTCAAATCGTGACATCACCCCCTTTTCTTGCTCTAACTTCATTCATGGTGAGTGCCAGGGAAAATTTCTGGGCTTAGACTGAGTCCTTCAGTCTGGCTTTTAGCCTTGTAATAAAGTGGTACACTCATGGCTGCATCATGGATTTTTTTTACCTTTTTTTAAAAAAGAATAACTTCATTTATCATTATTATTTCTTAATTTGCCACAGGACACGTGTGCTCACCAAAGGCAGGGGGGAGTGATAAAGCAAGCCACCAGGTCTGGGATTCAAACCACGGTCCATATGTGGGAGTCTAGTGCCTTAACCACTGTGTCACCTGCTGACCCCTGCACCCATGGATTTCTAAGTGTCTCTAATGGGTAAATGGTAAATGCTGACAGTTATGTGGGTAACTGAGTCCTCTGTTACTCTGTTAGTTGTTGAGCAATTGAGATATTACAATGGTAGGTTTAGGCTCCCAATTAGTTCTCAATGTTTCTTTTTTTTCTGGAGAGATTTTTGCTATAGGGTACATGTGCTTGCCAGAGAGACAGAGGGAAACAGAGAGACCGAAAGCAAGAAATCACCCCCTCAGGGGGATGAACATGCTGTAGTCACTTCTCTTCCATTCTTCTCTCAGAATTTTGGGCACACACGCACATACGCCTGGTGTGTTTCCAAGCCTCCGGGTCTGGGACTCAAACCACGGTCCGTCACGTGGGAGTCCAGCAACGTAGATGTAACCCATTAAGCCAACTGCTGGTCCCAATTCTCAATTTATTTTCTATTTAATGATTCAGAAGACTGTCTAGAAATTTTTGTGTAATATCATGGAATCCTTCACGGAAAGTGTTTGACATTTGAACAAAACCACCTGCCTAAGATATTTGGAAGGAGGGGGACCAGCAGTTGGCGTAATGACTATGTTGCTGGAACTCCCATGCAGTAGTCCATGGTTAAAGTTCTGGACCCGGTGGCTTAAACTCATGCTGGGCACATGTGCATGCATGCCCAAGATCCTGAGAGGAGAATGGAGAAGGGATTGCAATGTGGCCATCCCCCCTGGGGGGTGATTTCTTGCTTTTTGTCTCTCTGTCTCTCTCTCTATCTTTCTGGTGAGCACACGTGCCCTGTAGCAAAACCTCTCCAAAAAAGATATTTGAAAGGGGGAATGGCAGGTGACATGGTGGTTAAGGGTGCTGGACTCCCACATGGCTGACTTGTTTCCAGTCTTGGACCTGGCGGCTTGCTTTTTCACTTTCTCTCTCTCTCACTCTGTCCCTCTCTGAACAAATTAAGATAACTAGATAAATAAAAAGTTAAATAAAATAATTATTTAAAAAAAAATGAAGGAGATTCATGCAGGCTTGGCATTGTGCTGGACACTTACTGAAGAGAGCAGTGAGCTGGGGGTCCTGGGGGCCTACCTGGCTTCTGTTCTCCCAGTGCTGCTGCTGCTTTTTTGCTGGGAATGAAGCAGATTTGATAAGATGCATTTTGCCCTCAACAGAAAACTGTCAGCAGAAGAACTAGAGCGAAAACGGCAAGAGATGATGGAAAACGCCAAGTGGCGGGAGGAAGAGAGACTGAACATCCTCAAGAGACATGCAAAGGAAGATGAACGGGAGCAGAGACTGGCGAAGCTGGACTCTGGGGACGGGAAATTTATCCAGTGAGTGCATCTTCTTGCCTGGGGGCTCTCAGAGAGGTGGTCTCCAGAGGCCCCTGGCAGCTGGTTATTTGTGTTCCTAGTACTCTGTGTGCACGGAGAGAATGCACAGCTCATGCTGGGGACCGCCTTGTTACTACGCGCAGCTTCTGGCCAGACAACAGGGTGTTTTTGTTTTGAGGGGAGAAGTGAATTGGTATTATCTCAATCACTGAAACTCCTGCCTTGCTTTTTTTCCCTTGGTTTAGTTTTGCTACAAATTGTGTACACTCACCAGAGAGACAGAGAGAGAAAGGGTAGGACCAGCTGATGATGCAATGGTTATGTTGTTGGACTCCTACATAGTTAACCACAGTTTGAATCCCGGACCCAACAGCCTAAAACTTATACCAGGGGCCAGCAGGTGGAGTGATGATTAAGGCACTAGACACTGAGTCCCGGACCTGGTGGCTTGGTTTCTTGCTTTCTCTCTCATCAAATTAAAATGAATGAATGCAGACCAGCAGTTGGCATAATGGCTCTGTTGCTGGACTCTCATGTAGTCGACCACGATTTGAGTCCCGGACCCAGAGCTTAAACTCACGTCGGGTGCCTGTGCATGTGTGCCCAAGATCCCAAGAGGAGAATGGATTGCGGCGTGGCCATCTCCCCAGGGGGTGATTTCTTGCTTTCTGTCTCAGTCTTTCTGGTGAGCACATGTACCCTATAGCAAAAATCTCTCAAAAAAAACACAAAAAAAGAATGAATAAATAAATAAAATTAAATAATTTAAATAAGTAAATAAAATAAATAAAACTCATACCAGGAGTGTGTGCATGTGTGCCCAAAATCCCAAGAGGAGAATGAAGGAGAAGGGATTGTGGTGTGGCCATTTCCCAAGTGGGTGATTTCTCGCTTTCTATCTCTCTGTCTCTCTGGCGAGCCCATGCACCTATAGCAAAAATCTCTAAAAAGAAAAAAAAAAGAAGTGAGAGAAAGGGAAAGTGAGAAATCAGGGGAAATGGCCACATAATCCCTTCTCCATTCTCCTCAGGATCTGGGGCATGCATGCACATGCACCCAACATGTTTTTCAAACTGTGAGGTCCAGGACCCAGACCGCTAAGTCGACTATATGGTATTCAGCTGCCTTAACCTCCTGGTCACCTGCTGGTCCCTGGCTATGCTCTTAAATAAGAATTCATGTCTCTGGAAGCCTTTTTGTCCACTGAGGTTTTGGTTTATTTTCCAAAACAGATAAACACATTATTTTCTTGTGGACACTGATTTAAGAAATGTGGTTTCATATGGTGTCACTTAAATGTTATCAGTGTGGTTTAAAAGATCTTGTGTTTCTACAGCTGCTTTATGGCTAGCAACTTGTTTTTTTGATTCTGCCAGATAGTTGACTGACTGAAAATATTTTCAACTTCCATTCACTTGTCTTCTCTTTCCAGCCGCATGAAGTTAGAGAGTGCATCTACTTCCTCCCTGGAGGATCGAGTGAAGCGGAACATCTACTCTCTGCAGAGAACTTCAGTTGCTCTAGAGAAGAACTTTATGAAAAGATGAAAACTGTCCCCTCTCTTACTGGTTTTCCTGAATTTTCCAGGGAGGCTGTTGACCCCTTACAAATTCTCTTCATAAGAGTTCAAATGACTTCTTCCAGAGATGTCAGACTACCACTGTTCAAAGTGACCCTCCTCCATCAATGCCTGCTACAGCTTACATCCTTAGAGGACCCATATGACTGACTTGTGAGACTCAGCTTTTGCTCAGCGTAGAGCGGGTTTGGACTATGTGTTTGGGTGGATGCTGTACCGTCTCGGTGTGAGTACTCCTACTGCTTTGAAAGCCTGCTCCCCAGGGTTGCGATACTAACCATGCCACTTCCTCCCACCTCTGTGAACAGACATATCCTGCTGCCTCAGTAAAGATCGGACCTTTCAGAAACTTCTCTCTCCAGCGTCACCCAGATCATGCTTCCTGCGATAAATGAACATTTACTTGGTTTAGTAGCTAATGTGACAGAATGATGTCAGGTTAGGTAGGCCAGAGCCTGGGGAGTGACAAAGAATCTGGAAGAAGAAACAATACAGAAAGCCCTAAATGAACCACTATTTGGTCTTTGGAACTGTCAAAGTGTAATATGTATGTGTACAAATGTAAAATTTTTACATGCCTTTAAAGAAGAATTAGCTTTGTAGAATGTCTTGTTTGGTAAATGACTTTATTATGTGATAGAACCACACTGAACCTCATGAGCAAATAACACCATGAGGAATGTCGTCTCATTTTTCTCCTGAACCTGGCTGGGTTTATTAAGAGGACCTAGGGTTTCTATCCTCTGCTGCTTAGTCTCCAATGTAGGTAGTGTAGTGGTGCCATTAAATTTTAGGAGTCAGAACCAAATTATCGGTATGCTCCTGGCTCCTAAAATAAAATAGAAGCTATTTATCTCATGGTGACTTTTTTATCTTGTACAAACAGTACTGTAGTTATAGATTTTCAGGAGTTGTTTGTTACTATTTTTCAGTCAGACATTAAACAAAAAACTCTTGAGGGACCATTTTCTCCTGTTTCTACTTCTTTATTCTTTCACCAGTCCTTATTTGACTAGTAAGCTAACTTTTTTTTTTTTTTTTTTTTTTTTTTTTTTTTAAGGTTTTTGCCATAGAGCATGTGCCCTTGCTGGAGAGGAGACAGAGATAGTGAGAGGGAAAGTGAGGAATCGCCTCCTGGTAGGGATGGCTATTCTGTAATCTCTTCTCCATTCTCCTGGGACATCCCTCCCTCCCCACCCCACATGCAGCCGACCAGGACTTGAATCATCATAGGCTATGTGGAAGTCCAGCACCCTAACCACCATGCCACCTGCTGGTCCCATTCCTAGCACTCTTGACTCACATATTAACTAGGTTTTTTTCCTTGCTCTGCTAATTCCCCATTCTGTGCAAAACGTATTTGGATTTATATTTTTGAGCACTTATAATGCCAAGGGCCATAAAGCTTAATCCCCAGGGTCTACCCAGAGAGAAAGCAACAACTGTTGCTCATTTAATCATCTTCTTGCTATGCTAGGGTCAATTATGTTTTTTATTTTATTACTTAGTAATAAAGGCTACATTTATTTTTGTAACTGTTTAAAAGGGCAACCACGTGCGAAGTAGAATTAACCAATTCCCATACAGAACAAGGTTGACCTGTAATTTGTATCGAATATATGGAGATCCTTCGTCCGAGAGGAATTATGTAACAAAGCAGGGGGACAGTTTACTCAGATTTCATCAGGTGAGCCAGAGAATAAAACGATTATTAGGATAGGTGTCTGAAAGTGCTGAGGTCTCTTGGCCCTTGGGCGGGAGGAGGCCAATCGGCAGGTGGGTGGGCGTGGGACCCATTCATAAAACCCTGGGTTCCCAGCCTGCGCCTCTCATTGGCCCTGGGGGAAAGGGGCGTGCCCCGCGGGTGGAGCGCGCCCTCGGCCCAGGGGAGTGGGAAGACCCACGCTTGGGTGGAGCGAGGGGGCGTTCCTTGGTTTTCCAGACAGGGCTTCCTTTTCCCCTCACTGTGTGCCTCCTCTCTCCCCCGGGGTGGGGATGGTACGTCCCACCCTCCTCGCTTTCCCGCCCCTCCTTCCTTCCCAGAGCTGTGGCGCCGCCGCCATCTTGGCAGTCCAGGTTGACGGCGAGAGCCAAACCCTGGCTCTAGGCGGCCGGGACGGGGCGCCCCTCCCGCGCTACATTGAGACCTGCCCATCCCTCCCCTCCGGCCCGGGCGCGCGGGGCTCTGAGGCGTGCAGGGGCCGGCCGGTTTCCTGTCGGGCCCGGGGAGGGGGCGGGCGGGGCAGCCACTGCCTCCCCGGGACGGGCGCTACCACCCGGGCAGGGAGGACAGGGCCTGCTGACAGCCGGGCGGCGACGCGGCCCGGGGGCGGGGTGCGGAGCCGGCCGGCTCCCTGGGGCGGGGCGGGGCGGGGTGGGGCGAGCGGGGGAGGGCGGGGCGTGGGGCGGACGGAACCACCGGGGCGGGGTGGGGAGGTAACGGGACGGGCGCGACCATGGCGCGGTGAGGGAGCGGGGGTGGGGATCGGTCCGGGGGAGGCCTGGGGCCGCTGGCTTGTGCGCTGTCTCCGCCGCCCCCCATTTCGCCGCCGCCGCCGCCGCCGCCCCGGGCATGTCGTCCAACTGCACCAGCACCACGGCGGTGGCGGTGGCGCCGCTAAGCGCCAGCAAGACCAAGACCAAGAAGAAGCATTTTGTGTGCCAGAAAGTGAAGCTATTCCGGGCCAGCGAGCCGATCCTCAGCGTCCTGATGTGGGGGGTGAACCACACGGTAACCAGCTCCCCCGCGCGCGCCCCTCTGAGCGCGGCCCCGCGCGCTCCCACGCCCCCCGCAGTCCCGGGCCCTCGCCCTGCAGGCCCAGCCGGGGAGGCCAGCAACCCTTCGCCAAGCCCCTTGCACGCCCACCCCACCCTTGCACGCCGTTCGGCCGGGTGTGCACTCCTCGCACGCCACGCGAGGCCTGGTGTCTCCATGCCGTGCCGTCACCTCCCCCCTTTCCCTCCAGCCCCTTTGGCTTCCTGCGTCTGGTGTGCTCGTGTCGGGCAGCCCCTGGAGCGCAGAGAGAAGGCCTGGATGCAGTGGAATCGCTTTCATCCCGTCTCCCTCTCTTGTCCCCTCACCCTGTTTGTTGCTTGTGTATTCCTCCGTGTTCCTTGTAGCCGACTGCCAGCCCACTGCCCGATTGACAGGGCAAGTGGCATTGGCCTGCCTGAATGGTCCTCTGTTTCGGGTTGGCTTGGTTGGTGTGGCTGTGCAAAGTTTCCCATCATCAGGGCCCCTTCCCGCGGACAGTGGAAATCCTTCCTGGGTTTCATATTTTCATCTCTTAACACGATGTATCAAAGAAGCACAGGCTTCCTTGGTCTACAGTCACTTTACCAGGTCTCTCCTGGCTAGGGAGAAGAGAGAATGTAACCATTTGAGAGAAGTGGGGGTCCAGTTGTCAGGAGGACTATTGATAGAAATAAGGAGTCTTCCCTTGTCTCCTATGGCGTTCATTGATTGCAAAGACGATGCCCTCTCCTCAGTGGTATGGTCCTCGAAGGTGTGATAATGCACGCCTTTGTCCTGGATGAGAGAGGTCCTCTGGATCCTTGGGATGCTTTGAAATTGTCTAGGAGCCTCTGCCTGGAAGTTAGAGCCCGACACTGAGCTGGATGACTGTTTATGGGGTTTGTTTAGGGTCTGGCTTCTTCCTCTTTCCTCCACTTGCTCCTTGTCTTCCGACCATTTCTCTGTATTAGGAATGAGCAGGGGAGTAAAAAGACCTGAAATACCAGCTTCACCAACTAAAAGTTTGGCATGAGGAAGATGAACCTTGGGTTTCCTGTGGATTTCAGGTCCTTAGGTTCTCTGTCCTGAAACTGCCCACAAGCTCGAGCACCTGAAATTGCCCACAAACCGGAATGGTGATGAAGGGGCCTGGGGCTAACAAGACTACTTTTCTGGGTAGGCTAGCCTTTAGGCTGAAAAGTGATGCACTGCAGTCTAAGCCAGGGTTTGCGATCTTGACATGTAATGCAGAAAGGCACATGTGTTTGGTGAGATCCTGTTGTCTTCTTTGCCATCACTGGGACTGGTGCGAGTCCTGGCAGGGTAGACAGTATTAATGCCCAGACCTCTAGGAGTTGCTTTGGGCCAGTAGTCCAGCAGGTCTTGTTCCTCCTGCTTCCTATGCCCCAGGGGTCATCTGATAACATTTTGGAGGAAACTGGGTCATCAAAATGTGAACCCTGTGTCCCTTTCTGGAAGTCAATCTTTGATTTTGTTCTGTGTCCTGTTTCTCACTAGAAAGCATCCTGTCTGTATAGAGAACTGGCAGAGGCCTGAGAATCAGAATTATTACAGCTAGCCTGAAGAAACCTTGGATTCTGGTTTTATACATGAAGAATCAGATTAACTTGTTAGAGTCACAGCAAAAGATGCTTGTCTAGCACCACAGGGCTGTGTCGTGCACTGGCGGAACTTGAGTGGCAGGTCTTGTTTTCTCTACCTCACGTTACTTTTTCCTCTTTCTCAGCCAAGTCCCAGGATAGATGGGACTTACAGTCTTGTAAGAGAACCTGAGTGTGTGCTTGGCGTGTGTGCCCGTGCATGCCAGTTCCTGGGGTTGTAAGAGGTGCTCAGTTTCCTGATAGGCAATGGATCTGCCCAGGTGTGGGCATCAGACAAGAGCCTCTGAATGGCAAAGAGGTCACCTTCTTTCTTTGCTAACTTTAAGGAAGTTTGTTTGAGGGGTTAACTGGAAAGGCATTAACTTTGAGCAAGATCCATGCCTGTGGGCATAATGAGTGAGCCCCTTGGGGGAGATGCGCTGGCTGCCAGTGCCCTGGGCAGGCTGAACTTCATAGTTTGGTTAGTCTCATGTTTTACTGCCTGGTCTGCAGTAAGGTCTAGTAGTGTAGTGTCCCCGTCCTGAAAATGGAGAAGACGTCTGCCCAGGAGAGTGTAAAATCATGTGTTTCTCTAAGGGGTCAGGACCAGATTGCTCTTGGTGGTTTGCTAGCCTTTCTTGGAGTCCCCTCCTTCAGAAGCCTGCTGTCATAACTTGGTGCTGTCTGAGGTTTCGTATGCTACCTTTCCTTTGATTCTTTAGTTTGTCACCCATTTAGGCACTTAGCTTACTGATCCGTGCCTACTGGTGTATAGGGATGGATATGTCTTTATCTATTGTAAAAGCCAGTTACCCTCATGGGGTGGATGCTTTGTTTCTGGGTGGGGATAGGGGGTCTTTGAATTCAGCTTACGTAGTCATGTGAGCTCCTCTCGTGGACAAGAGATGCAGCCCATGGACTTTGGGGGGAAAGAGTGTTTAGGAAATGGAGAAAAATCAGAAGACTTTTGACCGGTCAGGAGAGGGTTAGTAAAGAGAGAAAATCAGTGTTTTGGTGGATGAAAGACAACTCAGAAGGTCTGGAGATAGGGCATTGATGGCCTTGGGAAAGAGTGTGGAAACTAAGGCAGGCAGATTTGGCTTGATGTGTGCTGGCCCTTTAAGAATTGGGTTGGTGGGGGCCAACAGATGGTGTAGCAGTTACATCGCTGGACTCCCACGTGGCTGACTGTGGTTCGAGTCCTGGATCCTGTGGGTTGAAACTCATGCCAGGTGCATGTGCGTGCCCAAGATCCTGGGAGTGGCCATCACCCATTCCCCACCCCCTCTGTAATTTCTCACTTTCTATCTCACAGTCTGTCCCCCCAACACGAGTGCAGATGCCCTAAGGCAAAAACCTCTTAAAAAAAGGGGGGGTTGGTGTGAAGCCTCACCAAGACTATTGGAGGAATAGGAGCATTTGATGATTATTCTATGTTTAACCATTTGACAAACCACCAGACTGTTCTCTAAAGTGGTTGCGCCATTTTGCATGTCTACCAGCAGTGTATAAGGGTTCCAGTTTCTCTGCATTCTTGTCAACACTCGTGATTATCTGTTTTGGCTTTTTATTATAGATATTCTAGTGGATGTGAAATAGTCTCTCATTGTAATTTTGATTTCCTTTTCCCTGCTAGTTAATGTTAAGTATCTTTTCATGTGGTCAAAATATGTATCATATTTTCTTGGAGAATGTCTACTAAATCCTTTGCCCATTAAAATAATTTCCCCCCATTTATTGGGTAGTCTTTTTTTTATAGAATTATTTATTTTATTTATTATTATTATTATTATTATTGTTCTTCTCTTTGACCAGGGAGACACACACACATACACACATACAGAGAGAGAGAGAGAGAGAGAGAGAGAGAGAGAGAGAGAGAAAGAGAGAAAGAAAGCCGCCAGATCTGGGACTCGAACCATGGTCAGCCATGTGAGAGTCTAGCACTTTAACCACCATGCCACTTGCCAGCCCCTTGGGTAGTCTTTATCATTAAGTTGTAAGGGTTTTCTTATATATTCTAGATACAAATCCCTTATCAGATATGTGATGTGCAAATATTTCATTGCATTCATTGGGCTGCTTTTTTCATTTGTTTAATGGTATCTTTTGGAAGGTAGCTATGTTTACCATTGTACCACCAATGCTGTGGTATCTTTCAAAGCTCAGGTTTTTCATTTTGATAAAATCCAATTTATCTATTTTTCATTTTTGCTTGTGCTTTTAGTGTCATATCTAAGACTTTGCCTAATCCAAGTTCATAAATTTTTACTCCTACATTTTCTTCTAGCTTATAGTTTTAACTCTTCTACTTTCTTTTTTCTTTATATTTATATATATATATATATGTATTTTATTTATTTATTTATTTATTTTTGCTGTAGGGCATGTGTGCTTGCAGAGACAGAGACAGAAAGTGAGAAATCACCCCCCCCGGGGGAATGGCTATGCCACAATCCCTTCTCCTACAATCTCCTCTCGGGATTTTGGGCACGCATGCACACGTGTCTGTCGTGAGTTTCAAGTCTTTGGGTCTGGGACTCGAACCACAGTCAGTGATTTGGGAGTTTAGTGATATAACCATTATTCCATCTGCTGGTCCCTCTTTTTAAAAAAAAAAAAAAAAAAAAATTGTAGCCAGAACACTTAAGATATACCCTTTTTTCTTTCTCTTTTTTTCTAGAGAGATTTTCTCTATAGGCGTGTATGTTCACCAGAGAGACAGAGAAGGACAAACAGAAAGCAAGATATCACCCCCCCAGGGGGATAGCGACACAACAATCCCTTCTCTCAGGATTTTGGGTATGCATGCACATGTGAGTTTTAAGCTGCTGGGTCAGGGACTTGAACCGTGGTTGACTATGTGGGCATCCAGTGATGTAACCATTACACCATATGCTGGTCCCAAGGTCTACTCTCTTAATAAAAATTTTAAATGTGGGACCAGCAGAAGGCATAATGGTTATGTTGCTGGACTCCTACACGGTCGACTGTGGTCTGAGTGCTGGACCCAGCGATGTGAAACTCACACTGGGCACATGTGTATGCATGCCCCAAATCCTAAAGAGAACAGAGAAGAAGGGATTGTGGTGTGACCATCCCTACAGGGGGGGGGTGATATCTCACTTTCTGTCTCTCTGTCTTTTCAGTGAGCACATGTGCCCTATAGCAAAGATATCTCTTAAAATTTTTTTTTTGGGGGGGACCAACAGGTTAAGGTTAAGGCACTGGACACTCCCACATGGTTGAACACAGTTCAAGTCCTGGACCTGGTGGCTTGCTTTCTCACTTTCCTTCTTTCTCTGTGTCTCTCTCTGGTCAAATCAAAATAAATGGATGAATAAATAAAATGAAATAATTCTTAAAAAAAATTTTTTTTCAAATGTACATTATCTTTGATTATAGGTACAGTACTATACAGCGGATCTCTGGAGCTTATTCATCTTACTTGACTGAAACTTTATAACCACTGATTAATAACTTTCCATTTTGGAGCTGGCAGGTAGTGTAGTGGTTAGGGCGCTGGACTCCTACATGGCCAAATGCAGTTCACGTCCCAGACCTGGTGGCTTGCTTTCTCATTTTCCCTTTCTCTGGTCAAATTTAAAAATAATAAATAAATTTGGGACCAACAGTTGGCATAATGACTATGTCACTGGACTCCCATGTAGTCGACCGCAGTTCGAATCTCGGACCTGGTGACTTAAACTCATGCTTGGCGCATGTACGTGCGTGCCCACGATCTTGAGAGAAGGGACTATGGTGTGGCCATCCCCCCTGGGGGGTGATTTCTCGCTTTCTGTCTCTGTATTTCTGGTGAGCGCCTTTGCCCTATAACAAAAACCTCCCTCTGAAATAAATAAATAAATAAATAAGTTAAATATATAATTTAAAAACATTAATAGCTTCCCATTTCACCTTTCCCCTAACTCCTGGCAATCATCCTCCTGCTGTTTATTTCTATAAATGTGACTGTTAAAGATACATCTGAAAGGAACCATGCAGTACTCGTCTTTCTGTGACTGGCTTATATCACTTAGCATAGTACCCACACCTTTCATCCCTCTTGTCATGTATTATAGAATTTTCTTCTTTAGAGGCTGAATAATGTTCCATTGTATATATCTACCATATTTTTTTTCTTCCTTTTTTAATTGCCAGAGGGTCTGGGAGCTCTCCAGAGAGAGACAAAGAGAAAGAGAGAAAGGGAGAGGGAAAATGTACCCTCACAATGGAGTGTGGTTGCATTGCAGTCTCTTCTTTAAAAAAAAAAAAAAAAAAAAAAAAAAGATTTAATTATTTATTTATTTTAAAGAATCTTTTAAAAAATAATTATTTTTATTTAACTTTATTTATTCATTCATTCATTTCATTTTAATTTGACCAGAGAGGGACATAGTGAGATAGAGAGAGAGAGAGAAAGCAAGAGAGCAAGCCGCCAAGTCTAGGACTTGAACCGTGGTCAGCCATGTGGGAGTCCAGTGCCCTTAACCACCACACCACCTGCCAGCCCCAACAATCTCTTCTACTTCTCTGTCCTGTGTAGATTTTGAGTACATGTATGCATGTGCCAACATTTTTCTTTTTTAGAGAGGTTTTTGCTATAGGGCGCATGCACTTGCCAAAAAGACAGAGAGAAAGAGAGACAGAAAGCGAGAAATCACCCCCCAGGGGTATGGCCACGCTGCAGTCCCTTCTCCTCCATTCTCCTCTTGGGATCTTGGGCACACACACACGCCCAGCATGAGTTTCAAGCTCTGGAATCTGAGACTCGAACTGCAGTCGGCCATGTGGGAGTCCAGCACCTTAACTATGCCATCTGCTGGCCCTGCCAACATGTTTTTAAGCTACAGGGTCTGGGATTCGCACCGCTGTTGGCCATGTGGGGTCTGACTCCCTTAACCACTAGGCCGCAGAGCTTGCCCTCCCACATTTCTTAACCATCTATTGAGGGATTGAGGTTTGTTTCCCCATCTTGACTTTTGTGTATAGTGCTGCCGTTATGGTTATGTAGTTTTAACTCTTATGTTTAGATCTGTAAATCATTTTTAGTTTTTTTGTGTGTGTTTATGAGGAACACATTCATTCTGGTTTTTTTTTTTTTTGGAGCGTTTTCTGCTATAGGGTGCATACGTTTGCCAGAAAGATAGAGAGAGAGATAGAAAGCGAGAAATCACCCCCAAGAGGGATGGCCACACTGCAATCCTCTCCTCCTTTCTCCTCTTGGGATCTTGGGCACTCACACACAGGCACCCGACGTGAGTTTAAGCCACCGGGTCCGGGACTCGAACTGCGGTCTACTACATGGGAGTCCAGCGACATAGCCATTACACTAACTGCTGGTCCCTAATTTTATTTATTATTATTAGTATTTTTTTTGATAGAGGTTTTTGCCTTAGGGCACATGCGCTCACCAGAGAGACGCACACACACAGACACAGTGAAAAGGAAAGTGAGAAATCACCCCCAAGGGGGATGGCCATGCAGCAATCCCTTCTTTGTTCTTTTCTTAAGATCTTGGGCATGGGACCAGCAGTTAGAGTAATGGCTATGTCGCTGGACTCCCACGTAGTCGACCGCGGTTCGAGTCCCGGACCCGGCGGCTTAAACTCACGCCGGGCGCGCGCGTGCGTGCCCAGGATCCCGAGAGGAGAATGGAGGAGAAGGGATTGCGGCGTGGCCATCCCCCCTGGGGGGTGATTTCCTGCTTTCTATCTTTCTGTCTCTCTCTGTCTGTCTGGCGAGCGCACGCGCCCTATAGCAAAAACCTCTCCAAAAAAAAAAAAGAAAAAAAAAAAAAAAAAAAAGATCTTGGGCATGCACACACACCCAATGTGATTTTGAAGTCACTGAGTCTGGGACTCAGACTGTGGTCAGCCATGTGGGAGTTCAGCAACATAAGCACTATGCCATCGGCTATTGCTTTTTTATTTTTTTAAGAAAGGTTTTTGCTATAGGGCGCATGCACTCGCCAGATAGACAGAGACAGAAAGACAGAAAGTGAGAAATCACCCCCCAGGGGGGATGGCCAGGCCGCAATCCCTTCTCCTCCGTTCTCCTCTGGGGATCTTGGGCACGCACGCACATGCACCCGGTGTGAGTCTTAAGCCACCGGGTTCGGGATGCGAACCACGGTCAACTACATGGGAGTCCAGCGACCTAGCCATTACGCTAACTGCTGGTCCCCCTTTTTCTTTCTTTCTTTTTTTTTGGAAGAGAGAGTTTTGTTATAGGGCATGTGCACTCACCAGAGAGACAGACAGGAAGCAAAAAATCACACACCCCACAGGAAGGATGGCCACGCTGCAGTCCCTTCTCCATTCTCCTCTTGGGATCTTGGGCACACTCACACATGCATCTGACGTAAGTTTTAAGCTGCTTGGTCTGGGACTTGAACTGCAGTCAACTATGTGGGAGTCTAGCAATGTAACCTTACGTCATCTGCTAGTCCCTTATTATTAATTTTTAATTTGCTATAGGGCATGTGCACTCACCAGGAAGAGACAGAAAGGGAGAGGGAAAGTGCGAAAGCAAGCCACCAGGTCTGGGACTTGAACTGTGGTCAGCCAAGTGGGAGTCCAGTGCCTTAACCACCACACTTTGTTGCTTTAAAAATCTTTAGTAAGTATTCCTGCTTTAATGAGGCCCCTGGGTAAATTTGTCCTGCAGCAGGTCTTCCTACCTCACAGAAAACAGAAGTGCTCAAGCAGGAGGAGAAGAAAACCAAGATGTAAAAAGTAGGGACACACACAGGGCAGCTCTGTTGGCTGCTGTGGCTCTCTCCCTTTTCCTCCCTGGAGTTTTAAGTCTTACCTGGACCTCATTGATTCTGGGGATGTGTTTTCTAACACATCATATATTTTTTTAAATTATTATTTTATTTAACTTTATTTATTTATTGGCATGGGAGTTAAGGGCGCTAGATTCCCACATAGCTAACCGCGGTTTGAGTTCCAGACCTGGAGGCTTGCTTTCACTTTCCCTTTTTCTATTTCTCTCTGGCCAAATTAAAAAATAATAACAAATAAAATGGAATAAATAAATATTTTTTGAAAACTTTATTTATTTATTTACTGGTGTTTAAACTTGACCAAAGTGGGACAGAGTGAGGTGGGGGGAGTGAGAAAGCAAGCCTCTAGGTCCGGGACTTGAACCGAGGTTGGCTATGTAGGAGTCCAGCGCTCCTAGCCACCCTGCCACCTGGCAGCCCCCTCTAACACATCATATTTTCTGATGGTTTTAGGTATCGAATGATTGCCAGTGTTGGCCAGGCCATTGCTGGGCCACCAGTGCAGCCCCAGGACATATCAGGAAGTCTGCGTGCCCAGCCCAGGCTCCTGGGGAACAGTTCCTGTGAAGGTCACATAGGGATGTGGAGACTTCTAGAATCAGAAATTCACCCGGCTAGAGCCAGCAACTGAACTTTCATCTCCAGTAGGACTGGCATAGCGGGAGCTCTCTGCTCTTAAGTTGTTCCATACTCAGCCTGTTTAGCCTCCTTACTTATGCTGATGACTCACAGATAATCCCCAAACCACTTATGTGACGGGAGCTAGAACACCGTCTTCACGTGTTACAGTTAGTACGATATTCAAATGAGTTTGCGTTCCGTAAGTGCACTCGTGCGGATGGTGAAAGAGACTGGCCTGGAGATGTGCTAGGCACGGTAAAGGGACGGTACCTCTTCTAGAGCACTGCTTGTCTTCTCATGCTTCAAAACTTTTAGTCACTCCCTTTTGTCTACCAAATAGAGTTTCTTCTCTCCCTGGCATTTCAGGCGCTCACGTCTGGTCATAGCCTTCACAGCTAACCTATCCTCCAAACAGTCACACTTTTTTTCTGTTTATCTTGCTGTTAGCCATGCCTCTGTCCCCAGCCTCCTGCACTTCTCTCCACATCCATCTCGCCATCCAACATTCATTGAGCAGCTACGATATGCTAGTCATTATGCTGGGGTTATAAAAAAGGGAAGAGAGTCTCTTCCTCCTAGGGACTCATAACCCAGTGGAGAAACCAGACATGTAAACAGATCGTTATCCAAGTGGACGTGGTATTTAGGACATAAGGATGCACAGAAGAATGAATGATCACAGTGTCGGGGAGAGAGGGAAGCTCTCATAGAGGAAGTGTCATTTTGCCAGGGCTTGGATAATTCTCTTCGCTTTATCCCTTCTTGGTTCTTACTGCCACTCTCTGTCACCTGAACTATTATAATGGCTCCATAAATAGGCTTGCTGCTGCTTTTGTTTGCCTTTACCATCCTTACTTGGTTCTATACTAGAAATTACCTTTCTGTATCATGCATCTGATTGTGTAAATTCTCAGGCTTACCTCTAAGAGGGTTTCTCGTGGCCTGCATAGTCAAGTCCAAATTTATCAGGTAGTGCGCAGACCGGAGTTTAAATCCAGGTTCTGTCCCTTATTAATAGTATGCTTTGGAGCAGTATTTTTTTTTTCTCTCTTACTTTCATTTTTTATGGAATGGGCATGATGCTCCTTACTGGGTTATTAGGTTAAAGGCAGGGAATGGAAAACTCTGCCTTAGGCAAGGTGGCTGGCTGTGAGAAGAACTGACAGCACGATGTCGAGAGCCCAGATTCGGGCAACCGACAGAGCTGGGGTCAAAGCTTGACTGCACATACTATCTGTGACCTTCTGTAAAGTACCTAGCTTCTCTTGTAAAGTCAGGTTAGTAATACTTTGTGTGACTATTAAGTATTAGAAATAATAGCATGGAACAGATTATATTATATATGTGAGCTATATAACATGTAATGATAGAAAGAACAGCTATAGGTAGGCATTCACTAAATAGAAACAGCTGATATTATTTTTGCTATAGAGCATGTGTACTCACTGGAAAGAGATGGAACTGGGGAGGGAGGGAGAAATCACCCCCTGGGGGATGCTGTAATCCCTTTTTTTCCATTCTTCTCTCAGAATTTGGGGCACACACACACACACGCATATGTGCCTGGCGAGTGTTTTAAGCTTCTGGGACTTGAACCTCTGAATTGACCATTTGGGATCCATCCACCCTAACCACCAAACCACCTGCTGGCCTTGATATTATTAACATTGGGAATATGCTAGACTGTTCACCTATCATTCCTTATTTTCTTCCTCTACTCCTTATTTATTAATCTGTTTTTAGACAGATTTTTGCTACAGGGCTCATGCACTCGCCAGAGAGGCAGAGAGACACAGAAAGTAAGAAATCATCCCCCTGGGGCGATGGCCACGCCACAATCCCTTCTCCTCCATTCTTCTCTTGGGATCTTGGGCATGCATACACACGCACCCAGCATGAGTTCAAGTCACCGGGTCCGGGACTTGGACCACGGTTGACTACGAGGGAGTCCAGCGATGTAACTGTTAGTCCATCTGATGGTCCCTCCTCTACTCCTTATTACCCTCTGTCTTCCACAGCTGCCTTCCACCCACCCTCACCCCTCTACTCACCGTTTTTTAAGGAATGGTCAGTATACTTCCATAACTTTGAGTCTTTGGTCTATCTGTTCCTATGGCCTGGGATTCCCTTCTGCTCATATTTATGCAGAACTATCTCTAGGCCTTACTCATATATTTTTCTCCTCTAGAACCTAGCCCTCTCACTCCCACTTCAAGGCACAGTACATCTTCCCCCCCACCCACCCACCCCCAGAAAGAGATTTTTGCTATAAGGCACATGTGTTCACTGGAGAGACACAGAGAGACAGAAAACAAGAAATTACCCCCAAGAGGGGGATGACCATGCTGCAGACCCTTCTCTTCCATTCTCCTCTTGGGATCCTGGGCACACATGTACATGTGTCTGGCATGAGTTTTAAGCTGCTGGGTCTGGGACCCTAACTGCGGTTGACTATGTGGGAGTCCAGTGATGTAACCATTATGTCATCTGCTGGTCCTAATCACTTCTTTTTCTTTTTTTTGGAGAGATTTTTTGCCATAGGGCACGTGTGCTCGCCAGACAGACAGAGACAGAGAGATAGAAAGCGAGAAATCACCCCCCAGGGGGGATGGCCACGCCGCAATCCCTTCTCCTCCATTCTCCTCTTGGGATCTTGGGCACGCACGCACACGTGCCCTGCGTGAGTTTAAGCCACCGGGTCCGGGACGTGAACCGCGGTCGACTACGTGGGAGTCCAGCGACATAGCCATTACGCTAACTGCTGGTCCCGCCAATCATTTCTTTTTTAAAAAAGAATTATATATTTAATTTTATTTATTATTGTTATTAGTTTTTAATTTGCTAAAGGGGATGTATATTCACCAGAGAAAGACAGAGAGAGAAAAAGTGAAAAAGCAAGCCGCCAAGTTGGCCATGTGGGAGTCTAGTGCCTTAACCATGACGCCACCTGCTGGCCCCACTCAATCATTTCCTAATTTGTTTTTGAGATGCATAATTCAGTTACAGTACTCATCGCATTGTATTAATGATCTGCTGCCTGTCTTTCCTGCTAAATGGAAAACATGTCTTTTTATCCCTAGCTTCTGGCACAGAGCTGGCATATACAGCAATGCCCTTGATACAATGAAGAGAAGGAAATTGAATAGGAATTTGGCACAGTCTGAGCCAAAACAGGAAAGGCTTCGAACCCCAGGCCAGAGAGTTCAGACTTTGCCCTGAGGTTGATGAGGAGCTGTGGGAGACGTTTAAGCAGGCGTGGAACATGATCTCACTGTAGATTCTTCCAGTGTCAAGAGTTCTTGGCAGTACCAGGAGAGGCGCTGGGTGCCTGATGTCTGAGGGCCGGGAGTCTGCGCTCTGATCATACTCATCTCATCCTCCTTTGAACCTCTGCTGTCCTTGCCGTCCGTATCTGCATTCTCACTTAACTGTAAACTGCTCCACGTTTTCAAGTTTCAGGCAATCATGGATTTTTTTTTTTTTTTTATCTGACAAGAGTATACCATATTTATATTTTTAAAGAATTATTTATTTAATATTGTTATTTTTTTTATTTGCTATAGGGAATATTTGCTTGCCAGAAAGAGAGAGAGAGAGTGAGAAGGCAAACTGCCAGGTTTGGGTCTTAAACCATGGTTGGCTATGTGGGGGTCCAGTGCCTTAACCACTATGCTGCCCCAACCCTCATGTTTCTTTTTTAGAGATTTTTGCTAGAGGGCACGTGCGCTTGCAGCATAGACAGAGAGTGACAGAGAGCCAGAAAGCTAGAAATCACCCCTGGGGGGCTACACCACAGGCCTTTTTCTCCCTTTCTCCTCTCAGGATTTTGGGCATGAACATGCTCCTGGCGAGAGTTTCAAGGCGCTGGGTCCAGAACTTGAGCCACAGTCGGCTCTTTGGGAGTCCAGCACCTCAAACGTTGTGCCACCTGCTGGTGCCGACGCTCCTATTTTATGTGTACACTCCTCCTGCCACCTGTGTCCCCCCGCCCACCCCATACCTAACACAGAATGAAGCATGTTATAGGTGGATCAATTAAGTGCTGTTCAACTGGAGGTGAATAGAACTTTCTGGGGATATACTGGATTGTTGGAAAAGTCATGATGCATTTTTGCATAGAAAATACATCACGACTTTTCCTATGACCTAACACAATTTAGCAGAACTGGGGGGGGGGGGGGGGGGAAAAAAAAAAGCATAGTTAATCCCTAGAGTGAATCATCTGCATGTGCCCCAGTAGGAATGAAGAGTGAATCTATGTAGCTGAGAAATCTGTTCATCAGCCTTCCTTTTGGGTTGTATAATTGAGAATAAAGATGAAATGAAAACTAAAATCTCACTAATTTACAGCCATATAAACTGTGCTGCATTGGGGCCAACAGATGGCATGGAGGTTAAGGTGATTGGATCGCACATGGCCAACTGCACAGTTCAAGTCCCTGACCAGGTGGCTTGGAAAATACATCAGGCATGTGTGTGTGTGTGTGTGTGTGTGTGTGTGTGCGCCCAAAATCTCGAGAGGAGGATGAAGGAGAAGGGACTGCGACATGGTCATCCATCGGGTGGGGTGGATTTCTCACTTTCCCCTCTCTCCAGCTCTCTCTGTCTGTCTCACTGGTGTGCACACAAACTCTATAGCAAACTATAAAAAAAAAAAAAAAAAAAGAAAGAAACTGTGTTGTACTAAGAGTTAATACAGAGAGTTAATGAATTGGACATTCCCGAATCATTCCTTGTTGGAATAATTCACCTTGGTTAAGGGGAAATTGACCCCTCTCAAGCAAGTGCTACAGTGTTTTCCAGTTCACCCATAGCAAGCCCTGGCCTGGACACTGACTTCAGATCTTGGACTAACTCAGAATCTGTGTGTAGCACATAGTATAATGTTTTGGTACAAAACCATACTCTCTGAGTCGGTGGCATGTTCTTTCTAACAGAGATAAGAGCTAGACAAAGCTGAATTGCATAAGAGCCCTGAACCTCCTGTCTCGGTTTTCCCTTTAACTCTCAGAGCCAGGCTTGATATGCCAGGAAAAAGGAAGTGGGACAGCCACCGTGAATTGTTTCTGTTGGCAAAAAGACAAGGAAGTGGAGCGGTTTCCTCTGTAGGCACAGGTTTGACAATCAAGTTCCCTCTGAGCCCACTCTAGAATGGGAACTGGCATGGCTCTTTTTTCCTCCCCTTGATTGCTAGGGGGGTAGTTTTAAACAACAAAGGGCATCACAGACCTGAATGCTGGGAATTTAAAAATCAAGTCTATCGGGGCCAGTGGGTGGTGTGGAGGTTAAAGCACTGGATTCCACATGGCTGACAGCACAGTTTGAGTCTTGGACTTGGTGGCTTGAAAATCATGCCAGGCACGTGTGCGTGCATGCCCTAAATCCTGAGGAGCCTGGAGTAGATGGGACTGCGGTGTTGCCATACCCCCTGAGGGGTGATTTCTCACTCTCCCCCCTCTCTCCATGTCTGTCTCTCTCTGACTAGCACAAGTGCCCTGTTAGCAACAACGGGCAGACAATTATATTGAGGAATAACTTCCATACAACAAAATACACTCTTTCTTTTTTTTCTCCTTCCAAGTTTGCTAGGGTGTGTGCCCTTACCAGTGTGGTCACAGAGAGGGAAAGTGAGAAATCGCATCCCAGCGGGCATGGCCACACCACAGTCTCTTCTATTCCAGTCTCCTTGTGAGATTTTGAGCGCACATGCCTGGAGTGTTTTTGAAAGCCTCAGGTCAGGGACTGCAACCGCATAGACAGCCATGTGGGATCCAGTTGCCTCAACCTCCATGCCACCTGCTGGCCCTCACATGCGTACATTTTAAGCGTACAGTTTGAGGAATATGATAAGTGTATATACCCGTGTAACCCATCACCTGAACAGCATACATTTCTGTTGCTCTAGACTCACACTCCGCATTCATGTCTCTTTGTACTCAACAGCTCCTCCCCCAGGCCACCCCAGCAACCTCTTAATGATTTCTATCACTATGGATACGCGCTCTGGAATCTCATATAATTGGAAGCATATAGGTTATACTGTGTATCTGTGCCAGTCAGTTTTTGCAGCAGTTTATTGAGTTTCTGCCCCATTGCCGACTTACTTTACCTCGCTGCCCTCCTCTCCATACTCACGCACTCTTACACCTTCCTTTATTTCCCCGTCAATCAACTCTGGGAAGGTATGATTCCCCAGCACAGTTACTGCATTAACTCAAACTTACTCCCACTGATATTTCTAAATAAAAAAAAAGTTTGGAACACAGAAAGGGCAGCAAATTAAATGTCATTTCTCCCATTTATGCTCCTGGAGGAGTCCTAATGACTCTAGGTTATCCCCTCTGCCACATGGGGCCTCATTGAGATAATAGGATTTGCAAGGAAAGTATCTGGGAGACAGAAGGCTGTGCCTCCTCCCTCCCAATCCATTAAGTGAGCACTAAGGTTTCCTCTGTAAATCCTGAGTGCATTAGTGGCAGCTGGGTTGAGGGTCAAATGTCAAACACGCCGCTGTGATGGGAAAAGACATCTGTGGCTAATTAGACCACTAATTGGCTAAACTGGGGAGGGGAAGGGCAGGATCTGCTCTCTGAGCTCCGCACCAGTGGGATGCCAGCTCCCTGTCCGAGCTCCCTGAAGGGGGATGAAAGACAATGAGGAGGTTTGTTTGCAGTAAGGGCTGGGCCTCCTGCCTGTCTCCCCCAGTTCAGTTCAGCAAAGGCAGGACATGGCATGGGGAACTGGCCCTGCTTTCCTCAGGAGGGTCAGCGTCGTTGGGAAGTAGCCAGGTTCCTACTTCTGTTCACTTCAAAGGTAATCCTTTACCTAAAGGTAATGAGTATGTCCTCCCAGCAACCCATACAGATTTCTCCTGCCTTCAGCTAATTTCTTGAGTGGCCCTTTTTCATTGCTAGGAGCCGCATGTGCTTGCCAGAGAGAAGTAGGGTGAGGGAGAGAGTGGTCACACTAGAATCCCGTCTCTGCCATTTCTCTGTCCTGTTGGGATTTGGGGTAGGCGCTCACTTGCACCCAGTGTGTTTTTCAAGCTGCTGGGGACAGTAGTTGGCCGTGTGGGATCCAACTCCCTTAATCACAGACAACGGGGCTGGCCTGAGTGACCCACAATTAGTATGAAGATGTTCAGAGGTTTTAGTTGATACTCAGGTTGAGGGACATTTATTCGGTGATTCATTTATTATTGCATTGGATAAATATTTACGAGTTCTTGCCATTTGCAAGTCAGTGCCAGGCATCACAGAGCTCCCGAAGATTGGTTGGATGATCTTTGCCTAGAAAGGTCAGTAATGTGGTCTTGCCTAGCTTAAACCCAGCAGACTCACAAAGTTTATAAGAATTAATTACAGGGCCCAGCAGGTGGCATGGTGGTTAGGGTGCTGGACTCCCACATGGTTGACTGGAGTTCAAGTGTTAGACCTGGAGGCTTGAAACTCACACTGGGCACATGTGGCTTGCCCAAAATTCTGAGAGGAGAATGGGGGAGAAGGGATTGCGGTGAGGCCATTCCCCACTGGGGAGCGATTTCTCACTTTCTCTCCTGGCTGTCTCGGGTGAGTGAGGACACGCGCTCTATGGCAACAATCTCTCTAAAAAAAAAAAAAAAAAAAAAAGAATTAACTACAGTATGGGGGAGGCTGTGAGATGGCCAAAAGATGCAAGCAATGCACCAGGAACTTCAAGATGGAAAGGAGTATTTATGGTCTACAGAATCTTGAAAACTTCATGGAGGAGGTGCCTTTGAGTTGCACCTTATCAGGTGGGAAGAATTTCAGCAAGTGGAGATGAGGCTGGGAACTTACTCATAGAGAAGAGCAGAAATAAAGTCAATGAGGGAATCTGGGGACATGTTTTTGGCAAGATGGTGGCATCCATATTGTAGCATATTGTCTCTGAGAAAGGTGGCCTCCTGGTTGACAACTTCACTGTCCCCTTGCTTTGCAGATCAACGAACTGAGCAATGTCCCTGTCCCTGTCATGTTAATGCCAGATGACTTCAAAGCCTACAGCAAGATCAAGGTGGACAATCACCTCTTCAATAAGTAAGTTGCCTACTGAGCGGGCTCAGGTATTGTGGGCTCTCCCTTCCCTCAAGTCCGGGAACTTCTTTTTTTAAAAAATTATTTATTTAATTTTATTTATTCATTAATTTATTTAAATTTGACCAGAGAAAGAGAGAGAGAGTGAGAGTGAAAGTGAGAAAGCAAGCCACTAGGTCCAGGACCTGAACTGTGGTCAGTCATGTGGGAGTGTCCAGCACCCCAGCCACTACGCCACCTGTTGGTCCCCAAATCTGAGAACTTCTGAAGCTTCGTGTAGGTGAGGGGCCAAGCCAGGTCCTGGCAGGGTGTGACAGTGACACCCGGGTCACAGAGCTGACAAACTGGCTGGGAAAATGCATTCATCTTGTGCCTCTCCCCCTTGTATTACATTGTCTCCTCACTTCCTTTATCTGCTGCCTCCAGTGTCCCATGGGGCATGTGGCTGGCCCAGAGCCAGCTCAGGTAGAAGCAGGTTGCTCGGGAGCAGTGGCCCTGTCTTGATCTTGATCTTGATCTTGGTCTGAGGCAGGGAACTGCCAGGTGTGTCCCCGGCTGCTCTCTCTCTGGCTGGTATGTGAGCGATGGGCATGGGGCTCAAGGGTGCCCTCCCAAAGGCACTCTTCCCAGTTGGATTAGCACTGGAGTTGGAAGGCTATCCCAGACATTGTTGGTGGCACTCTAGCAGCCATTTCTCTGGGCACAGTGTGACCTACTCTCAGCCCTTGGAAGGCCTTGCTTTTCTGTCCCACTACAGACCACTTCAGGAACTATCTGTAGCTCATGCTCTTCTCTTTTCTGCATGTGATTCCTCGCTCCACTCTCCATTGTCCCCTAGTGCTCACCGCCTTACCAGCTGGGCTCTGTCACTCCAGTATCACCAGGTGTTAGCCTGTTAGCCCAGAGGTGGAGTTTGATTTGAGAATATCCTTTAGTGGCCTCTCTCTGCTATCTTGTTCTAGAAACCACCTGTCTTTATATCTGTACCTGCTAAGTGGGCACCCAAGGAAGGAGAGGCAGCCTTTAGCTCAGAGGAAGGAGGAGAAGTCATCTGTTCCAGAGGCAGGGCTCTGGAAACAGGCCTGACACCAGTACCCGTGTCAGAGTCCAGGCCTCTGGTATAGAATTCCATCGCTTTGACATCTTGGCCTACAGTAGAGCTCACATCTCTTATTTTCTTTTATCTTGTTTCCTTTTTTCTTTCAATAACTGTTGGTATGCTGTTTATTAGACCACAGAAGCTATTTACAGAAGATGGGGTAAATCAGGCAGACTCAGCCTCTGCCTGCATTCCTTGATTCCTTGAAGTCCATCATCCTGGATTAGTAAGAATGACATATTTCTGAAAAGGAGTCCCCAAGCAGGGTGGCTATTGTAGAGCTTGATGGTTGGGAGGAGCCATCGTTTCCAGGTGATTCTCTCCTGTCCTGGGAGTCTGCAGGTTGACCCGGGAGTGAGGAGGATGGTGGTGAGTGCCAACAGCAGCACACAGGATTCCCGGAGAAGGTGGCACCTGTCACCTGACTGAGGTCCTCTTCAGGCTGCAGCACCCTTCTACGTCTCAGCAGAAGCCCAGGACAGGGCTTCCTGGACATGGCGTCCTCAGGATGTTGCCATAGGAACATCCCCAGAGGAGAGAGGCCCTTCGATGAGCAAGGTCTTCCCCTGCAGCAGTCAGACTGAGCGGCGTGCACCTCCTCGCAGGTGTGCACACGCAGCATCACCTGGAGCAGGAGCAGCCTTGGGAGGCCTACCCTCAGTGTCACTCCCCACGGCTGAGGGTTTTTTCCCTTTGATGCAAGTCTTGCTGAAGGATGACAGACACAGCAGTGCACGAATCACACGCAGAGAGCTCTGTCAGTTATTTTTTTATTCTTAGGTTTTTGCTGTAGGGCATGTGCGCTCACCAGAGTTCAGAGAGGAGGAAAGTCAGAAATCATTCCCCAGGGGCAATGGCCAGGCTGCAGTTCCTTCTCCTTTCTCCTCTTGAGTTTGTGGGCACACATGCACACGCACCCAGCTTGGTATTCAAACTGCTGGGTCCCGAACTGGGACTGCAGTTGGCCATGTGGAGTCCGGTGCCTTAACCATTGCACCACCCGCTGGCCTTTCAGTTTTTTTTTAATTTCCTGAGAGCACGTACACTCACCAGAGAGAGAGAGAGTAATAAAGGACCCTTCAATGGGGCATGGCCACACCAAATCCCTTCTCCACTTCCTCATCCTGTCAGGATTTGGGGCATGCACTCATGCATGCCTGGCATGTTTTTCAAGCATCCAGGGCCAGGGTTCAAAGTGCATTTGGCCATGTGGGCTCAGGATCCTTTAACCACTGGATTTTGGGGCTGGCCCAGATAGATTAATTGTTACAAGGTAAACATAAGAGATGTAAAGTTTTGAATTTTGATATGTTAGGAATCATCTAGAATGTGTGTTAAAAGATTTCTACATTCATTTCTAGAATTCCTGGGGGCCTAAAAGCCTATGTTTTAAGCAAGGCAAACTGTTCCGATCTGGGTGCTCTGTGGACCATACATGGAGGAGTTCTGAGGTCAGGATTAAGACAAGCAAGGGGCAATTTACAAAGACATGTCTCTGCTTTTCCCTAGGGAGAACCTCCCCAGCCGCTTTAAGTTTAAGGAGTACTGTCCCATGGTGTTCCGAAATCTCCGAGAGAGGTTTGGGATTGATGATCAGGACTACCAGGTATGGGGTTTCTTGGCAAAATTGGAGGGTTAGGGAGTGGAGTGGGGTCAGGAAGCCATAGGACAAGTAAAGGAAAATACGCATAGGTTTTCTTTTTTTTTTCCTTTTTTTTTTTTTTTTTTTTTCCCAGTGTCATCAGGTGTGCATGTACATGAGAGAGAGAGGAGAGAGAGAGAAAGCACCACCATATGGGGCCTGGTCATGCCACAGTCCTTTTTTCTCCAGTTTCTCATCCCATCGGGGTCCTGGATGGACACGTGCACAAGCACATACTTGGCATGTTTTACAAGCCAATAGGCTGGAGCTGGGACTTGAACCCCAGTCGGCCCTGTGGGACGCGGCTTCCTCTGTGCGGTGCCTGACAGCTGCACTAAGGGGCAGTCCTGCTGGCTGGTCTTGTGCCATGTCTCCTACAAGGCCTTGCCCTAGCCCACGCAGCCTCTTCCCTAGTGCTGGTGGGCTCTAGGAGGGTCACGGGCCTTAGAAGTGTTTCTGAGGATGCCTCACAGGCCCAGGCTCTTCTCCCTGGGGGGGAGAGCGGCAGGAGGGAGAGGAGTCTATGGAGCTGCTTCATTTTAGTCTGACATTCTCAGTCTAGGCTGAAGAACCCTCCTCCTTCATAGTTTGACTTTAAAGAGAGAGAATTGTTGCCAGCAAGAGATGAGGCCTCTTACAGCAGATAAGACAGATTAGAAAAGGAAGACTTCAAGGGTAGTGTAACTTCTTGCCAGGTATGAGTGTCACCTCCTAAATTCCCCCCCATCCTGGTGGTGGGAGGAGCGGTAGGCTTGGCAGAGTAACTGCCCCTTTTGGAGGTGGTAGTGTCATAGAAGGCCACTGGCTTATTGGGAAGAATCAATCGCAATCTCAGGGACATAGCCGGCCTCGTAGTCGATGGTCTCTGTCGCTTTTCCACGTAGCACTTCTCTTAGGACCTTCTTCCTCTGGCAGACAGCCTAATGGAGAAGGTGGAAGAATTTCCACTTCACATTCATGGCAGTAAGAAATACAGCCGACTTTCAGGTATCTGTGGGAAATAAAGGATGTCCGGCACAGCGACAGCGAAAATGGATGCTGAGATCTTTTTTTTTTTTTTTTTTAATTAAAAAAAAAAATTATAGGGCATGTGCACTTGCTAGAAAGACAGAGACAGAGAGACAGAAAGCAAGAAATCACCCCCTAGGGGAATGGCCACGCTGCAATCACTTCTCCTCCATTCTCCTCTGGGGATCTTAGGCACACATGCACACGCGCCCGGCGTGAGTTTAAGCCACCAGGTCCAGGACTCGAATCGCGGTCGACTACATGGGAGTCCAGCGACATAGCCGTTACGCTAACTGCTGGTCCCATGCTGAGGTCTTTTAAAATGCTGTTTCCTGCCTCCCCAGCCCTAAGCCTTTCACAGAGCAGAACCCAGAAGCAGAGTGGGCCTCAGGCAGGAGTCTTGCTCCCCTGTGCTCCATACTGGAGGGCCTGCATGCAAGAGAGGTACCCTGAGGGGGCTGAAGGGTAGAGAGCAGGAGGAGGAAATGCCCTTCGAAGGCCTGGAAATGACCACATCTAAGAAGTCCTGGGAGGTCCCTCTAGCCTCTTCTGCTAGGACAGAGCCCGGAACTAAATCATGACCTGATTGGAGCCTGAGGTTTTCTAAAACTTCTTGCCAGTGTTGCAAGCCTGGCTGCTTGGATGTCTTCCCTCTACTGCGGTTCCCTCCCTTCCCCTCGGCCGTCTCACCACATCCTCCCAGTGTCTGCAGTTTGCCTCTAATAGCCTTGTGGGCACATGACTGCTCAGAACTGAAATGAGGGCAGGGACGGTGGCGCTCAGGGAGGGCACGCAATGCTCATGGACTACCAGTCATGTAGAGGCCCGAAGATGCTGCCTGGAGGTGAGGCAGGGGCACAGCCAAGCCTCCTACTCAGCTCGCAGCCTGGAAGTCTTCCTGGTAGAAGGGTCAACTCTGTTACCTAGCCTACTCAGCATTTCTAGACTAGGGGACACCTGGTTTGAGGGCATTCCTGTAATGTAGAACTTTTGCGGTGGAGTGTCTAGGGTTAATTTTTTTAAAAGAATTACTTAATTTATTATTATTATTATTTTTAATTTGGCCAGAGAGAGACAGACAGAGACATAGACAGAGAAGGAAAGTGGGAAAGCAGGCTGCCAGGTCTGGACTCAAACCGTGGTCGGCCATGTGGTTAGCCATATAGGAGTCCAGCGCCTAAACCACCATACCACCCGCCAGCCCCTCCACCACCGGGTTTTTGATGTGGCATTCAGTGAGGGTAAGAGTAGAGTCATCCGTAGAGATGGGGAAAGGCTCAGAGGAGGCATTTCTGTGAGTAGACCCCCATGCATGTTTTCTTAGGAACAGGGACATCTGGGGTCTCCTCTTGGCCTTGCCTCCCAAAGGTCTTCTCCCACCGTCTGCTTGGTGAACACGTCCCTGTGATTGACTCACACCTTCCCCCACTCTCCTTGAAGTTTTTACTGCTGTCTGATCCTAGTGGGAGTGAACATTGAGGAGGAGCAGGGACAGAGCCTGCAAACCTCCCCAGAGCTGCCTCCTGTCCCTGCACAGACAAGCAGGAGGCTGAGGTGAGGCTGCAGGTGTCAGGCAGAGAGACAAGGCCAACTTCCCATTACAGAAAGGGTTTTCCAGTGGCAGGGAGATAAGGGATGTACTTGGCCTCTTGCATACTTCCCAAGTTCGTCTTGGTCACCTATGGGACTGGGGCAGCTGGTGGGGCCTGCCTGTTTGAGTTCCAGATGAAACACGGAGTTGAGAAGTTCAGTGCCTGTGAGGGTGGCAGTCACAATCAAGCCCCGAATATCTGAGGCAGGGTTTTAGCTTATAGGGGTCAGAATGGGAGAAGATGCGTTCATGGTCAGCCCTTCTCCCATCCTAGCCGGGGATTAGAGGCAGGGCGAAGGAAGAGCTCTTGTCACCCTGGAGGAAGGTTTTAGGGAGAGAGGGGTCCCCTCATGAGGAGGGGTAGGGGAGGGTCCTGCCCGGAAGTCCCTGTCTCAGTGTCTGTGGCTCATGAGCAGTCCAGCCCATGAGAGAAGACTCGGGGTGGAAGTCGGGGTCCTTGTGCCCCTCCGAGATCAGCGGCTTTCCTCTTGGTCCTTTAGAACTCAGTGACGCGCAGCGCCCCCATCAACAGTGACAGCCAGGGCCGGTGCGGCACGCGTTTCCTCACCACCTACGACCGGCGCTTTGTCATCAAGACTGTGTCAAGCGAGGACGTGGCGGAGATGCACAACATCTTAAAGAAATACCACCAGGTATGGTGAGTCCCAAGCCTGGGCAGAGAGGAGGGGCTGGAAGGAGGAGAAGAGAGCCCCTGCAGCTTCTCAGGAAGGGTGGGTCCTCCCCAGCAGTGGCAGGCGTGTCCTGGGAATCGAGCCGGAGTCCCCCTGCAGCCGTGCTTCTGCGAGGCACGAGGCCCACTTTAGGAAAGGAGATGTATAGACACGTCCCTGACTCGGGCCCTGCTGAACAGCTGTCTGCTGTCAGAGCTGGGATGTTCTCACACTGTGGCGTCGGCGTCTGCCTCATTTCTGCTCTGAGAGGCCTGTTGGCTCGGCAGGGTTGTTTCCTTTCCCAATCCGGCTCTCCACTCATCGCCATGAGGAAAGCAGGGAGCGCTGGGGTACCATCACAGTGCCTATCCTCAGCCTGGTCGGGTCTTTATTTCCGGGGCCCCTGGGAAGTGGTGAGGGAGACTTCTAGTCTTTTGGGAGCTGCAGCAGAAACCTGGGGTGGAAAACAGCTCTGGGGAGGGAGCCATTCTGTTCTCCCGATGGCTGGGTCCCTACCTGCCTCTGCAGCCCCCCTGCCCTGGGGCTTTCCTGTGTTAGGCTGGCAGTGGAGCTTCACGGCCTGGGTTTTTCTGTGTCCAGGTCTATTTTAAGCGAGCACTTAGGTGGGATCCTAATACTGTGAACACAGAGGGGCTCTGCACTGCCTGCTCATGTCGCACTCAACCAGGCATCTGGGGGCAGAGGTGGCCACTGCCTTTTCTAAGTCTGAGAAACCCCTCTCACGTCACAGAACCCAGTTCCCAAGCCAGTAGGTTAGACTCCCAGGGAGCCTGGGGAGAGCCCGTCCACCCTGGACACCTTCGTGTCTCTTAGCCTTCCCGCTTATCCTCCTTGCCGTTGCAGTTCATCGTGGAGTGTCATGGCAACACCCTTTTGCCACAGTTCCTGGGCATGTACCGCCTGACTGTGGACGGTGTAGAAACCTACATGGTGGTCACTAGGAACGTGTTCAGCCATCGCCTCACTGTACACCGCAAGTACGACCTCAAGGTAAAGGGCTGTTTCCCGGTGCGGTGGCGGCCCTCTGTCTGAGATTTGCAGGGGCCGTTAGTCCAGCTTCCCACAGTCGGAAAAGCCGGAGCATATGGGTGGCGTGGACAGGTGACTCTGAAGTTGAGGTGCCTTATCCTTGTGGAACAAAGGCTGTTTGAGGTGTAGAGGTTACCTCAGCCCCACGCATGCATGCACCACGTTTATACAACAGCCGGCGCCTTCCCCTCCTGTCTGTGGGATGTGCACACTCAGGGCAGCAGGGTGGGGGCAGGCCGTGCTGACGCATGCACTCTGGCATCGGCCCAGGCCTCCGTGGACCGACAGCACAAGTGCATTTCTACTCACCAAGAAAGACACACTTGTGACTGTGAACCTGGCGTCCTGACTGTCCCCCACTCTGCTGCAGCTACACGGATTGCCTTTGCATTCTGCAGTGTCTGGGCTCCTCCCCAAGGCTTCACATCTGTGGCCTGGAATAGTTGCCTTCCCTGTAGCTTTGCTCGTCTCTCCACCACCTCCTTCCCCTACCTAATTTCTTCCTGCTGACCCTTCTGAGCTCCACTCAAATGCCACTTCAGGACATAGCCCTGGCCATTGACCCTCTCCAGACCAGACCAGGCCATGTCCCATGCTGTGTGTCCTCTCTCTCCCTGTACCAGTTAGCACCTTTGTCAAGAATGCACGAATGCTTGTGAGACCACAGGGAAAGTCTGTCTCCCGTTAGGAGAGTTCCCTAAGGGCAGGGGCGGAGTGTCCAGTGCAGTCCTGTTGGCTGAGCACCTAATGTGCATCTTGTACGTAGAGCTCTGTAAACGGGCTGTGACAGAGTTGACGATCAAGCTGCTGCCTCCAGGCCCCTCTAGGAGACCAGCCAGCTCACTGCAGTGCAGCTGCTGGCTGGCCCCAAAGACCTGGGCATGTTTGCTCACTCCCTGGAACTTACTTCAGCTAGACAGCTCCTGATGGCTCTTATCTTTTCAGGGCTCTACCGTCGCCAGAGAAGCTAGTGACAAGGAGAAGGTATGCTGGTGCTGAACAAGTGTAAGGGTCGCTTGGAGTCAGAAACACCTTCCTTTGGCTCTCCTGCCCCTCCCCATCCATAACCCCCAGTGCGGTTCCCAGACATGCAGTCTGTCAGCATGAAATGCTCTGTCACTAAGCACCTGCCTGTCCTTGTCCTAGACCTAAGCCTTGGTCTCTAGCCTTTCACCTTGGCCCTTGCTAGGTTGTTCATACTCCTGGGGGATGGCAGACAATTTCCTCTCCAAATCCAGCCTGAATTTGTCAGTGGCTGCCCTGAGCTAATCTACGCTCAGCAGGAAGGATCCTGCAGTCAGTCCTTATTGTCTGGTATATGCCACATATTGCCACCCCTGCCTGCCCAATGCTTGGGTCACAGGCTCCTGCCCCATTGATTTAGCAGGTCGAGCGTCTGTGTGTTACAGACCGTCCCTTTTCCGTGCTATTGCTCCCGGCAGAACAGTTTATTCTCCTGGGGCCGAGTGCATCTGGCCTCCCCAGCCTAACACTGTATTGCTCACCTAGGCCAAGGACTTGCCAACATTCAAAGACAATGACTTCCTCAATGAAGGGCAGAAGCTGCATGTGGGAGAGGAGAGTAAAAAGAACTTCCTGGAGAAACTGAAGCGGGACGTTGAGGTACTTACTGGCCCTGATCCTCACCTTGATTGGGCAGGGGGGTCCCTCTTCTACCAGAGGAGGAGCATTTTTAATCTTAAAGAAAATGGAACTCACTGGGCGGCCTGTAGCCTGGTGGTTGAGGGAGCCAGATCCCACATGGCTTCCCATGGTTCAAGTCCTGGCCCTGGCAGCTTGAAAAACATGCTGAGTGTGAATATGTGCATAACCCAAATTCCAACGAGTTGGAGAAATGGAGGAGAGGGGATTATAGTGTGACCATGCCCCACTGGGGCATGCTTTCTCCTTTTCTATCTCCATCTCTCTCTCTCTCTCTCTCTTTTTAAATAAGTATTTTATTTAACTTTATTTATTTACTTATTTTTTAACTTGACCAGAGAGGGACAGAAAACGAGAGAGAGAAAGTGAGGAAGCAAGTTGCCAGGTCTGGGACTCAAACTAACCACTACGCCATCTGCCAGTCCCTCTTATCTCCATCTCTCTCTGGTAAGCCCTCTGGCAACTGAAGAAACAAAATGGCAACTGAAGAAACAAAATGGAAAACAAACACACACACACACACACACACACACACACGCACACAGAATTCATTATTTTCCCAGGGCACAGACAAAAGGAAGAAAAGTGATTTAAGCAGTGTAGACACTTACTTGCTCCTGAAGGTGGTGCAGATGAACATTGCATTTGAGGGAGCACAATTCATGCCAGTCGTTTAGAATCCTTTCCTCTCATTTCTTTTTTTCTTTCTTTTTTTATTTTATTTTTTTTTTAGTTTTTTTTTTTTTTTGCCATAGGGTGCAGAAGCTCACTTGAGAGAGAGACAGAAGGAAAGTGAAGATCCCCCCGCCCAAGGGGGTTGAACACATCACAATCCGTTCTCTTCCATTTTTCTCTTAGGATTTTAGGTGTGCATACATGCCTGGTGTAATTTTTTTTTTTGAGAGGTTTTTGCTGTAGAGTGCGTGCACTCGCCAGAGAGACAGAGAGAGACGAAGAGACAGAAAGTGAGAAATCACCTCCCGGCGGGGGTGGCCACACCACAATCCCTTCTCCTCTATTCTCCTCCTGGGATCTTGGGTATGCATGTCCAGCGTGAGTTTTAAGCCACCAGGTCCAGGACTTGAACTGCGGTCAACTACAGGGGAGTTCAGTGAGATAGCCATTACACTAACCGCTGGTCCCGCCTGGTGTGATTTTTCAAGCCACTGGGTCCAGGTTGTGAACTGTTGTCAGCCTCGTGGGAATCCAGCACTTAGCTCCCACACTGCCTGCTGCCCCATCTTTTCTCTCATTTCTTCAGTAATCCATTTCAGCCCTTCAAATGCCCCTTCTGGTGGTGTCTCTATAGTGGTGGGAACATCGACCATCAGCGTGGCAGGAAACCGGCCTTTGAGATCTACCAGTCAGGGGGCTGGCAGGTGGCATGGTGGTCAAGGGCACTGGACTTGCACATGGCCGACTGCAGTTCGAGCCCTGGGCCTGGAGGCTTGCTTTCTCACTTTCCCTCCCTCTCTATCACTCTCTCGCTCTGTTCCTCTCTGTCAAATTTAAAGAAAGAAAGAAAAGAAAGTTAAATAAAATAATTCTTGGGGAAAAAAAAGAAAGATCTACCTGTCAGTCTGATACTTCACTTTCCCAACAACCTTTGGGTATAATGGTACTTCAGTGGAGAAAGAGAGAATATGTTATCTGGACAACTTTATAACTTAATATCTCTTCTTTTAATAAATTGGGAGCCTGCTCGTTAAAACTAAACCCTGAGCCCGGTAGGTGGTATGCTGGCTAAGGGCGCTGAACTCCACATGACCAACTGTGGTTCGAGTCCTGGACCTGGCGGCTTGCTTTTCCACTTCTCTCTCTCTCTCTCACTCTGACTCACTCTTTCCCTCTCTGGTCAAATTAAAATAAGTAAAGTTGGGACCAGCAATTAGCGTAATGGCTATGTTGCTGGACTCCCACTTAGTTGACCGCAGTTCGAATCCCAGACCCGGTGGCTTAAACTCACACCTGGCGCGTGTGCATGCATGCCCAAGATCCCGAGAGGAGAATGGAGAAGAAGGGATTGCAGCGTGGCCATCCCCCCTGGGGAGTGATTTCTTGTTTTCTGTCTCTGTCTCTCTCTGTCGGTCTGGCAAGCGCATGCACCCTATAGCAAAAATCTCTCCAAAAAAAGAAAAAAAAAAGTAAAGTTAAATAAAACAATCCTTTTTTTAAAAGAATGATTTTATTTAACTTTATTTATTTATTTGTTTGTTTTAATTTAACTAGAGAGGGACAGAGAGAGAGAGAGAGAGAAAGTGAGAAAGCAAGTCGCCAGGTCTAGGACTTGAACCACAATTGGTCATGTGGGAGTCCAGTGCCCTTAACCACCACACCACCTGTTGGCCCCAAAGTTAAATAAAATAATTCTTAAACAAAAAACAACTAAGCCCTAGGGGCAGCCCTGTGACCTGGTGGTTAAGGGAGCTGGATCCTACCAGACTGACCGTGTGCTGGGGTTTTGGCCCTGGCAGCTTGGGAGACACGCTGTGCATGTGTGTAGGCATGCCCCAAATCCCACCAGGATGGAGAAGTGGAGGGTAAGTGACTGCGGTGTGACCATGCCCCATTGACAGATGCTTTCTTTCTCTTTCTCTCTGTCTCAGGTGATCACAGGTACCCTCTGGCAAATTAAAAAACAAAAACAAGGGACCAGCAGGTGGCATGGTGATTAAGATGCTGGACCCTCCCACATGGCCAACCACAGTTCAAGTCCTGGACTAGTGGCTTACTTTCACACACACACACACCCCCGCCCCCGCCTCGTGTTATCTCTCTCTGGTCAAATTTTTTAAAAAATAAGTGAATGAGAGAGCCGGCAGGTGGCGTGGTGGTTAAGGGTGTTGGACTCCCACATGGCCAACCATGGTTCAAGTCCTGGACCTGATGTTTGCTTGCTCACTTTCTGTCTCTCTCGCTCTCTCACTCTGTTCCTCTCTAGTCAAATTTAAATAACCAAATAAATAAATAAACAAATGAAATTAAAAGAATTCTTAAAAATAAAATAAGTGAATGAAAATAAAATTAAATAATTCTTTTAAAAAAGAAAAGAAAAAAAAAAAAAAAAAACAGGACCAGTCAGGGGCATGGTTAAGGCAGCTGGATCCCACATGGCCAGCTGGTGTTCAAATCCCCATCCCACTAGCTTGAAAAACATGCCAGGTACATGTATGTGCATGCCCAAAATCCTGAAAGGATGAAGAAGAGGGGATTGTGGCGTGACCCACTTTCCCCCAAGGGGTGCTTTCTCATTTTCTTCTCTTTCTTGTCTCTCTTCTGTGAGTGTATGTACTTTTTAGAAAAATTGAAAACAAAAACAAACCCTGTTGCTTAAAAATAATAGTTTTTTTTTTAATTGGTAAAAAATATATAACAGGGCTAGCAGGTGGTTTGGTGGTTAAAGGTTCTGGACTCCCGCATGGCTGACTATGGTTTGAGTCCTGGACCTGGTAGCTTTCTTTCTCACTTTCCTTCTCTCTCTGTGTGTCTTTCTCTGGTCAAATTAAATAATAATAATTAATAAAGTTAAATAAAAAATAATTCTTTAAAAAATATATAAAAGTATTTATCATCTTAACTATTAGATTGTCTGGAAAGTCATAAATATTTTTCTATGTAAAAATGCACATGACTTTCCTGATGACTCAGTATTTTAAGTGTATAATTTAATGGAATTAAGTACATTCACATTGTTACACAACCATCACTACCATCCATCTCCATACTTTTTTCCTTTAGAGAGATTTTTGCTAGAGGGTACATGTGCTTTCCAGAAAGAGAGGTAGAAAGCGAGAAATTAACCCCCCCCGGAGGATTTTGGACCCGCACACACATGCACCTGGCATGAGTTTGAAGCTGGTGGGTCTGGGACTCAAACTGCCGCCGGCCATGTGGGAGTCCAGAGATGTAACCATTATGCCATCTGGTGGTCCCATCTCCATACTTTTTATCTTCCTCACAGTGAAACTCTCTACCCGTTAAATACTAACTCCCAATTTCTTCCTCCTCCTAGCCCCTGTCAGTCAACATTCTACTTTCTGTCTGAGTTTGACTACTCCAGGAACTTTATATATAATACAATACAATAAACGCCCTTTTGTGGGACCAGCAATTAGCATAATGACTATGTTGCTGGACTCCCATGTAGTTGACCGTGGTTTGAGTCCCGGACCCGATGGCTTAAACTCATGCTGGGTGTGTGTGCGTGCATGCCCAAGATCCCAAGAGGAGAATAGAGGAGAAGGGATTGCAGTGTGGCCCATCCCCTCTGGGGCGTGATTTCTCACTTTCTGTCCCTCTGTCTCTCTCTGTCTTTCTGGTGAGCGCACACGCCCTATAGAAAAAATCTCTCTCTCAAGAAAAATGCCCTTTTGTGACTATCTTATTTTCTTAGCAAAATGTCTTCTTAGTTCATCTTCGTTATACCTTTTGTTTCCCTCTCTGTCTCTCTCTCTCTGTCACAGATTTAATTAGCACACCTGGGGTGTTATCATCTTATAGCTCTTGTGGATAATGCTACTATGACTGTGGCTGTTGTACACTTGTTTTTGCTAGGAAACTTTTTCCTTTTTAATCCTTTTTTTATTTATTTTTTTGCTAGAGGGCACGTGTGCTTGCCACAGAAAGAAGGGAGCACCCCCAATGGAGCATGGTCACGCGGCAATTCCTTTTCCCTCCGTTTCTCCATCTTGTCAGGATTTTAGGCGCACACACATACGCACGTGCCCAGGGTGTGTTTCAGGCCACAGAAGCTGAGATTCAAACTGCGGTTGGCCGTGCGGACCCAGCTCCCTGTGCACCGCACTAACTGCTGCCCTGCTGGGTGGCCCTAGGGAGCTTTTTCTTAGTCACCCAGCTACGTTCGCTCTTCATTCTGTTTTCATACTCTGATGTCCAGTTCGTCCTGAGCCTTACCCCTACCATTTCTACCTCTCTTCCTACTCTGGCTCTAAGAATTTAAGGCATATTACTCAACTCGTTTGTTGTCAGTGTGTATGGCTTTATCACTGTTCTCCGTGGACTGGTGGGTATGGTATGTGGACTGTCTTTTGGGACCCTGCCCCCTTTCCCCTCGGCCTTAAGATGTCCAAGGAGCTAGGAATGGCATCCCTCCCACTCTTTCTCAGCTGAACTCTCAATGGTAGGGCTCTGAGCCTTTATTTCTCTGGGCCTATGCAGAGAGCCACTGTGGTCCTCCCACTGACTCTCCTCCCCTACCACAGACATCGGTCTGGCAGTTTTCAGGGCTGCGGGCTCACTGTGTGAGCTGGCAGAGTGAATGGCATGTGGCTGAGACTTGCACTCTGGCCTCAGTGTTAGCGAAACTGGAATGCCGGCTGGCTACTTCTGCCCTGTATTATTCCCCACTTTCTGTTCTTCTCCAGGTCATAAGGCCTGAGTGTAGAAACCTGAGTGAGCGTCCAACTCACAGTACTTACACACACACGAGAAAACTGAGGTTTGGTGAGGGGAGTCACACAGTGAAGGGCTGGGCCAGCATTCTCCGCTAATGCCATATGACCTCTTCCGACCTGGCCTGGCTGCCATTTTTATGTGATGCTCCCTTTTCTTCTGTTCTCCATTTTGACTTTGACTGGTAAAGAAGCAAGTCATGTAGGTTTTCAAACTCTGTCCATGACCCCCCCGTTAGGAATACGTTACCTTTCAACCCTGCAGGTACACACATTCATGCACAACTGAAACCCCGCCTACCCTCATTTTGTGTTACATACTCTGATATATTTATTCTATTTTATCATAATTAACATCAACAACAAAATCCCAGTCCTAGCACACAGCATTAGGTCTAGAACTCACAGCTGTCGAGATTCTGTCCGACAGACACTACCATATTGCACCCTCTCTCAGGCCTCTTCCACAGCATGACATTTCATTATTTGTTTCCTGAGACTCTCCATGGCCTCTCTTGATCCCGCAGTATTCTGGCCTCTTCCCTCTTCCTGCAGGGCTTGTTCTTGCTTTCTGCCCCACAGCCTTTGCCTGGTGGACCCCTCTTCATCCTTCATCCTCCGTCCTTCAGCCTCAGCTTCAATTCCTGTCCTCAGGGAGGCCCTCTCCCACCCCCTGCTAGAGCCTCCCGCAGCTCCGTGCCCATGTTGAATGTCTTCTCCATTAGACACGGAGCTCTCCAAGGGCAGATAGGACCAGGATGCCTCTGGGATGTCCCGGGTAACCTCTTCCTTCCATCTTTCCACCCCTCGCCTCCCTAGTTCCTGGCCCAGCTGAAGATCATGGACTACAGCCTGTTGGTGGGCATCCACGACGTGGACCGGGCAGAGCAGGAGGAGATGGAGGTGGAGGAGCGGGCGGAGGACGAGGAGTGTGAGAACGACGGAGTGGGCGGCAACCTGCTCTGCTCCTATGGCACGCCTCCGGACAGCCCTGGCAACCTCCTCAGCTTCCCCCGGTTCTTTGGTCCTGGGGAGTTCGACCCCTCTGTCGATGTCTATGCCATGAAAAGCCATGACAGTAAGTAGGAGCTGCGCCGGGCCTGTCTGCTCCTGGCCCACTCCCTTCAGGCTCACTGTCTAGATGTTCCCGGGGTGCCTGGACCTCTGCCGCATCAATTGCTGACTTTGGCCTCTTCCTGCCTCCAGGCTCCTCTGTGTGGTCACCTCCAGTAACTGGGGCCCTGGGGTTCCTTCTTTGTCAGGCTCTCCTCCCCCTCTGTGCCTCTCCTGGATGGTGAGGCATCGTTCTGCTCGGGCTCATGGGATGGACACACCTTACACACATTCATGTTGGCCGTGGGTGGCCGTGAAGGTTAAATGAGAACTGAATGCTTCTGAGAAGAACCCCGGCAGTCATTCCTTTTCTCAGCTCCGTAACGCTAAGCATGGCTCAGAGCCTCGTATCTGCAGGGGGGTGAGAGAGCTCAGCCGCCTTCTGCTCTTCTCTCGGCCACTCTTCCTCCTTTCCTGCTTCCCCTTCCCATCCAGGTGCCCCCAAGAAGGAGGTCTACTTCATGGCTATCATTGATATCCTCACGCCATACGATGCAAAGAAGAAAGCTGCACACGCTGCCAAAACGGTGAAACATGGGGTGAGTTCTGTCTGTCCAGGGCCGAGCCAGGGAGAGTCTGCACCTGCCCTCAGACCCCGGGGTGATCTCCACCCTCCTGCTCCCGCCTTTCCAGGACAGAGAGCAGAGAGCAGCCAGCCTGTCTTACCTGTATCCCCTGCCCTCTACACCCCACCCCTCCCTGACAGGCCTGGTAATTTGCCCAACTTGTTTTTTCCCTGGTTCTCTGGCCCTTGGGGCCCTGAACCCTGCTGGGCATGTTGTGTATCTTACGGAGCGGCCAGTAATAGCTTTGTTGACTTGCCCACACTGCTCCCTACAGGCCCCTGTTCCCATGGAAGGGAAGCCACTGTTCTCCACACAGGGGCCCCACGGAAGTCCAGAGCCTGGCTACTACTTCCCCACCCACTTCCCCACACATCAGAGTGGGGCCACGACAGTTCTGAGACATGGGGAACACTTTCCCAGGTGGCCAGCCCCATCTCTGGGGAGCCAATTTCCGTTTTGATGCTGGATCGGAGGCTCCTGAATACCCAGGCCCCTCCGATTAGGGCTGAGGAGCTCCCCCTGAATCGGCCTCTTGTGTGTTACAGGCGGGAGCGGAGATCTCGACTGTGAACCCTGAGCAGTACTCCAAACGCTTCAATGAGTTCATGTCCAACATCCTGACGTAGTTATCTTCTACCTTCAGCCAGAGTCAGAGAGCTGGATACGGGGTCGGGGATTGGGAGAGGGAGAGGGTGGATTTGGGCTGGATGGGAGGGTGGGGAGCAGAGTGGGGGGTCGAGAGGGCGTTAGCAATGAGACTATAGCCTGTGACACCGAAAGAGATGCTAGCTGCGGAGGAGGGGGACTGCTGTGTGCCATTTGCTCAGGACGGAACCTCACCTCTGCTACTCTTGATTTTTTTCCCATCTGACCCAAGTTTTTTTTAAAAAAGGGGGGGTTCCCTCTTTGGTACCTTGCAACCTTTCAAGATACCTTGGGGCTAGAGATGATTGGTGGTTTTGTTTTTGTTTTTGTTTTTGAAATTTCATTGCTCCAGGTTTGCTATTTATAATGATGTATGTCATCACCCTATCCACCCTCCTGTCCCTGCCCAGCTCCATTCCCTTCTGTTAAAGAGGCACCCGACAGACCAGCACAAAGGTCCTCTCAGAGCAAGGCGCTCCAGGAGAGAGGTCAGAACCTCAGGCCTGCTGTATACGATTTTGTCTGGATGAGCTCTTTAATTCCATGGAGGACTGTGCACAACTTCCTCCGCCTTCCCACCTTGGATCCAAGTGAAATGTCACATATGCCTCCATCCCGTCCTCCCAAAGGAGCACTTCAGGTCAACCCCAAGCATCATGGATTGGAATCAGAGCTCTCAGAGGGAAGGGAGTCGATCCTCAGGGGGTGGTAAGGGGTGACGGAGCTGCTGGGCTCACGGACAGCTGGTTCTTAGAGAGCCCTGTGATCAGCACCCAAGCCCAGGCTCTCTCAGTCCCTGGGGTTCAGATATCCTCTCTGTAAAGCCTGCCTCCTACTGGGTCAAGAGGAACTAGAAAGTACTTTTGGATATGCCAGGACCCTTGTGTTTATGGTTATTTTCCTTTAGGGAAACCTCAGAAACTGGTGAGTATCAGTGAGGTCTTGTGCCCTCCATCCATTCACTTCCTTCTGACCTTCCAACACCCTCACTCGCAGCTGAGCTTTGAGCTGGGGCAGATCTCCAGGCACCTGGAGTGCTCTTCGCAGAGATACCTCCTCAAGCCCCAGGACACTGTGTAGGCAGCCTGCTCCCTGTGCCTGTGGTTTGTCACCTGGACAGTTACACGAGCACGGTGCCTCCTGCCTTGGAGGGCAGCGTCCAAGCCTGAGGTTCCTTCAGAGTCACTTGAGACAAGGCCCAGGATATCCAGTCTGGAGGCTCAGTGTGGTGTTTAACCTGGCCCTAGCCTTGGGCCATTTCTCTTGTTGCTCCCTGCTCCCAGAGACTTCCAGCAGATCTGCCGCCCTCAGGCTTCCTGGAAGAAGTGGCACCTGTAGGTTCCTCGGAATTCTCGCCCACCTGCAGAGCCTGCTGCCCAGGCCCTCGGAAGTGAGCCCGTGTTCCGCTGCCTTCGGAGCAGTCTGCACTGGGGGAGGTATACCCTGCATCTTCGCATCCCTCACTGGGAGCCAGGGATTTGGGATGAGACATGGTAAAACTTGTAGATAACCCCAAAGATGTGAAGATGGTTTACAGAACCATTGAGTAAATAGATGGGTTTTGGTGGCTTCCTCCGAACACTGCCAAGCTCTGGAGCAGGAAGCAGCAGTGTCCGTACCCAGCCCACAGCACTGGGGTGGGAAGGAGTGGAGACGGCATTCTTGGCTTCACTGGGGCTGCAGCAGTGGGTGAGAACCCAGAAGAAGCAGATGTGGGTCAGACCACTGCCCTAGCCCCAGGAAGGGGCCACAGGTAGCACTGATCAAGACCACTAAGTGACTTGGGGAAGAACTTGGAACCAAGTGGCTCATGGAGGAAACAGATTTGACCAAGGAAAGGGATTAAGTAAGAATTATGTTTGGACATGATTTCCCCACCTCATCATCAAGAGTGAAAGTTTGAATTTGCTCCTCGTCAGGCCTAGCATCTCCGAAAGCTGAAGGCCGTCCTCCAACAGCCTCCTGTGGCTATGGGCTCCGGCCTCTCTGCACTTGGTCTGCCGATCATGTTGCCGTAAGTGTATGAAAGTGTAAGTCTGACCCGCTAAAGGTGACTACCAGGTGTCTAACTTGTCTAACATGGAGTTTTGTGATTTTTTTTTTAATATTGTTTACATTTTGAGAGGTAGCATTCTGTTTCAAATGCATTTTTGTTGTTGTTCATTTTTCTGACAGTATTGCTGATTGGGTCCCAACATTTGAGCTGTGGTTTGGTGGGTTTTAGATTTGTTTTTTTTAAAGGTTGTTCTCTGTGCTATCTTCAAAACCTTGGGTTTGGTCCTCTAATTCCTTTGGCATTCAAATGTTTAAAAGCTATTGATCTTGGTTCCTATAGGTTTTCTTTCTCTTCTGTTGGTAACAATAATCTCTTTGGTTTGCAGTCTGAAGGTAGAGAAGGTGGACTGACCTCCCCAAGCTTTTGTCAGCCCTATCATCTCTCTTGGGGTCTCACCATTCCCTTTCTGGGCAGTAGAAGGTTATCTGAGGGGAAGTGACTACTATCAACCTCACTCCTTGGGGACATGAAGAAAGGCAAAACAGTCTGTGGCATCCCAAATAATTTTAGGTCTCCCAAGAATGAAGGTATTAAAAATGAGGACATGGCTGATTGATGAGGCCTAGACGGGATAAGGGCGGGATTCCTCTCCACATTCTGCTACATACAGGGTCCACGCAGTCACACTGGCCCTTGTTCCTGTTAATTTGACTCACTGGTCCTTGTGTCCCCTAGCGATTTGGGGGTCACAGGGCATAGCAGGAGCCAGCAGTTCCAGGAGGGCAGATGAGAGCAGTGCTGATCTGTCCTCTCCAGCTCAGGGGTTACTTGCCTGTGGCAGAAGCCACAAGTCACCCTGATGGCTGTTCTCAGTGACACTCTGAAGTTCCCACTCTGGGCAGCTCCTCCGCTCTCCCTGTTCCCTCTTCACTTTTTTCTCTTGCCTGTGCTTCAGGCCTCAAACAGGTCTCCTGGGAGTGCTCAGGGCTGAAATTAGATTCCTGCCCTGGGGACTTTCCTCTCTCTGCCAGGGCCTGCCTGGGAGGTGGACCAAAGACCCAGGACTTTTCTCAGTAGCCGATCTCACCCCAGTTCTTTCTTACCAAGTCAGGTAGGAAGAAAAAACTTGAGCACCCTCCAGCATTGGAGTTCAAGTGCTGGGGGCCAGAAGGGACAGTGTGTTTCAACAACCCTCAGAACTCTGGCCTTAAACCTGTGGCTCCCCCCAAGTCTTGAGACCTCAACTCTTTCTGACAGTAATGTGGGAAGAGGGGTCCTCAGAGGGAAAACATTCAAACAACTGCCCCCAAATCTGCCAACCACCCGCAAGGGGCAGTGACATGGCCCTAGTCCTCCTGAGATGTGCCACTTAGGAAGTTCCCCAAGGGAAGGAGGAGACTCAGCTGTGCCGCAGCGGGTCACCTGAATCTCAGGAAAGAGGCTGGGGGACTTCTCCAGGAGCCCTTTCGTGAGGAGGCGGGAGCCAGCGAGCACCTTGTCGGGGAGGCTCAGTGCTGCTTGGCACACCCAGCAGCAGGTCCGATCGTTGCAATAGAAAATGTGAATGAAGTTTAGGGTCAGCTTTGGGGGAAGCAGGATAAACTACCACCCCACCAATGTGTGTAACTTCTCCATTTCCCACTGCAATTTCCATTTTTTAAATAGGAATTTTCAGCCCCCTGTGCTTGTCTAATGTCTACTCTGAACAGTTCGAGACCTTGTTACTGTTTTAAAATGCATGCATGTTAAGATGAATCTTCAACCTGAGGAAAAAAATAAAACTCAAAAAGCTTTGTGTACATCTGTTATGTGTGAGTCCTTCGGAAATTAGTTGTTGCCTTTTTTTTTTTTCTCTCCCAGAATTAAGTTTCTGGTCCTACCAGTTTTAGAGGTAGCATGGGTTAAATCAGTACATGACTTCAGGCCGAAATCGTGGTCGTGGTACCCACTTTCAGGCTCACTGAGCACTGGGAAACTCAGCAGGGGCAGGCAGCCTGCGAGCTGGCACTGCCGCACGCCTTCCCTCCCTCCTCCTGCCGTGTGGACACACACACCGGACCCCACGGCCACTCTCCTGACTTGCAGGGGATGTAGCTGACTCGGGAAGCCGTTGCTGGGAAACTTAGGTTCTCATCTCACCTTAAGCTTTGAGTCTAGTGGTTCTCAAAGTACGGTCCTGGCCCAGCAGTACCAGCAGTGCCTGGGAGTCAGAAATGTGCACCCGAGGCCTGACCCCAGATTCCCCAGGTCAGAAACCGTTTTAATGAGCCCTCCTGGTGGTTCTCCTGGAGGCCAGTGTTCAGGACCCACTCTGTAACAGGAGAGGAAAGATTTGTAGATTAAACAAGCACAAGTTTATTCTTGTGTAAAAAAAATTTTTAATTCTTGGGGCCAGTAGGTGGTGTGGTGGTTAAGGGCGCTGGATTCCCACATGGCCGAATGAGGTTCAAATCCTAGACCTAGCGGCTTGCTCTCTCGCTTTCCCTGTCTCTCTTTGGTCAAATTTAAAAAATAATAACAAATAGAATTAAATAAATAATTTTTTAAAAATTTAAATTCTTGCATAATTTTCCATAATACACCTTTTCTGTGAGCTTTCTCAAGACCCCCTCATAAGAACATTCTGCTTACTTTTTAGGGCATCTACTGCAGGTTGCAAGCTGGAATCATTTGGAGAATTAGAAAAGGCAGAGATGCAAAAAAAAAAAAAGGGGGGGGGGGGGACCAGCAGTTAGTGTAATGGCTATGTCTCTGGACTCACATGTAATCGACCGTGGTTTGAGTCCCGGACCTGGTGACTTAAACTCACACTGGGCGTGTGCGCATGCGTGCATAAGATCCCAAGAGAATGGAGGAGAAGGGATTGTGGTGTGGCCATCCCCCAAGAGAGTGATTTCTCGCTTTCTATCTCTCTGTCTCTGTCTTTCTGGTGAGCGCACGTACTCTATAGCTAAAACCTCTTAAAAAGGGGGGGGGGGGGCAGAGATGCCAAGGCCTCTGAAAAGTCAGTTAAATCAGAATCCAAGAAACAGGATGAAGATACCAGTGTTTTAGACGCTCCATAGGAGATGCTGTTATACAGTGGTTTGGAAGGAGGGTACTTGGTCAGATTTCTACATGAGCAGAAAAGACCTAAGGGTTTCCAACGGTGTTTAGTGGAAGGGGTTCTAGCCTTTGGAGTCTAATAGAATAAGGGCTTATATCCTTGCCTTAGCACTTACTCAAGCAGCCTAGTACAGCTTTTCTAAAAAAAAAAAAAAAAAAAAAAATATATATATATATATATATATATATTTTTATTATTTTTAAAATTTGCTATAGGTCACGTGTGTTCACCAGAGAGCAAGAGAGAAAGAGAGAATGTGAGAAAGCAAGCTGCCGGGTACGGACTCAAACCATGATCAACCATGTGGGAGTCCAGCGCCTCAACCACCACACCACCTGCCGGCCCTGAGGACAGCTTTTTAACTGCTCACCATCTCAGGGTCTCAGCTGCCTTGAGTCACGATGATCACGCTCCAGCACCGTGGCACTCTGTGCAGGTGCCTGGCAGCTCCCCACCCTGTGTGGCAGTGCAGCAGAGCGCACGCCAGGAAGGACCGAGGACTGAGCTACTCCCCAGCAGCTATTTCTGACAACCTACCTGGAGACGGAGATCTGTCAGGAAGCATCACAGACAGCAGGAATGAAAGAAAGGCTATTTTATTTAAAAAAAAAAAAAAAAAAAAAAACAAACAGATAAAATATGGGCTCTGGGAAGAGGGCTAGTCCATTCTGGCCTTCAGTGTCCTTGTGGTGATCTTGTCCTTCTCACTGCAGAGGGAAAAAAATCACATGAAAACACAAAGACCCACCTAGATGAGGACCGTGCCGCCCTCTGCCAGCCCTCCGCTCTGAGCCTTTGGCAAGGGAGCAGGACAAACAGCTGCCCTTTGTGCCATCTGCTTGGGCGGTGGGGAAGGAGGGGAAGGACGGGAACAGAGAACTGGACAGACTTTCCAAAGGTGGCACCACCTGGGGAGCTGACCCAGGAAACCATTCAGAGATGGACAGAGCAGCATCTAAAGAAGGGAAGGAGCAGCGCGGAGCCCAGAGAGCAGTAACTATGGCAGGGGAAGGTGTATGTGTCACCCAGGGAATGTAAAAGAACCTGGGGGTGGTAAATTCTGTTTCTAAGGTAATTGAGCAGGCTATTCCATTAGGAAAACGGCCCACATGCTTATTCTGGAATGCAGAAAAGCAGCTGGGAGGGGGACCGGCAGGTGGCATGGTGGTTAAGGTGCTGGACTCCCACATGGCCAGCCGTGGTGCAAGTCCCAGCCCTGGTGGCTTGCTTTCTCATTTTCTCTCTCTCTTGCTCTGGTCAAAATAAAACATAAGTAATAATATCGAATAAAATTAAATAAATAAATCTTTAAAAAAAGGAAAGAAAAGTGGTTAGGAGGACTCCATCCAGTTGGGTTCCTGGTAACAGCCCCAAACAAATAAGGAGAAAGGAGGAATGCATTTAGGGAGCCAGCTGGAGGCTGGAAAATGGTTCCCAGAGCTCAGCACATCACGGTTTGGGGTTTCAGGCTGAGAGCTGGGGAAGAGGATGGTGACGTTGTCCGCCTGCAGTAGCACTGCTGTGGCTCATCCCACACAGGCCTCCGAGATTTTGGGGACACAGTGAAGAAAGGAGGAAAATGTCCACTGTGAGACTCGGGGTCATGGAGCCACGCTGCACAGAGACCAGGGGACTTGGGAGGCTCCCGGCTGCTGCCCTTAGGGAAGTGTAGACTGCTGCTGCATCTCTGCCCCTCCTACTGGGAAGATGGGGTGTGCTTGTGGGGGGGGGGGGCAGGTATCGCAAAGCTTCCTGATTCCCCCAAGTCCTACTCACATGACATGGACGATGACTCCCATGCCGGACACTGCGTCCCGGTCTACAGCATTCAGCATGGCCTGGGAGATGGTTTCAAACAGGTGTTCTGGGTCCTGTCGACCATGGGAATCAGCAGTTAGCGTAATGGCTATGTCACTGGACTCCCACGTAGTCGACTGTGGTTCACGTCCCGGACCCGGTGGCTTAAAACTCACGCCGGGAGCGTGTGCGTGCATGCCCAAGATCCCAGGAGGAGAATGGAAGAGAAGGGATTGCAGCGTGACCATCCCCCCTGGGGGGTGATTTCTCACTTTCTGTCTCTATGTCTCTCTGTCTGTCTGGCGAGCGCATGCGCCCTATAGCCCATAGCGAAAACCTCTCCAAAAAAAAAAAAAAAAGAACCTTTTCTAACCCACAGCCTCGCGCCCTCCCTTGGTCTGCCTCCTTAACTCTTTTTTTCTAGGCTTGAGGTCCCCAGCTCTGGTCCCTGCCAGGCCTGAAATGAGGAGGGTTCCCTGATGTGGGAAGCCCCCTCAGCTCTTTCCTTGGAAGGAGACTGGATCATACAAAGGAAACGAAAGAGACTGACAGCCCCAAATCTCCTCCACTACACGGCACAGTGACCTTAGGTAAGGGACAAGTCCCTTCACTGCGCTTCAGTTTCTCCTTCTGTAAAATAGGGGAAGAGGATCCCTACTTGGCCCCGGTCCCTTATCGGCCACCCGATGGGCTCTCCTCCTGGCTGTCCACAGGTACTTCAAAACCCCAACCATTTCCCTCCAACCTGTTCTTTCTCCAGCAGTCTCTCTCCTGGTTGACCTAGCTAGAAAACGCGGCCATCCTCCACTTCTGTTTCCAGTGGCCAAATCCTCTGGACACTGGCTGCTTCCCCTGCCCCACTGTCACCGTCTGTGCTCGGGATCTCAGCGCCTCCTGCAGGTGACAGCTGTCACAGCCAACTACAGGCAGACCCCTCGAGCTGAGGCCTGGCAGCTGAAGCCCTTCCAAACCTCATCCTAGTCTCGGTCTCCAGCATCACTGCACCCCATGTTCTACCCACACTCCAGCTCTCTCACTCTCCACTCACTGGACACACCTGACCCCTCCTGTCCCCTTGCACAGGCTGTTCCTGTCACTAGACGTTGCCTTTCCTCCTCTCCCTGGAAAACTGCATTTTAATAAGAATCTAGATGTCTGTCTTCTCCACTGGACGGCAGTAAGCCCTGCAGTCATGCTGCCTGCTTTCCCAAAGCCTGCAGGGCTGGTGCCCAATGGTAGGAAGAGCCGGCCCCCGTTAGACACCACTCCAATCTCTTCGTGTGTTCTCCTCCACACCACTTCTGAGGTGGGTTCTGTTATCCCCATCTGACAGTTGAGGTAAAGGAGGCAGAGAGAGGGAAAGGGACTCAGCCGAGAAAAATAACTGGTGGGTGCATCCTTGCCCACCCAGACAACCAGGCTCCAAAGCCCATTCTGTTAAGCTGCGTCTAACCCTACACCTTGTCAAACGTTTGTCCGAGAATGGCTGAGGGAAGCCTGCTCGTCCGCGGTGAGGAACCATTTACTGATTGCTGTGGCAAGTCTGAGGGGCTCTCCTAAGTAAAGGTGCTCTCCTCCAGCGCCACGCAGCCCTGCAGAGTCTCTGGACACCCTCCTGGGGAGGGGTGGCCAGGGCTTCTCCCCTGCCAACAGCCCCTTGCCATTACCTGCCACAAGGACATGTTTTCTTCCTATGGCCAAGGGTGGGAGCTCAGAGCTCAGCCCGCTCTGCCACCAACTCACCATGTCGGGCTCCCAGAGGGACTCGCACATCCCATACATTTGTTCGGAGCAGGTGCCACTGACCACAAAGTCGTCAGTCACCATGGGGCAGCCGATGAGGTCTAGAGAGCAAATGAAGGGCTTGAAGGTCTTCGGGTCCAGCCCAGCGATGACTGGCTCAGTGTAGTAGGGGCCAAACCTGTGGGTGGGGACCAGAGGGAAACCAGAACTCAGGGGTACTCACTGTCGTGTTCAGGCTTATTCAGACAAGGCCTGGCCCAGACCCAGGGTGAACACAGAGAATCCATCTGGGAATATCACCTTTCCCTGTGGCTGGTTCCGTTCAATCCTTTACTCTCTCCTGGTATTTGGCAATGCTGAAGAATTGTTTCAGGTCCAGTTGGTGGCATAGAGGTTAAGGTGGCTGGATTCCCCAGGCCAACTATATAATTCTAGTCCCAGACTCAGCACCTTGAAAAACACACTGGACGTGAATATGTGTATGCCTACAATCCCGAGAGGAGAAAAGGTTGCTGGTGGCCGTCTCCCCTAGGGGGTGACTCCTCACGCTCTCTCTTCCCAGCAAGCGCACATGCCTTATTGCAGATAAAAAATAATACTAATATCCTAGATTATCTGTGTAACAACCCTAAGACCAAATACTAACACAGTTCAGGGTCTGTGTCTGTACTGTCAATCACGTTCATGCCCAGGTATCACCTGAAGGTCAGTGCTTAACTTTCCTTCAGTGTTTCACAATCAATGGCTTCTCTGGAGTGCATGAATTTTCTTCTTTTTAAAGGGCTCCGGGCTGGCCCTATGGTACAGTGGTAAGGTGCTACTCAAGAACGATGGCAACCACAGTTCAAACATCCAGCCCAGTCAGCCTGAAACATGCCAGGCACACGTGCGAGTCTAACACCTAGTGGGCTGGAGGGCTGGAGGAAGGGGACTGTGGCATGACCACACCTTGCTCTCTCTGTCCCCATCAATTATATGCACATGTTTTTTAAAATCATGAATACAGGAAGAAAAATATTAATATAACTAAAGTAGCTCTTTGTTGGTTTTAACTTTCTTTTTTTTTTAAGAATTAATTTTATGGGACCAGCAGTTAGCATAATGGCTATGTCGCTGAACTTCCATGTACTCGACCACGGTTCGAGTCCCGGACCCGGTGGCTTAACTGACGCCAGGTGCGTGTGCATGCATGCCCAAGATCCCGAGAGGAGAATGGAGGAGAAGGGATTGTGGCATGGCTATACCCCCTGGGGGGTGATTTCTCGCTCTCTCTCTCTCTCTCTGTCTCTCTCTGTCTTCCTGGCAAATGCATGTGCCCTATAGCAAAAACCTCTCCAGAAAAAAAAAAAAAAAAAAAAAAGAGAAAAAAAAAAAGAATTAATTTTATTAGGGCCAGAAGGTGGCACGGTGGTTAAAGGCACTGGACTCCCACATGGCTGACCACAATTCAAGTCCTGGACGTGGTGGCTTGCTTTCTCGCTTTCTCTTGTGTCTTGCTCTGGTCAAATTAAAATATAACAACAATGACAAATAAAATAAAGGAAATCATTTTAAAAAATAATTAATTTTATTTATTTATTTATTTATTTATTTATTTATTTTAATTTGACCAGAGTGATACAGAGAGAAAGAGAGGGAAAGTGAGAAAGCAAGCCACCAGGTCCAAGACTTGAACCGTGGTCGGCCATGTGGGAGTGTCCAGCGCCTTAACCACCACGCCACCTGCTGGTCCCGGTTTTAACTTTCTAATACTAAAAAAGACAATGTAAGGACCAGCAGATGACATAATGGTTATGTTGCTGGACTCCCAATGGCCGACTGCAGTTCCATTCCCAGACCCAGAGGCTTGAAAGTCACGCTGGGTGCCTGTGCGGGGTCCCCAAAAGGAGAATGGAGAAGGAATTATGGCATGGCCACCCCACCCCCGGGGGGTGGGGATGGTAATTTCACACTTTCTTTCCCTCCGTCTCTCTGGTAAATACACACCCTGTGGCAAAAACCTAAAAAAACTTTTTTTTTTTTTTTTGGAGAGGTTTTCGCTATAGGGCACATGCGCTCGCCAGACAGACAGAGAGAGACATAGAGATAGAAAGTGAGAAATCACCCCCCCAGAGGGGATGGTCACGCCGCAATCCCTTCTCCTCCATTCTCCTCTTGGGATCTTGGGCACGCATGCACACACGCCTGGCGTGAGTTTTAAGCCACCAGGTCCGGGACGTGAACCGTGGTCGACTACGTGGGAGTCCAGCGACATAGCCATTACACTAACTGCTGGTTCCCAAAAACCTAAAAAAAACTTTTAAAAAAGGAACTAGCAAACAGCATAATGATTACGTTGCTGGACTCCCACATAGTCAACCATGGTTCAAGTCCTGGACTCGGTGGCTTAAAACTCACGGCAGGCACATGTATGTGCATGCCCAAAATCCTGAGAGAAGAATGGAGAAAGGATTGTGGTATGGCTATCCCTTGAGGTGATTTCTCGCTATCTCTTTATCTCTCTGTCTCTCTCACAAACATACACACTCTATAGAAAAAACCCTTTATATAAAAGCGGGGGGGGGGGAGGGATAAACCAGCAGATGGCATAATAGCTACGTCACTGGACTCCCATGTAGTTGACTAGACTGTGGTTCGAGTCCCAGATCTGGCAGCTTCAAACTCACGCTGGGTATGTGTGTGTACATGCCCAAAATCCTAAGAGGAGCCTTGAGGAAAAGGGATTGCAATGTGGCCATCTCCCCTTGGGCATGATTTCTCTCTTTCTGTATATCTGGGGAGTGCATGTGCCCTATAGTAAAAATCTGTCAACCCCCTCAAAAAAAAAGGACCAGCAGTTAGTGTAATGGTTATGTCACTGGACTCCCATGTAGTCGACCACGGTTCCAGTCCCGGACCTGGTGGCTTAAACTCACACCGGGCGTGTATGCATGTGCCCAAGCTCCCAAGAGAAGAATGGAGGAGAAGGGATTGTCGTGTGGCCATCCCCCCTGGGGGGTGATTTCTCGCTATCTCTCTGTCTCTGTCTTTCTGGTGAGTGCATGCACCCTATAGCAAAAACCTCTCAAAAAAAAAGAAAAAAAAGGGCAATGTAGTATTATTACAGGTATGAAGATGGCAAAGACGTTTAGTATTGGAACTCTAAAGAGTATTTTTATAACTTTCTTTTTAACTTGCTATAGCGCATGTGCAGTCACCGGAGAAAGAGAGGGAAAACGAAAAATCACTCTCAGGGGGAATGGCCTCTCTGCAATCACTTCTGCTCCACTCTCGTCTCAGCATTTTGGGCACCTGTTCACACACACCTGGTGTTTTCAAACCGCTGGGTCCGGGAGAGAAACCGTGCAGCCAACCGTGTCAGATCCAGGGTTTTAATGTCCACCACCTGCTGGCCCTAATTTTATAACTTTTCTGTAAAGTATAAAATCCGTTCAGAATAAAAAGTTAAAAGAAACTAAAGAGCTCAGCTATGTTCTGACTGCCTGGTTTTGCCCAGACGCGCGTGGAGAAAGAACTTCCAGCATTTCCCGCCCTGGGCAGTCCCGTCCTGGCTTCTGCACTCCACTCTACCGTTAGGCCCCTTTATCTCAGGGCAACATCCTCAAAGAAAACTGACAAAAACTCACATCCCTGACTCCTAGGTTCTGTATACTTCAGAGAATCTAGTGCTTATAAAACGCCAAGCTCTGGAGTAAAGAACCTAGCTGAGGGACCCCAGAACACTCTTTGGTGGGGCTAATTCTTTTATCTGGAAGCAAGTTCATCTGCTACTTGACTCCCTGCCTCCTTGCTTCCTATTTGGTAGTCAGGCTGAGAGAAAACAAAACAAAACAAAAACAATGCCGTCTTGCAAATAAGAAAAAGGAGAACAAGGAGGGATCTTATACCCCTCCAGGTGCCACCCTATTGTGTTGAGTGAAGGTGTGTGCACTTCCCGAGGGCTAGACTACACGTCCACCTACCGTTTCTCATACAGGAGGTTGGCCACCATGCTCATGAGGGTGTAGGGCTTGATCTGCCGGCCTTCCTTCAGTTCATACAGGTTCAGCCGGAACTTGAGGCGCTGGGCACTATGGTAGGAGGGGAGAAGGGGGGAGTTAGAAACCCACTGCCAAAAGCACCCTAATATACACCCTGTAGTGGTCAGGAGGAACCCAGGGAGACACAATCATGGTCCTTGCCAAGGGAAAGCTGCAAAGTCTCATGTGTATTCACAAGCAGCAGCTGCCATGTTAACAGCATGGATGGTGCCCCTAAGAAAAAGGCATCGTCCTCCGTGTGCCGTCCCAGAGCCCAGGACAGGCCCTGTATATAGCAGACCAATGCCAGACCTGCTGGAGGCAAAAGCAGTGAGTCACAGAATGCCAGAATGAGAGCCCAAGAAACAATGTGAGCCTCATTCTACAGGTGAGGAAACTGGGGCCCGTGAGACTAGCCACTACTGCATGTGAGCAAGTTACTCAGTGAGAAAAGCCTCGTGAGAAAAAGGAAGTGACATAAGAACAGCTGACTGGAGAGAGGAAGGCTTGAGGGAGCCAACCCTGCCATTTGGACTTTACCAGGTCAGGAAAAAAGGGTGGACCAGATTAGATCTCAGAAGTGATATGTCCTAGAGATGTAGGAGCTTTGAGGGAAATAGCAAGAGCATTTGTTGACAAGTTCCCATTCATATTCATGAACTGGTCCAGGAAATAGGTCCAGGCCCTGCTCTTCCTCCACCTACAAGCTTTCTGTGACCATAACCTTCCTCCTGAAAGTTTGTCCAAATTCTTTCCCTCTCTTCTTCCCCCACTCCTAACTATGAAGCTCAGCTCTCCAATGCAGCTTGTTTCCCTTCAGTCCTAAGATAGAATTTCAGTATCTCTGGGCTGGCCAGTGGCGTGGTGGTTAAGGGCACTGGACTCCCACATGGCCGACCACAGTTTGAGTCCTGAACCTGGCAGTTTACCTTCTCACTTTCCATCTCTCTCTCTCACTCTCACTCTATCCCTATCTGGTCAAAATAAAATAAAGTAAGTAAAATAAAGTTAAATAAAGTAATGTTTTAAAAATGTCAATAAACCAATTGCTTACAAGATGTTCCTATGTGGTTTGCCTGGTTCCCTCAAAATTGGTGTCAAAATCAGTCATTTTTCTCCTCCAAGTAGTAATCCCAGCTCCTATATTTCAGTCAATATAGGAATCACCTTTGAAACTTTTCTGGATTTCCTACATGCCTGCTACGAGTCTAGATTCTAGTACCAGATACAAAAAGCATGGGTCTTGACCCATTCATTGTGTGTTTGAATGTGTGACTTAATGAATGACTCTTTGGCCCCATAATATCCAAGTAGCGACTAAAGCTGGTCAACAACAACTCCGAGAAATCTGTTCCCTTCCCTTCCCACCACCACCACTTCATGAGGGCCATCTCACACCTGCACCTGACAACAGCTTCCCTATTTCATCTCACAGACACTCCCTTTTCTCCAAGCACACACTTACCATCAACTAGATAAACTAACCTGGCAGTTACATGCACCAGCTCATCATGAATCGTCCATCTGTATGCCTGCCTTGTCTCCCAACTAGACCTGAAGTTTTTTAGGGACGAGCAGAGACTTTGGGAACCTGGCTGACACTCAGTAATTTGAATCTTGGGCAAGACACTGTTGGACCCTAGTTTTCTCCTCTACAAAATGGGACAGCAACATGGTGATCTGGAGAAGAGGATTAAATGAGTCCATGTGTGGGTGCTTTCCACAGAGTCCAGCGCCAGCGTCACCACTGGCACAAGTTGGTTAGGATACATCTTAACGCTGTGGTGCCCGGCCAAGTCTTGGACTCCCTGGTGGGGTATGGTAGATGACCGACACCGAGGCCGCTCAAGCCACCAGACAAGGCTGGTCCAAGAGCAGGCCTGGGTTTCGCGGACCCGACACTTACACTGTCTGGACGTCGGTGGCGAGCCCGGCCAGGCCGATGTACAGTCGGTCACCCATGGGAAAGATCTTCTGAAAGTCCGTGGTCACCATCTGCGCCTGGATTCCGAAGCGCCTGTCTGCAGCGATGGCCACACAGTTCTTCCCTTTCATGGCCATGACGGCCCCTCCATTATAGGACATAATAGACTAAGGCAGACAAGCGGGGGAGCTCAGCACGAGGCACCAATCGCTGCGACAGCCCCCAGCCCAGTCCCTGATCCGGGGGTCCCTGGATGCCCCGAACTCAGGCCCTGAGTGAGCCCTGTGTGGCATCCCAGGGGCCACACTACCTTAGTCCTCACTGGGATCCGCTCCCCTTCGAACAGACGCTTCCCTCCATTCACCACTGGGTCTTCTCCGCCTCCCCAGATCCCCTCTCCGTTTTTCAATCTGTACCCCGCACCCCTTTCCCTCACTCCCCATCTCACCATGATTGCGGTTATTAGGACCCCCAGCTGTCGCTGCAATTCTAGTAAACCGGTTCTGTCTTTCACTGCGCGACCGCTCTCGCTGCTTTCTCTCCATTGGCTGATAGGCCGGTTCTTCGTGGTGTTTCGGCCTTCTATTGGCTGTGCGTAACTGTCAGTCAACAGTACGGGTTAGTTTGGTTGAGAAGCCAAGACCGAGGCGAGGAAAGCGGAAAGTGAAAAGTCACCATGAGTGCGGAAGAGCCTTGCATCGCGGTGCATGGTGGGATCGTGGCGGACCCAGGTTCCACCACCCAGACTGGGGGCGGAACCTGTGCGCACGTGGGCAGGTGTAGCCCGAGTTGGGTCAGGTGGCTCTTGTCCACAAGCTATAATAGTTGGAAGTATTAATTATGCCAGTTTATTTCATTTATTCACGCCACAGGTTCTCACATCTATTATGTAGCAGGCACTTTGCAGGGTTGTGGACATTCAGTGGCCCAGAAAGTGCCTGGTATTTAGGAGGCACCCACTAAATGCAAATCTAACGATGCCAGGGGACAAGGAAAGGGTGGCTGCAGAAGTTCAACTGCAACGCGGAATTTTGGAGGCTGAAGGTTGTTCTGCCTTCTGGGACCCGCCGCAGGTTGACTTCATGTATCCCCAAGTCTCATTTCACCCTAAGTGACGTTCCGGAGCTTTCCACATCTAAGGTAGATCCCAGGGTTAGAGCGCTAGCGCTGACCACTCACAGCCAATGAAAGAGAGGCGTGCACGTCGCGCTTCCTTCCCTCCTAAGCTCCGTTTTCCTCCTTGGTCAGAACCTTTCCCTTTCTTCGCGGGATCGGATTTCTTTTCGCCCGATTAAAGTGCTTCCGTTCTGGCTTCTGCGCGGTCTCAGCCTCGCTCCGATTGACTCGGCTCACAGCCACCCCAACAACTACCGCGGTCTCTGTGGCGCAATCGGTTAGCGCGTTCGGCTGTTAACCGAAAGGTTGGTGGTTCGAGCCCACCCAGGGACGCTGTGCTCTTTTTCTTCCTTCTTTTTCCCCCAATTGAAGTGAACATGGGTTTTATATACTACCGCTCAAAAGCCAAATTTTAATTGAAATGGCAGCGGCAACACTTTTTCTATAGCAAACCAGAGGGTTATCGTAATTGGAAAAACGTTGTTGTTTGCCAATGATGGGATAATTTATCCCGCACTTCCCAAAAAGAGTTGCTGTTTTTTGTCTCACTGTGGGATATGTTTCATTTTTCCTATTACATTTTTCGTGGGATTAAGAATTAATTTACCGGGGAGGTTGGACAGTTTTCCATTGTCTGCCTAAACGGATGTCACAATCGCAAAATACTACATTTGGAAGGGAAGAAAGTAAGGAGAGAAGGAATCAAGGAAAAGAAACAAAGGTGAGAATCGTAGGATGTAGCTGTGATAAAGAGACAGGGAAAAGAGAACACAAGACAGAAACAGGCTGGGTGAGTGGGGAAGACCACAAGAAAACAAGAGAGGGGAAAGAGAAGCATTTAATATAAAAGAGGGAGCAATTTTCTTAAAAATACATGCCCAGAAATGGGAAGATGGGGAAATAGAAACTGACAAAGGACACTTTTGAGCAAAAAGGTGTAAAGGGCTCAGAGATGAAGGAACCCAGGAAATCAGCGGAGTCCCACTTTCCTACCATCGCTACCATGTTTAAAGAGATCTTCCTCACAATAGCTCTTGGTATGTGCCGGGAACAATCACCTGGATTTTCCAGGTTTCTGCCATCCTCCAGCCTCTAGTCTGTGAGAGATGCAGTGACTTGCAGGGTAGTAGCCTGAGGACTGCATGAGATAGGAACACAAAATCAAGTGGAAGCATTGCCTAGTCGGCAGAGGCGCATTCCAGGATGCCAGGTGAGAAACAGCCTCCACCTTTGTGCAAGAGGATATGCAAAGGACTCCTTTAAGCAGTTCGCTTCCACACCCCACCCAGTCTCTCGAAATTCAAATACAAAGAGGCCTCTTCAGGAACCCCCCCCAGCGCTCAGCACCTTCAGTGGGCAAACCCAGAGGAGGTACTTGGGAGATACAGGAACCAACCCAACTGCCTGTCAAGTTTTGCCCTCAATGGCCTGTGAGCCTAGGGGTGCACCAAAGCCAGCCCCTCTGTTTTAAGTCCCCAGTGCCTGGCGTAGTATTTCATAATGACATATGACAGATGTTATTAGAATAAGGACAGAGAAACAAAGAACTTTGGAGGCGTGAGTCAAAAGTTTCTCCTGATAAATTGGAAAGGCCAGGGATGTGGGACTGGTCGTCCAGGACAAAAATCATGAAAAAGAATGTTTAGAGGGTAGCGGGCGGTCTTCTGTACTTTCTTCTCTCTAGCAGCTTGTGACAGGTGCATAAAAATTGAGAAACAGATGAAGGGACCCCAGCTTGCAGCCCTCCAGGATTAATGGATGGCTTAGGAACAAACCCTGTTTCCACAGGGGCAGCCCCTGGGTTCCCGCGTGGGTCGTGGGTGTCACGGAGATCTTCACGTGACACTTGAAGGTTTCTCGTTTGGGGTCTTCTAGTCCAAGGGGAGTCCCCGCTGGACTCTATCCCTGCAGAGTGAGCGGATGCACAAGTCTTCCCGGGCAGAGTCCAGAATGCCAGGGACACATTTGCCTTGAGGACAGTGGGCGTGCCTACACACACACACAACCACCCCCACCCCCACCTTTCCGTGGACCCGTGAACTCGCGGGCTCCGAGGAGTGCAGGGATAGGGGGAGCAGGTGACCTGATCCTCCCGGGGCTCGTCTCCCGCCAGTTCTCGAGCCACCCTCTCCGGGCGGAAATCTCTCTCACCCTTCCTCTTCCTCCCCGCCCCCGTTCGGCCAGTGTGGGCTAAAGGCTACAGCTGGTGTCACTAGGAGGCCGTGTCCACAGGTCCCTTGGTCGCGCTTCAGAGGCGAAATCATTCATTCCGGGCCCCCAGCCTTGGGGCTGCTCGGCTTCGAGCTATGAAAGGAAGCAGACGCTCGGAAGCTTGGCGACGATTCGTTTCCTAATTACCTATCCTGAGTCAGTGCGATTAATGGCGCTTTTGGCCGGATAGTCGAGCACTTTGGAGGGCGACACGGTGGCCATCCCAATAAATCGCGAATAACGAATAAACAAATCGACCGTCCTAATAAGGTCCACGGTCGTCGCCGTAACGCAGTATCGATTCGCTTTCCCGGCGCCGGCCTCACCGCCCCTCTCGGCGTTTCCAAGCCTCACTCCCCATTCTCTCCCTCCAGCCTGAGCCACTGGGGACCGGAGCCCGAGCGCTGGGTGGAGCCGGGAGCTACGGTCGGAGCCGGCCCGCACCAGCAGCTTTTGCGCTCGCCGGGCTCCTCCCGCCGCCGCGGCGAGGGCGGCGCACCAACCGCGCAGAGCGCACAGCGCAGGGCGCCAGCGAGAAATGCGGGAATGAGCGCACGGAAGGAAAAAGCGCGGGCCCGCGCTCCAGCCCCGGCGCCTCGATCCATTCTGGCCTCAAGCATTCGGCCGGGTTATTGTGGCCCGGGCCCCGCGCCCGAGTTCTAGTCTTCAGTTGGGCTCCCCGCCCGCGTTCCATTCTTCTCCGCCGGAACACACCCGGGCGCCAGCCTTCCGCACAGCAAACCGAACCCCTCGCCCTGAGACCAGCCGGCGGGCCTCACCCTCCACTCGTCTCTAGCGGTGTGCTCCCCACGAGGCGCCGGGGCTGGGTCTTGGGGCGCCATGCTTGAGCCAGCAATCAGACCGCCGAGAGGGGCCGGGAGAATGGGGGGGACAGGCTCTCAGATGCAGTTATTCATTTTAAGAGAATGTCACTTGGAGTGAATGAAAATCCGGACGGTGGCTGGAGGCGAAGCGTCCCCTACTGGCACTCAGCGCCCTTCGGTCCAGGCCGAGGCGTGGAGGACTGCGAGCCCATTTCAGCCCAGTCCTCATTTCACGGTTTTCCAGGCGCCCAGCTAGGGGTGGGGATCGCAGGGTCAGTGGCGGGGGGGGGGGGGGGGGGGGGGGGGGGGGCGCACATATTTCTGGGGAGAGAGGCCTAACTGCTGAGGGTAACAGAGGAGAGGATTCGTCCTCTGGGGACGGGGTGCTGCTTGGTAAGGGAGAGGTCGTGTTCGGGTTTGGGGGGCCCGGCACCAGCGAGGGGAGCAGACGCACTGGCCTCTCCCCCTCCTCTTCTCTCTGCAAACACCCTGAAGGAATGAGGTCACGTGGGTGAGTAGTGGGCGGGACCTACTCTTGTCTGGAGGAAAAAAGCCATTTTGTCCCCCCCCAACTCCGGTCCCTCCCCTCCCCCTCCGTCCCCTCCCCTCCCCTCTCTCCCTCCCACCCCAAACCGCTTTCACAAACTCCTTTCTTACCGTAGGTTTCTCCCCTCCCGCCGCCCGAGCGAGCGACACGGCTGCGGCCCCCCTCCCCTCCCTTCCCTCCCTCCCTCCCATCCCCCCCTCCCCGAGACCCACTGGACCCCGAACCCAGGTAAGCGGACGCGGATCCCCCTTCCTTCCCTTCTGCCCTATAACCATCAGAGATTGGGATTGGGGGCCGGTACATCCTCCTTTACAAACCCCCGTGGAGGGGCCAGCTGTGAGCCCGGCCTGCTTCTGGCCTTGCCACCCCCAGCCCCCGCGCCCCGCCAGCCCTATCCAGCTCGCCCCGTCCGCCTTTTTTTCTCTCTTTTTTTCTGTCCCTTTTTCCCTTTCCTCCCTTCCAAGATGGCCGAAGCGGAGTCCCCCTTTTAACGATGTGGCGTCTCCCTCGACCACCACCTCTTTGTGCAGCTGCCCCCTGGTAGACCCTGCTCCCGAGGCAGCGAGGGGCAGGGGCGGGGCGCCCTATGAGCTTGGGGGTGCGCGCCGGGCTGGACCTCTGCCCCCTCGGCCCTGCCCACGAGCCAGAGCACCCCTGGCTCTACCTGAGCCACCCTTTTCGGTCTGGGCAGGGGTCGTCTCTCCCGGGGACACTGGGGCTTCATGGACGCGCGAGGACTTGCGACCAGGACGAAGGGGACATGCTCTTGAATTGCTGCGAGGCCGGGGAGGGGCGCCCTCCCCTGCCGGGGTCTCCGTCCTCTCGGGCACCTCCCCCAGCCAACCGGTCCCTTTTGCCCCGTCCCAGCGCCGGGCGCCCCGCCCCCTCCCTGAACTGCTCAGCACAGCCTCTTTCTCCCAACACCCCTCCTAGGGCCCCGCCGAAAGTTTGGCTCTAGGGAAGGTGGGAGCGGCCACCCGGTTATTGAGGTCCCTGATCCTTTGACCCAAGCTCTGGGGGCGGAGGGGAGTGGGATGAGAAGGAGGGAGATTTATCGCGGTATTTCCTGTCGCCTGCAGGGGCCGGAGGGGGGTCTGCTGAACCCGCCTCTCCTGCTTGGGGAGCCCGGCTGCCCTCGCTACCCAGACCCTCCTGCTGTTAACGCGGAGGAAGTGGGACCCCTGGCAAACACCCCCTCCCGCACCCCGCCCTCTTGTCTCCACGGGGGGCCTGGGCATGCCCCTCCCCTCCCCCCTCGGCCCCCATCTGCCCAGAACTGCTCCCGTTTGCTTGAAGGGGAGGAGGCCTGGGGCTAGTACTTTTGCCTCTAAGTATTGTGGAAGTGTTACTCTATCCTTTCCCGAGGTCTTTGTCTCCCAGAGGGGTCCCCCCCAACACACACGCTGCCTCAGTCTCTCAGGGGCGCCCAGCCCCTGAAGGGAGGGGGCGTCTTTAGTTGTCTCCTGCTCTGTACTGATGGCTCCTCCTCTGGGCCTCTAGCAGTTTGTTCCTGAAACTAATTTCTCTCCTCCCTCCTCCCTCCTCCCTCCTCTCCGTTCCAAGGTGTTATGACTTGGAGAAGGAACATAAAGCCCGCTCTGTTGCAGCGTTTGGGTGGGCAGGTTTTCTCAGGGGCTCCCTCGATTTGGGGTCGGGGACTTAGAACGGTCTTTGAGATGAAGCAGGAAACAGACCCCTGGATCCAGACCATGTGTAGCTGAGTAGGGTTCAAGTTGAAGTCTTGGGAGAAAAGGGGGTGGCAGAAAAGGGGATTCTCTGCTGCCCCTGGCCTTGCCTGAGAGCTCTTGGTTGATGGAGCTGTTGCCATGGGAATGGCGAGAGCCTGAACAGGAAGAGGGTACATCTTTGTGCAGGTCAGATGCCCACCGCAGCCCTCCAGCCTCTGGCCCACCCCCAGTGGAGGTTGGGAGCTGCACTGCCTTTGTTGCTGGAAGACTTAGGTTATAATTGGCCCTGGGGTGGACCAGGGATGCACAAAAGGTTAGTGTGTGTTTGCAGCTCTGGTTTCAGGCAGGGATGTCAGGCCGCTGGCCTCGGGGTGGGGTGGGGTGGGGTGGGGTGGGGTGGGGTGGGGTGGGGTGGGCGGGGATGGCTTGCCATGTAGCAAGTGGGCCCAGCGCTGGACTGGCTGTATATACATGGTGGGGTGTGTCTGGTGTGTGTGTGTGCGCGTCTGTGATTTGTGTGGTGTGAGAGATGAAGGGGGTGTGTCTGGCTGTGTGTGTATCCTGCAAGGTGTTGCTCTGTGTATATTTTGGGTTTTTGTCCTTGCTCTGAGGTTGCTGGGAAGTAGGAGGGGGGAGGGTAGAATAGCCCAGCTCTGGGAGGCTAGAAGCTTTTGTGGTGCTTGGGAGTGGGGTGCAGGGGAGCAGATCCTTGTGCCAGTGTCACAGGTCAGGGAAAGTGGAGAGGTCCACAGTGTCCTTAGGCAGGCTCCCATTGGCCCCAGAAGCAAATGCACAGTCTGCAGGGTTGGACTGACAAAGTGGGGCGAGGAAGGGAGAGTCTACATCCTGGGGCTACACTCTGGCCCACTGCGCTACCACGGAGTCTCGGTTTCCCCATGTGTAAGATGGGGTCAGGAGATGAGTCTCTGCCTCTCTTCCTGCTTCCAGGTGAGGGCGTGTAACGGTGCTCACACCTGGGCCAGAGGCTGACTCCCAGGAGGCACGCTGAACAGTCTCCAATGGCCTTCTTGGGCCGGGGAGGCCAGGCCGGTTAGTTGCTCAGCTGAGCGAGGAGCCAGGCAGCCGCCAGCCCAGGCCTGCCGCTGCTTCTCTGCGTGACCTTAAGTGGCTCGCTCTGAGTTTCTCCATAGAATGAAAGGGTTGGACGAGAAGCTTTCTATATGCCTTTCATCTTGGCTATTCTGGCTGTCTGGGTGTGACCTTCAGGGACCTTTACAGAGACCCGGGACCCACTAGTGAGGGAGTTGTGCTAATTTCATTCAGAGAACAGGCAGAGCAGAGAGTGCTATGGCAGGTCCCAAGGAGCAGAGGGACCCCGGGCTTACCCCAGACCCGCTAGGATTTTATTTTATTTTTTTAAAGAGGCTCACCATGTGAGATTCTCCTACCTCAGCCTCCCTGCTGTGACTGCAGGTGTGGGCCACCATGCTGGGTCTCTGATGCTACCAGTAAGTGAACCCTGGTTTCCCTTGTGGTCCTGGCTGCGGGGTGCAACGTTAGCAGCTGAGACCCGCTCTCACCGGAGAAAGGAGAAACTGAGTGAGAGAAGCCCGAGCCACAGGGTGGTGTCCACACAGACTAGTTAAAACAGATGGCGGTGGTCTCTGTTAGGGGTCTTTGAGGAGGAGGCGAGACGTCTGCCTGCCTTGAGTGGCAAGGAGGGGTCAGGCTTGGGTGCTGGTTGTCAGTGGCGGGCACCAGGATCAGGGCTGCCCGAGGGTCACACGTTTGCAAAGACAACTTGCTGGGACAGAAGACAGTACAAGGCTTGGCCCCAGGTGGGGTGGGGGGAAAGTGGAACTGGGGATGGAGACAGTGCTCAGTCACTAGGGGGACCCCGAGAAGCCACTTCTAGATGGCCCTGGGACTGCTTTTCTGCTTCCCAGGCTTTCTCCCTCAGGACCTACCCTAAAGTGATGACAGCTGACACCCAGCCTCCATCACCCCTCTTCCCTCTCCTTCCTGCAACATGCCAGCCAGTGGCAGCTGGGGAGGATCTGGGTGTCCGAAATGTGGGGCTCCAGGGATGAAGGAGATGGGAGGGGTGCTCTGGGGAACAGCTCTTGTTTACAGTTGCTCTTGGCACCTGCTGGCAGGGCCCTGCAGGTAACCATGGCAATCAGGTGAGGAGCCAATCAGCACTTCTCCCCACCCCCAACCCCAGGGGTAACATTCTGAGGCCCCTGGAGAGGGGGTGGAGGATGGAAGGGTTCCTTTTGGAAAGGGGAGGAGGCCTGCATTCAGCAGCCCCACTGTGCTTTCTTACCCTCTGTCCAGGAAGGGCCGGAGGGACAGTCTGGTCTGAATTTTAGCAAATGCTCCAGGAACTGAGGGTGAGGGTCTCACGTGGGGGGGCAGTTCTTAAGAGTAAGTGACTGTTTTGGAAACACAGCAAGTGTGCGGATGTGGTGGCTGAGGCCATGTGAAAAGCCTGTGTGTGTGTGTGTGTGTGTGTAAATGGGGTGGGGAGAGATGGGGGTAGGAAATTTGCCCTTAGCGTGGTGGCTGTCCAGCATCGTCAGACCCCAGCACGCTTTGTTCCCGGCGGTGTGCGCACACGTACAGACATCCGCACACAGACACGCAGGACAGGCGGTCACGTGGCGTACCTTTGGAGGCCCCGGCGGCACGTACGTGGACAACGGAGGCTACACACGCTCGGAGAGACAGCCACTTGGAGTGCGTTCTTTTCTCTGGATGGTTGTAATAATATTTGGGCATCCTGCCAGAGACAGGGTTACTATGGAAACAACCAAACAGTAGAGTAGCCAGCAGCCTTCTGCGCAATTGTAAAGGGGGGACCCGTGCAGGGACAACTGGCTGAGGCCACCCTCCGTGGGTTGGGAACCCCTTCCCTTCCTCAGGTGGCTCCGCAGGTCCCTGGAGGCCGTGGCCTCTGGGCTAGGTCTCTGGGCTGGCTCGTTTCCCGTGTCTGCCCTGCAACTTGGTGTCTCTTCCACGTGTGGCCTTTGTGTCTCTCCATCTCTTTCAGTCTCTGGCCAGGTTCCCTGGGCCTCTGTGGCTGTTTGGGTCCTGGCCAGACTCATCCTGGGGTCTCTATAGAAACTGCTGATCCCGGCTGTGAATTTCTTGTCCTAGAAAACCCAGGGTGGTGGCTTTAGAAATCTCTCTGGAAAGGAGAGAAGGGTGTGAGTATGTTGTAAAGGAGATGTTGGGACTTGGCCACCCTCCCGAACCCCACCCCTGGGCTTTTACTCTGGGAAAGAGGCGGAGGGAGGGGCTGCCCCTTCTCGGCACAGGTTTGATGTCTACCTTAACAAGTCAGCCTGGCAGCCGGGCCTTGACTGACCGCTTCAGACCCTGCCAGGCCATTGGGAGTGCGGGTGGGCCTGGGGTCCCCCCCAGCTTTGGCGGCCTTCCACACAGGCCTATGGTCTGTTGCTGGACAGCCTGCGGACAGATGGGAGAGGTGTCACCAGGGCAGGAGGCAGTGGGAGGGTGGCAGTGCCCAAGTGGGGCGTCCTGGTACAGTGAGCTGCCCACTGAGGTATGGCAGCAGGATTCCCATGGCTGGGTGGTAGCAGTCTTTTTGTTCAGGCCCCCCCCCCCCTTTTTTTTTTTGAATTGCCAGAGGGTTCAGGTGCTCACCAGACAGAGAGAGAGAGAGAAAGCACCCACTCCACGGAGTGTGGTCAGTTGTAGTCCTTTCCGTGGTCACGCTGTGATCCCGTCTTCATGTCCCCATTTCCCTTTTGGAAGGAGTTGGGACACACATGCACATGTGCCTAAAGTATTTCCAAGCCACCATGTCTAGGACTCAGACCATGTGGTCAGCCATGTGGGATCTGGCTCCCTTCAACATTAGGCCACAGAACTGGGTCTGGGGGTCTGGCAGGAGCTGCATGTGCCCAACTTTGGGCATGTAGGGACCATCCTCAGCATCTGCTGCCCGTGTACCAGGCCTGGAAGCTCAGTGGGCATTTTATGGCAGATTTGCAGGGAGCTGCCTGTACACAGCACACAGAGAAGTGAGGCACTCCGGGGCGTTGGCTGGGCACTAAGCCAGAGGGCAAGTGATGGGTGCCACTCTCGTACTTCGGGCAGCCAGTGCCCGTGTTTCCAGGGAAGGCTTCCTGGAGGAGGGGAGAGTAGATGGAATGTAAAGAGGGAAGGTGGAGTAGAAAGGCCACGTCTGGGGCCAGCAGGTGACGTAGTGGTTAAGGGCGCTGGACTCCCGCATAGCCGACTACCGTTCAAGTCCTGGACCTGGCTGCTTGCTTTCTCTCTCTCTTTCTCTCTCTCTCTCTCTGTCCCTCTCTAGTCACATTCTGAGGCCTTGAATCCGAGTAGAGAGGTTGACGGAGTGGGAATAAGGTATTCTTCCCTTTTATTTATTCCGTGAAGTTCAGGGCCCTGGTTTATCTGTTTCTCATAACTCCTAGTAAGTGTTTGACCACTTTGACGAGGAGCTGGGAAATTTTACAAAGCCCTGTTCTCACGAGCAGATGGCGTGATGGCTACGTCTCTGAACTCCCATGTAGTTGACCATGGTTTGAGTCCCAGACCTGGTGGCTTAAACTCACGCCGGGTGCGTGTGTGTGTGTGCCCAAGATCCCGAGAAGAGAATGGAGAAGGGATTGTGGTGTGGCCATCCCCCCCCCGGGGGGGGGCAATTTCTCGCTTTCTGGCGAGTGCACATGCCTTACAGCAAAAACCTCTCCAAAATAAAGCCCCGTTCTCTGCTTTCCCTACCCCCCACATCCTCTGGAGAGTGGCATAGTACTTCCTGTGGCCTAACTTCAGCCTTTCCTGCTGCTTCTGAGACAGAGCAGGACCCTGTTGCTCAAGGTTACGGGAACCTCCAGAAAGCACCTGCCGTGTGCATGTGTGCCCCGTCCCACCTGGAGGGCAGAGAAGGGCCGGGCTCAGGGAGAGCTGCGCCGGGTGTGTGGAATGGAGCGTGGGTGGGCTTGTTGGATCTCTGAGTTTCTGATCCCGCCTCCCTTTCCCAGGGTGACGCTCCCCAGTTCCCCCAGCCCCGACCCTGGCACCATGCATCGGACCACACGGATCAAAATCACGGAGCTGAACCCTCACCTCATGTGTGCCCTCTGCGGGGGGTACTTCATCGACGCCACCACCATCGTGGAGTGCTTGCATTCCTGTGAGTCGGGTCACCCCCGGCCCTGCCCAGGGATGAGGGAACACAAGCCCCTGCCCCGCTGAGCACACAGAGACTGCCTGGAAGGGGTGAGGGGGGCGAGGGGGCCTCAGTGCAGAAGTTCCTTTCAAGGACGTGCATGTGAAACCTCCGTTCTCTCCTGACTCTCTGGCTGACTCTCAGCCCCTGAAGATGTGATGTCCGTGTCTGCACTGTGGGCTTGGTGGAAGGGGTCAGAAACCCAAGGGGTATCTGACGGACAGGCTCTTGTTTCGTATTCCGATGGGGGACTTAGGATCTACGTAACGCCAGCCTGTCCGTCTCTCTCTTACACACGCACACACACACACACACATGAGATCCATCTGGGGTCACCAAGGCGTAGTTGCCCAATGTACAAAACACACATCACCATACTGGGTCTGTGAAGGAGCCGGAACCGCAGGGACAGGGCAGAGAGGGGACACAGCATCTGAGCAGAGGGTGTGGGGCTGGCCTAGGGAGGAGGGAAGGCGTTGACGCTCCTCTCCTGTCCCCAAGTCTGCAAAACCTGCATCGTGCGCTACCTGGAGACCAACAAATACTGCCCCATGTGTGACGTGCAGGTCCACAAAACCCGACCGCTGCTGAGCATCAGGTGGGCTCCGGGTCTGGGAAGGGGTGGAAGAGTTCATGGGTAGGGAGGCTGGTGACAAGCCCTTGTACATTTTTCCCCAGATCTGACAAAACCCTCCAAGACATTGTCTACAAATTAGTCCCTGGGCTTTTTAAAGGTACCTACGTCCCCGCCCTCTCGCCCTCTGCCCCCATCGCCCAGCCCCTTGCCCTCTCTCACCCACTTCCTTCTTCTAGATGAGATGAAACGGCGACGGGATTTCTATGCAGCGTACCCACTGACAGAGGGTGAGTGTGCACATGGCCATGTGTGTGTGCGTGTGCGTGCACAAGCTCCTAGGCCTGGGACCATGTGAGTGTACCGTGCTACCCCTGGCCAGGAGGGCTGGTGTACTGGGCTGCCCCTCCTCTACCTGCCCGCTGGCCTCCCCACTGGAGACGCTGGGCCATCATCCCCCTCCCCCATCACGGTCTCTCCTCCTGCAGTCCCCAATGGCTCCAATGAGGACCGCGGCGAGGTCTTAGAGCAGGAGAAGGGGGCTCTGAGCGACGACGAGATTGTCAGCCTCTCCATCGAGTTCTACGAAGGTGTCAGGCAAGTCCAGCTTCTAGGCTGGTCCCCCGCTTCTCACCTGGACTTGGCATTCCCCTGGGAAGGCCCCCGGACCTGTGCATCGGGAGACCCTGCTGCTCCAGGGTCTCCCTAGCTTCCTCTTTCTCCGCCCCAGGGACCGGGAGGAGAAGAAGGGCCCCCTGGAGAATGGGGATGGAGACAAGGAGAAGGTGAGTGCTGGAGCCTGCCCAGGAGTGGGGACGTGGGCAGCAAGAGTGGCCTAGGTGGACCCCGCCCCACGGGTGCCTCTTCCCCGGCAGACGGGGGTTCGCTTCCTGCGGTGCCCAGCAGCCATGACCGTCATGCATCTCGCCAAGTTTCTCCGCAACAAGATGGATGTGCCCAGCAAGTACAAGGTGAGGCCTGGGGCCTTTCACAAAATGAGTGTCTGTGTTTGTGTCTGTGTGTGTGTGTGTGAGAGAGAGAGAGAGAGAGAGGCTGTGCACACAGCCATTGTGCAGGCCTGGCTAAGTGTCACCAAGGACTTAAGGGTAGTTGAAACCAAGATAGGCTGGGGCTGTCCGTGTCAGCTGATGCCAGTGTGCAGAGGGGCATGGGATGAAGATGAGAGGCGTGTGCATGCATGCACGCTTGCACACTCAGAACCATGGTGCAGGGGTGTGTGCAGAAATGGAGCCTTATCTGGGGTTGGCTAGCTGTGGGAAAGCCATCTAGAATTCTAAAGGAACTCTGGGACACGCTTTTCCAACTTGAATGTGTGTATGATCCTTGTTCAAAAGCAGATTTGAGGAGCTAGCAGGTGGCATGGTGGTTAAAGGTGCTGGACTCCGTCTGACATGGCCAACCATGGTTCAAGTCTCGGACCTGGTGGCTTCCTTTCTCACTTTCCCACTTTCTCTCTCTGGTCAAATTGGAAAATAATAACGAATGAAGTTAAATTTTTAAAAATGTGTTTTAAACGCAGATTTGAGGCAGCAGTAGATTGTGCACTCCTCACGAGCACCCAGGGGTTGCCTGTGCTGACAGTCCAAGGACCGCACTTGGGAGTAGCGAGGCTCTGGGGCAGTGATCCTTAACTCATGGGTTAGAATCAGATGAGTCGCCGTCCATCTTTCCCTGTAAATCTGAATCTCTGGGGCCGAGATGCAGGAACTAGTATTCTCTAGAACTCCCTGGGGGATTCTGCCATGCAGCTAGGTTGACAACCTATGTCCCAGAGCTCCTGTGGGAGGCCCACAGAGATAGGAGGGGACCCAGAAACTGGATGGCTGGAGGCAGGGGTCGTCACCAGTGGGACTGTCCGCTCTGCATCCCTTCCCACCTGGTGGTCAGGAGTTATGATGGGATGGCTGATAAGGAAGTCCATGGCAAAACCCCAGAGAAACTTGCAAGTCCACCCTTCCTGTTGCCGCACCTCCCATCCCGACTCCCGGCTTGGGGTGGCTTGGCCAAGCATCCGAAGCTGGCCAGGGTGATGGTGTCCCTTCTCTCTGCAGGTGGAGGTTCTGTATGAGGATGAGCCACTGAAGGAGTATTACACGCTCATGGATATCGCCTACATCTACCCCTGGCGGCGGGTGAGCCAGCCAGAGCTGTGCGCGGTGGAGTAGGGAGGGGAGCGGCGCCCGCAGGGTCTGGCATTGACCTGTGGCCACAGCAGCCACGCCTGGGCCGGCCCCAGATCGCTGATCATCCCTCCCTCGTCCCAGGAGCACAGCAGGTCTAGGCTGGCCTGCCACACCAGGTCGGCCTCTGGCCATCTGCTAGTGACCGCCTACACTCAGGAGGAAGAAGCCTTCCTGGGTGGATGCGTGCCCTGATTTGGGGTCAGAAATCAGCTCTGGTGGCAGCAGAGTGGGACATGTTGCTTTCTGTGTTTTTCCCTCCCCAGGTCTCTGGCCTTATTCTCTGTCTCTCTGCGTGTCCCTGTCTCTTTGGCCTTGCTCTGCTCCCCTCGGCCCCTTGCCTTCCCTCTTTCTTGGCTGGGCACTGAGGGGTCAGCAGAGGGCTCCCCTGCCCACTTCTTTCTCCTGACCCCTCCCTGCCCTCTCCTCTTTTTGTCCCCGCAGAACGGTCCTCTCCCCCTCAAGTACCGAGTCCAGCCGGCCTGCAAGCGGCTCACCTTGCCCACAGTGCCCACTCCCTCCGAGGGCACCAACACCAGTGGGGCGTCCGAGTGTGAGTCAGTCAGCGACAAGGCTCCCAGCCCTGCCACCCTGCCGGCCACCTCCTCCTCCCTGCCCAGCCCGGCCACCCCCTCCCATGGCTCTCCCAGCTCCCACGGCCCCCCAGCCACCCACCCTACCTCCCCTACTCCCCCATCGGCAGCCAGTGGGGCCACCTCAGCGGCCAACGGGGGCACCTCGAACTGCCTGCAGACACCGTCCTCCACCAGCAGGGGGCGCAAGATGACTGTCAATGGAGCTCCTGTTCCCCCCTTAACTTGAGGAAAGGGACCCTCTCCTTTTCCAGCCATGCCCCTCCATTCCCTCCACTTTTTCTGGGCCCTTTTTTTCCACCTCTTCTACTTTCCCCAGTTTTCCCCACCTTAGGGGTGGGGGACGGGTTTTATAAATAAATCTATATATATATGTACATAGGAAAAACCAAATATACATACTTATTTTCTATGGACCAACCAGATTAATTTAATGCCACAGGAAACAAGCTATGTGTGAGAGAGTGTGTGTGTGTGTGTGTGTGTGTGTGTGTGTGTATATGGGGGGGACGGGGTGTTCATTTTTAGAGGATCTCGTGTCTCTTGCTTTGCTCTCTTTTTGGGGGTGCCTGGAGGTAGGCTGGAGGGACCACTAGAGGCTCAGTCATGCTGTGCCCATCCTCCCCAGGCAGATGGGGTGCCTGGGAAGCTTTAGGCTGCATATAGGGGCCCACCCTGTTCTCTTTCCCTCGATTGTCCACCTGCCTGCCCGGCACCCCCGCCCCATTGTTGAATGTCCAGAGAATCGATAAGACAGTGCCTTTTACAGACGCAGCTTGTTGTCCCCTGGCCCTGAGGGGCGAGTGGGCGGTAGAGATGGGATCTCACCTCCCTCACCTCCTCCTCCTGCAGTGGAAGCTTCGTGCAAGGAATAGATAGTCCTGTCTCCTTTCCCCCTGTGTGTGTGGCCTTTGCATCATTTATCTTGTGGAAGAGAAGATTCAGGCCAAGGGAGGCCTCAGCCCTTGAAATTCTACTGTGGCTTTAGCATTGTGAACTGGTTCACCCCTTCCAGCCCCCTCCCCTCACACCCAGGAACCCTCACTAGCGAGACATGGTAAAGCCTCCCACGGGGGCCTGGAGCGGAGGGGTGCAACGGGTTAATCTCAGACAAGCACAGACCTCGGATTCTGCCAAAGGCAAATAGTCCTCCAGTCTCCTCCCTACCCCAGCTGAGTGACAGAGGCATCTAAAAGCACAAGGGGACAGAAGCCTGTAAGCTCGGACCCCAGCGCTACCCTGCAAGGTCAAGGGAGAGCCCCCTAGGGGCAAATCACTGCCCACCTGGGCTTCCTCAAATGTGCGCAGGAGAGGCAGTGAGCAGGCAGGAGGCTAGACTGCCACCACCCGGGGTGTGGGTGGGAAGCCGCCACTGGGCTTGTCCGTGTTTACCCCTTGTCCCCTGTCTGAGGCCCTGTGACTGTATCCTCCTGCCCTGGGGCATTTGTATCTCTTGGCTTTGTAATAAATGCTGCATACTGTCCTGAGCCTGTAGTTCTTTGGGGCCCAGGGAAGGGGGAAAGGGTGGGTGAGACCCCTGGTCTCTCGTCTCTGGGCCCAGCCTGCCTGCCCAATGTGGAATGAACCTGAACTGCCCTCTGCCCGGGTTGGCCAGGTTCCAGGCTGGAGCAGGCAGTGGGACAAGCCGCGTGCCAGTGACCACAGAAACACCACTTGGAACATGTGCTGTTTAATGCCATCTCACCAGCAGACAACGGACCAGGGCCTGCGCCTGGCTACCCAAATGGAGACCTCAGGTTATGGCGGCTGAGGATACCAGGGTCTCCGAGTGATCCCTTCTGGGGCTCAGCCCTGTTTCCTTCCCCCCAGAGAGGCTGCCTGACAGGCCTGGAGCTAAGGCCACTTAGGGCTGGGAGGCAGCAGCCCTTAGAGGGGGGTGCCTACTTCTGCCTTCTGTACCCGCTCGCTCCTGTGGGTGCCATCACAGTACGGGGGTCTCTGGGTGGCCTTGCAGGTACAGAGGGCCACTGTGCGGGTGTCCTGGGCCTTGAACTTGAGTGGAGATAGGCCAGTGCGCTGAAAGAAGTGGGAACCATCACAGAAGGGCTGTGGGGAAAAGAGGAATCAAAGGCTGACCAAAGGCTGACCGCTGGAATGGGGGGGAGTGGGGATAGAGGGGGGACAGCAGAATACGGAGGGGGGCTAAGCATAAGCTTTGGGTCCACTGGTGTTGCCTCTCATCTGCAATGTCCAGACAGTAAGTGCAGAGTTGTCTCGGGAAATTGTCATGCACTCGGGCCAAAGCCGGTGGTGTGGTGAAGGCATCTGGACCCCATATAGTGGACTGCATCCCCAAAATCCTAAGAGAACAATGAGGCGAAGGGATTGTAGCATGGCCACTTGCCTGGGGGTGATCTTTCACTTCTCTCTTTGGGAAACCATGTGCCCTATAGCCATTAAAAAAAAAAAAAGGTGGGGGCTGGCAGGTGGTGTGGTGGTTAAGGACGCTGGACTCTCACATGGCCGACCCACTGTTCAGTTCGGGTCCTGGACCTGGCGGCTTGCTTTCTTACTTTCTCTCTCTCTTGTTCTGTCCCTCTCTGGTCAAATTGAAATAAATGGATAAAGTTAATTTAAAAAGAATTATTCAAAAAAAAAAATGAGCCAGCAGGTGGTGTGGTGGTTAAGATGCTGGACTCTTGCATGGCCGACCAGTTTGAGTCCTGGACCCGGTGGCTTGAAAATCATGCTGGGCACATGTACATGCAAGCCCAAAGTCCTAAGAGGAGAATGGAGAAGGGATTACAGTGTGGCCATCACCCAGGGGGTTGTTTCTCTCTGTCTCTGACAAGCGCAAGTGCCCTATGGCAAAATCCGAAAAGAAAAAAAAAAGAAACACAAACTATCTCAACCACTATGCACTAAGTGTTTATGATATTAGTACAAGGACACTTCAAAAAGTTCATGAAAAGTGAAATTAAAGTACGTTTATTTTGGCACAAAGATTTTGAAATCCACACAGTGCTGTCATAAGATGCATTTTTTTTTGAGAGATTTTTCCTATAGGGCATGTGTGCTCTCTGGAGAGACAGAGATGGAGAGACAGAAAATGAGAAATCACCCCTTGGGGGGATGTCCATCCCACAATCCCTTTTTCTCCATTCTCTCAGGATCTTGGGCATGCATGCACACGTGTCTGGCGTGTTTTAAACCACTCCATCTGGGACTCGAACCATGGTTGATGACGTGGGAGTCCAGCGACATAACCATTACACACACCATTTGCTGGTCCCGATAAGATGCATTTTCTATGAACTCTTTGAAGACCCCACCACCACCACCACCACCGCCATGTAAAAACAGCTCTGGGTCGGAGAGTGCCTATGCCCATCACAGTGCTTTAATACTGGTGGTGACTTTGGCTCCAGGAAACAACCAGGCGTGTTATAGGAAACTGATGTCCCCTGAGGAGGGGATGTCTCCCGGAGGAGGGGACATCCCAGGGCAACCTGGCTGCCTGTGCAGGAACATATACCACCACCCCACCACCCCATCCATCCCAGAAGCTGATCGAGCAGACCGAGTGCTGGAAACAGGCCGGGAGGTGATATGCCCTGCTAGTTAGTGGCAGAGCTGGAGCCAAGGCCTCTTCACCCTGGGGTCAGGGTGCAATAGTGGCAGAGGTGAGGCGTGTGCAAATAAAAATTGGCAACCTGTCCCAAAGGGCGTGACTGCACTGCTCCACCCTCACAAAGACCTGCTCAGAGTCTGCAGCAAGTCGGAAAGGCAAAGGGGGACTCGGGTCCTGGGCTGCTGACACTGAGCCACAAGGCTGGGAGGAGCCCAGTTCAGAGCTACGCTCAGGAAGGAAAGGGGCCAGGAGACAAGGATATGGGCAAGGTTCCTGGTGGGATGAAAGGCTCCCAGGGCAGATGGAGAAGAAAGTCAGAAGCTGACAAAGGCGAAGGGTTTTCTGGGAGAAGACTGGGGAGGCACATGGGAAAAGCTGCGGGTAGCAGAGTCTGGGCAGAATCTTCCCAAAGTTGGGGTTCAAGGCCTGGGAATTTGGGGCCCACATGCTTCCTGGAAGCAGAGAGGACAGATTGAAAGAGACAGGAGAGCCTCCAGAGCCTGCCAGCTAGAGCCCAGGGAGGTGTCTCCGAGGGAGCCCAGCAGAAGCCAGCGCTTGCACGACCCTGTGCTGATGCTGTCTGGTGTTTCATTTCTCCCGTGGCTGCAGACAAGTGAGCTCCCAGGCAACTGGTGCTGCTGGCTTGCAAGTATTTCTTTCACCCCCAATCCCTCTTGTCCCTCAGTATATGTGCAAAGAGAAACATGGGTGGAAGCCCCCAGGGGACACCGGGCTGTCCCCAACCACAGGAGTCATACAGCTAAGGGGGGTAGGGGTCTCTCACCTGCTTCTTGCTGCGGCCACACACACACCACCTGTAGGTTTTCCAAGCCACCAGCTCCACCTTGATAGGTGCTTTCAGGGCCACCACGGACTTGGCTGGGGTTTTGGGGAACCATCGGGCCTGTGGCCAAGGAAGATAAGGGGCTGTGGGTTGGCCCAGCCCTGGAGGTGCTTTCCTGTCCATGGCCTTGTCCAGTTTCCCACTAGTCCCCAGTGTGTGTTGGGGGTGGGGAGGGCAGGTTTCCTCAGCAAGAGGCTCAGTTGATTTCCCCCCAGGACTCCAGAAGGACCCTGGGCTCTAGACAGCGAGATCTCAAGGCATTCAGGCGCTCAGTTTCAGGGTTCAGTAGCTTTCCCTCAAAGCCTGGCTCCCAGGACCAGCAGTTAGCATAATGGCTATGTCACTGGACTCCCACATAGTTGACCGTGGTTCGAGTTCTGGACCCAGAGGCTTAAACTCATGCCGGGCGCGTGTGCACGTGTGCCCAAGATCCCGAGAGGAGAATGGAGAAGGGATTGCGGCGTGGCCATCCCCCATGGGGGGGTGATTTCTCGCTTTCTGTCTCTCTGACTCTCTCTGTCTGTCTGGTGAGCACACAGGACCTATAGCAAAAACCTCTCTCAAAAAAAAAAAAAAAAAAAAGTTGTTTGGGACCAGCAGTTAGTGTAATGGCTATGTCGCTGGACTCCCAAGTAGTCGACCGCGGTTCAAGTCCCGGACCCGGTGGTTTAAACTCACGCCAGGCACGTGTGCGTGCGTGCCCAAGATCCCGAGAGAATGGAGGAGAAGGGATTGCGGTGTGGCCAACCCCCCTGGAGGGTGATATCTCGCTTTCTGTCTCTCTGTCTGTCTCTGTCTGTCTGGTGAGTGCACACGCCCTATAGCAAAAAGCTCTCAAAAAAAAAAAAAAAAAAAAAGAAAAGAAAAAGCCTGGCTCCCATTCCGGCCAGGATCCTGCCAGCCACCCCTGGGGCTTGGTTTATGAGGCAGGCACTGCTAGCTCAACGCAGGAGCCCCACCGTCTCCCTGCACCCTCCAGTCTTGGTGAGAGCTGGAGGCTGGGCTTCCGGAGGCCGAGGTCCAGAGGCTGGTAGGCGGGGAGGTGGGGAGGTAGGGCGGCTGGAGTTCCCAGCTGGGGTGTTCCTTCTCGGTGCCACTCCCGATCTCTGCCGTTGAGGTCTCCAAGCCTGCGGGACTGGTGTAGGGAGGGACGCTGGGGTAGGTACTCACCAGCCAGGAGGAGATGTCCCGCCTCTGGTTCACATTCTTCAAGGCATGAAGCCATCAGGAGAAGCGATTTGGAAACAGAAAATAGAATCAGTGGAAAGGGGAGAACCGGGGAGCCAGACAGAGATGACAGGGCTAACGGTGCGTGGGAGACCTAAGAAGGCGTCACAGGGAAGGAGGCTTGCTGGGAGGTCCTGGCATCCCGTAGGCGCTCAGGAAAAGGCTGTGCAGGGGAGCGCGCTGGGCCGAGGTCTGTAAAGAACGCGGCCGCGCGGGGATCTGGGATGCTTCACCGAGGGGCGGGCGGGAGGCCCCGGCCCGGACACAAGGAGTCCTCACGGCCGCCGGGTTGGGGTGGGGGCGCTCACCCAGGCATCCCGCGCCACCAGCCGCAGCATCGTCCCCACCGCGCCCAGGCTGGCTGCGAGCGCTGCGCCGCCAGCTCCGCCCCCGCCCGGGTCACCTTCTAGGCCCCGGCCGGGTCGGCCCCGCCTCGGCCCGGAAGACGCCGCCGGGTTCCGCGCGGGTGGGGGCCGGGAGCAGGCGGGGTCCGGAAGCCGAGCAGAGGTACCTGCCCCGCCCCTCCAGGGCCTCGCGGGGTCTGGGCGTTTGCCGAATTCCCCGCGCGGAGCTTGGCCTGCAGACTCCCGGTCTGCGAGGGCACACCAGGGTTTGCGGGGCCTCTCCCCGGACCGGAGTCCCTCGTGGAGTCCAAGGCAGCATCTCATTACTTAGGGAGCTGCTGGAGACAGAGCCCCACCTGCCCCGGCCCCAGGTCACCCTCTCGGGGTGCTGTCCAGGGGCTGTCGTTCTCCACCCGCACTGGTTATGCCCTGCGTTCTGGTTTGCAAACCACTGAATGGTGAAACAAGGGCTCCCCGCAGGGGCCCACTGTTGGCATCCCACCTCCCCTGCCCTTCAACAAAGCCAGACTAAGCAGGGTCTCTTTGGATTTTTTTTTTTTTTTTTTTTGTAAAACATTCTTTTATTAAAAGAACAAGTGCTGTTTACGAACTGCCCTTCGTACAAATAACATCCGTTATACAAAGATACAAGATCCGGGTTATGCACAATTCCAGGCTTGGGGGTGGCAGAGGGAAAACTGCCTTTTGGGCTGAGGATAAAAAGGTTTAGAAAGAATGAAAAAGGAGCCCTGGGTTTGCAATCTCTGACTTCCCCTCCCTGCTCCCCAGAAAGTCTGCTAGTGGGAACTGTGAAGGTAGGGGTGGGCAGCGGGGGAGCCAGGGCTGGTGGCCTCAGTCCTACCACCCAAGTCCCAGGTCAGGCTAGAGTGAATAAAGAAGAATGAGGGCATCCCTCAGTCCCCCTCTTCAGTAGATCAAGACCAAGTGGTTGGGAGCTAGACTTGCTTTGAACCCAGACTGATGTGGCCAGAGGGCCACTTTGCCCCCCCCCTCCCCCAAATTCCAAGTTGGAGTACCTAGATTCCTGATTCCTGTAGGCACCTCTCTCGGGGAAACTAAGTTGCCATAAGGAGAAATGGAAGCTGCTTCCCCCAACTCTGGCCCACTGGAAGCAGCAGGGGAGCCTACGCCTTTAAAAACCCGTCTAGGAAAGGGAAGTGTGGAGGTTACACCTCAGAGCTGGGCCCTGGCTTGACACCCTGCGCTTGTCTAGGCCCTTCCCCAGAGTCCAGGTGAGCAGGCCCCTACAACTCTGCACAGGAACAACCTCGAGGTCAGGGCACCTGGAGGCAGCAACAGACCCAGGAGCCTGAGGGAGAAAACCCGCAAACACGAAAAGTTTAAAAAAACGAACAAACAAAAAAACCTTACAGTGTCATTGTCTATGGAGAGGACCCATCAGCTCTGAGCGAGGACAGTCAGTGCTACACACTGCCTTCCCATCCTGGGCACAGCCCTGCACTCATACCATGTCACACACACAGGCACAGAGAGCCACCCAGAGCTGTGTAGGGGGCAGGAGAGCCATGGTCCTAAGGGCTGGTTTGGCCCCTACCCGGCCTGGAGCTGACACCCGTGAAGCGAACCTGGACAGGTCCCTTCAGCTGACTTCCACAGCCAGCTGTGGCCCGCATGCACGCCCACTCATACCTTGCCAGGGTGGTAACGGAGCTCGACTCTCAGGTATCTTCCAACCCCCTTCCACTCAGCAAACCCTTCCCCTCCCCCAGACAAAACTGCAGTCCTCCCCATGCCCAACCCCACCCAGATTCATCCTCCAAAAAGGGACTGAGTTTGGGAGAGGCCGGTGAGGTCATTACATCCTCCTGCATGGGTATCCTGCTCCCAGTAGATCTCCAGGCCTTTCCAATTATTAAGACCCCTTGGAAGATGCCACCACCTCTCATGCCCCTCTCCCTCTGGGGGAGCAGCACCGCTCCAGATTTAGCCTAGGTGCCTTCAAATAACTACCTGCCACAGTCTCCTGGCCCGGAGAAGGAAAGGGCTTGGGAACGTCAGGAAACAGTCTTGGAGACAAAACCCCCAAGCCTGGGTTGGGGGCGCAAAGGGGGCAAGTGTCCCGGTTCAGTGCAGGGGTCTTCTGGACCTCTCTTCCACACAGCAGGGCTTCGGTGTCTGCACTGCTCTTACCATCCTGAACAGACGTGAACTTCAGTTCTAAGTGCGTGTGAATAAGCAGCTCCTCTAAGAATCTCGGAAGGTTATGTATCTTCTCAGTGGTTTGGGTGCAGGGAGTTAAGAGAGCTTAATAGATTAAGATGAATAAAATGCTGACGGCTATCATTTCTTTCTAGCTGATACTTAGCATTAATAAAGAGTATCTCTGAGGTCATCACATCTGCCTCCCCCCTCCCCCAAGCCCTTGCAAGTGCCTAAGAAATTGACTCTGAAAGACTCCCACCCCCCCTCCATTATCAGCGCCCTAACATCTTACAAAGTCTTATCAACAGGAATATTAATATTATTTTCAGTATCAGAAAAAAAACAGTTGAGCAGCACAGGCAAAAATATATCTGCACTACGTTTCTGTCGTTGCCAAAAATATACACATCTTCTTTTCTTTATTTAAAAAAAAAAAAAAACCAACCAAAAAAACCCAACAACAACAAAAACCCAAACGGAAACACACACAGAAAAACCCACACATGCAGAGACTGACAAGACACGAGCATCAGGGAAAGCTGGAAAGGCCTACCCTGGCTCCAACCCCAGTGCAAAGGAACCAGACCAGGTTCCAACCTTGCCTCTCCCCCAGAACTGGCCCACTCAGCCTTTGCCACCGAAGGAGAAGGCCCTGTGCGGGGGGGGGGGGGGGGGGGGGCGGGGGGACTCTTCTAAGGTGAGACTTGCCCACTACACCCTGGGAAATAGCTGGTGGGTGAAGGGACAGTTGCTAGGTCAGCTTAAGCAGCTCCCCTGGTTGGTGGGGTGGAGTGGGGTACGGGAAGCAGGCTGGTTCATTCTGGGAAGGAGGCTTTTGCTAAAACAAGTGGCACTTCCCCCCCATCCCTCCCCTCATCCCTGGGGCTCCCCTTGTGCCAGGGAAGAAGGACCAAACTATAGGTGGGGACAGGGGGGCCCTGAGGGGGCCCTGAGACCATGTGGGGTCTGGGGAAGGGAAGGCAGGATAGTACCCTGATTCAAAGCCCCCAGCCCCCAGTTACTCTCCAATATGGGAGTACTGTTCTGGTTTTTGATAATCATTCAGGCCCCAAGAGGGACCAAAGTTGGTGAGCTGGGGAGGGTGCAAACAAGAGCTGGGGGGGTCCCCCCCGCCCGGTGCTGCTTCATCTGAACAGTGCTCCTATCCCTGCCTTTAGGCGGCCTAGGTCCGGGGAACAGGGAGAGACAGACAGACAGACAGACAGACATGCACGCACGCGCACACTCACTCACAAACACACACACGTGCACTCGCGCTGTGAGTCAGGCAGCTCCATCTCCCCACCCTCGGCACTCCTAAATCCAATAGTGCAAACAAGGGCAGGGCACCGAGGACAGCTGGGGCCTCCCCCTCCCCATCACAGGGACCTCTTCCACAGGGCCCGCAGCCCGCCCGCAGCGCAGCACCCCACACCTGTGGGCTTTACAAGCTCAGCTTGTGATCCCTGGGGGGCGGGGAAGGGGGTGAAACAGTCCAAGGGATCCCTCTGCCATCTGCTCAGCTGGGAAGAAACTGCAGGTAAAGTCGGGCCAGCCCTTCTTCCTAAGATTTCCACACAGGACAGGCCCAGGGCCTGTCCCTCCACTGCTCCTCGTTCAAGTGCTGATCCATTTTAGGTGGCGGGTCCCATTGACCCCCCCCTTACATCATGGCCCACTTTGCTCTCTGGGGGACCCCAAAACATTTGCTGAGTGGGGAGCTCCCAGGCAGGTGTTGAGCCTGTCCTCCCTCTGAGCCTCTCACAAAGGGGACAGTACAGAGAGGGTCGGGGCCAGATGGCACGGGCTCTCCTCTCAGCCTCAGTTCTCAGCACCAGGCTCTCCCCCCACTCGCAGGACCTCAGGCTCTGGGCTGGCCTCTCCAGTGTCTGGGTGCAGATGCCTACTCCAGGCTAGGACCCCCTCCACTTGGGGGTCAGCAGGGGTGTGGGTGCAGTTAGCCTTTTTCCTGGTTAGCTGAGGTTCCTTTGTCAGCGGTCTGGAAAGAGAGGAAGGGAGGCTAGAAGTCTTGGAGGTATCAGGCCTAAGGCCCAGTTGAGAACAGCTTTCTGGGCTCTGGTGGGTGCATACCAGGGCCAACGTGTGGGGGTGGGCAAGTTGTTTTGCAGAAGGGTGCCCAGCTGATGGGCATGTGCCAATGATGGCTGGAGCCATCTCAGGCTCTGTGCCCTCAGGAGGAGGAGGGCCTTTCTCCCATTGGCCCATCCAGGGCGGTCATCTTTTTCTAATTGGTCTGCTTGGAAAGGAGATCATCCCTGGTCTTCCTGAGGAAGGCTGTTTTCTAACTGGTCCTTTCATTATTACCCACACCCAGAGTGGGTCTTTCTTGGCTCTGCAGGAGCCTAGAGCCAGGGCACTCCACTGACCCTGGGGTTGTCCCCCCCTACCCCCCGCTGATGCAGCTGGTGATGCTCCATCTCTGCCCATCCCTCAGAAGATGGCAAGAGGGGAAGGACCTGGACCCCTTACTCACCCCTCCTTTGGGGACACTGCCACTGCTGTCCGCCCCCGACAGGCTGAGGAAGGGGTTGGTCTGGGCAGTGAGGACTGGCGGTCCGCCTGCTGCTGCTACTGCTGCTGCCGCAGCTGCTGCAGCCATGAGACTTGTGTTGTTGCCGAGCGAGGGAGCCACCAGGGCTCCGGCAGGCAGCAGGGGTGGGGCAGATGCTGTGGGCAGCAGGCCAGGGGTGCCCGCAGACAGCAGTGGGGTGGAGCTTCCTGCCAGCAGGCTGGCCATGGGCAGCTGAGAGCCCCCAGCCATCTGCAGCCGCTGCAGCTCCCGCTTCTGCTGGATCTGCTGGATCATCTGGTAGACCACAGTCTGGTGTTCCTGCAAGGAGGTCAGACTGCCCATTGGCCAATGGTTCCTGGGGTCACGTCCTGACTGCCTGCCTGCCCTGCTTGGCCTGGGCCCCATCCCATCACACTGGAACCAGGAGGCCAAGCCCTAGGAGGCTAGATGCCTCTCACTTTGGGCCTCAGTTTTCTCATGTGGACAAGAAAATGCTTTCATGCTATCAGGGTTTGTCAACTGGGGCCCTCCTGGTCAAGTGGGATGTTTAACACCCCTGGCCCGCCCACTAAACCAGATCCTCAGGCACTATTCCTCCAGGGGTGTATTACCCCAAGTGGAAAAAACACTAAAATAGGTCAACAGTTTTCAACTCCTGTTTTTAAGCTTTTTTCTTTATAATTTTCTAAAGGGTGCGTGTGCTCACTGGAGACAGATGGGGGAGGGGGCAGTGAGAAAGCAGTCCCCAGAGGGGATGGCTATGCTGCAGTCTCTTCATTTTCCTCTCAGGATTTCGGGCGTGCACACACAGGAGCCTGGCATATCTTCCAAGCTGCATGGATCCAGGACTTGAACTGTGAAGTTGGCCAGGTAGGATCAAGCCACCTTCACCAGCACACCACTAGCTGGCCCTCCACTCCCTCATTTTTAAAAGGTGAAACTCAGGAGTCAGACAATGGTGGAATGCTAAAATGTGATGCTCTGTGAGGCAATCCCACATGAAGATTCTCAGATCAAGTCCAGAGATTTCCTTGAGTACGCTTGGCACACAGGGCACACACTTGCCCATGACCCGGGGGTGACTGAGGCCGGGAAGAAGGATCGTGGCACTGAGACCCTGTTGGGTGTATCTATCTGTCTCTCTCATTCATGGAATAAACAAACTTGAAAAACAATTTATTATAAAAATAAGGCTGGGGGCTAGCAAGTGGCACATAAGTTAAGGTGGCTGGGTCCCATGTGGCCACCTGAGTCCTGGAGCCTGTGGCTTGAAAAACGCGCCAGGGGGACCAGCAGTTAGCGTAATGGCTATGTCGCTGGATTCCCACGTAGTTGACTGTGGTTGGCGTCCCAGACCTGGTGGCTTAAAACTCACACCGGGCGCGTGTGCGTGTGTGCCCAAGATCCCGAGAGGAAAATGGAGGAGAAGGGATTGCAGTGTGGCCATCACCCCGGGGGGTGATTTCTCGCTTTCTGTCTCTCGGTCTCTGTCTGTCTGGTGAGCGCACGCGCCCTATAGCAAAAACCTCTCAAAAAACAAACAAACAAACAAACAAACAAACAAACAAAAAAACGCCAGGCACGTTTGCAATGTATGCCCACAATCCCAAGAGGAAAATGGAGAAGAGATTGCAGTGTGGCCACGACCCACCCCACCCTACCCTGCTGAGGGGTGTTCTTTCACTTTCTCTCTCTCCCTCTGTCTGGCAAGTGCACACACCTTACAGTAAAAAAAAAAAAAAAAAAACTCTTAAAAATAAGTAAGCAGGGGGCCTGAGTGGCATGGTGGTTAATGGCACTGAATTCCCACATGGCCGACTGATGTTAGAGTCCCGGACCGGCGGCTTGCTTTCTTACTTTCCCTCTCTCTCTCTGTCCCTCTCTGGTCAAATGAAAATAAATAAATAAATTTGTAAAAAAGTTAAATAAAGTAATTATTTAAAATTAAAAAAAAATAAGTAAGGCAGAACTTCTCTCCAAAGAAAAGCTCAGTAGACTGTAATGTATGAGACAGACCCAAATGAAGCTGCTCTGGCTGAGGGAGTTGTCCCCTGCTCCATCACCTCTCCACCTAGACCTGAAGTTCTACCTGAGGCTCCCAGGGGCTGGCATGAAAAGATTCCCTCCGAGCCTCTCCTTAGGCTGTGACTTTGCTGCAGCATGCCTTTCCCAGTGCCCAGAGGACCTCGAGAGCAGTCCTGACCCCCTCCCCAATGATGGGCCCTCAAAGGCAGACCTGGAAGAGGGAGCCCTGGGACAAAGACATTACCGGGGTCAGCTGCGGGGAGGCCAGGAGCTGCTGGAGCTGCTGGAGCTGCTGCTCCTGCTGCTGAAGAAGGTGTCTCTGCTGCTCGGTCAGGCTGAGGGGAGGACAACACACAGACCATGGGGAAGGGACAGGGATTCATGCCCCAAGCTCCAGCTCCCTCAGCCCGGGTGAGGAGAGGCAGGGACGTGCCATTCTAGAAGACTGAGCTTAGAGGGTGCAGTGGGAGGGATACAAATTAGAAGGTCCCAGAAGGAAAACAGAGCTGGCGACAGGGAGTAGACAGCCTCTTGCCCATGGAACACGACCGTGCAGTGGGCACTAACATCTAGCAGTGCTGCGATGAAGCCTTCATCCCAACAGGCCAGGGGATGCCTAGCACTACATACACTCTAGGACCAGGGGCTGTTTGGGGATCATGGGTGTTTGGGGAACCCCTCCCAGAGCCAGCCTCCCCATTCCCTTCCCCACGCTGAGCTCTCCCTCACCTGTTGAGACAGCCTGGCAGCTGCAGCGCCGGGGCCCCACCAGCCTGGCTCAAGCCTGCAGGGTTGGGGGCAGCAGCCCCATTCAACCCCCCAAGGAGCCCATTCAGGGGCAGGCCCCCACTGCCCGCCAGTCCCCCCAGTAGCCCCTCAGCCATGGGCATGGCCCCCAGCCCTGCTGCCCCGGGCGCGCGGCCCAACCCATTCTGCGGCTGGGGCGGGGAGCGGGGCAGGGGCCCCAGGGAGGGCCAGGGGCAGAGTGGCAGGGCTCTGCTGGAGCAGGGGCAGCGGTGGGGGCGTGCTGTGGAAGGACAGCGACGAGCTGCTGCGGCTTGGGCAGCCTGAGTGTGGGTCCTGGGGAGGGAGGGGAAGGGAGAGGTCAGAGGGTCAGAGGGCCAGAGGGCCAGTACCATTCTTCTGGCCCCCGGCCCAGCACCCACCAGCATTCTCACAGAACACAGCCATCCCCATATTGGCCCAAGTACCCTGGAGGAAGAAGGCCCAGGGCTGAAGGCTAAAAAACTAGACAGTCTTGCAAACCACGTTTACTGACCACTTCCCAGGGCCCCAGCACTCCTACTCAGTCTTCTTTCATAACGAACAACGATGATGGTTTGTGACCAACTAGTAAGTCAGATCCGGGGTTTAGTGCTTGACCGGTGCTAGTTTGTTTTCCCCATTTTACGGGTAAAGTCATCAATTCTTAGGTTAAGTAACTTTGCAGGCCAGAGCACTACAGACACAACAAAAGGCTCAGGTTCATATCCTAGGACCACCATTCATCGGCCAGAGTGGCCTGCGATTATCCTTTCTGCCTCGGTTCACTCAACCATAACCTGGGGGTAATAATATACCTAGTCCATAAGGTTTTTGTGGAGCCTAAGTAAACCAGTGCTTTCAAAATTTCAACACAGGCTTGACAGTGGGCAAGGCTGCAATTAATGTTAGTTATTATGAGGGTTATTACTGCCCAAGTCACAGAGTTAATATAAGCGGTAGAGGGAGAACAAGAACCCCGTTGTTGGATTTCAATAACCACAACACGACAATAGCAACTGCGATTCCCACCACCACCAATCATACGGATCTTTTGGTGAGAGGCGCTAAAATAAAGCCTCACAGATACCGCTGTGCGCTGTCCCTAACCACTGTACCCACGGAAGATGCCTTCCCTCCCTGTTCCCCCAGTCCTCAACTTACTCTGCACTTCTCCCCACTTTAATTTGTTCTTGTTTTCTGGGGGGAGCAGGGCTGTATTGTTTCCTGATTGCTCAGCCAGCACCCACTAGCATGAAAATGGGCACCTCATAAACTGGGAGTGGGTCTTCAAAATGTTCGTGGAAAATGTCCATTATGGAAACACTTCCCGGGTTTCAATTTTTTTTTTTTTGCACTAAAATAAACTTGCACTTGAATTCCATTTTCTCACCAACCTTTGAACTGCCCTCACATGACTTGTCTAAGGAGTGAATAATTTGTCAATTGCTCAGCCTGCACTAGCTGCAGGGTAGAGATGGGGCCAGAAGGACCTGGAGTCTGTCCCCTCACCCTCGTGACGCCCACCTCAGAAGATGTGGAGAGCGAGTTGTCCAGGCCAAGACTGTTCTTCCCTGGAGGGCTCTTGCTGGTGCTCAAGGAGTCGGTGCTGCCGGCTAAGGAACGGAAGTCGAGGGCTGGAGTCGCCAGTTCAAATGGCCAAGCAGGGACGCCCCACTCCTGGGCTAGGCAGGATCCCCTCACCTTGCGGAGGCAGGCCGTAAGGCCCAGGGACAGGGCCGTTGGCGGCAGGCAGGGCGGCGGGCAGAGCGGGGAAGGGCACCGAGAGCTGCACGTTAAGAATCTGCAGCCGTTCCTTCTTGGCCGTCAGGCTCAGGATCTGCTCCTGTAGCCGCTGATTTTCCTTCTGCAGCGCGTGCAGCGCCTTTAGCATCTCCACGACTGCAGAGAAACCGCGAGGGAGCCTGAGGCCCAGGATGCAGAAAAGGTGGCTCGCGGCCCGGAGGGGCGGGGCCCGGAGGGGAAGGCGGACTCGGACTTCGAAACTAAGCCACCAGCGTAGCTGGGGACACAGGTGAGCCTGGAGAGGCGGGGCCGTGGGAACCGGAGGTGGGAGGACCAAGGGCAGGGTCTGAGGCCGGGACGAGGCCACCCAACAGGGAGAGAAGAGGAGGGCGTTGGTTGGGGTTTGGTAAAGTCTGGGCCTGGAGGCGGCCGAGGGCGGGAGTGGAGGGGGTGGGGCCAGGAGCAGGCCTAGCCAGGGTTAAGAGTGAGGTGCGGCCAGGCGGGCCGGCCTACTGGTGGGAGGAACCTTAAAGAGGCCTGGGAGCTGGGAGAAAGGTGAGAATGTAGGCCCTAGGGTAGGTGTTCCTGGCCGGGCCACCCCTCCTCACTGTTGACGCCGGCCTCCCCGTCGCCCTGTTTCTCCAGCAGCTGTTCCATGTTAGTCGTTCCTGGGGCTGCCGGGTCTAACTGGACGCCCCCACAGGGTGCAGACGCTGTCTGGTCGAAGAGGGCAGGGAGGCTGCTGATGGGGGACCTAGGTCGGAAAAGGAACCGAGACTCAGGCTTGGCTCGCACCCCACTCCAGGCTGCCCCCTTCCCTCCCACTCCGGGATTCCAGCGTGTTCCCTTTCTTCCCCACCCTCTCCACCCTCTTCCCCTTTGGATGGCCCTCCTGCCCCCTCCCGCTCCAAGTCCCTCCCCCAAGCCGCTGCCCCCTCCCTCACATGGAAGACAGACTCTCCTGGGGGGAGGTCCCCCGACACCGGAAGCTGCAATCCTCCAGGTCTGGCTCTTGGAAGGAGAAGGAAGGGCAGGGATCAGCAGGGGAGGGGTGCCATCCGCCTCAGGGTCCCCGCCCGGTGGTGGGTGCGAAATCTGGAACCTCACCGCAGACCCCATTCCTCAGGATTCCCCGACCCGGGACTGTCAGTTAAGTTGGTAAGGCGCCAAGGGTCCTGGCTAGGAAACCCTGGCCCTTGGGAGGCAAAGCGGGGCATCTGCCTTCGGTCTGCTTTTCTCTAGGCTGTCTTGTGCCTGGCTACTTTCAGATCCACATCCCAGTTTCTTTCCTGGGAGCTTCAAGAGTTGTAGGAATCTGAGGTCAAGATAGACCTGGATCGCATTTGAGTCTGACAATAACTTGCTGTGTGACCTTGGGCTTCTAAGTAATCTCTCTGAAATAACTCTTACTGGGATTAAAACATGGCACTAAATGTCAAGTGTTTGGCTGAAGGGCTTAGCTGGCATGCAGCAAGCTCTTAATAACTAGCTATTATCATTATTAGCTTTGTTTGTGTTTTTATCTTCATAAACTCCCAAGTCAGAAGGCAAACTAAACTGCTGGGCCACAGAATCCCTATTAGGGCTTTGTAAGATATAGTCACCACCTCCCTCGGGTCTTAAACCAGCGAGAGGACTGGCCACTAAGGTCTACCTAACTAGCGGGGATAAGCTCCGCCCCTCCGCCTGACAGGTGGTGTCTCTGCACCAATCAGCTCCCTAGGGCTGGCCAAGTCCTGTGGGGCGCTTGTGGCCGCATCCTTACTCCTAAATACCCCAAGGGCAGACTGCCCAGTGGGTGGGAGCTCCACCACAGCTGATCCCGGGGACACACTAAGGGGATGGGGTGAGCTGAAGGTCGACTGCTCGGTGACAGCACTGGGCTTGAAGTCGGGAGGCTGGAATGTGGCCTCAGGCTCTGACATTCCTACCTCATCTGCCTGGAGCCAGTCTTTTATCTTTGCCTTTTTCTTCTGTGAGATGGAGCAATAAATTCTTGGGCCTGGCCCAGCCTAGCCCGCCCAGCCCTGCCCCTCACAGGGTTTTAATGTAAAAATGTATCCTGGTTTAGTCTGTGATTTTTAAATTTAATTTATTATTTTGGAGGGGGGCAGGGTGGGCAATGCCCAGAGGGAGGGGGCAGCCAGCAAGCCCTCCCAGCCCTCTGGGGTCACATGCAGGCAGTGACAGATACCCCTCAAGGCCTTTGAGGAGAAAGGGGAACCAGGTCTGAGACACTTACCTGTGTGGCTGCTCTCCGCCTGGGTGAGGAGGGGGTTAACGGCGCCCACAGGGGTTCCAAAGATGTGGGTAGAAGGGAGGCTAAAGGTAGAGCCAGCCAGAGAGAACACCTGAGGAAGGGAGGCAGGATCCAGCCTGGGGTGATTCTTGGATCTAGGGCACAACTGTGAGTAGGGGTGAAGGGGGAAGAGGACCAGGGAGAGGGGAAGGTTCTGGTGGGGGCCAGCCCAATCTCTCCAACTCTCAACTGTCCCCCACCTACCCAGGGAAGAAGCCCAGGGGTAGGCCTCACCTGAGTGGTGGAGATAGAAGCAGAGGAAGAGGGGAGGGTGCTGGTGAAGGGGGACCGGCTGAGGCGGGGCAGGGCAGAGGTTCCTGGGGGCCCAAGCAGGCTGGAGGAGAGAGGGGTGCTGCAGACAGCCCGCAGCATCCCGCCACCATGGGAGATGGGGTCCTTATTACTGGTGTAGATGCCTACAGACAAGGAAGAGAGGGAAGCGTACAGTCACTCCTCACCCAGCTCCCCTCAGTCAGGGGGCTCAGCCCTCCCAGAAATACGCTTCCCCACCCCATCTGGCCACACACACCAGCGTCACCCTTGTGCTCAGAGATGCCATTTCTTGGCTGAGTAACGTCCGCTTGATGTGCCTATCAGACTGCCCTGCCCAGGCTTGGGGAAGTGCTAGCTTTTCCAGCTCCTCTCCCCGAACTCAGTCCATCCTGATGGCACCTAGCCCAGTCTCCCACAAGCACATAGGAGTCTGGTGCAGGAGTGTCTTGGAGGTAACTCTCACTTCATCCTCAACTCTGTCCTGGAGCAATTTCTGCGACATTTCCTTCTAACTGCTCCTCCATGCCTCTGCCTCCTCTAGACTGGCTGGGCCCTGAGATGCCCTCCCCGGGGGTTACTAACCTGCCCCCAGCAGGGGGGACTCCAGGCTGAGGCTGGGCAAGCTCCCAGAAGGCCCAAAGGTGCGGGAGGCCAGGCCACCCAGGCCAGAGCTGACCAGGGAACCTCCAGAGAAGGGTGAGGCGGCCGTGGCGGTAAAGCCGGCCAGCTGGGCCCCAGGCAGGGCGGGAAGGGCCGGGCCCCCAGTGCCCTCCTTGTTTCGGCTGCCCTTGGGACGACCTGGCCCGTGTCGGCTCCTCTTGCTGGCTTTGTGCTTCTTCTCCTTCAGGCCTGGCTCAGGGGGCTCCTCAGCAGGTGCAGGTGTGGCGCTCAGCGCGGGCATCCGCTTGTGGCTGCCAGCTGAGGCCCCGGACCCCGTGACATGGGGAGACTTATAGTCCCCAGGGGAGGGGACCCGAACCCGGGCCGAGCTGGAGGTGGTGGTAGAGAAGCGCATGATGGGTCCAAAGCCAGAGAAGACCACCTTCTGCTCAAAGAGGTCAGTCTTGGGGGGCTCAGGGGCTGAGGGAGAGGGTGGGGCCGAGGGGGTGGGGGCCCCGGGCTTGGAGTACTTGTCCTCCTCTGGCTGCTCCAGTTTGGGGAAGGCAGAGAAGTCAGGGGAGCTCTGCAGGGACGAAACTGCACAGAAGGGAAAGAGAGTTACAGCTGGCCCAGATCCCCTCACCTCACCTCACCCCCTTCCACGAGCAATGGGGCAAGAGCCCTGGTTCTGGATGAGGAAGCCTGGTTTCCCAGCCCAGCTCTGCTGCTGTCCCCAAGTCCTGGATCAGAGTCCCGCCCTGCTAGCTTTCCCACCCTACCGGCCTCACTGGATGACAATACAGATGGGAGGAGATAACATTAATGCTGAGGCCTTAAAAATGGCCTCTGGGGACCAGCAGTTGGTGTAATGGCTATGTTGCTGGACTCCCATGTAGTCAACCGTAGTTCAAGTCCCGGACCCAGTGGCTTAAACTCATGCCGGGCGTGTGTGCATGCATGCCCAAGATCCCGAGAGGAGAATGGAGAAGGGATTGCGGTGTGGCCATCCCCCCGGGGGGTGATTTCTCCCTTTCTATCTCTCTGTCTCTGTCTTTCTGGCAAGCACACGCGCCCTAAGGCAAAAACCTCTGGGAAAAAAAATGGCCTCTGCAACTCAAGTGTAGGGACCCCTAGACTTGTTCTGAGTTGGAGGGGCCCTGAGCCAGAGGAGAGCAGAGTTCAGATTAGAGGGAAGACTGAGGAGAGGATCTGGAGGAGGGCATGCAGTGGGGATCCCCGTCTTTATCCTGAGTCAACACAGCAGTACATGAGATACAAGACCGATGTTGGGCAAAGGCCCTCGAGAGAGCAGCTCAGGGCAAAAGGCCACCCAGTCCCAGCTTCCTCCGGATGTCCACACTCACCTGCAGGCTGGAAGGGCCCCCCGGAGGAGGAGGAGGAAGAGGAAGAGGAGGAGGAGGCAGAGGTAAAACTGCTCACACCTTTGCCACTGCTCAGCTTCTTCCCCTTATGACTCAGGCTATGGCTGGAAGACTTTTTCCCCTTCGAGTCCCTGCTGCTTTCGGAGGTCTCCTGAGTGCTGGCCTCGTGGTGGGAGGAAGAGGAAGCCGAGGAGGAGACCTGGAGGAAGGCAGACAGAGGACTCACCCTGAACTGGGCCTGAGGCAGGGACACAGGATCTGAGCTCAACCCAGGAACCTGAGTTATTGGATGGACCTCCAGGCAGCGGGCTAGGGGGAGGCCCTAGACCAGGGAGTGGGAAGGCAGCTATGGAGCTCCTGGGGAGGCAGAAGGGAGTGCTCTGAGCTCAAGAAGGCACCTGCTGTCATCTCAGGTGGGAAGACACCCAGCAAGGGAAAGGTGCACAGTCCAATCTGTTCCAAGTTACTCTGTCTTTTTTTTTGTTGTTTGTTCTTTTGGAGAGGTTTTTGCTATAGGGCGCGTGCGCTCGCCAGACAGAGAGAGATAGAAATCGAGAAATTACCCCCCAGGGGGGATGGACACGCCGCAATCCCTTCTCCTCCATTCTCCTCTCAGGATCATGGGCACACACGCACACGCGCCCGAAGTGAGTTTAAACCACTGGGTCCAGGACTCGAACCACAGTCGACTACGTAGGAGTCCAGCAACATAGTCATTACGCTAACTGCTGGTCCCCCGAGGTACTCTGATCGTCTGTTCACTTCAGTATTTAGCAGTGTCTGTGACAGCAGGCCTACTCCCCTGGCTCCATCTTGGGGCCCTCCAGCTGCCACCACCAGGCTTTGCCCCACTCTCTGACCACTATGTGCTTCCCCCTAGACCCCTGAGCTGAAGATGCTGAGCCCTCCACCTGGACGGCCCGTCCTTACTCCCCCTGGGAAACTTTTCTTCCTTTACATCCAGTCTGGAAGCTCCCTGTCTCTGAAGCCTTCCTAGACACCTGGGGTGAAACAGGTCACTGTCTTATTTCCAGGGCGCTGTGTGCCCACAGCTACATGTCAACAGTTGCCACACTGCACTGAAATGTACCGTCCCCATGTCTGAAGTCTTGGTAACCTCAGAGGGTGGCCAGGGGGTTGTGGCTGGATTCGGATAGAGCACAGTGTGGGCCTGCAGACCTGCCCTTTGTGGCTAGATTGGGGTGTGAGCCCCTCAACCCTGGTGAGCTGTGGCATGGGGCAAATCATGCCAATTTGGAGTTAGGAGCACACAGCCAGAAACAGTGATGGTGGCAGCTGTTGGCAATGCACTGTAGCGACAGTGCTATATAGGGGTCAATAGCACAGATCCTTCACCCAGATGGTCTGGTTGAAATCTCAGCTCTGCCACTCACTGGCTGTGCGCTTTTAGACAAATTCCTTAACCTCTCCGTGGTGCAACTTTTTCATTTATTAAAAAGAGTAATAAATACCTGTTTTGAATTATACCGGGGATTAAACCAACTAATCCCCACGCGCCCCTCCCAGCCCATTATAGAGGAGAGCCCAGCACGTGGTGAGTGAGTTCTTGCTTCCTTTACTGCCAGGGGTGGCATTTTTTCCTCCTGGTGGAGACCAGGTATTCAGGAAATTGTGCTGAGCACACAAGCATTAGAGGGAGGCTGGGTGGGGAACTGAGAGCCATCCTGTGCTGCTCCTCCCCGGGCGGAGCCCTGGTCTGTGTCTTCTTCTTTGTTCTTTTAAACAGCTGGAGTTCTGAAGGGAGCCAGATGTGGTTCTGAGAGCAAGGGAGGAGAGGGGCTGGGGGGAGGGCAGCTGAAATGCTGGGGCGGGTGGAGGGGGCTGGGCAGAATGCTCTGGCCTGTCCAAGAGACAAGCAATGACCAGGAACTCCCAGATCTGTGGCCCTTTCTTCCCACCTTCCTGCAGGCCCTAGAAAGGTCAACGGGCATGAATGACAAGCTTTTCCAGGTGAGTCCTGGGAAGCAGGGAGGGGAGAGGGTTACTGGGGCAGTTGCTACAACAACATAGTCCTGGAAACCTGATACCTGAGCCTCGCTATGATGCCCTGAGCAAAGCCACCCATCTGAGGCAGGAGGAGGTGAAGGCAACATGGCAGAGACAGGAAGAAGCAGTTTCTCCAGGCCCCCAGGGTACTGCTTCCATGGGGAGGGCAGGCTGAAGGCAGCAGCAGGGAGCAGGGAGGGTGTTCTGGCTTGGATTAGTGACTCCTTTCTTGGCCTAGGCGAGGGCCTGCCCTTCGCTAATCCAGATGTTGCCCATTTCTGGAGCCAAGCCTGACATACCATATCCTGCCTGGCGGGGAGAGGGCAGGGCCTGGGGCGCTGTCCAGCAGCCTGCTCCCCATGCCACCTTGGCAGGCACTTTCAGCTCCTTAACCTGCATGGCATGGGATCTCAGTTAGGCAGCAGGCTCTGGAGTGCTGACAGGAGAGGGAGTCCTCTGCCTCATTCTGGGGGATGGGCCCCTAGACTTGGAGAACGGGCCTGGGTGTGCTGTACCCCTCTCTGCAGCCCAGAGCCTAGTGATGAGGCCTCTTGTCAGGACAGAGCCAGAGGTGAACATCTGGCAGCCAGCAGGCAGGGTGGCACCCCACTCTGCCCCTGCCCTCATGGGTGGTCAGTGATTGGTGGGGCCTCTCAGAGTACAGACCCCTCCTAGGCTAGAAAGGGAGCATGGCCATACCTTGCCTATCCTACTGTGTCCCCAGACTAGCACCTCATCCCTTCTGAAAGTGGGCGGCCATACCTTGTCAGCAGTGGGGACCCCTGGCGGGGTGAGGATGCTGGGGGGTGACTCAGGCCGCTTCTTGTGCTTCTGTTTAAGGCGTTCTTTGTCCTTTCGACTCTGGGGAGGGAGAGGTGACAGGTATTGGTCAAGGGGAGCCATCTGGGTGAGGATAAGCGTGACACGTGGCTGTGGGGAGCTGACCTTTCTCAGGGATGGGGCTCTGTGGGAGTCATCTCCCCTCGTGGAGGACTGGAGGACGGGGAACTCTGATTGGGCAGGAGAGGCTCGGGCTAGTTCCTCTGAGAGCCAGAGGCCCTTCCCCCATCCTTGCTGCCTGCTAAAAATAGCCTGTCCCATTATCACGCCAGTGACACAGAACACTACACACGTGAGCACGCACCTGCAGGGGTGTCCACCTGGGACACGGGGCTGTGCAGGGGCTCATCACACGTGGTACGGAGCATGAGTGACACACGTGGTGCACTCACAAACTGGGCTGGCATGTGGCCAGACTGTGTGCAGGATCATGTATCTGGGGCTCTGAGGACACTGCCACGAAGGAAGCACTGGACACAGAGCCCCCACCTTGCCCTTCCAGACAGTCCATGTCACTTCCTCAGCCTGCTCCCGCCCCTCCATGTTCTCAGAAGTAAGGGGGCAGCTCCAGACCTCAGGGCACCTCACAGTGGCTTCTTGAACAAAGAGCATTTGTGAGAATGAGTGTATGTGAGAACATGCGGAGACTGGGCAGGAGAGGTGGAGCAAAGACCTGTACCTTCTTCTGGCCCCTCTCGTGGTGGGTCGGGTGCTTCTCCTGCTGGGTGGATGGTGAGGCTGACCGGCTTCTCCTGCCAGCGACGAAGCCACTGCTACCTCCCCCTGTGCTGCCACTGCCACCACCGCCTCCACTGGTGTGCCGGGACGTCTTCTGGGGACAGAACCGGAGAAGTTACCAAGCCCTCCTCTCTAGCTTAGAGAAAGATCCCCGAAGAGCTGACAATCCTGGGGCGAGTCCATCTGCCCTCCTGTCACTAAGAGGACCTCGAGTCCTTCACGATGCTCTGCTCAGCCTGAAAATCCTAGAGGTCCCCCAGCTTAGCCAATGTAGACTGAATAGTGGAGCCCAGAAGAAGCAGGGGGTGCCTTGGCCCCTCCAGCAAAGCATAGGTAGAGGGAGGACTGGAGTCCAGGTCTCCTTTTCACCCCCTGCTCTCTCCAGGGTGCCCTGCTGGCCCACCCTGGGCTTAGAAAACCACTGTCCATCTCCACCTCCTTTCCTGGGTGAGAGGATGTGCACGGGACCCTCTCCCCCACACTCCATGTCCCATCTGTCGCCCCAGACACTTCATCCACCTCCTCCTCCCTTGTTCCTGGCCCTTGCCCTCCACTAAACACAGCCAGTAGTAGCTTCTGCCCCAAAGAATGTGCTGTGGTGGGGCCAGCCAGCTGCCTGGTGGCTAAGGTGGCTGAGTTCCACATGGCCCACTGCACAGTGCAAGTCCCAGACCTAGTGGCTTGAAAAAGCCACCAGGTGAGTGTGTGCACGTCCCCCAAACCCCGAGAATGGAGAAGGGACTGTGGTGTGGCCATCCTCCCTGGAGGTGCTTTCTCACTTCCCTTCTCTCTCTGGTGAGTGTACACGCCCTACAGGAAAAACTAAAGTAAAACAATGCACTGCCCCTAAACATCAAGGACAAACAACCCTAGCACTGCCTTGCCTTCCAGCCAGGGACCACCACCCCCCTTCCCTTAACTGCTAATGCGCTCCCTGCAGTCCTGACTGATGGCTTCACCCAACCCCGGCTTGTAGCTGCTCCCTTTCGGGTCACCACCCTCCTCCCCACTGCCAAATCCAAGGGCTAATTCTCAGGCCTTGTCCTACCCAGCTGCTCCCCAGCGCGGAGTACTGCTCCTGCCCTGATGCGCTCCAGACCCCTTTCAGTGGTTCCCTTCCCACCTGGGCCCACGCTATCCTTGTGAACACGTGGGGATTCAGCCCTACTCAGGGAAGGGGGGGATCTGACAGCCACCACATCTGAACACATCCCTTGGAAACTTACATTTATAAAGTGACCATATAACTTATGAACCAAATCAAGACACTTTTTAAAGTGAAAGGGAGGGCTATTAAAAATTACACCAGAGCAACAGGCAAAGACTGGGGCTGCCCAGGACAAACCAGGCCATATGCTCACCCCACAGAAGCCAGCTGGGCCCTATTTGTGGCACCCATCCTGGGGATTCAAGCTCCATTCACCCAATGTCTAGAGCCTGGGCCCTGGATCCCAAGTGTCACTCTCAACTCCTACTTCTCCACTGCCTTCACTTTTAGCCGAGTAGCTGACACCCAGCCTCATCCCACCATCCCCCTTCTCAGAGCTGTCTCCCAGCCACCAGCCTCGGTTCTCCGATCCAGCTTCGCCGTGGCTGCCAGGGTAATCTTCCTAAAAACAAATCTGATCATGTTACTCTCTGCTCACAGGCTTACAAGCCTGTGGCCTGGGAGTGAGGTCCAGGCTGTGGCCGACTTCTCCAGGACACTGCACAGCATCTGGAACAGGCCGGTGTCTCCAGGAACAGGGGCTAGCATCCACTCCAGCCTCTCCTGCAGCAGAAGCCAGCCCAGCCCTGGCCCTGCCGAAGCTTTCTAGAAAGCCCCATCTCCTGCCTCATCCCTACCAAATACCTTACCCTCATGCTGCTCACCCAGGCTCCTTCTCATCTCAGGACTTGGTCCGTGCCAGTTCCTGGCCTGGACTTCTCTGTGTTTACCTGACAGGCTCCTGAGGAGCTTCAAATCAGGCTGCCTAGTCTAAATCCCATCTGTCAGCTGTAGGCTAAATTACATAATCTGGGAGAGCATTAGTTTACTCATCTGTGAAATGGGGAAAATACAGCACCTAGCTCCTAGGGTGGTTGGGAGGATCACACAAAATCAAACACGTAAAGAGCTGAGTGCAAATGAGCCAGCAGGTGGTGTGGTAGTGAAGGCTCTGGATTCACACATGGCTGACTACGGTTTGAGTCCCAGACCTGGCAGCTTGCTTTCTCATTTTCCCTCTCTCTCTGTCTCACTATGGTGAATTAAAATAACAATAATAAATAAAATTAAACAAAGAATTATTTTTAAAAATCCAATAGCTTAAAAAAAGTAAAAGCTGAGTGCAGAGGCTGGGGCATAGAAATGTTAACTCCCATTCAGCTTAAGTGTTACCTTTTCCATGAAGCCCCTCAGATTGAGCAACAGGGTCCGAGCTCTGTCTTCTGGAGTGCACAGCTTGGGTCAGCTCTGACTGATGGTCCTCAGGCTTTAATTCATTCCCCATCACATAGAGAGCTCCTCAAGGGTGGGAACTGGTCCTTCCCACCTCTGTGCTCCCAGCACAGCCCCCGGCCTGGCCCTGAGCCCATGCCTTGTAAACCCTGGGTGACTAACCCACGCTGCCCTGGTAGGCGGGGCTCACCATCTTGCTGAAGTGGTATTTGCAGTAGCCACAGTACTTGACATTGTCGACCTCCAGCACTTCTTCCTCACACAGCAGGCCTGCCATCTGGGCACTAACAAGAAACGCCAGTCCTAGGAGAGTGTGGCCGCAGACCAGGCCAGGCACCCTCCTTCTACCCTCCCAGACCCTGGCTGAGGTGGAGCCGAGTTCATCCCAGGAGGCAGCAGCCATGGCAGACCTCGGGAAGGGCAGGGCAGGGATCTCACCAGGTGACGTGGAAGGCTTGTCGACATCCGTGGCGGTTACAGGTCATGCAGGCTCCCGAGGCCGCCTTGCTCTCCCGGCCTTGCTCCTCACAGATATAGCAGGTCTGCAGGACACAGAGCAATTGTCCTTTCCTCCAGGAAGCCCTGTTATGCTACCCGAGGGATCTGCCTCCGCCTCCACCTACCCTCGCCCCAGGACCTTAGACAGCACTGTCTGATACAACTTGTTCCAGTAATGGCAACCTTCTATGATCTGTACTGCCTGACACAGCTGCCACTAGTCACACGGGCTTCTGTGACTGAGGAACTGAATTCTAAGTTCTACTTAGTAATAGAATCTAAATTAATTTATGTAGCCTCTTGGGGCTGGTGGCTACTGGACTGGATACACAGTCCTTGGACAATAAGCTTGGAAAGGCTCGGGACTGTGTCTGGCTCACCAGGGAGCTTACTCTCACCTCTGGACCTTTGCACATGCTGCTTCTGCCTGGAACCCGAGATCCCACCTTCTCAAGGCTGGCTCCTACTCTGGCCCCACGTCTCAACCTAAACATCTCCTTCCTAGACCACCTTCTCTAAAGGAAGTCCCTAGGTGTTCTTTATCTCAGGGCTGTTTTCCTTCACAGTACTCATCCCAGCTCGCATTTACTCGATCAGCCTATTTATCGACCAGCCTATTTATTGATAGTCACTGTCTTCCCACGTAGGCATGTGCGTTCCACTGGGCGGGCAGCACACCCATCTTGCCAATACAGAATACCTGTGCCTGGTGCCCTGCACCACATCCAGTGGGATAAATGAAGCTCAGTGAAACGACTGAATGAGTCAACTACTTGCTGAGGCCCCCCTCGGACAGCACTACTGCCAAGAGCCTACTATTTCTGCCCAAGTTCCAGAGCGCCAGTGTGTGTGGGCCAATGGAAGAGTGGTTCGGTGGGAGGCACCTATTCCCTCCTGAGTTTCCTTAAAGTTCTGGCTGGGCAGAATCAAATTGCACTAGATAAAGAACTGCACTGAAGTGACCCCAGGGTGGCAGGCCAGGGAGGGACAGGGAGGAACTGGCAGGGGCTACAGGGGCCACTGACCTTGCTGAAGCGGTCGTGAGGCACGTACTGCAGCACGATGGGCTCCATGGTGAGCACGTTGGCGAACTGCACCTCGGGGATGTACAGGGCACACACCACGTGGGCCCAGCCTGGGGCAGCGTGGGGCTGGCCTCAGCTGTGGATGGCGAGCCCAAGACCCCACCCTCACCACCCAGCTGCAGACCAGCCCCACCTCCACCGCCTGTCCGTCAGGTTCCAGGGGCAGCCAGGGACAGGAAAGCCAACCTCAACAGCCCAGCCCACTCCTCCTTCACAGACCCTGTCTGGGTACTTTGCTGACCTCAGGAGAGGAGCCCCCTCACCTCCATTGTCAGTCCTCTTCAATGCCCCGTCTTTGTGTGGGCACAGCTCACACCTCTGCCAACGCAAGGGGCACAGGGGTTGGGTCTGCTGAGCTGGGCCCTTCCTGAGCCCATTCACAGGGCCCAGGGTGAGGTGGTAGGATGGCAGGGGGAGGGGGCTGAAGAAACAGCCTTGGCCTTGCCCCCCCCCCCCCTTCACACAGACGGGAAACTTTCCATAACAAAAGTTCAAACAGACCAAAGTCCCGTGCTTGGGCTGGGGCAGTGAGGGGTGAGCTGAAGGAGATGGGGTTGGTGATAGGTGTACAGGAAACAGGAAGTCCTGTGTGACAGAGCTGAGACCCACCCCAGCCTGAGTCCCCTAGCTCGACAGGGACGGGATGCTCAGGTGTGTGGGAGGGGAGTGGGACCCCGAGGGGGAGTCTGGAACTCACCACCCTGGCTGCTCTCTCCTGAGATTCACATTTCCGGCAGAACCAGGGTCCGGTTGGCACCTGAACGATGCCATAGCAAGCTAGGGATGAGGGAGGAGTCACTCAGCGAAGCTGTCAGCCAGTGGCTTTCCCAGAGTAACTGGGGGAAAGGAGTGACTCCTAAGAACTAGAGCCAGTTCCAGCAGGGGAGGGGGGACGGGGGCACTGCTCCCCTAACTGGGGGTCACCCCCCAACCAGCAGGACCACCAAGAATGCCCAACAGCACAGGTCCAGCCGGCCCTGGACCACACAACCAAGCACTCTAAACAGGAGCAGGTGGGAAGTCTGAGCCCCTGACCTTAAACTTCTAGATGATCCTCCCCCCACACCCTTTCTGGACCTGTTTCCCAGCTCCTGCCCTGGACCAGTGCTCGGTCCTAGGCAGCAGAAACAGTGAGAACCAGACCCGAACAGCAGCCCCGGTCACCGTAGTCAAACACGTTTTTGTTGTTATGGGGGGGGGGATTCTTAAAGGGCCAGCCAGTAAGGAAAGAGGTGTGGATGTCGGGGGTCCAGGGACCTCATCTTCTACCTCTACCTATCACAGGCACAGGTCAAAAGTCAAGGCCGAAGGCAGGTGCAGTGCAGGTGGCTGGGAGGAGAGTGGCGGGAAGAGCCCACAGCCACAGCAGGACGGCTTGTCCCAGGAAGGGGGGGCAGCTGCCTGTGCCAGACAGGCGGGAGATGCCAGCCTGCGCCCTCGGCAAGATTCCTCAAGGAGTTAACTCCCGAACCATGTGCTGCTGGGGGAAACTCCAAACCTCCCTCTTCTCCATTCTGGCCCCCTGTGCAACCTCTCTTCCAGCCTCGCTCTGCACTGCCCCGGAGGATTTCAGGAGTCCCTTCTCCCCTGGGACCCTTCTCCCTTCCCAATTCCGCTCCTCCCAATATCCGGAAGCGAGGGGGGATGACCCCCCTTGACCTCTTCCTCCCAGAGCCGGGACCAAAATAACCGGGCGGGAGCGAACACCTCGCAGGTAAACATTCCCGCGGCAGCCCCGACACTGCCGGTGTGGGGCGCGGGGAGTTCACTCCTTGCTCCTTAGACTCTCCCCAAACTCCCTCAACTTGGGGTGGGGGCGCGGGGCTGAAACAATAGGCAAGAAAACAATGCCTGACCCGGTCCTCCAGGACCGGGCGGGGGTAGCCCCCCCACCCGCCCTTCCCTTCAGGTGGGGTGGGGGAGGGGCGCGCGAGCCCCGGGAGGTCTCCCGAGGGCGCGGCCGGGGGCGCCCCGCCCGCGCCGCCCCCAGGGGCCCGCCGCCCCCGCGGGCCACCCCCGTACCTTGGTGGACGGCCACGCTGCATGCGTGCCCATCGCAGTAGACCAGCGGGTTCTCGGCCCAGCCCCTCTCGTCCGAACATACGCAGCAGCCTCCTACCATCTCCTTCATACTCCCATGAGCTCCCTCCGGGGCTGGGGCGGGGGGCTGGCCGGCGGGGGTCGGGGGTCAGGGGGGAGGGAGGGAGCGGGGGGCCGCGCGCCTCCTCGCCCCCTCCTCCTCCTCCTCCGCCGCCGCCGCTTCTTTTCTTTGCCTCCTCCTTCCTCCTCCTCGGCGTCCTCCTCCTCCTCCTCCTCGCTCGCTCTGTCTGGCCGCCCCCCCCGCCGTGCTCTCGCCCTCATGCCCCGACGGGCCCCCCCCAACAATGAGACTCGCGCGCCGGGCTCGCCCCCTCCGCGCCGCTCGCCCAGCTACTAGGGCCGCCCGGCCGCCGCGCAGCCCGGGCCCGGCGGGGGAGGCGCCGAGTGGCACATCGCGGGCGCCCGCCCGCCCCGCGCCCGCTCACGCGCCGCCCCCCCGGCCCCCCTGCCCGGCCGCGGCAGCCATGGCCGCGCGCCTCCGCTCGCTCGCTCCCGGCCCGCCCGCCGCCCGCCGCCGGGTAAAGTCTTAGGTTCAGGGAACAAAGCCTGGCTTGGTAGGGAGCTTTTTCGCTCGTTCGCCCCGCGCTCTTCTTCCGTCTTCCTTTTTCGTTTTATGGCTCTCAGTTGTCGCTCGCGAGCCCTCCCTCTGCCTGCCCTTCCGTCTCGGTCCGAGCCTCCGGCCCCTTCCGCCCAGATCTTCGCTTCTGGGTCTGTTCCTCCACCCGGAGGAAACTTGAGGTTGGAGACCAAGGGAAGGGGCGCTGGAAGGAACAGGACGACGTGGACCGCTCGGCCCTCGAGTGTCTGGGGTCGGGGGCAGTCTGGATGGCCGTTCTTGGGCTCTTCTCTCGGAGGCTCCCCTGGAGGGTAGACATTCTCACACCCAGACACTTTTTCATTCAACAAATATTTATTGAACGCTTACTTTGTGCCAGCGCTGCAATAGGGTGAAGGACCTGCCCTCGGGGAGCTTCCTTGGAGTTCGCAGACACACGCGCGCGCACAGGGACTCGGACCTCAGACGCACACCGAGGCCCAGACACAGACTCACTCCCGGCTTCATCCAGACGCGCCACCTGACGCTCCCAGACAGGAGCCCCAGCCCCCAGGTGCACTTAGAGACTCACGCAGGTTAGAGCCCCGCAACTGCGGAGCTGCTTGCGAACCAGTTACACTTGACCTCTCGGCACACAACACGGCTCACACACGGCACTCCAGAGTTAAAGTTCCTGAAATTGGGTCTGGGGAAGAAGTGAGTGGGCTTCAGTTCGCAAACTTCTCCCCAAGTTCAGCATGAGCAAGGGGGACGCAATCTGACCCCCCCCATTCCTAAAAGGGGGGGTCGACGCCCGCGGGGACCAAAGGTCACTCCTCCCCAGCGGGAGGTTGGGTGGTGGAGGGGAGACGGCCGTCCTGGGGGCTTCAGCGCCACATCAAAGACCTCGCGGCCGGAACGCTTCCTGCGGGGGAGGGGCAGACGGAGAGGCGAGGGGGAAGACCCGCCAAGGGACTAGGGGTGGAGGAGGCCGCCCCCCTTCAGCGCACTGCCCCCCTGGCAGACTCTTCCGCCGGGTCCGCCTCCTTTTCACCAGCACCTGTTCAACCGGAACATCAAGGGGCCGGGGCCGCCGCCGGCCCCCGCCCGCCCTCCCGAGTCTCTTTAGTACCTTTCATTCCGGAAGAGGGGGTGAATCCCCGCCCAGGAGGGGGGAGTAGGGCGGGGGAGAACTTGTCCTTGACCTGGTCTGCGGCGTCAGGGATTTACTCCCTTAATCCGAGCGAGGCGGGAGTTTGGGGAAGTCGGGGGAAACTCAGTTCTGTGCTGCAGCATTCCACTTCCACCTCACTCCTGCGTGGACACGGGGAATACCGGAGGGCTGCCGGGAAGAAGAAGCTCCGTCTAAACGGGAGGAATAGGGGAAACCAACTCTTCAGCGTTCGTGCCGGGGGAAAAGGGTCTAGAGCCACTTATTGTCCAAGAGCCGAGATCCCGGTGAGGACAGTCACACGCCGGTTCCTTGGTCAGATTTGTGAACTTCACTCAGACGAAAAGTTAAACAAGATACAGAAGAAAAATCTCACTTAGGAGTTTCTAACGAATTACCTTTACTAGCAAGAATAAAACTGTAAGAAAAATAAACGCAAAAATGTCAGCTCTAGCGGTGCGTCCGTTACAGAATGTTTGAACATTTGCTTTTGTGACTAACCGCCGGCAATGTGGCTGTATTTTTGGGTTTCGTCGGACAGGGGTCACTAGAAGGCCTTTGGTCCCTGCACCCAGGGGTGGGCGACCTGGAACTGGGAGTCGGGAATTGTCTCTTTGCCTGGCGTATCTCCCGAAGCTTGTGGGATGGACAAGGGAAGACGTTTGTGCGTTTAGTGTTTTAGGCATATTGTTTTGTTTAATCCTCCCCACAATCCTTTAGGTTGGGTGTTAATATCCCCTATTTTATAGAGGGAGTAACTGAGGTTCTGGGGGGATGACTTGCCCAAAGTCACTCTGCCTGAAAGCGGCAGAGTCGGGATTTGAACTCAGTCTGTCCTTGGCGCTGGTCGAGTCTCCGCCACCACGCGTTGATCGAGAACCGGTGCTGAGCTGGGATGTCCGCCTCTCCTCTACGCACTCATCTGCCAGCAAGCTTTCCCTGCCAAGGCTGGGGAAGACCCAGTGCCCACCCGCTGGGCTGGATGGGGCCGGGGGCAGGGTACCCAGGGCTGAGCTGGAGCTTTCTCCAGCTTCCAAGTTTTATTTTCCTAAGCGCCCACTATGTGCTGATTCGCGAAAAAGGAGCCAGAGTAGAACTCGGCCAACAACAAGTGGTTCAAGCTCATCGTACTCTGCTTGGCATGACAGCATCGACTGGAGGTTGTCACGCAACTCCTGGCTGTGTGACTTTCCGCGAAAGACTGCACCTCTCCGAGGCTCAGCTTGTCCCTCTGTATATGGGGCGTTAAAGACCCCTTGCCAAGGGCTGCAGTGAAGACCGAACAAAAATCATTCGGTAAAGCGCTCAGGCGCACAGTAGGCACTCAGTCCCTCCTTGTCCCTTCTCCGCCTTCCGCGCTAAGCGTGCCAGGGCAGCGGTTCCCGCTCTCGCTTCCCGCCTCCAGCATTTTCGCCCATCCCGCGCGTCCCGCGGCGAACGGGCTGGGGCAGAGACGACGAAACAGAAAATTATTTCCGCCCGCTCGGCCCGCCCCGCCCCGCCCCGCCCCGCCCGTCCCCGGAGCCAGAAGGGGATTGTGGGGCCGCCGCGGCCGCCGCCGGAGCCGAGCCGGGCGGAAGCGCGCGCCGTGCTGCTTCTCGGGCCCGACCGCCCCGGCCCCTGCGTCTCCCGGCCCGGGGCTGCGGGCTGTAGTCGGGGCGGCCCCGGGGCCCATGGTGGCTGCCGCCGGGCGCGTTTCCGCGAAGTCTGGCTCGCTGGTTCCTGGAACTGAGCGGGGGAGGCTGGAGGGTGTCGAGGTTTCGCTTCTACTAGCCGGCGCGGCGCTTGCTTTCGCCGGTCCCCGGGGCAACCTCCCGTCTCCTCTTGGCCATTAAACCGCCCTGGGTTCTGGCGAAAGACTGCGCCGGCGCCCGCGGGTTTGCGTTTGCATTGCGTCTGGCTTACCGTTTACCGAGACGCTTTCTGCCCGCCCCCCACCCACCCACCGAAAGCAAAGCTTCTGACCTTGGGGTTGTTCAGGGAGGTTAAGTTCTTTTCCCCAAATAACCCAGCCAGCGAGAGGCTTCAAGTGGTCTATGGGCCGAGAAGGAGGGCCTGGCGGGGCGGTGGACTGACCCGGGTAGAGTCCCAGCCCTGCCACTTACTGGCTTTGACCATGGATTAGTAGCGCTTCATCTGGGACTCTCAGTTTCCCCATCTCAGCGTCAGGGGTGATGCGAGCGATGACTCTGTCAAGTGCCCTGCACAGCAGAAGGGTGGTTTCCCCGTTAAAGGCCATGACTCTGAGGGGGGTCCATCTAGAAGGCCTGATTAGCTTGTGGGGGTGGGCGTACAGGTTCTTTCCTAAGTCAGACTCCCTGGGCCGGATGAATGGAGGCTGGAGGTGAGGAGGAACTGGTGGGAGTGAGGGGATTCCCCAGACATTAGGTCAACAGTCATGATTATCGTCAAGAGTGACTCTGCACATGTGGGATTTTTGGTTTTTCAGATCCTTCTACAGACAGAACGTGACAGTTAGTGTCAAACCCTGCCTCTGTCATTAGCTAACAGCCTTACTTTGCCAACCTGTAAAATGGGGACAATGCATCTCTCCTCCAAATTGCAGGGCTCTGGCTACTTGAGCTGGTCAGGGTCCTGCAGGAGCTCTAAAAGCTGTGAGTGAGTAAGAAGTTAGGGTAGCAGGGGCTTCCTTCAGAGAGTTAGAGTGGGTAGGGCGGAAGAAGTTCCTGGGATGAGGAACCATCTGCCCCACTTTTTTCCTGGTGTCTAGTTCCAGCCTTGCCTCTAATCAGCAGTTTTGACCTTGGGCAAAACAATTACCCCCTCTCTAGTATTTGGTTGGGTGACTAGATCTTGAAAGTCCCCTTGGAGGTAACATTCGGAAGGTTGATGACTACTTGTGGGGTAGTTTCCAGGCTGAGGGGTGACAGGCGACTGCCACATTTGCCCTGTGTTCCTCTTTCTACCGGTTCTCCTGAAGTCTGAGCTTCATCCCTCCTGTGATAGTCAGCAGGGTGGAGGTTGGGACAGTTGTACTACTCAGCCACTGGACCATCACTTGAGATCAAGTACAGGAGAGGGACCCCGGCTGCAGAGGGTGACAGAGAAATAGCTCCGCGGTGATAAGGACTATCGAAGTTCTCTGATACTCTGACACTGGCAGGGAGGCAGCGACTGTGTTTATGGGGTCTGGGAAGGCCCGGGCTGGGACCCAGTGGATGGGGATGGGGCTCATAGGCAGGGAAGGGGTAGAGAGCATTCGAGGCGGGGGAACAGCACCGTCAAAGGCACAGAGGCAGAAATCAGCAAAGCGTGTGTGCTGAGGTGCACCAGCAACCACATGGCGGCATGTGAGGCAATAGAGAAACAGAGAGGGTCAGAGCGATGGAAGAAAGACCAAAAACAGAGCAAGGGGCCTTGGCTAGCCTGCTGAAGGGTTTGGACTTGATCTTGAGGGCAGGGGGAGCCTGAGGGATTTTAAGGAAGGGGGGTGTGGCGGTATTTGCACACTGGTTGTTGGGGTTGCAGGAGGCTAGGGTTTGTTTGATTAGTTAGGACAGCAATGCTCATCCTTTAAGCTCAGGATCCTCTGGGAGTCTTGTTCAAATGCAAATTCAGACGCCATGGGTCTGGGCTGGGGTCTGAAATCCAGCAGGATCCACAGGCTCCTGGGTGTTCCTATATGGCTGGTCCAAAGAGTACACTTGAACACCACGGGCTAGGGGGCTCTAAGGGCCCCTTGACTGGCAGCTGCAGAGGGGCTAAGAGGAGGGCTGAGTGTGAGAAGGTGGATTGGACAGAATGGGACGGAAACTGCTTGGCTGGAGAAGACAGACATGCAACTCCCAGGAGTGCAGCCTGGGGACTTTGGTGTGTGGCGTTTGTTTAGAATCCAGGAGTGGGGGTGGCTGGGCGGAACTGGGAATCAGCAGCTTTGGACGCTCCATCTACAGTACATGAGGTGGAGATGCTCAGTGGACAGTCAGCCATCTGGGTTTGGAACAGCAGAGTTTGGGCCCAGAGGCCGCAGTGAGAGGGCTGGCAGGCTGTTCTGAGAGGCAGGAGAGTTTAAGTCCTGGGAGTGGAGAGGGACATTTAAGGAGGAAGCAGTGCCAGGGTCACATGCCACTGGGAGGTCCCTGGAGAGGATTCTGCAAGGATGAGGGCCCTAGTGACCTCAGCCTGGAACGCTGCAGGCTCTGGTGGGGATGGGGACTGACCTCAGCAGGCCAAGCACAGATTGGGGGTTGGGAGGTGCAAGAGGAGGAAGGGAGGGGAGGGGAGGGAGGCAAGGATGGACACTCGTGGTGTGGTGACAATTTTTTTTAAGTCTTTTTTGTTTTTAAGAATTATTTACTTATTTAATTCCATTTGTTGTTATTATTTTTTTAATTTGACCAGAGAGAGAGAGAAAGGGAAAGTGAGAAAGCAAGCCACTAGGTCTGGGACTTGAACCACCACCACCGCTGGGCATATGAGAATCCAGCACCCTTAACCACCATGCCACCTGCTGGCCCCTGGTGTGGTGACAATTATAATAGCAGCGATGACAGCAACAACAACCTTTTTTTAAGGTTTTTCTTTTCTTTTCTTTTCTTTTTTTTTTTTTTTTTTTTTAATTTGCCGTAGTAGCTGGAGAGACACAGAGACAGAGAGCAAGGCAGAGGGAGGGAAAATGAGAAGTCTCCTCCATGCTCCTTTAGGGATTTGGGGCACAGGTGTACACACACCTGGCGTGTTTTTCAAGCTGCAAGGTCCGGGACTTTACAGTGGGCTCCATAGGATCCAACTGCCTTAGCCACCTTGTCACCTGCTGGCCCCGAAGTTTCTTTTTTTGAATTTTATCATTATTTTATTGTTATTTTGTAGAGGATTTTGTCTTAGGGACTGTGCACTCACCAGAGAGGGGGAGGGAGAGACAGAGACACTGAGAGGGAAAGTGAGAAATCACCCTCCCAGGGGGGACGGCCATGCCATAATCTCTTCTCCTCCATTCTCCTCCTGGAATGAGCATGCACGCACACGCGCCCAGTGTGATTTTTCAAGCCATGGGTCTGGGACTTGAACCATGGTCAGCCACGTGCAGGTCCAGTGATTTAACCACTATGCCATGTGCTGGTCCCTTATTATTTTCTAAAATTTGCTACAGAGCTCACACACTTTCCCGAGAGAGAGAGAGAGAGAGAGAGAGAGAGAGAGAGAGAGAGAGAGAGAGAGAGGGAGAGGAGGGAAAGCAAGAAAGCAAGCCCCCAGGTGCAGGACTTCCTTTCTCTTTTTTTGCAGAGGTTTTTGCTATAGGGCACGTGCACTCCCCAGAAAAAGAGTAAGCGAGAAATCACTCCCTGGGGATGGCCATGCAGCAATCCCTTCTCCTCCATTCTCCTCTCAGGATCTTGGGCACACACACGTGCGCACGCACATGCCCTTCGTGAGTTTAAGCCTCCGGGTCCAGGACTTGAACTGCAGTCGATTACGTAAGAGTCCAGTGACGTAGCCATTATACCATCTGCTGGTCCAGCAGGGCTTATTTCTTACATGAGTGAGAGAGACAGAGACGCACTCTCAACTGGGTCTTGGTGCTGCCATCCAACCCCAGCCTGAGCCAGCCCCAGATCCTGGGCATACTCATGCCCAATGTGCTGAAGGAGGTCTTTGAACTTGAACCCAAAACCTTCCATGAAGATCAGCAGTACATTTACCACTGTACCACAGCCCAACCCCAACAGCCCTCTTTTCTTTTTTAATAATCTGCCAGAGAGCCTGAGAAAGAGAGAGAGGAAAAGTGAGAATGCATTCCCCGCGGGAATGGTCACTCCACAATCCCTTCTCCTCTAATTCGCCTCCTTTGAGGATTTTGGGCATACACGCACTTGTCTGGCATGTTTTTCAAGCTGCCAGGTATGGGTCTGGGTCTGAGACTCAAACCATGCCATGTGGGATCCAACCACCTTAACTACCAGGGCTGGCTCCCAACAGGCCCCTCTTTTTTTTTTTTTTTTTTTTTTTTTTTTTTGAGAGGTTTTCGCTATAGGGCACGTACGCTCGCCAGACAGACAGAGAGAGACATAGAGACAGAAAGCGAGAAATCACCCCCCGGGGGGATGGTCACGCCGCAATCCCTTCTCCTGCATTCTCCTCTCGGAATCTTGGGCCTTGGGCACGCACACACACGCGCCCGGTGTGAGTTTTAAGCCACCGGGTCCGGGATGCGAACTGCGGTCGACTACGTGGGAGTCCAGCGACATAGCCATTACGCTAACTGCTGGTTCCCCCAACAGGCCCCTCTTGATGAGAGCTTGCGAGATGTCAGGCACTGTGCTAAGCGTGTAATATGTTCCCTGTAACACCAGTGAGCCTCCTTCCATTTTGTTCCCATTTTATAGGGAAAGAAGCAATTATAATACCGTATTTTTCTTTTTTGAAAATTTTATTCATTATTTTTTAATTTGCTATAGGGCACATGTACTCACCAGAGAAAGAGAGAGTGAGAAAGCAAGCCTCCAGGTCCAGGACTCGAACCGTAGTTAGCCATGTGGGAGTCCACACCTTAACCACTATACCACCTGCCAGTCCTATTATACCATCATAGAATTAGAATTAATTTGGAAACTAGAGGAATAGATAGTCCAAGATATCCTATATTCAGACATTTGGGGCCCTGAGATAACCCAAATTTATACAGAAGATACAGAGTAGGCTTCTCATTACTCATAGATTTATAGATAAATAAGAGCCTCTTGCTCAAGAAATAAAAACTAACAGAAGCCAAGGGGAACAAACAACAACAAAAACAAAAAACAAAAGCGCCAGTTCTGGGGCTTGTTCAGGACTCATTTTCTCCTCCTCCAGAAGCCACGCTTATCTGTGATATCCCGTCATTTATTTACTCAGTCAGCATTTGTTAGGCCTACTGTGTGCCAGGTAGTGGGCCAGGCATTGGTGATATAGACAAGATTAAAGTATGGGGCCAGGGTCAGCAGGTGGTGTGATGGTCTAGGAACTGGGTTCCCACATGGCCAACCGTGGTTTGAGTCCTGGACCTGGTGGCTCGAGAATCACGCTGAGCACACGCAGGCCCAAAGTCCCAAGAGGAGGACGGAAGAGGGGACTGTGGTGTGGCCATTCCTCCTGGATAATGATTTTTCATTTCCCTCTCTGTCTCTCTGACTGTACACACAAAAACAGAAAACAAAGCATGGGACCAGGTGGTAGGGCAAGGGCACTGCGGCTGGGCCCACATGGGAAATGTCCTGGCCCTGGTCCTTCCTAAGTATGCTGGGCACACGCGTGCCTGTGATCCAGACTTGCTGAGACAGGGTAGATTGTTGTCTGTATCCCTTTCACAGAAGAAATAAACAAACTTGAAAAACAGGATTGGGACCAGCAGATGGCGTAATGGTTACATCGTTGGACTCCCACGTAGTTGACTGTAGTTTGAGTCCCGGACCCAGCAATTTAAAAAAACTCATACCAGGTGCATGTGCATGTGTGCCCAAGACCCCAAGAGGAGAATAGAGGAGAAGGGACTGTGGTATGGCCATTTCTCCGATGGGTGATTTCTCACTTTCTGGCTCTCTGTCTCTGGGGCAAGCATACGCACCCTATAGCAAAAATCTCTCTTAAAAAAAAAAAAAAAAAAAAAAAAAAAAAAAGGCAGGATCTAGTCCTGCAGGCGAGGGGTAAGAGGGAAGCGTGGCAGACAGGCCAGCGAAGCATGCAGTGTGGTGAGTTACAGGGGGGATGGGCCACTGACAGGGAGCCCTGGACTAGGAGCTCTGAGTGCAGCCCCAGCTAAGCTCCTGGCCAAGGATCTTGGCCGAGACTTGAAAGTGACCTGGAGTCTGCAGAGTAGCCGCAGGCAAGGGAGGGTACTGCAGGCTGAGACCAGCATGTGGACACAGCACAAGCTGAGAACCCCAGGAGGGCTGCTGGGGCGAGGGGTGGACAAGGGGTACTTACTAGTATCCAGTGTGAGAAGACGGAGAGATGAGAGCAGCGGGGGAGAGGATCAGGATACATGTCCATGACGACCCCAGGAGGATGAGGGCCGGGAGAAGGTGCTGAGCAGAGGCACATGTGCAAAGTCCCCTGTAGCCTCAGCAGAGTTGGCGGAGAGACTTGGAAATTATTTTAAGTGTGAGAATGCAAGTTCCACAGGACAGCAATTTGTATGTGTTGTGCTCAAGCCCCTGGACCAGGTTGGCACACAGTAGGTGCCCAGTTAGTGCTTGTTGAGTGAATGAAGGTTTGAGCATCTCTGGGAGTTAGGAAAAGAATCGGGACTCTGGGGACATCAGTGGGAATAGAGAGGGAGATTTTTAGAGGGAGGAAATAAAGGAGATAACTGACACTTGGTAACCATGGCATGGGAAGGTGACTCCCAGGTTTCTGTGTTAAAGGGAATGCCAAAGAAGAGGAGGAGAGGACGAGCAGGATGGGGAGATAGTTGGTGAGTTCAGATTTGAGTGTGCTGAGTTTGAGATCCAGTGGATCATTCCTGGAAGAGGAATGAATATGTCATATATTGCATTCAAAATAAAAAACTCTCTTTTTTCCTTTCTTCCCCCCTATCCCCCCCGAGAGGTTTTCGCTATAGGGCACGTGTGCTTGCCAGAAAGACAGAGAGAGACAGAGAAACAGAAAGCGAGAAATCATCCCTCTGGGGGGATGGCCACGCCGCAATCCCTTCTCCTCTTGGGATCTTGGGCACGCGTGCACACAACGCATGCTCTTCCGGCGTGAGTTTAAGCCGCTGGGTCTGGGACTCGAACTGCAATTGACTACATGGGAGTCCAGCAACATAGCCATTATGCCAACTGCTGGTCCCATGTTCTTCCTTTTTTTTTTTTTTTTTCTCCTTCTTTATTTTCCTTTCTCTCTTTTAGAGAGAGATTTTTGCTACAGAGTGCGTGTGCTCACCGGACAAACAGAGAGAAAGCGAGAAATCACCCCCCCCCCCAGGGGGGATGGCCGCTCCGCAATCCCTTCTCCTCCAGTCTCCTTTCAGAATTTTGGGCACGCACTCACACATGCCCAGTGTGTTTCAAGCTACCGGGTCTAGGACTCAAACTGTGGTTGGCCATGTGGGAGTCTGTTGATGTAATCATTATACTATCTGTTCGTCCCAACACTTTTTCTTAAAAGTTTTTAATTTTTTTAATTTTTAGTTTTGCTATAGGGTGCGTGCATACACCACAGAGAGACAGAGAAAGTGAGAACTCACCCGCCCCCCCAGGGGGATGGCCATATTGCAATTCATTCTCTTCCATTCTTCTCTCAGGGTTTTATAGGCAGGCATGCACATGTGCCTAGTGTGCTTTTCTTTTCTTTTCTTTTCTTTCTTTTTTTTTTTTTTTTTTTTTTTTTTTTGAGAGGTCTTTGGTATAGTACACTTACGCTGGCAAAAAAAAAGAAAAAGAAAAAAAAAAAAAAACAGAGACAGAAATCATCCCCCAGGGGAATGGCCACATCACAATCCCTTCTCCTCCATTCTCCTCTCAGGATCTTGGGCATGCACGCACACGCACCCAGACAGATAGAAATCATTCCCCGGGGGATGGCCACGTCACAATCCTTTCTCCTCCATTCTCCTCTCGGGATCTTGGGCACGCACGCACATGCACGCAGCGTGAGCTTAAGCCACCAGGTTCGAGACTCAAACCGCGGTCAACTACATGGGAATCCAGAGACATAGCCATTACGCTAACTGCTGGTCCCGTCTAGTGTCCTTTTCAAACCACCAAATCCAGGACTCTAGCAGTACTGTTGGTCATGTGGGATCCAGCCACCTTAATCTCCATGCCACCTGCTGGCCCTCATGTTTTTTTATTTTTTGCCATAGGGCACATGCACTCACTGGAGACAGACAGAGAGAAAAAGCGAGAAATCACCCCTCAGGAGGAATGGCCACATTGCAATCCCTTCTCATCCAGTCTCCTTTCAAGATTTTGGGTACGCACACAAATGTGCCTGGTGTGATTTTCAAGCCACCGGGTCTGGGACTCAAACCACAGTTGGCCACGTGGGAATCCAGTGTCTTAACCACCACACCACCTGCTGGCTTTTTTAGTTTATTTTTTTTTCCATGAGCAAGAGAGGCAGGGAGAAGAGAGACCGCTCTTCCCATAGGGTCTTGGTGGGATCCACCCAGTCATCAGCCAGCCCTGGATCATGGGCATGTGTGTGACTAGCACATGAGGGAGGAGCTGGACACACCCCAGAACTTTGCCAGGCTGATCAGCCTCACAGAGCACCACACGTACGGCTACGCCACCGTCCAGCCCCCTTAAAAACTGTAAAACGCTTTTGGAGCACAGGTACTGTTCTGTCCACCTCTTCCCCATATCCTTCATACTCTCAACGAATGTTTGGAGCACCTTTGAGCACTGTCAGCAGTAGATGGTAGCTGCAGCCTTTGAGCAGCGAGAGCATGCTGGGAGGCTGCCCAGGTGCAGAGAGCAGAAGGCTTCGGCAGGGGGGCCCAGGGAACTCAGCCCTTAAGAAGAAGAGCCAGGCAAGGAGCAGGAGAAGGAGCATCCAGAGAAGGACCCCCACAGACAGCGGGGTCATGGGGACCTGGGAGGAGAGGAGAAGGAGGGAGGGGGTGGCTCTGCAGGGCAGGAGTCTCAACTGGATCCAGCCTGAGGGAGGGGGATTATAGTCATCCTTCCCTCCCCAGGGCTGGGCCATGAGCTAGAGGGAGACATCCAGCAGGGGAGGGGGATGCGGAGTCACGGGAAGGTGGCGTTTTCGGTGGGAACTGGCTGAAGCATGAGGGCTTTGGTAGAACATGGGGGGTGCGCTGTGTCCCGGAGAGAAGGGGAGGAAACCAAAAGGAGCAGGGCCAATGTGTGTGTAGGACTTTCCTGCTTGATAGCATGCATTTTTTCTCCCTCTTTTTTTTAAATTAATATTTGATATAAGTTTATTTATTATTATTATTTTCCAGTTCAATTAGCCAGAGAGAGAGAGAAAGAAAGCGAGAAAGCAAGCCACCAGGTCCGGGACTTGAACCATGGTTGGCCATGTGGGAGTGTCCAGCACCTTAACCACCATGCCACCTGCTGGTCCCCTCCCTCTTTTTTTTAATTTCCCAGAGGGCTTATGTGCTCACCAGAGAGAGACAGGAAGAGAAGATGGAGAGAGAGAGTGGAAAAGCACCCTCCCCAGCCGCCATGAGGAATGGTCATGTCACAATCCCTTCTCCTCATCTTTCTCTCCATTTGGGATTTCGGGTACATGTTCCCATGTTGTGGACTGAATGAAGGCGTGTGGGAGTCTAGCACCCAAATCACCATGTCACCTGCTGGCTCTCTATTTCTTTTCAAAGACAGGATCTGACCATGTCATACTCCTCTTGCCTCAGCCTCCCAGCTGGCACTGTAGGTGTGCACCACCATGCCTGGCTCTTCTCTAGACAGGGTTTTGCTATGTTGCCCAGGCCAGCCTTGAACTCATAACCCTCCTGCCTCAGCCTCCCCAAGTGGCTGGAATTACAGGTTCATATCACTGTGCCTGGCCTTTAGGTTGGGTTGGAGTCCAGGCCTCCCATGTGGTCCTGGTTTGCAGACCACTGATTTTCATAGGATGTGCTATTGGGGCTAGGGTACTTGGTATGTGAGCTTGAGAGACAGATGGAGAGAGAGAAAGTGAGAAATCATTCCTCCTGTCCCCCAACCCACCAGCTGTCCCCCCACCCACCAGGGAGATGGCCACACTGCAATCCCTTCTCTTCTATTCTCCTCTTGGAATTTTGGGCATGCACGCACATGTGCCTGGCCTGAGTTTCAAGCCGTCAGATCTGGGACTCAAACTGTGGTCAACCATGTGGTAGTCCAGAGCCTTAACCATTACACCACCTGCTGGCTTCCCACTTTTCTTTTTTTAAATGCTGGTGTGCATGTTAGAGAGAGAGCAAGAGAGAGAGAGCCCCCCAGTGGGACCTGGTGATGTTGCAATTCTTTTTCTTCAATTCTTCATCCTTTCAGGATCCTGGGCACAAGTGTCATATCCAATGTGTTTGTCTTTCTTCCTTTCTTTCTTCCTTTCTTTCTTCCTTTCTTTCTTCCTTCCTTCCTTCCTTCCTTCCTTCCTTCCTTCCTTCCTTCCTTCCTTCCTTTCCTTCCTTCCTTCCTTCCCTCCCCTCCCCTCCCCTCCCCTCCCTCCCTCCCTCCCTCCCTCTCTCTCTCTCTCTCTCTTTCTTTCTTTCTTTAAGAATTATTTTATTTTTAAACTTTCATTTATTTATGTATTCATTTATTCATTTTAATTTGATCAGGGAGGGACAGAGAGAGAGACAGAGAGAGAGAGAGAGAGGGAAAAAGTGAGAAAACAAGCTATCAGGTCTGGGATTTGAACCTCTATTGGCCATGTGGGAGTCCAGCGCCCTTAACCGCCACACCACCTGCCAGCCCCTCTAGTGTGTTTTTCAAGCCAGCAGGGGCAGGACTTGAACCCTGGTCAGCTATGTGGAATCTACTTCCTTGGCACAATACATAATTGTACTATGGGACCAGGCCCACTCTATTTTTTGTCTTTAATTGCCAAAGAGCACATGTACTCACCAGCAAGAGGGAAAAAGTACCCTCCGGTGGGGCATGGTCACACCTCAATCCTTTCTCTTCTATTCCTCCCTCTGGTCAGGATTTTGGGCATATATGCACATGTGCTCAGCATGTTTTTCAAGCCACTAGGTCTGGGACTCGAATTGCACAGTCGGGTATGTGAGATTCAGCCAACCTAACCACTCTGCCACTGGCTGATCCCAGACATTGCTGATTTTTTTTTTTTTTTTTTTTTTTTGGTAGAGATTTTTGCATGTGTTTGCCTGAGAGACAGGGACAGAGAAATAGAAAATGAGAAATCACCCCTTGTGGGGGGATGGCCACGCCTCAGTCCCTTCTCTTCCACTCTCCTCTTGGGATCTTGGGCACACGCACACGCACAGCATGAGTTTCAAGCCACTGGGCCTAGGACTCGAACCACAGTCAGCCATGTGGGAGTCCAATGATGTAACCACTATGCCATCTGCTGACCTGACATAGGTATTTTTTTATAGGGTTTTATTGTACTATGATCCTCCTGTCCCAACTTCCCATTTAATTAGAATCACAAGTATAGGTGGTGTGGTAGTTAAGAGCACTGGACTCCCACATGGTTGACCATGGTTCAAGTCCCAGACCTGGCAGCTTGTTTTCTCACTTTCCCTCTCTTTCTCTTACTCTGTTTCTCTTACTCTGTTCCCAGACCTGGTAGCTTGCTTTCTCATTCCCCCCCCCCCCCCGTGTCTCTCTCTGGTTAAATTAAAATAAATGAATGAATAAAATAATTAAAAATATAAATATAATAAAGTTAAAAATAAAATAATTCTTACCTAGAGGTTTCTTTCTTTTTTTTTTTTTTTTTTTTGGAGAGATTTTCACTATAGGGCGCGTGCGCTTGCCAGACAGAGAGAGACATAGAGACAGAAAGCGAGAAATCACCCCCCAGGGGGGATGGTCACGCTGCAATCCCTTAACCTTCATTCTCCTCTCTGGATCTTGGGCACGCACGCACACGCGCCTGGCGTGAGTTTTAAGGCACCGGGTTCAGGACGCGAACCGCGGTCGACTACGTGGGAGTCCAGTGACATAGCCATTGTGCTAACTGCTGGTTCCCTAAAAATAAAATAATTCTTAAAGCAAACAAACAAACAAACAAACAAAACAAGTACACACAATCATGCCCAGCATGTGGTGGCCAGCTTCGCAAGCGATGGCACTACTTGTGTTACTGTGGCTGGACCCAGGTAGTGACATTTTTACAGACGAAACCATCACCTTAATAGAGGTATAGAAAGAGGTATTAGAACATTTCCATCTCCCCAGAAAGTATTTCTTCCTTCCTTTCTTTCCTTTTTTAATTTTTCTTTTGGCCATAGGGCATGTGTGCTTGCCAGAGAGACACAGAGAAGGAAAGCAAGAAATCACCCCCCGGCAATCCCTTCTCCTTCATTCCCCTCTTAGGATTTTGGACATGCACACACATGCCTTGATTTTCAAGTTGGCAGGTCCAGGACTTGAACCACAGTTGAACATATGAGAATTCAGTACCGTAACCACCACACCTCCTGCTGGCCCACAGAAAGTTTCTTTTTCTTTCTTTCTTTCTTTTTTTTTTTTTTTGTTTGTTATGTTTACTTTAATGGGCAATAACAGTCTCAGAAATCTTTCTCTTCATCAGATGTTTGATTCCCTTGAAAAACTTTTGTTTCTTGAGCTTGAACGTGGAGCTTTATGCCATCAATAATATGATTTTCCTGTTGTAGTGCATTCTGAAGTTCTTCTTTGTGAAAGCCAGTCTCTTTATTAAAAGGTACAGTGCACTTTCGCATATGGCCTAACTGTGCAAAGTGTTCTCTCAGCTCACTCGCCGCTGCGGTCCAAGTAATTTTTCTGACAAAAGCAATGGGACGACTAATACCCGTTCCCAACGCCCCGGTTGCCCTTACTGCCAAGGCAGCTATTTTCTTTTCTTTCTTTTTTTTTTTGGAGAGGTTTTCGCTATAGGGCGCGTGCGCTCGTCAGACAGACTGAGAGAGACAGAGAGATAGAAAGCGAGAAATCACCCCCCAGGGGGGATGGCCACGCCGCAATCCCTTCTCCTCCATTCTCCTCTTGGGATCTTGGGCACTCACACACACACGCCCGACGTGAGTTTAAGCCACCGGGTTCGGGACGCGAACGCGGTCGACTAGGTAGGAGTCCAGCGACATAGTCATTACGCTAACTGCTGGTCCCAAGGCAGGTATTTTCAAACTAAGACCAGAAACTTTCTTATTCATCCGAGTCAACCAGTCCCCCAGCCCCAGGCAGCACTGCTCTGATATCTGTCACCATGGATCATGACAGATTAGTCTTGCTGGTTCTAGAACTTCGTAAAAGTGTGCACGATATACTCTGTGTTCTGCTTCGCTCTCAGCACTGTATTTTCCTCTTGAAAGACGAAGTGCAGCCATTGCTGAGATGGGGGCTCCAGTTGAGGACAGGAGGAAGGGTGAACCACGTGGGGCTGTGGGATAGAGGGGCCAGGCAGGACTGGGGCACAGCAAGCGGCTGTGTGTGGCTGGCAGCAGATGAGAACGCAGCCCATGGATGTGGGATTGGGAGAGGGTGTTCCAACAGCGGAGGCTTCCAGAGTGCAGTGAGCCTTGGTCATGCAGGGACAAGGGGGCCTGTGAGGATGAGGAAGTCTGAACCCAGGTGGACCCAGGCAGACGTCAGGATGATGACAGGTCAGGTCGGAGCTCAGAGTCTTGGAGTCATGCCTGACTCCTCCCACACTCCCGTCCTTGTCTTCGCCTCTTACGTTGAACTGCCTCTGGAATCCTGCCCTCTGTTCCCTGACTCTGGTCCAGGCCTTCGGCTCCTTGAGTTTGACCTTCTGCAGTTCTGGCCAAACCTTGGCGGGAATCCATCCCTCCTCCCTCTGAGGGAGCCTCTCTCTCTTTTTTGTTCACTTTGCCAGAGGACATGTGTGCCACCAGAGGGAGACAGAATAAGAGAGATGGAGAAAATACCCCTTGGGCCAGCAGATGTGGTGGTGGTTAAGGTGCAGGATTCTCACATGGCCAACCATGGTTCAAGTCCTGGATCCAGCAGCTTGTTTTCTCACTTTCCCTCTCTCACTGGTGAGTGCCCGTGCCCTTTAGCAAATTAAAAAGTAGCAATAATAATAAGTAAGAATAAATAGATAATTATCTTAAATAAAAAAAAGAAAGCACCCCTTAGTGGGCCATGGTCATGCCTCAATCTTTTCTCCATTTCTCTATCCTGTCAGGACTTTGGACACATGCCCAATGTATTTTTCCCCCTAAGCTTCTGGGGCTGGAGTCTGAACCACATGGAAAGTCATGTGGGCTCCAGTTCCCTGAACCAGTAGGCACAGAACTAACTTTTTTTTTTTTGGAGAGGTTTTTGTGTAGGGCGTGTGCACTCACCAGAAAGAAAGAGAGAGAGACAGAAAGTGAGAGACCACCTCCCAGGGGGGATGGCCACACCGCAATCCCTTCTCCTTCATTCTCCTCTTGGGATCTTGGGCACGCACGCACACACGCCTGGCGTGAGTTTAAGCCACTGGGTCCGGGATTCAAACCGCGGTCAACTACATGGGAATCCAGCGACATAGCTATTACGCCAACTGCTGGTCCCGAGAGCTAACTTTTTTTTAACATTATTTTTTAATCATTTATTACATTTAATTAATTAATTAATTAATTTTTATCTGACCAGAGAGAGACATACAGAGAGAGAGAGGGAAAGTGAGAAAGCAAGCCACCAGGTTCAGGACTCGAACCATGGCCAGCCATGTGGGAGTGCCCAGCACCTTAACCTCCACACCACCTGCTGGTCCCGAGAGCTAACTTTTTAAAAAATATCATTATTTATTTACTGTTATAATTATTACTAGTTTTTAATTTGCTGTAGGGCACATGTGCTCACCAGAGAAAGATAGACAAAGAGAGGGGAAGCAAGCCCTCGGGTCAGCCATGTGGGAATCAGCACCTTAGCCACCACGCCACCTGCTGGCCCCACTTTTATTTTAAGTATATTTATTTCCTTCATGAGTGAGAGAGAGCAAGAGTCAGAGAGACAGCTCCTACAAGGTCTTGACCCCAGGACTCACCTCCAGCCCCAGCCAGCCCCGGTCACAGGCACGGGCATGGCCGGCATATCCAGGGCGGTCTCTAGAGGCCAGCCCGGAACATCCCCGAGTTGACCTGCCTCACGGTGATGTGTTCGCTGCTGTGCCACCTGCTGGCCCTCGCCCTCTCTTGCCTTTTCCTCTCAGCCTCCTGGTGGGCTCAGGACGCCCCTTTGTCTTGTCTCCAGGATCTCTCCTCTCCTTTCCCTGCTCTGCTTTGCCAGTGGAGACCAAGCACTGTCCACGTGACAGCTCACACTCACTCCTAGCTTCACCTCGCCCCTGCTGAAATTTGTGCCAACTGTCACCAGGAACCACCCATCACCAGAAACCACCCGTCATGTGACATTTTTCTGGGGGTTGTGGCTGTCTGGTGTCCCCTTTCCTAATTGAGGGGTGCCCAATTGGGTGGTCTGCCCTGGAATTCTGAGCTACCCTTGCCTCCTGCCTCCCCCTCCACACCAGCTGCTTCATCCACAGTCTTCTCTGTGTCTCGGGTGAGAGCAACTCGATCTTCACAGTTGTTCGGGCCAAACACCTCCAGTCATTGCAGACCTCTCTCCCACGGCCACTCTGTCAGCAAATCCAGTCAGCTCTACTTTTGAAACACGTGCAGAACCGATGACTTCCCAGTGTCCGCACCGCTCTCCTGGCCCTGGATTCCAGTGGTGGCCTCCTAACGGGTCTCCCTGCCTCCGCCCTCACCCCTGCCGTCCGCTCCCTGCTCAGTGGCCAGCGTGATCCTACGAGACTGTAAGAGGGTCAGGTCGCCTTGGCTCACGGTACTCGAGGGGTTCCCATCACTCTCAGAAAGAAGCAAAGTCCTGGCAGGGGCCTGCAAAGTGGCACGCAACCTGCGCCCCTACCCTGGGCTCAGATCCTCCACTACCCACCCCCCACCATGATGTGACCACACTGACTTTATTTATTTTTTTTAAGAATTATTTTACTTGACTATTTATTCATTTATTTTAATTGGACCAGAGAGGGACAGAGAGAGAGAATGAGAAAGCAATCTATCAGGTTCAGGACTTGAACCGCATGGGCCATGTGGGATTCCAGGGCTCTTAACCACCATGTCACCTGCTGGCCCCCACATTGACTTCTTGGTGTGCTCCTGCCTTCTCAGACAGGTTTTCCTGAACCACCCTCTGTTCGACCGTCCTCCTTCTTCCACCTCCCCCACGGCCTGATCTTCCTTATACTTTTTGTTTTCTAGTTTTACTATAGGGCACATGTACTCGCCGGAGAGAGAGAAAGAGAGATATACAGAAATAACCTGCCCAGGGGGGATGGCCACACCACAATCCCCTCTCCTCCATTCTCCTATCGGGATTTCAGGCACGCATGCATGCACGCATGAGCATCTGGCGTGTCTCCCACCAGCTCTGGGACTCAAATCACGAAGTCAGCCATGTGAGATCCAGTTGTCTTAACCTCCATACCACCTGCTGCCTCCTTATACATTTTTAAAAAGAATTATCCATTGGGGGACCAGCAGGTGGTATGGTGGCTAAGGTGCTAGACACTGCTACGTGGCTGACCACGGTTCAAGTCCCGGACCTGGTGGCTTGTTTTCTCACTTCCCCTCTCTCTCACTCTCTCTGTGTGTCTCTCTGTAAAATTAAAAATAAATGAATGAATAAATAAAATTTAATAAATAATCATTAAAAAAAGAAAAAAAAAAGAATTATCCATTAATTATTATCATTAGTATTGCTATTAATTTGCTATAGGGTACACACACTCACCAGAGAGAGAGAGAAAGAGAGAGAGAGAGAAAGCAAGAAAGCAAGGCTCCTGGCCTGGGACCTGAACCATAGTTGGCCATGTGGGAGTCTAGTGCCTCACCCACCATCCATCCTGCTGCACCCCTATACATTTTTTTTTAAGTTTATTTCTTTCATGAGAGTGAGAGTCAGACAGAGGGAGAAAGGCCCTCATACCACAACCCCCACTCCCCCTCCCGGCCTTCTCAGGTGTATGTAGGTCTATTGGGAACCAAAGCCACGACCTCTTGTATGGACCCAGCAACGCTGGGCACCCGCTGCCCTCCTTATGCTTTTTGTCTTTAAGCTTCTATGTTGTTCATATATTTATATCTGTCATTTTCCGTCATTGTGTCCCCTTTGACGTACCACAGGATCTTTGTGGATTTTGTTGCTGTATTCAAGGGCCTAGAACGGTGCCTGGCACATACGAGATTCTTGACGAATGGTTACAGGAAGAACAGAAGGAAGGAATTCTGGGCCTCCGTCTTCCTGCCCTGGGAAGCAGGATGTGGCCACGTGACCCACACTGCAGCAAACTGAGGCCTTCATGCTCTGCTTGGAGGAACAAGTGACCAGACAGAGGCTGGTGGGGTCACTGTCATGCTTCAGGGAGGTTCCCAGTGCTGCTCGTCCCTGCGCATGTCCCTGCTTAGACACAGTTGTGCTTTCTGCTCTGGGTCCCCAGGGCTTGACTAAGCGAGTCCTTTCATTTCTGTGTTTGCTAGAATGCCGGTCTTCCAGGCTTCGGAATCACTTCTCAGTCTCGGGATCACTCCCTTGGCACTGGCCCCCAGGACCATCACCTCCTCCAAACACTCCCTTCCCCTGCACATCTTTTCTTCTTCTTTTTTTTTGAGAGTTTTTTGCCACCCACTCCCTAGGAAGAGAGAGAGAGGCAGAAAACAAGAAATCACTCCCCGGGGAAATGACCACGCCGCAATCCCTTCTCCTCCATTCGGCTCTTGAGATCTTGGGCACGCACGCACATGCACCCGGCGTGCACCGGGTCTGGGACGCAAACCGCGGTCGACTACATGGGAGTCCAGCGACATAGCCATCACGCTAACTGCTGGTTCCTGGTCCTGACTTTTCTAAATCCCAAACCTCCTTTCCCAGGTCTCCACAGGCCGCAGCCTGGGTCCCAAACTGAATTCTCATCTCCTCGCCTCAGACCCACGCTTCCTCTGGTAAATACCACTTCACTTAATGGCCTCCAGTCTGGAAACAAAACCCAGGGGTCCTTCCTAACTCCTTATCTTCCTCACTCCTCTCTGATCCCACAGACTTGGCCATGTCAATGCCTCTTAAATCCAAGTGACCCCTCTCCCCTAACACAGCCCTGCTTTCAGTCCTGAGCATCTTTGTCTCAGACCTTGGCAGCTCCTCCCAACTCATCTCCATCTCCCATCTCCCAGGGCTCACCCCTCCCTGTTACCGCCTCCCCGGCCTCCCCGGCCTCCCCGGTGCAGCCCCTGGAAGCCAGTCTCTGGATGACACTCCTGCTGGGCAATGAATGCACAGGTCCCAGGGGCCCACCCTCAGGCAACTCCATGGGGAGAGGGGGCGGTGCACACAGTCCTGGGGGAGACTCTAGCTGAGAGAGCAGCAGACCCTCGCTTCAGTCTCCGGTCCCTGCAGCCAAGAGAGCCTGCACAGCTCCAAGGTCACACTTTACCCTGTGACACTGGCAGGAAACAGCCTCATCGGAATGAATGGGAGAGTGTCCTTGCTTTGAATGAAATGCCAATGAGGGATAACTTAAGCTAATTATCGAGTCACGCTGGAAGCCAAATTATAGACATTGTCATGTTATAAACACCATTTCTCCAGAGAGCGGCTTGGCGACATCTGGGCAGCTGGGAGCCTGAGCTCATTATCTTCCCCTCCAACCTGCTGCCTCCTCTCGGCCACCCCGATGTGGGGGAACCTCAGCTTCAGCCAGGCCTCCTGGGCCGCCTCCCCACTGCCAGTCGTTGGAGATGCTGCTGACTCCTTCTGAAACATCTGTCCAAGCCTCTGGCCAGGCCTTCCATTAGGTCTGCCCCATCTTGACCTACCCTTGGGCCAGTGATGGACAAGTCAGAGTCTCCATTTTCCTCATGCAAAGAATAGAATTTTTCTTTTGAACACAGCAAAGGTTTAACTAGTCAAGTAGGTCAACTACCTAGCATGGAGTTGGGTTCAAACTGCATTCAGGAAACTAGTTCCCCATCCCTTTGTGCTTCCCACCTTCCCCCTTGCTAAGTCTGCCCACAGAGTTTCCTTGTGTTAAAAGGTGGTTTGTAAGGACCAGCAGTTGGCGTAATGGCTATGTCGCTGGACTCCCATGTAGTCGACCGGGGTTCGAGTCCTGGACCTGGTGGCTTAAGCTCACGCCAGGCGCATGTGCGTGCGTACCCAAGATCCCGAGAGGAGAATGGAGGAGAAGGGATTGCAGCGTGGCCATTTCCTCCCCCCCCCCCCCCCCCCGGGGGGCGATTTCTCACTTTCTATCTCTCTGTTCCTCTCTGTCTTTCTGGTGAGCGCACGCGCCCTATAGCAAAAACCTCTCAAAAATAAAACCAAAAAAGGTCGTTTGTAGGGAGCAAGCAAGTATAGTGGTTATGTCACTAGACTTGCACATTGCTGACCATGGTTCAAGTCTCAGACGCGGTGGCTTGAAACTCACGCTGGGCATGCATGCCTGAGATCCCTGGAAGGGAGGGGATTTCAGTGTGGCCACCCTGGTGGGTGATTTTTTTTTTGAGAGGTTTTTGCTATAGGGCACGTGCGCTCGCCAGAAAGACAGAGAGAGACAGAGAGTGAGAAATCACCCCCCGAGGGGATGGCCACGCTGCAATCTCTTCTCCTCCACTCTCCTCTTAGGATCTTGGGCACGCACGCACAGGCACCCGGTGTGAGTTTAAACCACCGGGTCTGGGGCTCGAACCGTGATCGATTACATAGGAGTTCAGCAACATAGCCATTACGCTAACCGCTGGTCGTAGGCGGGTGATTTTTCACTTTCTCTCTCACTGTCTCTGTATCTGTCTCTCTCTCTCTCTGGCAAAATGTACGTGCCCTAAAGCAGAAACCTCTAAAAGATAAAGTGGTTTGTGGCCCCCCATTCTATGGGGTAAAGTCCAATTTTGTTATCAAAATATTCAGCCTGGGGCCGGCAGGTGGCATGGTGGTTAAGGGCACTGGACTCCTACATGGTGGACTGCGGTTCAAGTCCTGTACCTGACGGCTTGTTTCCTCACTTTCTTTCTCTCTCTCTTGTTCCTCTCTGGTCAAATTAAATTAAAATAAATAAAGATAAAATAAAGAAGTTTTAAAAATAATTATTTATTTAATTCCATTTGTTATTATTACTTTTTCTTTTCCTTTCTTTTCTTTTTTTTTTGGAGAGGTTTTTGCTATAGGGTGCGTGCGCTCTCCAGAAAGACAGAGGGAGACAGAGAGATAGAAAGCGAAAAATCACTCCCCCAGGGGGAATGGTCACACTGCAATCCCTTCTCCTTCATTCTCCTCTCGAGATCTTGGGTACGCATGCACACATTCCCGGCGTGAGTTTAAGCCACCGGGTCCAGGACTCGAACTGCGGTCAACTACATGGTAGTCCAGCGACATAGCTATTATGCTAACTGCTGGTCCCACTTTTTCATTTGACCAAAGAGAGAGAGAAAGGGAAAGTGAGAAAGTAAGCCACCAGGTCCAGGACTTGAACCAAGGTCGGCCATGTGGGAGTCCAACACCTTTAACTTCCACGCTATCTGCTGGCCCCAGTAAAATAATTCTTAAAAAAAAAAATCAGCCCTTTGAGTTCCAGTCCCTACTCACCATCCTCCCTATTGTTCAGCCGCACTGACCTACTTTATTCGCTTATTAAAAGCACAAGGGGGTGGGGGCCAGCAGATGGGATAGAGGTTAGGAGAGCTGGATCCCACATGGCTGTCTAAGCGGTTTGAGTCCTGGACCCAGTGGCTTGAGAGTCACACCAGGTGATTATGATTATCAGGCACGTGCCCAAAATGCTGAGAGGAGAATGAAGGAGGTGATCGCAGCATGGCTCTCCCCCACGCCTGTGAGTGCATGTGTCCTAGGCTTGCCCCTGGCCTAGTGCTTAAAGAAACTGGATCTCACGTGGCTCTGGCAGCTTGAAAAACCAAGGTGAGTGTGTGCTTGCCCGTAATCTCAACAGGGTGGAGAAATAGAGAAATACAAATGGAGAAGGGATTGCAGGGTGACCACACCCCATAGAAGTGTTTTCTCTCTCTGTCTCTCTGGGCCCACTCTGACAAAATAAAATGCACACACACACACACACACACACACACACACACACAGAGTCAGTCCGGTGCTGTGATGCAGCTGGTAGCATATTGACCTGTAGTGCTAGGAGCTGCATGAAGCCATGCGGCCGACCATGGGTTCAGATCACTAGTCGACCCAAAAACACACCAGGCACAGGCCCTGATCCTGACTGCCTGGAGAGCTGGAGGAAGGGGATTGCCCATAACTACTGAGGGTGTCTATCTGTCTCATAAAACAAATAACATAATAAATAAAAAGTATAATCATTCCAGGGGCCAGCAAATGGCATGGTGGTTAAGGCATTGGACTCCCACATGGCCAACCATGGTTTGAGTCCTGGACTTGGCAGCTTGAAAATCATGCCGGGTGGGTGTGTGTGTATGCCCAAAATCTCAGGAGGAGAATGGGGGAGAGGGACTGTGGCATGGTTATCTCCCTTGGAGTGTGGGGAGTTCCTCAGTTTCCCTCTCACTGTGTCTGTCTTCCTCCAGCAAGCACACAAGCCCTATGGCAAAAATCTAAAACAAAACAAAGCAAAAACAAACTAATGAACAAACAAAAAGCACATAATCATTCCAAAGTATCATCTCACGGATTCCTTGCTGGTCCTAAAGGAAGAGAATGCAATTTCTCGATAGAAGGATGGCGTATCACCAGTGGGGCCCGCTAATCAACAACCCAGCACTGACAGTGGGACCCGGACGTGACTGGCAACATGAAGTAGGAGACACTACCCATGAGGTGTTCTTGTCAGTATAGTCAACCTGAATCTAATCACAACTGTAAATCTAATTTCCACCTTATGGGAAATACAGGATAAACACCACCACGAGGAAGCAATCAGAGAAATTTACAAGGTGGAACGTGGTATCTGTAATTTACTCAAAATACTTTAGCAACTCAACGAGTCAACGGCAAAGGGGAAAAAAGTTATTCTAGATTTACATGAGACATAGCCAAATGCTGTGTGTAGACCTTATTTAAATCCTGGTTGGGTGACCAGCAGGTGGCGTGGTGGTTAAGGGTGTTGGACTCCCACGTGGCCAACTGCAGTTCTCTGTTCCTCTCTGGTCAAATTAAAAGAAAGAAAGAAAATAAAGTTCAAAAAAATAATTCTTTTTCAAAAATCTTGATTAGAACAAATCAATGCAAAAAAACAAACAAACAAACAAACAAAAAAACAGTCCTGGGATCAGTAGGTGGTGTGGAAGTTAAGGCACTGGGTCCCTGGGTTCAAGTCCTAGACCTGGCAACTTGAAGATCATGTAGGGTGCTTGTGTGTGTGTTTGTCCAAAATCCCAAGAGGAGAATGGAGGAGGAGGGATTGAAGTGTGGCCGTGGCCATCACCCCTGAGGAGTGATTTCTCTTTCCCTCTCTTTCTCTCTGTGTCTCTGTCTCTACCTGGAAAGCACATGAGCCCTATAGCAAAAACGAAACAAGCCTTTTGGGACAAGTAGGCAAAATTGAAAATGAACCAAGTATTAGGTGATAATAAGAAATCATTGTTGGGACTAGCAGGTGGCATAATGGTTATGTCACTGGACTCCCATGTTGTCCACTGCTGTTTGAGTCCCAGACCCAGCTGCTGAAAACTCACACGGGGGGGGGGGGGGGGGGGGGGCACACCAGGGGGCATGTGTGTGCATGCCCAAGATCCTGAGAGGAGAACGGAGGAAAAGAGATTGTGGCATGGCCATCCCCCCAAGGGGTGATTTCTCGTTTTCCGTCTCTCTGTCTCTTTCTCCCCGGCAAGTACACACACTCTATAGAAAAAAAAGAAAAACTCTCTTAAAAAAAAAAAAGAAGAAGAAGAAAGAAAGAAAGAAATTATTCACTTTGTGAAATCTGATCGTAGTATTGCAATAAAAGATCTTCGGGCCAGTCCCATAGCTTAGTGGCTAAAGGAGCTGGATCACATGTGGCCAGCTGTTTATAGAATCCTGGCCCTGGTGGCTTGCAAAACAGGGTGTGCTCATGTACATGTGTGGCCAAAATCCTGAGGGAAAGGGAGATGGAGAAGAAGGGATGGGCCTGACCATGCCCTGCGGGGGCACTTTCTTCCTCTTTCTGTCTTCCTGACTGTCTCTAGAGCACAAGCATCCTCTGGCAATTAAAATAAAAGTCTTTGAAGTATTTAGGGGTGACCTTCCGTGCAAATTCTAAATCACTTAAATATTTTTTAGCAAAAATGATAAATCTATTAAAGCGTTAATTATTAAAGCTTAAGTTATGGGTATATGGGAGTAATTTTACTGTATTCCTATTGGGTTTTGTTTAGTTTATTTCTTCTTCTTTTTTATTTTATTTTATTTTTTGAGTGTGGGTAATGCTTTTTTAAATTTATTTTTACTTTTTAAAATTTTATTTTTTGTCATTATTTTTTATATTTTATTTTTTTGAGGTTGACCAGAGAGAGATAGTCAGAGAGAAGGAAAGTGAGAAAGCAAGCTGCCAGGTCTGGGACTCGAACCGTGGTCAGCCATGTGGGAGTCCAGCCACCTTAACCACAACGCCATCTTCTGGCCCCAGCTTTTAAAAATTTATTTTGGCAGTATTTTTTAATTTTTTAAATTTAGTTTTATTTATTATTGTAATCTTTTTTATATTACATTGAATCACATCTGTCTTTACAGAGTATTCTATTTCTTTTTCCAGCAATTTTATTTCTTCTTTATTATGTGTGTGTGCATGTGAGAGTGAGAGGGAGAGAGGAGCACCCCTGAGAGGATCTGGTCCCACCGTGGTTCCCTTCCTTTAATCCTCTAGCCCATTAGGGGACTCATGTCCATGCCTGATATGTTTCAAGCTGACCCAACCAGGGATTTGAATTGCAGAGGGATGACTCCAGTCTCTCCTGAGCAATGCATTACCACTGCACCACAGAGAAGGCCACTTGTATAGTTTTATTGCTTCATTTTTTTCATTTTTTAAGGATTTATTTATTTACTCATTTATTTTTTAATTAATTAATTTTTTAGAGAGATTTTTGCTATAGGGCATGTGTGCTCACCAGAGAAACAGAGACAGAAAGCGAAAAATTGTGGCCGTGCCACAATCCCTTCTTTTCCATTCTCCTCTCAGGACTTTGGGCACATATGCACATGTGCCCGTATGAGTTTGAAGCTGCTGGTTTCTGGGACTCTAATCATGGTGGACTATGTGGGAGTCCAGTGACTTAGCCATTACACCATCTGCTGATTCTCAGGATTATTTATTTTAATTTCTTTTATTATTATTATTATTATTGTTATTATTATTATTATTATTTTAAATTCACCAGAGAGAGATGGAGAGAGATGGAGAAAGAAAGAGAAAGAGGGAAAAATAAGTAAGTAAGTTGCCAGGTCCAGGACTCAAACTGCAGTCAGCCATGTGGGAGTCTAGCACCTTAGCCACCACACCACCAGCTGCCCCCCCCCCCCCCCCTTGGTTTTAAAGTGTTCTTCTTCTTTTTTTTTTTTTTTTTTGGAGAGGTTTTTGCTATAGGGCGCGTGCGCTCGCCAGACAGACAGAGAGAGACAGAGAGACAGAAAGCAGGAAATCACCCCCCAGGGGGGATGGCCACGCCGCAATCCCTTCTCCTCCATTCTCCTCTCGGGATCTTGGGCACGCACGCACACGCGCCCGGCGTGAGTTTAAGCCGCCAGGTCCGGGACTCGAACCGCGGTCGACTACGTGGGAGTCCAGCGACATAGCCATTACGCTAACTTCTGGTCCCTTAAAGTGTTCTTAATAGGGCCTTGCAGATGGCATGGAGGTTAAGGCAGTTCTTTAAAAAAAAAAAAAAAAAAAAAAAAAAAAAAGAATTATTTTATTTAACTTTATTTATTTATTTATTTATTTTAATTTGACCAGAGAAAGACACAGAGAGAGAGAGAAAGTGAAAAAGCAAGCCACCAGGTCTGGGATTTGAACCGTGTTCAGCCATGTGGGAGTGTCCAGCACCTTGACCACCATGCCACCTGCTGGCCCCGACAGGGTCTTTTCATACCATGGATCTCCTTTCCCCAGTCCTCAGGATCTTGGGCGTGCACTGGTGACGTGTCTCAGGTCAACTAGGCACAGGGGTTCACAGTGACTTCTAGCGGTTCTGTTCAGTCCACTGCACTACAGCGCCACTAGGCTGGGCCTAGAGAACAACTAGATCCCACATGGCAGCTTGAAAACCATGCCGGGCCTGTGTGTGTGCGTGCTTAAAACCTGAGAGGAGAATGGAAGAGAGGAGATTGCAGCATGGCCATTCCCCCTGGGGTGTGAATTCTCACTTTTCCCTTCTCTCTGTCTCTCTCTCTCTCTGACAAATACACGTGCCCTATAGGGGAAAAAAAAAAAAAAAAAGTATTTGATTGCCAACGATGTGCTTAGTCACTGAGCTAAGGCAAAATTCAACATGGTCTTGTCCCCAGCAGAGTGTGATATGGGAGAGCTGAATAATTAAATAATCACAGTAGTACATGAGCAGTGACAAGGGGTTAAAAATGCTTTGAAGTGAATAGACACAGTTCTGAACGAGGGTTTAATGGTGGAAGTAATTTAATGGTGACTTGGGCATAGTCTGGAAGGATGGAGAGAGGTTTTCTCTGACTCAGTGGATCTCTGAATAGGAGTAGACATTGGTCAGAGGGAGGCTGGCAGGGCGGTGGGTAGATGTGTGTGGGAGGGGTGGGGGCAGTTACAGTGAGGAGGAACAGCAAGTGTGAAGAGAGGAAGCAGAGGGCACTTGTTGGCTTAGACACCGAAGAAAGCCTCAGTGGCTAAAGGGAGAGAGGACAGCAAGAGGAGGTGGGAGTGAGAACCCATCCCCCCTTGCCAGGAGACGTGTGCACAGGGTCGTCAGAGTTCGAACTGAAAGCCATGTTAAGGATTTTAGTCTTTATCCCCAAAATAGTGGAAAACCATGAAGATTTTTTAAAAGGTCTTTGCCATAGGGTGCCTGTGCTTGCCAGAGAGAGACAGAGACAGTGAGAGAAAATGAGACATCACCCCCCAGGAGGATGGTCATGCCACAATTCCTTCTCCTTCATCCTCCTCCTGGGATTTTGGGCACACACACACACACACACACACACACACACGCCCAGCATGATTTTCAAGCTGCCAGGCCTGGAACTCGAATCGTCAGCCATGTGGGAGTCTCATACCTTAACCACACCACTTGCTTGTCCCAAAGATTTTTTTTCCTTAATTGCCATAGGGCCTGTGCATTCACCACAGAAAGAAGAGAAGAAAACATCTTCTAATGGGGTGTGCTCATGCCACAATCCCTTTTTTTCATCTATCCTGTTGGGATTATGGGCATCCACACACATCTTTTCTTTTCTTCTTTTCTTTTCTTTTCTTTTCTTTTCTTTTCTTTTCTTTTCTTTTCTTTTCTTTTTTTCTTTTCTTTTCTTTTCTTTTTTCTTTTCTCTTCTCTTCTCTTCTCTTCTCTTCTCTTCTCTTCTCTTCTCTTCTTTTCTTTTCTTTTTTTATTTATTTTTTCTTTTTTTTTGAGAGATTTTTGCCATAGGGCATATGCTTGCTAGAGAGATAGAGACAGAAAGCAAGAAATCACCCCCCCCCCCCCCCCCCCCCCCCGCCCCGGGAGGATGGCCATGCTGCAATTCCTTCTCCAGGACTCGGCTATGTGGGAGTCCAGTGACGGAACCATTATGCCATCCGCTGATCCCCCCAGCATGGTTTTCAAAATACCAAGGCCAGGATCTGAACAGCAGTCGGCTTTGTGGGACCTGGCTTCCTTAAACTCCCCAGGGCTGGTCCCAGGGAGGGACGTGACATGGTCCTGCTGTGGCTCTGGAAAACTGGGCTGTGATGATGGTGGGACCCACCAAGGTGCTACTTGGGCTCTGGCTGTGGATGTTAGAGCAGACAGATGAAGGAGCCCCCCCTTGTGGCAGTGGGGTGGGGTTGGTGCTGATGGCTTGGGACAAACTGAGTCTGAGGGGCGGGGTGTAGAGGCTGGTAGAGTCTGAGTGTGCACGGAGGTGCCTTGGTTAGAGCTGGGAGGAGAGATGCAGGCCAAGTCCTGGTGGACTGAGGTCGCAGTGGACTGATAGTGATGGCAAAGTGGGCACAGAGGAGTGTCCAGAGACAGAAGTCATTTCTGGACTGAGCCTTAAGAAACCCGGACATTTGGGCTGAAGAAGGGAGAGTGAGCCTGGGCTGACGACCCAAAGGGAGCAGCCAGGGAGGCAGGAGGACAGCAGGAGAGTGCAGTGCCCAGAAGTAGGGACGAGAGAGTTTCTGGAAGAAGGAAGTGGCCAACCTCCCACAGCTACTGCAAAGAGGTCAAGCCCAGAGGGCTGACGGGGGCCACCAGTTTCAATGAGATGGAGCCACGGGGACCTCAGCAAGAGCTATTTCCGTGGCGGGTGGGGGTGGAAGCAGATGGAAGTGGGCTGAGGAGTGAGAAGTGAGAAAAGGAAGGCTACGTGTATCATCGACAGTTCTTGGGGGAAGTCTGCCTGGGAAAGGGATTAGAGAGAGAGTCGGGGTTAGACCTCGGGGGTCAAGGGAAGAGTGCGCTTCTTTTTTTTTTTTTTTTTTTTTTTTTAAGTTTTGTAATAGGGTGCATGCGTTCACCAGAGAGACAGAGAGAGAAATCAGCCTGCTAGAAGGGACTGCTATGCTGCAAACTCTTCTCCACGCTCCTCTCCGGATTTCGGGCATGCACACACACGTCCCTGGCATGATTTTCAAGCCACTGGATGTGGGACTCCAACTGGTCAGTCCGCCATGTCGGATTCAGGCGTCTTAACCTCCAGGCCACTAGATGGCCCAGGTTTGGCTTTTAATGGGAGACACGCTGACGGAAAGTGGCTGTCTGACAGAGATGGCCCTGGCTCCAGGGAGGCGGACTGGAAGCCAAGGCACCCCTCTACTTACCAGCAGAGCCAGGCTTGGTGGCTGCTGGCTGGTGGTCCCCTGGGGTTCTTCTCCCAGGCCTCCTTTGTGTACTCCTGTTCATCCTCTAGACTCTAGGTGGAAGGCTGTCTTCTCTGAAAAGACTCCCTCCCTCCCTCTGAGGTTCCTAGGCTCCTGGCCATCCCTTTGTTGCTGCTTCTCTGATTAGCCTATAATGTCCATCCCCCCTACTAGGTTGTGTCCCCAACAAGGCTGAGTCCCCAGGGCCTGGCCTGGGGCCTGCCCTCTGAGGTGCTCAGAAACTGTGGGGTAAATTGATGAATGAACCAATTATAGGCCTGTGGATGAGGCACAGCCGGAGGAGGGCAAGCCAGGAATAAATTCCCAGGGGAATGCGGAACAGAGTTGGGATAAAACAGGAGAAAAGGGAAAGGGCAACCTAAGCTACTGTAGGCCGAGCTTCTACAGACCAGGCGCTAAATGGATGGGCTTTTCATCTAACCTCACCACATCCCAGAGGGAATGCTGTTCATCCTACATCACCTGGCTCCCCAAGTTTGCTAGAGTGTGAACTCCCCAAGGGGGGTTTCCCTCTTGTCTGTCGGTGACTCCAGCATTAGAATAGCACCTGGTGGAGCCGGCAGGTGGTGTAGTGGTTAAAGACATTGGATTCCCACATGGGTTGACTACAGTTTGAGCCCTGGACCTGGTGGCTTGCTTTTCGCTTTCCCTTTCTCTCTCTCTGTCTCTCTTTGGTCAAATTAAAATGATAATAATAGTAATTAATAATAACAACAACAACAAATGGAATTAAATTTTTTTTTTTTTTTTTTTTTTTTGGGAGAGGTTTTTCGCTATAGGGCGCGTGCGCTCGCCAGACAGACAGAGAGAGACATAGAGACAGAAAGCGAGAAATCACCCCCCAGGGGGGATGGTCACGCCGCAATCCCTTCTCCTCCATTCTCCTCTCGGGATCTTGGGCACGCACGCACACGCTCCCGGCGTGAGTTGTAAGCCACCGGGTCCGGGACGCGAACCGCGGTCGACTACGTGGGAGTCCAGCGACATAGCCATTACGCTAACTGCTGGTTCCCAAATTTTTTTTTAAGAAAAGAATAGCACCTGGCATGTAGGGTTGTCAGGTAAAACATAGAATGTCCAGTTAAATTTAATTACAGCTCAGCCACACATTTTTTTTAAAGCATAAGTATGTTCTGCATTTGTGTGTCTGTGTGTGCAAAATTTGGCAATCCTGCAATTTTAATAAGTATTGTCTAATAAATGTTGCTTAATTAAATGACACCATAGGAAAGCAATCAGTAAGTTCTGGACAGGGCAATCTAGAAGAAAAATTAGCATCTTCAATGAGTAAACTGCAAAGAGAAAAAAAGATACACAGCTGGGACAGCAGGTGGTGTGGTGGTTACGGTGGCTAGGTCCTGCATGACTGATGGAGAGGTTTCAGTGCTGGCCCGGGCAGCTTGAAAAATATGCTGGGTGCGGGTGTGTTTGTGCCCAAAGTCTTAAGAGGAGGATGAAGGAGAAGGGATTGCAACGTGGCCATGCTCCCTGAGGGATGATTAGGTAAATAAGAGAGAGAGATATAAAAAGAGAATTTACAGATTTTTTTTTTGAGAGGTTTTTGCTATAGGGCGCTTGCGCTCTACAGTAAGACAAAGAGACAGAAAGCGAGAAATCACCCCCCCAGGGGGGATGACCACACCACAATCCCTTCTCCTCCGTTCTCCTCTCAGGATCTTGGGCACGCACGCACACGCGCCCGGAGTTTAAGCCACCAGGTCTGGGACCTGAATCATGGTTGACTACATGGGAGTCCAGCAACATAGCCATTATGCCATCTGCTGGTCCCTATTAACTATTATTATTATTTGACCGGGGGTGGGGGGGGGAGAGAGAGAGAGAGAGAGAGAGAGAGAGAGAGAGAGAGAGAGAGAGAGAGAGAGAGAGAGAGAGAAAGTGAGGAAGCAAGCTACAGGATCCGGTACTCAACCCATGGTCGGCAATGTGGGAGTCCAGCACCTCAACCACCACGCCACCTGCTGGTCCCTCAGTTGCCCTTTTCTTCTAGGAAGGCGGACTAGATGTCCAACTTCTGCAGCACTGACTCCATGCCTGTCTTCGTTCTAAGAGCTCCATGTAGCTGAATCCCCAGAGCAATGCCATGAGATGGAGACTAGTTCTTTTTTTTTCCCTTCTTCTTTCAGTTTTTTATTTTTTTTACACATGGGCTCCCTAGAAAGAGACAGGGTGGCGGGGAGGTGAGAAATTACCCCCCAGGGGAATGGCCACACTGCAACCCTTTCTTCCACAGTATTCACTCAGGGTTTTGAGCATGTGCACATGTTCCTGGCATGTTTTTTTCCTTTAGCCTTTTGTTTTTCTTTCTTTTTTCTTTCTTTCTTTTTTCTTTTCTTTTCTGCTATAGAGTGTATGTGTGCTCACTGCAGAGAGACAGTGAGAGAAAAAGAGAGAAAGTGAAAAAGCACCCCCCAGGGGAATAGCCATGCCACAATTCCTTGTCCAGTTTCTTCTCGGGATTTTGAGCATGAGCGTACAGGTGCCTGGTGTGTTTTTCAAGCCACTGGGTCTGGAACTCAAACTGTACAGTCGGCTATGTGGGATCCAACTGCCTTAACCACCAAGCCATTGGCTTGCCTCCAGTTGTTTGTTTTTTTAATAGCACACATAATCCATTTAAGTGTCCAATTTTTTTTTTGAGAGGTTTTTTTGCTATAGGGCGCATGTGCTCGCCAGACAGAGAGAGACAGAGAGACAGAAAGCAAGAAATCACCCCCCAGGGGGGATGGCCATGCCACAGTCCCTTCTCCTCCATTCTTGGGATCTTGGGCACGCACACACACGCGCCCGGCGTGAGTTTTAAGCCACCGGCTCCGGGACTCGAACCGTGATCGACTACGTGGGAGTCCAGCGACATAGCCATTACGCTAACTGCTGGTCCCAAGTGTCCAATTTAATGACATCTAGTAAATGTAGTTTACAACCATCTTCAAAATACAATTTTACTTTATTTAACATTAGAGGGTACAAGATTGTGCCCAAAAGAGAGACAGAGAGAGCCACCCGGGGTGATTTTTCGCTTTCTGTCTCTCTCTGTCTTTCTGGCGAGTGCACATGCCCTATAGCAAAAACCTCTTCAAAAAAATAATAATAGTTAATAAATATTTCTTTAAAAAGAAAGAAAGAAGAAGAAAGAAAGAAAGAAAGAAAGAAAGAAAGAAAGAAAGAAAGAAAGAAAGAAAGAAAGAAAGAAAAAAAGTGCAATGGGGCAGGTCCCCTGCTCCCAAATCCTTGAACACAGTCCTTACACTGCAAGTAAGACTTAGATGGGCCAAGGGAAAGGGAAGGGCTAGTTTCCGGGTGTCCAGAGACCCATTCTAGCTCTTCTTGTCGGAGGTGGGGGTTGTGTCAGACAGGACCCAGCATCCAGCCTTGCTCCCTTTCTCTCCTAAGAGGAAGAGTTTCCTGAGAAGGGTGTTGCCTCCTTCATCTCTCAGGTTGAGGAGGGGGTCGAGTGTCCTCTACTGTCCACAATGGGAATTGCAACACCACGGCCAGTCGTGTGAGTCATGGTGACAGTTCACCTCAGGTTTCAAACCTTCTGTCAATGTTGTGAGGAAGCCAGTCTGGTCCCCCTCTCACTGATAGGGACATTGAGGCTGCCCAGGGATGTACAGTCGGTACCCCCAGTTCAAATCCTCTGAAAAGATGGCTCTAAGAACCCTGGCCTTTTCCAGCTGAAGGCATATTCACAGTAACCAGTACTGCAAAATGCTTCCCACCCCTGATTATATTCTGGGATACTTGATTAAAGGCAGGTGAAGAAGAGATCCTCCTCCAGAGAAGGACTCTCAAAATGATGACCCCCTCAGTAAAGTCCCTATGCTCAGATTTGGGAGGCTGGTAACTTCTGAAGTAAAGAAAGAAGAAGCCATTGATCTGCATTGTTATGTAATAGTCATTTATTTATGTTGCATATTGAGCAGTCTCTCCTTGTGTCAACACTGTGCTGGGCATGGGACTGCAAAAATGAATGGGACTCCAGCAGGTCAAAGGAGTTTCCCAGTCCAGGTTCCCACAAATGGGACCCAAGCCCTCCCTATGCAGCTCCGCTGAGAAGAAGCTGGAGTAGAGCTGGGTTGAAGACGATATTCCTCTGCTACACAAGGAAAAGAAACTTGCACTGCTGTCTAGGAATAAGTCCTAAGCACCATCCCCGAGAAGCGAGAGTCATGAAGATTATCCTTCCAGAACTTTCTACCAGAGAGACAGAGGGAGAAGGAGGAGGATAGATCAGGGCTCTTGGGGCAATTATGAACTCTGGAGTCCCTGTGCTATGTGACCTGGCAGGAACCCAGGATGCCCCCTCATGACAGCTACTCCGGATATGTCTTCTGCAGATGACAGTAAGGGTGAGTGTTCTGAGCAACAGAACATCACCTTCTTCTCCTCTCCTTCCTCACACTCTAGTTCTTCTCAGGAGGCTTTACCTCTGGGCTCTGCAAACGGGAGGTGGGGGAGGCAGACCCTTCTCCCTTTTCTCCAAGATGTTATTTGATGACATGGAGAAAAACAATGCCCCCCCCCCCCCCCCCCCGTTGTCACTGCGGGGGAGTGCAAGCTGCATCTTTTGTCCCCTGACAGAAACCCTCTCTTGCCCTGGCCCCAGAATGAGATGTTTCTCTCTGTGACTCTCCCAGTATTCCTCACCCTTATTCCAAGCCATCATACCAATCTGTATTTCTGCAGATGGGAAGCAGTCATATCCCAGTAACTTGATTTTCACCGAGTGAGAACTATCCCAGAGCTCAGTTCCTCCCTCACTCTTTCACTCACAAATATTTACTGAGCACCTGTTATGTGTGAGCATTGTTGCAGGTGGAGAGGATGCAGCCGTGATCAAAAGTCCTCATTACCTACTTTCCACACTAAGCGGGCAGACAGACCCCAAAGAACAGACATTCACAGGCTTTCCTATAACAGCAGGTTAGGTAGAAACTAGAGAAGGCTAAAGAGAAAGGACCTACTGGGGATGCGTCCTGCATTATCAGGATTTTTAGGGAGATTTCTCATTTTCTTTCCTTTTCTCTTCTCTGGGGAAGATGAGAATGAGGGTCTGTGTCCCCTTCTCTGACCTCTTCAACCCATTTTGGCAGCTCAGGCTTCACAGGGCAGATCCTGGGCTTTGGGGGAGGGAGAAGCAACAGAGCCAGCCTCTCAGGATTTAGTTAAGCAGCAGGGTATTTAGTTACTAAATCAGAGAAATGGAAACGGGTACTGAAAAAACCTATTTATCATCTTCCGTAGGTGTATTAATACTCCCCCACCCCGAATTTATTTTTTTCCTGTGTTCACATTGCACACACGTACTAGATTCCTAACTACTCATTCGACAACCATTTTTTGAGCCCATTTTCTGCCGGGCACTTTTCTAGGGCCCCAGAGCAGAGAAATAAAGAGCACCCTCTGCCCCTAAGTCTTTGCTGCGCAGAGCTTGAAAACCACTGCTGCCTCATTCCATCTTCCCTCAGCACTGTTTTTTTTTGAGATTCATCTATAATATGTTGATTCATGTAGTTCTTAAAGGACAGATACGGACCTTCCCATTTTACAGATGCGAAAACCGTGACTGCTACGGGAAAAGCGAGTTGCTATGCGGCAACGAAGTCCCAGAACACCACCGGGCCACGTGCAGCGGCGCATTTGGTCCCTCAAGATCCCACCCGCGCACGCTCCCTCCTTCCCTCCCTCCCAGCCGCCGCCGCGCCGGGTCCACGTGTGTGTGTCTGTGTGCGGAATGGGGACGGGGGCGGTGCCGCCGGAGGGGTGGGGTCCGGGCTAACGTCACGGGCAGTGCTGCCCAATCAGCGGCGGGCTCGCGGCCCGGGCGCTGGTATTGGGGCAGCGAGGGGGCAGTTCTCTATAACGCGGTCTCCGGGAGCCAGCGGGGAAGAAAGAAGCCGAGCGGGCGGAAGGCGCCCTCCCCGCCGCCTGGGCCCGGGCACCGGGTGCGGGGCCCGGGGTCCTTCCCGCCTCCCGTAGCCGCCGGCCGCTTTGTTTCCCCCGCCTCGGCGCTTCTGGCGACTCCGGAGGGGCTACCGCCGGGGCTGCGCCGGGAACGCGGCGGCAGGAAGGGCGGCAGACCGCGCCGGGACTCGCAGGGACCCCGGAGTCCGGCCGCCGGGAGGTTCGCGTGACGAGATGGAGGAGGGAGCCGGAGCTCCACGGCCCAGGGTTGCGGGCCGGGGGCGCCCGTGAGCAGAGACCTCCCCGTCGAGGGGGGGCGATGTTCCCCTCGCCCGTGGACTCTTCGGGCAGCCAGGGCATCCCGCCGTTGGGACCAGGGCCCCCTCAGTGGGCACCCCCTCAGACTGCTCCATGGAGACACTGTGCCCCGCTCCCCGCCTGGCAGTGCCGGCGTCCCCGCGAGGGTCGCCTTGCTCCCCCACGCCCCGGAAGCCGCGTCGGGGGACCCAGGAGTTCTCTCCGCTGTGCCTGCGTGCCCTTGCCTTCTGCGCCCTTGCCAAGCCCCGGGCGTCCTCTCTGGGCCTGGGGCCTGGGGAGCCGCCGCCGCGAGCCCCGGTACTGCTGGGCCCTTGCGCCCCGCTGCGCACGGCCGGCTGGGCCCCGGATGGCCTGAAGCACCTCGGGGGACAGGCCGAGCGGTCCAGCGATCCGAACGCCGCGGCCGGCGAGGATGCCGACGTCGCAGTGTGCCCGGGCCGCCGGGAGGAGGAAGAGGGCGGAGGCAGTTTCCCGCACTTCGGCGCTCGCCCCTGCGCACCTCCGGGCCCCTGCCCGGCTTCCCGGCGCCCTCGGGAATCTCCCACCAGCTCCGCCTCGTCTCCGCCTCCGCCAGACCCGGGTCTCGAGTCTCAGCCTGGCCCAGCCACCAGCCCTCCTCAGGAGCCGCGTTCCCGGCCTCGGTCGCCACCTGCGGGCCTCTCCACCGAGCCCGCAGGTCCCGGGGCGGCGCCGGAGCCGTCCCTGCCAGGCCAGACGGCCGCGCTCGATGGAAGTCCCCCGCCTGCCGCTCCCGAGGCACCAGCCGCCAGCCCCTCGACGGCCGCCGCAGCTCCGGCCGCGCCCGGCGATCTCCGCCAGGAACATTTCGATCGTCTGATCCGCCGGTCGAAACTTTGGTGTTATGCGAAGGGCTTTGCTCTGGACACTCCGAGTTTGCGCCGGGGGCCCGAGCGGCAGCCAGCGAAAGGGCCGGCCCGGGGAGCAGCCAAGAAACGCCGGCGGCCGGCGCCGCCCCCGCGCCCCGCGCAGCCCCGCCGCCCCACACCGACGCTCCCGACCACCAGCACCTTCAGCCTCCTCGACTGCTTCCCCTGTCCCCCGGCCCTGGTGGTGGGGGAGGACGGAGACTTAGGGCCGGCGTCCTCGCTTCGCCTCCAGGGAGACGCTAAGCCCCCGCCAGCCCACCCGCTGTGGAGGTGGAAGATGGGGGGTCCCGCTGTCCCCGAGCCCCCTGGCCTCAAATTCTGGGGCATCAACTTGGAGGAACTCTGAGCGTGGAACCGCTGCTGCCCGGGGTGAAAAGCTGGGGCCGCGGTCACACTGCTTGCTCCCGGAGAGAGCCTCGTTGCTCACGTTTGTCTGACCTCTTCCATTACGTTTTATGGGCAGAGGGACCTCAAATGACAGTGATCTTCAAGCACCTAAGTGGTCAGGGTGACATTCCCTTCCCCTCATCCTTCGCCGAGGATCCCGGGGCTGGAGTGGGGAGAAGGCTTAACCGAAAAAGGCTCAATGAAATAGATTCCAGGCCCTCCCCCCTCCATCCCGGATCTTTGCGGGCAGGGCCTTCACCCCAGGGGGAGCAAAGACGGCCACCGCTCAAAGACCACAAGGAAGAAAGAGAGAGACCTTGGTGACGGACAAACCGGTTGTTTCTGTGTCTGTAGGCCAGCCCGGGGGTGTGGGGGCTGTGGTGGGGGTGGGGAGGTGATTGGCAGCTCCCTGGGGGCATCCCCCACCCCCACCGCCTGGGCCTTTAACCCTTTCACTCCCCTGAGGCCTTCCCAAGTGCTCCTGGGGCCACTGGCGCCTTACCAGTGAAGGGAGGGGTGACAGTTTGGGCAAGGGGAATGTCATCTTCCTGCTCCCATCCTATCCCCCCCTCCCAAGTTCAGGTGACCTCCAGATAGTGAGATCTTGTCTTCGCCATGAGCTTTTCCCTTTTGTCCAGTTTTGGAGTTTCCCGGTTCAGTATTTCCTGTTTGCTTTTGGTTTCTAAGGTCCCATGGGTGAAACAGAACTCCCCACCTATGAAATCAGCCCCCTATCCTCGTTTGCTTCTCATACCAAGAGGGACAGGTTGAGGGACCTCCGCCCTCAGAGAGTGCCGCCTTTGCCTGGGACGCCTGGGAAAGGGGCCAGAGGAGACCATCGCAGGGAAAGTAATGGAAGGTGGAAGAAATCAATAAAATCAGACCAAACAAGTCGCCTCTCGAGGTCCTTCACCGATTTACAAATGGGCAGGGGTGGGGGTGAAGGTGGAGAGCAGGCCTGTGTCCATTCTTGGACACCCAAATTCAGCCCCCTTCCAGGGTGGGGATGAAACAAGCTGCTCTTTGCAGAAGGGTATGTGAAAGGGCTCCTGGCCTAACCACAGGGTTCCCTGGGGCTTGAAGGGGCGACGTTTGGGCTTGGGTGGGACCTGGGCTGAGGTACCGCTGGTCCCACCCACCCCCAGGCCTCATGCATTTCAAAAGTTGTCAGGAATCTGATGGATCCGAAGGAGGCAGGGCCAGGGGATTAGGCTTGGGGTCAGAGGTTCTGTTTTCTAGGTGGAGGGAGATAGGCCTGGATCACGCCCTTGAGCTGGGAGGGAGATCCCTGGAGTTGGAGAGGGGTAGAATCGCTTTCCTCCCCACCCAGGTGAGGTCAGGGGAAGTTAGAGACCCTTCTGCTCACATTCATGAATATTGCCCCCTTGTCCCCCCGAAAAAACAGGGCAAGGGAGGAACAATTCCCACGTTCAACACTGGGGAAGGACTTGTCTCCTTTTCTGTGAAAATGCTTTGTAAAAAGTGATTGTTTGCATAGAGCAGATTCTTGAGGAAAAACTGTTTTGGACCACAAAAGTTTTGTTTGATTTAAAAACTGTCTCCTTTCATTTTTCTTTCCCTGGGGGTGCGGGTGGGGGTGGGGTGGGTGGGCGTGGGTTGGGCACTGCTGTCTTGTTCCTTAACATCTGGCCTTTATGAACCCTGCTGACCTCCCCTCCCCCCTCCAGCTGTGTTGGGAGGAGAAGGAGGGCTGGAAAGAGTTCTTTCCAGGCCTGTGCTGGGGTCTCCATCCGCTCAAGTCCCCCAAGAGTGGAGAAGAGGAGGAAGAAGGCCGTGGGGAAGGAATCGCTGTGAAGCCTGGTTGATGTCTGCAAGCAGGAATTCAGAAAGGCAGACTCGCTGTTTTTAAAAAGTTCCTAGCTTTTAGAAATGTGGTCCGGGTCAGCTTCGGTCGGTCCTTTAGACCTGTCTGCAGCTGGGGTGGGAAGGCATGCGCTCTGGGCCGAGGTGGGCTCTCTGAGGAGCAGGAGATGCTGCAGCTAGGCCCCCTCCTCCTTACCATGTCCTCCCACCAAACCTCACCATCCACCCTGTCCAGGTTGAGGTCGGGGGTGAGTTACAAAGCACACCTTTTGGCTACACCTGGAACTTCCCTCCTGGGAACCAGCAGTTCGCGTAATGGCTATGTCGCTGGACTCCCACGTAGTCGACCGCGGTTCGCGTCCCGGATCCGGTGGCTTAAAACTCACACCGGGCGGGTGTGCGTGTGTGCCCAAGATCCTGAAAGGAGAATGGAGGAGAAGGGATTGCGGCATGACCATCCCCCCTGGGGGGTGATTTCTCGCTTTCTGTCTCTCTGTCTCTCTCTGTCTGTCTGGCGAGCGCACAGGCCCTATAGCGAAAAACCTCTCAAAAAAAAAAAAAAAAGGAAAGAAAGAAAACAGGAATTTACTCTCTCCCAGTTACTGAGGCCAGAAATCCCAAAGGGAGATGTCAGCAGGGCTGTACTCCCTCTGAAGGCTGGAGAGGAGAAGGCCTTCCTTACATCTTCCAGATTCTGGTGGCCCCAGGCTTTCCCCACCTTGTGACTGCAGAGCTCCCATCTCTGCCTGTCTTCACATGGCATTCTCTTCTGTCTCTTGTAAGGACACTTGTCATTGCCTTTAGGGCCCCTAACAATCCAGAATATTCCATCTTGACATCCTTATTTTAATTACATTTGTAAATATTCTTTTTTTAAATATCCTTTTTATTTTTTCACATTCACTGAGTCTGGGGGTCAGGGATTAGACGTGGCCATTTGTTTTCTGGTTCTGACATTTAGTTCACTACAGAAACCAAGTCACAGAAAGAAGGTGCTTGCCTGGACTTTCAGGGGGAAAAAAATATGTCATGGAGTGTTCAGGGTTGTGGGCTATGGCTTGTCCTGAGCTGGGCTCACAGGTTTCTCTGCATAGAAGCAGCACTGGAAAAGGGTAAAGTTTGGGGACCAGCAGATGTCGTAATGGCTATGTCGCTGGACTCCCATGTAGTCGACTGCGGTTTAAGTCCCGGATCTGGTGGCTTAAACTCACCCCCGGCATGTGTGCATGCGTGCCCAAGATCCCGAGAGGAGAATGGAGGAGAAGGGATTGTGGCGTGGCCATCCCCCCTGGGGGGTGATTTCTCGCTTTCTGTCTTTCTGTCTCTCTGTCTCTCTCTGTCTTTCTGGTGAGCGCACATGCCCTATAGCAAAAACCTCTTAAAAAGGAAGGAAAGAAAGAAAGAGAGAGAGAAAGAAAGAGAGAAAGAAAGAAAAGGGTAAAGTTTGACCCCCTTGCTTCCCCCAGGCTGCCCTGGGTGGGACTCCCTCTCCCCCTACAATACATAAGAGCCCTCAAGAGGATTTGAGGAAACAGGCTCTCCTTCCCAGTTTTCCCTGGGCGCTCCCTGGGTCCCTCCGTGTCCACAGCCACTACTTTCAAGCCCCCACCCTGGCCTGTGTCCTTCCTGGCCTCTGGCCACCTCCTTGTCAGGAAAATGGAGCTGGGTCTCCATCTCAGTTTCCAGGGTCTCTTTTCCATGAGTCTCAGAGTCTTTCCTTTCCGTGGGCCTCTGGTCTCTGCCCCTCCTCATCTGGGTCTCTTGAGGGACCCGAGATTGAGAGCTTGCTTGCCTCATCCTTAGTTCCCAATCTCCTCCCTTCTTCTTTTTTTTTAAAAAAAGAATTATTTTATTTAACTTTATTTATTTACTTATTTTTTAATTTGACTAGAGAAGGACAGAGAGAGAACGTGAGAAAGCAAACTGCCAGGTCTGGGACTTGAACCGTGGTCAGCCATGTGGGAGTCCAGCATCCTTAACCACCACGCCACCTGCTGGCTCCACAACCTCCTCCCTTCTGGGAGTCTTTGCCACCCCTGCCCCCGCCCGCATCTTCTGCCTCTTGCCCCTTAATTATTTGTGCCTCACTTCTACTCCTTGCCATGGCTTTTGCCATGGTCAGCCAGACAACCCCCAGCCACGGGTCCCTGCCCTGATCCCTGGACTTCTCCAAGACCTGATATTTCTGGATATTCACAAGGGTCTTAGTTCTCTCCCTCCACAGGTCCTTCTCATCACTGTCTCCTTTTCTTCCTTCCATCCTCCAGAAGCTTTAAATATGGAGCGGGACACTGTGCAATTGGCATCTGCTCCCCCTCACGTCTCCCAACTCCTCAGCTTGCACCTGCCTGGGAAAATGACTCCCAGACAGCTCTCCCTGTCCCCTCTCCCCCCTTCCCCTCTCCTGAGCTTTGCTCCCATATCCCCACGTGGACACTGGCAACCCACACTCTCTGTGGAAGCCCAAGTTCATTGTCCCTGGCCCCTGCCCCCATGAGTCCCCCTGAGCAAGTTCACAGCTCTGCCTCTCTCCCTGTTACCTCCCCAAACTCAGCACCTGACCCCCAGCTAGCTAATTCCAAACTTCACTGCTTCCAGCCTCCGTAATCCCGCTCCTTCACAGTTCAGCGCCATTGTCTCTAGTCTGGGCTACTGTAGTAACCACCTAACTAGTTCCTGGATCCCCTCAGATCAGGTTACCTTCTTACCAAGTGGGCCCCTTGACTTTATTTTTATATTTTACTTTTTGCTATAAGGTATCTGAGAGGAAAAAGGGAGACATCAGACATCTCCCCCGCCCCCCCCGCCCCCCCCCCCCCCCCCCCCGGGATGGCCATGCAGCAGTCCCTCTCCATTCTCCTTGCAGGATCTCGGGCACACGCTGACACATGCCCAGGGTCCTTGACTTTATTAAGGGTGCCCTCCTGGTCTGTTATTTGGGACCTTCTGTGGTTTGGCCTTAACCCTCCCACCTGGGGTCATCTCCATGCCTTCCCATTACGCCGCCGTGGGGTCTGCCACACCAAATGCACTTCCATCACCAGCCAGTCAGCCTTTCCTTTACCTTCATTCTCCGAGGCCTATTTGAAATGCCATCTCTTCCATGAAGTCTTCCTTGATTCCTCCAGTTGGATGTGATTCATGACACCTCTAGACCCTCTTCGCTCTTTTCTGTCAGGGTGGTGGTGGTTGCGGGGGCACAGTGGCGTGTATAGACTTTGGAGTGGAGTCAAACATGCCTGCTCCTCTCTGTCTATGGAGAGCCTGGATTGGCATACACACAAGAGAACTTCCTTTTATTTATTTATTTATTTGGTACAAGGCATGCACATTCCCTGGGGGGGAGGGAGAGACAGAGATAGAGAGGGAAAGTAAGAAAACACTCCCTAGGGGAGGGGGGATGAGCACACCACACTCCCTTCTCCTCCCCTCTCCTTTGGGATTGTTGGCATTCATGCACATACACCCGCCAGAGTCTGTCAAGTTGTTACGTAGTCGGCCATGTGGGATCCAGCCCCCTTCACCACCATGCCCCGAGCTGGCTGACCCCGGAGAACTTTTCTGACCCAAGCTCTCATCTCATTGGCTTGGCTTTAACTGAGTTGTTGACATGTCACAACCACTTTAGGATCACTCCTGCAATGATAGAAACTTTCTGAAAAGATACCACCCAGCAAGCCTCGTCCCCTACATAGTGTTTATATTTTTGTAAGATCAAAAGTTAGAGTACTGATGACAAGGTTATAATTATTTGTGATTTTTTTCTTGCACCCCTCTAAAGCCATCTTGATCTCTTTATTTTTAAGGTGATGGCTCAGTTCCCTGTACACAGAGGCATCTAATGAACACTTGCCCAACTCAGAGTGCACGTTTAAAAAGGCTTATTTAAAAGGCTGCGCAGCAGCTTGGTCAGTGGCATAGGGCCAGAGTGCAGTTCCACCGTGTGCCACTAGATGCTGCTGTCTGCTAGCACCAGAAGGAGGATGCCTTGCTGGAGAACGGTGGGTGGGAAAGGGATTGATGCTCAGAAGGCATGGAGTGCCTCCTGGAGCTGGGCCCTGTGCTAGGACCTGAGGGAAAGTGATGTGCAAGGCATGATCCCTGCACACAAGGAGCTTAAAGCAGGGGTTGGGTACTTTGTGTGCATTATTTTGCTTTCATAACAATAGCTAGGTATTACCCATTTATATTTGCTTAACATATGAAAAAATAGGACTCAGAGAGCTTAATTGACTTGCCTGAGGTCACACAGCCAGAATGGAGAAGCAGACTTTAGCTCTGGTCTACCTGACTGAGTTTTCCTCTAATAGTGGTTATATAGCAAACACTTAGATGGCACCTACTCAGAGCCAAGTACTGTTTTTTCACATCTGTTTTGCCAGAGGGTGCATGCGAGAGAGAGAGAGAGAGAGAGAGAGAGAGAGAGAGAGAGAGAGAAGAGACAAAGAGAGAGGAAAACTGAGAAAACACCACTAATAGGGGATGGTCACACTGTCATTCCTTCTCATCCATTCCTCCCTCCTTTTGGGGCTTTGGGCACACATGCGCACCCACCCAAAATGTTTCTCAAGCCACTGGGCTCAAAACCTGAACCAAGCAGTCAGTCACGTGGGATCCAGTTGCCTGGACCATCACACGGCCAACTGGCCCCAATCATTGTTCTAAGCCCTTCATGCTTAGTCTACTCATTTATTTATTTATTTAAAGAATTATTTTATGGGACTAGCAGATGGCATAATGGCTATGTTACTGGACTCCCATGTAGTCGAACGTGGTTCGAGTCCCAGACCTGATGGCTTAAACTCATGACGGGCATGTGTGCGTGCGTGCCCACGATCCCAAGAGGAGAATGGAGGAGAGGGGATTGCGGCGTGGCCAGTCTCCCTAGGGGGTGATTTCTCACTTTCTGTCTCTCTCTGTCTGGTGAGTACACGTGCCCTATAGCAAAAACCTCTCCAAAAAAAGTATTTTTTTTTAACTTTATTTGTTTTTATTTATTTATTTTAATTTGACCAGAGAGGACAGAGAGAGGGAGAGAGAGAGAAAATGAGAAAGCAAGCAAGGTCCGGGATGTGAACCTCAGTCAGACATGTGAGAGTCCAGCGCCCTTAACCACCATGCCACCTGCTGGCCCCTTAGTCACTCATTTAATCCTCAAAACAACTGAGACATGTACTATCAGTACTCCCGTTTTACAGCTGGGGAAACAGGTTTAAGCAGGTTAAGCCCAAATAGCCACAATTGTGCCGTTCAGATTCGTGTTTTTTAATTTTACTTTTTTTTTTTTAAGAATTATTTAATTAGGACCAGCAGTTAGCATAATGGCTATGTTGCTGGACTCCCATGTAGTCGACTGCAGTTCAAGTCCCGGACCTGGTGGCTTAAACTCAGGCCAGGCGCGTGTGTGTGCGTGCCCAAGATCCCGAGAGGAGAATGGAGGAGAAGGGATTGCAGTGTGGCCATCCCCCCAGGGGTGATTGGTGATTTCTCCCTTTCTATCTCTCTGTCTCTCTCTTTTTCTGGCGAGCACACACACCCTATAGAAAAAAACCCTCTTCAAGGAAAAAAAGAATTATTTAATTAATTTATTATTATTTTTCACATGAGTTTTTGCCAGAGAAAGGGGGTGGGGGAGAAAGCAAGCTGCCAGGTCCAGGATTTGAACCACAGTTGGCCATGTGGGAATTCCAGTGCCTTAACCACCATGCCACTTGCTGGCTCCTACTTTTTACTTAAAAAAAAAAGAAAATTATAGGGTATGTGTGCTTGCCAGAGAGAAACAGAAACAGAGAGCCAGGGACAGTAAGAAATCATCGCTGAGGGGGGATGGCCATGCTACAATCCCTTCTCCTTCATTTTCCTCTTGGGATTTTGGGAATGTGCACACCTGCACCCAGTGTGATTTTCAAGTCACCAGGTCTGCGACTTGAACCACAGCCAGCCACATGGGAGTCCAGTGCCTTAACCACCACACCATCTGCTGGCCCGAGGGTGCTTCTTCCTCTATTCTGTGCACACACATGTCCTCTATCACAGATAAATAAAAATAAAAATAAATAGAAAAAGGAAGACTGTGGGGCAGCAAGCAAGGAGATGGAGTGGGGCTAAGGGCAGGAGACAGAGGTTGCCGGGACTCCTGACCTACTGGGTGCAGAAGGAAGGCGATGGAAGAGTCTAGAACAACTCTAAGGTTTGGAATATCAGGGAATTTCTCCCTAGAGAGCCCTTTCCCTCATTCCCCACCCACCCCTGCTCCATCTCTGAATCCCCAGCCAATGTCCCACCAGTTGTCTGGGTGTTTACAAAGAGCGGCCCCTTGCTGAGCTAAGTTCTTCCTATGGATCATTCCAGTTAAGCCTAACAGAGGCCCTGGAAAATAGATACTTAATCCTCATGTTAGGGGCCAGCTGGTGGCATGAAGGTTAAGAACGCTGAATCCCATGTGGCCAACTGTGTGGTTCAAGGCCTGGACCTGGTGGCATGATTCAAGTCAGGTGCATTTGCCTGCGTGTCCTAAAATCCCAAGTGAAGAACGAAGGAGAAGGGGTTGTGGTGTGGCCATCCCCCCTGGGGGGGTGCTTTCTCACTTTCTCTGTTTGTCTGGTGAGTGCATGGGGTCTGGAATTTGAACTGTGGAGTTGGTTATGTTTTCAGACTCTTTAACCTCCATAATTTATGCTCTTTTTTAAAAAGGTTTATTTAGTAGTCAGCCTGTGGCGTTGTGGTTAAGGTGGCTGAATCCCACATGGCCCACTGCTTACTTTGAGTCCTAGACCCAGTAACTTAAAAAACACACTGGACAGGGACTAAAAGATGGCATGATGATTACGTCACTGGATTCCCATGTAGTCGAGCATGGTTTGAGTCCTGGACCCAGAAGCTTAAAACTCATGCAGGCTCATGTGCATGTGAGCCCAAAATCTCAAGAGGAGAATGGAGAAGGGATTGCAGCGTGGCCATCCCCCCTGGGACTGATTTCTTGTTTTCTGTCTCTCTGTTTCTCTGGCGAGCATACGTGCCCTATAGCAAAAACAATTATCTCTCTCTCAAAAAAAAAAAAAAAAACGAAAACAAAAAAACACTGGACGTGTGTGCATGCACGCCCAAAATCCTAAGAGGGGAACAGGGGACAAGGGATTGGGGCATGGCCAACCTCCCTGGGAGGTGCTTTCTTAGTTTCTCTCTTTCTCTAAAATAATAATAATAATAATAATAATAATAACAGTAATAACAATAATAAAATTATTTATTTACTTCCAAGAGAAAGAGAGGCAAGCACTTCCAATGGGGTCTTCATGCCACAATCCACCCCCAGCCTCAGCCAGCCTGGATGCGGGGATGTGCATACCTGGTGTGTATGTACGGGGGAGACACCAGAACTGGGAACTTCCCCACGGACGTGCATGTGTGTTACCCCGGCACCAGGCACCTGCCCGAGTTTGTTTCACCACGCACACAATGACCAGTTATGGGATGGGAGTAGCCAATAGGAGGTGGCCCAGAGACACAGACCTGGGGTGCGTACAGTGACATGGGAAACGAGGGATATGAGGGTCCCTCCTTAGGATATGGGCTCTCGCAGACGTGCTGGGCAACTCCGATGAGTGGTTTATCCTCTCTGGGCCCTAGCATCGCCACCTAAAATCAGGGGATTGTGTAGCAGTAAGTGACTCAGACACAGGAAGCTTGTCATCCATGATGATTTGTTACAAAATCATAGCACTTTTAAAAATAGAGGTAAAGTTATGCAAAAAGTCCAGCCTGATGAACGTTTGCACGTGTACTTGCCCGTGTGAGCACCACACGGACTGAGATAAGCAGCACGCCCAGCCTCCAGGAGGCTCCACTGGGTCCGTCCCCCGCCCCGCTGCCCCGAGATGTCCGCCATGCCGCCATCCCGCAGATATTCGGCCCTCACAGGAAGGGAAGGCGCTTGCAGGTCTGGATCCCTCTGCTCCACGTTTCCGTCCCCCGCCCCGCTGCCCCGAGATGTCCGCCATGCCGCCATCCCGCAGATATTCGGCCCTCACAGGAAGGGAAGGCGCTCTCAGGTCTGGATCCCTCTGCTCCACGTTAGGCCCGCGGGCTGCATCCCGCTGTTGCATGGAGCGGTAGCTAGTTCCTTCCCTTGCCGAGGAGTACTGCATTGTATGAATGTTCTCCTATCCGTGGACCTTTGGGGTGTTTCCAGATTTCAGTTTTCTGTGCAAAGCTTTGGGGCACGATTTTGAAGGGACTGGGAGGGCCTGTGAAGAGAAGCAGAGGGAGCTAACATTCTCAAGTAGAAACTGTCCTGGGTGATGGGTTTGGGGCCGGAGATAAGAGAGGACCAAGAGCCTGTAGAGTAACCCTCCTTCTCCATGGGGCTTCCTCCAACGCTTCTGCCTGAAGCTGCAGATCATACTGGACCCTCTATCTCTATCTCTATCTCTATCTCTATCTCTATCTCTATCTCTATCTCAACATCAATACCTATATATCTACCTAACTCTGTGTTTTCCTACACATACATACCTAAGACAAAGTTTAATTTATAGGGCCAGCCTGTAGTGTGGTGGTTGGGGCGACTGGATCCCATATGGCCGACTGCATGGTTCAGATTACAGGCCCAGAAGCTTGAGAAACACGCCAGGTACATATACATGGGTGCCCCAAATCCCAAGGGGAGAATGAAGGAAAAGAGACTGTGGCATACTCTCTACCCACCCCACCTCCCACGAGCCCATGTGACCTACAGCAAAAAAGAAAAAAAAAGAGTTTAATTTATAGATTAGGCACAGTAAGAGATTAACAGTGGACTAACAAAAAATAATATGCTGTAATGTAAGTTATATGAAAATGGTCTTCTCCCCTTCACTTTTTAAAGAGAATTATTTATTTAATCTTATTTATGATTTTTTTTATAGAGAGATTTTTGTTATAGGATGTGTGCACTTACCAGAGAGACAGAGAGGAAGCGAAAAATCAGTCCTGGGGAGGATGGCCACACCACAATCCCTTCTCCTCCATTCTCTCGGGATTTGGGCACATATGCACTTGCACCCAGTGTGAGGAGTTTCAAGCTGCTGGGTCTGGCACTCAACTGTGATCCGTATTGTGGGAGTCCAATGCTTTACACTACACCACCTGCTGGCCCCTATTAGTATTTTTTTAAAATGAGACCAGCAGGTGGTGTAGTGGTTAAGGCACTGGACTCCCACGTGGCTGACCACAGTTGAGCCCCAGACCTGGCGGCTTGAAATTTACACCAGGTGCATGTGCGTGTGTGCCCCAAATCCTGAGATTTTGGGATAATTTTTCAATTTCTGTTTTGCTTTCTGTCTGTCTGTCTCTCTGGCAAGTGCATGTACCCTATAGCAAAAATCTCTCTAAAAAGAAAATTGTTACAGGGCATGTATGCTCACCAGAGAAGAAAGTGAGAAAGCAAGTTGCCAGGTCTGGGACTTGAACCCTTGCCGACCATGTTCAGTTACCTTAAATTCAGTACCTTAACCACTACATCCTCTGCTGGTCCTTTCCTCCATTTTTGAATTATGTGGTTCTTATTTACATTCAGTCACTGCACGTTCCTGCGATGCGCACAGTGTGCGTGTGTACGTGACGGCCAGATCGGGGAGATTTCTCTGTGTCACGTTGTCTTTGCCCGAGCTCTTTGCGTCCTGGGTCCGCCCAGCGTCTCTCCCCTCTGCTGTGAATGTGGTCTTGCTCGCTCTCAACACACCTTCTCGTCCCGTCCTCACCTTTCTTCCTGTGACTGTGTGAGAGGGTGGAAGCAGATGGTGACGTGAAGTGGGGTGAATGTCGCTGGCATGGGGACGTGCTGCTAGGCTGCTAGGGCGAGAAGTCAGAAGGAGGGTCAGCTGCTCCAGGTGATCCCGGGGCACTGAGCCATGTCCGCCATGACATCTTTCCAGGACACAGTCAGCCCGGAGTGACCGAAACTGCAGAAAGGGAAACCGGGGGCTGGGGTATTGTTTACCTCTCTCAAGAGCTCACTGCCTGCCTAGGAGGGAGAGTGACCAATGAGCAGGTAGCCACATGCAGTGAGGGTGAGGGAACGATGGAGGCTGGGGGAACAACATGGCAGTCAGAGAGGGCTTCCTAGGGGAGGAGGTATTTGAGGTATTTGAGTTGAGTCTTTTTTCAAATTACTTATTTAATTTGATTTATTATTATTCAATTTGACCAGAGAAAGAGAGGGAGAGGGAGAAAGCAAGCCGCCAGGTCCAGGACTCAAACCATGTTCCACCATGTGGGAGTCCAGCGCTTAACCACTGTGCCATCTGCCAGCTCCTTGAGTTGAGTCTTAAAGGATTTGTAGAAATTCTTGAAGCGAAAAAGGCCCAGGAGGTGCTGAGGACGAGGACGAGGTGGGCAGAGCTCACTGAGGCACTGAGGCTTGAGCGAGAGAGTCACTTTTGGCTGGAGCACAGGATGCTGCTGACAAGAGATGAGAGGGACAGAGGTCAAGTCACAAGCAGTCGTGTATATCAGGGTAAGGAGTTTATTCTGAAGGCAACACGGTGTCCCTGAGGGGCAGCCTAGTCGGCCAGCTGTGGTGCCCTGTACTTACTCTTTGTTCACACATTGTTAATTGAGCACTTATTATGTGCCAAGCATTGTGCCAGGCACTGGGAGACAATGTGAGCAAAGCAGGCTGTCCTCTCCAGTTTACAGTGAGGGGACAGGGTGTCATGGATAACCCTGACACCAAGCCCAGGGAAGAGAGGAGGAGGGCTGGGCGCTGTGCGGGAGGGGTTGCCCATCAGGGAGAGTAGAAGAGGCTTCTCTTGGGAAGCGGTGCCTGAGATGAGCTTAGAGGGATGACTAGAAGTTAGAGACGAGGGGAGGAGGGCGGTGTGTCCCAGGCAGAGGGAGTGGCCTAGGTAACCCCCTGAGGATCAAGGGACCCCGAGATGCCCATGTGTGGAGCCTGGGGTGGAGGAGGAGAGGCTGGGGCAGGGGGAGGCCCAGGTCCTGGGGATCTTGCAGGCTTCTGAGAGCACTGGGAAGCAGGCTGTGACAATCAGGTGGACTGTCAGTGCTGCACTCCCACAGGGCCAACCCTGGTTCACGTTCTGGACTGGGCGGCTGGCTTTCTCACTTTCCTTCTCTCTCTCACTCTGCCCCTCTCTGGTCAAATAAAACTAAATAAATAAATAAAGTTAAATAAAATAGTTCTTAAAAAACAATTAATTGCCAAGACCAGCAGATGGCATAATGGTTATTCCCACTTGGTTGACCACAGTTCAAACCCTGGACCCAGCAGCTTCAAACTCACGCTGGGCATGTGTGCGTGCATGCCCAAAATCCGAAGAGGAGACTGGAGGAGAAGGGATTGAGGCATGGCCATCCCCCTGGGGGGTGATTTCTCACTGTCTCACTGCTCTCTCTGTCTCTTTGGTGAGAGCATGCCCCCTACAGCAAAAATCTCTCTCTAAAAAAACCCCCAAGAAACTAATTGCCAGGGCCAGCAGGTGGCATGGTGCTTGGGGTGTTGGATTCCCACATGGCCAACTGTGGTTCAGGTCCTGGACCCAGCAGCTTGAAAATCACATGGGGTGGGGGGTGGGGGTGGGCATGGTCAGGCATGCCCAAAATCCTGAGAGAGGAATGGAGGATAAGGGACTTTGGCATGGCCATCCCCCACAGGGGTGATTTCTCACTTTCTCTCCATTTATCTCTCTCTGTACCTCCCTGACAAGTATGAGGGCCCTAAGGAAAAAAAATAATTAAAAAGAAAATTCAGCTGCCAGAGGGCACATGCTCTTGCCAAAGAAAGACAGAGTGAGAAAGAGAGAAAGTACCCCCCCACACACACATACACGGGATATGGTTCTGCCACAATCCCTTCTCCTCCATTTACCCATCCTATGGAGATTTTGGGCACACACACACACACACACACACGCCTAGTATATTTTCCAAGCTGCTGGGGCCGGGATTCAAATCACAGTCAGCCATGTGGTATCTGGCTCCTTTATCCACCAGGCTACAGGGCTGGCCCACTCATGGGAGAAATACATTAACCTAATTAACCTAATTAAAACAAACCCCAAAAAAAGAGTATGTCTTGGGGCTTTAGCCTGAACCCTGGGCTGGCGATGATAGACATTGGGAATAGGGGTGAACCTCCTGAGCTGAATTTGGACCTGGAGAGTCTGGGGTGCCTTTGAGGCCTCCAGTGGAAACGTCCAGTCAGTATTTGGTCTGGTGCCCAGAGAGAAGGGGAGGCAAGGAAGAGAAGGGGGCTCGGGACTGGGCCCGGATGAAGACCTGCATTTCGTCGGAGGACTGTGTGGCCCACGGGGCAGGGAGGAGGCAGGGAGATTGGTTCAGAGGCTGCGAGGGGTCTGTGGGGAGAAGCAGAGGACAGTCTACCTGAGAGGTCTTTACAAAGAACTGCCAAGCCTTGGTGACAGATTGAGTGTGGGGTGAGGCCTGGGAGGAATCTGGCTTGACTCCCAGCCTGGCCCTGGTGCCTGTGTGAGTCTGCTGTTCGGGAGAGACCAGGACAGGGGAAAGGTCTGGAGCCATCAGCGTAGTCTAGGGCAAGGATGACCAGAGAACATGTGTAGTGGGAGAAGCCAAGGTCGCAGCCCTGAGGGACGTGGACGATACTGAGAGGAACAGCCAGGGAGGTAGGAGGGAGGCCACGCCAAATCCGTGCTCCCCTGGCCGCCCAGGGAGGCCCGTTTCCCAGCTTCTCTTGCAGTCAGGTGTGGCCATGAGATGTGGTTCTCACCAGTGGGCTGGGGCTGGGGGTGGGCGGAGTGCGCTTCCTGGTCTGGCCCTCTGTGCACTCCCTCTCCCTGTCCTGCTGTTTGGGACCAAGCATGGCAGGTGTGTGGCACCCAGCTTTGGTGAAGAGGCAATGACATGCCCTAGGGGCTCTGGGGCAGCCTGGCAACACCGTGGAAGGGACCTAGGTCTCCAAGTGACCGAAAACTGAGTTCCCCACGGGCCTGGACTATTGGCTTGGAACAAGAGGAAGAAACTAGCGTTTCTTCTTCTTAAAAAAAAAAAAAAAAAATTAAGGAACCAGCAGTTGGCATAATGGCTATGTCGCTGGACTCCCATGTAGCCAACTGTGGTTTGAGTCCCGGACCCGGTGGCTTAAATCTCACGACGGGTCGCATGTGGCTATGTCACTGGACTCCCACGTAGCCCGCGGTTCGCGTCCCGGAAAACTCACGATCCCGAGAGGAGAATGGAGGAGAAGGGATTGCGGCGTGGCCATCCCCCCTGGGGGGTGATTTCCTGCTTTCTGTCTCCCTGTCTCTCTCTGTCTGTCTGGCGAGCGCACGCGCCCTATAGCGAAAACCTCTCAAAAAAAAAAAAAAAAAAAAAAAAAAGTGAATAAATAAAATGAAAAATAAATAATTTATTTTTAAAAAAAGGATGCTGGACTCCCAGATGGCTGACCACTGTTTGAGTTCCAGACCTGGCAGTTTCCTTTCTCACTTGCACTCTCTCTCACTCTCACTGTGGTTCTGTCCCTCTCTGGTCAAATTAAAAATAACAATAAAATAATAAATAAAGTTAAATAAAATGAAAATAATTAAAAATAATTAGTCTAACTAGTACAGTAGACAATTCAAAATTAGCCTAATAAAATAAGGCCTATTGTGGGACCAGCAGATGGCGTAATGGTTACATTGCTGAACTCTCACATAATTGACTGGTTTGAGTCCTGGACCCAGTGGCTTGGGGCACATGTGTGTGCGTGCGTGCCCAAGATCCCAAGAGGAGAATAGAGAAGAAGGAATTGCAGGATGGCCATTCCCCGGGGGAGGGGGTGTTTCTCACTTTTTGTCTCTCTGTCTCTTCCGTGAGTGCACGTGCTCTGTAGCAAAAATCTCTTTAAAAAAAAAAAAAAAGTCTATCTTAACTAATATAAAAGCCAACAGAGGATCGTATTAAGGAGAGAGTTGGCCAGCCTGTGGCGTGGTGGTAAGGGAGGCTGGATGCTACATGGCCGGTTGTACATTCTCATCTTGGACCAGGTGGCTTAAAAAACATGCTGAGAACGTGTGTGTGCGTGCCCCAAATCCTGAGGAAGAGTGGAGGAGAAGGGATTGCGGTGTGGCCATGCCCTTGGGGTTGCTTTCTCACTTTCCCTCTCTCTCTCCACCAAGCATATGCACTCTAAAGCAAATTTAAGAAAGAGCGGGGAGGGTCGGTGCTGAATGTTGCACAAAGATCAGTTGACACGAGGGATGAGGAAGGTCTACTGGTCTTGGCAGGTCAGCGGTCACTGGTGACCCTAGGGAGACCTTCCAGGGGCACAGCAGACCAAACGGACGGGAGAGAAGTGGATCTGGCATGTGCACGTGTCTCTTCTGAGGGCGTGGATGAGGAAGGGCTGAGGCGGAAGGCTCTAGAAGGGGGCAGGAACAAGCATGAAGACAATGAGCTGGGGAGCACGGCGTTGCCTACACTGGAAAGAAGGTGCGTGAAAGGATGTGGCCTCTGGGGCCAGCAGGTGGCATGGTGGTTAAAGGCGCTGGATTCCCACATGGCTGACCGTGGTTCAAGTCCTGGACCTGGCGGCTTTCTCTCTCTCTCTCTCTCTCTCCCTCTCTGGTCAAATTGAAATAAACAAATGAATAAAGTTAAATAAAATGATTCTTTATAAAAAAAAAAAGAAAGAATGTGGCCTCTGTGAGGGGCAGGGCCTGAGCCCAGCGCTCGAATGGACTGGGAGGGAAATAGTGGGTTCCCAGACATGCTCAGGCTCATGGGCCTGTGTGTATGCATACGTGTATGCGTGGGCACACACACACACACACACACACACACACACACGCACAGACGAGCCAAGAGCGGATGAACCTGGAGATAGGCAAGCTGGCAGCTGCAGGAGCGGGGAGGTAGGACAACTTCCAGGCAGCTTCCATTTGCTCTGCGAAGTGGGAGCCGAGGCTGAGGGCTGCGGCGGGGAGGGAGAGGCTGAGCAGCGTGGGGGCAGTGGGGAGGTGAGAGTAGGAATCCACAAACAACACGGAGACAGCTGGACACTGGGAATTGGAGGCGGCACCAACCTTCCTGGGCATGGTGGCTTTTTCCAGCTGCCAGGATCGAGGAGCACAGGGGGCAGGGGGTTGGTCCAGAGCGAGGAGAGTGAGGGTGATGAAGTGGTGGGTCCGGGGTCTGGGTTGGGCCTGGAAGCAAGTTGAAGCCGGGAGTTGGGGATGGGTGGTGAGGTGCGCCATCCAGTGGGAAATGGAGAAGTGTGGGTGCAGAGGTGTTGGGAGGGCAAAGGGCAGCTGTGGTGGAGAGAGGGGGCCTCTGCCTTGGGGAAGGCTGGCCCATGAGAAGGCCCCAAACTTCCAGATTTTGCAGGGCCCCCAAGGCTGTCTAGGATAGGAAGATTTGGGTTAGAGGCATTCCAAGAGTCAAGAGCCAGTCTTAGAAATATGAAAGTATTGGGAACAGCAGAGAGCGTAATGGCTATGTCGCTGGACTCGCACGTAGTTGACTGCAGTTTGAGTCCTGGACCCGGTAGCTTGAACTATGCGTGCATGTCCAAGATCCCGAGAGGAGAATGGAGGAGAAGGGATTGCGGGGTGGCCATCCCCCCTGGGGGGTGATTTCTCACTTTCTGTCTGTCTTTCTGGCAAGTGCACACACTCTATAGCAAAAACCTCTCTCCTCTCCCCTCGCCAAGAAATGAGCGTATGACCAGGGACATTTCCCATTAAAAGCAGGGCTGATGGTAGCCTTCTGGGTGGTCTTCACTGCTCCTGCCACAAGCTTGTCTTCCCTGGGCCTCTGTTCCCTGGGCCAAGTGGCTTCCTGCAGAACCAGTGGGTGGGCTGCTGGGAGGCAGAGCAGAGAGACTTATCATAGCTACCAGCAGGTAGAACAAGTAATCTCAAGTTTATGTCACAAAACTTGACCATTTGCAAAGGAATTCCCTCTCCCCTACCTGTGAGGTTAAGTATTCTTTTTTTTTTTTTTTTTTTTTTTTTTTTTTAGTAATTTGCCATAGGGTACATGTGCTTGATGTGCTTGCTGGAGACAGGCAGAAAGAGGAAAGGCAAGAAATCACCCCTTGGGGGATGGCCACACTGCAATACCTTCTCCATTCTCTCAGGATTTGGGGCATGCACGCACACATACCTGGTGTGTTTTCCAGGCCATGCACACATACCTGGTGTGTTTTCTGGGCCACTGAGTCTGGAGCTCAAACCCACAGTCAGTCATGTGGGATCCAGCTGCCTTAACCACCATGTCACATGGCTAGCCATTTTTTTTTTTTTTTTTTTTTTTTTTTTTTTGCCATAGATTGTGTGCATCCACTGGAGAGAAATAGAAAGAGGAAAAGTGATGGGGCCGGCAGGTGGTGTGGTGGTTGAGGTGCTGGACTCCCACATGGCCAACCACGGTTCAAGTCCCGGACCTGGTGGCTTACTTTCTCACTCTCCCTTTCTCTCTGCCTGTCTCTCTCTGGTCAAAATTGAAGAAGAATGATAATAAACATAATTAAAAAGAAATCTTTAAAAAAAAAAAAAGAAAGAAAGAAAGAGGAAAAGTGAGAAATCACCCCCAAGGCGGATGGCCACTAGCAGTCCCTTCTCTTTCATTCTCCTCCTCGAAACTGGAATTCTGGGCATGCATACACATCTGCTGGCATGATTTTCAAGATCCCAGGTCTGGGAATTGAACCATGGTTGGCCATATGGGAGTCCAGAGTCCCAGTCACCACACCATCCACTGGACCCTGGCTGGCCCTTTAAAAATAAACTTTAGTTATAATTATTAAAGGGTGCACGTGGTCACCAGAGAAACAGAGAGAGAGAGAAGAGGGAGAAAGCACCTCCCAATGGGGTGTGGTCACATTCCAGTCCCTTCTCCATTTCGCCATTCTTGTTGGGACTTTGGGCAAACACTCATGCCTGTTTTCAAGCCACCAGGGCTAGGATTCGAACAGGAGTCGGCCAAGTGTAGTCCTTCTTCCTTAACCATTAGGCCACGTGGTCAGCCCGTTATTATATTTTTAGGTTTCTTTCTTTTCCTCCCTGCCTCCCCCTTCCTCCCTTCCTCCCTTCCTTCCTTTCCTTCCTTCCTTCCTTTATTCTTTCCTTTCTTTTCTCTCTTTTTTTAAGAGAGATTTTTGCTACAGGGTGTTTGTGCTTGCTGGAGAGACAAAGAGACAGAAAGTGAGAAATCATCCCCCAGGGGTATGGCCACACCGCAGTCCATTCTCTTAGGATTTTGGGCATGCACACACATGAGTTTTAAGCCTCTGGGTCCGGATCTTGACCTATGGTCAACTATGTGGGAGTCCAGCAACATAACGACTACGTCATCTGCTGGTCTCAGAAGTTGATTTATTTCTTGAGGAGGGGGCACCCCCCAATAGGGTCTTTATGCTGCAATTCACCCCGAGTCTCTGCAGGTCCCCTCCACATTGAAGCAGACATGCGCACATGCCTGGTGTACTTAGGGAGTTCCCAGGATCTGAACCCAGGCCCTTTTCCACATGAGTGCTAGACACCGCGTAACCCTCATGTCCACCACGCATTACAGGAGAGGAGCATCTGAATGGACAGAGCAATGGGCCCTCCCAGGGCCAAACCCTCCTGGGGTGGGCGCCTTGCTGTGCAAGGGCCTTGAGCCTGCTCTGCCTCCAGCTTCCCACTTCCTCCTCCATCGGAGCAGCTGCTGCAGCACTTTCTCTCTCAGCTCCTTCCAACCCAGAGCCTAGTTGAGTCACCCCCCGGCCCCCAAGTAAAAATTATTTTGACAGAGGAACAGCTGAGCGACTAAGAGAATGCCCAAGGTCCCGCAGCATTGCCTTTCCCTAGCTACCTCCTCTGATCTGGGACTGTGGTCACCTGACCCTAAGTTTGTTGCAGTGAAAACTGGAGGAAGCGTCCCCCACCCTTGGTCTCTCCCCTGGAGGTGGAAGGTCTGTCATAGGGAAATAAGGCACCCGCAGCTCCGTAAGGTAGGCATGATGTCAGAGGAGGGGAGATGGGAGGCCCGCTGCTGGGTTTGGGGTGACCCCTGATCCCATGGCCATGGGAGCATGGCAGAAGGGCCTCTTTTGGTGTTGTTCATGGCCTAGAGGTTGGGGACCTGGGCTAAGCAGCTGGAGAGGGAGTGAGGAGCACCTGTGGGGAACTGTGCTCGTAGCTCCCGAGGGTCCACATGTCTGTCCGCATGTGTCTGTGCGGCCCCGTGGACAGGACACCTGTGAATGTGTCCATGAGGTGTGTCGGGTGCGTTCCTGAGTAGGGAAAGTGCCCCCGGGTGTGCGTGAGCCTGAGCGTGTCTGGGAATGCGCTCTGTAAGTTGCTTTGTTCCTCCGTCCCCCCGTGCATTGCGTGCTGCTCAGCTCCGCACAGCTCCGTGTCTAGGTGTGTGTAAGGACGTGTCCCCTCTGCACTGAGGCGGAAACTAGGTCAGTCTGGAGACGTGCAGGCGGGAGCGGACTCAGGGATCGATTCTCCAGCAGTTGCAGGCTGCTTGAGGAAAGACGACAGGGTGGAGGAAGGGAGTAAGGAACCCTTGGACTGGGGAAACCCCTGGCTTCTTCCTGCCATGGCGAAGGGGGCCAAAGAAGAGGGTGAGACTAGGAGAGAACCTTATCACACTGGGACCAGGAATGTGGGGTGGGGCAGGCCGGCAGAGACTTCCTTAGTGTCCTGGCCTGGGGCTTGAGGGTGGAGGACCAGATGCTACATGGAACAGCTGTCTGGGGCTTTGGTCACAAAAATATCTCCTCTTCCCGGGGACAATAAAAGCTAGTATTCCTTCTGCTTGATCCCACCAGACCTGCTGTAGTGGCTGCCATAGCAAAACCCCTCCCTCCACATTCTCCTCCACAGTCACCTGGCGTAGGCCCTGAGGAGCCTCACCCCTTGGTGGGGAAGAGGACCGAGGGGTGTCTGTAGTTGGTTAGGACAAAGATATGGGCATCTCTCTCCAGATAGTGCTGGAGTCTGTGCCAGGGACCTGGGGAGGGGCAACCTGCACTGTTTTCTTCTACCCCCTTGGGAAGGACACAGGAAGGTCAGGAACCCTGCCTAGGGACCTGGCTACACGGAAAGGGCCCCTATCCCAGAGGATGAGAACCCTCGCCCTTCTGGACCCCAAGTTTTCCCACCAGGGCGACATGATTTTTCTGTCCCGCCAGTGCTGGATACCCTGGCACCTGGGGTCTACAAGTCCTAACCCCGTAACCGTCATGTTCACCACGCGTTACAGGAGAGGGGCATCTGGATGGACAGAGCAATGGGTCCTCCCAGGGCCAAACCCTCCTGGGGAGGGCGCTCTCGCTGTGCAAGGGCCCTGAGGCTGCTCTGCCTCCAGCTTCCCACTTCCTCCTCCATCGGAGCAGCGGCTGCTGTAGCACCTTCTCTCTCAGCTCCTTCCAACCCAGAGCCCAGCCAAGCAGAGCTCAGCCCTGGGCACGGGCCCCCAGCAGCCCCAGGGCTGGCACACTCCTCTCCTCTGCACACGCTCCTCCCCACTGGTGGTCTCGTCGGCCCCTCTCTTCCTGTCTTCTCCACTCGGCGGCTTCCATGGACAGCCCCCTTTCAACTGGTGTCGTGAATGGGGCCCGTGCCGCAGGCCCTCTGGGGTTATGTTTCGGGTGCCTTGTCAGTCCAAGCTCCGGTGAGTTCTATTGTCACCTTGAGTCAAAGTGGGCATTGCCTTGGTCTTTTGTGGGTTCCAAGTCAGTCCAGACCCCAGTCCAGGCTGCACCTCATTCTGGATCAAAGAGAGCTTCACTTCGGTCTGGTCTCTATGGGCTCCGTGACACGCTGAGGCAATATGGCCATCTGTTCCATCAGGCCCAGCCACTCTGGGCTCCAGGTCACCCCGGGTCCTGTGAGTTCCATCTTAGCGGGGGCTGCTGTGGGCTCCCCAGGGGTCCCTCTGGGCTGTAGGTCTCATGCCGGTTTAAGCAAGTGGGTGCCATGTATGGTTCTAATTCCTTGACACACTGGGTGCCATGGACAGACACCACCTTCATCAGCACTCTGTGGGCCTCTCATTAGTTCAGAATCTTTTGGGGCTCAAGACACTTCAGACTCCTGTGGGTTCTCCGTCCGCCCAAGCCCAGCTTGCCACCCCCGTGACTCAGCTGGTCAGTGGGCACTGGCGTTACCTGAGACTTGCTGCAAGTGTGGCTCTTAGGCCCACTCCGTACGCAGTACAGGTGCAGCACTCCGAAAATCCCTGGGACACTGACATGACCCCACAGGTGGAAGATCCCACACCCAACCTCACGTGAAGGCCCACAGTCGAAATGCCACAATACGAAAATATTGTATCAAGTTACCTTCGGGTATGTGAAGCAGAAATGCACTTGGGGTTAGTCTTGGGTCCCCTCATGAAGGTGTTTCATTACGTATATGCAAATATCCCCAAACTGGGAAAAAAATCCCTGAATCTAAAACATTTCGGATAAGGGATACTCACCTTTATTAATAAGACACCCGGTGACTGCTGTGCACAGCAATATTTAAGGAACACCATTGTCAACCTCATGTCAATGTGGATCACGGCGGGAACCTTGTGGGCTCAATTCCATGTGAGCCCCATGGCACCCTGGGCCACTGCGGTGCCGCCGTAGTGAAGAAGCCTCAGGTGGCCGAGGGGAGCTGCGGTGTTGGTGTTCTCGCTGTGACTTCTCAGTCTCTGCTCTCTCTGTCTCTCACCTTTCTTTTCTTCTTCCCTGAGGCCTTGCCTCTAAACAACTTCCTTCTCCAAATTCAAATGCCCATTCCCCTGCCCCAAGCCTGGGGCCTGCTCTGCACAGAATCTATGCACAATGGGCTTTTGTCATCCCTGCTCTGAGCTCAGCCTTGGGGCGCCTCCTGACCCTCCCTTCCCACCAGCCTCCTGCCTGCCGACCTCAGGCCACCCCAGCTGGAGGCCGCTGCGGTAGTTTTCCATCCCTGCTGTTCTCAGCCTTACACACACGTTGCACAGATAGATCCAAAGCCTATATCTATATATACCTCTCACCCCCCACCCCCGGACGGCGTGCGTCTCCTTTGCCAGGCTGTGGTCGTGCAGTCTGTCGCTCGTTAAAGCACTGTCTCAGATTTGCATGTTTAATATTTTATCCAGGAAGCGCTTCTGGCTGGGGCTCTGGGCGGTGGTGTGAAGCCGACAGAATGTCAGGCCCCGGAATGGTTGCTCACGGGTAGTGGCGGTGGGACAACCGGAGAATGATGACGCCAGTCCCTGGCTGCTTGTCCGGGCTTCAGCACTGGGGTGGGGTGGCAGGGGGTGGGGCTGAGGAGAATCAGCTGGAGATCAGCTCCCCGGCCTGCACAGAGAACACCCCCTCCTGGGAGCAGGTAGAATCGAAGGAGGAGCCCTGATGTGAGCTTGCTTCTTAGATTCAACGGCTTCACCAGGCTATAAGCACTTCAGTGAATGGGACTGTCCAGTGGGAAGAAGCCCGGGGACTTAGGATAGGGGCCTGGCCCTGTTATGTGACCTTGAGGATTCATTGAGCTCCCGGGTTCCTGTGAGTGACAGGGGAGGATCACCAGCATCCTCCCCTCCCTGGCATGTTAGAGACCTGAGTCAAGGACAAGCCCTCCAGAGTACTGAAGGCAACCCCTCTGTCTCCAGACATTTGTGAAGAATTTAGCAGCAGGAAGGAGAGAGGGGAGAAAGATGAGGCCCTGGCCCAGGGGCAGATGGAAAAATCTGAAGATGGGAAGGGGGGAAGGGGGGCAGACAGACACAGGGCTTTCATTCCAACCCCTGCAAGGCATGAAATGCCTGATTGTGCCTGTGTCCAGAGGGTTCAGTGGGGCCTGGAGGTCGGAGGGATAAGGGAGAGCCCTCCATCCCCCAGGCCCTTCGGGAACAAGACCCCCACACATTCTGCCCAAGTCCTCAGACAGAGAAGGCTTCTTAGAAACAGAGAGCCCGGACCCTGCTTCCCCACCCCTTACGGAGTACGGGGCCTGGGCAGAGAAGGGCTGATGTGGACGGGTGTATGTGATTGTTCCTCAGCTGCTCCCAACTGCATCCCTGCAGGTGCCATGGCAAGTTCTTCCCCAGGTCTGGCTTCAGTTCTTTCTACTGCCAGTTTTTTTGTTTGTTTGTTTTGAGAGAGGCTTTTGCTATAGGGCGTCTGCGCTTGTCAGACAGAGACAGAGAAACAGAAAGCGAGAAATCACCCCTCGGGGGCATGGCCACGCCGCAATCCCTTCTCCTCCATTCTCCTCTCGGGATCTTGGGCACGCAAGCACATGCGGCCGGAGTGAGTTTTAAGCCACCAGGTCTGGGACGCGAACTGCAGTCGACTACGTGGGAGTTCAGTGACATAGCCATTACACCAACTGCTGGTTCCTCTACTGCCAGTTTTAAGAGATTATTCCCTGTCCTGCGCTCTGGGACAGTTAGAGGGACTTCCTGTTCTGGGGTCGGTACATCGTGGTCTGATGGGAGCCCCGAGGCCTATTTCCTGCTCACATATACCGAGGTTTGGTCCCCCCTGTAAGGGATGTCTTCCTGTCCACCAGTGACAAGGTATTGAGAAGGAGCACCACGGACACCACCAGCCGCGCACCACAGCACGAACTTCACACGTGTGGAGCCCTCTGTTCAGTTTCTCCAACTAGGTCAGCGGCTTGCAAGTGCCTTTTGAGATTTTTTTTGTCCACTTGGACTTTTTATCCAAAGGATATCATGCAGAAGCGGAGAAAGACAAACGGAAGAACAATGGAGCTGCCCCAGGGCGGTGGTGGGCAGGAGGGCTGGGACCGGGAGACCCATGCCTCTGCTCGTCCCTCCTCCCAGAAGCCCCGCCCAACAACCCTGCCCCACATCCCCGGATCCCAGGGCTGCCCAGGTCTTTCTGGTCTTGTAATAGTTGGCAGGGGCACAGTTAGAAAACACTGATATGGGGCTGGCAGGTAGCATGGTGGTTAAAGGAGCTCGACTCTCACATGGTCAACCACAGTTCGAGTCCCTAACCTGGCGGCTTCCTTTCTCTCTCTCTCTCTCTCTGTCCCTCTCTGGTCAAATTAAAATAAATAAAGTTAAATAAAAGAATTCTTAAAAACAAAAAAGACTGGGGACCAGCTGTTAGCATAATGGCTATGTCGCTGGACTCCCATGTAGTAGACTGCGGTTTGCGTCCCGGAACCAATGGCTTAAAACTTACGCCGGGCGTGTGTGTGTGCGTGCCCAAGATCCCGAAAGGAGAATGGAGGAGAAGGGATTGCGGCGTGACCATCCCCCCTTGGGGGTGATTTCTTGCTTTCTGTCTCTATGTCTCTGTCTGTCTGGCGAGCACACTCGCCCTATAGCGAAAACCTCTCCAAAAAAAAAAAAAAAAAAAAAAAAAAAAACTGAATAAAAGAGAAAGAAAACACTGATCTGATGACATAATGGTTACATTGCTAGATTCCCATGTAGTGAACACGGTTTGAGTCCTGAACCTGCTGGCTTGAAACTCATTCTGGGCACATGTGTGTGCGTGCCCAAAATCCTGAGAAGAGAACAGATGAGAAGGGATTGTGGTGTGGCCATCCCCATTATGGGGTGATTTCTTGCTTTCTATCTCTCCAGTGAGTGCACACTCCCTATAGCAAAAACCTCCAAAAAAAAAAAAAAAAAAAAAAAAAAAAAACATAAAAAGAAAGAAAAGAAAACACTGATTTACAAAATCTAGTTAAATGCCTCCTGGAAGCTGCCCATCAAAGGCAGTGGGGGCCAGGGGAGACCAGCGGAGACAAGAGCATTATCGATAGTCCAAGGGCACCAACTCTATGTCCGGGCTAGAAAAGCTAGAATGACGTTAGAGTGACATGCAGACCTGAAGAGTTCAGCAGGCTGGGGCCCTTTAGTTGGGGGCGACCTTGATGGCTCCCCAAGAGTCTCTGGGAGCTGGGACCAGCAGTTAGCATAATGGCTTTGTTGCTGGACTTCCATGTAGTTGACTGCGGTTCGAGTCCCGGACCTGATGGCTTAAACTCACGCTGGGTGCGTGTGCGTGCGTGCCCAAGATCCCAAGAGGAGAATGGAGGAGAAGGATTGCAGCATGGCCATCCCCTCTGGGGGATGATTTCTCGCTTTCTGACTCTCTGTCTCTCTCTGTCTTTCTGGCGAGCGCACGCGCACTATAGCAAAAACCTCTCTCAAAAAAAAAAAAAAAAAAAAAAAGAGTCTCTAGGAGCTGGGCTGAATTACAACACATGTCTGGAGTGGAGACCTGGGGTGTTCAGAGGGGTCACACCTAGTGGAAAGGAATTAGATGACAAGTTTCAGAAAAACTGCGTCCAAGGAAATTAAAATCCACAAAGATGGAACGGCCTGGACCCTGGAAGGTAAATCCTTAGTCGGCTGAGTATGTAGGCTCAGCAAAAGGGCTGCCAACCTTAGGGACATTTATTGTTGTTTCTTTAAAGTTTGTTACCTCCAAGAGTGAGAAAGATCGACAGAAAGAGATAGACGGCACCCTCAACAGGTTTTGTTTGTTCGTTTTGTTTTTTTGAGATTTTTGTCATAGGCACATGCACTTGCTGGAGAGACAGAGAAATGGCATGGGGGGGGGGGGGGATGGCCACACTGCAAACCCTTCTCTTTCAGTCTCCTTTTGGGATTTCAGGCCTGCATGCGCATGGGTGTGTTTTTCAAGCCACTGGGCCCGGGACTTGAACCAAGGAGCCACCCATGTGAAATCCAGTGCTTTAACCTCTACACCACCTGCTGCCCCTGCCCCCAACAAGGTTTTGACACTGCGATCCACCCCCAGCTTTGGCCAGCCCTAGACAATGGGAACATGGGCACTCAGCGTGTTCAGGGAGGTCTCCAGCTGCAGACCTGGAACTTTGCCAGCCTAGGACCGTTCCATGTGGGGCAGCCTCAAGAGCACGGTGTTTTACCTGCACCACCTTCTGGCCCAGTCTTACCATCTTGGGCGTGTTTCACAGCTGGGCTGATGTGTCCCCCTGTCCCTGACCCCCCCATTTGGCAATATCTAGAGATGTTTGTGGTGTCACACCTCGGAGCTTGTTACTGGCATCGAACAGGTAGAGCCCAGAGATGCTGCTAAATAGCCTACAATACATAGATTCTCGAAGAATGACTTTCTCGAAGAATGAGCCAGTGCAAAATGTTGAGAGTGCTGGGGTAGAGCAAGCCTGGTCTAGAGTCTAAGCGACAGGGGAGCCTTACTGCATCTATTACGTTTATTTCCCCCACTGGAGAGGATGGTCCCGGAAGGAAGAACTAAATAGTCTCCTGCTTGTCTCCTGCACCTGCCTCAGCTCCGGACACTGAATGGGTGCTTCAGGATTGGTCAGATGAATGCGTGTAAAGGACTCCCCACCACGTGGTAGACAGCGCTTTCCTTTCCCTTTGTCCAGAGCCTGGATTGCCTTGGGAGGCGCATGCCACTCCTCCAGTTTGGGTGACAGGCCCTGCCAGGGATCCTGACCCTGAGCAGCCCTGGGAAAAAACTGGGGAGGGCTCATCCCAAACTGCCTGAGCTGTTGACTCAAAAATAACAGATGCTCATTCCCAATGCGTTTTACATCTAATTTGCATACCACTTTGAATATAATTTGCATGCTGCTCCTTTAAAGTCAAAAGGCACAGAGCTCCTGGACCCTGTCCTGCCTTTCCCACGTCTGTAGGGACCACTGTCTGTCCCCATCTCTCTCTTTTTGCTCACCCTCTGAAGAACACCCACCTGTTGGGCCCACATTTGCTTAGATTCCCCAGGGCTCGGCACAAAATAACAGGAAACTCATTAATGGTGAAATGCAAAAGGCAGGCAGGCCTCTTAAATCACGCTACTCCAGCGGTGCGGATCTTGTCTTTAGTGGCTGAGATCAGAGCCTTTGGTGTCCCACCCGCTTGAGTTCCAGCCTAGCCTCTGCCGTCCCACGCACCATGATCTTGACTAAGCGATTTAATCTCTCTGTCCCTAGTCCCTTCAGCTGTAAAATGGGGTGGATATTTACTTCACGGACTCACTATGCTACTTAACGAGAAATATATTAAAGTGCCAGGCACTTGGTAGGACTCAAGGAATGTCAAAGAATGGCACTGCTATGCTTATTATTAAGGCTGGCTTTTTTATTTTATTTTATTTTATTTTTTTAATGCCAGAGGGCAAGTGTGCTGTAAGTCTGGCTTCTTTGAAGTGACTGTCACCAGGGAGGAATTGCTCTGCCGCATGCCCACTCTTTCCTGTTCCTTCTTCTTCAAGTTTTTATGAGAGATAGAGACAGAGAGAAAGAGCACCCCCAACATGATTCTGGATGCCATGACCCAGCCCCCGCCTCAGTGCTGGATCATGGGCATGCCTGGTGTACTCAGGGAGGTCTCCAGAGGTGACCCCAGAACCTTTCCATGAGGGGTCAGCCTGGCAAAGTTGTGTTTTCCCGCTGTGTCATCAGCTGGCTCCTCACTCTTTTCTTCCCGAAACTCTCTTCTCTTGGCTTTACGCTGCCACCGTCTTTTGGATCTCTCCCACCTAGCTGGTCACTTGTTAGGCCCCTTTGCTAGTTCTTTCTTCTCTGTCTTACCTCTAAATTTTGGAGGGTCCTAAGGATTGGACCTGGGACCCCTCATCTTTTTTCTCTGGGTGTCTGTGACTTTAAACACTAGCCTCATGCGAAGGACTCCCCAGTTATTTCTCCAGTCTAGAGACGTATGACTAACAGCTACTTGGTATCTCCACTTGAATGTGTAAAAGGCATTTCAGGGGTCGTGGTGGTTAAGGGCACTGGACTCCCACATGGCTGACCGTGGTTTGTGTCCTTACCTGGCGGCTTGCTCTCTCACTTTCCCTCTTTCTCTCACTCTGTCCCTTTCTGGTCAAATTAAAATAAATAAATAAATAAAGTTAAATAAAATAATTATTAACAAAATAAATAAAAATAAAAGGCATTTCAAAATCACCATGGCCACACAGTATCATGATTTTTTCCTTTCTTTCTTTTCTTTTTGCCATAGGGTATGTGTGCTCACTGGAGCAAGAAAGAGAGGGAAAGTGAGACATCACCCCTCCGGGGGATGGCCACCTGCAAGTCCTTCTCCTCCTTTCTCCTTGGGATTTGGGGCATGCACATGCACATGCTTGGCATGATTTTCAAGTCACCAGGTCCAGGACTAGAACCACCATCAGCTATGTGGGCGTCCAGCACCTTAACCACTGCACCAACTGCTGGCCCCAAGATTTCTTTTCTAAACCTTTTTCTCTTCCAGGCTTCCCTACTTTGATAAATGGGACTGTCATCTAGTCAGTTGTTCAAATGCAAAAAAATCCCCATCAGGCTAAGTCTCCCCGACCGCCTGTATTGGTTGTTTACTGCTGTGTAACATATTACCCCCAAAACTTAGCGCCTTAAAGTAATAAACGTTTATTATCTCACATAATAAATGTTTATTGGGTCAGGACTCAGAAATGACTTAGCTGAGCTTAGGGTCTGTTGTGAGGCAGCCATCAAGATGCCAGCTGGGCGTAGGACTTTAACGGCGTGGCTGGGCGGGAGGAGCTGCTTCCAGGGGTGTCGCTCACATGTCTGTTGAGTTAGTGCTGAGGGTTGGCAGGAAGTGCAGTTCCTCGCCGTGCAGACATCTCTGTAGAACTGCTTGAGGGTCCTCATAACGCGGCATCTGGCCTACCCCAGAGAGAGTGCTTAAGAGACGGAAGCAGAGAAGAGCCACAATGCCTTTCCTGACCTTGTCTTGAAAGTCACATGTCATTACTTCTACCATAGTCTATGACGTGAGTTCTATTCGGTAGAAACGAATCACTAAATCCAGCCCACATTTGAGGTGAAGAGAATTAAATTCCATCTCCTGGAGGGAAGCATGTCAAAGGATTTGTAGACAAATTTTAACTGCCTTCCCTCTCCATTCAATCCATCAGCAAATTCTGCAAGCTTCACTATCTAAAGACTCTCTCTCTCTCTCTCTCTCTCTCTCTCTATATATATATATATATATACACACACACATACACACACACACACGTATATATAAGTTTGTCAGAAGGCATGTGTGCTTGGGGACCAGCAGGTAGTGTGGTGGTTAGGGCGCTGGACACTCCCATGACTGACCAGGGTTCAAGTCCTGAATCTGGTGGCTTGCTTTCTCACTTCCTCTCTCTCTCACTCTCATCCTCTGTCTCTCTCTGGTCAAACTAAAACATAAATGAATGAATAAATAAAATAAAATAATTATTAAAAAAAAAAGAAGGCATGTGTGCTTGCCACAGAAAAACAGAGAGACAGAGAGAGAGGGAGGTAGAGAAAGCACCTCCATGAGGCATGGTCATGCTGAAATCCTGACTCCATTTCTCCATCCTATCAGAATTTGGGGCGTGCATGCACAAGTACCTGGCATGTTTTTCAAGGCCTTGGGATTTGAACTGCAAGTCAGCCACGTGGGATCTATCTGTCTCCCTTAACAACTAAGTCACAGAGCTTGCCCTATCTCTTACTCTCTCTCACTCTCTCTCTCTCTCTCTCTCTCTCTCTAAGCTTATTTATTTTATAATATTTCTTCTGAGGGGGGTACCCCCAACAGGATCTTCATGTCATAATGCCCCCCTAGCCTCAGCTGCCCCAGATCGCAGGTGCACCTGTGCATACACACACCTGGGGTGCTCAGGGAGGTTGCAGTATGCAAACCCAGGACCTTTCCCATGCGGATCCAGTTACGTTACCATTGTGCCACTACCTGGCCCTAAAGATGTTTTGAATTATCTACCTCCTTCCAGCTCCACTGATACCATCTTCACCCTAGTCACCCTCGGCACTCACTTCCACTAGAGTAGTGGTCTCCTGACTGGCTTTCCAGCTTCTGTTCTTCCCCCTTACCATCCATTCTCCACTAAACAGCCAGAATGGCTTGCAGACGGTGTAAGTCAGATGTGGACCTTCTAGTTAATAATGACGACTTGCTCATGGCTTTAACCTTCTTCCTTTTAGTATCCCACTAAAGCAGTAGTAAAGAAAGAAGGTAGGCATAAATACACAAGGACAAAGGAAGTGACATGTCAGCAGATAAAGGATTTCAGCAATGATTACAATGATGGGAGGCAGATCAAGGAAGAGTCATGGATGTAGAGACCAGGGCAGAGGAGGAGAGATGATAAAGAGGGGAAGGAGTTTGAGAGCAACAGATGGAGCGGAAGGGGCAGAGGTGAGCTAGAAGGTGGAAAACGTTGACCCTCCTCACCCCTGCACAGAAAGGCAGACACAAGGTTCCTGTATCCAGGCAGAAGACCAGTGGTTTGTTATCCAGAGAAACAGAAAGGCTCCAAAGAAAAGTTTCATGTACTAACGCTTGGAGGGTTTCCGATGAAATAGCTGGCTCTTTGCCCAATCACTGAAGAGCAAAATCCACTGGCAGAAAAGCCTCTCTCATGCCTACAGAACTTCCAATCTGATTTTAATGTTTTTTTTTTTTTTTTTTTTTTTTTTTAAATCACCAGAAGGTGTGTGCATTCTCCATAGCGAGACGGAGAAAAAGAGAGGGAGAGAGAGGAAGCACCACCCTCCATGGGCCATGGTCACACTGCAACCCCTCCTCCTCCATTTCTCTACCTTGTCAGGATCTTGGGTACCCATACACACATTACTGGTGTGTTTCTCAAGCTGCCAGGGACAGAATTTGAACTACTTCATTGGCCATGTAGAATCCAGCTCCCTTAACCATCAGGCCTTGGTGCTGGTCCACTTTTCTCCTGTATACAGATGACTAACTAAAGATCATCTGACAAATTAAAACAACTGTGTCAGGGGACCAGCAGGTGGCGGGGTGGTTAAGGTGCTGGACACTCCCACATGGCTAACCACCGTTCAAAGCCCGGACCTGGCGGCTTCCTTTGTCCCTTTCCCTCTCTCTCTCTCCCTCCCTCTCTCTCTCTCCCTCCCTCTCTCTGTGTCTCTCTGGTCAAATTAAAAAAAAAATGAATGAATAAATAAAATAAAATAAATAATAATTTAAAAAAAGAAAGGATGTTGAAAATTTAAAAAAAATAATAAAAAATAAAACAACAGTGTCAGTTTGGGTCTTCTGGGAAATAACTATCAAAAGGAGGAGCATGCTATGGGTTGAACGTGTACCCCAGAAGATTTCATGTGACAGAAACTTATCAAATTCATTTGCTGGTGTTTGTGATAGGGCTCTTGGTCATCAAGGTCATCAGGTCATCAGGAGGGGCCTCCAGATGGTGGCTTTATGAGAAGGGGAGGAGAGACCTGGGCTGACACATGCTTGTTTGTCTCACCATGGGATACCCTCTGCCATTTTATGATGTAGCAAGAAGGTCTTCACCAGATGCTGGTCTGCTGATCTTGGATTTTCCAGCTTCCAGAACCATGAGCTAAATATACTTCTTTTCTTTATAAACCACCCAGTCTTAGGTACTCTGTTATAGCAACAGAAAATGGGCTAAGACAAAGCTCAAGAGATTTACTGAGCACTGGCCACTTAGCATAGTGGTTAGGTGCCATGCACTGGGAGCCAGATCCTACATGGCCAACTGTGGTTCAAGTCCCAGCCCTGGTGGCTTGAAAAATATATGGGCATACATGTCCCAAATCCTGATGGAATAGAGAAATGGAGGAAAAGGGATTGTGGCATAGCCACACCTCATTAGGGTGTGCTTTTTCTCTCTCTTCCTCTGGTGAGTATACAATTAAAAAAAATTTTTAAGGGAAGGGCCGGCAGGTGGTGTGGTGGTTGAGGTGCTGGGCTACTACATGGCTGACTATAGTTTGAGTCCTGGACCTGGTAGCTTGCTTTCTCAGTTTCCTCTCTCTCTCTCTGGCCCAATTTAAAATAATAATAATAACACTAAATAAAATAAAATAACTATTTTAAAAAGATTTACTGGGGTTGGGAACCAGCAGTTAGCGTAATGGCTATGTCGCTGGACTCCCACGTAGTCGACCGCGGTTCGCGTCTCGGACCCGGTGGCTTACAACTCACGCCGGGCGCGTGTGCGTGCGTGCCCAAGATCCCGAGAGGAGAATGGAGGAGAAGGGATTGCGGCGTGACCATCCCCCCTGGGGGGTGATTTCTCGCTTTCTGTCTCTCTGTCTCTCTCTGTCTGTCTGGCGAGCGCACGCGCCCTATAGCAAAAAACCTCTCAAAAAAAAAAAAAAAAAAAAGATTTACTGGGGTTGGGACCAGCAGTTAGTGTAATGGCTATGTCGCTGGACTCCCATGTAGTCGACCGCAGTTCGCGTCCTGGACCTGGTGGCTTAAAACTCACACCGGGCGTGTGTGCGTGCGTGCGTGTGTGCCCAAGATCCCCAGAGGAGAATGGAGGAGAAGGGATTGTGACGTGACCATCCCCCCTGGGGGGTGATTTCTCGCTTTCTGTCTCTCTGTCTCTCTCTGTCTGTCTGGCGAGCGCACGCGCCCTATAGCGAAAACCTCTCAAAAAAAAAAAAAAAAAAAAAAAAAAGATTTACTGGGGTTAATGCTTGCAAGGAATGAAGAGAAGAGGGAATGGAAGCAGACGGAGAAAGTCTTTAGATGATACGCAGGACTGACGCGTGTGAAGGGAGGAAAAGGAAGGAGGATTGGGTCAGGAAGACTCTCAGACTCCACTGAAGCTCTGAGAGTCTCAGCCAGAGCTCCAGAGCAGACCAGGAGACCCCACTGAGCAGAAGCGTCCAGACCCCCCGAACCCCCATGGTGCTCAGTAATTGGCTGGAGCTGCCTGGGGAAAATGCGTCCTCAGTTCAAACACCACAGTTGATCCAGAAAGTGTTGCAGCTGGAGATTGTGAGCTGACAGCATTCTTCATGGCAAATTCTCTCTTGAAGTGAGATGTGGGTGGTGCATTTCCATGGCTGCTATGCTTCCAGAATAAAGATAAATAACATAAATCAAAGAAAGAAGGAAAAAGAAGAGCTAAGAAAATAGCCAAACCAAACCAAAAAACCAAACCAAAAATATAAGTTCTCCCCTCCCTATTATAATAAATATTTTCTAATGGTTATAAAAGGAAAGGAAAAAAAAAGAATGAAAGGCAGGGAAAATGAGTCATAAAGACTGGGACAGAGTTTTTGGAAATTAAATATATAGTAGGAAGGTTAGAAATGAAGTAAAAATTCAAATCACCCAGAGAGTGGCACGAGAAGACATACGGTAGCCTTTGGAGATAAGCAGCAGGCGTAACAGAGAAAACCTTTGCTCTGACGAATTTCTGAAGAGAAACATGTGGGGTGGTGGGGAAGGATGGAAGATTCATGTGGATTTGTCCAGTAGCTCAAGTATCTGACTAATAGGAGTTCCTGGAAGTGAAGAGAGAGATTAAGGGAGCAAGAAATTGACAATACAAGGAAATTTCACAGAATGGGAGGACACAGATCTTCAAAACGAATGAGTTGAAATTCTGCTTTTGTCCAGGATGGAGTAACGGGAAATGGATTTACCCTCCCACCTGAAACAACTAAAAAGACAGCAAAAAAGATGTGAAATGATGGGGTTCAGACATTGGACATCAGGCAGAAGAGAAATAAAACTGCAAGTCTTCTAACAGTTCTGGTCTGCTGCCTGGAGTGAACTTCTAGCCACAGAGCAGAGAAGTATAACTGAGCCAGAGCCTGGTGGTCTCCTCAGTTGAGGAGGTGAAGTTGGGCAGCCCAAAGAGTACACAGGACAAGATTTTGGAGAAGAGAAAACCGCACAGAGGGAGAGTCCTGAAGATCTGTATGGGTGTGAGGAGTCAGGTAAAGATCACCTGTAAGGAGGAGAGAGAATGATTCCCAAAGCTCATACCAGGTCAGGAATAGGCTGTTTCCACCAGCAAGAGGGGAAAACGATCTTCATTCAGAGGCCATCCAGAGGGTATAGACTTGGTAGTGAGCAAAATGAGCCCTAGACTGGGCCAGCAAGTGACATGAAGGTTAAGGCACTGGATTCTATGTGGCCAACTGTGCAGTTCAAGTTCTACACCAGGCAGCTTGAACATCATGCTGGGTGCATGTGCACGTGTGCACAAAATACCAAAAGGAAAATGGAGAAGGATTGCGGCATGCCATCCCTCTGATGGGTGCTCTCTCACTTTCCCTTTTTCTGTCTCTCTCAGTGGAACACATGTACCCTATAAGAAAACAAAAGCCCTAAAGTCTGGTCCTGCCTAAAAAAGTTTAAAAACAAGCTTCATAGGAATTAAATTATTGCAACATAACTTAGCTTTATCCTAGAACAAAGTTCAAGAATAGTTACTAAAAAATAAAACTATCTAGGACTCAACAGGGTAAACTCTACAGTATCTGACATCTAATATAAAAGTAACCAGCCATAAAAAGAGCAGGAAAATATGATCCATAATGAGAAGAATCAGTCAATAGAAATAGACTCAGATGGGGGCCGGCAGGTGGCATAGTGGTTAAGGGTGCTGGACTCCCACATGGCCGACCACTGTTTGAATCCCGGACCTGGTGGCTTGCTTTCTCGCTTTCTCTCTCTCTCTCTCTCTGTCCCTCTCTGATCAAATTAAAAATAAATAAATAAAGTTAAATAAAATAATTCTTTATAAAAAATAAATAGACTCAGCTGTGATACAGATAATGGATTTAGTAGACAAGGAAATTAAAATGGTTATTTAGGGGCCAGTAGGTGGCAGAGTGGCTAAGGCACTGGCCTCTCACATAGTGGCTATGGCACTGGACTCCCACTTGCTGAGTCCTGGACTTGACAGCTTGAAAATCATGCTTGGCATGTGTGCATGCGTGCCCAAAATCCTAAGAAGAGATTGGAGGAGAAGGGATTGTGGCATAGCCATCTCCCCTAGGGAGTGATTTCTCACTTTCCCTCTCACTGTCTCTCTTGGTTTCTCTCTGGTGAGCCCACATGCCCTCTGGCAAAAACCCTAAAAAAAAAAAAGATTATTTATAGTTATAATATTCTGCATTCTGAGGCCAACAAGTGGCATGGTGGTTAAGGTGCTGGACTCACACATGGCCAACCACGGTTCGAGTCCTGAATCTGGTGGCTTATGTTCTCAGTTTCCCTCTCTCTATCTCTCTCTCTGGCCAAATTTTAAAATAATAATAATATATTAAATTAAATTAAATAATTCTTTTTAAAAAATATATAATCTCATTCCATGTATTAAATAATAAAGAATACTTGGGACCAGCACTTGGCATAATGGCTATGTTGCTAGACTCCCATGTAGTCAACTATGGTTCAAATCCCGGACCTGGTGGCTTAAACTCACACAGGGTGCATGTATGTGTGTGCCGAAGATCCCGAGAGGAGAATGGAGGAGAAGGAATTGCAGCATGGCCATCTTCCCTGGGGGGTTGATTTCTCCCTTTCTGTCTCTTTGTCTCTCTTGGTCTTTCTGGTAAGTGCATGTGCCCTATAGCAAAAACCTCTAAAAAATAAATAAATAAAGAATACTTGAACATTCTAAGTAAAGATGTAAAAAATGCCCAAGTTGAAGTTATAAAGATGAAAAACATGTTTTAGATGAAAAATACACTGGATGGATTTCTCTGTTGATTTTTATGCCTGTATATAAATAATTAAATAATGACCAAGATTTTTTCAAATTTGATGAAAACTATAAACCTATAGATACAAGAAGATCAAGGAAGCCCAAACACAAGGAAGAATGTGAACTCTACTAAAGTATAATTAAATTGCTCAAAGACAGTGAGAAACAGAAAAAATTTTAAAGCAGTCATAGAAAAAGGAACCATCAGGGCCGGCAGGTGGGGTGGTGGTTATGGGTGCTGGACTCCCACATGGCCGACCACGGTTTGTAGTCCCGGACCTGGCAGCCTGCTTTCTCACTTTCCCTTTCTCTTTTTCTCTCTCTCTCTAGTCAAATTAAAAACTAATAACAAACGGAATTAAATAAATAAATAAATAATGTTTTAAAGAAAAAAGATACATTATATACTGAGGAACAAGGTAAGAATGACAACAGACTTCTCACTGGAAACAGTGCTAATCAGAAGACAGTAGAACAGTATTTATTTATTTATTTATTTAATTTGCCAGAGGGTGCATGTACTCATCAGGGAGAGACAGGAAAAGAGGGAAAGGCAGAAAGCCTCACTCCCTACAACTGGGTTTGGTCATAGAGCAATCCCTTCTCCTCCATTTCTCCACCTTATCAGGATTTTGGCTGTGCACACACTTGTGCTCAGCATGTTTCTGGGTTATTGGGTCTGACACTCAAACTGTGTGGTAAGCCATGTGGGCTTCAGCTCCCATAACCATTAGGCCATGGGCTAGTCCACCTAAGATTTGTTTTGCCTTTTACTTTTTATGGCTTATTGGCCAAGCCTCAATAGGAATGGAATTATATGATCTATACTTTTTTTTTTTTTGTGAGACTTTTTTGCTATAGGGTGTGTGCGCTCTCCAGAAAGACAGAAAGAGACAGAGAGATAGGAAGCAAGAAATCACCCCCGGGGGGATGGCCATGCCACAATCCTTTCTCCTCCATTCTCCTCTTGGGATCTTGGGCATGCATACACATGTGCCTGGTGTGAGTTTAAGTCACCAGGGTCTGGGATTCAAATCACAGGCGACTACATGGGAGTCCAGTGACATAGCCATTACACTAACTGTTAGTCCCGGTCTATATTTTTTTACATCAGATTTGTTCCAATTTTTAGTCACCCTCCCCCCTGGAATTATATATTATATTTTTTGTCTATGTTCCTTGAAGTGGAGTTGCTAGCATGGGGTAGGCTGATGTTTATCCTTTATAGAAGCGGTCAGTTTTCCAGAATAATTATACCAGTTTCCTTCTTTTATAAAGTTTCCATTTTTAAAATGTTAGCCAGGGGGCCAGTTCATGGCTTGGTGGTTAAGGCAGTTGGATCCCTCATGGTCAACTATGTGATTCACATTCTGGACCTGATGGATTAAGAAACATGCCAGGAGTGTGTGCATGCCCAGAATTCTTAAAGAAGGGAAAGATGGAGAAGGGAGTATGGGTTGGCTATGCCCCAAGAGGGTGCTTTCTTGTTTTCTCTCTCTCTTTCTCTGTCTCTCTCCAGTAAGTGCTTACACTCTCATGGCGTGTACTCTCTGGCAAAAAAAAAAAAAAAAAAAAAAAAAAAAATTTAGCCTGAGCCAGCACTGTGGTGGAGTGACAATGATCTGCTCAGGAGAGGCTGGATCCCACAAGGTGAGCATTGTCTGAGTCCTCAGCCCGGTGGGCATGGGCTTGATAGCCCAAGAACAAATAGGCTGGAGGAGTGGAGGAGGGGATCGTGGCATGGCCAGACCCTCTGGAGGGCGCTCATCTTTCTCCTTTCTCTCACATGCTTTCTGATGAATTAAAAAAAAAAAAAAATTGGGAACCAGCAGTTAGCGTAATGGCTATGTCGCTGGACTCCCACGTAGTCGACTGCGGTTCGCATCTCGGACCTGGTGGCTTACAACTCACGCTGGGCGCGTGTGCGTGCGTGCCCAAGATCCCGAGAGGAGAATGGAGGAGAAGGGATTGCGGCGTGACCATCCCCCCTGGGGGGTGATTTCTCGCTTTCTGTCTCTATGTCTCTCTCTGTCTGTCTGGCGAGCGCACGCGCCCTATAGCGAAAAACCTCTCCAAAAAAAAAAAAAAAAAAAAAAAAAAAATTAAAAAAGAATTATTTATTTAATTTTATTTATTCATTCATTTATTTTAATGTGACCAGAGAGAGACACAGAGAGAGAAAGAGAGGGAAAGTGAGAAAGCAAGCGACCAGATCTAGGACTCAAAGCGTGGTCTGCCATGCAGGAGTGCCCAGCGCCTTAACCACCACACCATCTGCTGGTCTCAAAAACCCCAAAATTTGAAAAATTATTATTTATTTAATTTTATTTATTATTATTATTATTTTAATTTGACCAGAGAAAGAGACAGAAAGAGGAGGAAAGAGAAAGCATGCCTGCAGGTCTGGGACTTGAACCATGATTGGCCATATGGGAGCCCAGCACCTCAACCATCATGCCACCCTCTGGCCCTGAAAAACAATTTTTTTTTTTTTTTTGAGAGGTTTTTGCTATAGGGCGCGTGCGCTCGCCAGACAGAGAGAGACATAGAGACAGAAAGCGAGAAATCACCCCCCAGGGGGGATGGGCACACTGCAATCCTTTCTCCTCCATTCTCCTCCCAGGATCTTGGGCACGCACGCACACGCACCTGGCGTGAGTTTTAAGCCACCGGGTTCGGGACGGGAACCACGGTCGACTACGTGGGAGTCCAGCGACATAGCCATTACGCTAACTGCTGGTTCCCAAAAACAAATTTTTAATCCTGCTAATTTTAGCCATACTTGTCAATGCACAGTGGTATTTTGTTATGGTTGTAATTTGCCTGGGTATTTGAGCACTTCTCATATATATTTGCTGGATATTTGATATTCTTTTTTTGTGAAGCAGGTTTACGTGATTTGCCTATTTTTTTAAAAAGACTGAATGGTACGACTTACAAAAATTAATTAGTAGAAGTTGTTTGTGTATTCTGTGGTTTGCTTGTTCAACTTCCTTTATGGCATCTTTTGTTGAACTGAGGTTTTTAATTTTAATGAAGCCAAATGTATCAGTCTTTTACTTCATAGTGAGTATTTATTGTGTGTCCTGATTAACAAATCTTTGCCTACCCCAAGGCCATGAAAATATTCTCCTATAATTCTTTTTTTCTAGAAGCATTATTATTTTTATCTCTCACACTTAAGTCTATCATCCATCTCCAATTAATTTGGGGGTATGTTTGAAACAGAAGCCAAGATCCATATTTTTCTATGTTGAACATCCAATTATTCTGGTAGTATTTATTCAAAGGCCATCATTTTCCCCACTGATTCATCTTTGTTCTAAATTAGGTGATTATACATATAGATATATATAATCTGTCTGTTTCTGTACTCCATCCCATACCAATCAATGGTCTATTCGCCTGTCCGTGTGCTAGCCTCTTACTGTAGCTACGATGTATATATAGCACTTACGGTAAGTTTTGCTTCTGATACTGCATGTCTTCAACTTTGCTCTTCAAGATTGTTTTGGCTAATCTATTTTCTTTGCATTTCCACATAAATTTTAGAATTGGTTTGTCATTTTCTGCTAAAAATCCTCCTCTCTCTCTCTCTACACACACGCGTGCATATATATATATATATATATGAATATATATATATACACTCATATATATATATATTCATATATATATATATATATTCAGGTTTTTGCCATAGGGCATGTGAACTTTCTGGAGAGAGACAGAGAGAGGGGAAGTGAGAAATCTCCTAGGGAGGATGGCCACACTGCAGCCTCTTCTCCTCCATTCTTCTCTCAGGATTTTGGGCATGCACATACATTCACCTGGCATGTTTCAAGCTGCCGAGTCTGGGACTTCAACCATAGCAGCCATGGGGAATTCAGCCCCTTAACCACTATGCCACCCTCTGGTCCTGCTATGAACTTTCTTTTCTTCTTTTATTGGAGAGGTTTTTTGCTATAGGGTATGTGCTCTCGCCAGAAAGACGGAGAGAGACAGAGAGCAAGAAATCATCCCCCAGGGGGATGGCCACGCCGCAATCCCTTCTACATTCTCCTCTCCGGATCTTGGGCATGCACGCACACACTCCCGGCATAAATTTGAGCCATCAGGTCTGGGACTTGAACCTCGGTCTACTACATGGGAGTCTAGCGGCATAGCCATTATGCCAACTGCTGGTCCCTGCTATGAACTTTTTTATACAAGTCTTTGTGTGAATATATGTTTTCGTTTCTTTTGGTAAGACCTAGGGATAAAATTGCTGCGTTATAGGGGAGGTGTACCATTAATTGCCAAACTGTTTTCCAAAGTAGTTATTCCATTTTACATGTCTAGAGTTCTGGTTGTCCACATAATCCCAACATGTATTTTTTTTTCTTTTCTTTTTATTTATTTATTTTTTTAAGAGAGAGAGTTTTGCTATAGGGTTTGTGGGCTTGCTGGGGAGACAGAGACAGAAAGCAAGAAATAACCCCCCGGGGGGATGGCTATGCTGCAATCCCTTCTCCTCTCAGGATCTTGGGTACACATGCACACGTGGCCAGCATGTTTTAAGCCGCCAGGTCTGGGACTCAAACTGTGGCTGATTACATGGGAGTCCAGTGGTGTAACCATTACACCATCTGCTGGTCCCCAGCATGTAATATTTTCAAACTAGTTTTAGCCATACTGACATACATCCTGTGGTTTTAATTAGATTTCACTGGTGACTGATAATGTTCATCTTTTCATTTACTTATTAGCCAAACAAATGTCTTCCTTTGTAAAGTGATTCTTAAATCTCTTGCCTATTTAAAAGTTGGCTTGTCTTTTTTTAAAAAAAGAATTATTAAATTAAAAAAATATTAAATTTTATTTATTATTATTATTCTTTTTAATTTTCTATAAAGCACCCATGCTCACCAGAGAGGGACAGAGAGAAAAGAGAGAGGAAGGGAGAAAGTAAGTTACCAGACTCAGGACTCAAACCACAGTAACCTTAATCAGCACACCACCTGCTGGCCCCTTGAATTATCTTTCATGACTGAGTTGTAGGAATTTTTATTTATTCTGTACATAAGTCCTAAATTAGATATATGTCTAATTATTTTCTCATGGCTGCTTTTTATTTTTATAAAAGTATTATATGATGAGCCAAACTATTTAATTTTAGTGAAGTCCAAGTTTTCCATTTTTTCCTTTTAATGTTGGTACTTTTCCATCCTAAGAAATCTTTGCCTTCTGGGACCAGCAGATGGAGTAATGGTTACATCACTGGACTCCCACGTAGCTGACCACAGTTCAAGTCCTGGACCTAGCGGCTTAAAACTCAGGCCAGGCGCATGTGTGTGCATGCCCAAGATCCCGAGAGGAGAATGGAGGAGAAGGGATTGCGGGATGGCCATCCCTCCTGGGGAGTGATTTCTCACTTTCTGTCTCTCTGGAGAACGCATGTGTTCTATAGCAAAAATCTCTCAGAAAAAAAAAAGTTCATAGAAGGGAGCCAGCAGGTGGCATGGTGGCACTGGACTCTCACGTGGCCAACCGTAGTGCGAGTCCTGGACTTGGCAGCTTGCTTTCTCACTTTCCCTCGGCTCTCTCTTTCTGGTGAGTACGCATGCTCTATAGCAAATTTAAAAATAAACAATAAGTAAAATTAAATACATCATTCTTTTTTTAAAAAAAGCTCATGGAAATACATATTATAAAAATGAATTTCAAATTTTTTTGCACCAAAATATTAAGCGTTTCAAAAGTTCATGGAAAATGGAATTAAAGTACCAGTTTATTTTGGACCCAAAAAGAAAAGATGAAACTCAAGCCAAGTTTTTTCATACTACCCATGTTCCATGAACTTTAAAAAGACCCGTCTGTAACCAGAGAAAAGTAAGTGGCACACATAGTGAGATGTAAAAGCAGCCTGAGAGCCTGCAGTTGGTGTTTGCCTTAATACGGTCATGGTCTGATCAGTTGTCAGCCTCTGATTGGCTGAGTTCAGCTGCTGTGATTGGCTGAGGCTATTTGCATGGTTACCAGGTTGTACTTTGCTGTTTGACTGCCCTGTGCTTGCACATCAAGGTAGGTTGCAATTCAGTATATACAGGGGCTGCTCTGGACCAGTTTATCACCCAGTTCAGAGTCTGCCCAAGCCCCTTTGTTCGGTTTAATAGTACCTTCATGACTGTGTCAAAAGTTATTATGTATGTGGGTTTGTTCATGACCATGCTTTTCCACTGATCGACTTGTCTATCCTACGGCAATGCAGCCTACACTATTTGATCGCCACAGTTTTGTTCAAAGTTTTAAACTCACGTAGTGTAAGGTTTTCAAATTTGTTCTTTTTCAAGATTGTTTTGACCATTCTTTTGATTTTTTAAAATGTAATTAAATTTTTTTATTTGCCAGAAAGGATGTGCCCTCGCTGGACGTGGGGGGAGGGGAGAAACAAGAAAGCACCCCCCATGGGGCATGATCACGCGGCAATCCCTGCTCCTCCATTTCTGCCTCCTGTCAGGATTTTGAACACGCTCCTGTGCGTGCCCCACTGGGACTCAGCATTGGCACTGGCTATGTGAGATTTAACCTCCTTAACCACCAGGCCATAGGCTAACCCTGTTTAGACTACTCTAGACCTTTTGTATTTCCATGTACATGATAGAATCAGCGTGTCGATTTCTATTTAAGAATACCTGCTGAAGATCAGCCCATGCCAGTCTTACCACAGACTGACTGACTTCTTCCTTGTCAAACTTTCTACCCTTAAGATGTTTTCTTTCTTTATTGAGCTAGCTAGGACACTACTGAACAGAAGAAATGAGAGTAGACATCCTTATTTGTTCCAAGTATTACAGGGGAAGCACTTAATATTGTACCATTACATATGAGGTCAACTGTGTGTGGGATTTTTGTTGTTTTTAGACAATTCTTAATCGAATTGAGGAAAAGACCTTTTCAAAAAATTATTTTTTAAGGTTTTTGCCAGAGGGTGTGTGTGCTCATCAGAGAGGCAGAGAGGCAGAGAGACGGTGAGAGGAAAAGTGAGAAATCATCCCAGGGGTGGGGGGGAGATGGCCACTGCAATCCCTTCTCCATTCTTTTTTTTTTGGAGAGGTTTTTGCTATAAGGCGTGTGTGCTCGCCAGATAGACAGAGACAGACAGAGAGACAGGAAGCGAGAAATCACCCCCCAGGGGGATGGCCATGCCGCAATCCCTTCTCCTCCATTCTCCTCTTGGGATCTTGGGCACGCACGCACACATGCCCGGCGTGAGTTTTAAGCCACCAGGTCCAGGATGTGAACCGTGGTTGACTACATGGGAGTCCAGCGACATAGCCATTATGCCAACTGCTGGTCCCCCTTCTCCTCTATTCTTCTCCTGGGATCTTGAGCACATGTGCACATGCGCCTAGTGTGATTTTCAAATCATCAGGTCTGGGACTCAAACTGCAAATGGCCATGTGGGAATCCAGTGTCTTAACCGCCACACCTCCTGCTGGCCCCAGAAGGCCTTTTATGTTCGTTTTCTAAAATCATAAATAGATATTAAATTTTGCCAAATGCTTTTTCTGCGTCTATTGAAATGGTCAGATAAATCTACTTTATTTTGTTAATGTGATTAGTTACATCAATTTTCTTAGCATATTAAACTAACTTTGCATTACTAGACAAAACCACATTTGGCCATTATTATGCATTACCTTTTGAGAAGATGCAGTACTGAAGCTGATTTAGTGTATGTTTTTTTTTTTTTTTTCCTCTTATGAGAGGGGTTGGGGAGAGAGACAGGAAATAAGAGAGTGATACAGAGATAGGTTTGTTTTGCTATAAGGCATGTGTACTCATCAGGGGGAGAGAGAGAGAAATCTCCCCCCTCCCCCACAGTGAGGATGGCCATGCTATGATCCCTTTTCCTCCATTCTTCCCTCTGGATTTTGGCCACACACTCATACATACTCAGCATGTTTTTAAGCTGTGCTGGGGACTCAAACTATGCAGCAGGCCATATGGGATCCAGCACCTTAATCTTCATGCCACCTACTGGCCTGAGATAACCGTTTTATTTTATTTTATTTTATTTTATTTTATTTTATTTTATTTATTTTATTTTTGGGGGGGAGAGGTTTTTGCTATAGAGCACGTGCGCTCCCCAGAAAGACAGAGAGAGAGAGAGAGAGAGAGAGACAGAAAGCGAGAAATCACCCCCTAGGGGGTGATGGCCACGCCGCAATCCCTTCTCCTCCATTATCCTCTCGGGATCTTGGGCACGCACGCACACGCGCCTGGCATGAGTTTTAAGCCACCGGGTCTGGGATGTGAACCGCGGTCGACTATGTGGGAGTCCAGCGACATAGCCATTACGCTAACTGCTGGTCCCCCACTCACCAAGTTTTATCCTACTCCCAAGCCTCAGAATTGGTCCTGGTTTGATATTTTTTGTGTAGGATTTTGTATTTATGTTCATGAGAGTCATTGGCCTATATTATTTCTTCCTTAAATATTTGGAAGAATTCTCCCAAAGTTACCTGGGCCTAGCTGGAGTTTTCTCTGTGGGAAGATTTTAAATTAAGGATTCAACTTCTTCGAAGGACATAGGCCTATTGTGACCTCAGAACTCAGAATATGATTGTGACATTTTTAGATATTCTTGTGACATTTTTGTAAGGTGAGTTTTTATACGAAATTTGCTCATGTTATATAAACTTTAAAATGTTGATATAAAGTTGTTTTTAATAGCCTGTGTGTATGTGTATATGAGCTAGTGTGTGTGCTCATAGAGAGAGACACAAAGAAAGAGAACGGACTCCCCATTGTGGTGTCATGCTGTAATCCTTTTTCTTCCACGTTGTCAGTATTTTGGACACGCATGCTCACAAACCTGGTGTGTTTTTTAGCTGCTAGGGCTGGGATTTGAACAATGGTTGGCCATGTAGGATCCATCTTCCCATGCACTGTGCTTAATCACCACATGATGGAACTGGTCCTGATTTTGTTTTAAGACAAGGTCTCACTATGCTGCAATCTTCCTGCCTCAGCTTTCCAAGTCGCTGAGACTAAAGGCACAAGCCACCACACCTGGCTTTTAGGTTGGGCCAGGAATCAAATCTGGGCCTCCCCTGTGGCCTTAGGCTCCAAGCAACAGTGTTTGGTATATACTACAGAGCTGAGGCTGTAATCTTCTCTTATTATTTTTTTAAAGAACTATTTTATTTATTATTATTATTTTTTTTAAATTTGACCAGAGATAGACAGAGAGAGAGAAAGTGAGTAAACAAGATGCCAGGTCTGGGACTCGAACCATGGTTGGCCATGTGGGAGTCCAGCACCTTAACTACCATACCACTTGCCAGCCCCTCTCTTAGTATCTTTTTCTTTAATGGTGACAAAATGTGTATTTAGAATTAGCCAGCTGGACTCAGTTTAGAAGACCTCAGTTTCATTGGCAACACCCAAAGCATCATAATCAGGAGCCAGTCGCACATATGCCTTTTCTCTGTCAGGCCTGATTAGGATGTTGACCTTGGCCACGTTAATATCATAGAGATTCATCAAAGCCTGTTTGATCTGGTGTTTGTTGGCCTTGACATCCGCAATGAATACAAGTGTGTTCTATCTTTATGGCAGACTCAGTGGTCAGGGGGAACTTGATGATGGCATAGTGGTCAAGTTTGTTTCTCCTTGGGCACTCTTCCGAGGATATTTGGGTTGCCTCTGCAACTGAAGAGTCTTGGGCCTCCGGAAGGAGGATGAGATATGGATCTTTTTTTGTGTGTTTGTGGACACCTTTCTGCACTTCCTTCTTAGCCTTCAAAGCCTTTGCTTTGGCTTCATCTTTGGGAGGGGGATGAGCTTCCTTCTTTGCCTTTAGCACCATCTTTGTGAAAAATTTACTATCTTTTTAACATGTGTAGGAGCTGTAATAATTTTAAAAAATTATTTATAATATTGGTTATTTGTGATCTCTTTCTCTTTTCTTCTAGAGTTTTTAGAGAGTTTTTAAAAAATAATTATTTAATTAATTGATTACATTTGTTATTATTATTTTTTAATTTTACCAGGGAGAGACAGAGAGAGAGAAAGGGAAAGTGAGAAAGCAAGCCACCAGTCCAGGACTTGAACTGCCGTCAGTCATGTGGGAGTTGAGGACCTTAACCACCATGCCATCTGCTGGCCCTTTTAGGGAGATTTTTGCTATAGGAGAAAGAGAGGGAGACAGAGAGACAGAAAGTGAGAAATCACTTTCCAGGGGGATGGCCACACTGCAATCCCTTCTCCTCCATTCTCCTCTTGGGATTTTGGGCACGTTTGCATATGAGCCCAGCATGAATTTGAAGCTGCTGGGTCTAGGACTTGAACTCTGGTCGGCTACGTGGGAGTCCAGTGATGTGACCATTACGCCATCTGCTGGTGTCTCTTCTATATATGTTTTAAATGATTTATTTACATTTAATCATTGTACATCTTTATAGTATACAATATGACTTTTCAAAGCATATATGCAGTGAGTGACAATCAAATCAAAGATAGTACCATATATATAATTTTCAACAGAGAACTTTACATTTTTGTGTCTGTTAAATGTTTTCCCCTGGGTCCTTCCCTCCTACCCTCTACTATTTACTCCCCTCCTATACAGTCTCTGGCATCTACACTTGTTCTCCCTATTGCTATTTCTTTGAATCTTTCAATTTCTGCCAAAGAGTGCAGACATTTAGTATATATTGAGCAGGGATATACAATGTTTGTCTTTCATAGTCTGACTTGTTTTGCTTAGCATTAAATCTTCTATATTCATCCACTTTGTATCAGATGACAGGATCTTATTGTTTTTTTATGGCTGAGTAATAATCCGTAGTGTGTATGTGCCACATTTTTTCAATCTAGTCATCAGTTTGTGGGTATTTAGGCTATTTCCATTTTTCTAAGTTTTTATCAGTTTGGTGATTTTTCCAGAGAACCAGTTTTTGTCTTTGTTGACTCTCATATATTTGTTTTTATTTTATTGATTTCTACTCCTATCTTTTTTTTTTTTTTTTAAGAGAGATATGTGTTATAGGGCATGTGGGCTCTCCAGAGAGATAGAAAGTGAGAAATCACCCCCTGGGGTGATGGCCATGCTGCAGTCTCCTCTCCTCCATTCTCCTCCCAAGATCTTGGGCGCACATGCACACATACCTGGTGTGACTTCAAAGCCGCTGGGTCCAGGAATGGAACTGTGGTCAGCCATGTGGGAGTCTAGCAACATAACCATTACACCATCTGCTGATCCTTCTACTCCTATCTTTAATGTCTCCTTCTGTCTGCTTTTTTCTGGGGAGGGATACTAATTGCTGTTATTTTAATTTTATATCTTTCTTTCTTCCATGAGTGAGAGAGACAGAGGAGAGGTAGGGAGATCTCCCCTAACAGAGTCTTGATACTGTGGTCCACCCAGCCCCAGCCAGACCTAGATCATGGGCACATATATGCCCAGGGGACTAAGGAAGGTGTCTGAACACAAACCTGGAACCCTTCCACGTGAGTCAGCCTCACAGAGCATTTTGTATTTTACCAGTGTCTGGCTCCTGCTATTGGTTTTAAGTGGATGCTTAAATTACTGATGTTTACCCTTTCTTCTCTTTTAAAAAAATTTTGCCAGAGGGTATGTACATCAGAGACAGAGAGAAAGGCGTCATGGAGAGGGAGAAGTACCCCCACAGGGCTACCATCCCTTCTCCATTCTCCATCCTATTGAGATTTGGGGCACCCGTGCTCACACGCCTCATGTGTTTCTCAAGCTGCCAGGCCCAGGACTTGAATGTGGCATTAGCCATGTAGGATCTGGTTGCTATAACCACCAGGCCACAGAGACAGCCCATATCCTTTCTTTTTTTTTTTTTTTTTTGGAGAGGTTTTTCGCTATAGGGCGCGTTCGCCAGACAGACAGAGAGAGACATAGAGACAGAAAGCGAGAAATCAAGGGGGGATGGTCACGCCGCAATCCCTTCTCCTCCATTCTCCTCTCGGGATCTTGGGCACGCACGCACACGCGCCCGGCGTGAGTTGTAAGCCACCGGGTCCGAGACGCGAACCGCGGTCGACTACGTGGGAGTCCAGCGACATAGCCATTACGCTAACTGCTGGTTCCCATCCTTTCTTCTTATATGAATTAAAGTCTATATATTTCCCTGTAAGCATGATTTTAGCTATATCCCATTATCCCTCAAAATATTTTGTAATTTCCATTGTGGCTTCTATTAATAATTTCATCACATGGCTTATTTACAAACCTGTTATTTAATTTCTAAACATTGAAGGGAGGGGGGACCAGCAGGTGGCGTGGTGGTTAAGGTGCTGGACACTCCCACATGGCCGACCACAGTTCAAGTCCTGGACCTGGTGGCTAGCTTTCCCACTTTCTCTCCTTCTCTCTGTCTTGCTCTGGTCAAATTAAAATAAATGAATGAATAAATTAAAAAATTTTAAAAATATATTTAAAAAAAACATTGACGGGAGGATTCTAGTTATCTTTCAGTTATCGATTTCTAGTCTAACTTCATGGAATCCAGAAAACACGCCATGCATGACTTCAGTAATGAAATTTGTGAAGATTTGCTTTATGGTCCAGCATATGGTCAGCTTTGTTAAGTGTCAAAATTGGTGCTTGAGAAGAACTGTGCCTTCTGTAATTTCCGGTCCCCACCCCCCCCCCTTTTTTTTTTATAATATTCTATAAATGTCAGAGAAATTTGTGAATTGTGCTGTTCAATCTTCTCTATTTCTCTACTGACTTTAAAATATCTACTTGTTGGGGCCAATAGGTAGTGTGGAGGTTAAGTGGCTAGACTCCCATATGGCCCACGATAGTTCGAGTCCTGGACCTGGTGGCTAGAAAATCACTCTAGGCGCATTTGTGTGCATGCCCAACAATCCAGGAGGAGAAAGGAGGAGAATGGATTGCAGGGTGAACATCCTCTCTGGGGAGTGATTTCTCACTTTCTCTTCTTCCAGCAAGCACATACACCCTATGGTAAAAACCTAAAAAAACAAACCAAAACAAAACAAAAAAAACCCTCCAGCTATGATTGGGGGTTTGTCTTTTCTTTAATTGTTTTCATTTCTGCTTTATATATTTTTGAGGTTATATTATCAGGTAAATATAATTCAGACCTCTTTGTCTTTCTGTTGAATTGATCCAGTTTCATATCGAAATACCCTTTTTTGTTTAAAATAATACTTCTTATTCTAAACCTTACTTTGTCTGATTTTAATATAGCTATACTGTTGTAGAGTGCCGCCTAATTTGGGTTAGTACTTGCATTGCATCTTTTGTTATTCTCTCATTCTAACCTTTCTATGTCCTTTTATTTAAGATATGTCTCTTATAACCAGCATATAATTGGGTCATTTAATATAGTCTAACAGCTTTCTCTTTCCCTTACATTTTATGTAAATACTAATATTTAGGGTATTATGTGAATATTATGTTGTACAAATATGACATGGTTATATCCACATAATATCCTAATCTTTTTTTTTTTTTTTAGCAGTTTTTGTTTGCTTGTTTGCCATAGGGCGTGTGTGCTTACCAGAGAAAGACAGAGAGAGAGAGAAAGCACCCCCAGTGGGGCATGGTCACACTGCAATTCCTCCTCCTCCATCTCGCCCTCCTTTTGGGGTTTTAAGTAAACACACGCATGAGCTTCAGGTGTTTTTGAAGCCTCTGGGTCCAGTTTTCGAACTACGTGGATGATCATGTGGGACACAGTTCCTTAACCACTAGGCCACAGGGCTGGCCCTTCTTTCCCAGTGTTTATGCCTTTAAGTTGTTTTCTTTATTGAGCTAGCTAGGACAATGTTGAATGGAAGAAATCAAAATAGACATTCTTATTTATTTAAATCTTCCACATGCTGTATATTTCCTGTTTGTCCCTATATCTCCAATGGGAAAAGTCTCTGGTAGCAGACTGAAGATTTCACTGAAGAACGTATGTGTAGAAACAGGGAGATCAGTTAGGAGACTGTAGCAGTTGTCCAGGGGAGTGAAATGGCAGCTTGAGGGTGGGAACAGGAGGCGATGTGGATCCAGCAGGTGGTGACTGGATCCCACCTGGCTGTCTCTGTGGTCTGAGTTCTGTAGGCTTCAAAACCATCCTCTGTTGTTCTGTTGGATTTTCTAACTTTTCATATTGATTTGCAGGAGCTCTTTGTATTTTAGGGATAGTAATTAGCCCTGTCTATGTCTTAAGTGCTGCAAAGCCCCACGTTCATGTTCAAATTTTAGTTTTCTGGTGTGTGTGCCTAGCATACCCAAGGAGGTCTTTGGACTTGAACCATGACCCTTCTTATGCGGGATTGCCTCAGAGACCCTTGTGTTTTATCGCTGTGCCACCATCTAGCCCTCTAGACCTAAATTCTTTATTTACAAGCTGTTGTTAGACTCTGGGGAAGGGACTTGAACTTTCTGAACTTTATTTCCACATTGATAAAAAGGGGGAAGTATACATTCCTCTTGGGCTCTTCGTGAGAATTAAACAGGCAATGTGACAAAGTGTCTGTAGCAGGTGCTCAGTACACGCAGTGTCCAGGTGTTCCCTCTACCAGCCTTTCCAGGAGAATCTCTTGAAATGCAGTCCACCCAACCTTAGGTCCTATGAATCAGCAAGTCTCTTATATCTCTACCAGCTTATTCCTCACATTGCCCCCATCCCTGGTCAGGAGAGGTCCCCCTGCAGTGAACTGGAGAAGGACATGGTCAAGGTGTCTGGTGCCTGGAAGAAAACTCTCACCCCCTGCACCTCTGCACCTCCCAGGGTGACTCTTCCCTGCCCACAGCTGCAGGTGCTTTCTGAATCATGTCAACTTAAGAGCCTCCATGGGCACCTGCTGGGCGCACCCCATGTTCCTTCATTGTGTATTCGCAGTTCCTCTAGTGCTAGCCCGCCCCTGCCCAGCCCATCTGCTGCCTCTCCCTGGCCACCCCAGCTCCAGCCCACCCAAAGCCAGCTGTGGATTTTCCAGTGTCTCCCTTCACCAAGAATACCCTCCTCCTCCTTTCCACCGGGCCAGATCCTGCTCCCCTTTCAAGACCAGACTCAGATTCCTGTCACTGTTCCCATGCAGAAAGATACAAAGGCTCTTTTCCGGGTCCTTTTCCCTGAGGGCTGATTGCACTTTCCTTGATGCTCCACCCCTAGACTAGCCAGGCATGCTGTTGTCACGCTGTTGTCACGGGGCAAGCTGGTGACCACAGGTTTCCCGCCCTTCTGGGAAGAGGATGGACAGGACTGGTCTTCTGGCCCACCCTGTCCAGGTGGCCTGGTGCCTGCCCACTGCCCTTGGGGACCTCCATGCACATCCCCAGCCCCCATCTGGGCTCCAATCCCCAGAGATAGCAGGTGTCTCCCTCATCCGGCAGGAAGGCACTGGCTCCACCCGCCTGGCGGTGTGCGAAGCTATACAGTACAGATGGGGATGTTGAAAATATCCGTGACATATTCCAAACTGGCCTACTTTCCTATCACGAGAGAGTCTGAGACGAAGATGGGCGAGGACAAGTGAGATGGGAGTTTGGGACCTGTTCCCACCTCCACCCTCCCTCAGTTCAGTTGTTAGACAGGAGAGCGGTCGGCAGCCTCTTCCAGCAGTCCCACCCTGTTCCAGGCTGTGTGGTTGGATGTTGGTGGGGAGGCTGGCAGGGGGCTGGGGGTGCAGAGGGCCTGGGGAGGCTTGTAGAAGCCTGGGTCCTGTGTCCAGGAGACGAGACAGCAGGGTCATCTCACCGGATGCTGGGACTGAAGCCTACATTCAAGTCCTGGTTTACCTGGGAGACCTGGACAAGTTCCTTAACTTCTCTGGGCTTCAATTGCAAAATGGGCTATGTATAATCCTTGCTTGCCTTCTTCGAATGCTTGATTATGAGGTTGCTTTGAAGACTATAGAGCACTGGACCCTGCCTTATTAATCCCGTCCTCAGCCTCTGCCCTTGGCTGGCCGTGCCCTCACACGACAGCTTAAATGGTCACGTCCTCCAACTCTCTGCCTCCCAGAAGGCCTGGCTGGGCCCCCACCCTTCATCCCGGTTTAATGATCTCTGAGCAGGGAGTCACCCAGATCCCTCTCCTGGTGCCAGGCCTTCATCATCCTTGCGGCTCTGCCGGGAAGTTCACACTCAGAGCTAATTTCGGCCTCTCCTGCTGACACGGAACCCCTCGGGTGCTCTCTGGCAGTCTCGTCCTTCACACACGAGATGATCATTATTTCAGTTTCTTCCTTTTCAGGCTAAACATGTCGTCCTTCCCTCTGTTTCTCAAGGTAGTCAGGATCCTAGAGGCATTTTTCTCACTCTGATAAAGGGGGGCTCTTTCCTGCTTTCAGGCCCCTTGCCCAACTTCGGATTCTCCAGAGGCCCTTCTCTGCCTGGCAGGCAGTTTCCCCTGCAGGAACACAATGAAGACTAAGTGGCCAAATCATGAAGGATTGGGTGCTAGAGAAGCTGCTGGACCTGAGGCCACACCGGAAGCCCCGGCTCAGATCCCGGCCCACCCTAAAAAGCAGCAGTGGGAGCCAGATGGTGGCATGGCAGTAAAATGCAAAGCTCTATGATACAATCCCACATAGGAAGGTTCCCAGTTCGAGTCTGGAGGCCTCCTTGAGTACGCTGGCCACAGCATGCTGGTGGCCTGGGACTGGGTGAAGCTGGGGGTGGTTCATGGCACCAGGGCTCTGTTAAGGGTGCTGTCTCTCTGTGTCTCTCTCTGTTTCTCTTGCTCATGGAAGAAATAAATAAAAACTTAAAAAAAAAAAAAAAAGAAAGGTTATGCTACCTGGCCGACAGGTAGCATAACAGAGAAGGCACTGGACTCTCATATGGCTGGCTGCAGTTCAAGTTATATGAATAATAAATAAAATTAAAAAAAAAAAAAAAACGCCCACAGAGGGGCTATACCTGTGGTCCCAGCCACTCTAGAGGCTGAGGCAGGAGGATCAAGACATAGTGAGACTCTGTTAAAAACAAACAAAAAATTACCACCACACACACATGCACACATACGCATATGTATAAACACACATGCACTCATACGCATGCACACACGTGCACACACATCATGCATGTACTTCATCTAGCCATTCCACTTCAGGAAGCTATCCCACGGTTATGCTCACCATTTTTTAAAAGAATTATTTATAAGGACCAGCAGTTAGCATAATGGCTATGTTGGTGAACTCCCATGTAACCGACTGCGGTTCAAGTCCCGGACCCAGTGGCTTAAACTCACACTAGGCGTGTGTGTGTGCGTGCCCAAGATCCTGAGAAAAGAATGGAGGAGAAGGGATTGCGGAGTGGCCATCCCCCCTGGGGGGTGATTTCTTGCTTTCGGTCTCTCTCTGTCTTTCTGGCAAGTGTTTGCACCCTATAGCAAAAACCTCTCCAAAAAAAAAAAAAAAAAAAAAAAAGAATTATTTTATTTTATTTATTATTTTTATTACTATTATTTAATTTGTTATATGGCAAGTGCACTCACTAGAGACAGAGAGAGAGAGAAGGGGAAAATGAGAAAGCAAGCTGCCAGGTCTGGGACTCAAACTGTGGTCAGCCATGTGTAAGTCCGGTGCCTTAAAAACCATGCCACCGGGACCAGCAGTTGACATAATGGCTATGTCACTGGACTCCCATGTAGTTGACTGTGGTTCGAGTCCCAGACCTGGTGGTTTAAACTCATGCAGGTTATGTGTGCGTGCATGCCCAAGATCCCAAGAGGAGAATGGAGGAGAAGGGTATGGCCATCCCCCAGGAGGGTGATTTCTCACTTTCTGTTTCTCTGTCTCTGTCTTTCTGGAGAGCTCACTTTCTGTCTCTCTGTCTCTGTCTTTCTGGAGAGCGCATGCACCCTATAGCAAAAACCTCTCCAAAACCCCCCCCCAAAAAAACAAAAACCCACGCCACCTGCTGGCCCCTATCCTCACGTTTTATAAAGTAAAGTAACCACCAGAATATCTCCTGCACCAAGAATAGCCTGGACGTCCATCAGCGGGGCCCCTCTGCACGTGCTGACGCTCAGGAAGCTCCAGTTTATGTCTTACATGTGACCACACGCTGCCATCTGGGTAAGAGAACGAACATAAAGGGAACACTCGTAAACACAGGCGAGCCCTGCAAGGACCGAAACCCTGGGAGTGGTGGTTACTTCTGGGGCAAGACCTGGGTAACTGGGGCTGAGACATGGTGGGAACTGTCCACGGTATTCCCTTTTGCACCTTTTGAATTTTGCATTACGCATCATGTGCGAATGGGATTTTCTGTCCCCAAAATAAGTAAGGTTATTTTTATTTTTATTTTTTTTAACAATCCTTAACATCATAAGATGTCACTAAGTTTGGCCCCATTCATATACCAGCAGTCATTGCTGAGATGGTCCAACCCCAGGAAAGTAGGGCACCATCAGGGGTGTGGAGGCCTCTGAGGGGCGCCCTGAGGGCCTGCGTGGAAGAGGGGTGGACATGGTGGAGCAGCTATGAGAAAGGCCTATGAGGGGTCAGGTCAGAAGTCACGTGGCACAGAGTTGGACGCTCGGAGGGGACCAGGCCCCCAAATCCTCTGATATGGGGGTGTCAGGAGCCAGTAAAGGTCTCTGAGTGGAAGGGTCTATGGGGAGCTTTAGAGGAGGAGGGGGCAGTGACTGTGCCTGGTTCATTCTGTTTTCCCTCCTCACCCCCACCCCTACTGGGTACCCTCAGCAGCTGTCCCAGGACCTAGCACACGGGGAGGGGACTAGGGGAATGTGAGAATCTAGAGAGCAGGAGGTCCCTTTAGGGAGTATTTTTGTTTGTTTGTTTTTTAGGAGAGATTTTTGCTATAGGATGCATGTGCTTGCCAGAGAGACAGAGAGAGACCAAGAGACAGAAAACAAGAAATTGCCCCCCTGGGGCGATGGCCACTCCACAGTCTCTTCTCCATTCTTCTCTCAGGGTTTTGGGCACCCACGCACACGCATTCAGTACAAGTTTTAAGCCAATGGGTCCAAGACTTGAACAGTGGTCGACCACATGGTAGTCCAGCAACATAACCATTACACCATCTGCTTGTCCTTACTTGGGGGGTACTAATATGTGGGGGGATGGCAGGTGGCATGGTGGTTATAGGTGCTGGACTCCCACATGGCCCACTGCGGTTCTAGTCCTGGACCTGGTGGCTTGCTTTCTCACTTTCCCTCTCTCTCTCTGATCAAACTGGAAAATAATAATAATAATAATAATAATAATAATAATAAATAAAGTTAAATAAAGTAATTCTAAAAAATAATTCTTTTATTTAACTTTATTCATTTATTTATTCATTTATTTTAATTTGACCAGAGGGACAGAGTGAGAGTGAGAGAGACAGAGAGAGAGAGAGAGACAGAAAGAGAGAGAGAGGGAAAGTGAGAAAGCAAGCCACCAGATCTGGGACTCAAACCACGCTTGGCTATGTGGGAGTCCAGTGCCCTTAACCACCATGTCACCTGCCAGCCCAAATTCTTTAAAATAATATCTGGTATGTGGTTGGCAGGTGGCGGGTGGCTAAGGTGCTAGACTCCCACATGGCTGACCATGGTTTGAGTCCCAGGCCTGTCAGCTTGTTCTCTATCTTTCCCTATCTCTGTTTAAATTATAAAGTAATAATAATAAATAAAATTAGATAAAATAATTCTTTAAAAAACAATATGTGGTAAAAACAAAAACAAGAAATGGGGCCATGCAGTGACACAGTGGTAAAGTGTGTGGCTGACCTACATGGGCTGGTTCTGGGTTTGCATCCGGAGACTTTGCCAGGGACACCACGCATATGCGTGCCCATGGTCTAGGGCAGGCTGAGGCTGGGGCAGGTTGTGGTGTGGGGACCCTGTTTAAAGTGCTGTCTCTGTTTCTCTCACTAATGGGAGAAAGAAATAATAAACAAGGAGGAAAGGAAGGAAGAGAGAAGGAGAGAGAGAAAGCAAGCCAGGGGTCTTTAAAGTTTTCTTTAAAGAATTATTTATTTAACTTTATTTATTCATTCATTTATTTTTAATTTGACCAGAGTGGACACACACACACCCACACAGAGAGAGAGAGAGAGAAAGAGAGAAAGTGAGAAAGCAAGGCACCAGGTCCGGGACTTGAACCGTGGTTGGCCATGTGGGAGTGCCCAGCGCCTTAACTACCACACCACCCGCTGGTCCCAAGAATTTTCTTTTTCTTTTCTCTTTTTATGAGTTGAGAGAGATAGAGAGATGGAAACAGACAGCACTCCAACAGTGTCTTGACAAAGTGACCCCTTCTGCCCCAGCTTCAGTCAGCCCCAGATCACGGGCACACGTGTGCCCAGCATATCAGGGTGGTCTCAGGGAAGACTCAGGACTTGAACCAGAAACGTTCCCATGTGGGATTGCTTTGCAGAGCAAGGCATTTTCCTGTTGCCCCACTATCTGGTCCCACAGAGGCTTTTTAAAGCTATGGAGCAGGGAGGATTGAGCCTGCGGCTGGGACAGATGGCAGGGCGTTGCCGAGGACCGCGCTGATCACGACTGCTGCCTGCTTGGAAGCAGAAACCTGAGAGGGAGGCTCCCGTGGAGTGGGAGCCAGGCAGAGGAGAAGGCTACAGGGAGCCCCTGGGCCAGAAACAGTACCCTGGGGTCCTGCCAGCAAGAACCTGGTACCCCAGGGCATTGCGAAAGGCTATGGCTCAGGCGAGCACTTTGTTTCCAAAGAAGGTGGGCTGGGATCTTCAGCTAGACTAACTCAGAGCACTCCCTGGAAAACCTCGTTCATTACTTCTTTGTTAAGTGGTGGTGAAATTCGCATAGCATAAAAATAACCCTTATAAGTAAAACAGCTTAGGGGCACGTGGTGCTTTGACGATGCTGTGCACCAGCTACCTCTGTCTAGTTCCAAAACATTTTCGTCACCCCAAAGGAAGCCCCATACCCATTCAGCAGTTGCTCCCATTTTTCCCTCCTCCCAGGCAATGTCTATGGACTAGCCTTTTCTGGAAATTTCATACTCATGGCATCATACAGTATGTGATTTTTTTGCAACTGGCTTCTTTCACTTAACATGATTTTTCAAGGTTTTGGGTTTAATTTTCTTTGTCTTTATTTATTCCATTTTTAAGAAGAATTATTTACTTAATTTTTATCTATTATTATTATTTTTTTTAATTTTGACCAGAGAGAGAAAAAATGAGAAAGCAAGTTGCCAGGTATGGGACTTGAACTGTGGTTGAGCATGTAGGAGTCCAGCGTCTTAACCACCACACCAACTGCCAGCTCCCTCCCTCCCTTTTTTCAGATTTTTGCCATAGAGTGCATTTGCCAGGGAGAGGTAGAGAGAAAGAGAGAGAATGTGAGAAAACACTGCCCAGGGAGGTGGCCTCGCCAGCTCCAGCACTTGAACTGTGGAGTTGGACATGTAGGATCGAGCACTTTAACCACCACACCATCTGCTGACTCAAATTCTTTGTCTTTTTGAAAGAGAGAGGTACACTTTGGAGAGCCCATGTTTGGAAAAACTGGGCTGAGGACTCCTACAGCAGCCCCCACATGGCTTCCAGTCCTAAGCTGGTTTGCACCACCAGGGTTGGACCCACTTGAGGTTTATTTATGTGGAGACCTGTGTTAGTACTTTACTTCTTTTCATGGATGAATAGTATTCCATTGAGTGAATATAACATAATTTGTTTTCCCATTCCTCCCCTGAAGGACATCTGGGCTGTTGATTCCTGTGGTAAGTTTATGTTTAAGTCATTGCCCAACTTTTCCATCGCTGCTGAGCCCTCTTCTATTCCCACCAGCCATGTGCAAGGACTCCAGCTACTTTCAGTATTAAACAGGTGATTGCTGCAGCCTTGGAAGACAAGGAGACGGTCACCAGGGGCTAGCTGAGGTGACATGGATCAGGATGATACCTATTTCACTCTCCCACAGCCCAGCACACCTACCAAGCTGGTTGGAAGGCGAGGAACGTGGCTGGCTGGAGCCAGGAAGAGAATGTCTTTCTCTTTTCCACCAAGATATGTGGGTTAGATGAAAAAGCTAGAGCCTTAAAGCCAAGCTGGGGGACCAGCTTGTGGCATGGTGGCTATAGGCGCTAGGTTGCACATGGTAGACAGAGTGGTTCAAATTCCAGACCTGGTGGCTAGAGAAACATGCCAGGTGCTTGTGTGTGCCTGGCCAAGATCCCAAAAGGAGGGAGAAATGAAGGAGAAGGAATTACAGTGTGATTATTCCCCAGGGGTAGGGGGTGTGGGGGATATTCTTTTTCACATTCTCTGTCTCTCTCCAGCAAGGGCATGTGCTCTCTGGCATTTTTTTTTTTTAAAGCCAATCTGAGGCCAGCAGGTGGCATGGTGGTTAAGGTGCTGGACTCCCACATGGCTGAACTTGGCTTAAGTTCCGGACCTGGCAGCTTGAAAATCATTCTGGGTGCGTGTGCATGCATGCCCCCAATCCCAAGATGAATATGGAGGAGAAAGGATTGTAGCATGACCACCCTCAGGGGGATGTTTTCTCACGTCCCCTCTCTGTCTCTCTCTCTCTTCTCTCTGGGGAGAATACACACACCCTATGGCAAAAACCCAAGATAATAATATTTTTGTTTTTTTAAAAAAAGGGCAAGCTAGGTGTGGCATTATAAGAGTTGGGCTTGTTGGGGCCAGCAGGTGGCTTGGTGGTTAAGGGCACTGGACTCCCGCATGGTCGACCATGTTCAAGTCTTGGACCTGGAGGCTTGCTTTCTCATTTTCCCTCTCTCTTTAACTCTATCCCTCTCTGGTCAAAATAAAATAAATAAGTAAATAAATAAAGTTAAATAAAATAATTCTTAAAAAAAAAAAAAAAGAATTGGGCTTGTGGATATGTCCTCTTAAGATAGATACAGACTGGGGGCCAGCAGCTGGTGTGATGGTTGAGGTGCTGGACTCCCACATGACCAATGGTGGTTCAAGACACAGATTGGGTGTCTTGCTTTCTCATTTTCCTCTCTCTTTTCTCTGTCTCTCTCTGGAGAGCACACTTGTCCTATAGCAAGTTAAAAATAAATAAATAAATAACGGGACCAGCAGATGGTGTAAGGGTTATGTTGCTGGGCTCCCACGTAGTTGACCATGGTTTGAGTCTCAGACTCAGCAGCTTAAAACTCATTCCGGGTGCATGTGCGTGTGTGCCCAAAATCCTGGAGAAGAAAGGAGGAGAAGAGATTGCAGCGTAGCCAACCCGCTGGGGGATGATTTCTCACTTTCTATCCTTGTGTCTCTCTCTGTCTCTCTGGTGAGCACAGGCATCCTATAACACAAATCTCTCTCTAAAATAATAATAATAATCTAATTTAATTTTTTAAAAATTAGATATAGACTGCCTTCCTTCTCCTTCCTGCCTGATCTCCTCTCCTCACCTTTCTTCTCTTTCTCTTTTCTGGGCCTCTTCTCTTTCACTGCCTTCCTCTCTTCCTCTCTCCTCTCTCTCTTCCCTTCCCTCCTTTTCTCTCTTTTCATCTCCTCTCCTTTTCTTTGTTTTTCTCCACCTCTCACCCCCTCTTCATTTCCTCTGTCTGTCCTCTTCTTCCATTCCTTCCACCTCTTCATTCCAAATTCTATTTCCTCCCTTCCCGTCCTCCTCCCACAACTAGAGCATGAGGGGATTTCCCCCCCCAGTTTTTCAGACTTCTAAGTGCTTATTATTTATTTATTTATTTTATTTTATTTTTTAATAGAGGGAAATTTTTGCTACAGGTGTGTGCACTTGCTGGAGAGACAGAGTTAGAAAGTGAGAAATCACCCCCTAAGGGGGCTGGCCATGGTGTAAATTCCTTCTCCTCCGTTCTCCTTTCAAGATTTTGGGCATGCACGCACACACACGTGTCCAGCGTGAGTTTTAAGTCCCGGGTCTGGGACTCGAACCACAGTCAACTATGTAGGAGTCAGCAACATAACCATTATGCCATCTGCTGGTCCCTCTTTATTATTTATTATTATTATTATTATTATACATTCAATCACTATACATCATTTAGCTTGTAGAGAGAATTTACCCAACATGAAATACACCTCAGACCAGTCTAGTTGAGAATACTGTACACATTATCATCAACAGGTAATAAACCATTTCTACGTCCCACAAATGTCTTACTTTATTTTTCTCCCTAATTTTCTCCCTAGACTCTTCCTCTCTCCCACTCTCTTTCCACAATGTGTTCAGTGTCCATAACTGGTTTCAGTGCTTTTATGTTCTCCAATCTTTTAGTCTCTACCATATAGTGGGGACAGTAGGTATATGTTGAGTGGAGACATACAATGTCTCTCTTTCATAGCCTGTCTTGCCACCCACAGCACCAAGCATGGATTGGGCACAGAGCGAGAACCCAAGATCCAATTTTGGCCATCTCTGTCATTAAGTATCAAAGGTCAGGGTCAGGAGGAGGGTATTGCCAGGAGGGTATCCTCTCTCTGTGGAGAGCCCCAGACATAGGCCTAGGTCAGAGGGGAGCACCCTCTTCCTCCTCAGCTGGTGATCCTCCTCTTGCTTATGTCAGCAGGCAGGAACTTGGTGGTGGTCTGAGGAAAGGAGAGAGCGTGAGCGTTCATCCAACCAGAGTGTTCCTGGACACTCCCTGTGTGCCAAGTTCTGCCATGGCTTTGCCTGGAAAGCAGGAAAGTAAGGAGACAGAGCCTACTCCATGGGTTCCCCAAGCATGGCCCCTGGCCCAGCAGCAACAGCAGTCCTGCGGAACTTGCTGGAAATGCAAACGCTCAGGGCCTCCAATAAGAAACTGGAACTGAGGACGGGTGGTGGGGGTGGGGGCGAGGGTGGAGGACAATCCCTTCTTTAGCCATCCCTCAGGCGATTCTGGTTGCCAGTTAGTTTGAGAGCCACTGCCCTCTTAGGAGGGGGAGCCTGGGTTTAATGAGGGAGGTGAGGTGCCTGTCTCAGGGAGCTCCCAGTCCGGTGGTAGGGATCAGTCCCTTGCCATCTTACAGGGAGGACAGAACTTTGTGCTCAGAAACTCCCGCGGGTGAGGGACACCTAGGTTTCTCACTGCAAGTCTCTCCACTGGGGCCCCTCCCTGAGGGACATGCCATGAGAAGGCTCTGGCGGGAGGGAGGGAAGGACTGGCTTTGGTTAGGACCCCAGGGAAGTCCCTCCACTTTCTCCCTCCACTCTCCGGAAAGCAGGTTTGAAGTGCTAATGAGGGCATCAATTATGGAGCGTCATTAGCATTCATTACAATAACAAGCAGGGGAGGGGGACCACGGGGAATGGGGGAGGGTCTTTTGAAATTTACTACCCCTTAACTCTACTCCTGTGGGGTGGGAGTGGGAGGAGACAGGCACGGGAGAGGAGAGGCTCTGGGGTCCTGGGGATGTGGGGAACCCCAGAGACAGACCCAGCCAGAAGGATGCACCCTCCTCCTCAACTCCCCACCTCACCACCCCCACTTCTGCTTCAGGTGCCATGTTGGACACTCTCCCCAGAAGGGGACCAGATCCCAGCCCCTTCACCGCTTTTGGCTCCCTTAATGCTCTGGCCCCAACCTCAGCTCCTTGGACAGGAAGTGTTCTTGAGGATCTAGTAGGCGGTGGTGCTCCAAGCTTCCGGTGAGCAGTTCTTGGTGGCCCAGCCATGATTTCCACATCACCCTTTTCTGTCTCCCTTCCCCTAGAGGCCCTTGTCCCTCTCCACCCACCCCAGGCCTCATCTTCCTCTTCTTCCTCCAGTGATTGTCCAGGTGCAACCCCTGCTCCTGTGGCATCTTGAGGGAGTGGTGAGACAGAACTCTCACCTCTGGTGCTGCACCCTGACCTCCCTCCTGCAGGCTCCCAGGAACAGCGCAGAGGCTGGGCGGAGAGTGGTTCAGATGGGCTGTTCCCACCCTAAACCTGCCAGCTGCCCCCTCCGGACCAAGGGCACTGCCACAGGGCTGGGAGAAGAGGGCCAGAGGGAGGTTACTTGTTGAAGAATGAGAGTGTGGGTGGGGTGGCACCTGAGGCATCTCAGGTGGAGGCAGCTGGCACACTAGTTGTGCCTGGGCACCATGCCAGCTTACAGCAATTCTCCTCCCTTGGTGGGAGAAGTAATACCTGTGTTGCTCTCACCCTGATCAGTGAAGATGGCCTCGCCAGCCCTCTTCTTATACCTCTTGGGGTATATCAGCCCCTCCTCTTGGGGTCTGACGGGACAAGGAGGTACTTGCTGAGAGGCAGAGCAGAAGCCATTTGTCTCCTGCCCCAACTGAGGCCTTGGGTCTTTGCTTCTGTCAGGAGCTGTACACCTTCTCCCCCTCCATGGGCCCTATGGAGGTGAGGTGTCCTGGTCAGGTGGGTGTGGATGAAGCATCTTGGGGAAGTTGAGGCAAGAAAGAAGTCAGATGCGCTCACAACTATGAAAATAATCAGAAATGGGACCAGCAGTTAGCGTAATGGCTATGTCGCTGGACTCCCATGTAGTCGACCGCGGTTCGCGTTTCGGACCCGGTGGCTTAAACTCACGCTGGGCGCGTGTGCGTGCGTGCCCAAGATCCCGAGAGGAGAATGGAGGAGAAGGGATTGCGGCGTGGCCATCCCCCCTGGGGGGGTGATTTCTCGCTTTCTGTCTCTCTGTCTCTCTCTGTCTGTCTGGCAAGTGCACGCGCCCTATAGCGAAAACCTCTCCAAAAAAAAAAAAAAAAAGAAAGAAAAAGAAAATAATCAGAAATGTTTAGGATGAGCCAGCCAGTGGCCTAGTGAAGGCAACTAGATCCCACATAGCCAATGGCATGGTTCGAGTCCCAGACCTAGAGATTTCAAAAACATACCTGGCAAGTGTATGTGCCCAATATCCTGAGAGGGGAATGGAGGGAAATGTATTGTAATGTGGTCACACACAAACCCCCGCCAATGCTTTCTCATTTTCTCTCTCCCACCCACCCCAGACCACCAGAGCACATGTGTGCTGTGGCCAAAGGAAAAAAAAAAAAGCCAGCAGGTGGTGTGCTGGTTAAAGTACCAGATCCCACTTTGCTAACTCTGTGGTTTGAGTCCTCGACCGGGCAGCTTGAAAATCATGCTGGAGGCATGTGTGTGAGTGCCCAAAATCCTGAGAGGAGAATGGAGGAGACAGGACTGTGATGTGGCCAACTCCAGGGGGCGGGTGTGTGTGTGTGTGATTTCTGTTTCTCTCTCTCTGTCTCTCTGGGGAATGCACATGTCCTATTGCCAAAAAATCTTGAAAAAAAAAAAGACTGTAAGAAAAAATAAATGTTGGGGCCAGGAGGTGATGTGATGGTTAAGGTGCTGGACACTCCCACATGGCTGACCACTGTTCAAGTCCCAGACCTGGTGACTTGCTTTCGCACTTTCCCTTCCTCTCTGTGTGTCTCTTTTTGGCCAAATTAAAATAAATGAATGAATAAATAAAATTAAATAAATAATAATTATTTTAAAAATATTTTATTTAACTTTATTTATTCATTCATTTATTTATTTAAATTTGACCAGAGAGGGATAGAGTGAGAGAGAGAGAAAGAGAGAGAGAGAAAGCAGGCCGCCAAGTCTGGGACTTGAACCGTAGTCAGCCATGTGGGAGTCCAGCACCCTTAACCACCAAGCCCATTGCCAGGTCCAATAATTATTTTTATAAAAAGAGAAAGAAATGTTCAGGTCAGCAGGTGGCATGGTGGTTAAGGTGGCTGGACTCCCACATGGCTGACCGTGGTTCGAAGCCCAGACTTGGCAGCTTGCTTTCTCACTTTCCTTCTCTCTCTGTCTCTCTCTGGTCAACTTCAATAAAATAAAATAATGACAATGAATAAAATTAAACAAACTTTAGAAAAAAAGAGAAAGACATGTTAAGGATTTGTTGTTAAACAGTGAGTACACAAATACAAACATTGCCTGACTCTGACTGAAGCGCCTCAGTCATGGAGACAGCCCTCAGGACAAGGGAGCTTACCTTTGGGGTGGGTGAGGGGGGACAAATAGAGGCTTTGTTTTGCTGACCCTTTTGGAACTGTTCCTGATTCCCAGGAGCTGGTTCATGGGACCCTCCCCCCCCAGCCCCAAACAGAAAAACTCACTGTGGTGGGGCTATCATTGAGTGGTGAGATAATGCCCAGTTCCTCATTACTGATGCAGCCGTGTGTCTTGCCTCTCTGCCACAGTCCTGACCCCAGCTCTCTTCCCACAGCTACGTGGTTATGAGACTTGCGTGTGAGGGGTTGTCCCTGCTTGCAGCAGCCCTAGAGCTATGAGATGATGGTGGTGAGAGAAAAGAGGCTGGAAGCCCTGGAGTCAGGCAGGTCTGGGTTTGAACTTCCCCTTTGCCGCTCTTAGACTGGCTATACCTCCGTGAGCTTCAGTGCCTCCATTTCTGATATGGGGATGAAAATACCCACTTCCGTAAGGTTACTCAAAGGGTTAAATGGGAGATTATGGGTAAAGCACTGATTCCCTTCCGTAGATGGCATGAGTGGGGGAGGGAAGATATCTTGTCCCTGTGAGGGAGGATCCGCTTGGTGGGTAGTAAGGGGCAGAGGCGTCCTGTGTGACTGAGGACCTGAACAGAGAAGCAGGGTGTGCCCAAACACTGGGCTCCAGAGTCTTGGGAGGTGGTGTCCCTGCAATTGGGGAACCACCCCTACCCCCTCTGACTCCTCCCTTACACAAGGCCTCCTGCCTCCCATGCCCATCCTGGGCAGGCAGCCAGGCAGGGAGCTGGATGGGTGCCCACAGCAAGCTCAGAGGCCAAAAGATGGGCACCATCCAGTTGGCAGAGGGAAAGGCAGCTGGCCCAGGAGGGGAGAAGTCAGGCTGCAGACTGCCGGGGTCGTGTGCCCAGGCGGTGTATCCAGGACGTAGCTCTTGGCTGCCCTCCTGGGCTGTCCAGCAGGAATGGGGAAGGCTGCCTCCTCCTCTGGCTCTGGCCCCACCACCTGAATTTCTGCAACTGAACATTGATCTCTAAGGGGCATCTGGGTCCTTGCCCCTAGCTGGGCATGTGGCTGGCTCAGCAGCAGGCCTGGGGGCGGGCAGGAAAGTAGGAGAGCCCAGATTAAGACTGTAACTGGTAGACCAGGAAGTGGGGAAACCGGTTTGTCTTTTGGGCCACTTGGGGTGGGGTCTCCTCTCCTGGGCTCTCTGCCCGCCTGCCACTCTGCCACTGGCCTAGCGCAGAGATGTACTGTACCTTTTTCTTGGTCGTCTAAATGAGCTTCGGGTATGCCAGGAGTAAATAAAAGGGGTAGGGGACTAGGCCTACCTTCCCCTCCCCAAGAAAGGGTTGGGAGGGAAGAGTCTGGCCAGAAAACAGGAGGAAACAGCAGGAGCAAGAAGAAGGATCAGCTGGAGTCTGGGCTGCAGAGGAAGCCAACAGGTAGGCCAACCAGATTAAGGTGGGAAGGAGCTGGCGCTCTGAGGACTGAGGTGAAGGTGGCAACGGCGTCCAGAAGGGCGTGAGAGGGACAGTAGCTGGAGCATCCTACCCTGGTATCCCACCTGGCAGATGGTCACAGACTCCCCTAACTCCGAGCACGCGCCCCTGCAGTTCCTGCACATGCCTGAAGAAGGGGCTGCAACCCCAACTGGGGGCGAGAAGGCACTCCAGCAGGCGGCGCCAGGGAAGCGGTCCCTAGGGCTGAATCTCGTCTAAGGAAGGGGGGAGGGGGAAAGGGAGTGGGGAGCAAGCGGGTAAAGAAGGGTCCAGACTCTCCCTGCATAGGACGTCTGTTGCTTTCTCAGGTCACCTTGGCTGAAGAGTGGCCCCCCAGCTCCCTGCTCCGCCTCCCTGCCCCGCCCCGAGTGCTTTTCCATCCCAAGGCGCCCCCTTCAGATTGGATACTCAGGGTCCTCCCGCCCTCGAGGTGTCCCCCTCCCCCCAGGTGCCTCCTCCAGTCCGGAACCATCAATGTATTAATATTTGTCTCTATCGTGGCTCCAGGACTGCTGGGGTGGGTGGGGAGCAGGTGGAGTGGGGAGAGGAGGGGAGCGTGAGTGCGCCCCGCACCCCGCCAGGCCGCGCGCCGTGGGATCCCGCCCGGCTGCTTGAGGGCGCGTGGAGGCGCGGTGCCCCCTCCCCTCCTCCCCTCCCCGCCACCCCGGGCGGCCCTTTGTACGTTCCGGCCACACGCGCGTGCCCGCGCCGCGCGCGCTCCCGCCTGCAGTGACACACCCGCGCCAGCCCGCGCGCGCGCGCACACACACTCACTCTCGCACACTCGGTGACACGCCCGCGCGCGCGCGCGCACCCACACGCCCGGCCGCCGGCGCCCTCCCAGCTGGTCCACCCCGGCGGGGCCCGCGCCCCCGGCCCGCCCGCCTGGCACCGCGCCCCGGGGCTGGGGCCGAGCGAGGAGCCCGAGAGGCGGCGAGAGGGCGAGCGCCAGGCAGGCCGGCCCGGGGCCCCCGCCCCCCGCGCCCCCGCCCGATGGGGAACGCTCCGTCCCAAGGCATGTCCCTGTCTCTCTCCTCCCTAATGTGCCTCCATGCTTAAGTGGAAGGTATTTCTGTTTTCTTTGTGTGTTTTCCCCTCGGCCGGGGGCGGGGGCGGTGGCCGGGCCGGGGAGGCGGCGGTCGGCGGGGCGAGGGATGCTCCGGGCGCAGGTGTGTGGGGGGCAGGGACCGCCGAGCGCCGGGCTTGGGAGAAGGACCCAGGCGAGAGGAGTGCTGGGACCAGAGAGGGGGTCAGTGATTGGCGTGGCGGGAGACAGGATGGGGGGCTCGCGGTGCCCGGGGAGGGGGCCTGAGGGGTTAAAATGTAAAGGGGTTTGTAGGGAAGGGGGAGGGGTGGGGAGAAGAAGGGGGTTGGATGGCGAGGAGAGTGGGGGGAGGGGAGTGGTCCAGAAGAGGTGGAGGAAGAGGAGGATGCTGGGGGAGGGGACAGAGAAGTGAGGGGGGCATCAAAGGCCTGTCTCCTCCAGTTCCCAGAATGGGGTGCACGCGCTGGGATGGTGGCGGTGGGCCGTTCGCGCCAGCCCCCCCAGGGAAGGAAGGGGATAAGTTCATTCTGGGGTTGGCAGTGTTGCCAGGATACAAGCCTGTTTCACACCCCACCCCCCTGCACCTCGAGGCCCTAGCCCTGGAGACCTCAGCCTCAGCAGCAGTTGCTGAAACTGGGGACCTGCTCCCCGCTCAGCTGGCGAGTAGGGAGGGCCCACAGGAGGGAGTGGCTGAGGGAGGGGCTACTTGATCTTAAGACTTCCCCCTGCAGAGGCCAGAGGGTAGGGTAGGGCGCCCCCAGCTGGGGAGGGCATCCCGGGTGAGTGAGGGGATAGGGACTGCAGGAGGCTGAGGGGCAGGGGCGGGGCTGGAGACAGGACGCGCTGTGCCCCCCCTCCCCTCCCACGCACCCCCCTGCTACGTCAGAAGCTTCCCGGCCAGCTCCCGAGTCCTGTCGGTGGGGGCAGCAGGATGCTGGTGGAAGCAGAGGGGGCCTGCCGGGTGCCTCCGCAGCTCGGCTGGCTGGCAGGGCCCGGCGGGGCGAGTGTCGCTGTTAGTGCGCGCCCCCCGCCCCACGCCTCCCCATGCAGCCCTGGCAGTGCCTCCGGCGCTTTGCCCTGGCCTGGTGGGAGCGGACGGCGGAGGGCAGCACCCGCTCACCCAGGGAGGAGGCTGGATCGAAGGACCCCGGGGGCCGAGGGGAGGCAGGTGAGCGGCATCAGGGATGTGTGCGAGGGAAGGATTCTGGACCAGTCTTTCCCAGCCTCTCTCCTCAAACACTGTGGGACCGCGAGATCCTGCAGACCCCAACTTTGAGGGAAGTGGCTTCCCTAGAGCTGGCAGTTTCTGGCTGAAGTCTTCCAAAAGAAGGTGTAGGAGCTACTGCCTGTTTGGGGGAAGAGGGAACAGATGAGGGCTGGGAGTGGGGGAAGCTGAACAGACCTCCAGGGTAGTAGGGCTGAGTGTTCCTCTGGGCGGGGTTTGAGCGCTTTGTGTGTGGGGGGGTTGGGATTCCTTCTCCCAAGTTGGGTATCTTGGTCTGAGTGACCTTGAGCCAATTGCAATGGTGTCCAACTCCGTGCCTCAGTTTCTCCCACTTCCCTCCCTACCCCTCTTTCCAGCCTTAACGAATTGAGGATGCATTTGATGGAGACTGTCACTCTGAAAATGTGAGGCTCTGTCATCATTGGTGGCAGCTGTGGTGGTGACAGTTTCTGGCGTATCTGCATGTGTGTTTGTGCATGTGTGTGCATGTGTGTGTGTGAGAGAGTGAGCGCAGGGGCAGTAATGGAGAATGTGTGAGGGGTCTTGCTGGTTCTGGTTGGTGCTGAGGCCATGCCGGACAAGTGTCAGGGACCAGCAGTCACACAGGACACAGCGAGTGCTTCAGGTCAGCTGAGACTTGTTGGGGCAGAGACTTAGCTGGTGGCCTGGGGGTAGCAGCGAGGGGTGGGGGTGAGGGCTCTGGGCATAACTGAAGGGGTCTTCAAGAATAAGATCCCCCCCAGCTCCCCACCCAGACTGCCTGGCACCCAGGCACCATTGGCAGCAAGTGCAAAGGCTTTGTCCTGGCTTCCTGCCACCCTGCCTTGGGACAAGAGGATCTTTGTCCAGTGCTCCCCCCACAACAAGCCCTGCTCCTTCCGCCCTTTCCATGGTGGCTGGTTCTGCGTGATGACCCTCGGAGCGGATGGAGGGGCAGGTCCCCGTCCGCTCCCACTGTCGGTGCTCTGGAGATCTGTGGGGATGAGATGGTCCTCAGGCAGGGCTGGATGGAGAGGGGAGCCCCACCAGGGCAGGTCCCTAGAATATCCCCCCCCCCCAGTTGGAGGCTTTCTCTATGTGGCTCCTTGCTTAATACAGGGGGTCTGGGGTCTCCGTGGCCTGCTCCTGCCAGCTCCAGGCTTCTTAAAGATGTACAGGGTACTGAGCTGGGGTGGCCACTGGGTTGCAGGGCATCTCCGATGTGCTCTCTCTTTCTCGCTCTCATTTTCTCTCTGTCTCCGGCCAGGGCCCCACCCTGGAAAAAGGGTTTAATTAGAACCATTGATTCCTTCTTTGGCTGTGGGCATCGATCTCAATAGTGTGGTCAGAGCTGGGGGGCAGGGGTGGCACGACTGTTGTCTGCCCAGTGCCAACCTTGGCATTTTCTGTTGAAACCCCAGCCCTGGAAGTGCTTGAGGGATGGTGAGGGGTGGGGAGTGGGCTCTTTGAAGTACCTGGCCAGTTTAGCACCTGACCCCTACCCAAGGTTAGGTCTTGAGGGAAGAAGAGAGACAGGGTTGAGGATCGCCCTGGAAGTGCTTGAGGGGTGGTGAGGGGTGGGGAGTGGGCTCTTTGAAGTACCTGGCCAGTTTAGCACCTGACCCCTACCCAAGGTTAGGTCTTGAGGGAAGAAGAGAGACAGGGTTGAGGATCGGACAAATGGAGGGACCTGTGATTGGGGCTTGAAGAATAGCAGTTCAAGGGGTCTCACCTTGAGTAGCGGGCCTGGGGCATGTGGAGAGGCAGCTGTGCCTGTGCGTGGGAAGAATCCTGCAAAGGGGACCAGGAGGCCATCAAGGGGGGCGGTTAGGGAGAGAGTTCAGGGGATCTAGGGCTTTGTCATAAAAGCTTCTCTTTCGAGGAATCCCAGGCACTTATCTCCTGCAAGTCCTGGCAAGGAGGTTTGATTTCTTCCTTCGCTGTGTCCTCAAGGCCCAGAGAGGGACAGAGACTGCCTTAGAGGCCCAGTGGGCCTGGGTCTGGCCTTTGGGCTTGGCTCCCTGACCTGGTGGCCCCTGCCTGGGCATGAAGTGCTGAAGGCGAGGCTCCTGGCACCCTGGGCTCCAGTCTCTAGGATTGGTGGGATGGAGGGGACAGGCTGTGCTCCCCAAACCCGGCTGCCTTCCGTGGGTGGGCCAGTGCAGGTGCACGCTTCAATGTGGCACTCAGACGCTCTTTGAAGAATCCCTCGTTGGCTTCCTAGGGCCCATTCGAGCAAAGATAATAAAAATCTGGCCGTCAGCGGGTTTGAGGGCTGCACTCGCTTCCCCTTCTTTCATTCCAAGCTCTGAAAAGCGGAGATGAAGGCTTTGGATTTGGCTGGGAAGCAGCCTGCCTGCCCCGAGGGAGGGAGGGAGGGAGGCAGGGAGGGAGGGAGGGAGGCCGAGATGGAGGGAAGACTGGTTTCCTGGCAGCCAGGGGAGTTGCTGGTGAGGTGGGCCGAGGGGCAGGGGCATGGTCCCCAACTCCTGTCAGACAGCCTGGTATCTCCACATCGGGGGTCCTATGCCCGGTTCCTAGGCTCCAACATCGTCCTCCAGTTGGGGGGCTCCAGAGTGCTCCCTCGCTGCTCACTGCTCCCAGAGTCCTTTCCCTGCCATTCAGTCTCCCCCTCCCCCTCTTCAAGTCTTCTCTCTGCCACTCCCCCCTCCCCGCCCCACAGCTTCTCCTGCTCTGCCCTTCACGCGCGCTCTCTCTACCTATCCCGTCTCCCCACCTCTGCTCTTCAGTCTCCCCTTCTCTCCCTCTCACGGCCCCTCCCACCTGCCTGTCTTCCCTCCCTTTTCCCAGCCCTCGTCCTGCTTTCTAGGACTGTCTGAAAGGTTGAGAAGCCACGGAGGGTTGGTGGGGGTGGGGGGAGCGGAAGGCTGCCACAACCGCAGCCTCGGAAGGGATGGGCCCAGGCTATTATGGTCTGTCAGGTGCCATAGTTATCAGAATCCAGGCAGAAGACGACTGCTGAGCACTTAGGGATGTGTGTGAGTGTGTGTGTGCGCGTGCGCCTGTGCATGTGTGTGTGTGTGTGTGTGTGTGGCACAGGCGCTGTCCCCCCTCCTCACACCACAGCGGGCACCTTGCCCTGACATTGGGCTCTTCCTCCCCCAGTCAGACACCCCAGCCACCCTGCTCCCTTCCACTTCCCACCCCAGGGTGGATTTCTTACCCAGCGCCTCGCCTCGGGCTCTGGTCCCCAGGCACCACTGCCACCCTTGAGACTGGCTCCTGGCTCAGGTGGAAAGGGAGAGCTCTGAGGAGCCTCTCGGTTGGTTCCATCTCCCACTCGGTCTCTGATAGGCCTGCCTGGAGCCCCACGCAGGCCCTGGGCCCCCGCTGCCATGTTGTAAACCCTCTAGACAGCACCGGCCTGAGTCAGAAACCTCATTCCGATCCTTCCTCAGTGCCCAAATGGCTGCGTGACCTTGAGCAAGTCCCTTCCCAGCACGAGCCTCTTTCCTCACCTGTGAAATGAGGGGGCGTGGGCTGGATGATCTCCAAGGTCTCTTCTGACATTCCAGCGATGTTGTGTCTCTCTTCTGGGTTATTTGCATATGCTTTGCATATATTAATGCTCCTTGAAAGGGGAGAGGGTGCCGCCCACACTGGCCCGGAGTCCCACCCACCACTCAGGCTCCCCTTGCCCATTGGCCCATGCTTTCACTGCGCAAATTTCCCAGAGCAGGAAAGCTGAGGCCTGAGCGTTCCCTGGGGAGGTGGGGCGAAGTTCCAGCCCCGCTGTGGGCAGGTTGTGGGGGATGACCCTAGTGGAGAGGACCCCTGCCCTCTTCACTCCCGCTCCTTACTCCTCGCGGTGCAAACCAGAAGCGGAGTGGTGCATGAATTTGCCAAAGTTGTCTTCAGCTAGGGTGGATTGTGTGAAATCCGGGGATCTCTCTCATCTGTCCTGGGGCCCCCAAGCACCCTCTAGATGCCAGGAGCCTGGCTAGGTGGAAGAGTTTCTTCTCTGGTTTCAGCTCCACTCGCAGTCCATGCTAGTCCTGTCGTCTTCGGCTCCGGCCCACGTCTGCCCGGTCTCAGATCTGGTCACTGAGAGAGGGCTAGGTCATCCATTGCCTCTCTGCACCCCTCCTAGCCAGCACAAGGAAGGGGGCTCCATTCCCCGTGCAAGGGTCACAGACACAGGGAGTGGGGGGCTGTTACCCCTAACCCAGCCTGCTCCAATGGCGACTTCCCCCAGGGTTCCGTCCTCTCCTCCACCTGCCCGTTGCTCCTTGTCTGGCACTGGGCATTGTCCCCCGGGATCCCAGCCTTCAGTCTCACCTGGGTTCCTTTCACCCACATATCACTGACCACACGGGGGCAAGCCTGGAGAAGATAATGTGAGGCCGTGGAGTGATGACGGCCTTCTCTGAAGACGGAGGCAAAAATACCCTCCTGCTACCAAGGAAGACTGAGCCAGAGGAGATGCAGCAAGGGAGATCCAGGTTAGAGCAGTCGTAGGAGGGACTGTCTCGGGCAGCAGACTTGCTTCTGATGGTGGAACTGGAGATGAAATGAAATGGCTGCTCAGAACATTCAGCACAGTGCCTGCCACAGAACCAATGCTGATGGTGTGAGGGAGGGCCAGGGGACTTCCAACCCAGAGAGACCCTCCTCAAAGCTGAGACTTAGGATTGGGCAGAGGGGGAGGTGATGGAGGCGTAATTCCTAGAGGAGCTGTTTTTCCCACAGTCAAGCTGCTGCTCCCCATCCCACCCTTCACGCCCCACGCATGCCCTACGCATGTGTTGGGCTCAGGGCCCAGCCACCCTGGGACACCCTACCCTTATCCTCTCTGTTGGGGGTGGGCGGACAGAAGGGTCTGGAGGCTGGAAACCTGCTCTTCTCCCCATCCCCCCACCTTGAAAGGACAGCTTGAAAGGATACAGGCCCACGCTCCAGTAGGAGGGCCTGAGGTTAGACAGGGAGAGACTGCCCAGTGGCGGGGCTTTCTGGTAGCAGTTCAGCATCTTCCACCTCGAAGACTGGTGTGTGAGCACGAGTGTGTTAGGGTTGTACCTAGGGTAGGGGACCTTTCAGGTGACCTTTGGGCATCCTGAGGAGTTTGGTGATTGTGGTTGACAGGGTATAGGGGGCTGTATGGGGAGGGGTCTTGAGCTGCTGGAGAAAAAAAGGGGACAGGAAAGTTACTCTTCCATTCCCCAGGGCAGAGAGGTGGGTGCAGTAAAGAGCTGGGGCCATCCTCCCCCGGGGAGTGATTTATCACTTTCTCTCTCTCAAAAAAAAAAAAAAAAAAAGACAACCAATGTCAGATTTCCTGTCTCCCCTTCTGCTGTGTGACCTGAGCTAGTTGTCCCCTTCAGTCTTCAGTGTTTTTGGTATAAGAGAAGAGGGTGGGACTAGAGGATTTCTCTCTCTCTTTTTTCTGTTTTCTTTTTTTAAATTATTTTAGGGGCCAGCAGTTAGCATAATGGCTATGTTGCTGGACTCCCATGTAGTCGACCGTGGTTCAAGTCCCAGACCCAGTGGCTTAAACTCATGCTGGGAGCGTGCGTGCGTGCCCAAGATCCCAAGAGGAGAATGGAGAAGGGATTGCGGTGTGGCCATCCCCCCTGGGGGGTGATTTCTTGCTTTCTGTCTCTCTATCTCTCTCTTTCTGGTGAGCGCATGCGCCCTATAGCAAAACCTCTCCAAAAAAAAATTATTTTTAAAGATAGGGTCTCTGTGGAGGTCATCCTGCTTCAGCACCCAGCTGGATGTACCACGCCTGGCCTTTAGGTTGGGCTGGGAATTGAACCTGGGTTGCTGGTGTGCTTTCAGCCTGCAGAGCACAGTGTCTTAGCAGTGTGTGCCACTGTGCCTGGGGCAGGACTGGGGGCGTCTATAAACTCCCTTCCAGCTGCTGCAGGTTCTACCCAGACCTTCTCTTCTGAGATAGTATATGCTTCGCCACATGGAAGGCAAGGAGGAATTTCCCATCTTCAGTTACACTAAGAAAAAAATGGAGATTTGACCCAAGAGAATGTTGGGTGTGTGCACGTCCCTTATGAACAGTCCCTCTTGTTATAAAGGTATACCTTCCCTAAGCCTGTCCTCCCGGCTCAGGGGCATAAGGAAGTGGCTGGAGGATTAGCTATGGGCTAAATCATAAACTCCCTGTTTTCCTCCACCCCAGCAGAACTGGCTTTGCCACACTCCATTCCATCTGGGGACTAAAATCCAGCCCATGTTTTCTCCCACAAGGCACTTCCAGCTGGTGGCTCATCTCCTCCACCCCCACTCCCCCAGCCCTACCCGGTTCCTGAGAGCCTCAGCCACCTGGCTCTGTTGCCTGTGTGTCCTGGTATGGAGTACCCTCAGACTAGAAAGAAGTTGAATCTTCTAGTGCCTGCCTTCCTCACCCCTGCAGGCATCCTCATCCCAGTGCACTGGTCCCAGAGTGTGCTGGAGACCACCGACTCAGAGGCCCACAGAAGGACCTGGAGGCTCAGAGAAGCTCAGAGAATCTACGAGAAGACTCAGACAGAGGCCCCACACAAAAGCCCTGGAGGGGGTGTTTGTCATTCCGATCCTTCTACCACCCCTGGGGCTGTGATAATTGCAGACACAGTGGCATCCCTGGCGTCACCCCAGGCTCCAGCGTCTGCCTCATTGGGTTAGAATTAACTATCCCAGCTCTTTGGGAAGGCATTCCATGGTTCATTGAAGCCCTTGAAGACAGCCTAGGCCTCTGCCTCCTCTCAGGGGCTGGACTGGGGGCTAGTCCCTCATTGTTGTTATAGAGCACATGCCTAGCTGGAGAAAGACAGAGAGAGAAAGAGAGAGAACCCCCCTGGGGGGATGGCCATGCTGTAATCCCTTCTCCATTCTCCCAAACACACATACCTGGTGTGTTTTTCAAGCTGCAGCGCAGTCAGCCATGTGGGATCAAGCCACCTTAATTGCCATACCACTTAGCTGGCTCAAGGGTCCCCCATTCTTACCTCTAGCCCCCTTAGAAGTTGAAGGTTAGGGTTCTGAGGAGAAATGGGGGCTGTTGGGACTGATACAGACTTTAATTTTGTGACCACTGACCACCTTGGCTCTCTCCAGCCTGGGGCTCTGGGGACTTCTGGTTGGCAAAACAAGGAACTTTGGAGGGACTTCCTGGGACCTCCTCAATGATAGAGTACGGAGAGACAGGGAAGAGGCTCCTAGACAGCCCGAGACCACCTAAAGACAAACTCAGGAATCCTGGACCTACCTCTCCTCAACCTGGTGGTTTAGCTTTGGCCCACCGGCAGCCCAAGGTTAGTCATCTACCTCCACCTCTAGATGATGCAGAGAGATAGGAGAGGAACCCCTCCCACCCTGATGCCTGCAGGGAATAGTTCATGCTGGATCATGCCAAGGAAAGAGGTTAGACTCTAGGTAGAACTTCCCAGAAGGCACTGAATGGGAAATAGCCAGACTGGGGAGGATAGATGGGAAGCAGTTTAATTTGTGGGTCAAGATCTCAGGCTCCAGAGCCAGACAGATCTGGGTTGGAATCCCAGCCTTGATACTAATTTGCTGTGTGATTTGGGGCAAGTTGCTACACCTCTCTGAAGCTCAGTTTTCTTGTCTATAAATTGAGGGTATTAAAGTGACTTCCTGGGACCAGCAGTTGGTGGAATGGCTATATCGCTGGACTCCCATGTAGTTGACTGCAGTTCGAGTCCCAGACCCAGTGGCTTAAACTCATGCTTGGCGCGTGTGCATGCATGCCCAAGATCCCGAGAAGAGAATGGAGGAGAGGGGATTGCGGTGTGGCCATCCCTCCTGGGGGGTGATTTCTCACTTTCTGTCTCTCTGTCTATAAATAAATAAATAAATAAATAAATAAATAAATAAATAAATAAATAAATAAAGTGACTTCCTTACAGAATTTGTACCAGGATTAAGTGAGGTACATTAGGTAGAATTCTTGATCTGCTGGAAAAACTGAGTAAACAGTATTTGTGGGACCAGCAGATGGTATATGGTTACATCATATACCACGGACTCCCACGTAGTCGACCGCGGTTTGAGTCCCGGACCCTGCAGTTAAAACTCATGCCGGGCACGTGTGCATGCATACCCAAGATACTGAGAGGAGAATGAAGGAGAAAGGATTGCATCATGGCCATCCCCCCAGGGGGTGATTTCTTGCTTTCTGTCTCTGTCTCTCTGGTGAACGCACACGCCCTATAGTAATCTCTAAAAAAAAGTAGTACTTTGTCTTCCTCCTCCTCTTTGTCTTATTGAGTGTATGACTGGGGACTGCCCTTCACTGAGGAACCAGCATGCGTGAGAAAGTCTCTGTCAGCCTCTCTAAAACCCAGATCCTCAACTCAGGCTTTCTGGGGCTGGCAGGAAGAAGGAAGCCAGGGCTCTCAAGCCTTCTTCACTTCACTCCTCTCAGCCTGGGCTACCACGTCCATCTGCCCCTCTCAACCCTAACCCCACTGCCTCATCCAGGAAGCCCTCGGGAGCTGAACCTCTAGTGAGCACTCTTGGTTTCTTCCCCAAGTCAATGTCCCAGCATCTGGGTGTGACAGCTGTTTCTCCCTGGGTTGTCCGCGTCTTGGGTAATCGGTGGGAAAATTGGAACCATGAGATTGGCAGGGGGGCTTGGAGAATGCTCGCAGCCAGACGTGATGTGGGTTTGGATGGGTTGGAGCCAGCAGATGAGGGCTCTGCTTGACTGGGGACCTGGGCCACAGTGTCTGTGAGCAGGAAAGGTCTTAATGCTGCACTCCCCAGGGTCAAAGGCAATGACCAGATGGAGTAGGCATGAGCTGTCAGGCTGAGGGGGCCAGGCGTGCAGCGTGAGGGAGTCAGCATGGATGCAGGGAGGACTTCCCTGCAGAATAAGAAGAGGGTGTGAGGGACAGCTGCAGGGGGACCCTTTCCATAGCAATGCGAGGGCTGGGGTGGCAGGAGCCAGGAGTGAGGTGAAGGCTTCAGGCAGGTCTGGGTAGGGGTGCCATTTCCCTGCCTCGCCTCCAGCCTCCATCACGGTGTGAATGAGGGAGTGCCTGTTGTCTGGGAAATGCCTCTGTTTCCTCCTCTGTAGGCAGCGAGGGGAGCCTCCCTCAGGTGGGGTGAATGGAGCAGATGGGGGTGTCTCAGGCTGGAGAGAGGGTTGTCAGCAGAGAGAGGATGACAGACCTCTCTGACTCTGAATTCACCAGCCTTCCAGAATGGGGTGGCCTTGATGGGAGACATAAGGTGCCCTTGTGTGGGATCTTCCGTGGGCACCAGTAGTAGGCCCTTTTCCTGGGAAGAGAGAAAGGCCTGGTTTGTTGGCTGTCTGTCCTGGGCATCCAGTTCTGGGGACCCCTTGTTTTCTGTGTCGTCCTGCCGTCTGTCCTGTCTGTCTCCCAGCCCTGTCTCTGCCCGCTCAGACCCCGCTCTTCCTCCAACACCCAATGTCTATTCTGCTTGCTCCCTGGACCCCGGTGACTTGTAAAGGGACAGCTCCCGAGGCTCTGCCTTGCTCGTCCCTGCCCCTGCTCCAGCCCATGCTGGGAGCCTCCAGTGCCCAGCCCCTGCTCTCCGCAGCTCCTCTCCTCCCTCTGTCCTGTCCAGGCGTTCATTCACGACTTTCCTCCTTTCCTGTCCCTCACCCAGGGCTCCAGCGTGCGGCGGGAGGGAAGCCTCCAGGACTCTGTTCCCTCTGTTTAAAGTCTCCAGGTTAGTAAGCCAGGAGGGAGCCTCCTCACCACCCTGCCGCCCGCTCCGTAGTCAGCTGCCCCTTCCCAGCCTGGAGGGCCCAAAACAGGGGAGGGGCTAACCCTGGTGGGTCCAGGCCTTTGCCAGGGGAGGGGACAGCCGATACCTGGCTCTGGGGAGGCACCTTGCCCGGCAGAGAATGTGTCTGTGTGTGCATGTGCGTGCATGTGAGCGAGCGTATGTGTGCAAGCACGTGTGCATGTACATGTGTGTGCAGGCTGCGAAGCTTCCATGTAATCTGCAGCTGGGGAGGTGGGAGAGGCAGGAGTCTCTGCTGAGAGCCTGATGGCCTGGGGAGATGGGGCAGGGACAGGGGCTTCTAAAGTGGGAGGGGGGCCAGGGGCCAGGGGGGCAGGCACAGAGCAGAGCCTTAGGACCTGTCCATTTTGGGGTCACCAGGGTCTAGGGGACAGGCAGGATAGACAGGGTGAAGCCCACATTCCAGCCATGGCCAGAGGATGGGGGTGGGGGAAGATGGGACCATGCCTGACCTCAGCGTGGTCTGTGTAGTTTACGGGCACTTGCAAACCGTGACCTTATTTCACGTACTCAGTGGTTCCCACATCCATCCATCCATCTCCTCAGTCAAGATTTACTGAACGCCTTCTCTGGCCCAGGCCCTGGGCTAGGTTCCGAGTCTGATGGTGACCAAGACGGGTCAGGTTCCTGTCCCCCTTGTCTAAGTCCACTCAGTGGAGGGTCAGGGCTTGGCTGACTTGCCAGTTGTGTGGGCTGGCCAGCTGACTGGGGCGGAGTATTGCCCCCACCAAGGGAGGTGACTCTTATGCTCCCCCTGCTGGCAGCTCCTTGGTACTTTCTGTCCCCATAGAGTGTCCCCTGACCTGACGACCCCTCCGGTAATGTGACCCTGTGCAAGCAGGAACTTGGCTCCAAGTCCGTAGTGGCCCTGGCCACTGTGAGCAGCATTTCTGGGGCTCCTGCAGAGGCCATTCCAGGGGGCATCAAGGGCTGGGAGAGGTGTCTGGTCCAGGGACCCCACCACTGCTCCTGTGTCCAGGACCCGCAGCCTGGAGCTTTGGTCTTGAGAGTCAGCTTGACCTGGGTTCAAATCCCTACATAGGCTGTTTCCTAGCTGTGTGGCCTTGGATGGGCGTGTTCCCTCTTTGAGCCTCGGTGTTCCTGCCTGTGCAATGGGACGAGGACACCTGCCAGGCAGGGAAATGCAGCCCTGGCCCAGAGCATGGCCCACGGCAGGGGCTGCCTCCTCAGGAGAGAGGCTGTAGAATCCCTGTCTTGCTGTGGGGTTGTTTATTTAAATAAATAAATTATTGTAGTGGGACCAGCAGATGGCGTAATGGGAGTCCAGCAACATAACCATAGTGAGGTTCAAGTCCCAGACCTTGCAGCTTAAGACCCACGCCCGGCACATGTGCATGCTTGCTCAAGGTCTTGAGAAGAGAATGGAGGAGGATCACCCTGGGGGTTGATTTCTCGCTTTCTATCTCTCTCTATCTCCAGCGAGCGCACTCACCCTATAGCAATAATCTCTCCAAAAAATGCTTACTATAGCTCGTGTGTTCACTGGGGAGAGAACGTGCGAGAGGGACAGTGAGAAGGCATCCCTCATGGGGGATGCTTCCCCCATTTTCCTCTCGGGGTTTGGGGTACTCATGCGTGCGCATGCATGCATGCCTGGTGTGTTTTTCAAGCCCCTGGGTTTGTAACTGTGGGCTCCAGCCGCCTTAACCACCAGGCCACTGGCTGGCCCTTGGCAGTTTTCAGGCTGCACATCCTCAGCCCTTCTGTGGCTCTCTGAGTGAATGTCAGTCTCAATCCGGGCAGGCAGCCGGGAGAGGCAGCCCTTCTTGCCACTGTGGCTGCCGCCGCCTTGATGGCTTTTTAATAACTTTGCTCGGAGACAATCTGCGGAGCGCTCGTTTGTCTGCCTCTTAATTAAAATTACCGTTTTCCTAAAAGAGCAGCGACACAGCTCCCCTCCCTCCCCCATCTTCAGCTGCTGCAAGAGAAAGGGAGACTGGAGACTGCAGCCCTTTTCCAGGCCCTCCCAGCCACACGCCCCCAGAGAGCTGAGGGGCTGAGGCTCAACCTGGGGTGGGTTCAGGGGCTGAGAGCCAGAGGTGGGGCTGAGGCCAGAGCCTCAAGCAGAGGCCTGAATGCATTCCCCCCCCCCCCTGGAATAACCCCCAACCCCGGATAATGGGGAGTTCAGTTCCTTCCAAAAATGTCCTTCCACATCCGGGTCCTGGTTTCTCACTCAGGCTGGACTAACATGTGGCTGGGTTTGGGAAAGTTCTGGGAAGGATTGTTGGAGTGCCTCGTGTGGGTGCAGGGCTGGGGGGCGGGGGCATCATCTGGGGTGGAGGCCGCCAGGGTAGTGAACACTAGGGTCAGCCCCTCGCTATAGACTCTTGGGTTCGAGAGCAAGAAAGCTCAGGGCTGTCTAGGGTGTGGGGCTCATTTAGCTGTGACTGGGTTTTGGGGAAAAGATGATCACTAGTGATCTTGAAAATACTGAATGGAGAGGCCAGCAGGTGGTGTAGTGATTAAAGTGCTGGACTCCCACATGGCTAACTGTGGTTCAAGTCCCAGACCTGGCAGCTTGAAACACGCCAGGCACATGTGCGTGTGTGCCCAAAATCCTGAGAGGAAAATGGAGGAGAAGGGATTACAGTGTGACTATCCCCCTTGGGGGGGGAGGGTGATTTCTCGCTTTCTGTCTTTCTGTCTCTCTGGCGAGCGCATGTGCCCTATAGAAAAATCTCTCCAAAAAAGAAAGAAAAAGACAATACGGAATGGGGCCCGCAGGAGAGCTCCTGAGCTGCGAGCTGCACTGAGCGCTGCACCCGTGGTTGTGCATCTCGTCCTCACAACTGTCCAGTGAGCTCCACACGCTTGTCTCTCTCTCTTTTTTTTTTTTTTTTTAAGAATTATTTATTTAAATTAATTAATTAATTAATTTTAATTTGGCCTGAGAGGGACAGAATGAGACTGAGAGTGAGAGAGAGAGAGAGAGGGGAAAGTGAGAAAGCAAGCCACCAGGTCTGGGACTCAAACCATGGCCGGCCATGTGGGAGTCCAGTGCCCTTAACCACCACGCCACCTGCCAGCCCCATTCTTATCTCCTTTAAGGAGGAGGGGACAGTGAGAGGGGGGATGTGCCCAGGTCATGCAATCCCAGTGTCCAGCATGGCAGCCTTTCCCTACACCCGCCCCTCCCACTCTGCCTTCCACCTGAAGTCACAGTCCTTCAGGATGCACGGAGGGAGTCCCTTCCCCTCACCTCCTGTGCTCCCACAAGTTGGCTTTCCCTGTGGCCCGTGCCGTGGAAAACTGACCCTGGTGCATCTCCGCCTTCCTCCCTGACCCCATTCCTCCAGAGACACTTTCATCTGGCTCCAGCTCCCACTAGGACTGGCCTCCCACATTTCGTCGTCTTCACTTCTGCAGTTCCGCTCCCTCTTCCAGACACCCTCCCATCACCACCTCCCACTTCGGTCCCAGCCTTAGCCAGCTCCTCGTTGAAGTGTCCTTCCGGGCCACTGAGGGATCGCCCCTCTGAGCTCCCAGAGCCCTGCCCAGTTCTCCCGGCGTTTCCTGTGGGTGTCCTCGACCAGCCTTCAGTTTTGTACATAACTGCACCTGCTACTCTGCATCTGCTCTGGAGGGCCACAAACTCAGTGCCTTTGGGGCAAGACCTGAATGAAGCCGTGGGTAGGGGCAATAGAGAACAGTGGGGACTGCAGTGAGGAAAGCACACGTGTTCCTTAAAGGCATTAAAAACCGAAGAAACAAAATGAAGCACCACCAACCAATCAAAATGTCTGGGCCCAGCACGGCTACCGCGTGGTCCTTGCCAAGCTGTTTTAGGTACCTTGGCACCCCACGTTCACTGCTTAGTATGTAGTGTGTTCACTCAGCTGGTGGTTTGTCGGGTGACTGACCACATATGTGCCAGGCACTGTGCTAGTTACTCTGTATACCTATTCCTTGGAGGAAACTAAGGTCAGCTTCCTCGATGAAATAAAATGACCAGTTCAAGGTCACACATGTGGAAGTGACCAAGGTGACATTTGAGGTGATGGACATTGATGTGTTCGTCCGCCTGTTCTGTCTGGTCGCAGAGTATGTGCATGTGACAAATGACATCTGCAATCAGCGCCTGCCCTGGGTAACAGGGAGCACTGTGTGACTAGCGGTCAGCTGGGTGACATGCATTTCTTGCCCCGTGGGGAGGTAGGGTTAGGAGGTGAGGGCTGAAGAGGTAGAAAGGGAGCAGGCACCCCTCACCCCAGGGCACCCCTCCTCCCTCAGCTTCCGGTCCCATCCCAGCAGCCTGGGGATGGTGGCGTGGTGACAGGTGCCGAGTGGCAGAGATGACAGCATTGCTGATTCCCCCATAATTACTGTCTGATGAGGCTCCAGAATTAGCCACTGCGTAAGCTTGGGATGCAGACATGGGCACAGCGCAGGAAGCAGCTGGGGGTGGGGGAGCCGCTCCTTGCAAGCTTGGGGCCCTCTGGCAGCAGGGCAGGGTAGGAGGAAGTAGGTTAGCAAGGAGGAAGCACTGTGTGGTTAATATTCATCAGATATTATCATGTGGGCTTGTGGTTTTCCAGTTTGAGTGGCTGGGCATACGTCTGAGATAGCCGACTGATGGACAGGGCATCTAGGGCCGTCGGCCACTAGCCAGAGAACGACAGGCAGAGCGGGCCACCCACGGAGGCTCCTGGACCATTCTGTGGTATCTGGAGCTGGGTCTGCCTTGCTGGGCTGTGAGTGGCATCGTGCTGGGAGGAGCTCGGGCTCCTAGCAGACTCGAGTCACAGCAAGGCACCTGAGGGGGGATGGAAGGACCTGGAAGGGGCAGGCAGGTTCGCCCAACCTGACCAGGAAAGTCGCCTGTGTCATGCAGGCAGGAGTCAAATTGGGCCCTAGGCCCGAGGCTGGGGAGGCCCGAAGGTCAGGAGCAGGAGGCAAGGAAGGTACATTCTGGTTATGCTCTGGGTCTGCTTTTCCTGGCTTCTATGGCGGGGGCAGGAGCAGGGCTGGCAGAGACTTCTAATAGCAGAAGCAGGGGGTGGTCACCTCATCTGGGCCATTGGAGGAGTTCCAAAGGCCACCAACTAGGAGGAGTGGTGACAACATGGGGCTCACCCAAAGGATAGTGCAAATGGTCAGGGACTGGAAGCCAGGCCACACAGGAGGGACCTGAGATATCCAGCTCATGAAAGAAGGTTGAGCTTCAGGAACCTCCATCCTGTTCCCCGATGGGAGAAGCCGTGACCTTCCCCAGGACCCTCCGAGAGCCATGGATACTGTCTCGTTTTAAGAAAGGAGGAGCCCCCCGCCCCGAGGTGATGGGCGCTGTGGATGTAATGAGTTCTCCTTTCCTGGAGGGATCCGATACCTGGCAGGTCTGAGTTCCCGAAATGGAGAGGCCTAGGGTTTCTTTTAAAAATTATTTGATAGTTAATTTTTAAAAATAATTATTTATTTAATTTTATTTATTCATTCATTTATTTTAATTTTTAAAAAAGAATTATTTTATTTAACTTTATTTATTCATTCATTTCATTTTTAAAATTTGACCAGAGAGGGACAGAGCGAGAGAGAAAGAGAGAGAGGGAAAGTGAGAGAGCAAGCCTCCAGGTCCAGGACTTGAATCATGGTCAGCCATGTGGTAGTCCAGCGTCCTTAACCACCACGCCACCTGCCAGCCCCTCATTTATTTTAATTTGACCAGAGAGAGACACAGAGAGAGAGAAGGAAATTGGGAAAGCAAGCCACCAGGTCCGGGACTCGAACCATGGTTGGCCATGTGGGAGTGTCCAGCGTCTTAACCACCACCCCAAGACTAGGGTTTTCATCCTCTGTGCTGCTTGCCTAGGGGCCGTGTACTCAGCGAGGTGGTAAAAGAGGGCTTGGAGGGTGGACCCCCCCTTCTAGCCAGGGCTTCTGTGGTCCTGGCCCAGCTCTGCTCCCTGCCTCTTGTCCTGACCTTTGACCTCTGTCTCTTCCCCCCCAGCCCTGGAGAACAGATCTCCCCTAAGAGGATGGAGCGGAAGGGCTCTGTGCTTGGCTAGGAAGGGGGTTGGCTGAGTGTTCTCTTCTTGGGGAGTTGGACAGAAAGAAGGGGCATGTGAGCTCCAGCTCATGGCTTAGATGAACACTCAGAGGTGACCTGGGGGCAGAATCAGCCGTGCCTTCTTCAGGTAGCAGGGTGCAGGGCAAGGAGGGGGGACCCTGCTCAGCTCGGTGGCACAGGCAGTAGGGCGGTGACCTGCAGTTCTGGCTGACCGGGTTCGAGGTCTGGATGTTAGCTGACATGGAACACGCTAGTTGTGTGTGTACCCAAGAACCTGACTAGCTGCAGGACTAGGAGAGTGGCGACAGCGTGACGAGACCTCGTCAGGGGGACCTGTTTCTCTCACTCTCTCTTCCTGTCTCTTAACTGTCTCTCTTTCATTTATTCATGAATGAAATAAAATAAACTTAGAACTCTCAGAGTTGAGCTCAAGCTCCTCTACTTACCAACTCTGACCGTGGGCTAGTCACCCGTTCCTGAACCTCAGTTTCCTCACCTGTAAAATGAGTAGAGTGATGTCACAAGATAACAGAGAATTAAGTGACTAACGGCTGGAAGGCCCCTGGCAGACCGTCATGAATGTGTTGGGAGTTACTGGGGGTGGTTGTCATTTCGTGGCTGGCCCATGTTTTGCTTGAGGAGGTGATGCATGGATCTCAGGAGACAAGGTCAGAATTGTTGAGTGTTTAGCAAATGAAAGCGGAGACTTCACTTACCCCTGCCTTCCAGCCCATGCGCTGCCTTCCCAGCTTCTGCTTTGTTGGGAGGATTCAGGTTAGACAATAGAGAGAACTTTCACAAGATGCCCCAGGTAAGTGGTTAGGCCCTGCTTACTGGGTCCGCCTGGACCCAGCTCCCAAGGAGGAGATTTGCTAAGTCTCTTCCTGCCTTCTTCAACCTCCAGGCTTTCCTCCCCCCCAATCCTCCAGCTATAACCTAGGTGACCCTAGGGAGACCGTATAGCAGGTAATTAATCTGTGAGATGGGGGTTGGGCCTTCAGCCCAGAAGCCCTGTCTTTCACCTATGGTAGGGCTGGAAGTCAGGGCAGAGGCTGCCAGCCCTCTCACCCTGGTGCAGGGAGCTAAGCCCCCAGAGGGCTGGGGTTGCTGGAATCCGTTGGTCAAGCATCGGTCAGTGTGAGGTGGCCCCCTGAGATAGGTGGACCCCTCCCTCAGTTTCTGGACAGAATGTTTCAGGTTGTCAGGAAAGTCATGACACATTTTTGCATAGAAAAATACATCTTGACTTTCCTGACAACCTAAGAAACCCTTCAGCAAGGAAACCCCAAACCCAGCAAAATAGAAGAGGGAGGCTGCCTCATAGAGGCATAGCTAGACTCAGGTGGGCAGAGAGGGGTCCCTGCAGCCCCTCACCCCAAGCTGGAAGTGCTTCTGGCACCTCAAGGAGCCGCAGCAGCAGAGTCTCTTTGGGGGTGAGTGCCTGGGGTACGGCACCCTGTCCCTGTGAGTCGAGGTCTGTTTGATGAGCTGCTGAGTGGGAGTTGGCATCGTGTCTGTTCGATGGCCCAGTCCCAAGTGCCCCTTTGCATGTAGATACCCACGGAAGACGCATCTGGACTGGGCAAGCACGTGCTGCCAGCATGCACAGTTCTGAGGCCGAACAGGAGTGAACCTGGGCGGCTGCATGTGCTTGGACTCTGGAGGGACCCTGATCCTTCTGGTGACTGAGGGAGCTGTCTGGGGGCTGAGGTTGTGGTTCTGGGACAAGGTCTCCTGGGGAGAGCCTGATCTCATGAAGGATGGTGTCTCTGGGCAAGGCCAGGTCTTCTGCCCAAGAGGTCTGAGGCCCTCAGTGAAGGCCTGGCATCGACACTTGCCTGTGGTGAGACAGGATGACAGATGGCTTCCACCCCTGCTGCCCACAGCTGGGGTCTCCCGCAAACTAGATGCTTCCCTGTAGGTGTGTCTTCCACCCAGGCAGTGCCACAGGTGTGGTGAGGTCCCTTTGCCCACGCCTGTTGCTCTGGGCACCGTGTCTAAGCTGGGGTGCCCCTCGAGGGAGAGGGTTCCCTGACAGCCTTCTTGGAGTGATGGCCAAGTCAGGACAGGTGCTGCCTCTGTCCCTTTGCCCCTTCTCTCAGCTGCTTTCCAAGGAGACACGGAGCTGATAGGACACTTCCCTGGGTGCGTGTGGGGTGGAGATGCCATGCCGGAGTCAGCCTGTCAACACAGTGCTGTGTAGGCACCCGCCATGGCTGTTCCCAGCTTTTCCAGCTCCAGACTGGGGGTGACGTGTCCTCCTCCGCATGTCCGCCCCCTCCCTTCCCAGGGAAGCCAATTAGCCAGATCTTAAAGAGTAGCTAAAAATCCCAACCTTGCAGTCCTGGGTTTGGGTTTGATAAGACTCAGAGCGGAGTGAAAGGAAATTGGGCTGTGGATCAGGGAGGAACCAGCCTCCCTTGCCCCCTTGGCCTGGTGCCTTTGTGCAGCGTGCAGCCCGCATGCCTGTCTGTTACTAGCTTTAAGAAAAACATGCACGAGTGAGAGTACTGAGGCTCAGAGAAGTCCCTGGCCTGCTCAAGGTCACACACTGGTCAATGACAGAGCTGGGTTTGGACCGAGCTCTCCCACTCCCAAGCGCAGTGACCCGAGGGAAGGCCACGGCGCTGCCTGCTGTGTGCGGGGGCTGGGGGGGAGAAGAGAGCACTTTGCACCTCTGAAATGTGGGAGAGGGGTTGGCTGTGGCCCCTCTGCAAGGAGGGGGCTGTTGCCTGAGCGTGGTCAGGACGTGCGCAGGGCCCTGATTTCTGTGTGACACCCCCACCCCCGTCTCTGGAGCCAGGGTGCTGTGGTGTGCTGGCCCCTCCTAAGCAGGTTGTTTGTCTGTGTCCTCCTGGGGCCTGCAGCCTGCAGAGGGGCTCTCCTGGGGGTTGATTTCTGGGAAGTGGCATAGTGGAGTGGAAAAGTCCTGGTCCCTGAGGACAGGACACCTGGGTTCCAATCTGGCTCTGCCTCCAGCTTGGGTCCAGTGTGCTCTCTGGGCCTTGGTTCCATTCCTGTGAAAAGCATTTGGTAGGAGAGAGACGTGGGCAGGGGTAAGCAGGGAACAATCTGGTGACACCACCACTCTCCTAGGGAGTTCACCTTGCCAGGGTGGACACCTGCTGTGCTGTGTGGCCTGGCCCCAGGGGATGGGAGGAAGGCAGCAGAGGAAGCAGGACTCCCAGCCATGCAGAGCGAGGGCACTGGTGGAGGCTCACCTCGGCCCAGCCTGGTGTCTTTGACTGTAACTAACCCCCTGCCCCACGCTCCTAAGGCAATTTGTGGGTCTCCCCTGTCCAGTTCTGTTCTTTGAAACCACTCAATCTGGGTAGAATGGCACCTCTTCCTCCTTCTCCCAGAATGAGGAAGGAGACAAGGGCCTTGCCCTGGGGAAGCCCCCAATCTGCTGATGTAAACAGGGGCCCTGCCCTAGTCCCCATTAGAGAAGAGGCACAGGTCCTGCCTGAGGGGGTGCCCGATCCTAGGTGAGGCCCGAGTCTGGTGGGGGAGACCTGATCTGCCCAGGGGTATGTCCCAGGCTAATGGGAGCTTTAGGCCCTGCACCTGGGTGAGTGGACGGTCTGCCTAGGGCTGGTGACAGGGAAGAGCTGGCAGGGAAAGCCCCTGCTGGGCAAGGCCCTCCCTACCACCCGCAGGGAGCCTGCCACCCTCAAATCCTCTCTCCCCATGGGAAGTTCCTAAAGCCATCCTGGGAGCAGCAGAGACCCAGGCCCCCATGCTCACAGTCCCTCCCAGGCAGGTGAGCCCCCCTTCCTAGTCCAGACGAGGTCCTTTAATTAGATTCTGACTCGTTTACCAACTAAGTGGCCTTTGGTGGGTTTTACATCTGCACAAATTGGTTTGTGTTTTCTGCCTGTGTGAAGCTGTGACTGGCAGCGCCCTGCCCCCTCCCTGCCTCCTAAACACCTCCTCTGCTTCTGGCTCCCACCGGGCTTTGCCATCCCCTACCCCACCAGAGTGTTCCCTGGGCCTGGGGTGCAGCAGCTTCCTTGGACGTGGGGGTGGAAGCAATCACGGGGCTGTGGGTCACAGTCCAGCTCCTGGTCTGCACCCCACCCCTGGGGACAGAGTCCATGCAGTGACACAGATTGACCCTGACCCTGTTTCTCTTGCTGTTCCATGAGGTGAATCAGCCAGTTGGCCCCAGGCTCCTCTCCAAGGTGACTCTGCAGATCAGTGCTAGGGAATAGGGGAGGGGACATCAGGTGTGTCACCAGCCAGGGACGACCTGACACCCTCTTGCCTCCTGCCCCTGCCCCCTGCCCCCACTGCAGTGCCCAGGTAGACCCATGGGCTTGAGTGGATGGGCTCCCCAGACCCATCTTCCTTACACCTGGGGCGGGGTGGCAGGCAGGACGAAGGGAGCTGGCCTTCCTGGGGACCTACTGAGGATGATGATGATGGTGACGGCTTGCCTGGCCTTGCCCTGTCCCCTTAGTGCCTCCACAGGAAGTCCTCTTTATTGTCTAACCGACTCCCACGTGCTGTCAAAGCAGCTCCTTTTCCTTCCAGACTTTGCCCAGGACCCATCCTAGGCCAGCCCTTCCTCTCTGTCTTTCCCCCAGCTCAGACCGGCTCCCTGGAGGGGCCTGACATTCAGGGGATGGTGCTGGGTGGGGAATGGGAATGCAGAGTCATGGGGTGCAGGGATGGGCTTCTTGGCCCACCCTCTGTGCCAGGAGCCAGGCTCAGCCCCTGTCTCTAATCCTCCCTGCAGTGGCCTCCTCCTCTCCAGTCGCCCTTCCTCCTCTATCCGCCCTGCCCCCACCTCTGAGGCGTTTGCTGGAGTGACAGGGAGTCTCAACAGGGCGCTGGGCATTAGCAATTTGGGGGGATATTACACAAGAATGTTTACAGAAAGGCAATTGCCCGGAAAATGACTTTGGTTGCTGTGGTATGGGGCGGAAAAGACAGTTTTAGAAAACAGACACAGATGGGCTTCTGCTCCAGGGACCAACAGACAGGCAGCCGGGACCGAGGGGCACGGGTGCGTGAGGGAAGCAGAGCCAGGGACACCCAAAGACAGAGGCCGATTCCTCCACTGGGCTGGGAGAGAGGCCAAAGGATCCCTCAGCCTCTGCCGTGCTTGAGGCTTATTTGGTCGCTGTTGACCCCTGTCCTCTGGCCTCCGACCTCCAAGCGTCCTGACTGCAGCAGGCGCCCACGAGGATGGAGCTGTCAGGCACAATTGATGGTGGCAGCGCCTCGGGGCTCCTCCTGGGCGACGTGGGCTCCTCTTGCTTTGGCTGCAGAGGGAGGGTTGGGAGAGCCTCGAGCTACGTGAGTTTGCGTGGGCACACTGTGGGCAAGCACGTTGGGGTCTGAGGCCGGCCTCTACCCTTCTTGCAATCTCTGTGCACCCTTCCCCTGCCCTTCCTGGCCTGGGGTCTGTGGGCTTTGGAGTCAGGGCTGACACCCTGGCTGCTTCCTGTCCTCCCTTCTTACCAGGGCTGCAGCCCAGCCCCTGCCTCTGCCCAGGTAATAAGTTGGGGGCATACATGTGACAGCCTCTCAGGTCCCCAAGAGAGGGGGCCCTGCCTAGCCCCTGATCTCTCCAAGACCTGAGCTCTGATCTTGAGCTTGGAGATAGGGAGGCCTTGCAGCAGGAGCCCAGGGAGTCCTTTCCTGTTTTCTGTAGCTTTGCCCTTCCCTTCCCTTTCTCCTCTGTTTCCCTTCCTCCTTCTCTCTCTCCACTCTTCTCCCCATTCTCCCCCTCTGCAGATGATGTCATGGGAATGTTGCCCACTGCAGTCAGAGGACAGAGTAGATGGTGACATCTGGGGTAAAGATGCCAGGTGGAGCTAGGCTTGATGGCTTATGAGATGGTGTCACTAGGATGTCAGGATCTAAATTCTCATAATGAGTTACAGTGATCTCATGTAAAAGAATGCAGTAGAGGATAAAAATAAATCGGGCTCATAAATAAACGTGGGTTTGCAATTGGTCGAACAAATAATGTCTCTTTTCCCAAACACCTGCGCCTTTGTCCTCAGCCAGCCGCTGGGGGGCGTCCACCACTTCCTGGTCACCCAGTCGCGGCCACCGTGACCTTCCCCATCTCCCAGGTTGGGAAGGCTGAGCTGAGGGAGACAGCGCCCTTTCCCACCTTTCCCTGCTCCATGTTCTGAGTCTGGATTTTGCCAGTCCTGGCATCCTCCCTATAGCTTGCGTCTAACTCAGAAACAGCCCCAGGGTCCTTGGAGGAAAGGGAAACCTGTGGCACTCCCTCATCCCCCCATTCCTCAGGCTTCTTTTTTTTTTTTTAACTATTATTTTATTTAACTTTATTTATAATTATTATTTTCCAGTTTGATCAGAGAGAGACAGAGAAAGAGGAGAGGGAACGTGAGAAAGCAAGCCACCAGGTCCAGAACTTGAACCATGGTCGGCCATGTGGGAGTCCAGCTCTTTTACCACCATGCCACCTGCCAGCCCCTCCTCAGGTTCCTTTAACCCCATGTCCTTGCACAGGAGGACCCAGCCCTGCTTAATCTCCCCACCCCCTGGCCGGGTCCCTCACCACCCTCCCTGCCACTGCACAAGAAGCATTGATCTGGGCAGGGCCTGCCGAGCCTGGATCCCGCTGCTTGCTAGATTGGAATCGATCTCCCTGGCTTTTCCCTGGGCTGCTCCTGGGGAGGATCAGGGCTGCTGGGAGCACCTGCTGGGAGCTGGAACAGGCTCAGGGTAAGGGGAGACCTTCCTGTTAGGGCCCAGCAAGCTCACAGATCAGGCAGGTCTTCCATTGAAAATACCGCCCCTTCTCCATTGTCCGGTCAGGGCTCCCTCAGTACCCAGGAGCAGAGTTAAGAGGTTAACATCCCCATTTTACAGACTAGGGCCTCAGGCCCAGAGGGGTAGAGAACTGTTGACTGAGTAGCTTACCGAATGGCTAGCTTGGGGTCCCTGGGGAAGAGCTGGCTAAGCCCACTGTCTCAGGCTGGAGATTTTCCTCCCAATGCTCTGACTTCAAAGAGAGCCCCAGGAGGCCACTCACGCACTGGCCCCACTCTCCTACTGGCAGGATGATTATGGCCCCTCAGGCTAAAGCGCTAGGGAAAGAAGTGGCATGTGTACACAGCAGGGAGCCAGGACCTCTGGGTTACTCAGGCCCTTCATCCCCCCCCCCCCCAACCTTACCTTCCTCCCTGTTAAATGAAGCCAAGGATTGGGCCAGCAGGTGGCGCAGTGGTTAGGTGCTAGATCCTACCCGGCTGACTCCGTGGTTGAGTCCTGAAGGCGGGGATTTGAAAAACACACTGGGTGTGTGTGCGTGCGTGCGTGCGTGTGTGTGTGTGTGTGTGTGTGCATGCCCCAAATCCCCCCAGGAGAATGGAGGAGAAGAGATTGTGGCATGGCCATCTCCCCTGGGGGGTGATTTTTCACTTTCTCTCTCTCTCTGTGTCTCTCTGTGAGAAGTGCGTGTGCACTATGGCAAACATCTAAAAAAATAAATAAAAACAAAGCTAAGGATCTGGAAGGTTCTTGAACAGATTCTAAAGCTTCTTAAAGCAAGACCCCCCTTCTTCCCACAGCCTCTCAGGTATAGCGGATTGTCTTTCCTGCTCCATCCCCACGCTTTGCCACCACCCTATTAGCTCCTGCTCCACTTGCCTCTATGCCTCACCCAGAAGGGTGAGCTCTGACCTCGAGGAGACAGTGAGGGGTGAATCCCTGCTCTCCTGTCCATTCAAGCTGGCACAGCAGCCCCCTGCCCACTGCCACCCATGGCCACTGGAGGCATGAGATTGACGTGACTGCAGAGCGGGCGCCCACCACTACCTCTGCTCTGCCTGCTCCGTACTCTGTGGGACCCCCTCAGTCACCGCCCACCCCAGGCTGGCACACCGCCCCACCCCAGACGCACTGAGGTCCCCCAGGAGGCAGGGGAGGAGGTGCTGGCATGGAGAGGGCAGGGCAGGTGATGAAGAGCTCTTCTTCTGGAGCCAGGAGGGAAGTAGCTGGAAGATCGAGAGGGCAGACTTGTCCGAAGACACCTATATGTGTCCAGAGCCCTAGGCGGGTATGGGGGATCCCCCCAGCTTAGGCAGGGGTAAGCACTAGCAGCAAGACCTCGGGCAGTGGAGGGTCTCTCCCCGCTCAGTTGTGCTCAGTTGTGTTCAGTGGGGCTGTGAACCTCCAGATGATGGTGAGGGAAGGAGGACAAGGAGGAAGGTCAAAGGTCACAGGATGCAGCCCCCTGACTTTGGTCAGGGCAATTTCCCCAGCACCTGGAGCACCCGGTCTTCTCCTGGTTGTCTTATTCAGGTCACATTCCTTAGTCAGCACAGGGTGCCTCAAGCCCCTCAAGGGGCAGGGGCAGACTGGCCCTCAGGAAGGTGGCCCCAGGGTCCCCCACCCTATGCAGTCAAGGGGCCACCCTCACAAATTTCGTCCGTCTGTCTGTATCGAGGAGCCATCTGCACTGCTGTTGACTGAACTCACTTTGGCTAAAATCCACTGACTTCAAGGGAAAGCGATCTCACTACCATCCTAAGGAATGGCAGCCAGGAGCTCAGTGCTTTGACTTTCTCATTTAGGTCGTTTCTAACCCTTCTGGAAATAAACGTGTAATTATTAAGATATACAACAATGTTCTTACCAAAGCCATGTCTGCGTCTCTGGACACACGAGAGAAGATGGCGACTGGTGAGAGGGAGGAGCGAGCCCAGACCCAGTGCCATGGTGGGGAGACTAGTGGGGAGACCAGAGGGGTGCCCGGCCATCCTCTGTGTAGGGCAGAGTGATGATGCAATCCTAGTAGATACTGGGGTCACATCCAGCTTCTACCACCCACTGGCTTTGTGCAGGTCACTGAACTTCTCTGAGCCTGTGAAGTGGGGACCACCATAACCCCCACCCAACAGAGGTGCTGGGAGGCCACAGGCTGTGAGGGTGGGCACCGTGGACGCTCCAGATCCGTGCCCCTGGGAGCACTTCTCTTGGTTTCTGTGGGAGGTGCTGGTCCTCTTGGGCTCTGTACCCTGGGTGTACATACCTCAGCCTCAGCCCAAGGAGGAGAGAGAGAGAGTGCGTGTGTGTGCACACACACACATGTGGGGAGGGGGCAGGTAGCTTCTTGTGCAATGCGGCCAAATCTCGTCTTTCCTACTGTGGTTGGGCAGAGGGTCACAGGCTTGGCAGTGGGCTGTGAACAGTGGATATGGGGAGGGAGGAGGGGTGCTGAGCAATGGAGCTGCGTCCCAGAATTCCCAGCACACCCTTTTGCCTCAGTCTGTCCTTGGAGGAGCCCCTGAGTGACAGGCGGTGCAGGGTCATGTGAGTGCGTGTGTCCACAGCAGCGCTTGGACCTAGCTGCTGGTTACACTTGGGGAGGGGGGTGCAACGTTGAGGCTGATGGATTATGGGGCTGGGGGTGTACAGGGGAGATTGCACCACTTGTCTCTCAGTAGGGGTGACTTCCAGGGCACAAGGAGGGCAACTCTGTTTTACGTCCAGGAATAAGGCTGATGGAGGCCCCCAGCAACTCCTTCCACCCCCACGGGAGTGTAGGTACCTCTGGAACCTCGGGTCACTGCTGGACAGTGGGAATGTCACAGTGGAGGCTGGGTGCGGGGGTGGGCAGCAGACTTGGATATACAGATTCTGGGAGGACAGGTGCTCAGGGCTTGGGTGGCATTTGGGAAATGGGCTTAGTTCTATGGGAACCTCAGACCCCCGGCCTTCTCGTGTTTTCACTCTGTACTGTCCTTTGTCCCCTGTGCGTCTCGTAGGGATCTTGAGCTTGTGCGTGAGTTGGGAGGCCAGATGGGGTTGAGGGAGGGCTTGGGCTGTTCTGTCTGCTTTCTTTCTCCTTTAAGTTTGTCCCAATCCATTTCTCACTGTCCTCTCTGTACCTAGCCTCTCCTGTCTGTCCATCTGTCTGTCTGGGGAGGGAAAGAAAAGGGGGTCCCACTGCCCCACACCCTGGGCCTCCATCTCCCTGGGAATAAGGGTGATCTTCGTCCTCATTTCCCCAGGTGTCCTAGCCCTGGCCTCTCCCAGCTGGTGCCGGCCTTTAGGGCACCTGTCCTGGACATGGCAGTCTGAGGGAGGCGGCAGCCCCCAGCTGATTTTTCCTCGAAAGGAAGACTCAGCAAACTCCTTCCCACATCCTTCAGGAAGCATCTATTGTAAAAAGCAACTCCGCTTCCCTCACAGCTCGAACTCTAGGAAGGGGAAGGGGGTGTGTCTAGAGACGTGTCCCAGACACCTTCTTCCACGCTCCTTCCAACCCGCGGAGCCTCTGAGGACTGCCCCTCCCTGCAGTCATTACCACTCCAAACGCACCTCTGAGGAGCCAGAGACTGAATCCGGCCCTGCTCCCCGCCCCTCCCTTGGGCTCCAGGCGCATTTTCCAACCCATGCACTCTTCGGCCTCGTTCTGTCCCCTAGTGGGCGCCTCCGATCCCTGCCCCGACCCTCCCAGCAAGGACCCGGGTCGGGAACGGGCAACGGGGGCCGGGCGCGCTGTGACCCGGCCGTGCCCCTCTTGCCTCTCGCAGATCCCGAGCGGAGCAGCCCCCCCATGCTGTCTGCGGACGATGCCGAGTACCCGCGGGAGTACCGGACCCTGGGGGGCGGGGGCAGCGGGGGCGGCGGGGGCCGGCGCTTCTCCAACGTGGGGCTGGTGCACACGTCCGAGCGGCGGCACACGGTGATCGCCGCGCAGAGCCTGGAAGCGCTCAGCGGGCTCCAGAAGGCGGATGCCGACCGCAAGCGCGATGCCTTCATGGACCACCTGAAGAGCAAGTACCCGCAGCACGCCCTGGCCCTTCGAGGCCAGCAGGACAGGATGCGAGAGCAGGTGAGTGCGAGCGCCTCGGGCTGGGGGTCTGCGGCTGCGAGCCGGGAAGGGGTCTGATTCCGCCCCCGGGATCTTTCCAACGTGCCGAGTGAAGGGAAGGGGAGGAGTTGGGGAGCCGCCCCTGCCCTTCGAGGCTTGCCCTGGTTGGCCTTTCTGGAGCCGGGGAGAAAGGAGGTGGGAGCTCAGCCTCTAGACCGCCGCCTGCAGCCCTGGAATTTGGAGCTCGTAACTGGGCAGAGAGAGGCCCTGCTCTCTGAAAGCGGCTGTTTGGGACCAGAACTGGAAGGCCTGTCTAGGAGGCCAAGGGAGTGGCTGGGAGGAAAGGAGGGGACAGCCTTGGAGACGACGGTTCTGAGCCTGAGGGGCCATCCAGCTGAGGTCTCGGATGTCGCATCTCTGCTGGGAGCCTCTGTAGGCTGGATCTGATATGTCCTCGGTCCCTGCAGAGCCCAGAACAGGGCCCTTTACCTCCTTCCTCCCGTTCCACCTCCTCCCCTCCACTTGCTGTGTGACTTTGAGCTGGAGGCCTCCTCTCTGTGCCCTGGTTTCTCTCCTGCTATCAGTAAGGCTTAGGGAGGACTCCTGGCCTCTGCCTCTGGACCTGTGCCCTTCTACACGGGGTGAGGGAAGCTTCCCTTTGAATCTTCCCCCAGATCCTTGGGTTCCTGAATGCATCTCTCCCCCAAATATGTGCTTCTCTGGGACTAGTCTGCTGGCGGTCCCATGTTGGTGAGGTGCCTTGGCTGATGCATGTTGGCTGCTGAGACTTGGATCTTGTCCCCTCTGGGAACAGGGACTGAGACAAGGGTGGTGTCTCTCGTCGGCATCCCTTCAGCCAGGTCTTGGGGTGTCAGTCCCTATCCCCATACTGTCCTGCTCTGTCTGCCTTTCCCAGGCACTGCTGGGTGTGGCTAGGGGTGGGGAGGAGCGTCCCAACCCCCACCCTTACTGCCGAGACATTGGTGCATTTCTTTTTTTTTTTTTTTTTTTTTTTTGGAGAGGTTTTTTTTTTGCTATAGGGCGCGTGCGCTTGCCAGACAGACAGAGAGAGACATAGAGACAGAAAGCGAGAAATCACCCCCCAGGGGGGATGGTCATGCCGCAGTCCCTTCTCCTCCACTCTCCTCTCGGGATCTTGGGCACTCACGCACACGCGCCCGGGCAACTATGTGGGAGTCCAGCAACATAGCCATTACGCTAACTGCTGGTTCCCCATTGGTGCATTTCTTGTCCCCCACCTGCCCACTGATGCTACCACCATTTCTGGCTTTCTCTGGCCTCTTCCCAGCTCCAGACCCCCCTGGGAGCAGGATCCAGCTTAGGATAAGGGAGAGTTGCAGACAAAGATCCTGGTCCTCAAAGCGTTCCTCTCAGTGGGTTCTCCCTGTGTGCTCTGGCCTGGGGATGGAGCAGGGATCTTTATCAGTTACTTTGGGAGAAAGGGTGATTAAACTCAAGTATGAAGAACACAGTCAATTGGGACAGAATTTAGAAGAAGGGAGATCAGGTCATCAGGCCTGATCAGGGAAGGCTTCCTGGAGAAGGAGGTACCTCAACTAGGCTTAGAAAAATGCAGAGGGTTTGAATAGGCATGGAGTGAAAAATGACATTTTAGGGGGTGGGCAGAGGGGCACAAGTAGAGGCCTGAGTTGGTTTGGGGCTAGCTCAGAGGTCCGCCTGGCTGGCGTAGAAGGCTCAGGTAGGCGTAGTGGGATGTGTGGGGGCAGACTGAAGCCATGGGGGCAGATGGTGGTGACTAAGAGGGCTGTGGTTGTTTTTGGATGGTTACTAGGAGGAGACGAAAGGGTGCTGGAGGCAGGGGGAGAAGAAGAGGAATGGATGGATGGGGATTGGAGAGAAGTAAGCAAAAGCCGTTTGCTGCCTGCACCTGAGAGGCAGAAAAACCTGCTGACAGGGAGATGTTGGTGTCTTGGTGAGAAACAGGAGGTTGGAAGGGAAACATTTGAGGGTTGGGAGAAGACCATAGGAGATGGGTTTGAGGCATGGGTAGGGCATCTCCAGGGACTCCTGTTAGGCACCCTATGTGCAGCTCAGGCTTCTGAAGGGACCACAGCTTCTAGGGTCCAGCTGAGCGTGGTCAGGGCAGGCATAGAAGTGCCTCTATGTCCTGATCCTAGGTCTTGAAAATGGCTATTAGGATCGAGGAGACTGAGAAGAGAACCATGATGGGGAGGGAGGACCATCCATGAAGAAGAGGAGAAAGGACCAGAGGCAGGGCCTGCAGGAGGTTTAGAAATCTAAAGGGATGGGGAGAAAGCAAGAGCCATGGGGACTGGCCTGGATGGTGGGTCCACAGGGTGTTCCGGGGGCTAGGAGGCTGGAGGGGCTGAGGCGCCAGGGGCCTCGTCACACACCTGTCTGGGGAGATCTGGCCAGAAAAAGATGAAGACAGCCAGGGTGGCAGCTCCAGGGGCAGCAGCCTGGGAGAGGCCACAGGGGGTGTCGGAAAGCCTCAGGGGTGCCTGGCACGGTCACTGGCACAGAGCAGGCACTCTGACCACTTAGAAAGGGACCAGTGCTTTGACTCTCACTCGTCCCTTCCTCCCTTAGCCCGTAGGCGGCAGGGTCCACGGCTAGCTCATTTGCACAGCTGCTCTGGCTGAAGCCTGGTGCTGGCTCGATGTTTGTTTAATGAATTACTGAGAGAGAGGAATGAATCTGAGGATGCTGGGAGGGCGGTATTCCTGGGAAGGATCAGGAAGGAATGGGTTTCGAGCCTTAGGAGTGGGGTGGCCTTGGAGTAGGAGTTCATTTCTTTTTTTTTTTCCTTTAAAGAATTATTTACTTAATTTCATTTATTCATTTATTATCACTTTTTAAATTTGATCAGAGTGAGACATGGAGAGAGAGGGAAAGTGCGAAAGCAAGCCATCAGGTCCAGGACTCGAACTGTAGTTGTTTATGTGGGAGTGTCCAGTGCCTTAACTACCACGCCACCTGCTGGTCCCCAGAAGTTCATTTCCACTGACATAGCAGGGAAGAAAGATGGGCGGTCAGGACAGAGACAGGTGGGGTGAGGCCTCTCTGCCCAGTGGCGCGGTCTCTGAGCTAGGAGTTGACATCCTCAGGGAGGGGAGAAGGCGAGGACACCCTTGCTGAAGGGAGGCAGAAAGGCTGTCAGGAATTCCAGATAGATTTCAGGAATATCGGAGAGGGAAGGAGGTCCTGCCTGCCCTGGGTTCAGGAGGGACAGACATCCAAAACAGACCCAAGGTTCCGGTGAGAGACCTAGGCTACGGAGGGACGTGCCAGCCTCGCTGGGGCCCTCTGCAGTGTGAGCTCAGCGCCAAGGCTTGCCTCAGGACCGCCCCTCCCTGCCCTGTCACAGTCCCCCAGCGGCTCCTGCCCGCTCCCCCTAATGGGGTGTCCCCCGCTTCGCACACACAGGTTGGCGGCTGGACCGTGGACCCCGTGTGCCTCCTCAGCTCCCTCTGCTCCCACCTCCATGGCGACTCCGCCCCCTCCGGGGCTGGCCAGCCGGCCCAGGTGAGTCACCCACCTCCACCCCGCCCCCCAAGCCCAGGGCGGAGTGAGGCTATGGGAGGATTTTTTTTTTGGAGGGGGGATATTCAGGATTTTTATTTTGTATAATTTTCTCTTTTAGGTAGTGGCCCCCACTCTTTGCAGGAGACTTCCATGTCCTGTGCTCACATCTCCCGTGTCTAGCTCCTCACTCTGGCCACCCCAAACCTGGTTGGCTTTGGGAAGGAATTTTTTGAGGGAGGATACTCACAATTTAAAAAAAAAAAAAAACAAAAAACAAAAAAACTGTATCCCTCTCTCCTTTAAACAGAAACACCCCTACCTACAACCATGGGTTTTCAGGAGTCTCTTATGTCCTGTGCCCACAGAAGCTCATTTTATTTCTCTGTCCACACCCTTCCCTTCCATTTCAGCCTAGACTCAACTTTCCCCTGACGTCTTACCATGGGGGTTCTGCATGGTGCCTCTCACCCACCCTTCCTGCCACAGTCAAGCCTGTCTCCCATTTTTAAGAGGACTTGGGCATCTATCTAGCCATCTGTTCTGAACTTGTGCCCCTCTTCTTCCTAGAGACTCAGTTTCCCCGACGGGAAGGTGGAGCTCAGCTTAGACAGGGCCGCACTTCTGATGCTAGGAACCTGGGCTCCCAGCTCAGGTCTGGACAGAACTGTGGGAGAAGAACGAGGAGGAGGGACTCAGAGTTACAACCAGGGGGCAGCGGTGGGGGGGCTTGACTGGAAGGTATTCCGTGTGGGAGGTGGAGGAGGGGTAGTGGCAGGGAGAAGGGCGAGACTTGACTTTTTTTTTTTTTTTTTTTTTTTTGGAGAGGTTTTTGCTATAGGGCGCGTGCGCTCGCCAGACAGACAGAGAGAGACAGAAAGCGAGAAATCACCCCCCAGGGGGGGTGGCCACTCTGCAATCCCTTGTCCTCCATTCTCCTCTCGGGATCTTGGGCATGTACACACATGTGCCTGGCGTGAGTTTAAGCCACCAGATCCGGGACTCGAACCACCGTCGACTAAGTGGGAGTTCAGCGACATAGCCATTACGCTAACTGCTGGTCCCGAGGCTTGACTCTTTAAAGAGAAATTGAGAGGAAGAAAATTGTGACTGCCTAGGAAATGCCAAGCCTCCAAAGCATGGACATTTTCCTCTAGTGTAACTCAAGTCTAGCAACAGATTGGCACGCCTGGCACCGCTCACAGGGCATTTGGCCTGATTCCCTTCCCAGCTCTCAGCCCCATCCTGGCTGAATTTGGGGAACTGGGATGTGTCTGCCCCCAAGGCTGATGGCAAGTGGGACAGACTCGTCCTAAGCGGTCAAGTGAATGGTGGAGGCCAAAGTGGGTCTGCAGTAAGGATGGTGGTGTGGCAGAGGACAGGCGTGGTAGCACTGGCCACCCAGTGGTCCTTCCCAGGTGGAGCATCTTAGGGCTGTGGTAGGGTTGGGGATGGACAGGAATGAGGTTGGACTTGGTGCCCTCAGTTATCCCAGTTACGGGGTTCTGGGCCTGTCTACACCTGGAATCTGCTCTGATGGGGGGTGGGGGGTGGAGCAGGGCTTTGTAATTACCAGGGAAAGTGGCTATGCACAGGATCTGGTCATCCGTTGACACTTAGAGCTTATCACACTCCCTGCCCACCCCTGCCCCCAAGTCTGAGCTTCCTTTTTATAAAGTGCTGGACCAGGGAACCAGCAGTTAGCATAATGGCTATGTCGCTGGACTCCCACGTAGTCGACCGCGGTTCGCGTCTCGGACCCGGTGGCTTACAACTCACGCCGGGCGCGTGTGCGTGCGTGCCCAAGATCCCGAGAGGAGAATGGAGGAGAAGGGATTGCGGCGTGACCATCCCCCCTGGGGGGTGATTTCTCGCTTTCTGTCTCTATGTCTCTCTCTGTCTGTCTGGTGAGCGCACGCGCCCTATAGCAAAAAACCTCTCAAAAAAAAAAAAAAAAAAAAAAAAAAAAAAAAAAAAAGTGCTGGACCAGAGACGTTCAGCAAAGGCCTGAGTCACACAGCACGGCAAGATCAGAGGCATCAAGGAAATTTAGGCATCCTTGGCCTCCCAGACTTGGCTGGGTATTGAGTCTTGGGAAAGTTAACGGCAACGGTGCAGTTAAGACCCTGGTGGGGGAGAGGCTACGGGCTCAAAAGTGGCGGTGCAGGAGGCAGAAGCCGACCTCTCATCCCCCACCAGGCCAGACCTTTGGGAGTAGAGCAGTGAAGAGAGGAGCCTGGGAGAGGCCCAGAGGTTAGCCTCCAAGCCACAGCCCCTCCCCCGCTCCCACTAGGCTGTCTAACCTCCCTCCCTCCTGCTGCAACCCGAGTCCCGGGCGGCGGGCCGGCGTATCGGGTGACCGCGGCGACGCAGCCACCAGCCTCCGCCGTTCTTCGGCGGGGCTGCGCCGGCGGGGCCGCGCCGGGGGAGGGGGCCGAGGAAGGGGATGTGCACGGCGGCGCGCCGCGCCAGGTGGAGTCGCGGTTACCGGGGCGACCGGGCCCCGGCCGGCTCCGCGGCGGCAGCGGCAGCGGCGGCGGCGGCTGCTCTCGCATTGCAGCAAAGGGCACCGGCAGCAGCGGTGGCGGCGGCTGAGGAGGCGGCCGCGGGAGGGGAGAGCCCGGGCGGGTGGGAGTAGGGGGCTGCCCTCCCGCCCCCCCGCCCGACGCGGGACCTGGGGTCTGGGGGGGCCCAGCGCATACACCTGTGGCCGCAGGTAAGAGCCAGCGGCTGTGGGGGCCAGGGTCGCTACCTCGGGTTTGGAGGGGAGTGGAGACAGGAAGATGGGGGACCTCCTCCGCTGCACGGAGGGGTGGTCCGGGGTGGGGGCGCGCAGGCCGTAGTGGGTTCCGGATCCCTGAGAAACGCCCCCTCCTTTCCCCCGGCTGCATTAGGTTCCTTCCGCGTGGGCCGGGCCCCCACCCCAATATGCAGCTAGCGCCCCCTCCCCCAATCCCGGAAAGTCATGACCTTCCCGGGGTGCGCCCTCGCCCCCCGGCGCAGCGCCGCCCCGCAGCACCCCCTCCCCTCCCACACACTGCATTGGGAAGGAGTCGGAGGTGAGGGTGTGCAGCCGCCCGCCTAGGAGACGGGGTTCCTGGGCATCGCCGTGTGGCTGGCGCCCGCGGGGGCGCGTTGCGTAGCCCCAGACTGCGGGGCGGGTGTTTACGTGGACTCGTGTTCACCGGAGTTGAGAGATGGGTGTGTGCGCCGGTGCAGGCCGAGCCTGGGGATTTAGGAGCAGCGGGGTGCGGGCTGGCGGTGGCCCTTTCTCCTGGGAGGATGCAGGTCTGGTTGAGGTCAAGGAGGGGTCACACACTCACCTTGCTACCGGAAAGTCTGTCCCGGAGGCGAGAGACCTCAGCTGGAGGGGCAAAGGTTCCGGAGGGGTAGGGTACAGGACGCCTGCCTTTCCCAGGGGCGGGTGGGGCCAGAGGATCAGCTGCAGGGGGAGGCAAGAACCCCACTACCTTCCGCCAGGGTAGGGGGGATCGGAGATTGGGAGTCCCAGAGGAGAGAAGCTCTTTCTTCTCAGGGAGTTTGAGGAGTCCCCACCACCATTTCTGAAAGCTGGTCTTTGGGGATGGTTGACTTCCATCTTCTCCTGTTAGAACACCTCGCATTTTCCCCAGCTCCCTAAGATTCTTTGCCACAAGTGGTTGCTGGCAGGGTTTCTCCAGCAACCCTTTCCTTATTTTCTCTTCCGCTGTCTTCTGGGAAGGGGAGCCCCTCCCTGAGTGGGAGAGTGATAGACAGCTTCCCTTGGTATTGCAGGGGTGGGGAGCCAGACCTCCCTGTAGCCTTCCTGCCCTCTGCCCTCCTGTCTGGGCTGGTCCTGGTGCTTGGAAATTCCCAGGAAAAAGGCCCAGAGGTTGAGCAGTGGGGGGCAGGAGATGGCAGGAGTGGGGCCAGAGCAGAGTGTCGGAGACAGCGCCCCTCCCTTGGGCTGGTCCTATTCTATTGCATCCATCCATTGCCACACATTCGCTGAGGGCCTGCTGTATACCAGGCACTGTGCTGGCCACAGCAGAGGAGCCGACAACCAGGAAGGGCTGAGGAAGTAAAGGTGCAGGTGCGGCAAGTTTGGAGAATGACTGGGAGTGTCCCTCCTTAGAGGACAGGGAGGAGCCTTCTGCTCTCAGGCACCCAGGGCCTTCCCATGAGTTAACATCCTGGAAAAAGTCCCAGGGGATGAGCAGTATCCCCAGAGCCCTCTTCCCACTCTAGATCTCCCCTCCATGGACATCCAGTTGCCAGGAGACTTATGTGTCTCATAATTGGTGGGGTTGACATGGAAGAGGAAGATTCTTCCCACTTTCCAGAGGGAGGACAGAGGACAGAGGGGCAGGGCTCACTCAGATGTGCTCAGCAGATCAGAGCGGGAAGTCCCAGGATTTTGATCTCAGCAGCATCCAGACTTCCAAACTCCTAAGCTCCTCTTCCATGTCTCCTTCAGAGAGGCTCAGCTGGCACTTCCTCTGGCACAGAGGCCACCCAGGCCTCTCCCTGTGTCCCCAGTAGTGACCCATCCTTCTAGGTGACCGCCCATGGATGTGTGCAATCTTGGAAGTCTGGCGCAGGCCCACAGAGAGGGCACAGCTAGTGTGACTGTAACCAGGCCCCATCCCTGTCTTCCTCCCCAGAGCACAAAATGGGTCCTGGCCAGCTGCACAAGGTACCCTGAGTCCAGCGTGTTGCTAGCGGTGGCAGGATGGGGTGGGACATAGCTGTCTCTTTTGAATCAAAAAGTTACCTCCCTGACACAAGATGTCAAGGACATCACAGACATGGGACAGGGCCATGGTGACCAGACACACCCTGACCTGGCTAATAGGGGGTGGAGGGCTGGGACCTGTTCTCTGTATGTGGGCAGCTCTGAGCCCATGGGTATGTGCTGTGTGTGTTGCCTTGTTTCCGTAGCCAGGGGCTGTGTGTGTGTGTCAGTGTGAATGGGCACCCATGTCTCTGTGTGGCTCTGTGGCTCTGGGGGTGCTTTGAGAGTGGGTGTCAATGGTATCAGTGCCTGTATGTTACAGGACTAGCGTGCAGTCCCAGTGTGTGAGCGAGCCGGGGGGTACATGCTTGTGTACGAGTGGAGGCGATCCACAGATGAGATCCTTCCCCAGCTGTCTCCAAGTTTCTGTTTGTTTCCAGACTGTTTCTGGCTGTGGAGGGTTCCAAAGTGCTGGTGTCCCTCGGTGGGTGCATGTCTGTGATGTCCTTATCTAAGGATGTGCCTGCTATGTGCGGGCCTGTGTGTTGCAGGGAGCCGTGGGTGGCCTGTGGGTCCATGTCTCATGTCTGGTGTAATGGTGGTGGTGGGTGAGGGACGCGAGCTTTCTCTGCAGAGCCGTCCATCACCGCCGGGTCTGCAGACACGGCTCTCATCCTAAGCCTCCCGGTGCCCTCTGCCTGGCTCTGCCTGCCCCACCATGTGTCTGTCCCCTGCTGCTCCTCCCATTCCCAAGGCCACAGGCAGCTGTGGGTGAAGCCTGGTATCTGGCCCTGCCTCTCCTCCCCTCAGCACCTGTGGGCATCCCCTGTATCCTCCATAGGTTATTCCAGGCATCGGCCAGGGCACACTCTGCTGTCCCCTTCTCCTGCCTGGCATGTGCTGTTTCTGACCTGTGGAGCCAGTGGTGGGGGGAGAGATGGAGATTGTGGCTCCAGTAGGGGCAGACTTGGTAAATGAACCTCCTCATGCCAGTCCTGGCCTCACGTCACTCCCGCCCTGAGGTCTGCCTCAGGGAAAGCCTTCAGCTGGCAGTGCCTCTCAGCTCAGCCCCAGCCCACCCGTCCCGCCGCGAAAGCTACGTGGCACCGGATGCCCTAGCGTGGTGTCCTTCCCCAGCCCGGGACCCTCCATGTCCCTCTCCTCTGCCAGTGGCTCTGAGGCCTGGGGAATCTTGTCTGCTCGTGCCAGGCACCCCAGGGCCAGGCCATCTGCTGCCTCTGTCTTCCTGCTGAGGCTGGCACCGGTCAGCAGGGCGCCCTCAGCTTTGCCAAGAATCAGCCCAGCCTCAGGCCCGCTCCTTCCTTGTCCTTAGCCATCTGGAAGGGCCTTCTGGTCTCTAGGGAAGGCAGAGCGACCTGAAGTTACTGTGCATGAGAAAGCTCAGGCTCCCCACTCTAGGGATGTTAGGAGGGATGCAAGGAACGCTCCTCCATCGGCTGTCTAGTCACAGGGTGGTGCCCAGGTCCCGGTCTCCCCACAGCTCCTGCCCGCTGCCCAGTGCCGAGGGGTTACTGGCATCTCTCCCCTTTTCTCTATAGCTGAGGTCCTCCATGCTCCCAGGCCTCCCTGCCCTGGCCTCGGCCCCCAGCCTCCCTCTTCCATTCATGCCCCCATCAACCCCGCTGGGACCCAGTTCTGATTGCACTCTGCTCCATTCAGATGCGTGGGCTTGTCCACTCAGTTAAGTCTCAATACGTTCAGCATTTAAGGCCACTCATCCTCTGGCCTCAGTGCCCCCTTCCATCCTTTGTGGCCTAATCTGCTATTTTCCCAAGCTGCACCACAGCCAAGCCGGGCCATTGACTAATCCCTCAACACTCTCAACTTGCCTGCCATGCAAGCCACGGGGTACTTGCCCACATCATGCCCTCTGCCCAGCAGCAGACCTTCCTCCCAGTCTCCAGCTGTTCACCTTTCAAGACCAGGCTCAAATGCCACCTTTTTGGGGAAATTTTCCCTGGCCTGCCACAGCAGCTGCCGTTTCTCCGACCCACAGCTCAGACTTCTCTCTGCCCGTCTTTTGTACTGTGTTTCATGGGCTCCCGTCTCAGGGTCGTCTGTGCCTTTTCCCTGCTGTGACTGTGTAAGGGCAGGTGCTGTAACTTGAATACGTGGCGTGTAAAGATCTGGAGTGGTTCTCTCCTGTCCCCACCAGCAGGCCTGGGGCCTGTCAGGGCCATCTGGGTGTTCCAGGTCTTGTAGAACATGGGATGTAGCAGGCATTACCTCCTCCCTGCCCCTGGGAGGGTGGAGGGCCTAGGTCCCAGGGATGAGGGCTGAGCTCCAGGGGTCTCTAACCCTCACCTGCCCCTCTTCTCCCCTCCAGTCCCCTCATAACCATCTCTTCTCTTATTTCCATCAGCAGCCAAACTACTGGAGTTTCAAGGTCAGTGTGTGATGCTTCTGCTTCCATGATAACTGCATGTGCTCTCCCTCTCCTGCCCCGCCCCTCCCTTGCACATGCTTTGCACTGGGGTGCGTATCTGCACGGGCGCCTTCTGGAGCTGCCAGTGAACCTTGGGGCTGCAGGCTGTGGCTGTTGCTTTGGGAGCATCTGGGTTCACCTACCAGGGGTGTGTGGATCCAGAGTGGGAGTTGGGGCCACTCTTGCTGGTGATCTGGGCTGGAGATATTCAGTTTCCAGCTTCCCCTAGCCCACGAGGGGCATTTTGAATGAGAGGGGCTCATTTCCCTCCAGCCTGGAAAGATTGCTGGCTCTGAGGCCCCTGATCTCGCCAAGGCCCTTCCCTGTTCTTGAAATTCCTATTTCCCATTCTTACTCCCTGCTGTGGGGTAGCTGGTCAGTGCCAGGCAAGAGACTCATGGCCCTACATCCCCAAATCTGTTGTCCAAGAGGAGCGCTGTGCTGGAGGGGGTGCCTTCCTGTCTCCCCTGGGGAGTTCGGGCCATCTGGAGCTGGAGAGCTGTCTGCTCCCTCTGGGGAAATCCTGCTGATGGGTGAGGGGAGTTCTACAGTCACTGGCACCCAGGCCCAGAGTGAGTGAACCAAGTTAGGTTGCTGCTTGCTACAGGAGTCCCCAGCCCTTCAGTCCCAGGCTAATGACCTGGGGTGGAAGGCACCCACCGTGGGCTCTGTAGGTGTCCTGTTTGCATGCAGTCTCCCAGAGCACCATGAGAACTTGATTCAGAGAACCGTGGACTCATAGAAACATGGTCGCAAACATAGCCTCTTTGGAGGAGGTGGTAGCGTAGTGGTTAGATGCATGGCCTGAGAGCCAGACTTCCTGGTGGTGAGTTCTGATCTGCTACTAACCTGCTTTGGGCAACTTACATTTCTCTCAGCCTAGGTTTCTCCTCTGGGAAGTGGAGCAACAATGTCTGCATCTAGAGAGGTTGTTCAGATAGAGCAAAACGAGATCATGCATGCCCTAGGCAGTGTCTGGCTCATGTCCAGCTTTCCATGGTAGCTAACCCCATTCATGATCAGAATTATGGACTCTAACTCGATTCCCAAGCCTGGAAATCCGGAATCGCCATAGGAACTTGTCAAAAAGATGGGACCCTAGGCCCCTGCCCCAGAGATTATGATTTAGTGAACATGAGGATCTAGAAAGTGTTTTTTCTCGCTTTCTGTCTCTAAAAGCTCCCAAATGTCGGGACCAGAAGTTAGCATAATGGCTATGTCGCTGGACTCCCATGTAGTCGACTGCGGTTCAAGTCCCAGGCCCAGTGGCTTAAACTAACGCCAGGCGCGTGTGCATGCGTGCCCAAGATCCCCAGGGGAGAATAGAGGAGAAGGGATTGCGGCGTGGCCTTTCCCCCTGGGGGGTGATTTCTCGCTTTTTGTCTCTCTGTTTTTCCAGCAAGTGCACACGTCCTATAGCAAAAACCTCTAAAAAAAAAATAATAATAAAGAAAGAAAGAAAGAAAAAAAAAAAAAAAAAAAAAGCTCCCAAGTGATTCAGTCCCAGTCTGTGGACAGCCTTTGGGAACTTTAGGTCCTAGTCTGACCACCCCTGCTCCAGGCTCCCTCTGCGTGACCTCCAGCCAGGCATCGCCCTCCCTCCAGTGGTGGGTCCTCACCACCTCCCACGGCAGCCCCTTTCCTGTCTCTGGGCAGCTCTGCTTGAATCAGTTTTGTCCTCTTGTCATCTCCCTTGTGGTCGGAGTCTTTCTGGATGTCTCACTTTCCTCTGCCCTGCTGTCTTAGCCCAGGGCTGGAGAGAAGTGCTAACGAGCTTTCCCTCTTCTCAGGAGGGTTTTCAACAAAGGCTGTGAGAATGGAAAGGTGCCCATGAGGCCAGGATGGAGGAGGAACACGTAGGCATCTCTCCTCTGCACTCAGCATCCCCCAGGATCCCTGCCTTCATTCTGGTCCCGGTTCCATCTTCTTACTGGCACCTTGTTTGCGTGCCCCTCCGCTCCCTTGGCACTGTGGCCACCCTCCACTCTTCATCCCCACTAGCTGCCTCCTTCTGCCTGGATTCTGTAGCCCCTCAGCCACACCAGCCTGGCAACCAGTGACCTTTCCGTTGCCTGGCAACCCCATGACCGCCAGACCAGACCTGATTCCCCACACTGCTGTGGCACTCCCTGCCCTTCAGCTAGGGCCGGATGTGAGGGAGAGGGACACAGGCTGGCACTGGTGGGCAGCCTAGGGCTGAGCTACACAATCTGAAATCTGCGTACCAGCATCCCCTAGGGGGGCTCAGATCTCTGCAACCTCCTTCCTCCAGGACCGACACTGACCCACTGGTCAAGGCCTTGTGCTTGAGACCAGAACCCCCTGATGCCCCCAGACCTGACCTCCCCTGTCCCCCAGACCTCAAGGCCACCTTGGAGACAGGTGGGCACACGACCCATCAGAGGAAGATGCTCTCTCTTTTCAAGTGTGCTAATCCTATTGGAACATTAAATGGAGTTAATATGAAGATGGAGATTAATTAGGGGTTAATTAGGATTTGAGAAAAGGGGAATCAAAGAGGAGAATAAGTGATTCCTTTTAAGAGATACTTTTATCGTTGGTTTATTTTCAATGATAAAAGTAATATATCGTGATTGTGCAAAATTCATCCAGTTTTGTAGAGAAGTCTATAAAGTAAAAAAAAGAAAGCTCTCTCAACCCTGAGACAACTAATGTTAATGGTTTCGAGTTGTTAAAAATAGACTGTTGTACAGAAAAATACACTTGGGCAACATGCTTTTTTCCTTGATAATATATATCTATATGGAATATACATATGTATATGTAACGTACATCACATATTTTTTCTTGATAATACGTCTCTATATAACATATATGTGTACCTAGCGCGCTTAGCCTAGCATGGGATTGTGTATTGGTAGGTCTGACTCATCATCTTCCTCACTTACATAGATGAGTTGTAGAGCCTCCAGGTTGGAGGGGAGGGGCTGTGGTGCTGACTGCCCTCTCCAGGCTTCTGCCAAAAGTGAACTCTTAAAGTACAATTGACCTCAGTGTGCCCCAGGGGAGAGTGGTCAGACTGTCCTGTGATGTCCTTCCCTATCCCCAGCCAGACACGCTACCGTTGCTACCCTAGGCTGCAGCTTCTGTAGCTTCAGGGAAGTGGCTGCTGTGCAGGGTCCTGGGCGAGGCTAGCCAGGCTGGCTGGTTGTGTGGCAAGCACGCCTGGCACATGCGCCTTGTGCTGATGGGTGTCACACCGGGCTTAGCATGTGCTCCATGTATACTAGGCGGGGAGTCTGTTTGAAACTGGGATCCTGCTGGCTTTGAGGGGTTTGGGATAGTTTTCCCAGTCGCTCTAAATCAAGGCCGTTTCACTGTGCCTAGCTCCCAAAGCTGGGGTCTTGGGGTACCTAGCTCTCTTTGCTCCCCTGCCCCTGCTTCCCATCCCACCCCCACCCTGAAATCCATGAAGAATAAATTCGCCGCTCAAAAACCCGCCGCTTAATTACTGTCTGGAACTAATGCCCCAATTTGCTCAACAATTCTGCTGCTCACCTCGGTGACAAATTTGCGTTGTTGTTGTTCTTTGGAAGCTTAAAATAGCAGGCGTGCCCATGGCTCCAGCTCTGATGGCTTCTTGTCTGGCTTCCCAGGGTGCCTGAGTCCTTGCCCACTCCTTACCTGCTGGGCGTCCCAGGGTGGTCAAGGCCGGAGAGGTTGGGGAGCTCTTCTCCTGCCACACAGCGAGTCTGGAATCCAGGAGACCCTCCTGAGAATGTGTGTGTGTGTCTTTGGCTGGTGGAAGCTCCCCAGGCCTGGATGGGGGCAGCAGGCCGCAGGAAAAGGCAGCGTTCATGCTTGGTTCCTCCGGCCCTGCCCTGCCCCTGCAGACCCGAAGCTCGCGCCACACTCAGGGAGCCCAGCCGGGGCTGGCAGACCAGGCGGCCAAGCTGTCCTACGCCTCGGCTGAGTCGCTGGAGACCATGTCGGAGGCCGAGCTGCCCCTGGGCTTCAGCAGGATGAACCGCTTCCGACAGAGCCTGCCCCTCTCCCGCTCCGCCAGCCAGACCAAGCTGCGCTCGCCAGGTACCGCCTGCCCTGGCCGCCCCGCTGGGGCCACTGGCTCCTCCCTCTGCTCCTCGGCCCGGAACCGCCTCATCCTTCTCTCCACTCCATCCCTCCTCGGGCCCTGGCTCCTCTCCCCAAATCCCCGCCCTCAGCCTCTCCCTCCTTTGCTCTCTTCCCAGCCCTCCTCTCTCGACTTCTCTCTCCCCATCCCTCTCTCTCTCTCAGCATCCCCTGCCCTACTGGTTTATTTCCTGAGCCTCCGGGTCCTCCAGTCTTCTCTGTCCCCCATTCAGCTTTTCCCCTTTCTGTTCCCCCCTTTACTTTATACCCTCCCTTCTCGAATTCTTTCCAGTCTCTCTCTCTCTCTCCCTTGCTACCTTTCCCGATTCCCTCTCGGTTTGGGTCCCACCGGCTCTAATCTCCCAATCCTATTTCCTAGTCCTGGCTCCAACGCCCTGGGATCGAGGGGAAGCCTTGAGACTGCTGGAGGCCTGACCTGGTGCCCCAAACGGCATCATGAGGGGTGCCTGGGTGCACCTGCACTCGGGGGCGGCGTCTGGCCTCAGACCCTGCCGCTGCGGGGCCAGCGCAGCTCCCGACGGCCCCCCTCTCTCTCCCGGAGGCGGGCGGCAAGGTGGCGGCGGCAGTGACAGCGAGGGCGGCGTCTCCTTCGCAGGGGTGCTGTTCCTGCAGTTCGGGGAGGAGACTCGGCGCGTGCACATCACGCACGAGGTCAGCAGCCTGGACACGCTGCACGCACTCATCGCGCACATGTTCCCGCAGAAGCTCACCATGGGCATGCTTAAGTCGCCCAACACCGCTATCCTCATCAAAGACGAGGCTCGCAACGTCTTCTACGAGCTGGAGGACGTCCGGTGGGCGTGGCCCCGGGGGGATGGGTGGGCTTCCCCAAGCTCCTCCGAGGGTGCTAGGCCCAGCCGAAGCTTCCCCGGTCACTTCCAGACCCAAGCTCAGCCCGCTCCCTCTCCTCCCTGAGCCCTACCGTCCCACCCCTTCCTCGGACATCCTCCTCCCTGCGCCACCCTCTCCCCTTAAACCTTCCACCCTTGAGGGCTCACTTTGGCTAGAGCTAGCCTGCAAATGGCGCCGAGGCCGAGGAAGTGGACGCGGTGGAGGATGCTGGGCGTGTATTGGTTGCTGGCAGACCCGGGGCCACAGAGCCCTTGAGCCAAGGGCTCAGGAAGAAGTGGTGGTCTCTCTCGCCACCCCTCTTCTCTCCGCCTTTTGTGCCTGGTGGGGGAGGGCATGATGGTGACCCCCTGCACCTCCCCTCCGCCCAGGGATATCCAGGACCGCAGTATCATCAAGATCTACAGGAAGGAGCCCCTCTACGCCGCCTTCCCTGGCTCACACCTCACCAACGGGGACCTGCGGGTATGGCAGGGGTGTCCAGGGCACTGGGGAGGCTGGCAGATGGGGTCCAAGCGAGCAGTTTGGGAAGTCGTCACGGGGACATGGGCCAACCTAGGAGAAGGAGACAAAGGGGCTGAGACAAAGGAGTAGCCGCTTTCATTGTGGGGTTACTGAAGGGCCCCTCCCTCATCCTCCACGTTCCCCTTTTTTCTGGACCAGTCCACTGGGGATTTCTCTGACGCCCCGTGGATATTCCGAGGTCTCTCTCAAGGACCACCCCTCCTCCTACTTCCCTTGCCGGGTCAGAGCAGGCTGAGGGTTGCCCCTCTGGTGTCCCAGCGTCTGCCTCTCCCCCACCCCCTACGCTGGAAGCCCTGATGGGACAGGGGCCCAAGATGCACAGAGGAGGGACGGCAGAGGACAGAGGGACTGCCTAAGTGTCAAGGGGGAGGTGCTGGCCCCTCAAGCAAGGGACGGGGTCCCCTTTGTGACCGGCCCCGTGGGGTTCCGGGGCTGTCTTCTGCGCAGAGGGAGATGGTGTACGCCTCGCGGGAGTCGTCGCCCACGCGGCGCCTCAACAACCTGTCGCCGGCGCCTCACCTGGCGTCTGGCTCGCCGCCGCCCGGGCTACCTTCGGGGCTGCCGTCGGGGCTGCCGTCCGGCTCGCCGTCGCGCTCGCGCCTCTCCTACGCCGGGGGACGCCCGCCCTCGTACGCCGGCAGCCCGGTGCACCACGCGGCTGAGCGCCTGGGAGGCGCCCCGGCCGCGCAGGGTGTCAGCCCCAGCCCCAGCGCCATCCTGGAGCGGCGCGACGTGAAGCCGGACGAGGACCTGGCGGGCAAGGCGGGCGGCATGGTGCTGGTGAAGGGCGAGGGCCTCTATGCCGACCCCTACGGGCTGCTGCACGAGGGCCGCCTGAGTCTGGCGGCGGCTGCCGGGGACCCGTTCGCCTACCCCGGCGCCGGCGGCCTCTACAAGCGTGGCTCGGTGCGCTCGCTCAGCACCTACTCAGCCGCAGCTCTGCAGTCCGACCTGGAGGACTCCCTGTACAAGGCGGCGGGAGGCGGCGGCCCGCTCTATGGCGACGGCTTCGGCTTCCGCCTGCCGCCCTCGTCGCCGCAGAAGCTGGCTGACGTGGCGGCACCCCCCGGAGGCCCCCCACCACCGCACAGCCCCTACTCAGGGCCGCCCAGCCGCGGCTCACCCGTGCGCCAGTCCTTCCGCAAAGACTCCGGCTCCTCATCTGTCTTTGCTGAGAGCCCCGGAGGCAAGACCCGCAGTACTGGGGGCGCCTCTACGGCTGGTGCCCCTCCTCCCGAGCTCTTCCCTGGGCCTGGAGAACGCTCTCTGGTTGGGTTCGGGCCGCCGGTGCCAGCCAAGGACACTGAGACCAGGTGAGGGGTCCTCATGAGGCTTAGGGCTCTGGGCTTGTAGGGGGGCAGAGCCCGTGGCATGTGTGTCCTGGACTTAAGAGACCTCAGCGTCCTCTGTAGCCCTGGGGTCTATGGAGGTCTTCAGGGTCTCCAGAGCATCTTGAATGTAGGGAGGACGTCGGAGAGATGGACATGTCATTTCCCTTCCATCTGTGAGACCTGAAGGAGTAGACGAGAGAGCCCCAGAGGGGGACTCTGGAGACCTGTGTTTGTGTTTTCTGAGCCTCAATTTCCCTAACTGAAAAACTGAGAGGCTGAACCAGTTCTTTTTAGCGCTTTTCCAGCCTGGACACACAATTTCCATTCTGAGAGCTGTCCAGCACAGGGCCAGCTGAAACCCACTGTGGGGGTGGGTGGGTGGAAGTACTGGGAAGAAATGGGGACACACAGAGAGACATTTCATTATCTAACCTCCAGGCTGGGAGCCCCTGCCTGCCACAGTCCCTTCCTAAGGTGCAGGGCTGGAGTAACTGCCCTCAGGCAGCACTGCTGAGAGGCAGGGCAAGCGGCCACACAGCTGGTCTCTCGGGGCCTGTGTGCCAGGCACGCACTAGGTGCTGTTGATGCCAAGTTGGACAAACTCAGTTCTGTCCTGCTACGGGAGCGAGACATGCTACAAAATACTTGCTCTACTCTTGGGTGGTGTGGGAGAAGGGGCTCCTGAAGAATTTGAGGGTGGTTTCAGAGAGGAGGTATCGAGGAAGGCATATCTGAGGGGGGAACCACATGCAAAGACATGGAGAGGTCAAGGGGCCCTTTAAGGAGGCAGTGGTGAGAGATGGGTGCGGAGAGCCTGTGGGCTTGAGCCTTAAGCACTGGGTCACTTTGCATTGTCTGTGTGTTGGTGGCCAGAGAGGGGATGGTGTTTTTTCTGGTTATTAATCTTAGGAATGGGGGACTGAGCAGGAGGGACACTGCTCAGAGGAGGGTTTGCTTAAAGCCACCTTCTTACTCAGGGAGCGCATGGAAGCCATGGAGAAGCAGATTGCCAGCCTCACAGGCCTGGTGCAGAGTGCCCTACTGAGAGGGTCGGAGCCTGAGACCCCCAGGTGAGGCCCTCTCCCAACACCACTGCCAGGGCCTTGGGTGGGGCAAGAGGAAAGGACGATGGGCAGCAGGAGCCCTGGGCTCAGCTCTGCCAGTGTCTCAGTGTGTGATTCTGGTTGAGTCCTTTCTCTGGGACTCCAACCTGAGATGGGGGCGGGAGCTGGAGGAGATTCCATTTAAGATTCCACCCAGCTTCGGTGGTCTAAGGCTGGTCCAGGTGCCCTCATGGCCATCTTTTCCCCATGCCAGCAGTGAGAAGATTGAAGGCTCCAATGGAGCAGCCACTCCCTCAGCGCGTGAGTGACCCTTCATCCCTCCCCTACAGATCCTGGCCCTGCTCCTAACTGAGCCTCAGTGTCCTAACCTGTAAAGGGGTTAAATGATAGCTACATCACTGGGCTTTCAATGGATAAAGAAGTGTTACCTTAGCCTAAGATGTCCTTGCCCTGGCTCTTTGCTTCCGCAGTTAGGGCTGACCACCATGGGGCAGGGAGTCAGAGCCCCGTGCCTCTGTGGCTGCTGTGTGGACCCCGGAGTGGGAGGACCTTGCCTAGCCCCTGCCAGGCTCACTATTTTTTCTCTTCCCCTTATCCCCGTGATCCCTCTTTGCAGCCTGCGGGTCAGGCAGCCGGAGCAGCGGGGCCACCCCGGTGTCCGGCCCTCCTCCGCCCTCGGCTACCAGCACCCCTGCAGGGCAGCCCACTGCCGTTAGTCGCCTGCAGATGCAGCTGCACCTGCGCGGCCTGCAGAACAGCGCCAGTGACCTGCGCGGCCAGCTTCAGCAGTTGCGCAAGCTCCAGGTACCGCCCCTTCCGGAGCCCCGCCCACTTGCCGAAACCGCTTCCCACAAGTCCCGCCCCATATCCTACCCCTACTCTCCCATCCTACCCCACCACTGAGCTCCCACTTCGCGGGCCTCGCTGCTCACTAGGGCCCCTCCGAATCCTTTTTCTCTTTACGGCTCCACGAGCTCGCAATCCCTCGATGAACCTCTTCTCGTCCCTGTCCCCTCACTGAGCCCTCCTTCTCAAGTCCCTCCCTACAGCCCTCGGGATCCCTAGTACTACCTCCCAGTGTCAGTATCCCTTGGGGGCAGTACCTTCCTGCCCCAAATTCCATGTCCCAGGCTCGAGCTGGAGCCCTTCCCCCACGTGTCTTCAGCTCCTTCTTCCTGAGCCCAGAACAGTCTCCCTCGCCCCGCCTGGCAGATGGTCCCACCTGTCAGGAGCCTGGCATTGCTGTGCCCGCTCCTCTAGAGGGCCCCAGGGCCCGTCAGGTGAGGATAATGAGCAGAGACAGGCTGGGGAGGGGGCAGAGAATTGCCATATGGGCAACGATGGGATCTCACCCACCCCCGCCATTTGGGCTTGGAATGGGGTTTCGTCGTTAAAATAGTCCTCCCTTTCCAGCCACGGAAACTCTATCAACCCCCAGCGACAAGTCCTTCCAGTGCAGTCCCCATTCTGGGCTGCTTGAAGCACAGCTTTGCTGCTGCACTGTCAGCAGGATCCCGCATAGGGCCATCCTCTGTCCCCAAATACTAGAACTTCGCCCCCACCCCCGCCTCTGTATTTCTCTGGAACTTAACCTTGTCCTCCTTCCCTCACCATCCCACCACCCCTTCGCTGCTGCTCACGGCCACAGCCATACAGCCGCACCTTCTGCATGGCCCAGTGTAGCACTCCCCACTCCATGACCCCCCTCCCGTTCTCGCCCTGCCTCTATTCTTCCCCGAACTTAATCCGTCCTCCCCCTAATCCCCACCATCACCCCACTTGGCTGCTGCTTGTGCCCGCAGCCTAGCAGCCGCATCTTTGGTGGGGCCCCGCCTCGTATCGGGCTGTCTGCCCGCCTTCTCCAGGCCCTTCCCCTGCTGCGCGCCTCCACTCCCTCCCACCCGGTCCATCCGTCCATCCGTGCGTCCCGCAGCTCCAGAACCAGGAGTCGGTGCGCGCGCTGCTGAAGCGCACGGAGGCGGAGCTGAGCATGCGCGTGTCGGAGGCGGCGCGGCGGCAGGAAGACCCGCTGCAGCGGCAGCGCACCCTGGTGGAGGAGGAGCGGCTGCGCTACCTCAACGACGAGGAGCTCATTACCCAGCAGCTCAAGTGAGGCTGCGCCCGGCTGCGCTGCGGAGGGAGGGGTGGGAGGTGCGGCCCGGGTGACCGCAACCTGGTTTCACTGGGAGGTGCAGCTCCTTTCCTCTGAATCACAGGTGACGTTGGTCTGTACTGAAGCCTGATTTCATTCTCCTCTGTGGCCTGATTTCTCTGTGACCCACAAACCTTTGACCATCTGGCATACTTCCTGATTTCTTTTTTCTGGCTTGATGCCTGCTTTTGCTATGGTCTTGGTAATGATCCACAGACTGGCTTCCTGTGGGTTGCAGCTTCACTCTTATGTGGCCACCTGCCTGATTTCCCCGTGCCCTCTCGCTGCTTTCATTCTGGCTTGTGGTCTGTGCAAACTAACCCTCAGGTAGAACATTCAGGTGGAGCACCAGGAGTTTCTGAGCGCCAAGTTCCAGCTTGGTGCTGACCAGCCACCATTGCTACCACTCCAGTTCCCTGACCTTGGACACCAGGTAGAGCCAAGGAAAACCCTCCTCCCTTAGTGCATCTCCAACAGGACTCTAGTGTTTTCTGGAGGAAGGAGGACTAGAGGACACTCTGTCCCCCAAATGCATAGACACGAAGGGGTTAACAGAAGACAGTCTGAGGATCCAAATTTAGCAAATGGCTGTCTGGCCACCATTGCATTGTCTGGCACCTTTGAAGGGAGAAGCTGCCTCTCACTGTCCATTCAGGAGTGAGCACCCCCACCCCACTGCAGCCTTTCCACCGCTGAGCCAGGAGCCCTACTCCTTCCGGTGGTCCCCCCCCCCAGCTCCAGAACTGAGGTGTTGCCTGATCAGGGCAATTCCTGCCCATCTCTGTTCCTCAGTGTCCTTATCCGTGCACAGATTAAGATCTTTAAAATAGTTCTTTCCAGAGGTAGGTTCGATTGTACTGGCTAGCAACTCAGGGATTCAGGAGAGGGCTGCTCAGAGGAGCCCAGCTTCCTCACTAAGTCACGTGTGGACCCCTTGCAAGGGACACCCTGAGAGGGGTCACAGCCTTAGCCTGGGGCCCATGCAGCCTGGTGGTACATGTGCGTTTCAGCATGGCACAAGGCAAAGATCCCTATGACACTGTGTAGCTGAGAGGAACTCGGGGGCCACCTCGTGTGCAAATAAGCCAGCAGCAGCCACCTCAGCACACTAGGTGTGACAACTTAGTGACAGCTCCAGCCAGATCGCCAAGCAGACTGGCAGCTCATTCTCCCTCACCTAGGGAATTCCATTTACCCGACTTTCCTGTCCTCTCCTGTCCCTTTCCATTCAGCACAGAGAGCAGCTAGGTTAGAATTTTCAAAAGGAACTTTACTGAGACATTAAAGATAAATGAAAGGGAATATAAAAAGGACAGAGGCAGACGAGATGAAAGGATGATTTATACATCTTTATGAGTGTCTGATCCATGGCTTTCTGGGGGCCTCAGTCCTCTAGGAACACAGTGACTTCACCCCCTCACACCTCTTCCCCCCACCCCAGCCCCATTTTTTAAACCCATTGCTCGACTCCTAACTTGAGAGCTTGAGTCCTGAAATGTGGCCTCAGGCAGAATTCTCCATCATCCTAGAATGGGGGTCCTGCCTCTCATGGGTGGGGCAGGGACTGGGCTGCACCCTCGCCCCATGGTGCTCTGGTCTGGCCTTGAAGGCCCTCCCCCACGGCTCCCAGAAACTCCCCTGCAGTCCCCAGCCTCGCAGCCCCCACACTGCACCTGCTCTTCCTCTGCTTCTCTGTGCCCCTTCCTCTTTCCTGGCATTTTCTGAGAAGTCAGAGCTGTTTCTGTGTTTCGTTTGGTTAGACTCACTCACCTGTCCTAGCCAAGCTCGGGAGCCCTCTGCGAACATTGCCCTTAGGGGCAGCCTCTGCTGACTGGGACCTTTACCTAACCCAGAGAAAGCTTTGACCTGTGTGGTCACGTAGGGTCCCATGCTCAGAGAGTCCCATCTTGGTTTAATGCTGTGCTGTCCCTGTTCTTGAAATTCTTAACAAGTTTTGAAACCAGGGGGGAAAATGTAAATTTTGCATCGGGCCCTGCAAATTACTTAGCCGATTCTGTCCTGACCCTCCCTGTCACATCCTCTAGGGAAAGCCCAGTCACTTTCTGATCCAGTGTGTAGACCAGCTGGGAAGGCTAGCTGCTTTTTACTCCAGTGTCAAGACAAGCTGGTCTGGGACTCATTTACAGACACTGCCCAAGTCAGGGGCCCCAAAACATTGGCAAGTTAGATGACCAGAAAATCAAGGCGCTGACTGGGCTAATGAGGGCCTAGTCCTTTCTGCCAAAAGTGGCAGAGCTGTCCCTCCGAAATGAGGGTCTTTTCCCCCTTGGGGTTTGGGGTGACTATTGTACCAAACTGGCACAGCCTGAACCAGTCAGGTGTCCCTTACACGTAAGCAGGGGAGAATTTTTTCCTCCGTGGTGGAGTGAGGGAGGATAGCACAGTGGGTGTGTGTGTGGTGATGTCAGTTCAGCATGGAGGTACAACCAGTGGTTGAAGTCAAACGTGAGTAGATCCTGCTTTGTCACAAAGCTGATGCATGATCTTGGACTAGTTTGTCTCTCTAAGCCTCTTTTTTCCCTTTTTCTTAATACCAAAATCTTTTTTTTTTCTTTTCTGGAGAGGTTTTTGCTAAAGGGCGCATGCGCTTGCCAGACAGACAGAGAGAGACAGAGAGACAGAAAGCGAGAAATCACCCCCCAGGGGAGATGGCCACGCCGCAATCCCTTCTCCTCCATTCTCCTCTTGGGATCTTGGGCACATACGCACACGTGCCTGGTGTGAGTTTAAGCCACCGGGTCCGGGACTCGAACTGCAGTTGACTACGTGGGAGTCCAGCGACATAGCCATTATGCTAACTGCTGGTCCCAATACCAAAATCTTAATTAAGGTAGTTGCTATTACAAATGGGCTTTCAAAATATATAATGGTTCAGAAGTAATAGTAACAGTTCTTTCTCGTGGAACAGTATCGTGTGGCTTGGCAGGGTGACTCTCCTCCATGCAGTCATTCAGGGACTCAGACTGACAGAGGTTCTGCCGTCTTCCTCATGTGCCTTCCAAGATTGCCCAGAGGGTCATCACCTTCCCAATCACCCAGAAGGGGCAAAGAGCATGGATGAGCTTAGATTGGAGTTTTCTGTGCGTTAGGTCTGAAAGTGGCATGTACCCCTCCACTCATTTCCAATGGGTAGATCTCAAATGGCTACTTTTTTTTTTTTTTAAGAGAGATTTTTGTTATAGGGTGCATGTGCTCGCTGGAGAAACAGAGAGAGAGAGAGAGAGAGAGAGAGAGAGAGAGAGAGAAGTAAGAAATTACCCCTCAGGGAGGATGGCCACACTGCAATCCTTTTTCCTCTATTTTCCTCCTGGGATTTTGAGAATGCATGCACACGTGCCTGGCATGAGTTTCAAGCTGCCAGGTCCAGGACTCAAACCGTGGTCAGCCATGTGGGAGTCCACCACCTTAACCACGATGCCACCCGCTGCTCCCTGCTACTTCTAACTGCAAGGAAGGCTGGGAAATATCTTTAGTGTCAGAACCACTCTTTGTGTGTAAACTGGAGGTACTAAAGGTTCCCACCTCCAGAACACTTTCTCCCAGAGCTTATTTTGAGAGTTAAATAAGGTAATGAGAGCCGAAGGCTAAGTGTGGGCCTGGCACACAGTAAGTACTTAATGCAAAATCGCTCTTTAGCTGGAGTGCTGAGTCATAGCATTTTGCCCTTGGCCCCAGCTTGGAATGTCGTTTCACCTACTAGTTGGATGAAGATGTATCAGGCATGCTGATAAGATTTGCTGATGACACAGAGCTTCGAGGGGAAGCAAATCTGTCGGATGGCAGAACCGAGATTCCAAAGCCGCTCACACCTGGATTACTGAGCGGAAATCCAGCAGATGGGATTTGACAGGAACGTATGTGAAGTCCTGCCTGTGGGTCAGGGGTGGCAGTGATCATGTGCAGCATCGGGCTGACCCAGCCGGGCAGCAGCGCTTTCTTTCACTTCCTCGTTTATTTCTGCCGTTATATTTACCAAATGGCTAGTCTGCACCAGGCACCACGCCAGGGGCTGGGAATCGGCGCTGAATCTGGAAGACGTAGTCCTTGCCTGCCTGCGGCTAGTGGTCTAAAAGGCTGTATAACCAGCAAAGGAGCGTCAGGGATTTGGGGGCAGGAAGCAGACTCCCAACCCCAAGTGAAAAGACTAGGGGAGAGTTTCCTGTTGAGACCTGTGGATGAGTGAAAACTGTGTGTGTGTGTGTGTGTGTGTGTGTGTGTGTGTAATATTCCGGGCAGAGAAAACGGCATTAGAAAGGGCTCAAGAAGGGAGTACACGCAAGAACCTCGGAGAATGGCTTTAAACAGAAGCCTGATGGCAATGGCGATGGCGATGGCGCTGGAGGGGTAGCCAGAGCAGCTCCCAGGACTGGGCCCTTTCCAGCTGCCGTTCCACCTGCATTAGTTGGTTTAGTCCTCGCAATGGCCCCATGAGGGAGGAACTCCTACTGTTTCCTTATTTTGGGTGAAGAGGTCGAAGCCTGGAGGTATGAGGTAACTTGCTCAAGATCTCACTACTGGGAAGGACAGAGCTGGAGTTTCCATCTCGTTGACCCTAGAGCCAAGTCTTCAGCTTCTACCCTCATGCCCTTCTTGGCTACAGCGAAGAGCTTGGATTTTAACCTTGGGATGATGGGGTCCATGTAGGTTCAACCTAAGGGGCGGCAACTTAGTCTGGTTTATAGTCTAGAAAGCTGTGGGGCCCCCAGCAGCACCAGCTCAGCATTGGTGAGTGAACATCGACGGCAGTTTTTGGACTTAAGAAAGGAGGCTGAGTGGCTCCGGATTATTTGAGAAGTGGACATGACAGTGTCCTCCTCCAGACAAGAGACCCGGGGGGGCGCATGCTGCTGCCTCCAGTTCTCTGAAAGCCTGCCAAGTTCTCTGTTGCTTCCTTAGCAGAAGGAGAATCAAAGGATTCAAATTACAGGAGGGAGATTTGGATCAATGTTGCTAAAGATCAGAGCTTCCAAGGGGGACCCAAGGACCCCCCCCCCAGGAGCTCCTCTGAGGCTCCCTCATGTCAGATTTGGAATTTCTCATTTCATTTGGGCATGTGGCCTAGTGGATGGCTTTTAATTTTGATCTGACTGGTGACCTGATTTCTTTCCAGTTGCCCAATTTCAGGGGGCTGGGCTGGGGCCAGAGGGGCTGAGAGGGTCTCTCTGTGGCTGCAGTGACCTGGAGAAGTCAGTGGAGAAGATCCAGAGGGACGTGTCCCACAACCACCGGCTGGTGCCCGGCCCCGAGCTGGAGGAGAAGGCGCTGGTGCTGAAGCAACTTGGGGAGACGCTGACTGAGCTCAAGGGTGAGCCCGGGGCTGCGAGGGTGGCACGTGGGCTGGGCTGGGTGTTCCCACGACTCCCACTGCCAGCCACCCTCATGGGCTCGCTCCGTGTCCCCTCCTTAGCTCACTTCCCAGGACTACAGAGCAAGATGCGGGTGGTGCTGCGAGTGGAGGTGGAGGCAGTGAAGTTCCTGAAGGAGGAGCCACAGCGCCTGGACGGGCTCCTCAAGCGATGCCGTGGGGTCACGGACACGCTGGCCCAGATCCGAAGGTCACTCTCCCCCTGACCTCTGGTCCCCATCGGGTCACATGCTGGGCCTAGAGCCTTAGGGCAGTCCGAACCCTTATCCCGATTCCCCCCCGAAGGTCACTAATGTGTGGACTGTCTCTGCCCCTTGACTGTGACCCAGGACTCCTTCCCAGGCCCCCATCTCTCCCACAAGCTCCAGAGCCCTTCTCACACCCGCCTCTCGGGCTAGGCCACCCTCCGAGGCCTCAGACTGCTCCTAACTCTCCCAACCCCAGGCAAGTGGATGAGGGTGTGTGGCCACCCCCCAACAACCTCCTGAGTCAGTCCCCCAAGAAGGTGACAGCTGAGACCGACTTCAACAAGGGTTTGGACTTCGAAATGCCACCCCCCAGCCCTCCACTGAACCTTCATGAGCTGAGTGGGCCGACCGAAGGACCCCCGCTTACTCCCAAGGGGGGCAACCCCACCAAAAGCCTGGACACTCCTGGCAAGAGAAGCGTGGACAAGGCCGTGTCTGTCGAGGTACTGGTGAGGGGTGCTGGGGGTGGGGGCCGTGAGTTCAGTGCACGTGTTCTTAGCACCATCCTAGGATGGTCCTTTTTCTTGGGGAAGGAGGGTCAGTTGTTTCCTACTAGAAGTCTGGGAGGATAGTGAGGGTGACATTAGTCCTGCTAGACAGAAAGCATATACTGGAGCTATGCTGATCAGAGCCGAGTGAGGCTGGCTTGAGGATAGACCGTGCGGGCATGCAACGGCCGTGTCTAGAAGCGGGGCCTGGGGAGATCAGGAATGTAGTGTATCTCAAAGCTGCGTTCCTCACCCACGGGGACGGTGTGTGATGCCCGAGAAAGTCTGAGGGTCCTCTGGGGGGCTGGCCCAAATGTGAGGCCTCCTTTATTGTTTCTCATCTATGTGGGTGGGGGACCGAGGCCCCAGTGGCCCTGGGCAGGGCAACTGCTTCAGTCCTGACTCTCGGCTCCCTCCAGGCTGCAGAGCGTGACTGGGAGGAGAGGCGGGCAGCCCTGACCCAGTACAGCGCTAAGGACATCAACCGGCTGCTGGAGGAGACTCAGGCAGAGCTGCTCAAGGCCATCCCTGACCTGGACTGCGCGAGCAAGGCCCACCCGGGCCCGGCCCCCACCCCCGACCACAAGCCCCCCAAAGCTCCCCACGGCCAGAAGGCAGCCCCCCGAACAGAGCCCAGCGGAAGGAGGGGCTCAGGTATAAGGGTAGGAGGGGTTAGTGAGGAGTGCAGAGTTGGGGCCCCCTCCCCAGCCCTGTCCTCAGGAGGTCTCAGGTTGATGGGGGGAGGCACTGGGTTGTGAGAATCACTGTGAACGCACTGCCAGAGAAGGGAGGCCCTGGGGCCTCGGCAGCCCAACCCTCAGCCCTCTAAAGGGAGACCAGGACCCAGAGGGGTGGGGCGAGCTGGCCTCCAGCAGGGCTTTTCCCTGAGAGTTGCTGGGAGGACCATGCCTGGGGACAGCAGATCCAGGCAAAGCCATCTGTCTGCTGTCCCGACCAAGAGCATGCCCTGAAGGGACCCAGCTGAGCATGGGTGCAGTGCTGGTCAGGGCAGCGTGGTTCCTATGCTCCCCGAGCCTGTGAGCCCACAGAGGAGGCAGAAGTCTGAACCGGAAGGGGCGGTGGTCATTTCTTTCTTTCACACATTCACTGCTGTGACACCTGCCATGCCCTAGGTGCTAGGGACACGGAGATAAGACAGTGCTTACTTTCAAAGAACTCTGCATTGGGACCAGCAGGTGGCATGGTAGTTGAGGTGCTGGACTCCCACATGGTTGACAGTGGTTCGAGTCCTAGACCTGGCAACTTGCTTTCTCACTTCCCCTTTCTTTCTATCTCTGGTCAAATTAAAGAAAATAATAATAATAATAGATAAAATCAAATAAATAATTTTTTAAAAGCTCAGAATTTAGTGGGGAAATAACACTTTTATGTTTATCAGGTGCTTACTCTTGCTAAGAACGGTTACAAATGTCATTTTAATTCTTATGATTTTACAACAAGCCCGGAAGCAGATACAGTAATTATTCTCATTTTACGGATGAAGCCACTTAGGCTCAAAATGGTTAGGCCATCTGTCCCAGGCTGCACACCCATTCCGAGGTGGTAAACCAGAAACAAGTGTGGTGGCAGAGGTGAACTGCTGTGCTGTCCTAGAGGAGTCTTCCCATGGAATCTTGAAAATGAGTAGGCAGGGGCCAGCAGATGGTGTGGTGGTTATGGTGCTGGACTCACACATGGCCCACCATGGTTGGAGTCCCGAACCTGGTGGCTGGAAACTCATGCTGGGTGGGTGTGTGTGCATGCCCAAAATGCTAGGAAAAAAGGTGAGGAGAAGGGGTTATAGCATGGCCATCCCCCCAGGGGGTGATTTCTCACTTTCTCTCTCTCTTTTTCTCTCTCTGTGTCTCCAGTGAGCACACATGCCCTGTAGCAAAAAAGAAAAAAGAAAAAGAAATGAATAGGCACTTCCCTGGCCAGGGAGGGAGGGTGTTCCAGGGAGAGGGAGTAACATCTGCAAATGCCTGGAACCCATTTGTGGTGTGGCCTGAGCCAGGGCTCAGCTGGGCTGAGGCTGAAAGAGTGGCAGGTGCAGAGGAGGGGTAGTGAGGAGCCCCCTGGAGGCTCAAAGGCAGGGGAGTATCACAGTTAGAGTGACCTTTTACAGCAGGTTGCCCTGGAAACAGGGCTAGAGAAAGAATTGAGGAAAGAAGAGCCTGGAGGGTAGGGCCAGGCTCAGTGGAGAAAAGATGGAAGCTGAGGGGCGGTGGGAAGAACGCAGATTAAACAGACTTGGATCTCGAAGTCCAACGTGAACGTGCACGTGAATAACACGCGGCTTCTGGTTTAGTAGCTCTTAGGCACTGCCAGTCCTGCTGGTCCAGTAACCACACTCCGTAGCGAGGGGCCAGGGTGCTTTCAGCCCAGTGACAGGGCTTGCGGCAGGCTTGCAGGGGCAAGTGAGAGAAGTAGGGCCTTGTGTCCTGTCCCCTGAGCTGTCCTCCTCCTCCTCCTGATCCTCCCTGGAGGAGGAAGCAAGGTTTACGCCCTTGGAGTCTGATGTCTGCCGACTCAGGGTTGCGCGCTCCCTGACCCTCAGCCCCTTGGTTACCTGCAGATGAGCTGACGGTGCCCCGATACCGCACAGAGAAGCCCTCCAAGTCACCCCCGCCACCCCCCCCTCGCCGGAGCTTCCCCTCCTCCCACGGCCTGACCACCACACGCACCGGAGAGGTGGTGGTCACCAGCAAGAAAGACTCGGCCTTCATCAAGGTACCGCTCCCGCCGGGCAGGGCAGTGGGGCTGAGAGGACGGACATCTGGGAGGGGAGCGAGGCCCCCCCCTCAGAGGAGGTGGAAGGAAAGGGGGGGGCGTGGCCAGGGACTCTAGTTTGGGACTCCACTCTGTATATTTGCCCTAATTATACCCTGGGTCCCTGACTTTGGGGGACATCTTGGAGGACAGAAGAGGGGGCGGATGGGAAGCTGGGGTAGGTGAGGGATGATCTAGAACCAAAGGGGCCTAGGAGGTGAGTGGTGCTGGGGGTGTGGCTCCTGTCCCTGATGGGGTCCTGGACCTTGCAGAAGGCCGAGTCCGAGGAGCTGGAGGTGCAGAAGCCCCAGGTGAAGCTGCGCCGGGCCGTGTCCGAGGTGGCCCGCCCAGCCTCCACACCCCCCATCATGGCCTCTGCCATCAAGGACGAGGACGATGAGGACCGCATCATCGCTGAGCTGGAGGTGGGTCAGAGTACGCCTGACCCCGGGGCCTCAGCCAGCTCCGTTTCCCTGCCAGGCTGACCCTAGGCGAGGTGGAAGAACTAGGACATCGGAAGGACTCTCGGGCTCCCCGTGGAGTCCTGGCCCATTCAGGACCCCATCCTTTGCTCTCTCGGCTGTAAAGTGGGGGCAGGATCTGAAGTTCTTCGTGCCAGTTTTTTGTTGGTTTATTTTTTGCCAGAGGACACATGCACTTGCCAGAGGGACGAGAGAGAAGAAAGTGTCCCTCCCTCGGGGGGAATGGCCATGCCACAAGCAATCCCTTCATTTCTCCATCCTTTTGGGACGTGGGTCACGCACACACATGTGCCCAGCATTTCTCAAGCCACTGCGTCTGGGACTGCAACTGTGGGCTTGGCTGTGTGAGATCTGACTGCCTCTCCTACCAAGCCATGGAGCTGGCCTGAATTTTTTGTTTTTATATTTATTTGTTTGTTTGTTTGTTTGTTTTTAGAGAGAGATTTTTGCTATAGGGTGTGTGTACTTGCCAGAGAGATAGACACAGACAGAGAAACAGAAAGTGAGAAATCACCCCCCAGGGGAGATGGCTGTGCCACAGTCCCTTCTCCTCCAGTGTCCTCTTGGGTTTTGGGGCATGCACACAAACATGCCCAGTGCGAATTTTAAGCTGCTGGGTTTGAGACTCGAACCGCAGTCAACTACATTGGAGTCTAGCGACATAACCATTATTCCATCTGCTGGTCCCTTTATTTTTATTTTTTAATTTTTTGCTATAGGATATGTGCACTCTCTGGAGACAGAAAAAGAGAGAAAAAGAGAGAGCACCTCCTCAGAGGGGTTGGCCACACCGCTGTCCCTTCTCCATTCTCCTCTTGGGATGTCAGACATACACACACGCACCCAGCATGTTTTTCAAACCACTGGGTCCTGGATTCAGACAGTGTGGTCAGCTATGTGGGATCCAGCTGCCTTAGCCTCCACACCACCTGTTGGCCCAGGCCCAACATTTTTTATTGTAGTCTCTGAAACCCCAAGTGCCCTGAGTACTCTGAAAGCCCCCTACCCAAATATTCTGAGGCTGCCAAGTACCAAGACCCCCACCCGAGTGTGCTGAGAACAGCCAGTGCTTGAGACTCCATTCCTGAATATTTTGAGGACAGAGTGCACCAGGTCCCAGAGTGCCTGGGGACCCTCCCAGGGCTGAGTCACCCCTACGTAAGAGTTGTCAGCACCCCACAGCATCCTGAATGCCTGGAGACTGGGATCCTCTGGGGCCTCTGGGGGAGAGTGGAATGGAGGGCAGACTGGGCCAATGGCTGAGGGTTGAGGCTGGGGGCCCAGTCATCCAGACCCCCTCCCTGTGGTGCCAGCGCCCAGTCTTCCCTGGTGCCCCCTCCTCCAAACCTGCCCACCTTCTGCTCCCCAGGTGTTTGAGAGAAGCTCAGTGTCTTCCCTCCCCCCCACGCCCCGCCGCCAGCCGATCCCTACCTTGCTGTCCCCCCAGGACCTTGGGCCCCTCGGGGGCTCAGCCCCAGGCCCCACATGGAAGGTAACGGGCTGCCCCCCACCTGTCACGGCTCTGTCTCTGCCTGCGCCTCCACGGCTTCCTCTCCTCACCTCTCACGCTAACTTGCCAAGTCACAGCCGAGTTGCCACTGCCACAGCTTCACACATGCCACTCACTCCAGCCCACCTGAGGGCAGGCCTTAACCCTTCCTTCCCTCCTGCCTCCTTGGTGGGGTTCCCGAGACTCCAGCAGCCTGGTACCCAGTGACCCCTCGGGTCTGCGTCTCCTGCAGGCTCGTGGCCTGGGCATGCCATTGTAGCTGCAGCCTGTTCTGCTGTGCAGCTTGTTTGGGGCTGGTTCGAAGCCCGAGTGTTGTCTTGGGCCAAGACTGGAGTTTGGATCATGAGATGGCTTTGGGCCCAACCCAGCATCTGACCTTGTCCTGAGCCCTTGCCTAGTCCCACGCTGAGACCCCTGCTCTGCTGCCTCAGCTGGGTGAGGGGCTCTGCTTTTCCCACCAGCATCTATTCCTTGTGCTGGGGCCCAGGACACTCCAGGAGGGAGGCTTATAGGGCCTCCCCTGCCCCTTGCCCCCAGTCAGGGAGCTTGGAATGGAAGAAACTCACACTCCCCCTTGGCTGCTAGTTCTTTCAGCATTGAGAAATTCCTCCTTCGCTCTAACTCCAGTCCTTGGTCCTCGCTGCTGTCTTGCTGCACTTATTCACTCTCTGTTCTTTCTCGGGTAGTTGGGGGTGGACCTGCTGCTGTCGGCACCCCCTGGGGACTGCCCTGGGGGAGGGTCTGGGACTCTCTCGCCCTGCCCTGGGCCCGGGCGGCCTGCACGCACACGCTCACCTTCCTTGTCTGATTCTCCCTGACTCCTGCTGGTGCCACCTGGTTTCTGGCCTGGCTCGAGACCTGGCTGGGGGAGCAGACAGGAGTCAGAAGGTGGTTAGTGCTGTCTGCTGGGCAGGGGGTGGACACAGAGCAGCCCGAGGAGCCATCTGGGGATGGGCAGTGTGGAGGGATGCCTCCTGACCTGGCCGTGCCCTTGGCACTGCAACCTGCCCCACGCTGGCTTTGGGAGCCCATCCTGGGGCCGCCCCCTGGCTGTTTGGGCCTGGCTGTCCCTCTGCATTCCTGAGGTGCCCTTGGGCACTGGAGTCTCGCAAGCTTGGGGCTGCCTTCACTGCCTTCTTGTCTGCACCCCCTACTTCCAGGTAAGCAGGTACAGGGCTGGGCAGGTCGCCTTGGGAGGGAGTGGCTGGGGGTCTCTGTTCTGCCGGTGCTTCTCCCCATGGCTCCTTTTAGTGGAAAGAGCACTGGACTTGGGGTCAGACTGCCTGGATTCAAATCCTGCCTCTGCCACTAACTAGCTATGGGAAGTGACCTTGGGTCACCCTCGGTTTCCCAACCTGCAAAGTGGGGACGGGAAGAGTGGTAGTCACGTCATGGTTTACGTAGCATGAGGGGGAATGAGGACGACGCGTGGCCGAGATGGGTGTAGGATTCAGTCAAGTCGAGGGTGGCAATGGGGGCCTTTCTCTGTGCCTTTCCTGAGGCCAGGGCCAGTGACGCTCACACAGAAGCACATGCCGAGAGGGAGCTGTGCCTGAGTTTGCCTGCAGCGGAGGAGCTTGGCAAAGGTCCAGCCTGGCCTCTTCTGGCCCCAAAACTCTTGGGGAGGACCGAGAAAGTAGGAAGGGCACTAGGGTCTGGCGCCAGGTGCAGATGACGGGCCCTTCTTGGGCCAGAGGCTGCCGTGTGGTCTCTGCCCACCCAAGGCTGAAGGCCTTGGGCATCCAGTGCGGTCAGCAGGTAGCTGGTATCTCGGGCACCGGGTGGCATGTGCACACACATGCTTCGTTCTCCATGGCCGCGCACACAGTTGGCCCATCACGCAGATGGGCTAAGACCATGCCCAGAGTTTAACACAGGCCACAAGAACCAGGTGTGCCCTGTGCAGACGTCTGTTAACCGATGTCTTTACTGGAGAGTGGAAGGCCATGGGGTATGGTAGAGAGACCTGAGTTCTAGTCCCAGCTCTGCCTCTAATCCCCTGGGCAATTCAGTCAGAACCCCCCCCCCCCCCCAGTTTCCCCATCTGCGAAGGGCTCACCTGTGTCTAGCCCCCCATCCCACTCGGGTATGGTTTGTGGGGATCATACTCTTCCTCATCTTCCTTCTCCCTGCAGGCTGCCCCCGGCCCTGGGGCCTTCTGTGTCCCACAGATCATCTTGACAGAGTGCGCCCCCAGCCCTCCCTCCCCACCAGACACCAGGCTGGGGGCACCGAGTCCCAGGACAGCCCCCACTCCGAGACCCCGGACCCTGGCTGGCAGCGGGAGGGGCTGGGACGGCCCACGGGCCCCAGCAGGGGCGGTGGCCGAGGCTCTGTGGTCCAGGAACAGCTCGATGCCTGAGGAGGAAGGGGCAGCTCGGAAGAGACTGGGCGTAGGTGCCAGCAGCCCAGAGGACGGAGCAGCTGGGGCCCCCGGTCCTCAGGGACCAGCCCCTGAGGGGACGCTGAAGCTCCCAGAAGAGACCTCCCAGGACTCTGGACATGAGGTCCAAACCTGCAGTGGGGACCACAAGGGCCGGCCTGCTGCCCGCCTCGGCCACACAGGGCGGGGCGCCACCACCCAGCGGGTGGACAGCCTGGAGGAGACGCTCCGAGAGCTAGAAGCCGCCCTGAGCGAGATGGGCACAGCCGCTGCTGCAGGGCACCCTGGCAGCCCCCCACCCTTGTCCCCCGGCCCCCAGGTGGCTGCCTCTTCCCCTGCTTTCCCTGCTGTCTTCACTTCGTCTCTCCTCTTCAGAGCTGGAGGGAGTAGGGGCTACAGGAGCGCCACGCCGGCCCCTCCTCCCAGTGGCCTTCTCTCTCCTGTCACCCTCCTGGGAGCCTGTTGCCGGGCAGGGGTTTGCAGGCAGAGCCCGGGGGAGGCTGGGAAGCTGGCCTGCCCGGGGTTCAGCCCTCCCAGCCTTGGTGAGGCCCGGGGCCTCTCCCGCTCTGCTCTGTATCTGTAAACCAGCAAATAAAGTTCTCTGCCCTCCCCACCCCACGCTCCCTCCCCCTCCTGTCTCCGACTCTCTATCTCATTTCCCCACTTGCGTGTCTGTAGGCCCAGAGCCTCTCTGGGCAGGTTCATACCTGGGGTGGTTTGGGGCCTTGGGTTCCCGTCAGTGGGGGTCTTTACCTCCATCTTCCCATGTGGAGGAAGATGTGGGCCTGAGGCAGCTGATCCTGCCCCACTAGAGAGGGCTCCCCTGCACCTTGGCCATGTGCTCCGAGGCCCCAGATCGTGCCCCTTGCCGGGTGTGCGTGGGGGTGCTGGGGCCCCTCACTTTGCAAGTGGCTCCCACAGGAGGGCACCAGCTGTGTCCCGGACTGCTCAAGTTCTCACTCAAGAGCTCCTCTCCCACAGCGAGGCCTTACCTCTGGGCTCTGAGAGTGGGCCTGGGTCCTGGACTGGGACGTGGAGCCAAGAAGGGTCTCCAGGCCTCCAAGGGCTCCACTGGGGAGCTGCCAGGCCCAGAAACCCCCACCCAGTACCTAGAGTTCCCGTGTGATTCCACCTCCTTCCAGGACCCTCCAACCCCAGCCCTGTTGTTTTTTTGCAGAGTGGCGGCGGCAGCGTGCCACCCATGAAGATGGTGACTCCAGGGGCCTCTCGGCTGAAAGCGGCCCAGGGCCAGGCCGGCAGCCCCGACAAAAGCAAGCATGGCAAGCAGAGGGCGGAGTACATGAGGATCCAGGCCCAGCAGCAGGTGAGGTGGGGCTGGGCAGGGGGCCCCACGCAGGCCCTCAGGGCTGGGTACTGAGCCCCTACCCTGTGCTGGGCATCTCATGCCACCGTGTCTGCGACCACCTTCCCCCGTGGGCTGCCTAGAACCTCCCTGCCAGGACTGCCCCAACCATCTCTCCGACCACCTTCCCCGCTGGGCTTGGGATCTGGCTTAGAGCCTGACTTCCCAGCCCCTCCTACCCCAGAGCCTCTCACTCCGGGTGGCGAAGCCCCCTCCCAGCTGCAGCTCCCCTCCTGAGGGACCTGGGGGGTCAGCGGCTTCACAACCCACCAGCCTGGTGTCTGGGACCTTCCTAAGGCCCAGCTCCCCTTGGGGAGAAGGGAAAATTTCTGCCCTTCCTCTGCCTGCTGCTCCGTTCCTCTCTTCTGCCTCCTTTCCCTCTTCTTGGGCCCCCACCCGTCTCAGCCTCCCTCTGAACTCGGAGGCCACCCCTCTTCCCTGCTAGGGAAAACCCAGCGTGTATCTGCTTTGGGTTTCAGCAGCTTCTCTCTGATCGTTGTAAGGGGAGATGGGGGACAAGAGAAGCACTTTGGTCCCCAGGTGGGACAGGGCCATGGTAGGAGTTGCAGGGGTGCCACGGCCTTTTACAGATGTCATGGGTGGGCTTATAGGGACCGTGTGGAGTAGACAAATCTCACCTGTGGGTTTCACTGCCCTAGGGCTTGTTCCCGTGGAATATCCTCGTCAGAGGATACAGGAGGTCCCTGGGCCTAGATGCTGAAGAGACTTCCGTGTGCTGGTTTGGTTCAGGAAACATCCCTGAGCTAGGCCCATTCTAGATGAAAGGGTGGGGCCTTTCTGTGTCTAGATATTCCGACTTAAAGAAGGTTCTAGGCTCAGAGGCAGGAGTTTAGGGACGGGCAAGTCCTCCTTTACAGACAAGGACAGCTCGAAAGCAGAAAGGCACTTCCCAAAGGAGCATGGCAGAGCAGCAGGAGAGCCAGGAATGGGGGCCCAGGTATTCAAAGCTCTTCCCACCGAATGGCATGGTGCTGGGACAATGGCATGGTGCCAGCCCTGGGCACACAGGCCCTGCCTGCCTGCTGGCTTCCGGCAGACCATCATCCAGCCCCCCCCAGCTTCCCCCTAGCTCCTCCCCACCAGCCCCTCCCTGCCATTCCCCACCTTCACTGTCCTTGAAACACTTCATGAGCCCTGCCTCCCCAGCCTTTTTTCTGCCACACACCTCTGTCTCCCACCATAACTCATTCCCAGAACTGGCCCCTCAGGGGTCAGCTCCAGGCCTGCCCAAACTGTCCTCCATGTGTCTCTCAGTTGCCGCTGGCCTTCCCTCTGCCCCCTGCTGGGTCCTCAGTGGCCTCTCCTCGGGCTCTTTCCACCCCCGTCCCTGCAGCTTGTGGCCATGTGGACACCCCGACACCCACACAGCGTGGGCCTGTGCAGACCCTCAGGCTTGCAGCCCGCACGCCCACCCTCCTGCTCCGGTCTGTGCCTTTCTCCTCCTGCCTCTTCCCTTCCCCAGGCCGGCTCCTCAGCCTCCCTCCTCCCCTGTCACTCTGCACCTGCTCAAGTCACCCACACATGTGCACTGGGAGTCCCCAGGCTCCCCGCGTGCTCCTGGTTATGATGCTCCCTGTCCCCTCAGCACCGCTCACCTAGGCATGTCCAGCCCTGGCTCCCGACCCCCCAAGTGCCCACGGCTGCACTCGCTCCACGCTGCTGCCACCAGGCTAGCCCTGCCTGTCCCCCTCACTATCCTGTAACCTTTCTTTAAGTCCATTTCGGCTTTCCAGTAAAGTAATATGAGTGGACTTCAAAAAGTTTGTGGAGGGAACCAGCAGTTAGCGTAATGGCTATGTCGCTGGACTCCCACGTAGTCGACCGCGGTTCGCGTCCCGGACCCGGTGGCTTAAAACTCACACCAGGCACGTGTGCGTGCGTGCCCAAGATTCTGAGAGGAGAATGGAGGAGAGGGGATTGTGGCGTGACCATCCCCCCTGGGGGGTGATTTCTTGCTTTCTGTCTCTATGTCTCTCTCTGTCTGGTGAGCACACGCGCCCTATAGCAAAAACCTCTCAAAAAAAAAAAAAGTTTGTGGAAAAATGGAATTAAAGTATGAATTTATTGGGGCCGGCAAGTGGCGTGGAGGTTAAGGCAGCTGGGCCCCACGTGGCTTAAACTCACTCCAGGTGTGTGTGCATGCGTGCCCAAGATCCCGAGAGGAGAATGGAGGAGAAGGGATTGCGGCGTGGTCATCCCCCTGGGGGGTAATTTCTCGCTTTCTGTCTCTCTGTCTCTCTTTGTCTTTCTGGCAAGCGCTCGCGCCCTGTAACAAAAACCTCTCCCCCAAAAGAGAAAAAAAAATTGAAATCCATGCATTTTTTTCCATAATATACACTTTCTGTGAACTTTCTGAAAACCTCTCATATAAGATTTTTAAAGTAAATATATATATAAGGCCCAAATGCCTTCACCTGCCGGGGCCTCAGTGTGAGCAGCCGGAGTTCGCTCCAGTGCAGCCTGCCCGTTCCCCTCCGCCCCACGCCCTGTGTGTGCTCAGCTGTCCCGGTCACCTGAGCCAGGCCCCCGCCCTACACCAGCTCAGCCCCTGGCCGTGGTCAAAGCCCTCTGTCTTCTCCAGGCTCTTCCATCTACGATGGGGAGGAACATACTCAGCAGCGTCTGAGATCACGTAAGACTGGGTGTGGGAAGGAGCTTTGAAAACCACCAAGGGATCCGTGAAGGGACGGCGTCCCCGTCGTGTGCTCTGGGCTTTGCAGGGGATGATGTGGACTCCTGGAGCTCAGAGGTGTCTTGAGGATGAGCAGATGGAGGGGAGTAGGAGTTCTGGACCAGACCTAGGGGAAAGGGCATTCCAGGGTGGGGGCGCTCTGCAGCTATGCCTGAGAGAACTGAGTGAGGCAAAGCCTTGGGTGTTGTGCTCAAACCCTAAGGTGGGTTTGGAGCCAGATCCCCAGGGGGGCAAGGACCAAGGTTTTTTTATAGATGGGATGCCATGGACACCCCATCTTTTTTTTTTTTTTTTTTTTTTTTGGAGAGGTTTTTGCTATAGGGTACGTGTGCTTGCCAGAAAGACAGAGAGAGACAGAGAGACAAAAAGCGAGAAATCACCCTCTAGGAGGGATGGCCACGCTGCAATCCCTTCTCCTGCAATCTCCTCTCGGGATCTTGGGCATGCACACACACGCGCCCGGCGTGAGTTTAAGTCTCCGGGTCTGGGGCTCAAACCGTGGTCTACTACACGGGAGTCCAGCAACATAGCCATTATGTTAACTGCTGGTCTCAACATCCCATCTTCTATTAAAGCTAAGAAATATGTTGAACACCCACTGTATCTCCTGAGATGGCTCAAATGAAAAGCCTGCCTTTAAGGAGGGGAAACAAACCAGGGATGTTGAGGTACCCAGGGACTAGCAAGGACAGGAAGCTGTGACCTCCTTAGGCGGAAGGGCAAGGGACGTCATGTTTAGGGAGCCCCACAAGAGCGTAGCAGGAGCTTTCATGATGGGGAGTACATGGCTCCAAGGAGGGCAGGAGGAACCGCCCCCACCTCTCCACCTGCCATGACCCCACTAGCCAAACCCAACCAAGAGCCAGCCAGCAAAGGACTGGCAGGGGTCAGTCCCCAGAACACAGAGCAGGGCAGAAACTGGATCTGGGGGTGGGGCAAATGGAAAACAGCCAGCACACCTGTTAGCCACTAAGTTTACCTATCTTATATAACCCTCATAACAACTTTATATAATATTTTAAAGAGCTGTTTATTTATTCCATGTGCAAGAGAGAGGAAGAAAGACAGAAAGTACCCCCAACAGGGTCTCAGTGCCACTGTCCACGCACTTCCTCAGTGAGCTCTTGTCCGTGGTACACACGAGCCTGCCTGGTCGACTCAGGAAGGTCTCTGGAGGCAAGCCCAGACCCTCCCATGTAGGAAAGCATCTCGTTTACCACCGCACCACCTTCCAGCTGCCACAACTTCGTGTCTTAGAGTGAGTCCACGTTGTCACTGCTGCATTCCTGCAGTCCCTACCTACAGCCTGGCCTATGTACGCACTCAAAGAGTTGTTGGATAATGGACCAGCTGGTGATGGCGGTGAAGGCAGCTGGAACACCGCGTGGTCAACTGTACAGTTCAAGTCCCAGACCTGCTGGCTTGGACAAAGCACTGGGTGTGTGTTCTGAGTGCCCAGAACTCCTGAAAGCAGGGAGAGGTAGAGAGGAGAAGGGATTGCAGTGTGCTCATCCCCAGTGTGCTTTTTCACTTTCTTTCTTTCAATCTCTTGCTCTCTCTCTATTTTGAGAGTACATACACCTTCTGGCAAAAAACAAATGAAGCATTGGATAGGTGAATGAATGAATGCATTTGCCACTGATCAGGCCCAATTACGTGGAAGCAGACAAAGCAAACTCAAAGGTTAAAATAATAACAGTAATGGCCACTGTTTGTTGCACATGTATTGAGTGCCGGGCTCAGGGCCTCACACTCTGTTCACATCATATTTTGTGATTCTGATGCTGTGGGGACTGTTTGCAGAGGAGGACGTGAAGGCCCAGAGAATTACCTGCTTAGGGTCACGTGGCTAGAAAATGGCAGACGTGGGACTTAAACCCAGGTCTTCTGCATATAGAGCCAGCTTCTTTTTTTTAATATTTTTTAAATAATTATTTTTTATTTAATTTTATCCATTGTCATTATTTTAATTTTTTTTTTTTTAAGTTGATCAGAGAAAGACAGAGAGACAGAGAAGGAAAGTGAGAAAGCAAGCTGCCAGGTCCAGGACTCGAACCATGGTCAGCCTATGTGAAAGTCTAGCTACCTTAACCACCATGCCATCTGCCAGTCCCATAGAGTGTCAACTTCTTAAAGCTGGATTCTGTTGCTTTGTTAGGGGCATAACTTCGTGGACATCACCAAGGTGTGGTGAGAATCACTTGCGATGGGAATTCTAGAAGGCTACACCTTTAGCAAAATAGAGGTTAAACAGAGCCATGGGGAGCGTGAGCCTCCAGTTAGAATGCTTTCAGCTGCAAGGCACAGGAATTTCGATTAAAAATTACTTAGGTAATAAGGGAAGACTTCTAATAAAGCAAGAAGTCTGGAAGCAGGGAGGTTCCAGGGTTGGGGAATTCAATGGCTCAAGGACATCAGGACTGGGTTCCTTCCTTATTTTGGTCCTGTTAACCTGTCATCCTATTGCCAGTCATGGCTGCCTTCATTCCAGGGGTCTTGGACACACTGTTCATTTCAGAAGCAGGAGAATTTCTCCTAGAAGCCCCCAACAGATCTCCCTTCTCTTCTCATGCCCATTCCCAAATCAGCCACTGGCAAGGAGAAAGGAATCACTCCACTTACCATAGATTTGTCACGATCCCTGCCTCCCACCACCACCATGGGCTGGGAGAAAGCCCTGCTTCACCTGACAGCCCAGGACCTGATCCAGGTGGGATACAGTTAAGGAAGGCAGGTGGACCCAGGAGGGGTGGCACCAGACAGCCCTGGAGGAGGCAGCCCGCAGGGTCTGCTGCATCACCATGACCCATCCCTGTGTCAGGGTGTGGGAAATAGGTCACACCCTCAAGGCACAGGGTAGTGGTCCACCCAACCTCAGGCAGGAGAGAGAGGTGCAGGCTGCAGCCCTCAGGGCCCGGCTAAGTGTTCCACGCTCAGCTGAAAGCTGGATTCTCCACGGCTTCTGCCTTGCGGCAAAGCTGCCAAAGTTCTGCTTCTCTGCACTGACTGGGACCAGCGGGTGAAGGGAAGTGACAGGAACCTTTGAGACAGCAGCTGTGTCACCTGAGAACTTTGAGCAGCCCTGTCAGGTAGGGCCACTGGGCACAGTTAGACAAGGTTCCGCGGCTTCAGGAAAGTGGATTTGGGCAATGCTGCCGCCACAGACTCCTGGGAGGACTTTGCAAAACAAATGTTTAAGGAGCAACCCTAGTGGTCTCCATGAAGAACGTGGGGGGCTGGAGGGGGCATCTAAAGGTCTTGCACTGCTGTGGGAGAGACTTCTCCTGGGTGCAGCCAGGCAGTTGAGTGAGTACAGGAGGTAGGTGGTGGCACAAGCCAGAAGGCGGGCGTTCTGAAGCCCAAAGCTTGGAAGAGATGGAGGTCTTGAAAAATGCTTAATGCGGGGACCAGCAGTTAGCGTAATGGCTATGTCGCTGGACTCCCATGTAGTCGACCGCGGTTCGAGTCCCGGACCCGGCGGCTTAAACTCACGCCGGGCGCGTGTGCGTGCGTGCCCAAGATCCCGAGAGGAGAATGGAGGAGAAGGGATTGCGGCGTGGCCATCCCCCCTGGGGGGTGATTTCCTGCTTTCTCTCTGTCTCTCTCTGTCTGTCTGGTGAGCGCACGTGCCCTATAGCAAAAACCTCTCCAAAAAAAAAAAAAAATGCTTAATGCGGGGGGGAGGGGGCAGCAGTTAGCATAATGGCTATGTTGCTGGACTCCCATGTAGTCGACTGCAGCTCGCGTCCTGGACCCGGTGGCTTAAAACTCACGCCGGGTGCGTGTGTGTGCATGCCCAAGATCCCGAGAGGAGAATGGAGGAGAAGGGATTGCGGAATGGCCATCCCCCCTGGGGGGGTGATTTCTCACTTTCTGTCTCTGTCTCTCTCTGTTTGTCTGGCGAGCGCACACGCCCTATAGCAAAAAAAACTCTCAAAAAAAAAGGAAAAAAAATACTTAATGTGGGGGTCAGCCAGTGGCGTGGTGCTTAATGCAGCTGGGTCTCATGGCCAATGGTGCGGGTTGAGTCCTGGACCTGTTAGCTTGAAAAATAAGCTGGGCTTGTGTGTGTGCCCAAAGTCCTGAGAGGAGAATGGAGGAGGAGGGATTGCAGGGTGGCCATCCCCCCTGGGGGTGATTCCTCACTTGCCCTCTCTCCTTTCCTTTCTTTCTCTGTCTCTCTCTCCCTGGTAAGCTCACACAGTCTGTAGCATATTTTTTAAAAAAGAAGGAAAAACATGCTTCAGGGAAGGAACAGAAAAAGCTTTTAACTAGAAAGATCGGTTCAGCACAAAGAGGTCGGCCAGGAGGGAATTAACGCCTTGCTTGGAGACCCTTGATGGGATGAGAAGGGACAGCAGGAAGTGGACCAGTGCCCCTCCCGCTTGGCTTTGGGAGGAGGAACTTTAAGTGGGGAATGCTAGAGCAGAGGGGCTGGGCTGAGCCTCAGGTAAGTGAAAATGGTGAGAGTTCTCAGTTGCCTTTCAGTGAGTTTGCCTGAGGGCCTGTGAGGGCAGGGGCCAGGCCGGCAAGGGGCACTCAGCAGGCAAAGGACTGCGGGGTTCAAATGCTCTGTGGCCTCGGCCCCAGAGGCCTTAATTAATGGGTGGACAACCACAGCAAAGAGGAGAGGGGCCGGAAAACACCCGTGGCAAATGCTTGCCTTGATTTTTCTGGCTCGGAAATGCAGATTGCAAACCACAGCGCTGTGAGCAAAACGCAGGTGAGCCCGTGGAAGAGGAAATGGCAGCACCGCCACCAAAGAGGAGGCCTCCCATCTCCCTGCCAGGCTCTTGGCGGCAGGGCTTGCTCTAGACACCGGCTGGCATCCTGGAGAGCCCACCCAGCTGCTGGCCCATGGGAAATGGAGCGACCTGCCCAGACCTAACCTCAGGGAGGTCTCTGGTCATTCCCCACAGGACTCTGTCGGTCTCACCCTTTCCATCTTCTTTAATCAAGGCAGGCCGATTATTGCAAGAGGGGAGGGGTAGTGAATGCAATGACAGGGAGAAAGCCTGCTGTGCTAGCCCTAACTCCAACTCAGTGGATCTCAAAGTTAATCGTGCCCCAGAATCACTTGGGGTGCCTGCTTAAAATGTATATATGCAAGCCCACACAGATGGATTCTGAAGGGGCGCCCAGGAATCTGCATTTGTGACAAGTGCCACACGTTGTCCACTTGAAGCAATGCAGATGGATCTCGATCCACACTTTGGAAACCCCAGCTCCAGAGGACAAGTCTCCAGGACTGATACAGACACAGGGAGTCTGCTGGGGTGGGGAGGAGCAGGTGCAGCCAGTTCTGACCGGCAGAGCTGGCCTGGGAGTGCAGGCTGGGTCATGAGGGAGTGGCCTCTCTTTACCATGTGGGGCGACTTAGAGCTGGAGGAGCATTTGCAGGGGATGCAGTGGGGCCTCACACTGGGCAGGAGGGTGGGTGGGGTAAGTGCTTTCTTCCCCAAATTCTCAGGCGGGGGGGGGGACTCTCTGGAGAAGTGCTCCCTGGGGACAACTAAGGATCAGCCTCCTGCCAGATGGGATTAAGAGCCCCCCAACCGTGTCTGAGCTGCCCCCCCAGTTCCAGAGGGCATGCACCCCTGCTACAGCTAACATCTCAATTCTTCTTCCCCCCTCCCCCGCCCTCCCCCTACTCCCCATCTCCCCCACCTGCCTGTCCTGGGCGTGGCCTCCCGTACTTCTCTGGTCTCTCTCCCACCTTTCCTCTCTCCTGTCCTACAGTAACTGAGAGCTGCCCTCCCACTTCGGTTCCCCAGGCCCTTCAGTCTGGCCCTGTGCCCCTCACCCTCCTCCTTTCTGCCCCTGCTGCGCCCCGCCCTCCCATTAATTCTGGGGTCCTCTCTCAGATACCCCTCTGGTTTCTTTGCAGTTAATTTTCTCTTGGATTTGTGGAGGTTTTCCAGTTTTCAAAACTTCAGCTGGGGGCCAGCAGAAGGCTCTCCCTTCCTCTCTCTGACCCCGACCCCCCTGTTTTTGTTCCAGGCCACTAAACCATCTAAAGAGATGAGCGGGTCGAATGAGACCTCGAGCCCAGTCTCAGAAAAGCCCTCGGCTTCCAGAACCTCCATCCCTGTATTGACTTCCTTTGGGGCAAGGAATTCTTCCATCTCCTTCTAGAAGCCCCGCCCACCTCCACTCTCACCCTTTCCCCCACTCCTACCATTTCTCTCCTCATTCTTCCCTTCATCTCTACCCCATCCCCACCCTCCTCTCCAGGCCCTCCGAAGGGGTTGCCATGGCCATGGGTGTGGCCCTCCTCAGCCCTCTATACCCACCCCCTGCTGGTGTTTTTGGTTTTTAAAAAATGATTCACTTTTAATTATCGTTTTTTTAAAAAGCAAAACAGTACAAATAAAAACCAAATGCACCACCTTCTCTCGACTTCATTCCCCAAGGACCTCTCCTTGGCCCACTTCCTGTCACCGGCTCTCCCTTTTCTCTTTCCCCACTCTTCCCCCCCAGTCCACCCTGAAGTTCCTGCCCCCTGCCCCTCCCCGCTTCCCCCTGACTTCCCGCGAATACTCCAAACAAACCCTGAGCCATGGAGACTTGGAGCAGCACGAGACCCCCTCCCCTTCCCCGTACCTTCCTGGAGAAACACGTGGACATTGGACCACCTCATCAGGCTGGAAACCTGAAGCAGGCCCTGGAGACACCCCTGCCTGTCCAGCGGGGACAAGACTGAACTGCTGCTGCTCCACTCCCTCCACTCGTGCCCCAGTGGGCCAGGAGTCAAGATGGAGGCGGGAGTCCAAGCCCTCAGGCTGGGCGTGAGGCCACGGGTCTGTGTGTCCTGGCGCGGGGCTGGCTTTCGGGGACTCGCTGCCCAGCCATGAGGCGCGGCCTGGCCTGGGCTGAGTGCAGGAGGAAGGCCGTTCAGACTGGCTGTGACGGGGCTGTGCAGACAGACAGCCACTGGGACACTGGCTCGGGACAGGGCAGCCCTGGGGAGGGGTATTTGGTACTTTTAGTTTCCTAATTTAGCACTTTAAATGACATTAACTTATTTAATTGGGGTAGGGTGGGCAAGAATGAGAGGCCGATAAAATTAGATTTTGAGGCCTGGAGGGTGGGAAGGGTCTGGAGGTGATGGGACTAGGGAAGAGTAGAGAGGGCATTGATGGGGGACAGAGAGGAAGGCTCTGACCCCACAGTGGGGTTGACTCGACCTTCATCCATCCTCTTTGCGATTTGAGGGTTTTCAGGGAAGGGATGAACCTGGTGGCCCCCCGCGAGATGCTTGAGAGTCTCAGCGCCCCAGGCCTGTGGATGCCCAGCCCTGAGAGGCTGTTGTCCTGGTCCCCAAGAAGGTCAGGGAGATGCCAGTTGTGGCTCTCCGTCCTGGCCCGTCCCCCAGGGCGCAGTGAGGGGCCAGCAGGGAGCCTGCGCAGGAGTGGGGGGGGGGCGCAGGATTGCGACTGGAGCACAAGGTGGAGGAGCACAGTGAGGGGGAATCGGGATGAGTCCCCCAGTAAGCACAGAAGGGCCATTGGAGGGGCAGAGCCCTGGGCCTGGCAGGGAAGGTCAGCCTGGGGAGAGCCAGGGGGAGCTGATGAGGGTTTGGGAGGGAGGGGAAACTGGGTCACGGTTCTTCATTTCTTTTTTTGGTTGGTTTTTGTTTTTGTTGGTTCATCCTTGTTTTCTAGCTTTGGATCATTTTTGTACCAAGGCAAGCAAGCCTTTTTGAAAAATAACAAAAGAAGAGGAAAAAAAAAAAAAAATCCCTTCCGGAAAAAAAAAAAAAAAAAAAAAACCCTGGAAAATAGAAAAAAAAAAGGACCTCATAAATGATGCAATTACTTTTAATTGCAGGCAACTCTTTACATTTAAGTGAAGTGTCTTAACATTTTATATTGTTTTAAAAATATATTTACATATTATATATATATATATAATATACGTAATATAAATATATATAAATATTTAAAAAAGAAAAAAAAAAGACAACCGCGGCATTCTCTCCCCGGCCGCTGTTTCGGCAGGGGAGGGGGCTGGGGTGGGCACGTTGGCCTGGCTTCTGTGGTCCAGTGGATGGTTCGGTTTGATCTGGCTGTACAGAGACTCCCTGACTTGGGAGGGGCGGGGGGAGTGGTGCCCCCTCCCCCCTCCCCTCCATTACTCTTTGCTTGCTACTCTTCGCTTGCCCCACCTCTCACCCTGAGCCTTGTGACCCGAACGTGTGCCCCACCGTCATTGTCCTGAGTTGAATGTCCCTTTGTGGGGGGAGGGGAGGTGGGGGAAGTGTCCATCCCTGAAGGGGCAGATGGAGGGAGCCAGGCGCCCCGCCCCGCCCGCTCGAGTAGAGCCAGTGGGGTTTGCATCTTTCTTTCACTTTGGTTCCTGCACATTTATGGACTAGGAGGCATTCGTGTGGAATTGTGTGCAGCCTGAGTGTGCGTGTGGGTGCCGGCATAAGCTCACTTACCCACGTGTGCAGATGCATGACCTATGATGTGTGTGCAGGGAGGTGTGTGCACATAGGTGCATGTAACCTGTTTGAGCGGCAGCACGTGCCTACCTGCGTGTTGGTGTGAGAGGAGCTTTGTGTGTGAAAACCTGTAATGTGTGTGTGCAGACCTGTGTAACTGGGGAGGGCCACGTGTGGACAGGTGTGTACATGGAGGTGCGTGTGACCTGCCTGTGTGTACGTGTGTGCTTGCGTGCGTGTGTCCCACCATCCCTGCACCACGCACCCCCGCTCCCTCCCCAGGCCCGCATCCCCACTGGCCCTCTTGAGCCCACAGCACGTGAATGCCCCCAGCTGCATGCGCCTCGCTGCTCTGTCCATCAGTGTGTGCTTGACCAGGAGAAAACTAAGACGTCTGGGGACCCCTGTACCTGGTCCCCCAGCCCCCGCCCACTGTGCTGTGTTATTCGCATGGAGGGTTTCTCTCCCGCCCCTTCCACAATACGCTGTTTCCCCGGGAGCCTCTGTCCGGAGGCTTTGAGTGGGGTCCCCCAGTGGGGCCCCCTGGGGTGAGCCCCAGCTCCACACCCTGCCCCATCCACCCCGTAGGGCCCGTGTTGGTGTAGCAGTGATGGCTTCTGTGGATATTCTGTGACCTCTGTCAGTGTAACTTGACAATTTCTAAATGGAAAAGGGTTGCTGTGTTTTCTGTCTCTTTTTTAATGTCCTTTTTCTTCTCCCTACCTCCCTGCTCTTTCCTTTTCGGTTGTTCTAACCGAGTGTTTGGGGCTTTAATAAAACTCGTTTCCTTTTCCTCTCCTGGATCTCCTTCCTGTATGCTGCTGACTCATTATTTCTCATCCTCACCCTGGAGGGCCAGGAAGGTGCTGGGGTGGGGGGATCCCTGGTCACCAGCTGCCCTTCCCCTCTGGCAGGCAGGGTGTGACAGGGTAGGGGTGGGACGGGGCCATGTGGCTGCTGCCACCCCTATGGCCCCTGAGAACCAACACCTTTCAAGACTTGAAGAGGAACAGACTCTGAGGGGGCCAGCCCTCAGCTTGGCACCCCAAGAGATGTCCTGGGTGATACTCACGGCCATCAGTGAGGTAACTACAGGCACAACCTACAGCTGGGCGTGACAGGCCAGGCTCAGAGGTGGGCACCTTGCCTGGAGTCATACAGCCAGTGAGCTGTAGGCAGGATTTGAATCCATCTTTGCCTCACCCCAAAGCCAATGCTCTTTCCCCAAATCAAGCAGGTTCTGATGACTGCCAGCTGCCTCCTGGCTGGGTGGGGCTCCTGCCCTTTGGGTGAGGTGACCCCTCGTAGTGTCCACCCATCCTTTATAGATCAGCACCTTTCAGATTTGAAACCATAATATGGTAAGAAATCCACCTGACGTCTCAGCGTGCTCGACGTGCACACGCACAGGTGCAGACACCCACCGTGCAACGGGACGTACTATGTGTGGTATGCCATTGAGCGGGCCAGATGTCTTCCTGGAATTTCTTTCTTTTTTTTTTTTTTTTTGGATTTTTTTGTTTGGAGATGTTTTTTCGCTATAGGGCACGTGCGCTCATCAGACAGAGAGAGACAGAGAGAGACAGAGAGACAGAAAGTGAGAAATCACTCCTCAGGGGGGATGGCCACGCCGCAATCCCTTCTCCTCCATTCTCCTCTCGGGATCTTGGGCACACATGCACACGAGCCCGGTGTGAGTTTTAAGCCACTGAGTCCGGGACGCGAACCGCTGTCGACTACGTGGGAGTCCAGCAACATAGCCATTACGCTAACTGCTGGTCCCATGGTCTTCCTGGAATTTCTGAAGGCTGTGCTGCTGTTTCAGCGTGTTCCAAGGGTCCCAGAAGCTGCCCTTCCGGGTGTTCTGCCCTGCTGAGGCAGGTGTGTTATTTGATCGTCTTCCCAGCCCCTCGAAACACCATTACTTCTACCCCAGACGGTAAGCCAGAGTCCTGGAGCCATAGCCTTTCGGAGCCGCTGGAGCCCAGGTACGCTTTCTCCCGAAGGCCTCTGCAGAGGCACATGCGGAGGCACAGGTGGGGAACCTGCCCTTTGCAGGGGAGGCTGGCCCCAGAAGCCTCCCACCTGCCTAGGCCCCAGCAGCTCTCAGACTGGCAGGCAGACAGGCAGCCCAAGCACGGACCATCCCCTTGTCCTTATAGAATATCCGCAGGCTTTGCCTTTTCTCTCCCATCCGGTTCTCTGAAAACCAGAGGAGTGGCTAGAAACCCCGGATCCCCTCGAGTCACCCTCTTCTCTGACAGTTCAATATGGAGTAACACACAGAACCATCAATGGCTTGCTGTGTCTAGCAGGGGAACCAGCCAGAAAGCAAGAACACAAACACCTGGGCGCGGTCACAGGAAGGGTGGGCAGTGGCACGAGGGAACAGGCCGAGACAGTGGTGGCAGTAAGTAATGTGGCCCACTCGCAGAGGGTGTCCAGGCCTCAGGTCCTATCTCAAGAGAGACCTTAGGAGTAGGGTGGCTTTTGTGGGAGCTGTGGGTGACAAGCCCAGGCAGGAGGTCCTGGGGTGGGAAGGAATCTGAGTTCTGGGAAATGAATGGGACCCAGCAGAGTGAGGGGAAAGGTCAGAGCAGTGGCCAGAGGCCCCGTCATATGTCGTATGAGGTCTCGAGGGCTGTGACAACAGTGGCTTTCTTCTGGGAACCCTGGGAAACAGCAGGGGGTCTTGGGTAAAGAAGCGTCATGAACAACTCATTTCAGAAGTCACAAAATAAATAAATAAATGGAAAAGGAAAAAAAAAAGTCACTTCTGGCTGCAATGCGGGGAAGAGATGTGAGGAAGAGCACAGCAATTATTGGGGGGCAGGCACAGAAGACAGCCACCCAGGCAAACCCATGCCTAGCAACAGGTGGCTGAGAGAAGGGAAAGTGAGTCTCGGAAACGTCACAGCTACGCAGGGATGGAGCCGGGCTGGAATCTCAGACTCTCCCCTGTGCCCACCTAGCCCGGTGTTTTCTAATACTGCTCTCATTGATGGGGTTTCATGGCCTCTTCTAGCGGTCTGAGTGGCAGACATTATCACCTCCATTGTACTGGGGTGGGGGGACGCTGACTTGAACCACCAGAGCCAAGCAAGGGCTGGAAGGAGAGCAGGCTGGGCCAGAGTTCCTAGTGGATGGGAGGAAAGGGGCTGTTGGACAGAGCCCTCGTCGCGTCTCCTTACTGCCCACACATCTCTGGTCCCCCGGGCCCTTTCTTCTCTGGTCTCGGAGTGCTTTGAGCAATCCCAGAGCTCACGGGGGGGGGGATTGAGCACGGCCCTTAGCTTGGGACCTTGGGCCGGTGCCCTCTATGCCCCTGAGCTGAGTACGGGCTCCCTCGGCGATTGGGGCCACTCGTAATGACACTCCTGGTGGGAGGTGCTGCCTTATCCCAAGTCACCGTCCCAGAAATCCCCATGCAGAATGTCCAGTCTCGGCTGTAGCTCAGGGTGACAGTCGTGGTTTCTCTACATGCTCATGTCCGATGGCAAGAACAACACATTCTTATTCCTTCCACTTCAACCCTAAGAGATTTAGAGTTTTCCCAGAGAGATGTTTCTTATTGTCAATTCCCAATAGACTGGCAGAGCGCGTGTTAGAGTACAGAGCTTTTCTTTGTTTCTTTTTTCTTTTCTTTTCTTTTTTTTTTTTTTTTTTTGAGAATTTTTTGCTATAGGATGTGTGTGCTCACCAGACAGACAGAGACAGAGAGACAGAAAGCAAGAAATCACCTCCCCAGGGAGGATGACCATGCCTCAATCCCTTCTCCTCTATTCTCCTCTCAGAATCCTGGGCATGCATGCACATGCACCTGGTGTGAGTTTAGGCCACCAGGTCCGGGACTCGAACCACAGTTGACTACATGGGAGTCCAGCAATATAGCCATTACGCCAACTGCTGGTCCCCTTGTTTGCTTTTTCTTTATTAAGATGTATTTTTTTAATTACAAAAATAATTTGGGGGCAAGCAAGTGGTGTGGTGGTTAAATCACTGGACTCCCACATGGCTCACTGTAGTGCTAGTCCTTGACCCAGTGGCTTGAAAATCACACCAGGCACCAGGCGCGTGTGCAAGCCTGCCCAAGATCTCAGGAGAAGGGATTGCGGTGAGGCCATCCCCCCTGGGGGGTAACTTCTCACTTTCTTTCTCTGTCTCTCTAGCGAGTGCGCAAACCCTATAGCTAAAATCTCTCTCAGAAAAAAAAATTATATTTGGAAAGTGCATGTGCTTGCCAGAGAGAGACACACACAGGAGAGAGAGAGAGAGAGAGAGAGAGAGAGAGAGAGAGAGAGAGGGGAAGCGTCCCCCAATAGGATAGGTCATGCTGCAGTCCTTTGGCTTCTATTTCTCCATCCTGTGAGGACTTGAGGCAGGCATGCACATGTGCACGGTTTGTTTTTTAAGCCTCCAGGGCCAGGATTCAAACTGCAGTCAATCATGTAGGACTTGGCTTTCTTAACCACTAGGCTATGGGGCCAGCTCCTAGAGATGTATTTTACATACCATAAAATTCGCCCACTTAGGGGCCAGCGGATGGTGTAGTGGCTGCATTGCTGGACTCTCATATGGTTGTGGTTCAAGTCCCAGACCTGGTGATTTGAAACTCATGCTAGGCCTTGTGTGCGTACATGCCCAAGACCCTGGAAGGAAAACGGAGAAGAGATTGTAGCATGCTATCTCCTCGGGGGATGATTTCTTACTTTCCCTCTCACTGTCTGCGTCTCTCTTTCTCTGGTGAGTGCATGCGCCCTAAGACAAAAACCTTTTTTTTTTTAAATCACCCATTTAAAGGGTACGGTTCTGTGATTTTTAGTGTAGCCACAGGTATTTGCAATCATCACTACAATTTAATTTTAGATTATTTATTTAGGAGTGTGTTTTGAAATTTCTATATATTGGGGCCAGTTTGAATCCCGGACCTGGAGGCTTGCTTTCTCGTGCTCTCTCTCTCTCTCTCTTAAAAATTAAAATAAATAAATAAATAAATAAAGTTCAATAAAATAATTCTTTAAAAATTTTTTTCTCCACATTGTGAATTTCCCCAAATTCCTTCTGTTGTTAATTTCTTTTTTAAAAAGAATTGTCTTCTCTCCAAAAAAAAAAAGAATTATCTTATTTAACTTTATTTATCCATTTATTTTCATTTGACCAGAGAGGGACAGAGTGAGAGAGAGAGGAGAGAGAGAAAGTAAGAAAGCAAGCCACCAGTCCAGGACTTGAACCATTGTCGGCCATGTGGGAGTCCAGCACCCTTAACCACCACACCACCTGCCAGCCCCCTGTTGTTAATTTCTAATTTAATTCCATTATGGTGGCAGAAAAAACTTTGTATTGTTTCAATCATTTAAAAAAATTTTTTGAGACATTTTTGCTGTAAGGCATGTGTACTTGCCAGAAAGACAGAGAGACGGAAAGCAAGAAATCAACCCCCCCCCCCCCCCCCGCCCCAGGGGGATGATGGCCACGCTGGAATACTTTCTCCTCCAGTCTCCTCTCTGGATTTTGGGGACACTCACACACATGCCTGGCATGAGTTTCAAGGTGCTGGATCCAGGACTTGTACTGTGGTCAGCCACGTGAGAGTCTAGTACCTTAACCACTATGCCACCTGCAGGGTGATGCAAATCCCACTGACTCTACTTGAGCAGGTGGTGCGGGGCACATGGCTCCCTGCATCTGTCCCTTCGTGGATGGACACTTCCCCCGCCTCCCCTCCCTCCACAAAGGGCTGTTCAACTCAGGACGATGACAGTGGGGCACACAGTCACAAGGCTCAGGGTGAGCGGTGGGGCAAGCGAAGAGTAGCAAGTAAACAGGCCACTGTCTGAGCTTGTTTTACGGCCTAGCGAGTGGTGTGTCCTGGAGAACGTTTCCATATGCACTTGAGAAGCAGTGTTTTCTGCTGTTGCAGCATGGGGTCTCCTTTAGGGAGCCATTAGCGCTATTGGGTTATCGAGGGACCAGCAGCTGGCGTAATGGCTATGTCGCTGGACTCCCATGTAGTCGACCATGGTTCGAATCTCAGACCTGATGACTTAACCTCATGCCAGGCGCATGTGTGCTCAAGATCCCGAGAGGAGAATGGAGGAGAAGGGATTGCGGAGTGGCCACCTCCCCTGGGGGGTGATTTCTCGCTTTCTATCTCTCTGTCTCTGTCTGTCTGGAGAGCACACGTGCCCTATAGCAAAAATCTTTCCAAAATAATAATAATAATAGCAAATAAAATTAAATAAATAATTCTTTTTAAAAAATCAATACTGCCAATCTCTGCTTTTCATTGGGATGTTGAATCCATTTACGTTCAGTGTAATTACTGATAAGGTAAATTTATGTCTGTCATTTTGCTGTTTTTCATAGGTCTTAGGTCTTTTTTGTCCCTCCACTTCTTGAGTCCTGCCTTCTTTGGCTTAGATGTTTTCTTTTTTAAAAAATTATTTTATTTAACTTTACTTATTATATCATTATTATTTCCCAGTTTGATCAGACAGAGAGAGAGGGAGAGAAAGTGAGAAAGCAAGCCACCAGGTTCAGGACTTGAACCGTAGTTGGCCATGTGGGAATCCAGTGCCTGTAATCCATGCCATCTGCTGGGCCCTGACTTAGATATTTTCTAATGTATGTTTCTGATTCCCCTTTGGTTTCATTTGCAATATTTAAAAAAAATTATTTTCTTAGTGGTTGCTCTTAATTATCATCTTAATTAAATAGTTTAGTTCACATTAAAACCAACTTAATTTTAATAGTGCATAAAATTTCACTCCCATGGCATAATGGCTGCGTCGCTGGACTCCCATGTAGTGGACTATGGTTCGAGTCCTGGATCTGGAGGCTTAAACTCATGCTGGGCGCATGTGTGTGCGTGCCCAAGATCCTGAGAGGAGAATGGAGAAGGGATTGTGGTGTGGCCATCCCCCCTGGGGGGTGATTTCTCGCTTTCTGTCTCTTTGTCTCTCTCTGTCTTTCTGGTGAGCACACATGCCCTATAGCAAAAACCTCTAAAAAAAAATTCACTCCCTGTAGTTCCATTTCCTTCCCACTCCTTTATGCTATTACTGTCACACAAACCACACCTTCATATGTCAACAAAATTTTGTAATTATTGCTTCATTTGGTTGTCTTTCTTTTTTTTTTTTTTTTTAGTTTTGTATATGGCTCACCATGGAGAGACAGAGATGAAGAGATTGAGAGAGGAAGTGAGACATCACCTCCCAGGGGGATGGCTATGCAGCAATCCTTTCTCCTCCCTCCTTCTCAGGATTCTGAGCACATACACACATACACTGGGTGTGATTTTTAAGCCACTGGGTCCAGGACTCGAATCACATAGCCAGCCATGTGGCCAGCTGTGTGGCAATCTAGCTGTTTTAACCTACATGACACCTGCTGGCCCTTATGCAGTTGTCCTTTTTTTTAAAAAAGTTTAACTTTATTTATTATCATTATTTTAAAACATTTTAAAATTTGCTACAGGACACATGTGCTCACCAGAGAGATCAAGAGAGAGGAAGTGAGAAAGCAAGCTGCCAGGTCAGGAGTCAAACCGTGGTCAGTCATGTGGGAGTCCAGCACCTTAACCACCATGCTACCTGCTGACTGTTTCCCTGCCCTTTGGTTGTTTTTTTTTTTTTTTTTTTTTTTTTTTTTTTTTTTTTTTTTTTTTTTTGCCATAGAGTGTGTATACTTGCTGGAGAGAGACAGAGAAAGGGTAAGTGAGAAATCACCCCCCAGAGGAGATGGCCACATCACAATCCATTCTCTTACACCATCCTCTCAGGATTTGGGGCACACATGCACACGTGCCTGTACGGTTTTCAAGCCACCAGGTCCAGGACCAGAACATCCGTTGGCCCGTGTTGGAGTCCAACACCTTAACCACCACACCACCTGCTGGCCCCATCCATCTTGTGTACTTTTATTTCAGTCTGAAGGTTCTCTAGTATTTCTGTCTTTTTTTTTTTTTTTTAAGAGAGTTTTTTGCTACGGGGTGCATGTGCTTGCTGGAGAGACAGAGAAACAGAAAGCGAGAAATCCCTTCCCAGGGGGATGGCCACGCCGCAATCCCTTCTCCTCCATTCTCCTCTCAGGATCTTGGGCACACATACACACGTACCTGGCTTGGCTTTGAAGCCACTGGGTCTGGGACTCGAACCATGGTCAGCCATGTGGAAGTCTGGTGATGTAACCACTGTCCCATCTGCTGGTCCTATCTAGTGTTTTAAAATTTATTATTTTACTTTATTATTATTTTTAATTTGAACAGTTAGAGACAAAGTGAGAAAGCAAGCCTCTGGATCCAGGACTTGAACTGCAATCAGTCATGTGAGAGTCTAGAGTCTCAACTATCACACCACTTGCCAGCCATCTAGTATTTCTTATATGGTAAGTCTTCTAATGAATGCTCTGTTTCCCTTTATCCAAAGATGTTTTCATTTCTCCTATATTCTTGCAGGAGAGCTCTGGGCTTTGATCATCCTCCAAAGCCTGCTAGTCAGGAAACGATAGTTATGTAACCTATCTCTGTGTCTTTTCTCTGGACTTAGTTACACCACTTAGGAGCTGGGTGACCTTGGGCAAGTTAGGTCACCGCTTTGTGCCTCAGTTTCCTCATATAGAACGTGGAGATAACGGGTATGGTGCCGAGTGCACACACTCGCCCTTAGCTCATTTACCAGAAACTACCTCGAGAGTGGGCAGAGGGGTTTCAGCAAGTAACTGAGTAAGTCTTCCCAGCTCCAGGGCTCCTCCCCAGATTCTTTGCTGAATGTCACCTGCTCTTGCTGTAGACAGATACCAGGCTCACCAGAGGCAGCCTGGGAGCTGGCAGGAGCAACTGCAGAACCACAGCATAGAAGGAAGCCCACCGTGGTGTAAGCTTGCGCATGCAAGTAAGAATGGGACCCAGCAGATGGCATCATGGTTACACCACTGGACTCTCACATGCTGATCACAGTTTGGGTCCTGGACCAGGTGGCTTGAAAATCACACTGGGCATGTGTGTGTGTGTGTGTGTGTGTGTGTGTGTGTGGTATGTGTTCCCAAGATTTGGAGAGAGAATGGAATGGAGAAGGAATTGTGGCTTTCTATCTTTGAGAGAGAGCTCTCTTTGCTGAGTGCATACACCCTAAGATGAAAACCTCCCAGAGAGAGAGAGAGAGAGAGAGAGAGAGAAAAAGAATGGGTAAAATCCGTACTCCTTTTCCAATATTATTGGCCTGGAGTGCCTTAGATGACAGGTGATCCAGTCCTCCTTGCTTGGCTGTACTTTTGGGGACCATTCTGAAGGTCCAGGAAGGCCCAAGAAGGAAAATGCCTAAACACATTCCTGGGCTCTCCAGGAATACAGAGAGCAGGTGCCCAGACACCTCATGTGACAAGGGACTTGGTCACCAGCCCTTCCAACATGCATCTGTGCCTGTGTCATTGCACATACCAACTTCCCAGGACACTTACAAAAAGACACCAGGGGGAAGAGGTTTGCCTCCACCTGGCCCAGTCCAGCCCCACTCCTCCCTCCAAAACAAGTGAGACAGCTGACTTGTGCCTTGAAGAAGGCCATTTATTTCCAAGATATAGACTGTACTTTTAAGACAGGACTTTTCAGAAGCAGGAAATCTTAGTTGTTGCCTAGAGAGGTGTGTCAAGGACACAGTGAAAGGAGCCATGCGGATGTGGGGTGGGCGGGGAGGCTGTATCCAACACTGTTACAACACTTTTTAAATGAGCAAAACATCTTTAAAAATCCTTATAAATTCTTTATAATATGTTACACATTTAGAGACAATATTTACAGTAGAAGGATGGGGCAGGGAGGAGAGAAATCTACTTTACAGCAAATCTTTGCATAAAACGAGGGGACTGACAGACGTGGCAGGGGAGCTCACAACCGCACCTGGCTTCCCTGGAATGAGGGGGCTTGGGTTGCTCCTGGAGATGGGGTCTATTTACATCCTGGGGAGAGGAGGCTGCCACCTGCCCATCCTGCAGGGACAGCCTAGCTCGGACCCCATAAATCAGTGTGTGGGAGAGAGACACCAGGAGTGTTTTGACTACGGCCCTCTCCTAAGAGGAAGAAGGTTGGGTTCTGTGTGCCTCAACTGTGGAAGGAGCAGCACAGCTGGAAGAACAAAAAGGGGGTGAGGAAGGTACCAGCCTGGACCCTCCCCAAATGAGAACAGGAAACTTACCATGGTCAAAGCGCTTGAGGGGAGTGGCTTAGAGGTTGGTAAAAGGATGGGGGGGGTGTGACCCATTGAGGGTTTGTTTTTGGGTGGAGCGCCCCCCCCCCACACACACAAGCAGCAGGAGGCAGGATCTCTGTGTGCACCAAAAAGTGCCCTGGGAGTGGGGTGTGTTGGAGAGGGGGTGGCAGAAGTTGCTACTGGAAACACCTTTGGACAGTGACGACACACACTCGCACACACGAGCCCCCCACCCCTGTGGACACCACCACCCTACACCTCCGCGATATCCTTCCAGTCCCCCCCTGAGCTAGGTTGCTGAATGGGGGGAGGGGCAAAGGAAAGAAGCAAAAAGCCAGCATCGCTCAGTCCTTTCCTTTAGTCTGAAATTTGGGGGTTCCCTACCCACACCCCATGGTCAACAGGGATCCCTAAGTGCGGCTTCAGAAAGGCCTAGGAGGGCACACTTGGCCCCCAACCTTGGAGACACAGACCCCAGCAGCCCATCCACTCCCCTCTCATCCAGCACAGTCCAGAGCTGCGACCGCGCCCTCCTAGCCCCACCCATGCACCCAGGGGCAACGGAAGAGGGGCTGCCGGCTGGGGGGACTCCAGGGCGGGGAGGGGCCTGAGCGGCGCGACGGGCCGGCGATCACAGACACTGATGGAGGCGGGAGGCGACGGAGCGGCGCAGGGGCTGGTTCTGTAGGGCTCCCGGGTCCCCGGGCGTGGGAGGCAGCGAGGCGGCGGACGATGGGGCCCGCGCCTTGGTAGACTCCAGGCTGCTGAGGCCGGAGTCCTTGTTGTCACTGTGGGCCCGCGGGCCCGCGGGCTCCGGGGGGCTCCCTCCACCCAGCTCCTTCCACTCGTTGAAGTTGAGGTCGGTCAGCGGGCTCTGCACCACCACCGTGTGGCGGCGCCAGCTGCTCCGGCGTCGCCGCGTCTCGGGCGACAGCGGCCGCCGCAGCCGCACCGCCAGCATGTCGTCGGCCGTGCCGCGGAGCCGCAGCCGCAGCGCCTCGATGCGCGAGGGCCGCGAGCCCAGCGCCGCCGCCGCCGGGGGGCGCAGCGACTCCTGGCTGCTGGACGAGGCGGAGCCCGGCTGCTCCGGGGCACCGGGCACCAACCGGGCCGCGCCCGCGCCCTCGCCGTCCGGGCGGCTCCGGGACAGGCGGCGGCGCGCCAAGGTGTCGCAGGGCATGAGGTGGTGCGAGCTGAAGGAGGGCCGGCGCGCCAGGCGTCCCCCCGGCGCCGCGCCCGCCGCGCCCCCCTCGGTGTCCGTCTCCACGTGGCTCAGCTCGCTGCGCTCGTCGTCCGCCTCGTCGCCCGCGCCCGCCCGCCGGCCCCCGGCGCCCGAGCACACGCTGCGGTCCATGGTGGACAGGGTGGAGTAGCCCGAGACGATGGAGCGCGTGTCCGCGGCCGGCCGCTCCTCCCGCGCCGCCGGCGGGCTGAGGCGCCCTGGGGCCTCCGGGGCAGCGGCGTCCGGCAGCTGCTCCTCGGGCGGCTCCGGCAGCCCCGGCGCCGGCGCCCCCCGCCCCGGGCTTGTGCGCCTCCTGCTCCGAGTCGTCGTCGGTGCTGCTGCCCAGTCCCCGTGCCTCCCGCCGCTTCTTCCGCTTGCGGTTGACCGCCGAGATGAAGGAGATCGCCAGCATCTCCCTGGTGTACGGCTCCTTCTTGAGGACCCACGAGCCCTGTGCGGGAAGACAGGTCAGGATGCAGGAGGCGTCCAAGTAGGCGCTAGCGCCGCCCTCTCTCCCAGCCCTGGCCTGAAGGCCTCAACGCCGGCCCTCCCCAGCCCCTTAACACACACACATTCATAGCGCTCGGTCACGACAGGGGACAGGGCCAGGGCCGAACCAAGCCCAGCACCCCCGCTGGCTTCACAGAACGCTCCTCTGCCCCAGTGCCGGCTGGAGTGCCACCCTCCACCTAGAGACTATTTTGGTCCTAGTCTAGGATCTGGGCTCCTCCCTGGGAGCTGGGGCTGGTCTGCCCCACCTCCCTGCCCGTCTCTTCCAAATCTAGCTCTAAACCAACCCTTTAGACCCAGCTCTGGTAACAACAGCCTCTCAACAATGAATGGTGATGGTTCGAACCCAGTTCACTTTAAGATACAAGTTGTAATCCTGAGCTTCCTGCATAGAATCCCAAAGCTGGGCCTGGGCCTTTCTAGGACACAGCTCCTACCCTTCTCCCTCTGCACTTCCACCTGGGACACCTGCCTCCCCACCTACTCAGCCTGCACAGGCCTCTCCAGGGCAACACCCGTGTGCACTCCCGCGTACCCCACCAGCATCCACCCCGCCAGTTTCCACCCCAGATCAATGGAGTCAGCCTGCTGCCAGAACTGCTTGAAGAATTCTGTGCATCCTCATGGTCTGCACTGGTGTCACTCCCAGAGTTGTGACTTCCAGCCCAAACTAACCAATTTCTGGGGCTATTCTCACCTGAATCAGCTTTCACTGTTAAACCCCACCGGGGTGAAGTATTGGCCTTCCACCATCTCCCAGCAGAACCTACACTGCCCGTCACCACCTCCTGCAACCTCGTTTTCATCCTCCCTTTCTGATCTCTCCTCTGCCTCTTAGGGGGCCCTTCTTCCCCCTTTTATTTTGGGGGGAGAGAGATTTTTGGTATAGGCATGTGCGTCATTGGAGAGACAAGAGTGAGTGAGAAATCACCCCCCCTATGAGGGGGGATGGCCACGTCACAATCCCTTCACCTCCATTCTCCTCTTGTGATTTTTTGGGCATCCATGCACACACACCCGGTGTGAGTCAAGCTGCCGGGTCCGGGGCTTGAACCACAGTTGACCATGTCGAATTCTAGTACCTTAATCATTATGCTATGTGCCCTCCTTGTCCCCACACCTTATCTTTTAAGAATCAGTGTTCCCGGGACCAGCAGTTAGAGTAATGGCTATGTCGCTGGACTCCCACGTAGTCGACTGCGGTTCGTGTCCCGGACCCTGTGGCTTAAAACTCACGCCGGGCGCGTGTGCGTGCGTGCCCAAGATCCCAAGAGGAGAATGGAGGAGAAGGGATTGCGGTGTGGCCATCCCCTCTGGGGGGTGATTTCTCACTTTCCGTCTCTCTGTCTCTGTCTGTCTGGTGAGCACACCGCGCCCTATAGCAAAACCTCTCAAAAAAAAAAAAAAAAAAAAAAAAAGAATCAGTGTTCCGAGGACTCTGTTCTTGCCCCATTTTCTCTGTTCTGTCTCTGGGAAACACCGCTCCCAAACAGCACTGCCCCAGGCCCTGCTGTGCAGCAGTGAACTGGAGAGCTGCTCTCCCACCTCTACCTGGGTACACCCACGGCTCCCCTATCTGGAACCACAGGAACCCATCTACCCTGCCCCAAACTGCCTCCATGCCTTTTCCTGGCCTTAAAGTGACCCTGTGACTTCTCCCTCTCCCCTCCACCCACAGTCAAGTCTTCTTGATTCCTCTGAAAATGGCGCCCAAAGCCAGCCGGTCGGCATCCTCTGCAGGCCTCGCTGTGCTTCTGGCCTTCAGCCCCTCCCGAGAGGGCTGCTGCTTCCAGGCTTGCTCCTCCGCCCAGTTCCTCCTCCTCCAGGGTGATCAGTTCCAAAGCAGGAATCTGCTCCCCTCCAAACCAGCAGGCACAGAGGGCCCTTCACAACCTGACCCCATCTGTCTCAGCCCAGTGCCCTGCCCGGGCCCCAGCCCCAACACAGCCTTGGCTCCGGGGATACCACCCTGCTGACCCTTCCTTCAAGGCCACTTGCACTTTCATGTTTCTGCGCAGTCCAAACACCACCCCCACCCCAACCTATTTGCTGAACGAATTCCTACTTGCCCAGCTCAAGCATGACCTCCTCTGCACAGCAACCTCCCCACCCTCCTGTCTGAACTGGGAAACGCCTTCCCTGTGTTCTGTAGGCCTTTGAAAATACATCGATGACAGCTTTTCTCACACCAGCACCTCAAACTCAGTTCCAGGTCCATGGCTGTGTCTGCATCAGTGACTCCTCGCACTGTGCCTGGCATGTAATCAGTGCTCAATAAATGCTAAGCGAACAGACCCATGGGTGAATGGAGCCCCATCAACATAGGACACCTTCAGGGCCAGCCAGTGGCATGGTGGTTAAGGTGGGTGGATCACACATGGCCAACTGCACAGTTCAAGTCCTGGACCTGGAGGCTTGAAAATCACATCAGGCACATGTGTAAGCATGCCCAAAATCCTGAGAGGAGATTGGAGAAGAAGAGATTGCAGCATGGCCACATGGCCGTCTCCCCTAGTGGATGATTTCTCATCTCCCCATCTCTCTCTGACACCCAGATAGCAAAAACAATAACAAACAAACAAATCCAGAAAAAGAGGGAGAAGTGGAAGAGACAGGATCATGGCATGACTGTTCCCTTGGGGGCAGGAGGCTGGTTTCTCTCTCTCTGTCTCTCTCTCTCTCTTTCTCTCTCTCACAAGCATGTAATTTTCTGGCAAAATTGAAACACCAACATAGAAAGCCTATAGAAATGGGTGCTGGGACTGGCCCCCCTCTGGGACTGGAATGACCTGCCAAAGGTCACACCCTGCTTCAGCCTCCGCGTAATTGCGAATGGAGACGTAGCACTGCCTTGTGGCCGTGCTCTCTCCCACATTACTGAGTTTGGAGTCAGGATCCACAGGCACGAGGCTCCTGGGCCATGGCTGCCCACACTGCGCCCCCGAGGGCTGAGCCACAGGGCAGCACTGCTAGGATCAGCCTGAGGCACGAGGTGGCCAGGACTGCGATCTTCCCTGGCAGCGCTCTCGGAGGGTCCTGCGGGTCCTCTAGGATCATCTATCCCCTCCACCCAGCTGGTGCCAGAGGCAAAAGGTCAGAGGGGTCTCGTCCGGGAAACGCAGAGGTCAGCAGATGCACAGAAAGACCCAGAAGCCAATCCAGGAGAGACTGCAGGAAAGGAGGGGCGGCAGGAGTGAGGCACAGAAGCGACCCTGCAATGAACTTTCTCTCTGCCGTGGCCGTCTTATGACGGGATGACCTCCCTGCCATCAGAGGTGTGCAGGCAGAGGCTGTGTGGAGACATAGAGGACCCTGCTCCAAACTAGAGAGGCGCCTTTTCTTTAGTCCGCTATCTGTCTGGCGGTACTGAGAGCGCCCGCTGGCTGGCAGCACGTGCACTGCAGTGGCCTGCTGGAACCTGACCAGCGCGCTTAAGTCTCAGAGATGAGCCCAGTCAACCAACCAATGACTAGCAGATGTCACCCACTGCTATGGATTGCATTCTGTCCCCATGAAACTCAGGTTGGAGCTCTAGCCCCCACTGTGATGGATCTGGTTACGGAGCCTTGGGGCGATAATTAGGTCTCGATCCCTTCTGATAGGATTCATGCCCTTGGAAGAAGAGACACCAGAGAGCTTGCTCTTTCCCTCCTGTGTAAGAGCACAGGGAGAAGGCAGCCCTCCCCGGAAACCAACGGACCATGTCGGCATCTTGATATCGGACTTCTGGCCCTTAGAACTGTGAGAAAATTAATTTTGTTTTTTAAGCTCCCTCCTCTCCAGCAGCCCAAGCTCACGAACACCCCAACTGGCCATCACACTCTAACCTAACCATCGGGTGGGGTCTACCCAAGGGCAGGCATCATCTCGTAATGGGTCCTGTCTCAGTGAGCACTTTTCTAGCAGGTTCTGAGACCCAGGGCAAGACACAGAGCGTCTTCCAGCCTCTGTTTCTCAATCACAAAATGAAGACAGTGCGATCTGTAGCTCACAGGGCGTTTGTGAAGATGAGTAATTCTGAGCATAGCAGCATAGCGAATGCTCAATGAATGGTAACTATTAATATCGCAGGGGGGCCAGACAGTGGCACAGCAGTAAGACACAGTGCTCTGCGAGGCGAGGTCCTGGGTTTGAAGCAAGAGATCTTCCTGAGTTGGCGATCTATAGCTGGCTGAGGCTGGGGGTGGATCCTGGTACAAAGAGGACCCTGTTGGGATGCTGTATCTGTCTGTCTCTCTCTCACTCACAGCAGAAAGAAATAAACTTTAAAAATATATTGTTGGAGGGACCAGTAGGTGGTATGGTGGTTAAGGATGCTGGACTCCCACATGGCCAACCACAGTTCGAGTCCTGGACCTGGTGGCTTGCTTTCTCACTTTCTCCCCTCTCTCATTCTGTCCCTCTCTGGTCAATAAATAAATAGATAAATAAAGCTAAGTAAAATAATTATTTAAAAAAATATATTGTTGGAGGGATGTCAGCAAGTGGAGTGGTAGGGCAGCTGGACCCTAGATGGCCTACTGCATTGTTTGAGTTCAGAATCTGGCAGCTTGAAAAACACCAGACACGTGTGCATGCATGCCCAAAATCCCGGGAGAATGGAGGAGAAAGGACTGCAGTGTGGCCATCTATCCTGGAGGCACTTTCTCACTTCCCCTCTGTCTCTCTTCAGTGAGTGCACACACTTCATAGCAAATGAAAACAAAACATTGTTCTGTCTGCACACTCCCTGGATTTGCCACAGGACTCCTGTAACTAGGTCTTCCTGGAGCAAAGGGTCCTCTAATTTCCTCTAACACTCAAAGAGGCTGATGCCCTGAGGACGGAGAGTCTCTACTCTCCAGTGTCTTGTGATCAGTGCCAGATTTCCACGTGGCCAGTTAGCTCTCCCCCAGGGAGTGACAGAGAAGTTACTTCTTGGGCTAGCGATGGAGCAACCTGCAGTGAAAATGGGATAAGGCGGGGCCGGGGATATCAGACAGAGCCCAGTTGGGAGCCAGGCTTCTTCCTGGGCCCGCGGGGGCCTTGGGCTGCAGCAGTACAGAGCTAAGCAGGGGGCGAGGGACCGCCAGAGAAGACAAATGGGGCCTCCTTCCCCAAGAACTTGGAATTGAGAGGAGGGAGTCTTTGGAGCATTAAGCTGGCACTCCCCCCAGCCCCGTGGGGGTAAGAGACATCGGTGACATGAGAACAGACCAGGGTTGGAATGTGGTTGTGATTTAAGGCATGGCGCCCCCTGGGTGAAGACTGGAGATGAGGTTGTTATATCTAGAATGCTGGTTTTTGGATTAGCCTGGGAGCCCTCTGTTCAAACAGAATCCTACAGACCAGCAGGTGGTGTGGTGGTTAAGGTGCTGGACTCCCATATGGCTGACTGTGGTTCGAGTCTTGGACCTGGTGATTGCTTTCTTACTTTCTCTCTCTCTCTCTGGTGAGTGCATGTGTCCTACAGCATATTAAGATATAATAACAATAAAATTAAATAAGTAATTCTTAAAACAAAAACAAATAGAATCATCTATAGATACCTGGCTGCATGCATGAGAACAAAGAGCTAGGCTGAGACAGGATTGGCTGGAGTCCGTCCCTCAGCCCTTTCCCCGTTGCTCAGTCCTCTCATGTCCCTGTTGGCAGTGGTTACCCCAGGGAGGCTCCAAGGAACAGTTTGACAATCACTGACCTGGGTCTGAGTCAGGCATGACAATCACTGAGCATAGCAGCATAGCAAATGCTCAATGAATGGTAGGTAACTATTAATATCGCAGGGGGCCAGACAATAGCGCAGCAGTAAGATACAGTGCTCTGCAAGGCGAGCTACAAAGAAAGGTCCCGGGTCTTAGAGTCAGGCAAAAGAACCAGAGTCTGGCAGCGATCTCGGTAGGATTCGGCCCCACCTTTGGGCGCTCACTTGGGGCGGGCCATGGTGCCCCAAATAGCTCCTTCCCTACAGCTGAGATGGCTGCTGCAGGCTCTCAGGCGCCTCCTTCCCTGACTCTGACTCCCAGCGTCCCCATTGGTCAGCCCTCTGGGACTACCCGCTGCAACAAGGCTTGACGTGCCTCTCCTGTGATAGTTATTCCTATGACTTAAATAACCGGCAGCCCAGTGCATGCCTCAGTTTCTCAGGCTGGGTGGTTTAGGCCTGTGCTGAGGACAAATCCAGTCCCTGTGCCAGAAAACCAAGAAATAACCTAAGCCTAACAGCAGAGGGTTGGAACTCAAACCCTACAGCATTCAACAAGAAAAGAGGTCACCTAATCTAGTATTCTCTGGTCACTTTTTTTTTTTTGAGAGATTTTTGTTATAGGTCATGTGTGCTCACTGGAGAGACAGAGAGATAGAAAGCAAGAATTTACCCCCTTGGAGATGGCCATGCTGCAACCCCTTCTCCTCCATTCTCTTCTCGGGATTTTGGGCACACACACACGTGCCTGCTGTGAGTTTTAAGTTGCCAGGCCTGGAACTTGAAACACGGTCAACTATATGGGAGTCCAACGACATAACCATTGCTCCATCTGCTGGTCCACTCTGGTCATTTTTTTAAAGTTATTATTTATTTAGTTTTATTTATTAGTATTATATTTTAATTTTCTATAGGTACATGCACTCACAAGAGAGAGAGAGAAAAAAAGAGAGGGAACATAAGAATGCAAGCTGTCAGGACTTGAATCATGATCAGCCATATGGGAGTCCAGCACCTTAACCACCACACCACCTGCTGGCCCCCTCTTTGGTCACTTTTAACGTCTATGAGGTCTGTAGCGATGTACCTCTTTTATTTCTCATATTAGTAATTTGTGCCATCTTTCTTTCTCTCTCTTTTTTTTTTTTTAGTTTTTTTTTTTTTTTTTTTTTTTTTTTGCCATAGGGCAAATGTGTTCACCAAAGAGACAGAGAGAAACAGTCAGAGGGAAAGTGAGAAATCACCCCCTCGAGGGGATTGACCACACTTCAATCCCTTCTCTGCTATTCTCCTGGGATTCTGAGAAATGTGTGCACATGTACCCAGCATGATTTTCAAGCCACCAGGTCCAGGAATTGAACTGTAGTCAGCCCTTCGGGAGTCCAGCACCTTAACCACCATGCCACCTGCTGGCCCACCATCTTTCTTTTTAATTCTGTCCATTTAGTTAGAGGGTAATCAATTTTATTCATCTTAATACCTAAGAATACACCCAATCAAACTCCTAGTTAAATTTTCTGAGTCTTGGCTTCTGCATCTGTAAAATGGGGACTGTATAAAACTCGAGGGTCTTTTGTAAAGCTGAAATGAACTTGGCATTTGTGAAAAGTTCTCTGCATAGTTGCTGGCATCTAGCAATGAGAATTATTTGGTCATCGGAAAAGTTATAACGTATTTTTCTGTGTTTTATTATGCAAAAATGCTCATGACTTTTCTGATGACCCAACAATTTCTCTTTCATCTCACACTAGTGATTCTGAGTAGCTCAGTGGGGTCTTAGTGAAGCCTCTGCGTCAGTTTACAGTAAAAACATACTTTTTGAAAAGCATGTTCCATGCTCGAGGTCACGTGGCTAAGAAGAGCTCTCCTGAGGCGTTCCCAGACTACTGCTGGAGTCAAGCGGGCCCAGCCCAGAGCAGAATCCTCTAGTACCTTGGGAGGAAGGAATTCGCTCACCAGGAGGCTTCAGGGGGAAGGTGGCCTGTGAGCTCTGGAGAGGTCAATGCCAAATCCACTGGAGACAGGGTGAGGTCATGGGAGGCCAATGAGAATGACTTCTGGCCAGCGAGGCCTCTCCTAGGAGAGTGGAGGAGCCAACGGGGCCGGGCGGCACTGCAGCGCCACAGCCCTCAGGACCCTTGACCCAGCAGTGCTCCTCAGCCCCTTCAGGAACTTCGTCTCGCTTCCTGGGACACATTTCAGACTTCTTTCCCTCTACTCAGACTGTCCCTGCCTCCTGCAATCTCAGTTGGAAACCTGCTCCTTCTTCACTGAGGAAAGAGAGCCCTCAGCTGGGAACACCCCACCTGCCCCAGCACCCTGCCTGCAGCTGTGCCCATCCTGTCTCTGCCCTCCTGCTGCACCCTGGGAAGGGTCTCCTTGGAGCACAGGCCACTCCTGTCTCATGGGTTTGGGTTTTGGTCCCCTTTTTCTCTCTCCTGGATCATCCCCACTGGCAAGTAAATACGTGCTGGTGGAATCCCTCTTTTAATGAGCGCTCCCTTCCATCCACACAGTTTTCTATTTTTGCTCCTCCAAATACCTCTTCACGGTCAGGCTTTATGAAAACGTCTGGCTTTATGAAAACCAGGTGGTGGCACAGTGGTAATGCGACTGGACCTGCAACTGGAAAGGCCCTGGGTTCACATCTCAGGACCTCCCTGAGCACACCAGGCGCATACGGGTGTCTGAAATCTGGGCCAACGGAGACTGTGGTTGTGCTATGAGGACCCCATTAGGGGTGTCCCCTCCTCCCCACCCATCTCTCTCTCCCGTAGGAAATACATACATAAACTTAAAATTTTAAAAGAAGAAGATAAGCTTCATGAAGGGAGGGACCTGTTTGGCTCCTATGTGTAGTGCCAGGATAGCACAAGGGGACTTCAAAAAGTTCAAGGAAAATGGAATTGAAGCACAATTTAATTTTGGTGCAAAAAATTGTGAAATCCATGCATAGTTTTTTCATAATATGTATTTTCCATGGACTTTTGAAGACCCTTCATAGATGCTCAGTAAGCTTTGTAGTATGACTGAATGAATTAACCCTGCTTTCCAGAGACATTGCTAACTTTTGGTATCAAGGTAAGGCAGGTCTCAAAAACTGAGTTGCAGGGAGCAGCAGATGGCATAATGGTTACATCGCTAGAATCCCACATAGTCAACTGTGGTTCAAGTCCTATACCCGGTAGTTTAAAACTCACATCATGTGCGTGTGTGCCCAAAATCCTAAGAAGAGACTGGAGGACAGACAAGGGATGTGGTGGTGTAGCGGTGTGGCCAATCCCGGGGAGGGGTGGGTGGGTAATTTCTCGCTTTCTGTCTCTCCTGCAAGCACATGTTTCCTATAGCAAAAATCTCTCTAGAGGGGCCAGCAGGTGGCGTGGTGGTTAAGGGTGCTGGACTCTCACATGGCTGACCACGGTTTGAGTCCTGAACCTGGCAGCTTGCTTTCTCACTTTCCCTCTTTCTCTCACTCTGTTCCTTTCTGGTCAAATTAAAATAAATAAATAAATAAATAAATAAATAAATAAAGTCAAATAAAATAATTTTAGGAAAAAAAAAAGTTAAAAAAAATCTCTCAGGACCAGCAGTTGGCGCAATGGCTACGTTGCTGGACTCCCAGGTAGTCCACTGCAGTTTGAGTCCCGGACCTGGTGGCTTAAACTCACGCTGGGCATGTGTGCGTGCATGCCCAAGATCCCAAAAGGAGAATGGAGGAGAAGGGATTGTGGCGTGGCCATCCCCCCAGGGGGTGATTTCTCGCTTTCTGTCTCTCTGTCTCTGTATTTCTGGCGAGCACATGTGCCCTATAGCAAAAACCTCTCCAAAAAAAAAAAAAAAAACCTCTCTAGAAAAAAACATGCAAAGTGTTCCTTTCTCTTGTTTTTTTTGTTTGTTTGTTTGTTTTTGTTTTGTTTTATTTTTGTTTTTGAAAAAGATTGTGGAGAATTGGTATCATTTCTTAAAGAATTATTTTTAAAATATTTAAATTATTGGAGCCAGCAGGTGGCACGGCTGTTAAGGGTGCTGGACTCCCACATGGCTGATCGTGGTTTAAGTCCCAGACCTGGTGGCTTGCTTTCTCACTTTCCCTCTCTCTCACTCTATCCCTTTCTGGGGTCAAATTAAAATAAATAAATAAGTAAATAAATAAAATAAAGTTAAATAAAATAAGTCTTTAAACATTATTTATATCTCTTTTAAATAATAGTTTAAATGTTATATTAGTATTTTAACTTTACTATTTTATAATTGAAATAATGTCATTTTAATATTATTTATGGGGGCCAGCAGGTGGCGTGGTGGTTCAGGGCGCTGGACTCCCACATGGCCAACCATGGTTCAAATCCTGGACTGGTGGCTTGCTTTCTCACTTTCCCTCTCTCTCTTTCTTTCTCACTCCCTGTCCCTCTCTGGTCAAATTAAAATAAATAAATAAATAAATAATTCTTAAAAAAGATTATTTATGGGTCAGCTATGGTGGCACAGCAGTGATAGAACGCTCTCCAATGCTGAGGTCACATGGGAAGATTGTGGGTTAGTGTCCTAAGGTCTCTGTACGTGCCAGATGCATGTGCACCATGGCCCCCCCTGGCTGAGGGAGGGGCAGATCACAGCATGAGGACCCTTTCTGGGGTGCCTGTCACTCTCTTTGAAGAAATATATAAACGTTTAAGAATTATTTAAATGCAATAAATTATTTAAAATATGTTGGGCCAGGGGCCAGCAGATAGTGTAATGGTTGCCACTGGACTCCTGCACAGTTGACTGCAGTATGTGTCCCGGACTTGGTGGCTTGAAATTCACACTGGGTGTGTGAGTGTGTGCCCAAGATTCCCAGGGGAGAATGGAGAGAAAGGAATGGCCATCCCCCCAGGGATGTTTTCACTTTCTGTCTCTCTTTTTCTGTCTCTCTGGCGAGCACATATACCCTATAGCAAAAATCTCTCTTAAAAAAAAAAGAAAGTATATATATAAATTGGGTTGTCAGGAAAGTTATGATGCATTTTTCTTCATGACTTTCCCAACAACTTAATAAAACAGTCTAAAAAATTTGGTAGAATTCACCAGTGAAACCGCCTGGAGTTTTCTTGGTTGAAAGGTTTGTTTTGTTTTGTTTTGAATTTTTGATTACCAATTCAATTTCTTCCATTGGTATAGCATTACTTAGATTATCTATTTCTTCTTAAGTGAGTCTTGGTAGTTTGAATCTTTCAAATAATTGGTCTATTTCATCAAAAGTTTTATTTGATTTGTGTCCACGAAGTTACTCACAGTATTCTCTCATAAGCCTTCTCTCTCTCTCTCTCTCTCTCTCGCTCTCGCTCTCTTTCTCTCTCTCTCAGCTTTGGTATAGGGCATGTACACTTGCCAGAGAGAGCCAGAGATAAAGGGAGAAATCACCCCCTTGGAGGGGGTGGCCATGCTACAACCCCTTCTCCTCCTGGGGTTTTGGGCATGCATGTACACGCACCTGGCGTGATTTTCAGGCTGCCGGGTTCAGGACTCAACCGGGCAACCGCCATGTGGTATCTAGCCACTCAGCCTCCATGCCGCCTGCTGTGCCAGTGTGGCTAGAGGTTTATCCATTTTATTGATTTTTTTCCAACCAGCTTTTGGTTTCACTGATTTTCCTTAATAGTTTCCAGTTTCACTGATTTCTGCTCTTAACCTCCATTAGTCCTCTCTCTGCTTGCTTTGGGCTATTCAAAGACCATAAAGAATGTTGATTATGTCAGCTACATTTGTTGTTATCCTCATTTTACAGATGAGGAAGCTGAGGATCACGAAGAGGCTAAAAAACTTCATGGATATTCCAAACTATTAAGTGGCATAACCAGGACTCAAACCCAGGACTGTCTGACTCCAGAGCTGTCCTTTTAACCACCGAGCAACACTGCCACCTGGTCACCTAACACTAGGCCAGATCCTATTCACCAGATGCCTCACTAAGCATGACCAAAGCAAGCACCCTCTCAGCTTTCCTTCCCAGGGACCCCCGACTTTCCTCACGGTCCCATTCCCACTCCCCAGTTCCCTTCAGGAAGGAAGTGGGCTGGCGGGACCTGCGTGGAGCTTCAGACTCGCCCGTGCTCACCTTGGACTTGGCTGAACTGCAGGTGGTGGAATCTGTCGGTGAGAAACAGAAAGATGACAGTTGGGTTGGGCAAGAGAAGGGTGAGTCATGTGAACACAGTTCCCTCTCCTCAAAGGCTTCAGACACCAGAGAGTTCAGAAACCCGAGGTCTCCCCAGGCCCGAGGAGTGGAATGGGCCTCTGATGTCATTTTCTATGGGATTAGGATGGAACAGAAAATGATGTCAATCACCGCTTCCTTCAGGAGCAGGAAGTGACATTAAGCTGCCAGCTATTGGACCCCCATTTGCCCAAGACTGAGGTCAAAGGGGGATTTTCTTTGGGCCTGGGTCCTTTCCCCTCCCTTTCCTGTGACTCTGAAGCTCTGGAGAGAAGATGCCAAATATCAGATGCAGTCCACGGAAACCAAACAATGAGACACAGCAAGTCACAGATGCTCTGGAGGGATGGAGACCACACAGTGCAGGGAGGGGGTGCCCTGCGGCCACCCTTACTCACCCCTCACCCCGCCCAGGACACGAGAAGGATGAAGGGCCATGTGAGGACGGGGGCAGAAATGAAGGGGGGGTAGAGCGGGCTGGTGATTAGAGCCTCGACAGGTTCCACTCCCAGACCCAAGGTCGGCTGCCTCACGGGCAAGCTCGTTTATAACCAGTCGTGGGGAGCTAACCTCACTGCATCTCCAGGCTGGAGAGGGAGCAGGTTGGTAAGGGCTTCCCAGGGCCCGGGAAGTGGCAGGTGCGGTTAATCCACACTCTCTGGCAGGCAAGTTAGACGCCCCCCTCCCCCAGCCCCACCCCCCTGCACACGGTGAGAAGAGCAATGGGCCGACCACACACGACACACACGGGACAGGGGGCAGCAGGTGATTAGAAGAGACGGGGGGCTCCTCTCTGCCATCCCACCCATGTCCTCTGGCCCCTTCCCCAGCCTATCTCTTCAATTCGGGGTGCTGTGGGGTGCCTGTCAGAGACTGGACCACAGAAGCACTAGGGGTGGGGCACCTGCAGGGTGGGAGGGTTAGTGGCTGGGGCCAAAAAGGGAGGGGCCCTTCATCTGTCCCTGAGCTTGCAAACGGTCCTTCCTCTGTGATGAGAGGGCCAGAGGCCCCAAGGAAACAGGACTCGGGCCTGAGTGACCAGGACCCCAACTTCTGAAGCAGGAAGAGCCAGTCACTTGGGGAGAGTGAGGCAGGAACTATGAACATAGAGTGGCTTCTGGGGTGCATCCCTGGTGTCTGGAAAGGTAGGGTCCCTTGCCCGAATAACCAGGCATGGTCAGAGAGAAGGTCGGGAGAGTAGCCAACTGGCAGCCAAACTCCTTGGCTCCAGCAGAAAGGGGGTTTTGGATGGAGGGGCTGCTGGGATGTTGGGGGGAGTCCTCACAGCTGGGATATTTCTGCCTGCCCCTCATGCCAGCCCAGCCTTCTTATAATCACCCGCCACTGTTAGTGACCGAGGCCCGCGATGCCGCCGCACTGTACCCTTTAAATCTCCAACAGGTCCGCTGGAGGAGGGAGGTGGGAGGAGAAGAGGGGAGGCAGGATCAAGGGGAAGGGGGAGAGCAAGGGAGAGGAGGAGGGGTGGGGTGTGAGGAGAAAAGGAAGAGAAATTAAAAAGAGGCCCATGCCCAGCAGGACGCAGCCAGCCCCGAGAAATGAAAGGCTCAGGAGACACTAGTGAGGGAGGTTGCAGAGCTCCCGCTGGGGCTCCGACAGACGGACGGGCACTCCCCTGCAAGGGAGAGGTCCTGCAAGGCCCAGCCTCGGTGGTGGGGGCTGGGGAGGGCCCCAGTGGGGCAGAAACAGGAAAGCTGGGCTGATGGGCCCACCCCACCCCCACCCAGGCCCCCGAACTCACCTGAACCTGGGTCACCAGGGGGCACTGTCCTGCCGATGTTGGGCAGGAGGTACTCGATGTTGGGCACTGACTGGGGCTCCTTGTCATCCACAGGGGTCTGCAAACAGGAGGAGGGGTCACCCAGCATGTCCTGAGATGGCTAGACTGCAGACCCCTCAGAATGGGGTGTCCTGATGACAGGGTGCATGTCTGCTCCATCAGACTGGGGCTCTCCAGGCCAGGGACTGGCTCCCTCATCAGTCAGGCCCTCCTGAGGGCAGGTCCTGCATGTCTCCACTGGCTGTTCTGTGCCTCCCCACAGAACCTGAAGGTCTGCGTTGCTCCCTCAGCTGAGGACCAGGGCTGTGTCTCCCCATCAGACCGACCAGAGCTTTCTACAACCTACATCCTTCTTGTGAGACCGGAGGGCAGGAACCACCTTTGCTACCAGGAGGGCTTCCTCAGGGGAAGGCCTGTATTCCCCCACCAGACTTGGGGCTCATGAAGGCAAGGACTGTTTCTCCCACCAGAGTAGAGGTTCCTGAGGAGAGAGTCAGTGTTTCCTCCATCGGACTGCGGATGCACTAAGGGCAGGGACCCTCCCCTGATGAGTCTGCTACCCGCCAGCCGCAGGCTGAAGCCCCCCCACCCTTAGCCCCCTGCATTACTCACTCTCTCTCCCTTGTCCTCGTCCTCGCTGAAGAACCAATCTGACTGCAGACAAAGCGAGAAAAATCATATGATTATCTCAATAGACTCATAAAAAGCACTTAATCATGTCCAGCACATGAATATGCTTAGAAAAGAAATTTTTAACTAGGAATAAATAGGAACTTCTTTAGCTTTATAAATAGTTCAGTAGTAGATCTAAAGGAGAAACTTTGGACACAGTCTCTTTGAGGTCAAGAATAAGGACAGACAACCACTGTTAACTCTTCAAAATAAGATTGAAAGTTCTGGCCAACATAAGAACACAGGAAAAAGAAATAAAAGGACAAGGATTAGAAAAAGTAAAATTGAGATTATTTAAGAATGTAATGTAATTATTTGCAGATGACATCTACTTAAGAAACTCAACAGAATCAATAGAGCTAATGAGAAAATTCAGTAATATTGTCATAAGATACACATCCGTGTGCTTCACAATTCTGTAAATGCACCAGAAACCACCAATTCATACAACTTAAGTGGGCAAATTGTATGGTCTGTGAATTGTACTCAGTAAAAATGTTATGTAATGGGACCAGCAGTTGTCATAATGGCTATGTCGCTGGACTCCCATGTAGTCGACCGCTGTTCGAGTCCCGGACCGGTGGCTTAAACTCATGTCGGGCGCGTGTGCGTGCGTGCCCAAGAGCCCGAGAGAATGGAGGAGAAGGGATTGTGGCGTGGCCATCCCCCCAAGGGGGTGATTTCTCGCTTTCTGTCTCTCTGTCTCTGTCTTTCTGGCGAGCGCACGCGCCCTATAGCAAAAACCTCTCAAAAAAAAAAAAAGTTATGTAATAGTCTGTGCCTCCATGCTAATAACACAACCATGTAGAAAAGAAGATAGAAAATACAACAATATCATTTGTAATAGCAGCAAAATAAATAGTGCATCTAGAAAGTAACCTTATAACAAAGGTACAGGGCCACCAGGTGACATGGTGAAGGCTCTGGACTCCCACATGGTCAACTGTGGTTCGAGTCTCAGACCCGGCAGCTTGAAACTCAAGTTGGACGCATATGTGTGCATGCCCAAAATCCCAAGAGGATAATGGAGAAGAGACTGCGACATAACATGGCCATCTCCTCTGGGAGTAATTTCTCACTTTCTTTCTGGCGAGCATACACACCCTATAGCAAACAAACAAACAAACAAAACAAACAAACAAAAAATCACAAAAAAACCAAAAAACACTTCTCTTAAAAAAATGTACAAAATACACATAAAAAATATAAAATGGGAACCAGTGGCTAGCATAATGGTTATGTTGCTGGACTCCTACATAGTTGACCACGGTTCAAGTCCTGGACCTGGAGTTAATTTAAAACTCACGCCGGCCATGTGTGCGTGTGTGCCCAAAATCCTGAGAAGAGAATGAAGGAGAAGGTATTGTGGTGTGGCCATCCCTCTGGAGGGGGGTGATTTCTCACATTCTGTCTCTCTGGCAAGCACACGCACCCTATAGCAAAAATCTCTCTCTCAAAAAAAATAAAAAAGACTCTCTTTCTCAAAAACATTAATAATTATTTTTTAAAAAAGAAAGAAAACACACAGAGAATATTCTAAGGACTCAATATATTTAAAGTAAGCAGCGGGTGGATTGAAGGGCATATGCTATGAGGGCGGGTCCTAAGAGGAAAGGGGAGCAGAGCGAGGTCAGGGATAAAGGCGGGAGACAAGGGGACGTGCACGACCGTGAGTTCGGCTATTATCCATCATGACCAGTGTCTGACTAACTCGGATGAGTGGCCCAGGAAGTCCAGAAAAGAAATGGGAGGCAGAAGAGGAGACAGCGAGAGGGTGAGAAAGAAGTGAAAGGTCTGATGTCTGCCGTCCTGGTTCCTGTCCATTTGGGGCAAGTTATTTGACTTCTCTGAGTCTATTTACTCATCTGTAAAATGGGCATGATAAAGGCAACTACTTCTAGAACTGTGATGAGAATTAAGGTGATTAAATTGGGGCAAGTCAGTGGCCTGGTGGTTAAGGTGGCAACACCCCACATGGCCTACTGGGCACTTTAAGTCCTGGACCCAGCAGCCTGAGAAACATGCCAGGTGCGTGTGCGTGTGCGTGCATGCCCAAATCCAAAATGGAGGGAAAGGTGGAGGAAAGGAGACTGTGGCAGACCACCCCCCGTGGGTGGTTGCCTTCTTACTTTCTTTCTCTTTCTCCGTGAGCACATGTGCCCTTCGTCAAATTGTTAAAAATTGATCAAACTGTATGTAACAACATCACTGCTAGTGCATAGTGTGAGCTACTATAATTTCTTTTTTAGAATTATTTGATTTTGGGGCCGGCAAGTGGCATGGTGGTTAGAGGCGCTGGACTCCCACACGGTCAACCATGGTTCAAGTCTCGAACCTGGTGGCTTGCTTTCTCACTTCCTCTGTCTCTCTCTGATCAAACTGGAAAATAATAATGATAATAATAATAAATAAAGTTAAATAAAATAATTCTTTTTAAAAAAGAATTATTTAATTTTATTTATTTAATAATATTTTCATTTAACTTTATTTATTATTATTATTATTTTAATTTGACCAGAGAGAGAGAAAGTGAGAAAGCAAGCTGCTGGGTCCAGGACTTGAACCACAGTTGGCCATGTGGGAATCTGGCACCCTTAACCACCAGTTACCTGCTGGCTCCTTTATTTATATTTTTAGAGAGATTTTTGGTATAGGGTGCGTGTGCTCACTGGAGAGACAGAGAGGCAGAAAGCGAGAAATCACCCTCCAGGGGGGATGGCCACACTGCAATCTTTTCTCCTCCATTTTTCTCTTGGGATCTTGGGCACGCACACATGCCCAGCATGAATTTAAGTCATCAGATCTTGGACTCGAACCATGGTGGATTACGTGAGAGTCCAGCGACGTAACCATTATGCCATCTGCTGGTCCCTATTATTGTTATTATTGTTACTTTTTAAGTTTGCTATAGGGCTCATGTGCTCACCAGAGAGAGAGAAAGAGTAAGAGAGAGAAAGAGAAAGTGAGAAAGAAAGCCGCCAGTTCCAAAACTTGAACCATGGTCAGTCACGTGGGAGTCCAGTGCCTTAACCATGATGCCACCTGTTGGCCCTGTGATTATAATGAAAAGGTGCAGTCAGTCCCCAGAGACAGGCTGGCCAAAGGGAGCCAGGGATTGGCCCAAAGAAGCCAGCCTTTAACTCTTAGAGGGAACCCCAACGTGCTCTGGGAGCCCAAGAGTCTCCAGGAAGCCCCCGGTGGCCCACGGCGCTCTCGAAGTGTTCACAGCAGTTCATGTCACCCTGCTTTGGCGTGTGCTGTTCCTCCTGCCCAGAATGCTTGCTCCCTTCTCTGCCTGGCTGAGTTCCTTGTGGTCTAAGACAGTTCGAGAACTCCCTGGCTCCAGCCCCAGCCCTGAACCCAGGGCTTGTGGGGGGGCAGGGGTTCCTTCTGGGGGCTCCCTGGGTCCAGAGCATGGAGAATGCTTGACCGCAGCACCCCTTCAGAGCAGAGACCGGCTTCCAGGCATCACTGCGTGCCCAGCGTCTGGACCTGTCTCAGGTGGAGTAACAATGGCGGTGCCGACGGTGAGTGATGACAGCGAACTCCTACAACGCTTACTGCCAGGCACGCCTTGGGCGCTTTAACTATGCAGCCCTCACGTAACCCTGTAAGGTATGCACTGCTATTTAAGTTTATTTATTCCACAAACGAGAGAAAGCCAGAGAGACAGCACTCCCACGGGTCCTCACGCCGCGGTCCACCCCCAGCCTCAGCCAGCCTGGGGTCATGGGCATGTACATGCCTACTCACTCAGGGGTCCCTGGACAGGAGCCCACACTTTACCACTGTGCCACTGTCTGACCCAGACGTAAATACCGTTGCAATCTCCACTTCACAGATGAGAAAATCGAGGCATAAAACGGGTGGGAAACCTGCCCAAGGCGGCACAGCACGAATGGAGCAGGTGGCTCCAGGGCCGGGGCCTTCGACCTCTCGGCCAGGGCAGCTTTGCCCTGGGGCATTTCTGGTTGCTGAAACTTGGGAGATGCTCCTGGTGTCTAGCGGGTGGGGGCTGGGGACGTGCAGGACAGTCCCCACGATGAGGGACCGTCAGGCCCAGGGTCCCCAGTGCTGAGGTCACGGAGTGACTGAATGAGGCGGCCCCCGCTGAGTTCTGCGGGCTTAGTAAACCTGGGTATGCGACCTGAGTACGCGCGAGCAGCCTGCCACGGGGCTGCGCTCGGACGCCTGCTCTGCCCGCTCTGGTGCGCGACCCTGAGTAGTCGCCGCTCGCCTCAGCGGTCACTCTATGGCAGGAGGACCGGTCTGGATGCTGAAGGCCCCTCCAGCTCTGCAGCCCAAGGGTTCCCTGGGTGACAGGAGCCCCAGGCAGAAGTGGGGTGACTGCTGTGCCTGAGATGCCCAGCCCGAGGTCCAATGCCCCTGACCCCAGCCACTCGCAGATGGCCGGGCGCTCTGAGACAGTCCGGGCCATCTCTGCCGCAGTCTGAGCCAATCCCGGCCCAGGCTCGCGTCGCCGCTCCCGGCTATTGGCCTCTGGGCTAGTCGGCCCTGGCACACGTGGGTGGGCAGTGGAGGGCCTGTGGCCCATCCCCTGGGCCATCACTTGATTCTGTTTGAATGCCAAGGAGCTGGAGGACGGAAGGGCACCAGCGTAGCTAGTTCTCGGGAACGAACGCCTGTGTGGGCAAGCCCAGGCTGACCCAGCCTCAGCTAGCTGCTCACGTGCTCATCTATTCAGTCAACGAACACCAAGTGCTCACCACGCGCCCGCCCAGCCCGCCCGGCTCTAGGCTGGGTGTTAAAGGAGGCAGACATGCCCGCCTCCTTCTGCCCTGCCCAGAGGAAGGCCTCCCGCTCTGGGGGAGAGTAAGAGGGTACACTTTGGGCCTCCTTTTTCCCCTAAAGGCTGTTCCTAACACCCCAGCTGACCACTGGCCTCAGGATCCCAGGGGCTTCTCCAGGGTCCACAGTGCCGCACGCCCTATCTTCCCCGCTCTGCCCAGCAAAGCACACACTCTCGGGAGGCTCCAGGGGCCGCCTGCTCAGGGGAGCGGAACTTCCCCAAGGCTTCATTGGGATCCCCTGCAGCCCCGGCCTCCCCGGCAGCTCTGGAGTGGGCTCTCGGACTGGTGGTCCCAACGTGCGGATGAAAACAGGCCGCAATGCTCCTTCCCACGGCACTGAGACCCGGCCACGCAGTGAGGGAAAGAAACTTGGCTAGGCCATTTGGTGAGACCCAAAGCTATGCCCCACACGTCCCTGACCCTGGCCGGCCTTCCTCCCTCCAGAGCCAGCTCTTGAAAGGACTCTGGAGTCTGCCTGCCCAGAGGTAGAAAGGGAAGCACAGACAGACAGATGGACTGCCACTGCATAGCTGTGAGACCTTGAGCAAGGCCCTGTTCTCCGAGCCTCAGTTTCCTCATCTGTAATACAGAGGTCATATGGGACTAAGAGTCCCCTCTCCTTTCTCCTGGCAGGGTGGGTCTGATTCCATCCATTGTGGGCCTCAGCAAATTTGGAAACGACCTACAATTCAGCAGAGCATACCAGAGTGCCCCAGAAGGGGGCGCTGCTGCCTTTGAGTTTGGCTCTGGACGACCAGGGCCTCCTGCGCCCTCTGCTGGCCACTCTGAGCTCTCCTCCCCTCGTGGATGTTAACAAGAACCCACAGGAACACAGGCTCCTGGGGTCTCCCAGAAGCAGTTAGATGAGAAGTGACCAGCCAGACACTGCACACCAGCACAGGGGCCCACCTCACGTCTGGACTCTGCCCCTCCACGTCCCCCAACCCCGGGCATCACTATCACCTCCCTGAGGCTTCAGTGGGTCACTAGAGGCCAGGCCTCCTGACTCCTCAGCCGCGCCTGTGCACCTGTCTGCCAGGACACTCCTCTTGGGGGCCTCCTTCTGAAGACACTCCTGAGTTCATCCCTTCCACCCTCCAGCCAGCAGCACTTCCTGCCCTTCCTACTCCCTGACTCTCCCTCACACCTGGAAGCAGGGGGGCCTCCTGCTCCTGCTGCTGGGCACCTGATGCCCACAACGATGGGGAGTCCAGGACCCGTTCCTGCTCTGCCAAGCAGCACAGCCCATTGCTTCTGGAGGGCGCCCCCTAGCTGTCAGGTCCTTCCCTGAGCACACCCCGGTGCAACAGGAGCAGGTGCCGAGGGACGCAGCCCCGGCTCTGGGGCTGCTGGGTGCCCCGGGGGCAGGCTGCTTACGTGCTGGATCAGCGTCTCCACGATCTTGTAGCGGTCAGGCATGTGGGTCACCATGTCTGTCATGTTGTCCTCAGACGTCCTCACCAGTGTTGGCCCGAAGACCAGGGCCAGGTTCCGGGGCTCCATCTGGGCAGGGGAGGGAAGTAGGTCAGGGACAACGCTCAGCCTGACCTCCGGCACCTCCTAGCTGCCCCCCACTCCAGGCCCATGAGGCCACCGTCCCCACAGCTGTGCCCAGCTTAAGGCCCCTGGCATGGGCCTGGAGGCGTCTGGCAGGGAGAACACAGGCCAGATTTCAGCCCCACTCGTCCAGCAGCCCAGTGCCCAACCTGCACACCGTACAGGGCGGCTCTGAGGGTCGGCGCGAACAGTGGGGATCCCGCAGTGGAAGGCGTGTGGGCGGGTGCGAGGGGACTTCGGACTTGGGAAGAACTATCACTTCCTTCATTTTCTTCTGCAGAGCCAGAAGATAGAAGGTTTGATTAGGAAAATGCGACGTAAGGGATTTAAACTAGATCTGAGGACAGGTCATCAGGGGGTATGGCTTTCTGCCTCGGGGAGATCCTCAGAAACCGAGGAGGCAGGTCTGGTGGGGGGCACTGGCCGGTGTGTAGGAGACGGGTAGGGGGAGAATGGCCTGGGGAGGAGGGCAGGCCCAGGAGGGCTTCAGTCCTCTGACGGGGGAGGGGGGGCTCAGAGCAAGCGGAGAGGCCCCTCCCCAAGTCCTGCCTCCCCTTCCCCAGGCTCCCCCAGGGCCCTACCCACCTTGTTCTTCTCCGAGTGGTCAGCGATGATCTTGAGGTGGCCCACCAGGAATTTGAGTGTCTCGTAGTAGTGTCCTGGAAGGTCCCGGATCTGGCGGGAGAGAGGAGGGACATGGCTATACCAGCCCGGCCCTGCACCCAGCCAGGCCCAGAGGGCTTCACGGCAACCAACAGTGCAGGGAGTCTGGAATCCACCCTGGACCCCTTCGTCCCTTGTACAGATGGGGAAACTGAAGCCAGTTGGGTTGTGGCACTGGACGCCGAGTCTCCTGGAACTGGCCCAACCCGGTCAGCCCCATGCGCCCTCCTCCCTTACCAGCTTCCGTAGCGTCTTCATCCGCTCCCGGGAGTCCTCAATGCGATTGGCCTCGATGAAGTCGTTGTATTTGTCTAGAACAGAGTGAAGGCGCCTTAGCCCGGGGGAGCAGCCCCTGGTCCCAGCAGCCCCTGGTCCCACTCTCCGGGGCAGTGCTCAGTGCCCATGTTCCAGTCTGGGGGCTCCACGCCTTTGTGTTTGTGCCTAGACGCACACCAGCTGCGCTCGGGGGGAGGAGTAAGACCTGAGCTGCTTGTCGATCCTAGAAAAGGGGTCCCTGCCCCGTCCCCAGGACAAGGACACTGAGGCTCAGCAGGTCAGAAGTCCCTGGAAAGGGGGAGGGGCCTCAGACACACATTGCCACCTCATAAGGACTCCCCTACTCTCTTCAGAGGAAGTCCATGGGGATGTTAAAAGAAAGAGCGTTGGGGCCAGCAGGTGGCGTGGTGGTTAAGGCGGCTGGAATCCCACATGGCTGACCACGGTTAGAGTCTTGGACCTGGCAGCTTGCTTTCTCACTTTCCTTCTCTCTCTTTGTCTCTCTCTGGTCAAATTCAAAATAAAATAAAGTAAAATAAAATAAATGAATAAATTTTTTTTTTAATGTATGAGGTCAGATGTTTTTTTATTTTTTTATAATTATTTATTTTATTTTATTTATTCATTCATTTATTTTAATTTGACCAGACACAGAAAGAGAGAGAGGAAGTGAGAGAGAGAGTAAGTGAGAAACCAAGCCACCAGGTCCAAGAGTTGAACCATGGTCAGCCATGTGGGAGTATCCAGCGCCTTAACCACCATGCCACCTGCTGGTTAAAATTTTTAAAAAAAAATAAGATACTGCTACAAAGTACTTTAAAAAAAAAAAAAGAAAGAGCGTCAGAAACCTATTTGAAGCCCACCAGGATGAGCGGATGCACAAGCATCGCCAAGTATACATTTTTCATGATAGAGTACGTGCATGTGAAAGAGAGAGAGAGAGAGAAAGCACCTGATTTTGTCACACTGAGGTCCCTTTTCCCCAGCCTCCAGCTGCTCGGGATCCCAAGCATCCTGCAAGGTCTCAGGCTAACCTGGGGAGCCAAAGCCGGGGTTGACCGTGTGGCTTCCAGCCTCGCAGGCACTGAGTTACGGCTGCGCCACTGTGGCTGGGCCTTAAGAAATTTTTTTTAGGTTTTTGCCATGGGGCACATGCCCTCGCCGGACAGAGACAGAGACAGAGTGAGGGGAAGTGATAAATCACCCCCCAGGGGGATGGCCATGCCACAATTCCTTCTCCAATCTCCTCCCAGGGTTTTGGGCGTGCATGTGCACGCACATGCACCTGGTGCGATTCTCAAGCCACCAGGTTCGGGACTCAAACCGCAGTCGGCCATGTGGGAGTTCAGTATCTTAACCACCACGCCACCTGTTAGCCCCCATCAGAATATTTTTTTAGGGTAAAATGATGAGAAAAGATTTGCCCTTTCAGACACTAAACATGCTAGAAAGACGGCACAGCTAAAGCACCTGGCACCGACAGCAAGCAGAGCAACAGCAGGGACTGGAAGGAGGGGCACGGGCTGTGTGGAATTTCCTACGTGAGGGAGCAGCATTTCTATCTGTGGGGAAGGGTGGAGGTGCCAATAAATGTTCCTGGGGCAAATGTGAGAGGAAAAATCCATTTCTAATTCACATAATACACGAATTTAATTGCACAACAGAACAAGAGATACAAATTGCAAAAGCATCGAGGAGAAAATAGAAAATATTTTTTACAATCATAAGGCTTTCCTAAACATGAGATGCAGAATCCACTGAAAAAGATGAACAACTTTACATTTTTTTTTTCAGGTTTTGGTTTTGTTTTGTTTGCCATAGGTTGCCTGTGCTTGCTGGAGAGAGACAGAGAGATGGTCTGTCTCTCTGTCTGCTACGTTCTCCTTTTGGGATTTTGGGCACGCATGCGCACGCACCCAGCATGAATTTCAAGCTGCCGGGTCTGGAACTCACACTGCAGTCGACCATGTAGGAATCTAGTGCCTTAACTACCACGCCACTTGCTGACCTTAACTTCGTTTTTTTAAATTTAACTTTATTTATTTTATTTACTTTTATTCATTTATTTTAATTTGACCAGAGAGGGACGGAGAGAGAAAAAGAGAAAGTGAGAAAGCAAGCTGCCAGGTCTGGGACTCAAACTGTGGTCCGCCATGTGGGAGTCCAGCACCCTTAACCACCATGCCACCTGCCAGCCCCCCCTTTAACTACATTTTTCTTTTTCTTTTTTTTTTTTTGGAGAGGTTTTTTTGCTATAGGGCGCGTGCGCTTGCCAGACAGACAGAGAGAAACAGAGAGATAGAAAGCAGGAAATCACCCCCCAGGGGGGATGGCCACGCTGCAATCCCTTCTCCTCCATTCTCCTCTCGGGATCTTGGGCACGCACGCACACGCGCCCGGCGTGAGTTTAAGCCGCCGGGTCCGGGACTCGAACCGCGGTCGACTACATGGGAGTCCAGCGACATAGCCATTACGCTAACTGCTGGTCCCTTTAACTACATTTTTAAAAATTTGTTTTCAGTTTCTATGCTGAAAAGTTTAAAGGCAAGTGGCAGTGCAGAGCAAATATTTGCAAATACTGAAGCAAGTCAATATATCTATAAAATAGAAAGTTCGTCTCCCACAAGTCTGTATGAGAATAGCGACAACCCAGTAAAAAAGTGGGCGCAGAGTGTGAACAAGCAATTGCAGAGGAAAAAGGAAAGCCAATAAACAAATGAAAAAAGGTTTACTCTCCCTTATAACGAGAGAACGAAAATGAAGACGATAATGAGATGCCATTTCCTCTATCCAATTACCAAAGGTTTGAAATATGAGTAACATTTGACGCTAACGAGGCTGCAGGGAGATAAACTCTCTCCTTCGCTCTCAGTGGAGCGTGAACTAGGGCCTGCTTCCCTGAGTGCAAGATTTATTGTAAGAGAGAAGGAAGGACAGGTACCTCCCCAACAAGGTCTTCAGGAAGGCCTGGGTCATGGGCATGCAAGTATGTTCAGGGAGGTTTCAGGATTCAAACCCACAACCTTCTTATGTGGGTCAGCCTCACAGAGTGTTGCCTTACTGCCGTGCCACTGTCCAGCTCCCTCGGGGTACAATTTGATATCAGCTTTCAAAAGCTTTTATCAGGGCTTTGACCTAACAAGCCTACATCTAAGGATCTACTTAGAAGGCCCAGATCCAGGTGTGCAAGGACATATCCAAGGTAAGTCACTGCAACGGGTTTATAATAACAAATATATAGGGGGGGCCAGCAGGTGGCGTGGTGGTTAAGGGCGCTGGACTCCCACATGGCTGACCGTGGCTCGAGTCCCAGACCTGGTGGCTTGCTTTCTCACTTTCCCTCTCTCTCTCTCTCTCACTCTGTCCCTCTCTAATAAAATTTAAATAAATAGTTAAATAAAAATAATTCTTAAAAAAAATAAGAAATATATGAAGATAAGCTAAATATCCATCAATAGTGGAGAAATTATACTCTATTTAGACTGTGAAATTCTACATGGTTGATTCAAAAGAAGAAAGAATTACAGCTCTCTGTACTGATATGAATGAGCTTCAGATGTCGGTCCTGTTTTTGTTAAGAATAATCCGACCCTCGCACCTGCTCCGGAGGGCAGAATGTGTGCATCTCCTCCCAAGTCCACGTTGGTGCCCTCGTGCTGCTAGCTTCACACAATGGGAGTACTTACACCATGGAAACTGGAAAACGGCACAAATCGAGACCTGTCCTCCCGGAGAGCCAGGTGTTAAACATTGCCCAGCACAGCGCGGAACTCACCCACCTCCAAACTCTACATATGTGTACTGCCAAGCGTGTGGGGGCCTTTCAAAGTTCATAGAAAGGGGCCAGAAGGTGGTGTGGTGGTTAAGGCACTGAGCCTGATCTGACAGCTTAAAAATTTGGGGGTGTATGTACCTGCATGCACAAACTCCCCAGAGGAGATTGGAGAAGGGATTGCAGCATGGCCATCTCCCAGGAGGGTGATTTCTCACTTTCCCTCTCTCTGCCTCCCTCTGGTGTGTGCATGCACTCTATGGCAAAAACCTGAACCAAAAAAAAAGAAAGAAAAACTTCATGAAGGGCTGGCAGGTGGCATGGTGGTTAAGGCACTGGACTCCCACATGGTTGACCGTGGTTTGAGTCCCAGACCTAGCAGTTTGCTTTGTCACTGTGTTTCTTTTCTCTCTCTCTCTGTCTCTTTCTGGTCAAATTAATAATACTAATAAATAATAATAACAACAAATGAAATTAAATAAGTAATTCTTAGGAAAAAAGTTTACAGAAAAATGGAATTTGAGCATAAGATTATTTTGTTGCAAAATAATTTTGAAATCCATGCCTAGTTTTTTCATAATATGAATTTTCCCATGAGCCTTTGGAGACCCTGGTATGAGAGGGTGAGAACGGAAAACAGCACATTGCTAGTAAGCAGCTCAGTGGGTGGCCCAGGGCCTAGCTCTGGGGCCGGCTGCACGGGTGGAACCCTGGCTCTGCCGTCTACCGCTGTGTGAGTTTGGGCAAGTCACGTGGTGTCTCTGAGCCTCTGTCTCCTCATCTGGGAGGAGCGGTAATAGTGCCTACCTCCTAGAGTTGTTGTAGGATGCAGTGCTTGGCACACGTAAACACTCTGGAAGTGTTAGCCGTGACCTCTGGGGGAGGGAGGAGGATGGCAGGGACTTTGCTGCCCACTTTATTCACATTTGTACTGTCCAAAGCTTTACAGGCAGGTATTTCTTTTATACTAAAAAAAAGGAACCAGCAGATGGCGTGATGGTTACGTTGCTGGACTCCCACGTAGTCAACCTGGCAACTTAAAACTCATGCCAGGCGTGTGCGTGCATACCCAGAATCTCGAGAGGAGAATGGAGAAGGGATTGTGGTGTGGCCATCCTCCCTGAGGGGTGATTTCTCACTTTTTCCTTTGTCTCTCTGGAGAGTGCATGTGCCCTATAGTAAAAAATCTCTCAAAAAACAAAACAAACAAAACCTCAAAAACTAAAACCAACAGTCGAATATAAAAGTGGTCAAGGTGTGGCAGAGCCAGGCATCGCTCCGTCCTCTCCCCCACGTCCGTCTCCTACTCACCATCGGTGAAGAGAGGCTCGGGCAGCTTCCGGAAGAAGGACTTGAGCAGGCTGCTGATCACATTCAGGTCTTGCCAGCGCTGGGGAAGGGGCAGAGATGTCAGGCCACAGGCGGGCAGGCCCAGGTGCAAACCCCCCAAGCCCCCATGCCCCAGGTCCAGTCTGGTCAGCCCAGGCCCTCCCTGGGTCCGCCTTACACAAAACTCCACCCAGACCAAGGACTGCGGGGCTGAGAAGACCTCGCCTATCAGCGTGGAGGCAGCAGGAGTCCCTCTGCTGAACCTTGTCCACCACCACAGGCACACGCACACACACAAACCCCTAGCCTAGCCTGTCCCCACTCCAGCCAGCACAGGAGGCTCCAGCACTTGCCCATCTGCAGAAAGTACCAGGCGCTTTCTTTGGGCCAGGCCCCGTGGAGGACGGGGCGGGGCGGTACCATCCCACACGAGCCTGCCCACTGCACCTCCACTGGGCCTGCAAGTGCCAGCCTCAGCTCCTGCCTCCAAACAGCCCACGGTCAGCAGCGTCACCCCACTCACCCTCTCTTTAACGCCCAGTCCAAGTACCTGAGACGCAGCAGGTCCTGGCTCCTTCCTGCCTCAGGCCCTTGGCTCCTGGTTCCCTCCACTAGAACCCTCCTTCCCCTGCGCTTCACCTGACTCTTCAGACAGGAAAGCGTCACCATCACGGCTGAACTGGCCCTGCCGTCGCCCTCGGCGCCTACCTAATGTGTTCTTATTTTATGCTGTTGTCATCTTGCTCCCTGAGAATCGATGCTCTCGCTTCCCACCGAATTCCCACCACCTCGCCGGGACACGCAGCCTGGCACGTGAGTGCTCTAAGTCAGGGGGTCAACAGAGGCCAGCTTGGCCCCAGCGCGACATCTGGCAAGGTCTGGAGTCGGTGAGTCTTCCACAGCTGGAGGTGCCACTCACGTCTACTGGATGGAGGCTTGAAGTGCTGCTCAAAGCCCCCAGGGCACAGAGTGGCCCCCACGACACACGATTATTCTGCAAATGTCTGCTGGGCCCAGGTGGAGAAACCCTGGTCTTCAATAAGTTTGTGGACACAGGTATTATGAAAAACGTATGCATGGATTTGGATTTTATGTTTTGCAACAGAACAGACGTGTTACAACGTGCCTGAACAGGATCTGTTTGAGGCACTAAGAAGGAGAAGGTGTCCGTTTGAAAAGGGCCCCTATCAGAGCAACGGGGATTCTACTAAAACGGAAACAAGAACCAACACCGCGTGCGTGGTGAAGCTTGGGTGAAAAGATGGCGAAGTCGCTGGTGCTTTATGAGAAGTTTACGGGGACAGACACGTCCCAGAGAAGCCAGCAGTCTACAGACGGGTAACTCGCGTTAGGGAGACACGTCAGGTGGAAGATGACGTCTGGAGCAGCAGATCGTCCACATCCATTTGAAAAGAAAGAACGGTCTTGCTCGAGCCCTAACGGAAAAGGACCGAGGAATAGCAGGGACAGTAGCCAGCACCACAGATGTCCTCATCGGCTCAGCCTGCGCGCTTCTGACCGAAAAAATTAAGTTGTGCAAACTTTCTGCCTGATAGGTATCCAGCCGTTGCCTCCAGATCAGCTGCCGACGAGAGCAGTCTTCTCACTTTTTCTTTATTATTATTATTATTATTATTTAAAATTTGCTAGAGGGTATGTGCACTCACCAGAGAGAAACAGAGAACGGGAAGGGCAAGTGAGAAGCACCCTCCCAGGGGGAATGGCTACACCACAATCCCTTCTCCAATCTCCTCTTGGGATTTTAACAATGCACACGTGCCTAGTGTTTTCTCTTTTCTTTCTTTTCTTTTCTTTTCTTTTCTTTTCTTTTCTTTTCTTTTCTTTTCTTTTCTTTTCTTTTCTTTTCTTTTCTTTTCTTTTCTTTTCTTTTCTTTCTTTCTTTCTTTCTTTCTTTCTTTCTTTCTTTCTTTCTTTCTTTCTTTCTTTCTTTCTCTTTCTTTCTCTTTCCTCTTCCTTCCTTCCTTCCTTCCTTCCTTCCTTCCTTCCTTCCTTCCTTCCTTCCTTTCTTTCTTTCTCTCTCTCTTTCTCTCTTTCTTTCTCTCTTTCTCTCTTTCTTTCTTTCTTTTTAGGTTTTTTTATAGGGAACATGTGCTCATAGAGACGGAGACAGAGAGGAAAAGTGAGAAATCACCCCCCTACGGAGGACGGCCATGCTGTGATCCCTTCTCCTCCACCCTCTTCTCAGAGTTCTGGACATGCACGCACACATATCCAGTGCAAATTTTGAGCCACCAGGTCAGGGACTCGAACCACAGTCGGCCATGTGGGAGTACAACACCTTAATCACCATGCTGCTGGCTGGCCCAAGAGCAAAGTTCTCAATGAAAAAAAAATTTTTTAGAGAGAGAAATGTTTGCTATAGGGCCCATGTGCTCACTGGAGAGACAGAGAGAGACAGAGAGAAAAAAAAGGCAGGAAATCACCCTCTGAGGGGATGGTCATGCTGCAATTCCTTCTCCTCCTTTCTCCTCCTGGGATCTTGGGCACGCACATACACGCACACACCCGGTGTGATTTTCAAGCCACCAGGTCCAGGACTTGAACCATGCTTGGCCAGGTGGGGGTCAGCAATGTGACTGGTACGCCATCTGCTGGCCCCTCTTCAGTTCACAATGTAAAAAAGACTGCAGTAACATGGTTAAATTCCCAGGCCCTCAGTTCTTTAGGGATGGACTAAATGGCCCATATCATCACTTACTGAAGTATCTTAAACTTTATGGAGTTTATCTTGAGAAATAAAGTCCATTTTTAAAATTTTTATCTTTCAAAAAAAAATTTTTTTTTGCCATAGGGTACATGTGCTCACTGGAGAGACAGAGAGAGAAAATGAGAAATCAATCCCCTCCTTTTTCCTCCAATCTCCTCTCGGGATTTTGGGTACTCACCACGGACTCAGCCATGTGGGATCCAGTGCCTTAACCATCATGCCACACACATATGTATCTTTTAATCCCATTTTCCACTAACTTTTTATTTTATTTATTTATTTTTAATAATTATTTTATTTAACTTTACTTATTTATTTATTTTAATTTGACCAGAGAGGGACAGAGTGAGAGAGAGAAAGAGAGAAAGCTAGCCACCAGCTTCAGGACTTGAACCGCAGTCGGCCATGTGGGAGTCCAGGACATGCCACCTGCCAGCCCCATTTTTCCACTAACTTTTTGAAGTCTCCGCATAAATAGGTGTTGAATACAAGACTGAATAAAGAACAGTTGGGTCAAGACCAGTAGATGGCGTAATGGTTACATTGCCAGACTCCCATGTAGCAAACCACAGTTCGAATCTCAGACTCAGAGGCTTAAAATTCACACCAGGCACATGTGTGCCCGCCCCAAAACCTGAAGAGGAGAATGGAGAAGAGATTGTGGTGTAGCCATCTCCCCTAGGGGGTGATTTCTTGCTTTCTATCTCTCAGGGAGCACAGGGGCACCATAGCAAAAAAACAAAAACAAAAACAAACAACAACAACAACAACAAAACAACAACAAAGCTCTTTAAAAAAGAAAGCTGGGTCCTGGGTCATTGTCCCATCTGTCCACCAGGGGGCACCCTCACCCTGCACTGCTGCAAAGTCAGGCACCACCACCTGGCTGGGAAAGGCTCAGAAACTCCTGCCCAGAAAGCAACTTAATACCCTCAACAGAAAGACACAGCTCACATTTGTTAGGATGAATCCGCAGCTTAATTCCAGACAAACAACACACTCCCCACAGGCCTGACACACAGGACTTAACTTCCAGAGCCCCCACCGCAAACAGCACACCAACACACCCGGCACAGCCCTCTCTGGCCCTGGCTTGGGCCCCAGGCCTACAGCTCTGGCCCCTCTGATGGTAGCTAAGGGGAGCTGCCTGCTTTGCTGCATACCCCACCGCTACCCTACACAGCTGCGGCACGCCTCACTCCATCACCTTCTGCTCAGTTCCCCGCTACCTACCTAAGACATCGACTAACCTTCTGTGTCCCTCCTGTGTGGCAGTGTCCTGTGTCCCCTCCCCACTCTGAGCCTGGCCTTTGCCATCCTGCCACCCACCTTCTCCCCGACAGCAGCTCCTTGGACCGGCCTGCCTCCCAGCCTGCCATTACCCCAGTGGGTGACTAACTATCACCCCAAACCCGACGGGGCCTGACCTGACCCATCCCTCTCTTTGAATTCTCCCAAAGCTCCCCTACTCCCTGGTTCCATCAGGGACAGATGCTGCCAGACTCCAGCTCAAATAGTTGGCTCTTCCCTGCCCCCTCTCCCTCCCTGTCCTGCAGCCAGCTCCTGGAGAAGCTCCCCACCCCCATTTCCTGGGACCACCGGCCCTCCTGACATAGCACTTGTGCCCTAGACGCTGCTCCAGGCCTCCCTCATTCTTGTCCATTGGGCGCAAGCTGAAGCATTACTCTTTCTCAAACCTACTCACACTATGCCTCCCCAGCCTTAACAAATTTTTTTAGCTTTTGTTATAGCGTACAGGCACTTGTCAGAGAGAGAGGGAGAGAGAGGGGATAAAGTGAGAAATCACTCCCTGCGAGGGATGGCCACACTGCAATCCCTTCTCCTCCAGTCCCCCCTCAGGATTTTGGGCTCGTATGCACAAGTGCCTGGTGCATTTATCAAGTCACTGGGTCTGGGACTTGAACCACACAGTTGGCCATGTGGAATCCAGCTGCCTTAACCACAACGCCACTACCTGGTCCATGCCTTCCTGGTTTAAGAGCCGTTTAAAAGCTCTCTACTGTCCACTGATCAAAGTCAAAGGCTTCAGTAAAGCCATCAGAAGCCCACCGTCCCCCAGGCCTTATCCTCCCACCTCCAAGCCCTGGAGGTGGGTCTACGCTCTGTCCCGACCCTTAGACTCTTCCCTGGGATTTTGAAAATGCCACCATCCTGCACCTGGACTGCTTTCCCATCTACCTGCCCCCTCCTATCATCCTTAAAGGGCTCGTACAGTCCAGCCCATACCCTGCTCCTGCCCTCAGGATCTCTCTCATTGATGAAAGATTATCTTTATCTCTTGCCCTGTCTCCCCATTTCCCAGGGACGGGAAGACGCCTGTATATCGCAGGAGGTGGCTGCACAGCGTGGGCTCATGAAGGCAAACCCAACATGATAGACAGGGCAAAGCAGGATCACTTCAGTTCAAGCAAGGATGGGGGGTCCTGGCCTGCCTCTCACAGCCCCTCTGGGGAACCCCGGGCCCTGAGGAACACAGTCTGAGAACGGCTGGCCCTGCTGTAAACCCTTGCAGGGATTGTCGGATTCTACCATGAGCTGGTCTCACCTCTCCGGCTCAACCTCTTCTCTTCCCATGCGGTGGCCATCTAAATTGCTGGCCACTCTAGAAAATGTCACATAGTGCCCTCCTCTAAGCCAGGGGTCTGCAAACCATGGTCGGTAAGTGAGATCCAGCCAGCAGCCTATTTCATCTGGCCCTTGAGCTAAGTATGGTCTTTGCAGTGTTAAAGGATGTGAAGATGAGGAGGAAGAGGAGGGAGGGGAGGTAGAGAAGGGGGAATGCAACAGAACGAACCAGTCCTAATTATGGCTGTCTGGCCTTTCACAGAGAAAGTCTGGAGGCTCTCGGCCAACCTCTGGAGTCAATGCCATTGTCCAGGCGTCACTCTAGCTGGCTATCACTGGCTTTTAGCGAACTGTGTACCCTGGAGGCTCAGAAGACACTGCTGTCTGTGAACCTCACGTACCCCAGGCCATGACTGCGTTTGTCTGTTGGGTCAGACTTGGGGTGACAGCCATCTTGGGGCTGGCTTGAAGGGGCAGGTCCCATCCTGTCTATTTGGTGCTCTGGCTTGAGCCAGATACATCACAGGACACAATGAAGACCACGTGATGAACCCCAGGGCTCCCCCAGCACAGCACCCGGCCACACCCACCTCGTCCTGCAGGTTGATGTCACTGGGCCCACGGTTGAGCTGCTCCTGCAGGCTGGACACCACTGCATTGTTGCCAGGCACTCTGTAGATCCCTGTGGACTCTAGCCCCCGGGCCTCCACAATGCGACAGCATGCAGCCACAATCAGGGGGACGCGCTACAGACACAGGAAAGGGGGGGCATTAGGGAGGGAGCCAAAGATGGTGGGATGCCCAACACTACTGCCAGGAAGCCCCCTGGGAGTGGGGCGCACACCAAAGCCTTGTCAGGGCTGGAGAAGGAGTGGGGCTCCACCCCAACCCTGCTTCTCCTCCTCTGGGAGCCCAGGGTGGGTGGGGGCCCTGCCCTGCCCTTTCCTGGACTGTCTCCCACTGTGTCTCTTGAAGCTCTGCCCCTCCCAACTTTGGGCTCCCCCGCCCGGCCTGCTCTGGAGTGCGACAGGGACCCACCTGGTTCTCTGTGGCAGGCTGGCACTCCTCCAGCCGGACCCCAAATGCCCTCGGGGCTGCCTTCTTGTTCTTCTTAATGATGTTGATGCCCCAGGGAGTTTTGGGGGTGGCAGTACTATCATCTGAAGTGAGGGGAGGCAGGGAGAGCCAGGGTGAGTCAAGGAGGGGCGGGCCCAGAAGGGTCACACGCACTCACCGCCTCATTCACACACATTAGTACATACCATCGGAGAAAGAGCCAGCGTGCTGAGGGCTGATGGGGAAACACCCACAGGGAAGGCCAAGGGGACGAGGGTGAGAAAGGCCTTGGAGTAATGTAAGGACTTCTGTGTGGCCTCAGGGCTAAACTACATGGTCAGAGATTCTAGTACATCCAGGGGAAGGACTTTCTAACCATCTAAAGTTGGTGAAGGTGGAAAAGGCTGCCTCCCTTCCCACCCCTGAAGAGACAAGCAGAGACTGGAGGAGCACAGAACAGGGATGTGGAGAGGATCAGGCTCCATGGCCTTCCAGCTGAGACCCCTAGAGCCCCGGACTCTCACAGGCACACAGGCAGACACAGCAGGTGATCCTGGTGCACACTCACAGGAACATACATGCAGGTGACTGTGGTATACACCCACAGGCACACACACACACACAGGTGACCTTGGTGCATGCATAGACACACACATAGGTGACCCTGGTGCACACATAGGCACATACACGCAGGTGGCCCTGGTGCACACTCAGGCATACTCACACAGGTGACCTGGTGCACACTCACAGGCACACACACTCAGGTGACCTGGCGCTCATGCATGAGCACATGCACTCAAGTGACCTGGCACATGCCCACAGGCACACACACTTGACCTGGAGCACACTCACGAGCACACTCACGACCTGCGCACGCCTGCAGGCATATGCACTCAGGTGACCTGGTGCATGCCTGGGCACACGCACACAGGTGATGCACTCAGGTGACACATCAGGTGACCCAGAGCACCACGGGCACACTACCCAGGTGACCCGGAGCAAGCCCGCGGGCACACCACCCAGGGGACCCTGACATACACTCACAGCACGCATGCACACACGCAGACCCACAGGTGGCCTGGGCCTCCCGCACACGGCACACTGCCCGCCTCAGCAGCGCCTGCCTACCCTTGCTCCCTGCGGGCTGGTCCTGCGTCCTGAAGCCACGTGCCGCACTCTGCCTAAGGAATTCAGACTTGAGACCCCCTAAGCCACGAGAGCTCTTAGGGGAGGAATCGGCCTTGGGCCCAGAGCTATGGCTGTGGAGGAAAAGGGGGAGAGGAGGTGTCTTCATGTGGGCTGGCCGACATGCCACCCGCCCTGACCTCCCGGTGACCTCCCCTTTGTCCTGAGGCAGTTCCTTTAAGCCTGTCTGGGGACCAGAGGCCCTCGCTTGGTTCCCCCAGCCTGGAAGTGGGCCAGGAGCATGCGCTCCTCCTGGAGTCCTCCCACCCCCGTAGCTGCGCCATGAGGGCCGGGCCTCACCTCACTTTGCGGTAATCATTAAGCTTCTTGCTGATCAGAGCTTGGTTGGCACAGCCGGGGTCCTGGAGCAGGAAAGGAGAGGGCAGACCACATCAGTGCCCATGCCAGCCTGCACCGGGAGCACCCCTGGCCCCGCCTCAGCCTCGCCACCCCTCTCCACTTCCAGTGGAGAGCACAGATCCTGGAGCAAGAGAGGCCAGGGCTGGACTCCTGGGCCCTCACCAGCTGTGTGACCGTGGGTAAGCCACCTAGCCTCTCTGAGCCTCAGTCTCCTAAGCGAGAAACACGGGGAGCTGACAAGGCCATCTCAGGGTCGGGGTGCAGGATGACACACACAGCTCTCATCATGGTCCCAGCAGGCACTGGAGCAGCCACTATGACGAAGGGGACTCAGAATCCCCCAAACATGTCCTGCCGGGGACAGCCCAGCCAGGCCCCTGGACAGGGGACCCAGATGCCAGTGAGGAAGGATGATGTCCTGGGAGGCAGACAGTCAGCAGGAAGGCTGTGCTAGCACCTCCCCCCTCCCTTGACCAGAGCGGGCGCCTGCATGGACAGCCCATGCCCAGGACCCCGCGTAATCGTGTGCTGGTATGTGAAGGCATCTTTGTGCAGGCACCTGGCCAAGGCCAGGGCAGAAGCCCAGCCCAGGCCACTGGAGTGCAGCTATGGCTGACCAGGAAGGGGGGGGTGCCTTTTTTTTTTTTCCTTAAATTCTCCCCAAATCCCTGCCAAAGCCATGGATCAACTCTTGCCTGCCTGCTGCCAAAGGCCAAGCCTCTTGGCCTTCTCCCAAGGTCAATGTGTTCATCCCCCTGCATACAGGCCGCCCAGCACAGCCGGGGCCAGGGGTGCCTCATTCTGTGGTCTGCACCATAGGGGACTCGCCCGCCTGGCCTCCTGCCAGAGGCCAAGGCTGACCCAGAGCTGGCCGTCTGTGCCCAGCCTGCCCGGGGAGCACACAGCAGCAGTCTTAGGTCCTTACTACAGCTACTGCCGCTGTGCTTGCCCCAGACGGCTGACGGGAGGTGCCCAACCGGCCATGGTCCGCCTGTTTGTGCACACCCTAGCTGAGGCGTGCACCGTGGCAAAGTGTGTCCTTGCTAGCCTGTTTCTAGAAGAGGGAAGTGAGGCTCAGAGAGGCCCTCCAGGATCCACAGCAGCTGAGAGCAGCCCTGGCCCTCTGTCCTCCCAGGTCCGGCCGGGGCTGGAGCTGGGGCTGGGGCTGAGCCGGGCCCTCACCTCGCCCTCGGCCCTGCTGTTCTCTCGGATCGCTCTGATCCAGCCCAGCATGTCATCCCGATCCTCAGCCTGAAAGAGATATTCACAGAAGTCAGCGGTGGTCAGCCGGAACACGTGCCTCCTCTTGGTCTCGCTGTAGGAGATGTCCACCAGGCAGGAGCCGATGCAGACGGGCGCCGCCTCGTCCTCACCTGCGCCGGCCGCCGCAGCCCCCGCCGCCGCCGGCCCGGGCTCCCGCCGCTCCTTGCTCAGCGAGAGCGAGCGCGCCCGCAGCGCGGCGTACACCCGCTTCCACTGGCGCAGGCCGCCGCCCGCTTTCTGCAGGGAGACACGGGGTGGGGGAGACACAGGGCAGTGAGAGGCCAGGCCAGCCCACCGCCCCAGAGTCCAAGGGCCCAAGAAACAGTAGGCAGTGGACAGGGGTGGGGACAGAGCCCACTGGCCTCCAGAAACCCCACCAGCTCCACCCAGCCAAAACTCAGGCAGCTCCTGTCCACAGCTCCTAACGTGCCATGCCACACCACCCATCACCCCACAGCCGTGAGGAACTCTGTCTCCAAAGTCCAAATCCCAGCATCTACACTGCCGGGCGTGGGCAATGCCCCCGAGACCCAGCAGGGGTGCAGGGAGGCCCCTGGGGCTCCTAGACAGTGTGACCACCTTAAGTGGCATTCCCACAGAGCCCCTCCTGTCTGCAGCCCTGCACACGAGCTGTCCACACCCTCGGGGGATTGCTCTCCCCACTTCAGCACTTCCCACTAGACACGGCTCATCCCTAGCCTGGAAGCTGCTTTCGGGGTCACCCAGGATCGCTTGTTGCCAAAGCCAGAGGACACTTCTAGGCCCTCGTCCTGACCCCTTGGCAGCCTGTGTCAGCCGGGCTGGAGAAGGGGCCCTCCTTCCCTTTCCACACCTTCTCTGGGCATCGGGGACCCGCAGTGCCCGGTTTTCGTCCTAATTCCACTGCTCCCTCCTGATCTCCTCCACTCCTGCCCGTCCATCGGTCCATCCGCTACCTCTACACCTACTGTTCTCAGGTGAGGCCCCCAGAGGACACGTGTCTGGATTCACCTGGTGGGGACACTACAGCATTTAGCAGGTGGGGGCCACAGATGCTGCTAAGCAACCCCCCCCCCCCCATGCTCAGGACAGCATCCACGACAAAGAGCGACCTGGCCAGAGGGTGGGTGCAGCCGTGGGTCCCCTTCCAGAGAGGAGCTCTGGACCTAGTCTGTGCTGCTGCCTCCTCGCCTCCTCCTCGCCCGTGACCTTCGACCTGGCCCACCTGCTGGCAGCCCACCACCCCCCCAGCTGCGGTCAGGAGCCTCCACTTGCCTGTCCCCTGGGCACTTCACACACAGCTGGCTCACTAAGGCACAGGAGTCCCGCCACCAAACCTGTTCTCCACCACCCGCCCCCTCTTTTCCAGTCAGTCAGTCCACCCAGTTGCCTGGAAACCGGGGAGTTGCCCTGGACTCCTCCCTTTTCCCCACCCTTGACATCCGACCCATCAGGAATTGACAACTGTTCTGTGTCCAAACAGCACCTGTCTCCATCCTTCCTGCTGCCACCTTGTCCACGCCACCAACGCCACTTGCCCAGACAACGGCCCAGGCTTCGCGGTGTCCGCTCTCGCCTCCTGCAGCCCAGTTTCCAGCCAGCAGCGGCCATGACCACATTAGAATGGGAGGGAGAGCGCGTCTCTCCTCCGCTCAGCGTCCTCTCATGCGCTCCCATCGCCATGAGGTCGAATCTAAGGTCCTCTGGGGTTCGGTCCCTGCTTCTGCAGAGACGGTCTCTTGCCCCCCTTCTCTCCCACCTTGTCAGGCCACAGGGCCTTTGCCAGCGAACAAGTCAGGCCTCTCCTTCCTCAGGGCCTTTGCCGTGCAGTCCCTTCTCCCCGGAGCCCACCCTGGTCTCTTTATGTGGCTGTCTTACTCTCCCTTCAGACCTGGGCTCCAGCAGCTCCGGTAACACTTTGGCGAGACCCTCTCTGACCACTTTTTTCCTAAAGGCAGCTCCCCCTTCCCTGACTTGGAGATGAGCACACCACCTCGTTCATTTCCCAAGTGCTCACTGCAGTCTCGGCCATCCTGGTTATGGATTTCTCAGGGTCAGGGAGCTCGTCCGCCCTCTTCCCCGACCCCAGAGCCGACAGCTAGGTCTGGCCAGGTGCTCCACACTTACTGAGCCAACGACTGATGGTTACTGATGCTCCACTGAGTGCCCACAGGCACAGCTCCACCTCCCTGCTGGACCAAGTCCTCCTGTGTGCTGGCTGGAGGCCCACACACTACTCCCCACCCAGCTCTAGCCTCTGCCCTCAGAGCAAGCCGGGGAGGGGCTCCGAACTGGTTGGGTGAGCCCAGCCTGTGTCTGGCCTCCTGGTGAGCTGATCCTGCACTGTCCACCAGCCTTGCCCACCATCATAGAACTGCCGGGGACCCAGGGCCCTTGAAGGAGCATTCTGGGGTCAGAGTGGGGTGGCAACAAGGACACCCTCTCCAACTAAACCAGCTGGATGACGCTGGATGAGTTAAGTCCTCTCCCTGGCATCAGAGTCCCCTGCTGGTAAAATGAGAGGTGAGTAGTCTCCAAGGTGGCACCCAGCTCAAAGGCCAGGTCTGTGGCTGCAGGGACATGTCACACACACTGCCCCCTCCTCTGCCCAACAGTCAGTAGCCTCTGAAAGCAACTGGGGGCTGGGCAGGGGCAAGGGCAGGCTTGAGATCCTAGAGCAGATGGTATCTGGGTGGTAAGCAGGACGCTGGACCAAGGCCTGAGGCTGACTCAAGGACCCTCCTCTAACGGCCAGGCCTCAGGATGGAGGGATGAGTGACACTGGGTTTGGCCAGCCGAGAAGTGGAAGCCCCTGTCCTCCTAGCAGGCAGGGGCCAGCTCCGGTCCCTGCCCAGGAACTCTGGCGCTAGGCATCTGGGGGACGCCCAGATCTAGAGGATAGGCTACCTGGCTCTCACAAGGACCCTCCAAGTGCTTCCGGCCTGGACTGACAGTCTCCCCTTGCTCAGCTCACACAGCTGGCCCCTGGCCTCCCCTCCTATTTAGTGCATGGCTGGCCCTCGCTCTGGTCCCCACTGCCAGCCTCAGCTCCCAGCTGAGGCTTACTTCCTCTCAAGGCTCAGCGGGTGCCCTGCCTGCTCCCTCATGCTCCTGCCTGAGGCCACAGGTGCCCACGGCTGAGGGGCAAGACCCTCCCCAGGTGGGCCTCCCCTGAGTGCCACACCTTCAGAGCCTCTGACCCGGGACAAGTCAACCAGCTTTATGGCCTTCACACGGTCCCAGCAAGACCCCTCAGCTTCTTCCCTACAAAACTGCTCCTCCCTTGGGACCAGCAGTTAGTGTAATGGCTATATCACTGGACTCCCATGTAGTTGACTAGGTTCGAGTCCTGGACCCGGCGGCTTAAACTCACGCCGGGCGTGTGTGCGTGCGTGCCCAAGATCCCGAGAGGAGAATGAAGGAGAAGGGATTGCGGCATGGCCATCCCCCCTGGGGGGTGATTTCTCGCTTTTTGTCTCTCTGTCTCTCTCCGTCTTTCTGGTGAGCGTACACGCCCTATAGCAAAAACCTCTCCAAAAAAAAAAAAAAAAAAACACTGCTCCTCCCTGTGGCCCAGGGGAGGGTCCCATGCATCCCACAGCCCAACCTAGGAGCCTAGGAACCAGGTCACCCCCTCCTCCTGATGTGCCACCAGCAAGCTCAGGCCACCCTTCCCCTTGCCTCTGTCTAAATGGTCACCTCCCCTCAGCACCACGCCACCACCTGGGCACGTCCTGTCCCCGCCTACTTGCACAAGGCGCTGCCACCTCCTGTCACAGATGTGACACTGCCCCCAGCCTCACAGACCTCCCGATCCCTGGTTAAAACCCTTGACAGGCTCTTCATGGGTGGCGAGCCCACGTGTCTGGCAAATGCCCAACTGCCCCTCACCTTCCACTCCGAGCACCCTGACTTCTAGCCTCCCTGCTGTCCCCTCTGATCCTCTCAGAGAGTGACTCCCCACCAGGCCACTCTCCTCCCTCCTTCTGCCTCCCTGCTTCCTGGGTGCTCACCTGTCACGTCTCCGCCTCTGGACACCGTCTCCCCCAACGCCACCCCACGCTGCTCTGGGCCCGAGCGCCCCATCACACGGTGCACACTTGCAGTGCCTGTGCGGCCCACGTCCTAATGCTTGTCAGGAACTCAAGAGGGCAGGCCCCACCCGGCTCCCTCACCACTAATCCCTGAACCTCCATGGAGACGCCTAACCTGGGTACGGGGAGGTTAGTCATCATTGGCAGAGGGGTGCCATGCCCCCAGCCCCACAACCTGCCTCGTGCCCACAACAGCTTTCGGAGTAGAGTGACAGTGCCCCCATCATGCAGGCCGGAAATCAGGAGGTGCCTGAAGCTCTACGACTATGTGGCTGGGCAGGAGCTCAGGGTCTGTCTGCCTCCAAGTGTCTGCTCCTTCTCGGCCCCGCCAGCCCCACAGAAGGCGGCCGGCAGAGCCCAGCAGCTCCCAGGTACCAGGCCCTGGGGAAAGCCCTTACTTAGATCATCTCATTTAATCTGCAGCAAGAGGCTTACGAGCCAGGGATTACTGCTAGCTCAGTTTACAGACAAGGTTACTGAGTCAGAGCAGGCGAGTCACCCAGCGCTCAGAGCACAGTGAGGAGTCAGGCCCGGGTTCATCCTACCTGCTCTGCCTGGCTCTGTCTGGGCTGCTCAGTGCAGAGCGGAGGAGCCGCACAGGCCACCTGGCTCACCTCCCTCTTTCCCAGCCCGTGGCACCAGCCATGGGTCCCGGGCCCCCTCTTTTCCTCTTCTGGATCCTGCTTGTATCGGCCCCCCGCCCCACCTTCTCCCTTCCCCCAGTCCCGAGCCCCCTTCACCTCTCACCTGGGTCTCTGGTGGCTCCTACCCGGTCTTCTCACGCCTCAGTCTGGCCCCTCTCTCCTTCGCTCCCAGGAAGCCCAGTGTTTTAGCTGGGACTCCCTCCCAGAAGAGCCCTCAGGCTGCCCGTTGCCTTAGGATGGAGACAGCACTCTGGGCTGGCCCGCAAGGCCCTGGAAAGGCTGGCCTCTGTTTCCTCGTGGGCCTCAGCCCCCCTGCGACAATCACCCTGGCCTGCTCCCTCATCTTCTATGAGCCGCAGTGGGATTCGTGGGGGATCCGCCAACCAAAGTTCATTGCAGGATGGTTTGGTCAGAATGTCAAGCACTGCGTGCAACCGCTCCTCCCCTCAGCAAAGATCACCACTCTTGCCAACTCCTTTTTACGAGTGCTTTAAGTGCAACCGGGAAGTTCTTCTTAGCATCTAACCTCTAGCCCTCGCGCTGCAGCCTAAGCTGGTTCTCTGGCTGCAGAGCTGTGGGGTGGGTAGAGGAGAAGCTGGAGAGTTCAGCTGGAGCCGGCTTCCATCTGCCCCACATCTTACCTTCCCCTTCTTGGTGAGGATCTGCTTATAACACAGCCAGCCTTCTCTCCGGATATCACTGAAGGTCGCGTCCGAGAGGTCAGAAGTCGAGTGTCGTTTAGAAGGCGCGTCGGCATCTTCAGAGGCGCCCCAGCTATCCAAGGACTGCAGGGAGACAGTGGGGGGCAGCTCAGGGCGGCTCCCACAGTACCACCATCTCAGGAACCCCATGGGCCACTCGCAGCCACACGGGCCTGGTGTATGCCTGTACCACACTCCAGTGTGCTGTGTGACCTCCTGGGCCTTGCTTGCCCTCTCTGGACCATTTGTGTTGAGATCACGAGACAGAGACATACATAATGGAGAAGCCAGAAAGGAGGAAAGGTTATGACCTGCCAGCAGACCACACGCCTCACCATGCTTGAAGAGCCAATCCGAACCGTCCTTTAACTTTATAGACTTGAAGGGATTAAGGAAACAGGAAGTGATGGTGTCAACAAGGAGTTAAATAAACAGGGGAAGCGGAAACATCAACAAAGACTGGGTTAGGGGAGCAGGTGGTCAAGTCCACAGGAGCTAAACAGAGGAAGCAATCGTGTGGACAGGACTCCAGGACAGAGGTGACATGGGAGAGAGTTAAGTAAGCAGAGGAAGCGCTCAAGAGCAAGCCAGGTGATCAGACCATCGAGGCGTTAAACTGACTGAAGAACCAAGGATTCGAAGTCTAGAGAGCTTTTCCAGTCCACCCATTTAAAAAATATATATATATTTTATTTCATTTTATTCATTGTCATTATTTTATTTTATTTTGAAGTTGACCAGAGAGAAAGTGAGAAAGCAAGCTGCCAGGTCCAGGACTTGAACCATGGTTGGCCATGTGGGAGTCCAGCCATCTTAACCACCACACCACCTGCTAGCCCCCTTAGGTCCACCCTTAATCAAAGAGTGGAAGCCATTGTACCTGTCTCCGCAGGCCCTGAGGCCAGAAACTCCAGCCTAGCCTCCCCATCAGTCTCAGCCCTGCAGCCACCTCCTTCCCATCGAGCCCCCGTCCCCAAAGACATCATGCAAACACTGGCTAGTGCAGCATGGCTTAGGCGTGGGGAACCCACAGTGAGCAAAACCAAGAAGACCCCCGTGGCCAGCTGTGGTGACGCAGCAATAATGCAATGCTCTGGGAATAGCAATACCCGGAAGGTCCTGGGTTCGCGTCCCCAGGCCTCCCTACACATGCTAGGTGTGTGCCTGTAATGCTGGCCGGCTGAGGCTGGGGGTGGGTCATGGCATGAAGACCCCCCATTGCAGTGCCCCTCTACTCTCTGAAGAGACAACTAAACTTAGAAAAGAGGGGGGGAAAATGGCCATCCCTGTGGCCTGGTGGTTAAGGGAACCAGATCCCACATGGCCGACTACGTGGTTTAAGTCCCAGCCCCAGTGGTTTAAAAATCATGCAGGTGCATGTGTGTATGTGCCCCAAATCTCAATAAGATGAAGAAATGGAAGAGAAGGGATTGTGTGGCCTGACTATGCCCCATGGGGGTGCTCCCCTTAACTGTCTCTGGCGAGTGCATGCACCCTCTGATAAATGAAAAGAAAGAAAGAAAAGGCAGATAGGAAAACAAGAAAGAAATTCCTGCCTTCAGGAACCTTACACTCTTGCTGGGGAGAGGGCTAGAAGAAAGTTGAGCACGTAGACTGTGTGGCATGAGGTACAGAGGGCAAAAACACCAGGTAGCAATGGCAGACATAAAATGTCAGGAGTGGGGGCTGGCAGGTGGCGTGGTGGTTAGAGGCACTGGACTCCCACATGGCTAACCATGGTTCAAGTCCTGGACCTGGTAGCTTCCTCCCTCTCTCTGGTCAAAACTGAAAAATAATGATAATAAATAATTCTTTAAAAAGAAATGTCAGGAGTAGAAGCTGCAATTTCAGGGAAGGCCTAAAAACACCACAGGGCCAGCAGGTGGCATGGTAGTTAAGGCCCTAGACTCCCACATGGATGACTGTGGTTTGAGTCCTGGACCTGGTGGCTTGCTTTCTCACTTTCCCTCTGTCTCTCTCTCTGGTGAATTAAAATAATAATAATAATAATTCATTCTTTTTTAAAAAATTAAATCATGACAATAAATAGATAAATAAATAAATGTTTAAAAGAAAAAAGAACTCACACCAAGTGAGTGATGTGGCTATGGGGCAGGCTAGGAGGGGCACTCCAGACTCGGGGCGGGGTGAGGGCAGCGATAGTGGGGACAAGTGTGAAGACCGTGGCCAGAGGCAGCCAAAGAAGAGTGAGTCCCGTGGACATGAGGGTGGTGGGTGCATGAGAAGACAGGACCCCGGGGGGCCATGCCCTCGCCCTCACGTGCTCGCAGCTCGCTCACCCCGTCAGTGAAGAAGCTCCGCAGCATCCGCAGGCTGGGCACTCGGTGTGGTAGGCGCCTGGGGAGCGAGGCCGAGGGTGAGGGGCACGGAGCGCAGCTGGGTCCCTGCTCTCGTCACCCCCCGAACCTTGAGGCCCGGAGGCCTTCCAGGAGCTCCCTGACCCACGTGCGGAGGCCCCCAGGGCCAGGAGCTCAGTCGCAGGCCCCCTGGGGAGCAGCCGCGGCCGCCCACCCCACATCCAGACAGGGCCTCACCGCAGGGCCCGGCCCTCGTCCCGGAAGGTGTTGAGGCCGTCGTCACAGGACTTGGAGCGCTCGGTGGTGATGGCCAGCAGGTAGGAAGAGCGGCGGCCAGCCTTGATGCTACCTGCAGAGCCGCCGCAGTGGGCTCGGGTCAGGGGGGCGGCAGGTCTGGGGCTCCCCGGAGCCCTCCCTCCCAGGCAGGCCCAAGAGGTGACACTCCCCGTGGGACCCTGGGAGGAGCAGAAACCAGGCAGCAGGCCCAAGGGAGGCCCAGTGGAGGCCCGGGGAGCAAGCAGAGGGTGGGGTGGGGCTGAGGCTGGGGCACTCACTGCAGTCCTGTGAGTAATGCCGGCCCAGGGCAAAGGTGAAGGTTGGGGAGGACGGGCTGGTGCCCAGGACAGGAGCCGAGTTCATGGCACTGGAGACCACAGCAGAGGCAGGGACGTGCTTGGCTTGGAGGTCGATGCTGGGGCTGGTGGGCTCATCTGTGAGTGCGCAAGGAGGTGAGAAGGGGCAGGAGGCCCAACCTGCCTGCCCCTCCCCACCCTGCAGCCCATGCCCCTCACCTCTGGCTCACCCCTATCTCAGGGATCCTCGAGGGGCCCTGCTGGCAACACCCACTGCCAAGTGTGCCCGAACCCCAGACTGTGCCAGGTCCGTGGCCTCCATCACATTGAAGGCACCTGGGAATGGGGCCCTCCCTCAGACCAAAGCGTGGGGATATGTCTTCCCCATCACGCTGGGGGCTCCTGAGCACAGGGACTGTCTTCCCACAAGGCTGGGGGCTTCTGAGCGCAGGCAATACATCTCCCTCCCACAGGGAGAGGACTCTGAAAGTAGAGACTTCATCTCCACCCCACACCTCTGCCAGTCTGGGGGCTGAAGCAGGCCAGGGCAGGCCTGGCTGTGTCTGCACTCTACCCCGCCCCAGGCCTCTTCTCCCTCACTCCACAGACTGCCCTGGGGGTGAGCTCACGACCACCTCGTTACTGTCCCGCAGCCCCTGGCACCCAGCCCCATGAATTTGCATCTGTCCTTCTCCCAGGCCCCTAGACCAGCCCAGCCAAGGCTCCCTTCCAGGTGCCTGCTTTTAAGAAGCCCTAAGCTTTTTTCTGCTCTTCCCGCCCCACCCCTTCTCGTTCCCATTACAGGAGTGACGCACCACCCTCTAGCCAGGCCAGAAACCTGGGACTCTCCCCGCCTCCCCACCCCCCTGCACTGTCCTATGTACACTATAAAGGCAAGCCTCCCATAGCTCCCTCTGCTCCCAGGACAAAGGCCAACTCCTGGTGACCGCTGAGACCCCTTGGACCTGGAAGGGTATCCGCCTCTCTCGCGTCAGGATCTTTGCATATTCTGCTCTGTCTCCCCAAACCTTCCCCTGACTAGCTCCTTCTCATCCTCAACGTCTTAGCTGAAACGTCCTTTCTCCTAGCATCTGTCCATGGCCACCACGCCCAGTCTGGGTTACTCAGCCCTTCCCTGTGCTCTCAGGACTCCCGCCACACACCTGTCCCACCAGATCGCTCTGTCCACTGTCTAGCCCCCGCTGGGCCACACGCCCCAGGACAGCATGGAGCCCAGCACGGTGCCCGACAAGTAATCTGTTAGGTGGGTGAAGGGACAGAGGGAGGCACGGAGTGTGAAAGATACAAGGAGAGATGAGAGAGTAGAGGATGGGAGGAAGGGTGAATGGAAGGGACAATGAATGACAAGAAAGGAACAAATGAATGAACAAAGGATAAATGGACAGAAAGAAGGCTGGAAGGACAGACGAGTGGGAGGAAGATGGGAGAAAGGATGGCAGATGGGATGACTGATGGACAGACAGAGACACAAGGTGGTCTTGTCGGCACCCACGGCACCCAGGGGGTGGGGTACAACCGGGCGCAGACTACCACATCCCCAGACAGCGGCACCCTCACTCACCAATGAAGGGAATGGAAGCCAGAGAGTCTTCGGTGGTGGCCAAAGGGGTCACCTTCCTGCCCAGACGTTCCCCTCGCCCACTGGCCTCGGGCTCTGAGGATTCATCACCAAATCCAAGGTTCATCTGTCGTGCAGGGGTCAGCTGGGTCTTGCGGCCCGTTGGAGGCTTCTGCCTCAGGACCACCTCATCACGGCGCTCCTCGGTGGGAGGCTCCAGGGCCCGGGGACTGGGTTCTGGCCGGACCACTCTGGGTGGTTCAGAGGCTTCCGGTGGGAATGGTGCAGAAGATTGGGCCAAACTGAAGGTGGGCAGCCCCCCAAAGGGGGAGTCCCGGAAGGAGAGTGCGTGCAGGAGGCCAGTCCGGCGCTGGAATGACGGGCTATAGCTCCGGTACCCGATGTAGCCGAGGTCGTCCAGGCCCTGCAGGCCAGGTGGGGGTGGGGCCTGGGGCCCCGGCAGGTCCCGTGGCGGGCAGGCAGGCGTGCGGGCAGAGGAACGCTGTGAAGCCCAGCCACAGCGCTCAAAGCGGGGTGACACCAGTGCCCCTGGCCCCAGGGCCTCGGCTGAGCGGGTGGCCCGGCTCAGGTAGTCGTCTGAGCGAGCTCGGTGCCAGCCCTCCTGGCCCAGCTGGCTCAAGGCATCCTGGGAGGTGGAGCAGGGCCATGGGCGCTGGGCAGTCACGTCCTCCAGCCGGTCCTGGGAGGCGCTGCGGGCCCGAGGAGGCATGGCCGGGCACCGTCTCTCCCCCGCCCTGCGGGGGACCTGGTTCGACAGCCAGTGTGACAAGGCCTGCTGGCACTCCAGTCTGCTGGGAGGTACCCGGCTGCCAGGCTCCGGGAAGGCACGGGGCGTCCGGGGCTCTGGGGGGAGGTGGGGGAAGGCACCAGGGCTGGGGCGGGGCTGGCTCATCCCCAAGGAAGAGTTGTCCAGATGGGCACGGGCGGCAGACGGGGCGCGGGGCCCGGGGGTCCCTCCAGGCAGCAGGACTCCGGGGGTCACTGGGCAGTGCTGAGATGGGCTCAGGCACCATAGTGGCCCAGGGGACCCGGGCTGGCGGGGCGTAGGTCTTGCGAGGGTAGCAGATCGGGGGCGGCTCTGGGATGCTGCGGGCCTCTCCAGAATAGGGCTCGTTCCCCTTCAGGTAAGCGTCCTGGGAGTAGGCCTGGCCGGAGACAGAGACAGGTGAGAGAGCTGGACAGGTCCCACAGAGCAGGGCCAAAGCAGCCCCAGAGGGTCAAGAGCGCCAGAAGGAAACAAGAGAGAGTCTGAGCAGGGGGAGTCCTGAGTGGGTGGTGCGGAAGGGCACGTTCCAAGGAGAGTTGGGAGGAGGACAAAGAGGGAAGAGGCCCCTGGAAGAGAGCAGGCAGCGCGAGCTCCAACTCGAGGGAGGGCAGGGGTTCCTCGGAGGCTCCTGGGAGGACTGCCTTCGCCAGAGCACTCCAACCTCTGCCTCCTGGGGCCTCCCCTGTCCCGGCCTCTGCAGCCTCCCTGCTCCCATGTCCAGTGATGCCCGCAGCCCCTCGGGTGGGGCTGGGAAACCCCAGCAGAGACCAGTCAAGGTGGCAGGCAACAGACAAGAAAGCCAGCTAAGGGGCGTGTCCGGGGGGGCGGGGGCTGGGAGGGTGGAGGCTGGGAGGGTCCCCAGAGTGGGGAGTGGGGGGCTGGCTCTGAGCCACAGGAGCGAAGGAACACAGGCCCCTCCTGCTCCCTCGGGGCCAGGCTGGTGAGGCGCCTTCAGCCACTTTTTGCTACCCCAGGGCCTTGAATTGGGTCCTGGAGCTGAGGCCGACTGGGCATTGCTGAGGAGTGACAAGGCCAGCACCAGGCCCAGCCAAAAAAGGAGGCAGTCCCTGGGGATGGCAGCCTTGTGGCCCTGGCCCCGCCTGGCTCAGTGAGCTGCCCAGGGTCCTATGTCAGGGCCAAGGATCAAAGGGTAGGAGGCTGAAACCACACACACACACACACACACACATACACATGCACACACGCGCACGCGCGCGCACACACACACGGCACCCACAGAGAGACACGAGAGGATACACGCCCAGGGACACACTTGCACACAGCCAAGACACAATGAGACACACATACACACACAAATAACTACACCTCCCGGCCCAGGCACAAACATCATGTGATGAGAACGAGCTAAACCACACCCCCGCACTCTTGGCCCCTCCGCCCCGCCGGCCCCTGCGCTCAGAGCCAGGGACACACATACCTCTCCTTCCTGCCATCCTGCCGGCTCCCCCGGCTCCCAGCATCACAGCGGTGTCGGCAGCATCCCAGCCCGCCCCGCCTCCCCCCGTCCCCCGCTGCCCCCCCCCCCCACTGACCACTGCCAAGGCCCTTGCCAGAGCCCCTGGTCCCCTCAATCTGTCCTCCCTGCGGCTCCCCCTTGGCCCCCACCGGCTCCTCTCGGCTGCCTGGCGGGAGGAGGGAGGGAGGATGGGTGTGGAGGGGCCTCGCCGCGTCGGCGGTGGCGTCAGCAGCTGCCGCGGCCCGATTGGCCTCCAGCCTTGGCTCCCAACCACAGGAATGCCTGGGCCCCACCCTCTGGACGGCGGAGATGCAGGAGCCAGTGGAGGCCCCCAGATGCCGACATCTGGGGCCGCCAGCCCACCCGAGCATGGGTGGCAAGCTCCAGGCTGCCGCCCTGCTCACCCCTCGCCCCAGCCTGCTGGCAAGACTGGGCGACGCCCTACTTCCTGCCCTGTCGGCCCCCCCCCCACCATAACTGGTCTCCCTCAGCTCAAGGGTGGGGGGTGGGGGTGGACATGCTGGCGGGACCTTTGAGGCGAGGAGTGAGCAGCCCACTTTTCTGGGCCCCCATTCTTTCCCTCTCCCCAGAATAAGCAAGGGGACAATTGAGGTCAGGGGTGGAGGTTCGCATGGGGCATCGTGCCAAGCACGGCACTGTGATTACAGTGATTATGAGAGGCGTCCAGGGCAGAAGCCAGCACGGCGGCTCCCAGGGCCGTGGGCTTGGCCCTCTGTCCTCCCCTGGGGGCAGTGACCTCAGGGCCCAGCAAGCTGGACCCACAACCCACGGGACCCACGGGACCAGGGACTGGTCTGAGGACTTCCCTGAACTCCAGGCACACAGAGAGAGAACGTGTGTGAACGGGTGTACTTGTGAGTTCAGGGCACGCTAGGTGCCACATCTGCAGGCCACGCCGCATGTGTGGTGGGCTGGATATTGTGGTCTAGATGTGCCGTGGCGTCCATGCGGAGGATTCAGACTGTACTGGGACTGCACATCCCGGTCCCAAGGTGGACTGGAGCACGCGGGGGTGTGTGATGGTACCAGCTGTGCTGGCACGTCCATGACGGTGAAGGCCGAGTGGACGCACTGTGAGGCACTGTGGTGCGTGTGCCACAGGCAAGCGAAGCTGGTGGGGTGCCATGACACCCTCATGTATGCTCTGGAGCTGTGGAGTGGGTCTGAGGGTGAACTACGGACGTGGGTGCCTATGTGTGGCACTGGGGGGTGGTCTGTCTTGTGGCAGCTGCCTGAGTGTTGTGTGTGTGTATTGTGGACTGTGTGCTTTTACAGAGGGTGCTGCTGCGGGGCCATGCTGTCTGGCTGTGTTTCTGGTGTGTTCTGTTTGCGTACTGAGTGGTGTATGACAGTAGAGTGTGCCAGGGGAGCACCTGGTGTGTGTGCGTGCGTGTGTGTGTGTGTGTGTGTGGACACACCTCTCCAAGACAAGCTTGCTTGGGACCAGCAGGGAGGAGGTGCAGGGATCAGGCATCTCATGGGAGCCAAAAAGAACGTGCCAGTCTGGCAGGGCCCGCTGGGCCACCCTCCTTCCGGATACCCTGGCAGGAATCCTGCGTGCCGTGGCCAGCACCTCCCCTCTCCCCAGCACAGAACAGCCCTGAGTGAAGCAAGAGCCAGCCTCAGCCCAGGGATAGGCTCGATCAGCGACTGGGCCGCCTGGGCTGTTCCTCCACCTCCTTGCCTCTCAGAGGGACCCATGGGGGAGTGAGGGCCCAAAGAGAAGGGCCTCTGGCCCTCCACGCTGACAGCAGGGGCAGGACTCACCAGCTGCAGGATGTCCTCATCTTTGGGCATGATGGCGAGCTCCAGAGTGTCATCGCTGTAGAGGGAGGGCAGAGGTCAAGCCAGGCTAGGGCCACAGGGGTCCTGGTCTCTAGGAAGCCCCAGAACCAAGGCGTGGGTGTGCAGGGAGGCGACGGGAGGGAGGCAGGGGTGCTCACCTGTTCTGGATCAGAGCTATGACCTGGGAGTAGGTCTTCCCGATGACACTCTCCCCATTCACCTTCACCAACCGATCTCCTAGGGACAAGGGGCGGGGCCACGTGTGAATAGGCCAAAGGGTGTCAACAGCTCCACCCGAGGACTCCTGGACCAGGCACCGACGACAGTGGGTGACAGGAACCTCCCTAACACCTGGATCCAAGAATTCCCTGCCCACCAGAAGGCAGGGGTAGAGTGAGCCCAGTAACTGGGCAGCTCACCTGTGCGCAGCCCCGCCCTGTGGGCAGGGCCATCGTCCTTCACATTCTTGACAAAGATGGTATCCATGGGCTCCAAGCGGTGCCGGGGGGAGGGTCCTGGTGGGTATCAGCCAGTTAGCTGGGGGTGGCTGCTGAAGGTCGCATCCATGCACAGCTACGCAAGGGGACACACACTCAGGACAGTCACACTCACAGACAGAAACAGACCCACGGATGCACAGAACCAGATGAGCGAGCACACACCAGGGGGAATGAAAGCCTGCTGGACACACAAAGCTGTGTCCTCATCACGGGCTAGAAACCAGACAAAAGGATGAAGAGGGGCCAGCCGATGGCATAGTGGTTAAGGCACTGGACTCCCACATGGCTGACTGTGGCTCAAGTCCCAGACCCAATGGCTTGAAAATCACACTGGGCGTGAGTGTATGCGTGCCCGAGGTCCCAGGAAGAGAATGGAAAAGGGATTGTGGTGTGGCCATCCCCCCCGGACGGGTGATTTCTCACTTTCCCTCTCACTGTCTCCGTGTCTCTCTCTCTTCAGCAAGGTAAAAACCTCTAAAAAAAATAAGGGATGAAGAGACACAGTCCTTGCCTTCTTGGGGTTCGCTGTCCAGTGTGGGAGACAGATCACAAACATCCCAAGACAAAGGAAAGGGCTCCTTAAAAAGAGACCCCTGTTGCCAGTAGGTGGCATGGTGGTTAAGAATGCTGGACTCCCACGTGGCCAACCGAGGTTCGAGTCCCAGACCTGGTGGCTTGCTTTCTCACTTTCCTTCTGTCTCTCTCTCTCTCTCTCTCTCGCTCTGTCCCTCTCTGGTCAAATTTTAATAAATAAATAAATAAAGTTAAATAAAATAATTCTTGGGACCAGCAGTTGGCATAATGGCTATGTTGCTGGACTCCCATGTAGTCAACTGCAGTTCGAGTTCAGGACCCAGTGGCTTAAACTCACGCTGGGCACATGTGTGTGCATGCCCAAGATCCCAAGAGGAGAATGGAGAAGAAGGGATTGTGGCATGGCCATTCCCCCTGGGGGGTGATTTCTCGCTTTCTGTCTCTCTGTCTCTCTCTCTGTCTTTCTGGCGAGCGCATGCGCCCTATAACAAAAATCTCTCCCCCCAAAAAAAAGATTCTTTAAAAAAAAAAGAGGCCCCCGTCAAGTCCTACAGATTCAGGAAATAGAAGGACATTCCCCACACAGAGAGACATCCAGATGACCCAGGAGATACCCAGAACTCTCATCGCCCACCTCGGTCACTTCCCCAGAGTCTGAGGGCTCCCAGCAGAGGCTCAAGAGCCCCCAGGTGGACACAAATCACATTACACCCAGCAACACTGCTCTGCAGCTACTGAGTTCCCCAGAGAAGGAAGCCTGTTCTGGGTGAGCTGGCTGCTCCCCAGCGGTCTCTGGGGCTGGGACTCGGGAAGACAATGTCCCCGCATGGCTGTCCAGGAGAAGCCCAGTGGCAGAGCAGGAGGGGTGCCTGTTCAAGCAGGTCTGCCTTGAACCCGCAGGGAGCCTGGGTGCCAGGAAGGGGCTCTTTGGGGTTGCAAGGGAGCTGGCAACAAGAATTAGGTTCGCATCCTTGCTCCTGTGCACAGGGAGATGGGTCTTTTGTTCTTGGACAGGGTCCCACTGCCTCAGCCTCCCAAGCAGCTGGGACTACAGACATGCACCATCTTGCCTGTGTTTGTTACTGTTTTGTTTCGTTTATTTTTCTTTCCTTTTTTTTTTTTTCCCTTGCCCAAGGATGCCTATGTGCACACCAGAGAGATGGAGAGAGAAAGCACTACTCAGCCAGGGCCTGGTCATGCCACAGTCATTTTTCCCCTCCATTTCTTCATCTTGTCAGGATCCTGGGCACACACGCATGTGCAGTGTCTCAAGCTGCTAAGGCCAAGACTCAAACAGCAATAGGCCACGTGGGATCAGGCTCCCTCTGCGTGGTGCTTACCTGTCGCACTCTGGGGCAGCCCTCGCCAGGCTCTTTAGAGTGGGGCAGGAATTGAACCCGGTCTCCCCCATGTCCTCAGCCTACTGAGCAGCAACACCAACCCTGTGCCACTGCGCCCAGGCTCAAATCTTTAGACAGAAAGACCTCAGGGTCCCCCTAACTCCCACCAGGACCCTTGTCTCTATCCCCAAGGACAGCCCTGGCTCAGTGCACCCTGTCACTGGCCCCCAGGCTCTACAGTCTCTGCCTGTGCATTGGTCTAGGCTGGGGCAACACCAGGGCCAAGCCAGGTCTTAGCTACCCAGCTGCTGCCCAGAGCACCACCGACACCAGTGGGCTGTGCTCAGCAAACGTGTGGAGTGGGCAGGCCCAGAGGGAGAGAGGGGATAGAGCGTGCAGAGACGGGAGTGGGCCACAGCAGGAAGACTGAGAAGTGCAAACACAGGGACAGGAGGGGGGAGGCACCGGAAAACACAGGCTGACTTGGGGAAAAGGGGAGAATCAAGCTGGAAGATGCCTCCCAGCTCAGCCTAGCTCGCAACCCCGCCTCCCGACTCCTTACCTCCTCCCCGGCCTCCATTGTCTTCCTCCTGCAGAGAACAGAGAGGCTGTGTGAGCCCTGTGTCTAGCCCACAGCAGCACTGGGGAGGGAGGGGGGTTAGGACTTGCTCCGCTCCACCTAGGCGGGGCCCCTTCAGCCCCTGCCACCTTATCTCTTCCAACAGGCCCCGCCATGGGAGCGCTGGTAGGGTGTGACCTGGACCTGAAGTCCCAGCAGAAGTTCCCCAGTACCGTGTGTGCTTCTCTCACACCTGCTAATCCCACTGCCCCAGCATCCCAGCCGTCTGGGGACCCCTGATCCAATGGGGCACCCACAACTTTTCGTGTGGGCAGCTCTCAGCCCCACGGAGGAGGCGCCACACATTCACACAGGAGACCCGTGCAGACAGCGATAAGCAGGCATGACGTGATGAGTGCAGAGGCTATCGGCCCTGAGAATGCGGAGGGAAGGCCTGATTAGTGTCCCTCTGGGGGAGGGTATTTTTCCTGGGGGTGGCAGGGAGAAGGCCTTCTGGGGAGGGGTGTGGAGTGTGCAGAGGCCTGGTGGCAGGAATTAGCAAGCACAGGTAAGGCTGGATCCACTGCGCTATCGGGGAACGTGGACACCAGCAGGTGAGGAGTCAGACCAACGCATTTAGGTTAGAAAGGAGGGAAAGAGGGAGCCAAAGAAGGCTTGTCTGTGGGGGAGAGGGAATGTGAAAATACCAGTTAGAGGAGTGGATTGTGGCAGCTAGGGGAAAGGGGTGAGGAGACCCACCGGGAGGCCTCTGGAATCCTGCTGGTAAGTGTGGGAGAGGCAACGGATTTGGGGAGGAAGTAGGAATGAGGGAAAGGAGGTCGGAGAGGCAGGCCGAGACAGCAGGATGCAGCATTTTAGAGCAGGGTCAGAACTTCAGCGTCACCTCGTTTAACCCTCGCCACGGATACGCCCATTTTACAGACGACAGGGCGGGACTTGTCCTTGACAGGGCTACTCTCAGACTCGGTGACAGAGCCAGGGCTGGAACCCAGGACTCTTTGGCACCCTGGCCAGGACAAGGAGGGCCGCAGGGCATGGCCAGAGAGTGGGTCCTCTGCCCTCACCCTCCCGCACAGTGAGGGGAGTGCATCTGCTGATGTGAGCTGACAGGCGGTGAGCGGGTGGCAGAGGCAGACGGATGTGTGTGGACGGCTGGGCTCCCTGCAGGCTCGGGCAGCAGTGGGCAGCAGGAAGGAGGGGAGGACTCGGCCTCCTCCTGCCTCCAGGCCAAGGCCCCCTTGCAGGTTCTAGAAAGGGGACAGAGCTTGTCCCTGGCTTGTCCTGCCCCACCCAGCCTGGACCACCTTGCACTACTTCTGCCCCTGACACTCTGCAGCAGGGTCCCTGAGAGAAGGTGGCAGGGGCCAGGAAGGAGGGGCATTCTGAGGAAGCAGGAGACTGAAGGGTCCAGGAAACGAAGGGGCTGGGGTCCTTGAACATCAAGAGAGGAGAGTGCCCCCTCCCAGACACCATTAGCCCCACGCAGGTTCTTATGCACAGCTGTGGCTAATGAGAACAGTCATGCACGTGCCCCAGATCCCAGCATGCACGTGAGAACTGCGTCCTTACGTGTACACATGACGTGCATTTACTGACATGTAAGCACACAGATAGGGACACGCTAGCACACAAACACAGTGAGATCTAATGCCTTTCTTCTCTGGCAGGTGGGACCCCGGTCCTCAAGGGAGTCCCCCCAACAGCTGCAGACTGATTCCAGCCCTGGGGGGCAGGGAGAGAGGGGTTCAATGACTCCAAAATAAACGTTTCTCCTCCCCTGCTGGAAGAGAGGTAGGAGAAGGGAGTAGGATGCTCGTGGGGAGCCCTGGGTGCTGCCTGGGCCCCTCCTGCCTTCCGGTCAGGAACCCCTCCCTCCAGCCGACAGTGTTAGGCTGGGTTCAGGAACCCTAGTTCCAGAACTCAGAGAACTAGACTTTATTTTTAATTTGCTAGAGGGCACGTGTGCTTGCTAGAGAGAAGGAGAGGGAGAAAGCATCCCCCCGTGGGGCGCTGTCATACAGAAATCTCTCTCCTCCATCTCTCCATCCTGTAGATTTGGGGGACGCACACACCCCTGCATGTGTACACACGTACTGAAGTTTCTCAACCTGCTAGGTCTGAGTCTCCAACAGAGCTGTTGGCCATGTGGGATCCGGCTGCCCCAATCAGAGGCCACAAAGAAGACCCAGGGAACTCGGCCTTTACATTAGGGAAGGAAGGGCCCTTAGGGATCAAGTCAGTAAATGCCCTCCAGGAAATGGAGCCCAGAGAGGAGCGAGAAGGCCCCAAACCCATAGGGAGGTAGAAGCTGTGCCAACGCCGGTCTTCAGGGCTCCGCCGTCCCAGGGCTCTCTCTTGCACACAGAACTGTAGTGAACAGAGGCCTGGGACACTAGGAAGGGAGCTCGGGCAGAATCCCCAGGAGCTCAGGTGGGGAGGGGGCAGCAGATCGAGCTCAGAAGGAGTGATGGACAAGGCTGTTCACTGTCCAGAGATGGGCCAGGCGTCTGGGTAGGGAGGAGGGGCCGGTGAGCATCCTGACTCCCCACCTCTGGGTCTCTTGCCCTGATCTGGCCCCCTTTCTGAGAGAACCCAATCCAGGCTGCTGCAGGGCTTTGCCCATGGTCACACAGTGCAGATGGCCCTGTCAAGGCTGGTACTGCCCACCTGCACCCTCCTCCCCAGCCACAGCAGACCCCAAGAAGGCCTGCTTCTCTGAGAGGGCCAAGGGACATAGAGGGCACTGGTGCAAAGAAGTCACCCCACTCCCAGCAGGGCTGTCCCGGGACAGGCGGTGGCCAGCCAGGGCAGTGGCGAGGCAGTGTACCTTCAGGCTACAGTGCACGGCTGACTCGGGCGGGTACACGATGAAGTGGCGCAGGGTGAAGCCGAAGCCATCCTGGGGACTTTTGTGCAGCAGCAGCGTCCTTGGCCCCTGCCAGGGGAGGGGGCGCCCAGCAGAGCACCCATCTCTCGGGCCTGGTGGCAGCTGCAGGAACACAAGGAGACGAGGTTGAGTGCCCATGTGGCTGGTGCTCCAGGCTCTGCACTCTGCCTCCTGCAGCCCAGGAGACCCCCCCCCACTGAGGGTTCCATGGCCCTAGGGGTGCCAGGTGCCCTCCCTGCCCAGCCCTCCTCACCCTTCCTTCCTCCCACCCTCATCATCTTAACTTCTTTCTTTTCCCCTCAGTCCCCTCATGACACTTTGGCACTTTCGCCTCCAGGGAAATTACTCACTGTAAGCAAGTTCATTCAGTTCAGCAAAAGTTCACTGAGCACCTACTATGTGCCAGGTGCTAGGCACACAGCATTCCTGCCCAGGAGGTGCCTGCTGCTGTCTGAGCTCATGCACAGTCTCTCACACATACAGCCATCTGCACACAGATACAGATACGGGCACATACAGACATGCACACGCATGCAGACATATACACACACACTTACGCAGACAGAACACGACAAACATATGGAAAAATACGTGTGCAAACGTGCACACAGATACACCAATATGCACAGAGTACACACATGCACTTAGGTAGACTCACAGATGTGTGCGCACATGGTTGCACATTGTCACATGCACACCCACATACACATCACAGACATACAGACACACGCGGGCACAGACTGGCATACACACACACGCTTCCTTCAGAAGCAACAGCAGGAACACGGGGGGCAGGAGCCAAGACCACAAGGGACGGACTGGACATCGGACCACTGAGGACTTCCTGAGGCTCCCGAGCCCAGCCCAGAGGCCTGGCTGGTTCACCAGGAAGGGTGGGAGCTGGACACTGTTCTGCCACTCTATCTGACTTGCTGGAGTCCGTGGGATTCTCCCAGATGACATGGCAGAAGGTGTCTGAAGGCAAAGTTTGAGACACAGATGTGTTCTGCGACAGAAGGCAGTGCCTCAGAGAGGTCTCTTCAGTTCCCCTTCTCAGACACACAGGAAAAGTGGGCGGCAGGAAGGTACCAGAAAATAGGGCCCAAGACTAAGCTGCCTAGGTCTGAAAAGCCAGGACGCCTTCCTTAGGGACTCTTTGACCCCTAGCATTGGGCAGCCTAAACTAGCTGCTGTCCCTAACCCAAGCCCCTCAGAGGACAAAAAGGCCCGTCCTCACCCTCAATAGTCCTCAACCCTCTCACTCCTTCTGGGCACCAGGGGAAAGGCTGAGGGGGTGGGAATAGAGGGGGGAAACCCACCAGGTCTGGGGAGAGGAGGTCCCACCTCACTTTTGGGTTCCTCCATGTCCCCTTCGATGCCAGAGGTCCATTCATGTCTGCACCCACCCCCTGCTAGCAGGCCCGGTGGGAGGGCTAGCACGTGCACCCAGCCCCATGCTAGGACCACTACGCAGGATGGGAGAGCTGCGGCCGTGAAGCCCGGCGCAGGGGGAGGGGGGTATGTCCTCGAAGCTTGGAAGATTAAAGGAAGCTATGACAGAGACAGTAGGCATGCTTCATCCAGTCCAGGGGACAGAGCCAGCAGAATATACAAGGAGGCGGAGGGCAGCTCCAGGACAGAAAAGCCTTTCTAACCTGGTGGGTCTGGGAACTACCCAGATGGGGTTGGGAGCGCCCCATCCCTGAAAGGGTCCGTCCGTCCGTGAGGCCTGAATAGGGATTCTGGCATCAAGGCGAGGCACAGCCATGTCCCCTCAACGCCTTCCATTTGTCTCTACAGCCTGGCCTCTCCACTGGGAACCACACCCCATGGGGGCCTGGGGAGCCCAGACGAGAAAATTCTCTGAGAATTTTGCTGAAGTCTGAAATCCTTTGGATTTCCTATCTCTGCTGACCTGGCAAGGAACCACTCGGGGAGAGAAAAGGGTCTGAGGGATCCCCCACTGCCCTCTCCTACCAGAAGCCTCTACTGGTCCCCAGTGCAGACTCCCCCCACCCCATAAGCCCCCCAACCAGCTAGAACCCAGGCTGTTTGCAGCGCCCATTGTTTTGCTGGTGTCCTGGATTAAGGTTTAAGCCACCAGCTGCCCCAGTGACGAGAAGTAGCTGGGACAGGTCCCCGCACGCCCCCCGCCCTGGCACGTATCCTGCCAGGAGCTGCCAGCTGCCTGGGGTGCCACCCCCGGGGAGGCCTGCATATACCCAGGGGAGTGGGCATGGCTTCCTCAGCTCCCATGGGCCCCTCCTCACCCAAGCACTATTGGCACCCCGGCTCTTATCTCTGCCTCTGCCTTTTCTGTTCCGTCCTTCCATCCCCTCCCCCATCCCTCCTAGCTAGCCTCCAGAGAATGCCAGCGATCCTGTCACAGCGGCCACAGCCCCGGCTACCCCCAGGGCTGGCAGCGTCCCTGTGGGGAAGTTCCTGAGGGTTAGCCTCAGTCCATCAAGCTATTACACACACATGTTTCCTCTCCTGCCCTCTGTCCTGGGACAAGACTGGGTCTTGCTCGCATCTTGGGGGTAGGGAGGTGACAGATACAGACAGCTCCAAGAGGAGCCAGCAGTGACAACTAGAAAGGTGATTAGACTGAGGAGTACAACTCACACATTGCCCCAACTCTGCCTCTCTGCTGTAGGCACAGAGACAAGGGAGCGGAGAGGGAGGCCCTGGGGTGCAGAGACTTCACACTCCTTAAACTCTCCTAGCCCTGATCTATTTCCAAACCCTTCCACCCACGTGTCAGGAAAGATCTCCAGAAATACCAACTGACGGTGGGAGATGGCCCCCGGTCACAGATTAGGCAGAAGCTGGAGCATAGTGGGTTGGCACCAGGAACCAGAACCCAGGAGTCCTGCTCCTCCCCCAGGGAGCATAAAGAGGTCATTGCAGGGAGCACAGCATTCAGGCTGGGCATGGTGCCCACTGTGACTCACGCCCTGCCAGCCCGGTAGATCCCGGACATCAGAAACACTGCCTCCCCCCACCACCAGCCATGTCGCCCTCACCCTAGATCACTCTCCACAGACCGGCTGGTGGGCGTGTTCTGCCACCTCAGCCTCCTTCCCCACTAGAAACCCCCTCTGCCCCCTGTCCAGGGCCCCTGGCGAGGGTGAGATGGGCGGTGCCACCAGTGCCTGGTTAATGCACCCCAGCCTGTCTAACTCCCATCCCGCCCGACCAAACTTCAGCATTCCCCCAAGCAATTCAGTCCCTTGCATGCCTCCTCTGCCTGTAAAGCAGAGGGCTGAGCCCGCTGGAACCCGACCCAGGCTGGGGTTGTCATCCAGCACCTCCGGAAAAAGCTCCAAGCCACAAATCCTGCCACCCCAAACTCCATCTCTCAAGCCCACTCCCCACTCCAGGAACATCGGTCCCGGAATGAAGGGCGCACATCGCTCAAAAGTAACAGGGAGTAGATCTGTCCCGCCCAGATACTGACGAGGCCTGCCCTGGCCCCGGCCCCGGCCTCCCGCCGCGCCTGCCCCGCCAGCCCCGCCAGCCCCGCGGCGCTCACCCTGGCCCGGCAGGGCCCCGGCGCGCGACGGTCGCTGTGGCCGAGGCAGGGCAGCCAGAGGCAGCGCGGCTCCGGGGCGCTGCAGTCCACGCCGACGGCGCGCTCCCAGCGCCAGCCCCCGGCCCCCGCGCGCTCCACTCGCCACACCCGCGCTGCCCACCAGCGCCGCTGTCGGTGGGGACCCCCGGCCCTGGCCGCCGCCCTGGCCCCAGCGCGCCTGGGGCCCGGCTTCCGGAGCTGGGCGCGCCGCGCGGGGGCTCGCTGCCGCTGCTCGGCGCCCCGCTGGTGGCGTCCTCGGTCCCCCGGGCAGCAGGCGGGCCCCGGGGGTCCCCGCCCGCCCCCCGGAGCCGCGGGCCCGGGGCCCAGGGGCTCCGAGGGGACGGACGGCCCGCGCGGACGGCGGCAGGACGGCTGGAGCGGCTCCGCGGCTCGCTCGCCTCCCGCTGAAGGCGCCAGAGCCGGGACACGCCGGTGAGTCGCGCAGGGCAGACGCCTCCCCCTCCGGGGCGGCCCCTGTCCGCGGCCGCCCAGATCCCACACTCACACACCCCACACGCCAGAGGCGCAGACAGTTCCCGCACGGCCACACACTCCTCCCGCGAAAACTCAGCACTGCATACCATGGCGCACCTTATACCTCTTCCAGCACACACGGAAACGCGTGTTCGCACCTACTTACAAGGGGCTCATATAACTGCACACACGCACCCTTCCCACGCCGCACTGACCCCCACACACATCCGTACCCTGACGCCCTCCCAGTCACACACGGACTCGGGTGTCCACACACCCCACAGATGCACCCTGTTCCCCTCACATGCTACACATGGTGTGTGGACATCCTTCCATAACATGTTCACACACTGTCCAGGCATGTACAGTCCACACACTCCAAAGACACATCTGCAAAGCACATGCACCATGACCCTGAAAGCACGCCAGCCCCCCTGCACCCTCCACACCTCTCCAGAGACACCCACACACCCCACACGGGCAGAGAGATGCGCAGGCACACTGCACGGCACATGCCCTCCGTGCACTTTGGTCTCGGGCACACGCTGCCCAGCACAGAGAGTGGCACCTGGTCTGGAACACCCCGCACCAGATACGCACACACCCTGCGGCTGCAGGTGGGGTCCCCACCACCGCCTGAGGGGATGAGTGGTCAGCCTCTTCCCCCGCGGACCCTTGTCCACTAGCTGCCCCTGGAGGGACCACCATCAGGTGGACACGGAGTCAGCCGGGAAGCCAGCCCTGCTCTCCTCCCCTTCCTGGCTCTCTTCCCAGGCCCCTTCCAGGTGGGGCTGGCAGAGGCCTTGGCACAGAGGCCTGTGGTCACCACCACCTCTATCCCACTTGACCTTCCCGAACAGCATGCCCCTCACCACAGCCACTCCCTTGGCCCAGAGGCTGGTACAGTGGCCCAGTTTAGAGAGACACACTGAAGGGCACCCAGCTTGTTAGGGCAACACTGGGACCCCACCCCCAGAGCCCCTCACTCCAACTTTGGATCTTAGGGCCAAATCCCAGCCAGCAGTCAGCCCAACTGGGTCTCCAACCTAGGAGAAAGAGGAGGAAGAGCCTGAGGGTCAGGAGCCTGTGTGGGCAGCTACCAGAGGGAGAGCCCAGCAGAAGAGCTGCCCCGGCCCTCCCCCATCCTCCATCCATGTCCCCAGCCAGGACCTGCCACCAGGGTGGCCACAGTGGGAAGTATGTGATCCACAGGGGGAGGGGAGATGGAGGGGCCCAGGGAAGGGAGGGACCCACATGGAGGAGGTGTGGGGAGACAGATGGAAGAGCAAAGGGCTGGGGGAGGAGGCTGGGGGGCAGAGCAGAGGAGGGAGCCTGGAGCAGAGGGAGGAAAAGAGGGAGTGGGTAGGGAGGGAGAGAGAAAGGGGGAGGAGAGGTGGGGCCTGTGTCGGCCCAGGGTTTTGTTCTCCAGTTTCCTGTTTGCTTGCTGGGCCCCCTGTGTGGAGCTGGACCCACCCCCACCCTGGCGGAAGCCGGACGGAAGAGCAAGGCTTCAAGAGCTGAGTCAGGAGGGCTTCAGGGAGAGCAGGACTCAGTCATCTCCATCGGCACCCTCTTTCCTTCACCCCTAGAAAATCTAGGATTCTCGGTCAGGACCACCCCTGCCCTTGCCGGCCCAGCTACACTGCCCAGAGGCCAGGCCCTCACAGCCAACTGGAAGCCCCGTGACACCCTAGGCTCCAGGTGGACGGCTAGGGCCACAAAGATGTCCTCAGCTTCAGTGTGGCCTGCCTTCCTAGCAAGCAGCCAGGAAGCCCTTCCAGCTGCCCTCTGGCTGCAAGTTCAGTCCCTGATTCTGAGGAAATGGAGTGACTCTCCCTTCATGCCCTATGGCGCCTCGTGGCCAACAGGTGTGCTGTGCTGTGTGCAGGATCAAGCCCCCGCCCCCAAACAGGGTTCTCGGGAGACACAGAGGGGGTTGCTACGCTGGGGGAACAGATGCCTCTAACACAGCTCCTGTACTTCTCCAACCCTCTACCTCCACACCTGGTGCCCTCCGAAGGGCCTTCAGGAGGTTGGTGCCTGCATAGTTTGAATAAGTGATCCTCCAGGCCTGGGGAGCCTCTCAGCTTCCTCCCCCCATTTCCTCTTGTTAAGGAATGTGGGGTGGGCCCAGAGGGCCTTGGGGAGGGGGCCCAGGGCTGGGAAATACCAGGCGTTGCTGAGATTCTATTCCAAGCCTTCCGGCCTAGTGGAGTCCTCCCCCAACACCCTGCCTGGCTTCCTCCCCCACAGCAGGAGTTACCCTACAGAGCAGCCCTCCCTTCCCCTCCCTGGTTTGACTAGCACGCCAAACCCATTCATCACATCTTCCTAAGGGTCCCAGTGAAAGCCTGGAGGCTGCACCTCCAAAGGAAAAGAGGGCATCCAGTCTCCCCTGTCTCTAAGAGGTAACCATCCTTTATTTTTTCTTTTGAGAGTTTTTTTTTTTCCACTATAGGGCGCTTGCGCTCGCCAGACAGACAGAGAGAGACATAGAGACAGAAAGCGAGAAATCACCCACCCAGGGGGGGATGGCCACGCGGCAATCCCTTCTCTTCCATTCTCCTCTCGGGATCTTGGGCACGCACGCACACGCGCCTGGCATGAGTTTTAAGCCACCGGGTCCGGGACGCGAACCACGGTCGACTACGTGGGAGTCCAGCGACTTAGCCATTACGCTAACTGCTGGTTCCCACTATCCTTTATTGTTTGAAAGCACCTTCGTTCTCCTTCAATCCTTACCCTATGAGTTGGAGATCCAGAGATTTTTTTTTAGAGGTTTCTGCTATAGGGCGTGTATGCTCGCAGGAGTGACAGAGACACAGGAAGCAGAAACTGAGAAATCACCCCCAGGAGGTATGGCCACACCTCAATCCCTTCTCCTCCATTAACCTCTTGGGATTTGGGGGGCACACATGCACACGTGCCAGGTGTGACTTTTAATTCCCCGGGTCTGGGGACTCAAACAGTGGTCTACTACATGGGAGTCCAACTACATAATCATTATGCCATCTGCTGGTCCCTATCCAGGGATGTTTTTTAAAAAGAATTATTTTGGGGAACCAGCAGTTGGCGTAATGGCTATGTCACTGGACTCCACATAGTCGACCACGGTTCGCATCTCGGACCCGGTGGCTTACAACTCACGCCGGGCGCGTGTGCGTGCGTGCCCAAGATCCCGAGAGGAGAATGGAGGAGAAGGGATTGCGGCGTGACCATCCCCCCTGGGGGGTGATTTCTCGCTTTCTGTCTCTATGTCTCTCTCTGTCTGTCTGTCTGGCGAGCGCACGCGCCCTATAGCAAAAAACCTCTCTCAAAAAAAAAAAAAAAAAAGAATTATTTTGGGACCAGCAGTTAGTGTAATTATGTCGCTGGACTCCCACGTAGTCGACTGCGGTTCGCGTCCCGGACCCGGTGGCTTAAAACACACCGGGCGTGTGTGTGTGCGTGCCCAAGATCCCGAGAGGAGAATGGAGGAGAAGGGATTGCGGCGTGGCCATCCCCCCTGGGGGATGATTTCTCGCTTTCTGTCTCTCTGTCTCTGTCTGCCTGGCGAGCGCACGCGCCCTATAGCAAAAACCTCTCCAAAAAAAAAAAAAAAAAAGAATTATTTTATTTAACATTTATTTATTTTATTTTAATTAACTAATTAATTTTATTTTAATTTGACCAGAAAGAGAGAAAGTGAGAAAGCAGGCTGCCAGGTCCAGGACTCAAACCACAGTCAACCATGTGAGAATTCAGTGTCCTTAACCACCACGCTACCTGCTGGTCCCAAGGGGTTTATTTTTTTAAGAGAGATTTTTGCTATAGGACATGTGCACTTGCCAGAGAGATAGAGAGAAAGAAAGTGAGAAATCACTCCCCCAGGGGGCGATGGCCATGCCTCAATCCCTTTTCCTCCATTCTCCTCTCAGATTTGGGCACACATGTACATACACCGGCTTGTTTCAAGCCACTGGGCCCGGTACTCGAACCACAGTCGACGATGTGGGAATCCAGTGACATAACCATTATGCCATCTGCTAGTCCACAGGGATTTTTTTTTAGTAGCCATTTATCAGGTACAGAAACTGAGGCTCAAAGAGGACACCTGACTGGTTCGAAGTCTCACTTTTACTAAGCTAGAGCCAGCTGCCAGGGTTCTAACCCCTAACCCGGATCTCTTTCCATCCCTCTCTTGTTCATCAGTTCAACAACCTCTTCTTTTTTTTTTTTTTAAAGAATTATTTTATTTAACTTTATTTATTATTATTATCATTATTATTTTCCAGTTTGATGAAAGAGAGACAGAGAGAGGAAGTGAGAAAGCAAGCCACCAGGTCTGAGACTTGAACTGTGGTCGGCCATGTGGGAGTCCAGCGCCTTTAACCACCACGCCACTTGCCGGCCCCAACAACCTCTTCTTGAGCACCTGCCCTGGGCCTTGGAGGGTGAGACATGTACATCCCCTGCCCTCAGGACACTCACAGTTCCTTCTCGAGTGTCCTCCAAGCTCCGGAAACTTGGAGAGTGCCAAGTTCCAGATTCAGCCCTGCCTTTGCTCCCACCAAGGAAGACTGCACATACCAAGGGACCCTGACGTCAGGGGAGAGCAGGCTTTCTCCCTGGGAACAGTGTTGGATGGTGGAACCAGGGGCCTCCCGCTTGGCCACGCCATGAGAGGGTGTCTGGGCTGGAGGAGCGGAAGCCTAAGGCCAGAGCCTGGCGACCAGGAGCTGGAGAAGGGAGAAAAGTGTCCTGGGGCCCAGGGGTCAGGGAATATGGGAAAGAGGGAAACAGATACCAAGGCAGCGCATGGGGTTCCAGAAGCGAGGGAGGGGCTCAGGTGAATTCTGCCTGCGTTTCCTCCTTCAGGCTCTCTCATCGCCTTCTCCCAGAATGTAGGCCCCAACCACAAGGTGACAAATAATCCCGACACTTCAGGAGAATGATCCAGCACCGAGGAAATTCTGTCTGGTTCCATACGGCCGCTGCACGCCCCCAAACACGCCCCATCCCCACCCCCAACCTCGCTCAGAGACAGGACTGACCTCATTGCCAGTCCTGTCCATTTCAGGTATGCAGGCGATGTGATGCCCTGCCCACACCTGCCCGGGTCTCTGACCCCTGCCCCAATCTCCTCGCTCAAGGGCAGCCAGCGCCTCGGGCCTCCTCCTTGGGCCTCCTCCACCCTTTGGCCCCATTCAGATGCCTGGTTCCCAGTACTGCTTGCGTGAAGGCTCGGGCCTGACATGCCCCAACAGGCTGAGCAGACCAGCCGGGCAGGCAAGCCTGCCTCTCCCAGCACCCTCAACGTGCACATAGCCTGGAAACATGGGGAGCCCCTTTCAGTCTGGCCTGTGGGCAGAGAGTAGTTCAAAGGATCTCCACAGACCCCTGCTCTCCAGGGTGTCCCTGCCCTGGGCAGGAATGTACTGTGACACCTCCTTCCTTCTCCCTCAAACTGGGCCATAGCCAGGGAAGGCTGAGGGAAGGGAAGACCAGAGTTAGGGGGAGGCAGATTCATTTGCCAGGCCAGACATCTCACTATCATCTTAGGGAGTGGGGAGCAGCAGTGATCTCAAATAGCAAAACCCCAAGCTTTTCTCATGGCCGTGTAGTGCAGGGTTTAGAACACGGGCTCTGGGATCTCCTGGAGCCCAGGACTCCTGGCTCTGAGTCCCATCTCCACTGCTTCCTAGCTGTGAGAGCTTAGGTTATTTAACCTCTTTTTATTTTCTTAAGAATTATTTACTCACACCAGCAGATGACATAATGGTTACGTCACTGAACTCCCATGTAATCGACTGGTTCGAGTCCCAGACCCAGTGGCTTAAAACACTCTAGGCACATATGCGTGCTTGCCTAAAATCCCGAGAGGAGACTGGAGGAGAAGGGATTGCGGCATGGCCATCCCCTTGGGGGGGGTAATTTCTCACTTTCTGCCTCTCTGTCTCTCTCTGTCTCTCTGGCGAGCACATGCACCCCATAGCAAAAATCTCTCTTGAAAAAAAAAAAATTATTTACTCAATGTTATTTATTATTATTATTTTCAATTTGCTATAGCTTATCAGAGAGAGAGAGAGAGAGAAAGAGGAAAAGTGAGAAAGCAAGTCACCACACACACAGTCCATGTGGGAGGCCACCACCTCACCACCTGCTGGCCCACTTAACCTCTTTGAGCCTTGGTTTCTCACTGGTAAAATGGGAATGATACTAATTTCCACCTCAAAGGTCGCTGGGAGGATTAAGTAAATTAAAGAAGATTTTAGTGCCAAAGCACACGGTGGTGGGGGGTACTAATAACAGGAGCTGCTCTGCCTGCCTTTGGATGGTCACACTCACACACTCAGTCACACTCATGTGCAGACGTGCAGACTTGGCCGTGTTCACAAACACACAGTGCCACATACAGACACTGACGGGGGCGGTGGGCACCATGACACCCTCAGAGGAAGCCTGCCCCTAGCAAAGGTGTCAGAACTGCAGGGT